>CM055123.1:167682952-169105452 GCA_029206835.1 Rana muscosa
TGTCTGTCCAAAGTATCAACATTTGGCTCCATCTTGTGGCATTTAACAATACAACAGCTTGCTGTGTATTCATTACATTTATGAAATGGGGTAATGAATGAATGACTAAGAAACCAAAAAAGGATTACCCATGTCTTCCAAAAAATAGGGGCACTTTGTCTAAAGCTAGCTACAAATGTTACAATCTGATTTAAAGCCCAACTGTGACATGGAAAAGGGCACAAGGGTGAGGGTTACAGGTACGCTATGCAGAGTGGACATGGACACAGCCCGCTCTCGTCTATGGGGCAGTCAGATGGAAACAGTCAAGCGGTCTGTTTACACCCAATCACCAGACGGATGGAGAATAGGTACCCTATCCGTTTGTTTGGGGCAGACAGGATCAGATCAGAAGGTCCACTGACATCTGCCGCTCAATAGAAAAGACTGGAGGTCCGATTAGGTTGGCATGAAAAACTGACAGGTGGACCTGATCAAATTGCCCGTGTGAAAGGGGCCTTCAATCACTTTATGCATCCTCCACACTCCTGGCAGATAGCACATGCTCCAGTGATGGACTGTCCCTCAGAGTCCTCCTGTCCAGTGGAGGTGCAGGGCTATTGACCCTGCAATGGTCTTGATGACAACAGGAGAAGATGCTGCAGGAACCAGTCTAGCAGTACAGAGGAATGGAGGATCAGGCAATTCAATTTACTTTATCATGCCCCTTAGAACTAAATGAGCATTTAACCCTTGCAGTGCAGGCACAGCTCTACTGCAAGGGAGAACTTTCAAGATTCCTGGAGTTCGGCTTTAAAGTGGTTGTAAACCCTCTGGGGGAAGTTACACCTACAGGTAAGCCTAGATTAAGGCTTACCTGTAGGTGCTTGCAATATCTCCGAGACCTACACGGTCTCGGAAATATTTGCAAAAAAGACTGTACCGATGTCTACAGCGCATGCGCGCCGCAGACAACGGAGCAGGCGCACTGAGCGTGCCATTTTATGAATGGGGTCGTGTCATAAGTGCCGGCTCCCGCACGCATGCGCGCGAGTGAAGTCACGCGCCGTCATGCGACTCCGGCCAGTCACAGAGCCGGAGTTCGCGGACCCCGGAAGAAGAGGGGTGAAGATGGACGCTCGCTACTAGCGAGGAAATCGGGGACATTGCGGGCTTCTACTGCAGGTAAGTGACACATAATGGGCTACTATGCAATGCATAGTAGCCCATTATGCTTTACCTTTGCAGGGAAACAAAGAGGAAGTAAACCCATCAGGGTTTACTTCCTCTTTAAAGTATCTTCTTTAGATTTACCAACAACTATGTAGTAGGAAGATATACCCAAATGCATATCAATCAAACTATTTTATTTACATAGGAGCATTGGGATGCCTTTTAAAATGAAAAGCACAACAATGCAGTGGCACCATTCTTAGTGTGTTTAAATAATGCATACAAATAACATGATTACTAAACCAGATTTCAGATTTGGCTGTTTCTCTCATATCCAACTGTATCTGTGACTTAAAAACACGTAAGATTTGATTCCTTCAACCAAACTGTAATAATTCCTGCTTACGGCACGTCCCCCCCCCCCCCCAGCTCCCTCTTTTCCCATTACTTTTGTAAAGCCAGTCCTTTAACCACGTCAGCCCCTGAAGAATTGGCTGCCATTTTTTGCGATTCGGCACTGCGTCGCTTTAACTGACAATTGCGCGATCGTGCGACGTTGCACCCAAACAAAATTTATGTCCTTTTTTCCCACAAATAAAGATTTCTTTTGGTGGTATTTGATCACCTCTGCGGTTTTTATTTTTTGCGTTATAAACAAAAAAAGAGCGTCAATTTTGAAAAAAAAGCAATGTTTTTTATTTTTTGCTATAATAAATATCCCCAAAAAATATATAAAAAAACATTTTTTTTCGTCAGTTTAGGTCGATATGTATTCTTCTACATATTTTTGGTAAAAAATAAATCACAATAAGTGTATATTGATTGTTTTGTACAAAAGTTATAGTGTCTACAAAATAGGGGATAGTTTTATGGCATATTTATTTTTATTATATTTTTTTACTCGTAATGGCGGCGATCAGCAATTTTTATCGTGACTGCGATATCTCGGCGGACACATCGGACACTTTTGACACTATTTTGGGACCATTGTCATTTATACAGCGATCAGTGCTATAAAAATGTGTGTTACTGTGTAAATGACACTGGCAGGGAAGGGGTTAACCACCAGGGGGTGAAGAAGGGGTTAAGTGTGTCCTAGGGAGTGATTCTAACTGTGTGGGGGATGGGCTACCCAGTGACATGACAGTGATCACTGCTCCTAATGACAGGGAGCAGTAGATCACTGTCCTGTCACTAGGCAGAACAGAGAGATTATAAAACAGTATCATATAAAACTAATAAAAAGTTCAGAATAAAACTGCAGCAGCGCTACGAACAAAGTTCAATTGTGCGTCTTCTATGATAATCGCTTATATAGGTGATGAGGTAGTAAATGGTGAATCTAGTTGTAATATATCCAATTCATAATCTTAGTGCTCCTTTCACCAGTAGTGTATAACACCGCGTGGGGGGATTTTTGAAAGTCCCCTTTAGGGGGCGCACTCACCAGATGTAAGATAAATAAAAGCCTAGATCAACATTCCTCCTTCAGCAATAATATAATTGGAAATTATCCTTCTCCGTCATAGACAGATGTCAAATCAGGTATGGGTATAGAAAAGATATCCTCCTCAATCTATCCTGTCTTCTTATCCTCAGTGATAGAAAAAAGGTGCCACTGGCATATATGTGGAAAAAATACAAACTACATAGGGTAGTGCTGTTTGACCATTTAATAAATTTAATCCCCAGGTAATCCCTTAGTTACATATATGCGTACCACAAAGTAAAATAATACAGGCGAAAAGATAAAATGAGCGCTACAGCGCCGGACACTTGCCCCTGATGAGCGCCACGGTGTATTTCCCTCGGCACTTCCTTGTTCGGCAGGTCCTGGAGCGCATGAACGTCACTTCCGGTTTGCTGGGTTGGTTGGCCACGCCCTGACGTTTCGTCACTTCCTGACTTCCTCTGAGGGCGTGACCAACCGTCACAGCAACCGGAATTTATGCTAGGTCAGAACCCGCCCTCTGGTTAAACGTCAGAGCACGCTCTGCGTGCCTGCGACGTCGCGCATGCGCGCTGAGCGAGTCGACGTCCATACCCTACTGTGGGCGGAAATTCTGTCAGGTGCAGCTCGATCTGCCCCACTCTGATAGGCGTTTGTACTCGGGCTGCATCCTGATTGGCTACTCTGTCTAAACATGTCGGGAGCGGTGTCGAGCCGACATGTATACAGAGGGGACTTCAATTACTGATTATAAGGATTAATGTCAGACACACCACCTCATACCGTCATACAGTCGTTCCTTCTGCTGACACTTGTGCCCTGAAGCGATAAGGGCATGTTTTGGTAACAATGTTACCCCCGGTAGTCAGAATTTTTTTTATTCTATTTATATTATAATGCCGGGTTTAATGCTAAATAATGTGTGCACACACTCTACTGATCATAATGAGGAAACGCTGTGATGGCTGTAAACCTTGACATCATAATCAGCAGTGTTTTGTTTTCCCAATCCACAGAACATGCATCCATCAATAAATATATGAATAATTCAATATATATGGCATAAAAATATATATAAAAAATAATAAAATTGACAAGAATAACACACCGATATTATGGCTAAAAAATCTATATAAAAAAATATATATAAAAAAATAGATAATAAAATGACAAGAATAACACACCGAAATATTCAAATAAATACCAAGTAAACTCTGCTGTGTATAACTAATAAAAGTACTCATAAAGTTACTAAAATCACTAAAATCGAGGGTGGAGGCCCTATGTGTATATTCGTAGCGTTCTAGTAATAAGTCGTGCTAATACTAATAGTTATTCAGCTTAATGTCTACGAATCACTAATAAAACAATTAATGTCTAATTCAATGTTCAAACCTTTGGGCGCTAAAACTTCGGTTAAAAAAATCCATTTTGTCTCTTTTTTAGAAAGTTCGCGCACCTTATGAGAACCCCTCCAGTTTGATTCCAAACTTTCAATCCCCCAAAATTCCAGGCCTGAGGGGTCCTGGTTGTGCTTAAGTTTGAAATGCAGTGACACATTGTGGTCCTTATAACCTATCTTTATGTTGTTCACATGCTCAGCTATTCGGATGCGTAAAAGTCTTTTGGTGCGCCCTATATATAAAAGCCCGCACGGACATTTTAGAGCATAGACCACGAAGCTGCTGTTGCACGTAATAAACTGCTCGATGTCAAATTGTCTCTGATTGGAAGGAGAGATGAAGTTTTCCAGCCCCCTAATGGGGCGCGACACTTCCTTACATGCTCTACATCTTCTACAGGCAAAAAAAACATTTTTGTTCCAGAACGTCTGAGGTTTGCTGGGAGGGTCCAGTATTTTCTTCACCACCCTATCCCCGTGATTA
This sequence comes from Rana muscosa, assembly GCA_029206835.1. Lineage (NCBI taxonomy): Eukaryota > Metazoa > Chordata > Amphibia > Anura > Ranidae > Rana > Rana muscosa. The sequence goes on from CM055123.1 coordinate 167,687,441, forward strand.
GGAGCCTTTCGATATATAAATTGTGGTTTAGGGGGGAGTACTGGGCCCAATTTCTTATCCAAAAGTAAAATGTGCCAGTGTTTTGTGAAAATGTCCTCCACCTCCCTGAATTGACTATGAAATTGCGAGATAAAGCCCCATTCTTTTAAGTTGGTGCCCCCTACTGCTGGTTTGGGTTTGATCTGTAGGCACAATTCCCTGGGAATTTGTTCGATTTCCTCTACAATTTTCTTTAGGGGTTGTGGTGCATAGCCCTTAGCTATGAATCTGTCTGATAAGACTTTTGCTTGCGTGAGAAAGACCTCATTATCTGAGCAATTCCGTTTAACGCGCATGATCTGTCCTTTAGGAATATTCCTTAGCCACTGTGGGTGGTGTCCACTTGTAATAGGTAGATAGCTGTTTCTGTCTGTCGCTTTAAAAAACACCTTGGTACCAAATCCTGTGTTATGGCGATCAACAGTCACATCCAGGAAGTTTATCGTCTTACTGCTCCATTCAGAGGTTAGTTTAATGTTATTGTTGTTGGTGTTTAGGGTCTTTAAGAAAGTCAATAATGATTCTTCTGAGCCGGCCCATATTAAAAACATATCATCGATAAAACGTTTATAAAAAATGAGTTCAGCTCTTCTGTCGTTAAAAATCATTTTATCCTCCCATTCTGCCATAAACAAATTTGCGATACTGGGTGCGAATTTGGCACCCATTGCAACTCCCCTCTGTTGCAGATAAAATTTACTATCGTACCAGAAATAGTTGTGGGATAAGCAGAAATCTAGGGCCTGGCCAATAAAAACTTTCTGATTATGCGGGAGTTCCTCCCTCTTACTCAAGGCCCAATTTAGGGCTAATAATGCATCATCATGTTGAATTATTGAGTAGAGGGAGGATACGTCCGAGGTTACCAACAGAACTTCCTGGTTGTGTCTTAACGTAATGTTTTGTAGACAATTTAGGAAGTCCTTTGTGTCTTTCAAGTAAGCTTGCGTAATCGACACACTCCTTTGTAAAAACGTATCTAGATACTGTCCCAACCTAGCTGTGACGGAGTCTATGCTATTTACAATAGGTCTAGGTGGTGGGTTTATTGAGTCTTTATGGATCTTTGGCAATGTATAAATCGTAGGGATCTTGTTACTGGTTGGTACCAGATAATGCCTTTCTTTTTCTGAAAGTACTCCTGATTTAGTGCCCATCTCGATTAGAGTGACGAGTTGATTCCTGAACGCTTGTGTCGGATCCTTATCCAAAGCTTTATACGTGTTGGTATCTGATAACAAATCAAGGATCTGTGCATGATACATATCTTTAGGGAGGATGACGACCCCTCCTCCTTTATCAGCTGGCCTTATGATGATGTCTTTTCGTTTCTCTAGAGCTACGATACCATCCTGAATGTGTTTTAAACTTGTGTTCTTTTTTGGTTCCAATTGGTGGAGGTCCCGTATAATGAGACCTTTAAATACCTCGACTTGATGGTTGGGGTTATTGAGGGGGTTGAATAAAGATTTGTTTTTCAAGCCGCTATTAATGATGCCCCGAGGGTTCTCTATGGTAGACACCATCTGTGAGGTTAGTCCCACAAAATGCTTCTTAATGTTTAGTTTCCTAATAAATTTGTGTACATCAATATAAACATTGAATTTGTTTAAGGGCTGTTTCAATCCACATTTGAGGCCCATATTTAAGATGTTTAATTCCTTATGAGTCAGTACCACTGGGCTTAAGTTAAATATACCGGTTATTGATTGTTTCTCCTTCTTTTTTTGGATTTTCTTTCCGGCCCTGCATCCTCTGGTTCTGTGTTCCTTTGTTGAGCGTGATAGGTTTGTTCCCTGGGCCATTGGTATTGCGGGTGAGGTTCTCTCCACTCTCGCTCCCTCTGTTGTGGCGGGGGGTAATGGGGTTTCCCCCTGTGTGGGGGAAAGCCCCTGCCCCTTCCCTGTCCCCCTCCCCCTCTCCCTAAAAAAGGACGGGGTGGTTGGTAGTTGTTTTGTTGTTCAAAGGGGTGAAATCTATTTTGCGTTGGTACTTGATATGGTGTGTGTGGACGGTTATATTGTTGCTGATTGTATGCCTGATTATTCTTACCTCCTCCTCCTTTCATTTTTTCTTTCGTTGGTGGGATTGGAGTGGAGAAATTTGCTGGCGTATCAAATACAATCTCGTCGTCACTTATAAAACCCCGGACTCTGTCCATTAACGTGGTGATGGCCTGGTTTATCAGGGGTTCGGTTGGTTGAGGTTTTTCCACTAAATTAATATTCCCTGGCAGAGTTTGTTGCCATGCATAAATACTATTAGTTTTGAAGTCCCCCAAATCTCTGTGGTATTTCTAAATTTTCTTTTTTTGTGTGTCCTTATCCACTTTCTCTAATCTTTTATTTGTTCTGGTGTTAAAATCGGTGATTGGTTGGGTGTCTTTAATTGGGTCCAGCTGTTGCTGTAGTGTGTTGATTTTGGTTTCTAAGATGATCATTTTGCGTTTTTTTCTCTGTAGGATCAATTCTTGTAGTTTGAAACCTACTCCGTTAAAAAAATCAAACCATTCTTGGATGGACCCTGGATCGTCTAAACCATCCTGGGGTACTACTTCCCATCTCAAGCTTCTGATAATGATTTTATCTTTTATGTATTGCTCCAGGGTACATATATCCCACCATGTTCTGACCTGTTTTTCTAGAATGTTCCCCAACATTGTCATTGCTCCGTTATAATTTACCTGGGTGGCCGTGGGTTCACTCTGTGAAAATATTGTATCTACATTAATGTTCCTATTGCTTAGAAATCTTAAAGCATCCATAGCTGCGGAGTAATTGGTTATGTGATGTGTAAAAAGATACTAAAATGATAATCTGGCCCTCCTTTCTAGTATCACTCTGCGCTTGTGGATGTTATGTCATAAGGATATAAACAATAGTAAAATGTATAAAATAGATATAAATATATATAAATATATAAATATGTGAACCTAAGAGCATATAAATATAAAACATATATATAAAAGAACAGCAGCTGCTAAAAAATCAAGCGTACATATAAAACAGTATCATATAAAACTAATAAAAAGTTCAGAATAAAACTGCAGCAGCGCTACGAACAAAGTTCAATTGTGCGTCTTCTATGATAATCGCTTATATAGGTGATGAGGTAGTAAATGGTGAATCTAGTTGTAATATATCCAATTCATAATCTTAGTGCTCCTTTCACCAGTAGTGTATAACACCGCGTGGGGGGATTTTTGAAAGTCCCCTTTAGGGGGCGCACTCACCAGATGTAAGATAAATAAAAGCCTAGATCAACATTCCTCCTTCAGCAATAATATAATTGGAAATTATCCTTCTCCGCCATAGACAGATGTCAAATCAGGTATGGGTATAGAAAAGATATCCTCGTCTATCTATCCTGTCTTCTTATCCTCAGTGATAGAAAAAAGGTGCCACTGGCATATATGTGGAAAAAATACAAACTACATAGGGTAGTACTGTTTGACCATTTAATAAATTTAATCCCCAGGTAATCCCTTAGTTACATATATGCGTACCACAAAGTAAAATAATACAGGCGAAAAGATAAAATGAGCGCTACAGCGCCGGACACTTGCCCCTGATGAGCGCCACGGTGTATTTCCCTCGGCACTTCCTTGTTCGGCAGGTCCTGGAGCGCATGAACGTCACTTCCGGTTTGCTGGGTTGGTTGGCCACGCCCTGACGTTTCGTCACTTCCTGACTTCCTCTGAGGGCGTGACCAACCGTCACAGCAACCGGAATTTATGCTAGGTCAGAACCCGCCCTCTGGTTAAACGTCAGAGCACGCTCTGCGTGCCTGCGACGTCGCGCATGTGCGCTGAGCGAGTCGACGTCCATACCCTACTGTGGGCGGAAATTCTGTCAGGTGCAGCTCGATCTGCCCCACTCTGATAGGCGTTTGTACTCGGGCTGCATCCTGATTGGCTACTCTGTCTAAACATGTCGGGAGCGGTGTCGAGCCGACATGTATACAGAGGGGACTTCAATTACTGATTATAAGGATTGATGTCAGACACACCACCTCATACCGTCATACAGTCGTTCCTTCTGCTGACACTTGTGCCCTGAAGCGATAAGGGCATGTTTTGGTAACAATGTTACCCCCGGTAGTCAGAATTTTTTTTATTCTATTTATATTATAATGCCGGGTTTAATGCTAAATAATGTGTGCACACACTCTACTGATCATAATGAGGAAACGCTGTGATGGCTGTAAACCTTGACATCATAATCAGCAGTGTTTTGTTTTCCCAATCCACAGAACATGCATCCATCAATAAATATATGAATAATTCAATATATATGGCATAAAAATATATATAAAAAATAATAAAATTGACAAGAATAACACACCGATATTATGGCTAAAAAATATATATAAAAAAATATATATAAAAAAATAGATAATAAAATGACAAGAATAACACACCGAAATATTCAAATAAATACCAAGTAAACTCTGCTGTGTATAACTAATAAAAGTACTCATAAAGTTACTAAAATCACTAAAATCGAGGGTGGAGGCCCTATGTGTATATTCGTAGCGTTCTAGTAATAAGTCGTGCTAATACTAATAGTTATTCAGCTTAATGTCTACGAATCACTAATAAAACAATTAATGTCTAATTCAATGTTCAAACCTTTGGGCGCTAAAACTTCGGTTAAAAAAATCAATTTTGTCTCTTTTTTAGAAAGTTCGCGCACCTTATGAGAACCCCTCCAGTTTGATTCCAAACTTTCAATCCCCCAAAATTCCAGGCCTGAGGGGTCCTGGTTGTGCTTAAGTTTGAAATGCAGTGACACATTGTGGTCCTTATAACCTATCTTTGTGTTGTTCACATGCTCAGCTATTCGGATGCGTAAAAGTCTTTTGGTGCGCCCTATATATAAAAGCCCGCACGGACATTTTAGAGCATAGACCACGAAGCTGCTGTTGCACGTAATAAACTGCTCGATGTCAAATTGTCTCTGATTGGAAGGAGAGATGAAGTTTTCCAGCCCCCTAATGGGGCGCGACACTTCCTTACATGCTCTACATCTTCTACAGGCAAAAAAACCATTTTTGTTCCAGAACGTCTGAGGTTTGCTGGGAGGGTCCAGTATTTTCTTCACCACCCTATCCCCGTGATTAGGAGCCTTTCGATATATAAATTGTGGTTTAGGGGGGAGTACTGGGCCCAATTTCTTATCCAAAAGTAAAATGTGCCAGTGTTTTGTGAAAATGTCCTCCACCTCCCTGAATTGACTATGAAATTGCGAGATAAAGCCCCATTCTTTTAAGTTGGTGCCCCCTACTGCTGGTTTGGGTTTGATCTGTAGGCACAATTCCCTGGGAATTTGTTCGATTTCCTCTACAATTTTCTTTAGGGGTTGTGGTGCATAGCCCTTAGCTATGAATCTGTCTGATAAGACTTTTGCTTGCGTGAGAAAGACCTCATTATCTGAGCAATTCCGTTTAACGCGCATGATCTGTCCTTTAGGAATATTCCTTAGCCACTGTGGGTGGTGTCCACTTGTAATAGGTAGATAGCTGTTTCTGTCTGTCGCTTTAAAAAACACCTTGGTACCAAATCCTGTGTTATGGCGATCAACAGTCACATCCAGGAAGTTTATCGTCTTACTGCTCCATTCAGAGGTTAGTTTAATGTTATTGTTGTTGGTGTTTAGGGTCTTTAAGAAAGTCAATAATGATTCTTCTGAGCCGGCCCATATTAAAAACATATCATCGATAAAACGTTTATAAAAAATGAGTTCAGCTCTTCTGTCGTTAAAAATCATTTTATCCTCCCATTCTGCCATAAACAAATTTGCGATACTGGGTGCGAATTTGGCACCCATTGCAACTCCCCTCTGTTGCAGATAAAATTTACTATCGTACCAGAAATAGTTGTGGGATAAGCAGAAATCTAGGGCCTGGCCAATAAAAACTTTCTGATTATGCGGGAGTTCCTCCCTCTTACTCAAGGCCCAATTTAGGGCTAATAATGCATCATCATGTTGAATTATTGAGTAGAGGGAGGATACGTCCGAGGTTACCAACAGAACTTCCTGGTTGTGTCTTAACGTAATGTTTTGTAGACAATTTAGGAAGTCCTTTGTGTCTTTCAAGTAAGCTTGCGTAATCGACACACTCCTTTGTAAAAACGTATCTAGATACTGTCCCAACCTAGCTGTGACGGAGTCTATGCTATTTACAATAGGTCTAGGTGGTGGGTTTATTGAGTCTTTATGGATCTTTGGCAATGTATAAATCGTAGGGATCTTGTTACTGGTTGGTACCAGATAATGCCTTTCTTTTTCTGAAAGTACTCCTGATTTAGTGCCCATCTCGATTAGAGTGACGAGTTGATTCCTGAACGCTTGTGTCGGATCCTTATCCAAAGCTTTATACGTGTTGGTATCTGATAACAAATCAAGGATCTGTGCATGATACATATCTTTAGGGAGGATGACGACCCCTCCTCCTTTATCAGCTGGCCTTATGATGATGTCTTTTCGTTTCTCTAGAGCTACGATACCATCCTGAATGTGTTTTAAACTTGTGTTCTTTTTTGGTTCCAATTGGTGGAGGTCCCGTATAATGAGACCTTTAAATACCTCGACTTGATGGTTGGGGTTATTGAGGGGGTTGAATAAAGATTTGTTTTTCAAGCCGCTATTAATGATGCCCCGAGGGTTCTCTATGGTAGACACCATCTGTGAGGTTAGTCCCACAAAATGCTTCTTAATGTTTAGTTTCCTAATAAATTTGTGTACATCAATATAAACATTGAATTTGTTTAAGGGCTGTTTCAATCCACATTTGAGGCCCATATTTAAGATGTTTAATTCCTTATGAGTCAGTACCACTGGGCTTAAGTTAAATATACCGGTTATTGATTGTTTCTCCTTCTTTTTTTGGATTTTCTTTCCGGCCCTGCATCCTCTGGTTCTGTGTTCCATTGTTGAGCGTGATAGGTTTGTTCCCTGGGCCATTGGTATTGCGGGTGAGGTTCTCTCCACTCTCGCTCCCTCTGTTGTGGCGGGGGGTAATGGGGTTTCCCCCTGTGTGGGGGAAAGCCCCTGCCCCTTCCCTGTCCCCCTCCCCCTCTCCCTAAAAAAGGACGGGGTGGTTGGTAGTTGTTTTGTTGTTCAAAGGGGTGAAATCTATTTTGCGTTGGTACTTGATATGGTGTGTGTGGACGGTTATATTGTTGCTGATTGTATGCCTGATTATTCTTACCTCCTCCTCCTTTCATTTTTTCTTTCGTTGGTGGGATTGGAGTGGAGAAATTTGCTGGCGTATCAAATACAATCTCGTCGTCACTTATAAAACCCCGGACTCTGTCCATTAACGTGGTGATGGCCTGGTTTATCAGGGGTTCGGTTGGTTGAGGTTTTTCCACTAAATTAATATTCCCTGGCAGAGTTTGTTGCCATGCATAAATACTATTAGTTTTGAAGTCCCCCAAATCTCTGTGGTATTTCTTAATTTTCTTTTTTTGTGTGTCCTTATCCACTTTCTCTAATCTTTTATTTGTTCTGGTGTTAAAATCGGTGATTGGTTGGGTGTCTTTAATTGGGTCCAGCTGTTGCTGTAGTGTGTTGATTTTGGTTTCTAAGATGATCATTTTGCGTTTTTTTCTCTGTAGGATCAATTCTTGTAGTTTGAAACCTACTCCGTTAAAAAAATCAAACCATTCTTGGATGGACCCTGGATCGTCTAAACCATCCTGGGGTACTACTTCCCATCTCAAGCTTCTGATAATGATTTTATCTTTTATGTATTGCTCCAGGGTACATATATCCCACCATGTTCTGACCTGTTTTTCTAGAATGTTCCCCAACATTGTCATTGCTCCGTTATAATTTACCTGGGTGGCCGTGGGTTCACTCTGTGAAAATATTGTATCTACATTAATGTTCCTATTGCTTAGAAATCTTAAAGCATCCATAGCTGCGGAGTAATTGGTTATGTGATGTGTAAAAAGATACTAAAATGATAATCTGGCCCTCCTTTCTAGTATCACTCTGCGCTTGTGGATGTTATGTCATAAGGATATAAACAATAGTAAAATGTATAAAATAGATATAAATATATATAAATATATAAATATGTGAACCTAAGAGCATATAAATATAAAACATATATATAAAAGAACAGCAGCTGCTAAAAAATCAAGCGTACATATAAAACAGTATCATATAAAACTAATAAAAAGTTCAGAATAAAACTGCAGCAGCGCTACGAACAAAGTTCAATTGTGCGTCTTCTATGATAATCGCTTATATAGGTGATGAGGTAGTAAATGGTGAATCTAGTTGTAATATATCCAATTCATAATCTTAGTGCTCCTTTCACCAGTAGTGTATAACACCGCGTGGGGGGATTTTTGAAAGTCCCCTTTAGGGGGTGCACTCACCAGATGTAAGATAAATAAAAGCCTAGATCAACATTCCTCCTTCAGCAATAATATAATTGGAAATTATCCTTCTCCGCCATAGACAGATGTCAAATCAGGTATGGGTATAGAAAAGATATCCTCCTCAATCTATCCTGTCTTCTTATCCTCAGTGATAGAAAAAAGGTGCCACTGGCATATATGTGGAAAAAATACAAACTACATAGGGTAGTACTGTTTGACCATTTAATAAATTTAATCCCCAGGTAATCCCTTAGTTACATATATGCGTACCACAAAGTAAAATAATACAGGCGAAAAGATAAAATGAGCGCTACAGCGCCGGACACTTGCCCCTGATGAGCGCCACGGTGTATTTCCCTCGGCACTTCCTTGTTCGGCAGGTCCTGGAGCGCATGAACGTCACTTCCGGTTTGCTGGGTTGGTTGGCCACGCCCTGACGTTTCGTCACTTCCTGACTTCCTCTGAGGGCGTGACCAACCGTCACAGCAACCGGAATTTATGCTAGGTCAGAACCCGCCCTCTGGTTAAACGTCAGAGCACGCTCTGCGTGCCTGCGACGTCGCGCATGCGCGCTGAGCGAGTCGACGTCCATACCCTACTGTGGGCGGAAATTCTGTCAGGTGCAGCTCGATCTGCCCCACTCTGATAGGCGTTTGTACTCGGGCTGCATCCTGATTGGCTACTCTGTCTAAACATGTCGGGAGCGGTGTCGAGCCGACATGTATACAGAGGGGACTTCAATTACTGATTATAAGGATTGATGTCAGACACACCACCTCATACCGTCATACAGTCGTTCCTTCTGCTGACACTTGTGCCCTGAAGCGATAAGGGCATGTTTTGGTAACAATGTTACCCCCGGTAGTCAGAATTTTTTTTATTCTATTTATATTATAATGCCGGGTTTAATGCTAAATAATGTGTGCACACACTCTACTGATCATAATGAGGAAACGCTGTGATGGCTGTAAACCTTGACATCATAATCAGCAGTGTTTTGTTTTCCCAATCCACAGAACATGCATCCATCAATAAATATATGAATAATTCAATATATATGGCATAAAAATATATATAAAAAATAATAAAATTGACAAGAATAACACACCGATATTATGGCTAAAAAATCTATATAAAAAAATATATATAAAAAAATAGATAATAAAATGACAAGAATAACACACCGAAATATTCAAATAAATACCAAGTAAACTCTGCTGTGTATAACTAATAAAAGTTCTGTGGATTGGGAAAACAAAACACTGCTGATTATGATGTCAAGGTTTACAGCCATCACAGCGTTTCCTCATTATGATCAGTAGAGTGTGTGCACACATTATTTAGCATTAAACCCGGCATTATAATATAAATAGAATAAAAAAATTCTGACTACCGGGGGTAACATTGTTACCAAAACATGCCCTTATCGCTTCAGGGCACAAGTGTCAGCAGAAGGAACGACTGTATGACGGTATGAGGTGGTGTGTCTGACATCAATCCTTATAATCAGTAATTGAAGTCCCCTCTGTATACATGTCGGCTCGACACCGCTCCCGACATGTTTAGACAGAGTAGCCAATCAGGATGCAGCCCGAGTACAAACGCCTATCAGAGTGGGGCAGATCGAGCTGCACCTGACAGAATTTCCGCCCACAGTAGGGTATGGACGTCGACTCGCTCAGCGCGCATGCGCGACGTCGCAGGCACGCAGAGCGTGCTCTGACGTTTAACCAGAGGGCGGGTTCTGACCTAGCATAAATTCCGGTTGCTGTGACGGTTGGTCACGCCCTCAGAGGAAGTCAGGAAGTGACGAAACGTCAGGGCGTGGCCAACCAACCCAGCAAACCGGAAGTGACGTTCATGCGCTCCAGGACCTGCCGAACAAGGAAGTGCCGAGGGAAATACACCGTGGCGCTCATCAGGGGCAAGTGTCCGGCGCTGTAGCGCTCATTTTATCTTTTCGCCTGTATTATTTTACTTTGTGGTACGCATATATGTAACTAAGGGATTACCTGGGGATTAAATTTATTAAATGGTCAAACAGTACTACCCTATGTAGTTTGTATTTTTTCCACATATATGCCAGTGGCACCTTTTTTCTATCACTGAGGATAAGAAGACAGGATAGATTGAGGAGGATATCTTTTCTATACCCATACCTGATTTGACATCTGTCTATGGCGGAGAAGGATAATTTCCAATTATATTATTGCTGAAGGAGGAATGTTGATCTAGGCTTTTATTTATCTTACATCTGGTGAGTGCGCCCCCTAAAGGGGACTTTCAAAAATCCCCCCACGCGGTGTTATACACTACTGGTGAAAGGAGCACTAAGATTATGAATTGGATATATTACAACTAGATTCACCATTTACTACCTCATCACCTATATAAGCGATTATCATAGAAGACGCACAATTGAACTTTGTTCGTAGCGCTGCTGCAGTTTTATTCTGAACTTTTTATTAGTTTTATATGATACTGTTTTATATGTACGCTTGATTTTTTAGCAGCTGCTGTTCTTTTATATATATGTTTTATATTTATATGCTCTTAGGTTCACATATTTATATATTTATATATATTTATATCTATTTTATACATTTTACTATTGTTTATATCCTTATGACATAACATCCACAAGCGCAGAGTGATACTAGAAAGGAGGGCCAGATTATCATTTTAGTATCTTTTTACACATCACATAACCAATTACTCCGCAGCTATGGATGCTTTAAGATTTCTAAGCAATAGGAACATTAATGTAGATACAATATTTTCACAGAGTGAACCCACGGCCACCCAGGTAAATTATAACGGAGCAATGACAATGTTGGGGAACATTCTAGAAAAACAGGTCAGAACATGGTGGGATATATGTACCCTGGAGCAATACATAAAAGATAAAATCATTATCAGAAGCTTGAGATGGGAAGTAGTACCCCAGGATGGTTTAGACGATCCAGGGTCCATCCAAGAATGGTTTGATTTTTTTAACGGAGTAGGTTTCAAACTACAAGAATTGATCCTACAGAGAAAAAAACGCAAAATGATCATCTTAGAAACCAAAATCAACACACTACAGCAACAGCTGGACCCAATTAAAGACACCCAACCAATCACCGATTTTAACACCAGAACAAATAAAAGATTAGAGAAAGTGGATAAGGACACACAAAAAAAGAAAATTAAGAAATACCACAGAGATTTGGGGGACTTCAAAACTAATAGTATTTATGCATGGCAACAAACTCTGCCAGGGAATATTAATTTAGTGGAAAAACCTCAACCAACCGAACCCCTGATAAACCAGGCCATCACCACGTTAATGGACAGAGTCCGGGGTTTTATAAGTGACGACGAGATTGTATTTGATACGCCAGCAAATTTCTCCACTCCAATCCCACCAACGAAAGAAAAAATGAAAGGAGGAGGAGGTAAGAATAATCAGGCATACAATCAGCAACAATATAACCGTCCACACACACCATATCAAGTACCAACGCAAAATAGATTTCACCCCTTTGAACAACAAAACAACTACCAACCACCCCGTCCTTTTTTAGGGAGAGGAGGAGGGGGACAGGGAAGGGGCAGGGGCTTTCCCCCACACAGGGGGAAACCCCATTACCCCCCGCCACAACAGAGGGAGCGAGAGTGGAGAGAACCTCACCCGCAATACCAATGGCCCAGGGAACAAACCTATCACGCTCAACAAAGGAACACAGAACCAGAGGATGCAGGGCCGGAAAGAAAATCCAAAAAAAGAAGGAGAAACAATCAATAACCGGTATATTTAACTTAAGCCCAGTAGTACTGACTCATAAGGAATTAAACATCTTAAATATGGGCCTCAAATGTGGATTGAAACAGCACTTAAACAAATTCAATGTTTATATTGATGTACACAAATTTATTAGGAAACTAAACATTAAGAAGCATTTTGTGGGACTAACCTCACAGATGGTGTCTACCATAGAGAACCCTCGGGGCATCATTAATAGCGGCTTGAAAAACAAATCTTTATTCAACCCCCTCAATAACCCCAACCATCAAGTCGAGGTATTTAAAGGTCTCATTATACGGGACCTCCACCAATTGGAACCAAAAAAGAACACAAGTTTAAAACACATTCAGGATGGTATCGTAGCTCTAGAGAAACGAAAAGACATCATCATAAGGCCAGCTGATAAAGGAGGAGGGGTCGTCATCCTCCCTAAAGATATGTATCATGCACAGATCCTTGATTTGTTATCAGATACCAACACGTATAAAGCTTTGGATAAGGATCCGACACAAGCGTTCAGGAATCAACTCGTCACTCTAATCGAGATGGGCACTAAATCAGGAGTACTTTCAGAAAAAGAAAGGCATTATCTGGTACCAACCAGTAACAAGATCCCTACGATTTATACATTGCCAAAGATCCATAAAGACTCAATAAACCCACCACCTAGACCTATTGTAAATAGCATAGACTCCGTCACAGCTAGGTTGGGACAGTATCTAGATACGTTTTTACAAAGGAGTGTGTCGATTACGCAAGCTTACTTGAAAGACACAAAGGACTTCCTAAATTGTCTACAAAACATTACGTTAAGACACAACCAGGAAGTTCTGTTGGTAACCTCGGACGTATCCTCCCTCTACTCAATAATTCAACATGATGATGCATTATTAGCCCTAAATTGGGCCTTGAGTAAGAGGGAGGAACTCCCGCATAATCAGAAAGTTTTTATTGGCCAGGCCCTAGATTTCTGCTTATCCCACAACTATTTCTGGTACGATAGTAAATTTTATCTGCAACAGAGGGGAGTTGCAATGGGTGCCAAATTCGCACCCAGTATCGCAAATTTGTTTATGGCAGAATGGGAGGATAAAATGATTTTTAACGACAGAAGAGCTGAACTCATTTTTTATAAACGTTTTATCGATGATATGTTTTTAATATGGGCCGGCTCAGAAGAATCATTATTGACTTTCTTAAAGACCCTAAACACCAACAACAATAACATTAAACTAACCTCTGAATGGAGCAGTAAGACGATAAACTTCCTGGATGTGACTGTTGATCGCCATAACACAGGATTTGGTACCAAGGTGTTTTTTAAAGCGACAGACAGAAACAGCTATCTACCTATTACAAGTGGACACCACCCACAGTGGCTAAGGAATATTCCTAAAGGACAGATCATGCGCGTTAAACGGAATTGCTCAGATAATGAGGTCTTTCTCACGCAAGCAAAAGTCTTATCAGACAGATTCATAGCTAAGGGCTATGCACCACAACCCCTAAAGAAAATTGTAGAGGAAATCGAACAAATTCCCAGGGAATTGTGCCTACAGATCAAACCCAAACCAGCAGTAGGGGGCACCAACTTAAAAGAATGGGGCTTTATCTCGCAATTTCATAGTCAATTCAGGGAGGTGGAGGACATTTTCACAAAACACTGGCACATTTTACTTTTGGATAAGAAATTGGGCCCAGTACTCCCCCCTAAACCACAATTTATATATCGAAAGGCTCCTAATCACGGGGATAGGGTGGTGAAGAAAATACTGGACCCTCCCAGCAAACCTCAGACGTTCTGGAACAAAAATGGTTTTTTTGCCTGTAGAAGATGTAGAGCATGTAAGGAAGTGTCGCGCCCCATTAGGGGGCTGGAAAACTTCATCTCTCCTTCCAATCAGAGACAATTTGACATCGAGCAGTTTATTACGTGCAACAGCAGCTTCGTGGTCTATGCTCTAAAATGTCCATGCGGGCTTTTATATATAGGGCGCACCAAAAGACTTTTACGCATCCGAATAGCTGAGCATGTGAACAACATAAAGATAGGTTATAAGGACCACAATGTGTCACTGCATTTCAAACTTAAGCACAACCAGGACCCCTCAGGCCTGGAATTTTGGGGGATTGAAAGTTTGGAATCAAACTGGAGGGGTTCTCATAAGGTGCGCGAACTTTCTAAAAAAGAGACAAAATTGATTTTTTTAACCGAAGTTTTAGCGCCCAAAGGTTTGAACATTGAATTAGACATTAATTGTTTTATTAGTGATTCGTAGACATTAAGCTGAATAACTATTAGTATTAGCACGACTTATTACTAGAACGCTACGAATATACACATAGGGCCTCCACCCTCGATTTTAGTGATTTTAGTAACTTTATGAGTACTTTTATTAGTTATACACAGCAGAGTTTACTTGGTATTTATTTGAATATTTCGGTGTGTTATTCTTGTCATTTTATTATCTATTTTTTTATATATATTTTTTTATATAGATTTTTTAGCCATAATATCGGTGTGTTATTCTTGTCAATTTTATTATTTTTTATATATATTTTTATGCCATATATATTGAATTATTCATATATTTATTGATGGATGCATGTTCTGTGGATTGGGAAAACAAAACACTGCTGATTATGATGTCAAGGTTTACAGCCATCACAGCGTTTCCTCATTATGATCAGTAGAGTGTGTGCACACATTATTTAGCATTAAACCCGGCATTATAATATAAATAGAATAAAAAAAATTCTGACTACCGGGGGTAACATTGTTACCAAAACATGCCCTTATCGCTTCAGGGCACAAGTGTCAGCAGAAGGAACGACTGTATGACGGTATGAGGTGGTGTGTCTGACATCAATCCTTATAATCAGTAATTGAAGTCCCCTCTGTATACATGTCGGCTCGACACCGCTCCCGACATGTTTAGACAGAGTAGCCAATCAGGATGCAGCCCGAGTACAAACGCCTATCAGAGTGGGGCAGATCGAGCTGCACCTGACAGAATTTCCGCCCACAGTAGGGTATGGACGTCGACTCGCTCAGCGCGCATGCGCGACGTCGCAGGCACGCAGAGCGTGCTCTGACGTTTAACCAGAGGGCGGGTTCTGACCTAGCATAAATTCCGGTTGCTGTGACGGTTGGTCACGCCCTCAGAGGAAGTCAGGAAGTGACGAAACGTCAGGGCGTGGCCAACCAACCCAGCAAACCGGAAGTGACGTTCATGCGCTCCAGGACCTGCCGAACAAGGAAGTGCCGAGGGAAATACACCGTGGCGCTCATCAGGGGCAAGTGTCCGGCGCTGTAGCGCTCATTTTATCTTTTCGCCTGTATTATTTTACTTTGTGGTACGCATATATGTAACTAAGGGATTACCTGGGGATTAAATTTATTAAATGGTCAAACAGTACTACCCTATGTAGTTTGTATTTTTTCCACATATATGCCAGTGGCACCTTTTTTCTATCACTGAGGATAAGAAGACAGGATAGATAGACGAGGATATCTTTTCTATACCCATACCTGATTTGACATCTGTCTATGGCGGAGAAGGATAATTTCCAATTATATTATTGCTGAAGGAGGAATGTTGATCTAGGCTTTTATTTATCTTACATCTGGTGAGTGCGCCCCCTAAAGGGGACTTTCAAAAATCCCCCCACGCGGTGTTATACACTACTGGTGAAAGGAGCACTAAGATTATGAATTGGATATATTACAACTAGATTCACCATTTACTACCTCATCACCTATATAAGCGATTATCATAGAAGACGCACAATTGAACTTTGTTCGTAGCGCTGCTGCAGTTTTATTCTGAACTTTTTATTAGTTTTATATGATACTGTTTTATATGTACGCTTGATTTTTTAGCAGCTGCTGTTCTTTTATATATATGTTTTATATTTATATGCTCTTAGGTTCACATATTTATATATTTATATATATTTATATCTATTTTATACATTTTACTATTGTTTATATCCTTATGACATAACATCCACAAGCGCAGAGTGATACTAGAAAGGAGGGCCAGATTATCATTTTAGTATCTTTTTACACAGAACAGAGAGATTGTTTACATAGGCATCTCCTCGTTCTGACGTACGTTGCTTTGCCTTCCCGTGCCATTCTGCCGACGTAAATGTACGTTAGGCAGTCGGCAAGTGGTTAAAGGATAAGTTCACTTTTTAGAAAAAAATAATAAATGTAGTACATTTTTTTTGCAGGTAAAAAAAATGTGCATTTATTTATTTGAGCCTTTAGGCCCCTTTCAAACTGAGGCATTTTTCAGGCACTAAAGGGGTAAAAATAGCGCCTGTAAAGCACCTGAAAAACGCCTCCCCTTCAGCTCCAGTATGAAAGCCCGAATGCTTTCACACTGGAGCAGTGCGCTTGCAGGACGTTCAAAAAAATCCTGCAAGCAGCATCTTTGGAGCGGTTTAGGGTTAAATGCGCCTGAAAAGTATACACCGCTAAAAAAAGTAAAGCGCTGCTAAAACTAGCAGTGCTTTACCGTTAGCGCGGCACGCTGGCAGTGTGAAACGGGTCTTTAAGCAATGCACCAGCAGATTGCTGATGCCATGCAGGTCTCCTGCAGATCTGTCAGTGTATCTGTGTGCACTTACATCCTGTACAGGGAAGCAGATACACTGACAGGAAGAATCAAAGAACTACCACGGCACTCCACAGTAATGTGGTAGTTCACTGAGAACTACAAGCTGACAGCCGCAAAGGATTTTGGGGCTTGTAGTTCTTTCACACACAGAGCTCTGTGTATGAGTGACACGCTATGGGCGCTAGAAACGCAGCTAGTGACAAGTGACAGCTAGTACGGGGAACTTCTCATACTGCTGTCACAGGGAGGGAGGGAGGGTAGTGGGCAGTGGCTGCAGCATTGGGAACATGTTGCATGTTCCACCCTAAAAGCTGGATGGAACATGCAACATGTTCCCAAAGGTGGACTTATCCTTTAACTCTGTTGATGGAACTGTACTTGAGCTTCAGTCTAAATTGATTGAGTGATTATTGACACCAGCTTAATGTTTGATCCACATGTACAAAATGTTGTCAGAACATATTATTTTCAATATAAAAAGCATAGCCTGACAGTGCCCTGTGCTAATGCATACTGTAGCTGAAAATCTGATCAGTACATGTGTGTTCTCTGGACATGACTACTGTAATGCTCTCCTTGCTGGGCTACCTTTGTCCACACTAAAATGTCCAAAATGTAGCTGCCAGAATCTTGATCAGGTTTAGTGCATGTAATTTTGGACATATCTTGCACTATATAGAATCTTGTGGTCTATGTGTTTTTACTTGTTGCACTTTTGCAAGTGTTGCGGGTATGTACTTTCCCGGGTGTAAATTTAACTGGCAGAGACACCAGTGATGTGTAATTCCCTGCAGCCCAGCAGGTGGCGCTGTCGCCATGGGCTGGGGGTTGAGCCATTGCTGTGTCCCGGGCCTCCTTTTTGTCCTCCCTCGGCAGCGGTATGGTGGGGCGGGGAACCTGCCGTGCTTGCTGGGAGAGGGTATAAAGGGGCCGGCCATCTTTGTCACAGGGTCGAGTCCCAGGCACCTTCAGCCTGTGGGCGGTGGTTCGTGTCGGTCCTCTAGGCGGCCTAGGCCTAGAGGACAGTCGGAGGTCGTGTTCCATCCCAGGCACCTCTAGCCTGGGGTGAGGTACTCGGATGGAGGTCTGGAGCTCAGTGCCCAACACTGGGTTCCGCGAGGGAAGGAGGTCCTAGGGAACCCAGGGATTGGGAACCCGAATCCGGAAGGCGTAATGGACCGGGGGGAGCTCCTCACTTGAAGACCGGGTGCAGCAGATTGCCAGTCACAGGTGAGCCTCCCACCGGAGACCGCCTGGAAGGAAATCCCCCCCTCGCTCGGAGACCGCAACCCACTTTCAGGGAGGAAAGTGGAGAACCAATTGTGTCTGGGCCTACTCGCATCCACACCTCCTTTTCTGTTCTGTTTTCTAAGGAAGTCTAACTAATTATGCTGTTCACTCGAGAGGAATAAAGGAGTGTTGGACTTTAATGGTGTGGGGCTCTTTTCTGGTGGACATTGTTCAAGGTAATCTCACATGGAGGTCTTAGGTGCACAGCACTGACCCGAAGGTATAGAACGAACTTTGCTTACACCGCACTGACACCTGTGGTGAAGGTCAGGCGTGGTGTCCCCGCTCTTTCCCCTCTGAGGTACCCCTAGACAAGAAGAGAAACGAGCTGATGCAAAGAGGGGAGTGAGGGGGGCGCTACACAAGTATCCAATTTTATCCATTATATTTTCCCAAATACATTTTTTTGAGGTAATGCACTAGGTGCTTGTGCCTTCCTGTAGCCTTGTTTTTTTAGTTCCTCTTTGGATTCCCTTATCCATGGAAGGCTGCATCCACATAGCATTTGAAATTATTGTGCAGTCCTATTCAACAGTGGAGGAGCTCTGAGTGCTGGAAGTGTACTGCAAGTGATCACATCACTCCTTTCCTTGAATCCTTGCATTAGCTACCTGTTAGGTCTCTCATTTACTTTAAAATCCTCATGCTCATCTATAAGACTTTGCATGGCTTGGCTTCCCATTATCTGTCTAAACTTTATCACCTTACTCCCCCTAAAAAACTTCACTCCTCTAGTTCTGGTCTTCTGTGTGTCCCTAAAACTCATCTAACTCTCTGGGGGAGGGGGAGGGGGGCAGGGCCATTTCCTCTTTTGCCCCTAAACCCTGGAATTCTCTTCCCAAGAGCATTGCCTTCTTTAAAGTGATTGTAAAGCTTTGTTTTTAAATAACAAACATGTCATACTTACCTCCACTGTTCAGTTCGTTTTGCACAGAGTGGCCCCCGATCCTGCTGTTCTGGGGTCCCACGGCGGCGCTATCAGCTCCTCCCTGCATCGTATAACCCCTTAGGAGAGGCGCTCTCCCAGGGGGTTACCTTGCGGGCGTGCTCCCGAGTCCAGCATTTGCGTCCATAGATGCAGAATGCCGGACTCTGCCCCGCCCCCTGCGCCCGCGTCATTGGATTTGATTGACAGCAGCGGGAGCGCTGCTATCAATCTATCCAATCAATCAAGAGCCAAGACAATGGGCAGAGGGGAAGAGCGCATCTCCGGCATTGGAATTACAGGACTCAGGTGAGTAAAATGGGGGGGTCTAGGGGGCCGGTCACTGTCAAAAGATAACGTTTTTTCACCTTAATGCATAGGATGCATTAAGGTGAAAAAACACGAGGGTTTACAACCCCTTTAAGCCTAATACACACTAGTAGTTTATTTTCATTCAACCCAGCAGGGCTGAATGAAAAAAAACCTGACAGCTCAGGAGGAGCCACCGTACTAACTATCTGACGTTAGTACAGCAATCTCCCCTGCTGTGCTATTGTGTTCTGACAGGGGGACTCCCCCCCCCCCGCAAGAACACTCTGGTCAATGGCTGAGAGCGCTGATCGGGAGCCGATCAATAGACCTTTTTCGGTCATGTCCCTTCAACAGACCGACTCCAGTACAAGGCTTTAAACTCTTTAAAATCTAAAAAAGAAAATTCAAAACTAAAAACTTTCTTCTTTAGACAATCCTTCACTTTTCTTTTTTTTAAATACTTTCAGAAGGTAACTTTAACCACTTCGCGCCCGGGCTATAAGCAAAAGACGTCCGCAAAGCGGTCGTCAATTGCTGATAGGACGTCTATGGACGTCCTCTTATTTACTTCCGCGATGCGCGCCACCGCGGGCGCGCGTTGGGGAAAAACTGTGCCCACCGTGTCAGGCGAGTGCCGATGCGCGTGCCTGGCGGCCGCGATGTCCGACCAGGTACGAGCGATCGGCTGTCACAGAGCCAGGGACGTGGATCTCTGTGTGTAAACACAAAGATCCACGTCCTGTCAGGGAGAGGAGACGGATGGTGTGTCCCTTGTACATCGGGACACCCATCAGTCACCTCCCCCAGTCAGTCCCCTCCCCCCCACAGTAAGAACATCTAGCAGGGAACATATTAACCCCTTGATCGCCCCCTAGTGGTTAACCCCTTCCCTGCCAGTCACATTTATACAGTAATCAGTGCATATTTTGAGCACTGTTCGCTGTATAAATGTGAATGGTCCCAAAAATGTGTCAAAAGTGTCCGATGTGTCCGCCGTAATGTCACAGTCACAAAAAAAAAATCGCAGATCGACGCCATTACTAGTAAAAAAATAAATAAAAAAAGAATAAAAAAAAAATCATAATTCTATTCCCTATTTTGTAGGCGCTATAACTTTTGCGCAAACCAATCACTATACGCTTATTGCGATTTTTTTTTTTACCTAAAATATGTAGAATACGTATCGGCCTAAACTGAGGAAAAAATAGTTTTTTAAAAAAAAAATGGGATATTAATTATAGCAAAAATTAAAAAATATTGTGTTTTTTTCAAAATTGTCGCTCTATTTTTGTTTATAGCGCAAAAAATAAAAACCGCAGAAATGATCAAAGACCACCAAAAGAAAGCTCTATTTGTGGGAAAAAAAGGACATCAATTTTGTTTGGGAGCCACGTCGCACGACCGCGCAATTGTCATTCAAAGCGTGACGGCGCTGAAACCTGAAATTTCGCCTGGGCAGGAAGGGGGTTATGTGCCCAGTTGTCAAGTGGTTAAAAGGTAATGTCAATATTCCCATCACACACTTTCCTGAATGAGGCTTATGCCGCGTACACACGGTCGGAATTTCCGACAACAAATGTTCGATGGGAGCTTGTTGTCGGAAATTCTGACCGTGTGTATGCTCCATAGGACATTTGCCGTCGGAATTTCCGTCAACAAAAATTTGAGAGCTGGTTCTCAAATTTTCCGACAACAAAACTTGTGTACACAATTCCGACGCACAAAAGTCCACGCATGCTCGGAATCAAGCAGAAGAGCCACACTGGCTATTGAAATTAATTTTTCTCGGCTCGTCGTACGTGTTGTACGTCACCGCGTTCTTGACGTTCGGAATTTTCGACAACATTTGTGTGACCTTGTGTATGCAAGACAAGTTTGAGCGAACTTCCTTCGGAAAAAAATCCACGGTTTTGTTGTCGGAATGTCCAATCGTGTGTACGCGGCATTAGGAGTAGCGGGTGCTGAAGCAAAAACCAGCTGGAACTGGTGACATCACAGATCAAATGCGCATATTCATCAGCACACCACGGATTCCATGGTATGCTGGAGAATATGTGCATTTAAAAGGCACAATAAAGTTTTATTACAATTTTTATTATAATTTTACCAGAGACCATCACTAATATTTTGTATATAACCATTCTGATAGTTTCACAATAATTAGCACCATTTTTGGCTTGTAAATAAAATAAAAATAAAAGTAACAACAAAAAAAACACTTAAAAGCTTATTTTAGTAAAAGCCTATAGTAAAATGCTGCAATTGCCTACTTCTGCTTTCCTGGCTTTTATTCTGGCCCAAAAGTTTCAGTAATTTTCAAGTAACTGAGTCAACAAAAAAAAAAAAAGTATGTAAGTTAGGATTTTGACTTTTCTGATCTACACGCTTATTGCAAGTTGGTGTCTTGAGGCATTAAGGACAGAGGCAGCTAGACAATGAATACTTTCAGTGGTCAGCAAGAGCAGCTTCCATATTTCTACTAGTACAGGTTTACATTGATAAGGCAAAGTGCAGTCATCTTCTCCCACTGTGTGGAAACTGACCCAGGTGGTATGGATGCATAACATTCTGTAACAGTAAGAAATTCTCCAAAATGGGCCTGGAGCCAGACCATTAGTTACATATACAGTATCTCACAAATAAAATAAATAAGAACAGGCTTAAAAGGAAAGTCAACAGTTCTTGTTAATCTTCCATTTAATTGGCTATTTTTCTTTTTGCTGGTGTTCTTGAATTTTGTAAATTAAAGGATACAAAATACTGTAATGTAGCTATTAGTGAACAATTATATATTTTTTATTGTTTTAAAAAAAAATATTATAACTATCTATTGCCCACTTACAGAGCAATTGTGAATATTTTTCTTTCACTGTTTTCAAAGTGATGCTTTTGCTTTGATAATGAGCACCCAGTTATATGATTGCTCTCCCTCATATCTGTATTTGTTATGTACAATCTGAATATCAAAAGCTTGTTTCTAACAAACAATTGTATTGATACTTACATGGCCACCTTTACAATCCAGGAGGCCATTCTATTAGCTAGAAGTCAGTTTTCAGGAACTAGAGAAGATGCACTTTAAGGCCCCATTCATATTTATGAATGGGGACAATTGCAATTAGATGCGGGAAACCCAGCAGCAATTAGCTGCTGGCGAAAACCTCATTGTAGACAATGGGAGGCTAATGGCTGCCACAGCTATTCCTGGCTGCTCTTATGAAATTATTCATGGAGCCATTACCTGTGAATGGTCAGCCTTGGGTGCAGACAGTCAAGACAAGTGGAGTTACCGTTTTAAACGTACACCCACGTGGAGGTCATGTTTTGCCTGTATGGCATGCGCAGGTGTTCACTGCATGCAGGCAGTCCCATTCATGTCAATGGGGACACAACAGATGCAAGGAAATAGGTGCTGGGTGTGGGTGCGTGTCCATGAACTCGCACTGCCTGTGTTAGGGGACATGCACCCACACCTACATGGATGTCAAACTGGGAGCAGCAACTGTATTCATGTAGCCAGTACATCCCAATTAACATGAATGGGACTGCCTGCATGCAGATGCAAGGTAACACCTGTGAATCCTGTGCAAGCAAAATACGACCTTCACAATTTTAGGCCCTATTCACACAGGCATACTTAAGAGTACACTTAAGTATGCCTGTGTAAACGGGGCCTAAAAAATGTTTAGAAAAATGCAAATGCCATATTCTGGTATCTTACCACAGGCAAAAACTAAGGTCGGATAAAGAATCCTATCCATCAGGAGTAACACGGGTAGACATTTATGTGTGTTTTTTCAGGACCATAATCCATGGAGCTCCTATATTTAAATAATGATATGCTATGATGGCCTGTGCCATTCAGTGAGCATTATCACTGAAAGAATAAAATGGCTTTGTTGTATTTAGTGAACATTCCAATATTAAAATATATAGATACACTATATGGCTAAATGTATGTGGGCTACCCTCCAAATTATTGAGTTCAGAGTTCTCCAGTGAAGGAAAATGGTACAATGATGTTCCAAACAACTGCACACTTCTAACCTTGTAACAACAATTTGGTAAGATGCTTCCCTGTTTCAGCATACCTCTGTGCAAAAAGTCAGGTAAAAAGACAATATTTTATGAGCTGGATGAGAAGGAGCTCAAATGATCTTGACAGAACCAATTGAAAACCTCTGGCATAAACTGGAATGCTGATGGCGAACCAGATCCTTTCTTTCATCATCCATACTTTTTCACCATGCATACTGGGTAATCTTTTTGCTAAACGGGCAAAAGTACTTACAGACACACTCCAAAATCTTGTGGAAATGTTTCTCATGAGAGTGGATGCTGTTATAACTGCAGTGGAAGCGGGGGGAGTTAAAGCCCAACCCCAACCCCATAAAACGCTTAAGCCCTGTACACATGCTCGGTTTTACCGATGAAAACAGTCCGATGGACTGTTTTAATCGGACGAACCGATCGTGTGTGGGCCCCATCTGACTTTTTTTCAACGGTGAAAAAAAAATAGAACATGTTTTAATTTTTTCCGATGGAAAAAAAAACAATAGCAAATTCCGATCGTCTGTGTGAAACTCCATTGGAGAAAAAACCCACGCATGCTCAGACTGAATTAGGAGACGGGAGCGCTCGTTCTGGTAAAACTAGCGTTCATAATGGAGATAGCACATTCGTCATGCTGTAACGGACTGAAAAGCACGGAGACTGAAAAGCGCGAATCGCCTAACACCAAACTTTTACTAACACGCGGTAACATGAAATCAGCAAAAGCAGCCCAAAGGGTGGCGCCATTGGATTTGAACGTCCCATTTATAGTGCCGTCGTATGTGTTTTACGTCACAGCGTTTGGGATGGTCGGAATTTTGTCTGATGGTGTGTAGGCAAATCCATCGGATTTGATTCCATCGGAAATCCGATCGTGTGTACAGGGCTTTATGGTTTTGGTATGGGATGTCCACCAAGCACATATAGATGTAATGGTTGGGTATCCACAACCTTTTGGCCATTTACTGTAGCTAGAGACCATCCTTGTGAATCTATTACACTAAGATGAGATTTTTTAAGAAATATTGTCTCTGATTAAAAATCATCTAAAGGCAAAACTTTTTTTTACATTTTTGGATAGAGTGGAAAGGGATTACCTGTCAGGTTTGTATTGCTGTCTTGGAAATTCATCCTCTCTTTTTGTCCTGTTGTTGTTACTGAGAGTACAAGTGAAAGAAAATCTAGAATTTTGGTTTGTCACTAGAACAGGTATTGAGGGGAACCCCTCCAATGGGGACACAACATGGGATTTCCTCACATTGGAGGGATTCCTGTTTTTGTTGTGGGACAGGAAATGAGGGGAACTCTTTTGTAGTGGGACACAGATGGCAAAAAACTAACTAGGAGTTATAACCTTCCCTTTAGTCCATCCAAAATGAAAAAAAAAAAGTTTGCCTTTAGTTCTATTTTAAGCATTATTATAAGACTTTGTATAAACATTTAAACTCCTGGCTTTTTAAATAAAAAGCATGAGTTGGACATATTTCTAAGAAATGTCAGTTGGGACCCATGTTTCAGGTTGAACATTATCACTTGTTACCTAATTTATTAGCATGTACAATAATAAATTTCACTCCTAATGTATATAAAGCCCTTTCTAGCTTAACCTCTTGGTTATCATTAAAATAAGATGTATCTCTTAATCAGGAGAAATAACTACAAGATGAAGATCAAAATAGAATGTGCAATCGTAGAAAACTAAGCAAAAAGGTAATTCCTTAATTTTCATTTACAGAAAAGCAACTGAGGTTCTTTACTGCTGATGGCAGATACGTATGACCATGTCATAATAATAAGGAATAATCACAAAAATAAATCACATAAATTATAACTATGCATTCACACTCCTCATAAAACATGCTTGATAAGGAATGTTCTGGTAAAAGTAATAAGAAAAATAAACTGTTTGAGTTTCTAATCCAGCACCTTTATATGAGCTTTCAGATGGAGTACAATGTTGGTATTGTTAAAATATCCATTGTCTTTTTTTCTATAGTATTTGAAAAGGAAAATGGCATTCATTTAGACTAGACTATTGTTCTGTGTTCACATCTTTATTATAAGTAAATGGTTGATTAAATTATGAGTGTTCTGGTTGGGCTAAGGAACAAGTCAGGACCATACAGGGGAAAAGAGGAGTCACATAGGATGAAGTAGGGACTTTCCTCCCATTGAAAATTATCTGGGCCCCTTTGTAGTAGTTCCAGACTGCATTATTGGCAGTGGAAAAATTCTAGTTTCTTTTGGCACTGTTACAGTAGCTGATGTCAGTGAGGGCTTATCTTGCGTAACATGACTTGAGAATAAAAGGTTGTAAAATTACATGTGATATTTCTAATATATCTTATTCTAGTAATCTAATTATCAAAACGTGTATGATCCTTACAGATTCCTTTGACTTAGCTGTCCTTTGAGAGGGCTGAGCCATTTCACACCGATGTGTAAGCAGTAAACACATTATTATTAATTAATGCATATGCACCTTTAGATAAAAGTTCAAAAGGGATGCTATAACAACTTAAAAGAACAATATATGTTAAATATATGCAAAATCACATAATATGGGACAATGAACATTTTCATAAAAAAGATGGGTGTCGTCT
Source organism: Rana muscosa (assembly GCA_029206835.1). NCBI lineage: Eukaryota > Metazoa > Chordata > Amphibia > Anura > Ranidae > Rana > Rana muscosa. The sequence continues at coordinate 167,713,473 of CM055123.1, forward strand.
TTTTTTTTTTTACACACTGTCTACACACATAGAAAACACATTGTCATTGATTGCCCTGCAGTGAACCTCCTGGATACAGGAAAATGCGCAAAGGTAAATGAAACCATAATGTACCAAAGATTTCCAGCATGCCTTGCTTCTCTCAGGATTCATTTTGTCTCTGGTGGTGCGATGCAATGCATCAAGAGATCAGTCATGGTAACCAGCAAACTTTAAATAGGCAGGAAAGAAAACCATTGAGAAAAAATTAAAAAAGGTAAGAAAATCCCAAAAACAACAATAATCCAAAGCAAAAACTGTATGTCAGAGAGAGAAAATATTGTAAGAGATGAGAGTTCATATTATGAGCAGGACTCTAATTCCTACTGTTATTGTAGTTGTACTGTCTGCCCTCAAATTGCAAAGCGCTGCTTAAACCTGTCAGTGCTATATGAATCCTGTATAATAATAATTATAATAATAATTATAATATTATAGATAATTTTATATTTTTTATGTCCATGGAAATGTGAACCACTTCCTGTATACAATCCTATAATCTTATCAATGAGTGTTACAAAATTCTCTAACTCGGGGCGCATGCGCGGCGTGAAACTGGATAGACGTGAGTAAGCAGAGCTCCGTCTAGCCGAGTCCTCCAGGCATGATCCCTGGGGCTATACTATCACCAAAGACACCTAATTTCTACCATAACCCCCGTGGGAAAGTCCGGTGCATGTCTGCGGGCAAGAAGGGACACAGTAGACGCTCCCAGCGCAACTATCTCCTGGGACTGGAAAACTCAGCAAGGAAGATGTCCCAAGATGGCGCCGTCCCCCACGAGGCAGCTGAGCGCTCCGGGCACTCTCAATCTACGTCATCCAAAGACAGTGAGTACTCATCTCATCTCACTAAAGCAGACCTAGATGCCAGTCTGTCTGCAATTTATGAAAAACTGGTTAATAAGCTAGAGAATGAGATACATAACTCCACAAGCTCACTCTCCCAGGAGATAGCCTCTATTGGTAACCGCACTGATAAGCTAGAAACTAAACATGACGAACTAGCTCTTGCACATAATGACCTGAGGAAAGATTATGAAGTGTTGGCGGATAGCTTTTCATTTATGCACGCCCATATCGAGGATTTGGACAATCGTAACAGAAGAAACAATTTTAGGGTATGTGGCATCCCCGAATCTGTTATAGATCTAAATCAGGCCATCAACAAATTATTTCATGGCCTTCTGCCGGATAAACCTGTCTCAGCCTTTGCATGTGATAGATTACATAGGGCGCTTCGCCCCAAACCTACACCTGACAAACCTCCAAGAGATGTCATAATGTATATGAAGGATTTCCTAACGAAAGAAGATATCATGAGAGCATCCAGGAATACTCAGAACATTGAACTGGAGGGTATTAAGCTGCAAATTTACCCAGACATTTCCCCTGCGACCTTGGATAGGAGACGTAGGATGAAGGAGGTGACAAATGTTCTTCAGTCTGCTAGAATTAAATATAGATGGGGTTTTCCATTTAAACTGTCCATCATGCATAATGGTACCAATCACACAGTCTATAATGTGATTGAGGGTAAGGAGCTGTTGATCAAACTGGGCCTACTTGAACAACCCCCAGCTCAACGTTATCCTACAACACCAAGACCTTCTCCTATTTGGTCCACCCCTGCATCAAGATGCCCCCCAAGAGAACAGGGCAGATGGTGGCACTCATTTCAGGATCAAGCCCCCTGAACTCCCCTTCTTTTAGGATTCATAAAGGTTGCTTCATCAGTTACACAGGCCTTTTACGGCCGTTACACATACCTTCTCTTCAATTGTAACAGATAGGAGGAGTGCAAGATGCAATAGTTGAGGAGGACTATTCTTAATTGTTCCCACTTCATGTGTGTCTTTTTTTTCTACCCCATCCCGGACACATTAAACCGCAATGAAGTCAGAAGAGACAGAGGAGATGGACACACAGCTTTTCTTTTACCACTTGGGTATATGTATTTGCCCCCCCTCCCCCCTTTCCCCTCCCCCTCTCCCATTTCCCCCCTCTCCCATTCCCCCCCCTTTTTTTTCCCTCCCCCTTCCCCCCCCTTTTTTTTTTAAGGGGGTCCTGCATCCACATTTTGCTGGAGGGGCTCCTCCAGCTAACCCAAACTTCCCACTTTTTACCGCGGAGGTGTTAATTTTTTCCTACAGTAGAGAGTCATTATTAATAATGTTTTTTGGTTGTGTTCTCTATATCTGCTGCATACCATATATGATGATAACTATTAACTTGCAGTTGTAGATTTACTGGATTTTTGTTTTTCTCTCTTTCTCACTCACCTTTCCCGGAAAACCCCTTACTCTCCCGAGTGGACTCGATTGAACTTCTTGAACCTCTGAACACTCCACTCGAAGGCCCCTGAGCTAAGGTTTTTTTTTTTTTTTTTTTTGTTACACCCTGATTTATATTCCTAATTATGACTTGTTATACCATACCTTTTGCACTTATGAGCTTTTTTTAATTATATAGTTATGTCAATTTGCCTGGAGGTTTCCGCTGGCGCTGGTTTGTCCCCCATTCTTTCCGTAGGACCCTCTGCGTCGTCCCTTTCATGATGATGTGCGGGGCCACGTGGACAGAATTAGGATGGTTTTGTCCTTTTTGGATACAACTTTGGTTGGGAGTACTTTTTTCTCCCAACCCCCATAGAATGTTAATGTTTTTGATTATCTTTACAGCCATGTTGGCTTTTCATTTAGATAATATATATACTGTTATATATGCTACGTACACTGAAAGACATACTGCTTCATATGTTCCATCACCTTTAAGTTTAGTTAAAATGATACAGTTCTACAATCGCTACATTAGCTTACTTATCTTTTTTTATGTGTGGATAATTTACATGGATAGTCCATATTTTATGATAGGAGTGACACCTTGTAATCCTTGTGTAGCTTCGGATTCTATAGGCTTGATGTGCACATCACATATGATTTTTCTACCCTCATATCCTCACCAAACCCCCCCATTCCCTCCCCTATAAATGGGTATCAGGATCTTCTCACACAATGTGCAGGGTTTCAACTCCCCTAACAAACGCAAAAAAGCTTCCAGACACTACAAAAGGCTAGGTGCAGATATTATCCTAGTACAGGAAACACACTTTGCTGAATCCAACCACCCACAGTACTTCGATAAAACTTTCAATCAAGTTTATTTCACTACTTTTTCAAACAAATCTAGAGGCACAGCTATTTTTATCAGAAACTCAACAGTATTTGAGACACACAGTATATTTAAAGATGAAGATAGCAAGTTTATTATTCTAAAGGGTAGCATTAATAGACAAAATATCACAATAGCGTCAGTTAATGTCCCAAATGATGCCCAAACCCAGGGGCGTACCTAGAGCATTTGGCACCCGGGGCGGATTCTATATCTGGCACCCCCCCACATTAAAATGTAAAAACACCCCACTGTGCCCCCAGCATACCTCTGCATCCTTCAATATTTCTGTGTCACTACTGTGTACCCCCTCTCCACAACTGCACCTCTGGACCCCTTTACATTACACAGCCCCCTGCACCTCTGGCCCCTTTACATTACACAGCCCCCTGCACCTCTGGACCCCTTTACATGACACAGCCCCCTGCACCTCTGGGCCCCTTTACATAACACAGCACCCTGCACCTCTGGACCCCTTTACATTACACAGTACCCTGCACCTCTGGGCCCCTTTACATTACACAACACCCTGCACCTCTGGCCCCCTTTACATTACACAACACCCTGCACCTCTGGGCCCCTTTACATTACACAGCCCCCTGCACCTCTGGGCCCCTTTACATTACACAGCACCCTGCACCTCTGGGCCCCTTTACATGACACAGCCCCCTGCATCTCTGGGCCCCTTTACATAACACAGCACCCTGCACCTCTGGACCCCTTTACATTACACAGTACCCTGCACCTCTGGGCCCCTTTACATTACACAACACCCTGCACCTCTGGCCCCCTTTACATTACACAACACCCTGCACCTCTGGGCCCCTTTACATTACACAGCCCCCTGCACCTCTGGGCCCCTTTACATTACACAGCACCCTGCACCTCTGGGCCCCTTTACATTACACAACACCCTGCACCTCTGGGCCCCTTTACATTACACAGCCCCCTGCACCTCTGGGCCCCTTTACATTACACAGCACCCTGCACCTCTGGGCCCCTTTACATTACACAGCACCCTGCACCTCTGGGCCCCTTTACATAACACAGCACCTTGCACCTCTGGCCCCCTTTACATTACACAGCACCCTGCACCTCTGGCCCCCTTTACATTACACAGCACCCTGCACCTCTGGGCCCCTTTACATGACACAGCCCCCTGCACCTCTGGGCCCCTTTACATAACACAGCACCCTGCACCTCTGGACCCCTTTATATTACACAGTACCCTGCACCTCTGGGCCCCTTTACATTACACAACACCCTGCACCTCTGGCCCCCTTTACATTACACAGCACCCTGCACCTCTGGGCCCCTTTACATGACACAGCCCCCTGCACCTCTGGGCCCCTTTACATAACACAGCACCCTGCACAGCTGGACCCCTTTACATTACACAGTACCCTGCACCTCTGGGCCCCTTTACATTACACAGCACCCTGCACCTCTGGCCCCTTTAAATTACACAGCCCCCTGCACCTCTGGGCCCCTTTACATTACACAGTCCCCTGCAGCTCTGGGCCCCTTTACATTACACAGTCCCCTGCACCTCTGGGCCCCTTTACATTACACAGCACCCTGCACCTCTGGACCCCTTTACATTACACAGCACCCTGAATCTCTGGACCCCTTTACATTACACAGCCCCCTGCCCTTCTGGACCCCTTTACATTACGCAGCCCCCTGCACCTCTGGGCCCCATTACATTACACAGTCCCCTGCACCTCTGGGCCCCTTCACATTACACAGCACCCTGCACCTCTGGGCCCCTTTACATTACACAGTCCCCTGCAGCTCTGGGCCCCTTTACATTACACAGTCCCCTGCACCTCTGGGCCCCTTTACATTACACAGCACCCTGCACCTCTGGACCCCTTTACATTACACAGCACCCTGAACCTCTGGACCCCTTTACATTACACAGCCCCCTGCCCTTCTGGACCCCTTTACATTACACAGCCCCCTGCCCTTCTGGACCCCTTTACATTGCACAGCCCCCTGCACCTCTGGGTCCCTTTACATTACACAGTCCCCTGCACCTCTGGGCCCCTTTACATTACACAGTCCCCTGCAGCTCTAGGCCCCTTTACATTACACAGCCCCCTGCACCTCTGGGCCCCTTTACATTACACATTCCCCTGCACCTCTGGGCCCCTTTACATTACACAGTCCCCTGCAACTCTGGACCCCCTGCATGTTACACAGCCCCCCCTTCAGCGCAGGCCCCCCTTCAGTGTATCCACCCCTTCAATGCAGACACCCCATTCAGTGCAGACGCCCCCCCCGTTCAGTGCAGCCCCCCCTCGTTCAGTGCAGACGCCCCCTTGTTCAGTGTAGCCCCTCCCCCTGCTCAGTGTAGCCCCCCCTCGTTCAGTGCAGATGCCCCCTTGTTCAGTGTAGCCCCCCCGCTCAGTGTAGCCCCCTCGTTCAGTGTAGCCCCCCCGCTCAGTGTAGACCCCCCTCGTTCAGTGCAGGCGCCCCCTCGTTCAGTGTAGCCCCCCACTCAGTGTAGCCCCTCTCGTTCAGTGTAGCCCCCCCTCGTTCAGTGCAGGCGCCCCCTCGCTCAGTGTAGCCCCCCCCGCTCAGTGTAGCCCCCTTGTTCAGTGTAGCCCCCCTCGTTCAGTGTAGCCCCCCACTCAGTGTAGCCCCCCTCGTTCAGTGTAGCCCCCCCGCTCAGTGTAGCCCCCCTCGTTCAGTGTAGCCCCCCCGCTCAGTGTAGATCCCCCTCGTTCAGTGTAGCCCCCCGCTCAGTGTAGCCCCTCTCATTCAGTGTAGCCCCCCCTCATTCAGTGCAGGCGCCCCCCCCATTCAGTGCAGCCCCCCATCGTTCAGTGCAGGCGCCCCCCCACTCAGTGTAGCCCCTCTCGTTCAGTGCAGCCCCCCTCGTTCAGTGCAGGCGCCCCCCCGCTCAGTGTAGCCCCTCTCGTTCAGTGTAGCCCCCCCGCTCAGTGTAGCCCCCCTCGTTCAGTGTAGCCCCCCCTCATTCAGTGCAGGCACCCCCCCGCTCAGTGTAGCCCCTCTCGTTCAGTGCAGCCCCCCCTCGTTCAGTGCAGGCGCCCCCCCCGCTCAGTGTAGCCCCCCACTCAGTGTATCCCCCCTCTTTCAGTGTAGCCCCCCCGCTCAGTGTAGCCCCCCCTCGTTCAGTGTAGGCGCCCCCTCGCTCAGTGTAGCCCCCCGCTCAGTGTAGCCCCTCGTTCTGTGTACCCCCCCCTCGTTCAGTGTACCCCCCCTCGTTCAGTGTACCCCCCCTCTCTCAGTGTACCCCCCCTCGTTCAGTGTACCCCCCCTCGCTCAGTGTACCCCCCCTCGCTCAGTGTACCCCCCCTCGTTCAGTGTACCCCCCCCTCGTTCAGTGTACCCCCCTCGTTCAGTGAAGCCCCCCCTTCAGTACCTCAGATCAGCGCAGCGCAGTGGCACATGCACGCAGGTCCCTTCCCCCTGTTTACACATAAACAGAATTCACTCTGCTCTGTGCCTGTGTGACATCCGGGATCACACAGACAGGCAGGCCGCGGCCGCGAGAGGAGAGGAGGGGATGGTAGGTGCAGCGGTGTCACTCTGCACCCCCCGCACACCCCCTCCCCCCCCTTGCCACTGTAGCTAGCTCGCCGCGGCCTCTCTCCCTGCCTGTCAGTGTGCCGCTGCGGCGCTGCCACCGCAGGTGTAGTAATCGCGGAGGGGGGTGCCGGTCTGACACCCCCCCCAGTGTGTGGTACCCGGGGCGCCCCGTCCCCCTCGCCCCCCCTTAGTACGCCTCTGCCCAAACCTCCTTTTTTTCTAGGTTTTTTGACACCCTAGGGAAATATACTTCCCCGCATGTTATTATGGGTGGGGATTTCAACCTCTCCGCCCATCCAACCCTAGACAGAAGCAGAGTTACCCCTTCTTCTAAGGCGTTCTCCAAGACAATGAACCGTTCCTTAAGCAAATTCCAACTAATTGATTCATGGAGGTCCCATAATATTGGCATCAAAGCTTACACTAACTACTCCAGCCCTCATGATAGCTATGCCAGAATTGATTATATATATTGCACCCCTATACTTTTGGCTAATTCCTCTACAGCATCAATCCTTCCATGCCCTTGGTCTGACCATAATATAGTATCCTTTGAAACATCTCACATCGGAATGTCCCCAACCCCCTTTAATTGGCATCTTAATGATTCCCTTCTTTCTGACCCCAACACCCATCTTCAGATTAACACACATCTGACTGAATATTTTTCTAAAAATACTTCAGATGACGTTCTTCCAACCTCTGTGTGGGCTGCACATAAAGCAGTACTTAGAGGCCACTTGATTAGTATAGCAGCAGCCAGGAATAAAACTAAACTCAGAGACATCACAGGTCTTACGAAAGATCTCAATAGCCTCTATAATAAACTTAATCATTCCCAGTCCTCAGAAATTACAAATTTGATTCAGAATAAACGCACAGCCCTCAATGCATTGTTATCAGAAGATACAGAAAAATCACTGAGATTTTCTAAAGCCAAATTTATTTTGCAAGGTAACTCCGCCTTTGCGATGTTTGCCAGGAAACTCAATCAAGATATTAAACCCCCTCCCCCCATGTATATAAGCTTAGAAACCCCAAAGGGAATTTTGTAACTCATCCTCAAGATGTTCTGCAAATCTTCACCGCTTTTTACAAAGATCTACTTTCAGGTCCACAAACTCACCCTCAGCCCTCTTCATCAGAATGGCTGGACTCTATTCAACTGCCCTCCCTGAAAGATCATCAAATTTCATTGCTTGAGGAACCGTGTACAGAAACTGAAATAACTAATTTAATAAAATCCCTTAAACCCTCTACGGCACCTGGCCCAGACGGCTTCACATTAGCCTATTATAAAAAAAAATTCTCCTTCCTTAGTCCCCAGTCTCACAAAGATGTTTAATCATATCCTCCCAGGGGGCCATTTCCCAGTAGACATGCTTTTTGCAAATCTTTCTCGAATTCCTAAACCCCATAAGGATCATACCCTACCCCAGAACTTCCACCCCATCTCGGTCTTGAATAATGATGTCAAATTATTCGGTAGATTGCTTGCCGACAGACTGGCCTCAGTGATTACCTCACTGATCCACACAGACCAAACTGGATTTATTTTTAATAGTTGATAATATCCGTCTAGTCACTAATTTGATACAAGATGCCAACCTTCATTCTCGCCCTCTATGTTTATTAAGCCTGGACATCCATAAAGCTTTCGATAGTGTTAGTTGGTCCTATCTAAACCTCCTTCTCCCAAAATATGGGTTCTCGGACAAGTTTATTCATGGCTTTAATGCCCTATATAAATCCCCAATGACTCGAATCAGAATTCCTGGTAAGAGTTCAGACTTCTTTACCTTAAGTAGGGGCACTAGGCAAGGGTGCCCACTATCCCCTCTCCTTTTTGCCCAGGCCATCAGAAATAAGGATACTATTATAGGCTACCACATAAACTCTGACCAGTATAAATTAAGCCTTTACGCAGATGACACCCTTCTATTTCTAACTGACCCTCTCATATCCCTGCCTAACCTCCTTATGGAACTCAAAGATTTCCATAAAATCTCAGGTTTAAGAATTAACCTGAATAAATGTTCAGCCCTACCCATTAATCAACCCCCCGACATTCTATCTCTTCTGACGAGTAAATTTAAACTTAATTGGTCCACACACTCCTTCAAATATCTTGGGGTAAACATTACAGCATGCCATAACAAATTATATAAAGCAAACTACCCCCCTCCTTTTTACTCACATTAGTTCACTACTAAAATCCTGGTCTTCCTATCACATTTCCTATCTAGGTAGAATATGTGCCTTTAAAATGACTTTACTTCCAAAACTACTCTATCTCTTCAGATCACTCCCAATAACAGTTCCTAAAACTAGACTGGAGGCCCTACAGAGAGAGATCAATAGGTTTATCTGGAATAATAAAAAGCCTAGAAGTAGCTACTCCCTAATGCATAGATCCCAAAACAATGGAGGGTTGGGCCTCCCCAATCTTTGGCTTTACTATCTAGCAACTAAACTCACCCAATTAGCACAGTGGTCCTCCTCTGATCCCCAAATCTCATGGCTGAATTTTGAATCTAAATCTATTTTCCCTCTAAACATCAGGGGAATATTATGGTCCAACCTAAAATTATACCATACCCTGATTAAAAAAAAACATTATAGTAGCTCATCTCTGGCAGTTGTGGTACAAGATCTACCGTAATTTTAAACTTATGTCTGAGATACCCCCTTTGGCATCTTTTATAGGAGACCCCAGACTCCCCCAAGCTTTCCTTGACCGGGAGGTCTTTCACATCTGGAGCAGAGAAAATCTCACCAACCTGAATTCTCTAATTATTAACATGAACTTCCCCCCCTTCTCAGCATTACAAGCCAAATTCAATCTCCCCTCTTCGGCACTCCCACAATACTTACTAATACATAAGTTCTATGCTACCCACTTTTCCCTGTCCATTAACCCCCCAAGCACTCTTTTTGAGCATATCTGTAAATCTGCCTCTAGGGACAGGGGTCTTATTTCCATGATATATAACTTTCTTCTCAATCTAAACCAACCTGAGAAATCAGGACCTATGTTGCGGTGGGAGACAGACCTGGGTGTCTCTATCCCAATAGATACATGGCACAAAATGATTGACAACCTTAGAAAGAGTAGTAGAGCCCCTGCTTACAGGGAATCCCCTTTGAAGGTACTCACAAGATGGTATATGACACCAGCGAAAATAAATACATTTTATCCCACAGCTTCCTCTGATTGTTTCAGAGGCTGCTCGGAACGGGGTGATTACTACCACATTTTCTGGAGCTGTGGACATCTGGACCCAATTTGGAGAGGTATGGCACTCAAACTTGAACACACCTCCAGAATAAAGATAACTATCACACCTCAATTATGCCTGTTATGCGCAGACATCCCAGGTTTCCCCATCTCATGTAATAGGTTGGTCCACACACTGGTTGGTGCTATACAGTGGATGATAGCCTTCAATTGGAGATCTCACAACCTCTGTTGGTCTCAGGTTTTGTCCAGAATGGACTCAGTTAAACTCTCAGAAAGAATACTTCATACATTGGGAGATAGCATGCATATTTATACTAAAAAATGGTCCTAGTTAGTTATAACTGCTTCCCTCTCTCCCTCCCTGCTCTTTTTGTCATGTATAGTTTGCTTGGGATTTTATATTATGTACAACAGATATGATGTAGCCTACCATACACAAAATTGTAATCATTACGCTATCTAATACCATTATACCAAACATTACTATGTCTTTCCAAAAAAAATTCTCTAACTCATGTGTAATAATAATATGTGCCCATACATGACATTATATTTGCTCATTGTGTACTTTGCAATCCTGAAAAATCTTGTGCTTAGTGTTCCTCCTAACCTAATTCAGGTCTTTCATTCTGCTCATACTGACGGTAATAGTTTGCGGACTTATTATAAAGTTGGTGGTAAAATGCAAAATGATATAGATATGGAGGAGAAACCATGTAAAATGTGGAAGTGGCAAAGGCTGCGGTAAACACTGCAAAGAACTATTGTTTCTTTAACCACTTAACGACCGCCCACTGTAATTATACGTTGGCAGAATGGCACCGACAGGCAGAATCACGTATATGTACGTGATCGCCTTTGTATAGTTGGGGGGTCCGATCGGACCCCCTTCTCTACAGTGAGCGGTGGTTAAGTGTTCGGGAGCGATCCGGCATGAGGGGACGGCCGTTCAATTCCGGCCACCCCCTCTCGATCGCTCCCGGTGAATGAGAGAGCTTCCCCTGCCTGTAATGTAAACACAGGCAGGAGGAAGTGATGTCATCTCTCCTCGTGTCGGTCTTTTCGATCTGGCGCGAGGAGAGAAGACATCTCACAGTAAGTGCACCAACAGCCCACTGACACCAGTACACGTAGGCACACAAATCACCCCCCAGTCACCCCCAGATCACCCCCCAGATCACCCCCAGTACCCCCAGTCACAGTGCACCGTTTGCAGTGTTCATTTTTTTTACTGATCACTGCAATCAGTGTCATTTGTGACTGTAAAAAGTTGCAGGGCAGTTAGGATTAGGCCCCTTTAGGTCCAAGGTAGCCCCCTAACCCCCCCTAATAAAGGTTTAACCCCTTGATCGCCCCCAGGTAACCCTTTCACCCCCTAACGCCAGCGTCACTAAGCAATCGTTTTTCCGATCGCTTTTTTCTTGTCGCTGGTGTCCTAGATAGCCAGTTAATTATTTTTAGGTTCGCCGCAGGTTTTTATTAGCGTCAGGTACCCCCATATATTATTTTAACCCCCTGATTGCCCCTAGAGTTAACCCTTTCACCAGTGATCACCGTATAAGCGTCGCTGGTGACACTGGTTACCCAGTGAGTTATTTCGTTATTTATGTAACCCGTCAGGTTTTTATATAGCGTCGGGTACCCCCATATTTAACCTAATAAAGGTTTTAACCCCCTGATTGCCCCTAGTTAACCCTTTCACCAGTGATCACCATATAAAGGTTACAGGTGACGCTGGTTGGTTAGTTTGCTTTTTATAGCATCAGGGCACCGGCCGTATATAACCCAATAAAGGTTTAACCCCCTGATCGCCCGGCGGGTGATATCAATTAGGTTTTAGCGCCAGAGAGGGTCTGCGTCGCCCCAGGCAGCTTTAGGTTAGTGCCAGTAACGCTAACACCCACGCGCAAAGCATACACCTCCCTTAGTGGTATAGTATCTGATCAGATCTATACTAGCGTCCCCAGCGGTTTAGGGTTCCCAAAAACGCAGTGTTAGCGGGATCAGCCCAGATACCTGCTAGTACCTGCGTTTAGCCCCTCCGCCCAGCCCAGCCCAGCCCAGCCCACCCAAGTGCAGTATCGATCGATCACTGTCACTTACCAAACACAACACACATAACTGCAGCGTTCGCAGAGACAGTCCTGATCCCTGCGGTCGCTAACAGTTTTTTTGGTAGCGTTTGATACATTTGGTGACAGTCAGGTGCTTTTTTTACCTGTGAATCTTACTAGTGTACCCCTAAATTTAGAGCCCAAAATGGCAAGTCGAAGGTACACTAGTAAAGAGGCCTACGAGATTCTGAGCATGACAGATAGTGAAGAGGAGGTCACGTATCTGTCAGATTCAGGCTCAGAATATCTTCCCGTAGAAGACAGTGACGTCAGCGGCCCCACGTCAGATAGCTCTGACGACGAAGTTGAGGTCCCTGCTAAGGTCAGGCGTACCCGATCCCGATCTTCTGAGGTTGTTGAGGAGCAAGAACCGCAGGGCTCTCGTATCATGGAGCAGAGTAGTACAAGCGCCGCTCTTCCTTCTGGTGAATTGGCAAGCACCAGCGGCCTAGTACAGCCTGGGCGTACATCCAGCACTGCAGTATCACGTGGTGACGTGGCGAGTCCCATAAGTGCAGTTCAAGCTGGCGAGGTGGCAAGCACAAGTAGTGTCCCGCTGCCACCAAGAAGACAAAGGCAGGCCCGTCGTGCCCATAGTGCCCTTCCTGCAGAATTCGCCTATCCTGATTGGGTCCCCACCACTTCTGCAGAACCCGTACTTCCCCCATTCACTGCCCAACCCGGTATTCAGGTGGAAACAGCTGATTTTATGCCAATCGATTATTATTTGCTGTTTTTCACAGAAGATCTCTATAGATCTATTGTGGACCAGAGTAATTTGTATGCTGGTCAATTCATCGCCGCTAACCCCCAGTTGCCTAAAATTGCCAAAGATTGGAAACCAATTACGGTTTCCAAATTTAAGACCTTTCTGGGCCTTTCCCTCAACATGGGCACACATAAATTCCCGTCATTGCGTGCTTATTGGTCCACGCACCCAATTGACTACATGCCCGTATTCTCTGCCTCCATGCCCAGGACACGATACGAGCAGATTTTGCGGTTCATGCACTTCAACGACAATGAACTTTGTCGTCCACGTGGGGACCCTGAGTACGACCGGCTCTATAAAATTCGGCCCCTCATAAACCACTTCAACGAACGTTTTGCAGCCTTGTTTATTCCCGATCAAGTTGTCTGCGTTGATGAGTCCCTGATTAAATTTTCTGGCCGCTTGGCTTTCAAGCAGTACCTTCCCAGCAAGCGTGCCAGATATGGGGTCAAGCTCTATAAGTTCTGTGACAGGGCAACAGGCTATGTATGGAGCTTTATGGTTTATGAGGGAAAAGATAGTCAGGTTGAGCCAGTCAACTGCCCGGATTACATAGGGAGCGCTGGCAAGATAGTGTGGAAATTGGTGTCACCCTTATTCGGAAAGGGGTACCACTTGTATGTGGACAATTATTACACGAGCGTGCCACTGTTTAGTCACTTGTTTGATCATCAGATTGGAGCATGTGGCACCGTGCGACCTAATCGCCGGGGCTTTCCCCAGCGGCTTGTAGATGCCCGTCTTAGGCTGGGGGAGAGAGCCTGCGTGAAGTGTAATAACTTGCTCGCTATGAAGTGGAGGGACAATAAGAATGTTTTCCTTCTTACCTCCCTTCATGCAGACACGACAGTCCAAATTCGTACGGCGACTGGTGTTGTGGAGAAACCCCTCTGTGTCCACGAATATAACAAAAATATGGGAGGGGTGGACCTCAACGACCAGTTGATGGCACCGTATCTAATTGACCGTAAGGCGAGACGCTGGTACAAAAAAGTGTCTCTATCCTTATTCCAATTGGCTTTGCTGAATGCTCATGTGCTATACAGAGCTTCAGGCGGGACGTTATCTCTTCTAAAATTCCAGAATGAGATAGTCACAGAACTCCTGTATCCAGGCGGTTCTGCACCTCACCACCCCCTACCAAATGCAGTAAGCCGGCTGCATGAGAGGCATTATCCGTATGCCCTCCCGAGTACCCCTACCCAACGAACCCCCCAAAAAAGATGTCGTGTCTGTAGCAAGCGCGGATTTAGGCGTGACACCCGTGTTTTTTGTCCACTCTGTCCTGACAAACCTGGTCTTTGCCTTGGTGAATGTTTTGATCGCTACCACTCAAAAGTGAAGTTTTAGCGTAGGGTACAGCATTTCACAGACTAGGACACACTTACACAGGGTCTCCCAAGATGCCATTACATTTTGAGAGACCCGAACCATTACAGTTGGTAAAGTTACAAAAAAAAATGTAAAAAAGAAAAAAAAAACGTAAAAAAACAAAACACAAAAAAAATATAAAATAAAAAAACCAAAAATAGTTGTCGTTTTATTGTTCTCTCTCTCTCTCTATTTTCTCTCTATTGTTCTGCTCTTTTTTACTGTATTCTATGCTGCAATGTTTTATCATGCTTGCTTTTCAGGTATGTAATTTTTTGTTTTCAGGTACGCCATTCAGTTGCAGCGCGGATCTATTTATCTTGACAGCAACAGCGTTTGCTCCCACGATACATAAAGCCGTGACTCCAACGCTGTAGGAGGTGATTTCACCACCACAGTTTAAAAAAAGAGCATATATGCCGAAGCATGGGGGCAGCAGGGGCGGAGGAGCGATTTTGCTCCTAATGCCGCGTATATACGGTCGAAATTCCGACGGAGGCTTGCCCGTAGAAAAGTCCGACCGTGTGTACGCGGCATAACTTTTTTGCGGGAGGATGCCCCCATGCTTCGGCATATATATATTTTAGGCACAGGTTGCGTTAAAAAAAATGTTTTATTTTTTACTAGGTTTTGTTTTGGTATTTGCTTTGCAGGTATGGTATGGTCTTACTGTTGTACTGTAATGTTACTTTGTTTTAATGTTAACCATCATTTGCTTAGCAGGTACGCCATTCAGTTGCATCGCGGATTTATTTATCTTGACAGCAACAGCGTTTGCTCCCAGGATACATAAAGCCGTGACTCCAACGCTGTAGGAGGTGATTTCACCACCACAGTTAAAAAAAGAGCATATATGCCGAAACATGGGGGCAGCAGGGGCGGAGGAGCGATTTTGCTCCTAATGCCGCGTATATACGGTCGAAATTCCAACGGAGGCTTGCCCGTGGAAAAGTCTGACTGTGTGTACGCGGCATAACCTTTTATGCCGCGTACATACGGTCGAAATTTCGACAAAGGCTTGCCCGTGGAAAAGTCCGACCGTGTGTACGCGGCATAACTTTTTTGCGGGAGGATGCCCCCATGCTTCGGCATATATATATTTTAGGCACAGGTTGCGTTAAAAAATTGTTTTATTTTTTACTAGGTTTTGTTTTGGTATTTGCTTTGCAGGTATGGTATGGTAAGGTCTTACTGTTGTACTGTAATGTTACTTTGTTTTAATGTTAACCATCATTTACTTAGCAGATACGCCATTCAGTTGCATCACAGATTTATTTATCTTGACAGCAACAGCGTTTGCTCCCACGATACATAAAGCCGTGACTCCAACGCTGTAGGAGGTGATTTCACCACCACAGTTAAAAAAAGAGCATATATGCCGAAGCATGGGGGCAGCAGGGGCGGAGGAGCGATTTTGCTCCTAATGCCGCGTATATACGGTCCAAATTCCGACGGAGGCTTGCCCGTGGAAAAGTTAGACCGTGTGTACGCGGCATAACCTTTTATGCCGCGTACATACGGTCGAAATTCCGACGAAGGCTTGCCCGTGGAAAAGTCAGACCGTGTGTACGCGGCATAACTTTTTTGCGGGAGGATGCCCCCATGCTTCGGCATATATGCCCATCATTAGAAGTGGGTGGATGAAGGGAGGTATTCTAATGGTGGGCATACCCACCGATCAATCTCTTTTTTTCGTTCAGCCAACAGGCTGCATGAAAAAAAAGATTACAATACATGTCCAACAAGGACCAGCAACGTACTGGTATGTTGCTGGACTTTGAATGGTTATACCAGATTGATGCCTGCGGGTATCATTCTTTTCAGCCAGCGGCCGGCTTTCATGTAAAAGCAATCCTAGTGGCTAATTAGCCTCTGGACTGCTTTTACAAGCAGTGGGAGGGAATGCCCCCCCCGGATATAAACAGCGCCATTGGGAAATTGGGAAAGCATTTTATCACACCGATCTTGGTGTGGTCAGATGCTTTGAGGGCAGAGGAAAGATCTAGGGTCTAACCCCCCATTTTTTTTCAAAAAAAGAGTACCTGTCACTACTTATTGCTATCATAGGGGATATTTACATTCCCTGAGATAACAATAAAAATGATAAAAAAAAAAAAAAAAAGGAAGGAACAATTTAAAAATAAAATAAAAAAGCAAAATAAATAATAATAAAAAAAAAAAGCACCGCAAGCGTCGGTCTAGCGTCATATGTAAATAGCAATTGCATCATGCATGTGAGGTATCACTGCGAAGGTCAGATCGAGGGCAGTAATTTTAGCAGTAGACCTCCTCTGTAAATCTAACGTGGTAACCTGTAAAGGCTTTTAAATGCTTTTAAAAATGAATGTAGTTTATCGCCGCTGCGCGTTTGTGCGCAATTTTAAAGCATGTCGTGTTTGGTATCCATGTACTCGGCCTAAGATCATCTTTTTTATTTCATCAAACATTTGGGCAATATAGTGTTTTTTAGTGCATTAAAAATAAAAAAAATGTGTTTTTCCCCAAAAAAATGCGTTTGAAAAATCGCTGCGCAAATGCTGTGTGGAAAAAAAAAATTCAACACCCACTATTTTAATCTGTAGGGCCTTTGCTTTAAAAATATATATAATGTTTGGGGGTTCAACATAATTTTCTTGCAAAAAAAAAATGTTTTCATGTAAACAAAAAGTGTCAGAAAGGGCTTTGTCTTCAAGTGGTTAGAAGAGTGGATGATGTGTGACATAAGCTTCCTAATGTTGTGCATAAAATGCCAGGACAGTTCAAAACCCCCCCCCAAATGACCCCATTTTGGAAAGTAGACACCTCAAGCTATTTGCTGAGAGGCATGTTGAGCCCATTGAATATTTATTTTTTTGTCCCAAGTGATTGAATAATGACAAAAAGAAAAAAAAAAATTACACAGCCCCCTGCACCTCTGGGCCCCTTTACATTACACAGTCCCCTGCAGCTCTGGGCCCCTTTACATTACACAGTCCCCTGCACCTCTGGGCCCCTTTACATTACACAGCACCCTGCACCTCTGGACCCCTTTACATTACACAGCACCCTGAATCTCTGGACCCCTTTACATTACACAGCCCCCTGCCCTTCTGGACCCCTTTACATTACACAGCCCCCTGCCCTTCTGGACCCCTTTACATTACACAGCCCCCTGCCCTTCTGGACCCCTTTACATTGCACAGCCCCCTGCACCTCTGGGTCCCTTTACATTACACAGTCCCCTGCACCTCTGGGCCCCTTTACATTACACAGTCCCCTGCAGCTCTAGGCCCCTTTACATTACACAGCCCCCTGCACCTCTGGGCCCCTTTACATTACACATTCCCCTGCACCTCTGGGCCCCTTTACATTACACAGTCCCCTGCAACTCTGGACCCCCTGCATGTTACACAGCCCCCCCTTCAGCGCAGGCCCCCCTTCAGTGTATCCACCCCTTCAATGCAGACACCCCATTCAGTGCAGACGCCCCCCCCGTTCAGTGCAGCCCCCCCTCGTTCAGTGCAGACGCCCCCTTGTTCAGTGTAGCCCCTCCCCCTGCTCAGTGTAGCCCCCCCTCGTTCAGTGCAGATGCCCCCTTGTTCAGTGTAGCCCCCCCGCTCAGTGTAGCCCCCTCGTTCAGTGTAGCCCCCCCGCTCAGTGTAGACCCCCCTCGTTCAGTGCAGGCGCCCCCTCGTTCAGTGTAGCCCCCCACTCAGTGTAGCCCCTCTCGTTCAGTGTAGCCCCCCCTCATTCAGTGCAGGCGCCCCCTCGCTCAGTGTAGCCCCCCCCGCTCAGTGTAGCCCCCTTGTTCAGTGTAGCCCCCCTCGTTCAGTGTAGCCCCCCACTCAGTGTAGCCCCCCTCGTTCAGTGTAGCCCCCCCGCTCAGTGTAGCCCCCCTCGTTCAGTGTAGCCCCCCCGCTCAGTGTAGATCCCCCTCGTTCAGTGTAGCCCCCCGCTCAGTGTAGCCCCTCTCATTCAGTGTAGCCCCCCCTCATTCAGTGCAGGCGCCCCCCCGTTCAGTGCAGCCCCCCATCGTTCAGTGCAGGCGCCCCCCCACTCAGTGTAGCCCCTCTCGTTCAGTGCAGCCCCCCTCGTTCAGTGCAGGCGCCCCCCCGCTCAGTGTAGCCCCTCTCGTTCAGTGTAGCCCCCCCGCTCAGTGTAGCCCCCCTCGTTCAGTGTAGCCCCCCCTCATTCAGTGCAGGCACCCCCCCGCTCAGTGTAGCCCCTCTCGTTCAGTGCAGCCCCCCCTCGTTCAGTGCAGGCGCCCCCCCCGCTCAGTGTAGCCCCCCACTCAGTGTATCCCCCCTCTTTCAGTGTAGCCCCCCCGCTCAGTGTAGCCCCCCCTCGTTCAGTGTAGGCGCCCCCTCGCTCAGTGTAGCCCCCCGCTCAGTGTAGCCCCTCGTTCTGTGTACCCCCCCCCTCGTTCAGTGTACCCCCCCTCGTTCAGTGTACCCCCCCTCTCTCAGTGTACCCCCCCTCGTTCAGTGTACCCCCCCTCGCTCAGTGTACCCCCCCTCGCTCAGTGTACCCCCCCTCGTTCAGTGTACCCCCCCTCGTTCAGTGTACCCCCCTCGTTCAGTGAAGCCCCCCCTTCAGTACCTCAGATCAGCGCAGCGCAGTGGCACATGCACGCAGGTCCCTTCCCCCTGTTTACACATAAACAGAATTCACTCTGCTCTGTGCCTGTGTGACATCCGGGATCACACAGACAGGCAGGCCGCGGCCGCGAGAGGAGAGGAGGGGATGGTAGGTGCAGCGGTGTCACTCTGCACCCCCCCGCACACCCCCTCCCCCCCCTTGCCACTGTAGCTAGCTCGCCGCGGCCTCTCTCCCTGCCTGTCAGTGTGCCGCTGCGGCGCTGCCACCGCAGGTGTAGTAATCGCGGAGGGGGGTGCCGGTCTGACACCCCCCCAGTGTGTGGTACCCGGGGCGCCCCGTCCCCCTCGCCCCCCCTTAGTACGCCTCTGCCCAAACCTCCTTTTTTTCTAGGTTTTTTGACACCCTAGGGAAATATACTTCCCCGCATGTTATTATGGGTGGGGATTTCAACCTCTCCGCCCATCCAACCCTAGACAGAAGCAGAGTTACCCCTTCTTCTAAGGCGTTCTCCAAGACAATGAACCGTTCCTTAAGCAAATTCCAACTAATTGATTCATGGAGGTCCCATAATATTGGCATCAAAGCTTACACTAACTACTCCAGCCCTCATGATAGCTATGCCAGAATTGATTATATATATTGCACCCCTATACTTTTGGCTAATTCCTCTACAGCATCAATCCTTCCATGCCCTTGGTCTGACCATAATATAGTATCCTTTGAAACATCTCACATCGGAATGTCCCCAACCCCCTTTAATTGGCATCTTAATGATTCCCTTCTTTCTGACCCCAACACCCATCTTCAGATTAACACACATCTGACTGAATATTTTTCTAAAAATACTTCAGATGACGTTCTTCCAACCTCTGTGTGGGCTGCACATAAAGCAGTACTTAGAGGCCACTTGATTAGTATAGCAGCAGCCAGGAATAAAACTAAACTCAGAGACATCACAGGTCTTACGAAAGATCTCAATAGCCTCTATAATAAACTTAATCATTCCCAGTCCTCAGAAATTACAAATTTGATTCAGAATAAACGCACAGCCCTCAATGCATTGTTATCAGAAGATACAGAAAAATCACTGAGATTTTCTAAAGCCAAATTTCTTTTGCAAGGTAACTCCGCCTTTGCGATGTTTGCCAGGAAACTCAATCAAGATATTAAACCCCCTCCCCCCATGTATATAAGCTTAGAAACCCCAAAGGGAATTTTGTAACTCATCCTCAAGATGTTCTGCAAATCTTCACCGCTTTTTACAAAGATCTACTTTCAGGTCCACAAACTCACCCTCAGCCCTCTTCATCAGAATGGCTGGACTCTATTCAACTGCCCTCCCTGAAAGATCATCAAATTTCATTGCTTGAGGAACCGTGTACAGAAACTGAAATAACTAATTTAATAAAATCCCTTAAACCCTCTACGGCACCTGGCCCAGACGGCTTCACATTAGCCTATTATAAAAAAAATTCTCCTTCCTTAGTTCCCAGTCTCACAAAGATGTTTAATCATATCCTCCCAGGGGGCCATTTCCCAGTAGACATGCTTTTTGCAAATCTTTCTCGAATTCCTAAACCCCATAAGGATCATACCCTACCCCAGAACTTCCACCCCATCTCGGTCTTGAATAATGATGTCAAATTATTCGGTAGATTGCTTGCCGACAGACTGGCCTCAGTGATTACCTCACTGATCCACACAGACCAAACTGGATTTATTTTTAATAGTTGATAATATCCGTCTAGTCACTAATTTGATACAAGATGCCAACCTTCATTCTCGCCCTCTATGTTTATTAAGCCTGGACATCCATAAAGCTTTCGATAGTGTTAGTTGGTCCTATCTAAACCTCCTTCTCCCAAAATATGGGTTCTCGGACAAGTTTATTCATGGCTTTAATGCCCTATATAAATCCCCAATGACTCGAATCAGAATTCCTGGTAAGAGTTCAGACTTCTTTACCTTAAGTAGGGGCACTAGGCAAGGGTGCCCACTATCCCCTCTCCTTTTTGCCCAGGCCATCAGAAATAAGGATACTATTATAGGCTACCACATAAACTCTGACCAGTATAAATTAAGCCTTTACGCAGATGACACCCTTCTATTTCTAACTGACCCTCTCATATCCCTGCCTAACCTCCTTATGGAACTCAAAGATTTCCATAAAATCTCAGGTTTAAGAATTAACCTGAATAAATGTTCAGCCCTACCCATTAATCAACCCCCCGACATTCTATCTCTTCTGACGAGTAAATTTAAACTTAATTGGTCCACACACTCCTTCAAATATCTTGGGGTAAACATTACAGCATGCCATAACAAATTATATAAAGCAAACTACCCCCCTCCTTTTTACTCACATTAGTTCACTACTAAAATCCTGGTCTTCCTATCACATTTCCTATCTAGGTAGAATATGTGCCTTTAAAATGACTTTACTTCCAAAACTACTCTATCTCTTCAGATCACTCCCAATAACAGTTCCTAAAACTAGACTGGAGGCCCTACAGAGAGAGATCAATAGGTTTATCTGGAATAATAAAAAGCCTAGAAGTAGCTACTCCCTAATGCATAGATCCCAAAACAATGGAGGGTTGGGCCTCCCCAATCTTTGGCTTTACTATCTAGCAACTAAACTCACCCAATTAGCACAGTGGTCCTCCTCTGATCCCCAAATCTCATGGCTGAATTTTGAATCTAAATCTATTTTCCCTCTAAACATCAGGGGAATATTATGGTCCAACCTAAAATTATACCATACCCTGATTAAAAAAAAACATTATAGTAGCTCATCTCTGGCAGTTGTGGTACAAGATCTACCGTAATTTTAAACTTATGTCTGAGATACCCCCTTTGGCATCTTTTATAGGAGACCCCAGACTCCCCCAAGCTTTCCTTGACCGGGAGGTCTTTCACATCTGGAGCAGAGAAAATCTCACCAACCTGAATTCTCTAATTATTAACATGAACTTCCCCCCCTTCTCAGCATTACAAGCCAAATTCAATCTCCCCTCTTCGGCACTCCCACAATACTTACTAATACATAAGTTCTATGCTACCCACTTTTCCCTGTCCATTAACCCCCCAAGCACTCTTTTTGAGCATATCTGTAAATCTGCCTCTAGGGACAGGGGTCTTATTTCCATGATATATAACTTTCTTCTCAATCTAAACCAACCTGAGAAATCAGGACCTATGTTGCGGTGGGAGACAGACCTGGGTGTCTCTATCCCAATAGATACATGGCACAAAATGATTGACAACCTTAGAAAGAGTAGTAGGGCCCCTGCTTACAGGGAATCCCCTTTGAAGGTACTCACAAGATGGTATATGACACCAGCGAAAATAAATACATTTTATCCCACAGCTTCCTCTGATTGTTTCAGAGGCTGCTCGGAACGGGGTGATTACTACCACATTTTCTGGAGCTGTGGACATCTGGACCCAATTTGGAGAGGTATGGCACTCAAACTTGAACACACCTCCAGAATAAAGATAACTATCACACCTCAATTATGCCTGTTATGCGCAGACATCCCAGGTTTCCCCATCTCATGTAATAGGTTGGTCCACACACTGGTTGGTGCTATACAGTGGATGATAGCCTTCAATTGGAGATCTCACAACCTCTGTTGGTCTCAGGTTTTGTCCAGAATGGACTCAGTTAAACTCTCAGAAAGAATACTTCATACATTGGGAGATAGCATGCATATTTATACTAAAAAATGGTCCTAGTTAGTTATAACTGCTTCCCTCTCTCCCTCCCTGCTCTTTTTGTCATGTATAGTTTGCTTGGGATTTTATATTATGTACAACAGATATGATGTAGCCTACCATACACAAAATTGTAATCATTACGCTATCTAATACCATTATACCAAACATTACTATGTCTTTCCAAAAAAAATTCTCTAACTCATGTGTAATAATAATATGTGCCCATACATGACATTATATTTGCTCATTGTGTACTTTGCAATCCTGAAAAATCTTGTGCTTAGTGTTCCTCCTAACCTAATTCAGGTCTTTCATTCTGCTCATACTGACGGTAATAGTTTGCGGACTTATTATAAAGTTGGTGGTAAAATGCAAAATGATATAGATATGGAGGAGAAACCATGTAAAATGTGGAAGTGGCAAAGGCTGCGGTAAACACTGCAAAGAACTATTGTTTCTTTAACCACTTAACGACCGCCCACTGTAATTATACGTTGGCAGAATGGCACCGACAGGCAGAATCACGTATATGTACGTGATCGCCTTTGTATAGTTGGGGGGTCCGATCGGACCCCCTTCTCTACAGTGAGCGGTGGTTAAGTGTTCGGGAGCGATCCGGCATGAGGGGACGGCCGTTCAATTCCGGCCACCCCCTCTCGATCGCTCCCGGTGAATGAGAGAGCTTCCCCTGCCTGTAATGTAAACACAGGCAGGAGGAAGTGATGTCATCTCTCCTCGTGTCGGTCTTTTCGATCTGGCGCGAGGAGAGAAGACATCTCACAGTAAGTGCACCAACAGCCCACTGACACCAGTACACGTAGGCACACAAATCACCCCCCAGTCACCCCCAGATCACCCCCCAGATCACCCCCAGTACCCCCAGTCACAGTGCACCGTTTGCAGTGTTCATTTTTTTTACTGATCACTGCAATCAGTGTCATTTGTGACTGTAAAAAGTTGCAGGGCAGTTAGGATTAGGCCCCTTTAGGTCCAAGGTAGCCCCCTAACCCCCCCTAATAAAGGTTTAACCCCTTGATCGCCCCCAGGTAACCCTTTCACCCCCTAACGCCAGCGTCACTAAGCAATCGTTTTTCCGATCGCTTTTTTCTTGTCGCTGGTGTCCTAGATAGCCAGTTAATTATTTTTAGGTTCGCCGCAGGTTTTTATTAGCGTCAGGTACCCCCATATATTATTTTAACCCCCTGATTGCCCCTAGAGTTAACCCTTTCACCAGTGATCACCGTATAAGCGTCGCTGGTGACACTGGTTACCCAGTGAGTTATTTCGTTATTTATGTAACCCGTCAGGTTTTTATATAGCGTCGGGTACCCCCATATTTAACCTAATAAAGGTTTTAACCCCCTGATTGCCCCTAGTTAACCCTTTCACCAGTGATCACCATATAAAGGTTACAGGTGACGCTGGTTGGTTAGTTTGCTTTTTATAGCATCAGGGCACCGGCCGTATATAACCCAATAAAGGTTTAACCCCCTGATCGCCCGGCGGGTGATATCAATTAGGTTTTAGCGCCAGAGAGGGTCTGCGTCGCCCCAGGCAGCTTTAGGTTAGTGCCAGTAACGCTAACACCCACGCGCAAAGCATACACCTCCCTTAGTGGTATAGTATCTGATCAGATCTATACTAGCGTCCCCAGCGGTTTAGGGTTCCCAAAAACGCAGT
Organism: Rana muscosa; assembly: GCA_029206835.1. NCBI lineage: Eukaryota > Metazoa > Chordata > Amphibia > Anura > Ranidae > Rana > Rana muscosa. The sequence goes on from CM055123.1 coordinate 167,737,716, forward strand.
GTTAGCGGGATCAGCCCAGATACCTGCTAGTACCTGCGTTTAGCCCCTCCGCCCAGCCCAGCCCAGCCCAGCCCACCCAAGTGCAGTATCGATCGATCACTGTCACTTACCAAACACAACACACATAACTGCAGCGTTCGCAGAGACAGTCCTGATCCCTGCGGTCGCTAACAGTTTTTTTGGTAGCGTTTGATACATTTGGTGACAGTCAGGTGCTTTTTTTACCTGTGAATCTTACTAGTGTACCCCTAAATTTAGAGCCCAAAATGGCAAGTCGAAGGTACACTAGTAAAGAGGCCTACGAGATTCTGAGCATGACAGATAGTGAAGAGGAGGTCACGTATCTGTCAGATTCAGGCTCAGAATATCTTCCCGTAGAAGACAGTGACGTCAGCGGCCCCACGTCAGATAGCTCTGACGACGAAGTTGAGGTCCCTGCTAAGGTCAGGCGCACCCGATCCCGATCTTCTGAGGTTGTTGAGGAGCAAGAACCGCAGGGCTCTCGTATCATGGAGCAGAGTAGTACAAGCGCCGCTCTTCCTTCTGGTGAATTGGCAAGCACCAGCGGCCTAGTACAGCCTGGGCGTACATCCAGCACTGCAGTATCACGTGGTGACGTGGCGAGTCCCATAAGTGCAGTTCAAGCTGGCGAGGTGGCAAGCACAAGTAGTGTCCCGCTGCCACCAAGAAGACAAAGGCAGGCCCGTCGTGCCCATAGTGCCCTTCCTGCAGAATTCGCCTATCCTGATTGGGTCCCCACCACTTCTGCAGAACCCGTACTTCCCCCATTCACTGCCCAACCCGGTATTCAGGTGGAAACAGCTGATTTTATGCCAATCGATTATTATTTGCTGTTTTTCACAGAAGATCTCTATAGATCTATTGTGGACCAGAGTAATTTGTATGCTGGTCAATTCATCGCCGCTAACCCCCAGTTGCCTAAAATTGCCAAAGATTGGAAACCAATTACGGTTTCCAAATTTAAGACCTTTCTGGGCCTTTCCCTCAACATGGGCACACATAAATTCCCGTCATTGCGTGCTTATTGGTCCACGCACCCAATTGACTACATGCCCGTATTCTCTGCCTCCATGCCCAGGACACGATACGAGCAGATTTTGCGGTTCATGCACTTCAACGACAATGAACTTTGTCGTCCACGTGGGGACCCTGAGTACGACCGGCTCTATAAAATTCGGCCCCTCATAAACCACTTCAACGAACGTTTTGCAGCCTTGTTTATTCCCGATCAAGTTGTCTGCGTTGATGAGTCCCTGATTAAATTTTCTGGCCGCTTGGCTTTCAAGCAGTACCTTCCCAGCAAGCGTGCCAGATACGGGGTCAAGCTCTATAAGTTCTGTGACAGGGCAACAGGCTATGTATGGAGCTTTATGGTTTATGAGGGAAAAGATAGTCAGGTTGAGCCAGTCAACTGCCCGGATTACATAGGGAGCGCTGGCAAGATAGTGTGGAAATTGGTGTCACCCTTATTCGGAAAGGGGTACCACTTGTATGTGGACAATTATTACACGAGCGTGCCACTGTTTAGTCACTTGTTTGATCATCAGATTGGAGCATGTGGCACCGTGCGACCTAATCGCCGGGGCTTTCCCCAGCGGCTTGTAGATGCCCGTCTTAGGCTGGGGGAGAGAGCCTGCGTGAAGTGTAATAACTTGCTCGCTATGAAGTGGAGGGACAATAAGAATGTTTTCCTTCTTACCTCCCTTCATGCAGACACGACAGTCCAAATTCGTACGGCGACTGGTGTTGTGGAGAAACCCCTCTGTGTCCACGAATATAACAAAAATATGGGAGGGGTGGACCTCAACGACCAGTTGATGGCACCGTATCTAATTGACCGTAAGGCGAGACGCTGGTACAAAAAAGTGTCTCTATCCTTATTCCAATTGGCTTTGCTGAATGCTCATGTGCTATACAGAGCTTCAGGCGGGACGTTATCTCTTCTAAAATTCCAGAATGAGATAGTCACAGAACTCCTGTATCCAGGCGGTTCTGCACCTCACCACCCCCTACCAAATGCAGTAAGCCGGCTGCATGAGAGGCATTATCCGTATGCCCTCCCGAGTACCCCTACCCAACGAACCCCCCAAAAAAGATGTCGTGTCTGTAGCAAGCGCGGATTTAGGCGTGACACCCGTGTTTTTTGTCCACTCTGTCCTGACAAACCTGGTCTTTGCCTTGGTGAATGTTTTGATCGCTACCACTCAAAAGTGAAGTTTTAGCGTAGGGTACAGCATTTCACAGACTAGGACACACTTACACAGGGTCTCCCAAGATGCCATTACATTTTGAGAGACCCAAACCATTACAGTTGGTAAAGTTACAAAAAAAAATGTAAAAAAGAAAAAAAAAACGTAAAAAACAAAACACAAAAAAAATATAAAATAAAAAAACCAAAAATAGTTGTCGTTTTATTGTTCTCTCTCTCTCTCTATTTTCTCTCTATTGTTCTGCTCTTTTTTACTGTATTCTATTCTGCAATGTTTTATCATGCTTGCTTTTCAGGTATGTAATTTTTTGTTTTCAGGTACGCCATTCAGTTGCAGCGCGGATCTATTTATCTTGACAGCAACAGCGTTTGCTCCCACGATACATAAAGCCGTGACTCCAACGCTGTAGGAGGTGATTTCACCACCACAGTTTAAAAAAAGAGCATATATGCCGAAGCATGGGGGCAGCAGGGGCGGAGGAGCGATTTTGCTCCTAATGCCGCGTATATACGGTCGAAATTCCGACGGAGGCTTGCCCGTAGAAAAGTCCGACCGTGTGTACGCGGCATAACTTTTTTGCGGGAGGATGCCCCCATGCTTCGGCATATATATATTTTAGGCACAGGTTGCGTTAAAAAAAATGTTTTATTTTTTACTAGGTTTTGTTTTGGTATTTGCTTTGCAGGTATGGTATGGTCTTACTGTTGTACTGTAATGTTACTTTGTTTTAATGTTAACCATCATTTGCTTAGCAGGTACGCCATTCAGTTGCATCGCGGATTTATTTATCTTGACAGCAACAGCGTTTGCTCCCACGATACATAAAGCCGTGACTCCAACGCTGTAGGAGGTGATTTCACCACCACAGTTAAAAAAAGAGCATATATGCCGAAACATGGGGGCAGCAGGGGCGGAGGAGCGATTTTGCTCCTAATGCCGCGTATATACGGTCGAAATTCCGACGGAGGCTTGCCCGTGGAAAAGTCTGACTGTGTGTACGCGGCATAACCTTTTATGCCGCGTACATACGGTCGAAATTTCGACAAAGGCTTGCCCGTGGAAAAGTCCGACCGTGTGTACGCGGCATAACTTTTTTGCGGGAGGATGCCCCCATGCTTCGGCATATATATATTTTAGGCACAGGTTGCGTTAAAAAATTGTTTTATTTTTTACTAGGTTTTGTTTTGGTATTTGCTTTGCAGGTATGGTATGGTAAGGTCTTACTGTTGTACTGTAATGTTACTTTGTTTTAATGTTAACCATCATTTACTTAGCAGATACGCCATTCAGTTGCATCACAGATTTATTTATCTTGACAGCAACAGCGTTTGCTCCCACGATACATAAAGCCGTGACTCCAACGCTGTAGGAGGTGATTTCACCACCACAGTTAAAAAAAGAGCATATATGCCGAAGCATGGGGGCAGCAGGGGCGGAGGAGCGATTTTGCTCCTAATGCCGCGTATATACGGTCCAAATTCCGACGGAGGCTTGCCCGTGGAAAAGTTAGACCGTGTGTACGCGGCATAACCTTTTATGCCGCGTACATACGGTCGAAATTCCGACGAAGGCTTGCCCGTGGAAAAGTCAGACCGTGTGTACGCGGCATAACTTTTTTGCGGGAGGATGCCCCCATGCTTCGGCATATATGCCCATCATTAGAAGTGGGTGGATGAAGGGAGGTATTCTAATGGTGGGCATACCCACCGATCAATCTCTTTTTTTCGTTCAGCCAACAGGCTGCATGAAAAAAAAGATTACAATACATGTCCAACAAGGACCAGCAACATACTGGTATGTTGCTGGACTTTGAATGGTTATACCAGATTGATGCCTGCGGGTATCATTCTTTTCAGCCAGCGGCCGGCTTTCATGTAAAAGCAATCCTAGTGGCTAATTAGCCTCTGGACTGCTTTTACAAGCAGTGGGAGGGAATGCCCCCCCCGGATATAAACAGCGCCATTGGGAAATTGGGAAAGCATTTTATCACACCGATCTTGGTGTGGTCAGATGCTTTGAGGGCAGAGGAAAGATCTAGGGTCTAACCCCCCATTTTTTTTCAAAAAAAGAGTACCTGTCACTACTTATTGCTATCATAGGGGATATTTACATTCCCTGAGATAACAATAAAAATGATAAAAAAAAAAAAAAAAAAGGAAGGAACAATTTAAAAATAAAATAAAAAAGCAAAATAAATAATAAAAAAAAAAAAAAGCACCGCAAGCGTCGGTCTAGCGTCATATGTAAATAGCAATTGCATCATGCATGTGAGGTATCACTGCGAAGGTCAGATTGAGGGCAGTAATTTTAGCAGTAGACCTCCTCTGTAAATCTAACGTGGTAACCTGTAAAGGCTTTTAAATGCTTTTAAAAATGAATGTAGTTTATCGCCGCTGCGCGTTTGTGCGCAATTTTAAAGCATGTCGTGTTTGGTATCCATGTACTCGGCCTAAGATCATCTTTTTTATTTCATCAAACATTTGGGCAATATAGTGTTTTTTAGTGCATTAAAAATAAAAAAAGTGTGTTTTTCCCCAAAAAAATGCGTTTGAAAAATCGCTGCGCAAATGCTGTGTGGAAAAAAAAAATTCAACACCCACTATTTTAATCTGTAGGGCCTTTGCTTTAAAAATATATATAATGTTTGGGGGTTCAACATAATTTTCTTGCAAAAAAAAAATGTTTTCATGTAAACAAAAAGTGTCAGAAAGGGCTTTGTCTTCAAGTGGTTAGAAGAGTGGATGATGTGTGACATAAGCTTCCTAATGTTGTGCATAAAATGCCAGGACAGTTCAAAACCCCCCCCCAAATGACCCCATTTTGGAAAGTAGACACCTCAAGCTATTTGCTGAGAGGCATGTTGAGCCCATTGAATATTTATTTTTTTGTCCCAAGTGATTGAATAATGACAAAAAGAAAAAAAAAAATTACAAAAAGTTGTCACTAAATTATATATTGCTCAAACATGCCATGGTTATATGTGGAATTGCACCCCAAAATACATTCTGTTGCTTCTTCTGAGTACGGGGATACCACATGTGTGAGACATTTTGGGAGCCTAGCCGCGTACAGGACCCCGAAAACCAAGCACCGCCTTCAGGATTTCTATGGGTGTAAATTTTTGATTTCACTCCTCACTGCCTATCACAGTTTCGGAGGCCATGGAATGCCCAGATGGCACAAACCCCCCCCCCCAAATGACCCCATTTTGGAAAGTAGACACCCCAAGCTATTTGCTGAGAGGTATGTTGAGTATTTTGCAGATCTCGCTTTTTGTCACAAAGTTTTAAAAATTGAAAAAAGAAAAAAAAAATGTCTTTCTTCATTTTTAAAAACAAATGAGAGCTGTAAAATACTCACCATGCCTCTTGGCAAATAGCTTGGGGTGTCTACTTTCCAAAATTGGGTCATTTGTGGGGGTTTTGGGCTATCTTGGCATTTTATGGCCTTCAAAACTGTGATAGGTAGTGAGGAGTGAAATCAAAAATTTGTGCCCTTAGAAATCCTGAAGGCGGTGCTTGGTTTTCGGGGGCCCGTACGCAGCTAGGCTCTCAAAAAGTCCCACACATGTGGTATCCCCGTACTCAGGAGAAGCAACCAAATGTATTTTGGGGTGCAATTCCGCATATAACCATGGCATGTTTGAGCAATATATCATTTAGTGACAACTTTTTGTACATTTTTTTTTCTTTATGTCATTATTCAATCACTTGGGACAAAAAATAAATATTCAATGGGCTCAACATGCCTCTCAGCAATTTTCTTGGGGTGTCTACTTTCCAAAATGGGGTCATTTTGGGGGGTTTTGTGCTATCTTGGCATTTTATGGCCTTCAAAACTGTGATAGGTAGTGAGGAGTGAAATCAAAAATTTATGCCCTTAGAAACCTTGAAGGCTGTGCTTGGCTTTTGGGGTCCCGTACGCGGCTAGGCTCCCAAAAAGTCTCACACATGTGGTATCCCCGTACTCAGGAGAAGCAGCAGAATGTATTTTGGGGTGTAATTTCACATATGCCCATGGCATGTGTGAGCAATATATCATTTAGTGACAACTTTGTGCAAAAAAAACAAGGGGGGGAAAGTCGGAGGTGTTTTTCTTTTTTTCTTTTTTCTAAACAAGCGTAGAGCGAAAGGGTCTGTAATTAGCAGGATCCCGCATACGTTAAGTTTTCTATTTTTCCAGGGGTCACAGGCGGTAGACCGGACCCCAGGAGACTTCTACTTTCTCCCCCTGTTTTCTTCTTTTTTTTTTTTTTTTTTTGTGTTTGCTATACGTTCGGTGTCCATCCTCTACCCGACCTCTTTGCTGGGTACCTTACCGGTCCTCCATTCCCCTCGAGCGGATATACTATTAAGATGACTAGGATAACTTTAACATCTTATAATGTGAAGGGGTTAAACTCCCCGGAGAAACGAAATATGTTGTTAGCGGAGCTAGGGAGATTTAAGTCTCACATAATATTCCTTCAAGAGACACACTTTAAGAAAAACAAAATTCCAAGATTAGGTAACCCCAGATTCCCGAGTGTGTATCATAGTGCATCATTGACATCAAAAGTGAAGGGGGTTTCAATTATCCTCTCAAAACAGATAAGGTGGAAGGAATATCAGACAATAACAGATGAGGAAGGACGTCTCCTTATAGTAAAGGGATTCCTGTATGAACAAAAGGTTACCCTGGTTAACGTATATCTGCCCAATGAGGGACAAGTCCCAGCCCTAGAGAGATATTTGAATTTGATACAACAGAATAAGGAGGGGATCCTGATAATGGGAGGGGACCTAAATATGGCATTAGAACCGACCTTAGATGTATCAAAAGGCACCTCACATATATCATACGCCAAATTGAGCAACGCAAAAAGACTTCTTCAGGAAGCGCAATTAATGGACAGTTGGAGAACCTTCCATATACACGACAGGGACTATACTTTTTTTTCTGCAAAACATAAAACGTACTCTAGGATAGACTACGTTTTTATACCTCAAAATGCCCTGCAGTGTATCGTGGAGACCTCCATCGGCTCATTTACAATATCAGACCACGCACCAACTAACTGCATAGTGGAATGGGGAGAGCCAGCTCCCCGAGAATGGTATTGGAAGATCAATGAGACTCTTTTGAAAGAACCAGAATGCGAAACACAGATAGCTCAGGAACTAGAGTCTTTTTTTTCAATAAATGAGACAGGAGAGGTAACCCCAATGTGTGTATGGGAAACACACAAGTGCTATATCAGGGGAATCCTTATTGCTCTGGGAACTCGTAGAAAACGCCGTTTGGGGGCCAAGTTAGAAACGCTGCTCAGAGAGATCCGTAGACTGGAAAGGGCACATAAGAAATCACAAGCAGTACAGACGGAGGAAGAGTTAGCTGGTCTACGTGAGGAATTAAAAGTGCTATTAACGGAAAAAGCCAAAACTACAATAACGCGATGCAAACAAGCCTTTTACAAATACGGAAATAAACAGAGTAAGATGCTAGCTAAGGCGCTTAAAGAGACTAGGGCACGAAACCACATTGAACGGATTAAAACTCAGGGAGACGCATTGGTCAACTCCACACAGGAAATCGCTAAGACATTCAGAGACTATTATAAAAGTTTATATCAGATAGGGGATCAACAACGGGCCACAAGGATGCCTAACGGAGGGGGGGCAAAGGAGTATATAGAGGCTTCGGGTATGCCGGGCATACCGGAAAAGGGAGCAGAAGAGATAGATGGCCCAATTACGGCAGAAGAATTCTTAGGAGCCCTAAAAATATTAAAACCAGGTAAGGCTCCCGGCCCGGATGGATATACACTGTTGTATTATAGGACCTTTGCAGAAAAATTGACACAAAGATTCTTGGAGGCTTTTAACTCGGTACGAGAGGGGCAAAAGATACCAGATGAGACATTGATGGCTCACATAACAGTAATCCCCAAAGAGGGGAAAGATCCTTCTCAATGTGCGAGCTATCGTCCAATTTCCTTGTTAAACGTGGACTTAAAGATTTTGACGAAAATACTTGCAAATAGATTATTGCCATACATCCCTGCCCTAATACATCCTGACCAAGTGGGGTTTACGCCTAAGAGAGAAGGTAAGGAAAATACACAACAGGTTTTAAGTGCTATACACTATGCGCAAAATCAGCAAAAACCCTTATGCCGCGTACACACGATCATTTTTCCCGTCGGGAAAAATTACATTTTTTTTTTCGCCGAGAAAAACGATCGTCTGTGGGCTTTATGCCGTTTTTCTCGTTGAGAAAAACGGCAGGAAAAACGACGAGAAAAATTAGAACATGTTCTAAATTTTCTCATCGTTTTTTCCATCATTTTTTTCCGCGGCAGTTTTCCCATAGGGAGACACTGCCGCGGAGCCCACAGACGGTCGTTTTTCTCGTCAAAGAAAAAAATGACGGGAAAAACGGTCGTGTGTGGGGGAACATGCCGTTCCCTCGTTTTTCATTTTTTTTCATGCCGTGATTCACGGCGGTGTTTTCACCGCCGTGAATCACGATCGTGTGTACTTGGCATTAGTGTTGTTATCTATCGATGCAGAAAAAGCATTTGATAGGGTAGACTGGACTTTTTTAAAAAACACTTTACAACATATAGGACTGAGGAAGGGGATACAAAATTGGATTATGAGCTTATACTCCACACCTAAAGCTAGGGTCAAGGTAAACGATATACTCTCGGAACCCTTTGATATTTGTAATGGAACACGGCAGGGATGTCCGCTATCGCCTATTATTTTTATTTTGACACTGGAACCACTCTTAAGAACAATAAGGGCTAACTCAGATATCAGGGGTATATCAGTAAAGGGAAAGGATCAGAAACTAGCTGCATTTGCGGACGACCTCTTGTTTTTTGTAACCACGCCGGCACTGTCCCTCCCACCTTTACTGTCAGAAATACGCGAATATGGGAGGTTGTCCAACTTTAAGGTAAACTACAATAAATCAGAAGCAATGGGTGTGGAGGTGGACATAGCTTCGCAACAACAGCTATCCACCTTTTTCTCTTTTAGATGGACAGAATCTCATATAGGATATCTGGGAACAAAAATACCGAGCCGACTAAATAGAATATTTGAACTTAATTTTGCCCCCTTAGCAAGACAAATCAAACTAGATCTACAGAAGTGGGATAAGGAGGTCTTTACGTGGTTCGGCAGAATTAATATCATAAAAATGAACGTAATGCCAAGATTGTTATATTTGCTACAGACCCTACCCATTAAGATACCCCCAGGATTTCTGAGGGATCTGAGAACTAGGTTTGCGACGTTTATATGGGCAGGGAAACCAGCAAGAGTCCGAAGAGACATCTTGACTCTACCTAAAGAGAAAGGAGGGGTGGGATTCCCAGATCCGGTTGGGTACCAAGAAGCCCTACACCTAACAAGGGTTATGGACTGGTGTGTATTTCAAAAAGACAAGCCATGGATACATTTGGAACAGGCAATGTCCGAGCTACCCTTGGAGGGTTTAGTATGGCTCCAGGACCCGTTGATACCGCATACAGTAAAACACCATCCGACGGTGGGCGCCACACTTTTGTATGTGAAAAAGGTATTAAAAAAAAACAAAATGACGATGTATCCGAGCCTAATGACCCCAATTGTGGGTAATCTGGCCTTTGAACCAGGCTTAAAAGATCGAGGTTTTAGGAATTTAAATCGACAGGGTAAAGGTAGACTCGTACACTTCATGAAGGACAACCGAGTGATGTCCAGGGAGGAGATTGAGCATGAGTTTTCTGGGGAATTGGACTCATTTAGGAGAATGCAGCTGAATGCTTTTCTCCGATCAATATCAAAGCGAATGACAGAAGGAACAACACTCTCTAAGTTTGAGGAGCTATGTCTAAAAGGGGAATCAGTGGGACATTCAGTGTCCCTGTTGTATGCCTTGTTGACCGAGTTAAAAGCCCCGCAAGAACTGGGTTTTATACAGGCTTGGGAAAGAGACCTAGGGATTACACTATCCGAGACGCAGAAAAATAAGATGTTTAGGCTCACACATAAGGCCTCACTAGCAACTAGATACCAAGAAGGGGGGTACAAGATACTAACCAGGTGGTACAGAACCCCAGCAGTATTAAATTGAATATACCCACAAGTGTCAAACCTTTGCTGGCGATGTCAAGGAGCAGTGGGCACATTGTTACACATTTTTTGGGAATGCTCAGGAGTTAGAGATTTTTGGAAAATGGTCTCCGAAACAATTACAGAAATTACAGATGTGTCTCTTGAAGAAAATCCGGTTACTTTTTTACTATTCGATATTCCCCTCTCGACCGAAAACTTTAAAAAATCATTGATGAGACATCTGCTTACTACAGCAAAAGCATGTATTCCAGCCTTATGGAAAAGTACCATTCCCCCAACTAGAGCACAATGGTTTAATAAGATAACAGAAATCCAACAAATGGAAAAATTCACCATGATTATAAGGGAGCAGGAGGACAAATACAGACAAACCTGGGCCCCCTATGATATATATAAGGAGCGGCTGAGATAGTGGGGGGGGGGGGGGAATATGGAGGGAGGTCGGGTGGAGGAGGAGACCGGCGGATGTGAATAATCTTCAATAATTTTTTTATTGTTTTTTTTTTTTTTTTTCTCTTTCTGACTTTTTCTATTTATCTTACTATTTCCAACTTTTCTATAAACCTGTTCTAGGCCCGAACACTTAGGGCAAACTGTTCAAGGGAAGGGGGACAATCGGGGGGGACCCCAGGGGAATAAAAACAAAACAAAGATAAAGATATTAAAGAAGAATAGGAAAAAGGTATCGGGTACAGTGACTAAAGAGGAGAGAGAGAAGGGAGGAACTAGCGGAATGGAACGTATTTCATTAATTGTTATATAGATAGATCTTCCCCTACTAACATCCCATTAATAGCTGAGATCTGTAAGGATGTGTAAAAAGTAGGAAACGTAAAATAGGTGGAAGATGCTATGAGTGAACTAACAGAATCATGTGTATAGATGCATTATATGAAATGTTGTATAACTATCTTTGTGAATGTAAAAGAAAACGTAAAAATAAAGAATTGATAAAAAAAAATAAAAAAAATAAAAAAAAAAGCACCGCAAGCGTCGGTCTAGCGTCATATGTAAATAGCAATTGCATCATGCATGTGAGGTATCACCGCGAAGGTCAGATCGAGGGCAGTAATTTTAGCAGTAGACCTCCTCTGTAAATCTAACGTGGTAACCTGTAAAGGCTTTTAAATGCTTTTAAAAATGAATGTAGTTTCTCGCCGCTGCGCGTTTGTGCGCAATTTTAAAGCATGTCGTGTTTGGTATCCATGTACTCGGCCTAAGATCATCTTTTTTATTTCATCAAACATTTGGGCAATATAGTGTTTTTTAGTGCATTAAAAATAAAAAAAGTGTGTTTTTCCCCCAAAAAATGCGTTTGAAAAATCGCTGCGCAAATACTGTGTGGAAAAAAAAATGCAACACCCACTATTTTAATCTGTAGGTCCTTTGCTTTAAAAATATATATAATGTTTGGGGGTTCAACATAATTTTCTTGCAAAAAAAAAATGTTTTCATGTAAACAAAAAGTGTCAGAAAGGGCTTTGTCTTCAAGTGGTTAGAAGAGTGGATGATGTGTGACATAAGCTTCCTAATGTTGTGCATAAAATGCCAGGACAGTTCAAAACCCCCCCAAATGACCCCATTTTGGAAAGTAGACACCTCAAGCTATTTGCTGCGAGGCATGTTGAGCCCATTGAATATTTTTTTTTTTTTTGTCCCAAGTGATTGAATAATGACAAAAAAAAAAAAAAATACAAAAAGTTGTCACTAAATTATATATTGCTCAAACATGCCATGGTTATATGTGGAATTGCACCCCAAAATACATTCTGTTGCTTCTTCTGAGTACGGGGATAACACATGTGTGAGACATTTTGGGAGCCTAGTCGCGTACAGGACCCCGAAAACCAAGCACCGCCTTCAGGATTTTCTATTCCTATCACAGTTTCGGAGGCCATGGAATGCCCAGATGGCACAAAACCCCCCAAATGACCCCATTTTGGAAAGTAGACACCCCAAGCTATTTGCTGAGAGGTATGTTGAGTATTTTGCAGATCTCGCTTTTTGTCACAAAGTTTTAAAAATTGAAAAAAGAAAAAAAAAATATATGTCTTTCTTCATTTTCAAAAACAAATGAGAGCTGCAAAATACTCACCATGCCTCTCGGCAAATAGCTTGGGGTGTCTACTTTCTAAAATGGGGTCATTTGTGGGGGTTTTGGGCTATCTTGGCATTTTATGGCCTTCAAAACTGTGATAGGTAGTGAGGAGTGAAATCAAAAATTTACGCCCTTAGAAAGCCTGAAGGCGGTGCTTGGTTTTTGGGGCCCCGTACCCGGCTAGGCTCCCAAAAAGTCCCACACATGTGGTATCCCCGTACTCAGGAGAAGCAGCAGAATGTATTTTGGGGTGCAATTCCACATATAACCATGGCATGTGTGAGCAATATATCATTTAGTGACAACTTTTTGTACATTTTTTCTTTTTTTTTCTTTTTGTCATTATTCAATCATTTGGGACAAAAAAAAAATATTCAATGGGCTCAACATGCCTCTCAGCAAATAGCTTGGGGTGTCAACTTTCCAAAATGGGGTCATTTGGGGGGGTTTTGTGCCCTCTTGGCATTTTATGGCCTTCAAAACTGTGATAGGTAGTGAGGAGTGAAATCAAAAATTTGCGCCCTTAGAAATCCCGAAGGCGGTGCTTGGTTTCCGGGGTCCCGTACGTGGCTAGGCTCCTAAAAAGTCCCACACATGTGGTATCCCCGTACTCAGGAGAAGCAGCAGAATGTATTTTGGGGTGCAATTCCACATATAACCATGGCATGTGTGAGCAATATATCATTTAGTGACAACTTTTTGTAATTTTTTTTTTGTCATTATTCAATCACTTGGGACAAAAAAAAATATTCAATGGGCTCAACATGCCTCTCAGCAATTTCCCTGGGGTGTCTACTTTCCAAAATGGGGTCATTTGGGGGGGGGGGGTTTGTACTGCCCTGCCATTTTAGCACCTCAAGAAATGAGATAGGCAGTCATAAATTAAAAGCTGTGTAAATTCCAGAAAATGTACCCTAGTTTGTAGACGCTATAACTTTTGCGCAAACCAATAAATATACGCTTATTGACATTTTTTTTACTAAAGACATGTGGCTGATTACATTTTGGCCTAAATGTATGACTACAATTGAGTTTATTCGATTTTTCTTAAAACAAAAAGTAGAAAATATCATTTTTTTTCAAAATTTTCAGGCTTTTTCCGTTTATATCGCAAAAAATAAAAATCGCAGAGGCAATCAAATACCATTAAAAGAAAGCTCTATTTGTGGGAAGAAAAGGACACAAATTTCGTTTCAGTACAACATTGCATGTCCGCACAATTTACAGTTAAAGCAGCGCAGTGCAAAATTTTGAATTCACCTCTGGTCCTTTAGCTACCAAATGGTCCGGGGCTTAAGTGGTTAAAAATCTATAAGTGTTGGTTTAGCATCAGCAAGTTTTGACAAAGCGATACTGCATGTTTAGTGAGTGAGACTAGAATTCCCTTCAGTCTTCTGTGTATTAGCACATTAGTACTCTGGGCTCCTGTGTTTAGTTCACACCTTATAATTCTATCGGTTTAACAGAGCTGTAAAGTGTAAAGATTGCTGTGCTGTTTCTGAGAATCTCATTCCATGGCATAAACTTCTTCTGCTATCCTCAAGAGTTTCAGTAAGTTACTACTTTCAAGAAAAGGATTTCAGATTTAATTAATATGAAATTGGTGTCATTCTGTGTGACATCTAGTGCTGCCTTTGTATGTATGTACTGTATGTATGTAGAGTAGAGCTTCTACAGTACATGGAAGACAGTCCTATGTATGCATTGTTCCATCCATATATGGCAACGTGTTTTATTGAAGCAGCCATCATAGTGCATTCATTGATTCCCAGACAGACTTTTCGTTGCATAGCATTGATTCACAGACTAGGTTTTAAGTGGAAAATTTCAGGCCCTTGTAATTATTTCTTGGATAATTAGAATGATAGAGAGATTGTAGGTACTGTTGCTTACAACCTTCTCCTTTTAAACCTTAACCACTTCAACACCAGGCTTTTTTTACCACCTCAATACTGGGCCTATTCTGACACTTCTCTCCTACATGTACAAATCATCATTCTTTTGCTAGAAAATTACTCAGAACCCCCAAACATTATATATGTTTTTTTAGCAGACACCCTAGGGAATAAAATGACGGTCATTGCAACTTTTTTTCTTGCACGGTATTTGCGCAATAATTTTTCAAACGCCTTTAAAAAAAAAATGGTTTCATGAATTAAAAAACAACAAAACAGTAAAGTTAGCCCAATTTCTTTGTAAAATATGAAAGATGATGTTATGCCGAGTAAATAGATACCTAACATGTCACGCTTTAAGATTGCACACACTCATGGAATGGCGCCAAACTTTGGTACTTAAAAAATCCCCATAGGCGACGCTTTGAAAATGTTTACAGGTTACCAGGTTAGAGTTACAGAGGAGGTCTAGTGCTAGAATTGTTGCATGCACTCTAACGCACGCGGCGATACCTCACATATGTGGTTTGAACGGCTTTTACTTATGTGGGCGGGTCTTACATGTGCGTTCGCTTCTGATCGCGAGCTACCGGGGACAGGGGCGTTTTAATTTTTTTTACTATTATTTATTTTTTTATTTTACTTAATTTTTTTTATTTTTACACTTTAAAAAAAAAAAAAAATGTTATCACTTTTATTCCTATTACAAGGAATGTAAACATCCCTTGTAATAGGAATTGTTAGTGACAGGTCCTCTTTATGGAGAGATGCATGGTCAATAAGACCCCACATCTCTCCTCCAGGCTGGAAAGCATGAGATCGTGAAAAAAAATTCACAGATCTCATGCTTACTAGCCACAATGGCGGCTTTGTTTACTTCTGAGGACCTGGGCGTGACGTCATCACATCGCACCCGGGCCTCCGGCGGTCATAGAGATGACAGGTGACCATCTGGTCACCAGTCATCTCTATGGTTCACCTCTGGCGCCGGACGATTCATTCTCCGGGCCCCCGATGGCACGGGAGAGCCCGGAGATGCACCGGATGGCGGCGGGAGGGGGGGATGTCCCCTCCCGCCGCCTATAAGAACGATCAAGTGGTGGAACCGCCGCTATGATCATTCTTATGGTGCGCATAATCGTCGGCAGAAAACAAAGATATCTGAACGATGCCTCTAGCTGCAGGCATCATTCAGATATCCCCCCACAAAGCCCAGGACATCATATGACATCCACCCAGGATGGGAGATCCCATCTGTGGACGTCATATTACTATGGGCGGGTAGGGAAGTGCTTTCTATTAACATAAAACAAAGCAGTATATCTTCCTTTCTAGCGATAAATATGCTTAAGAGTACCTTCTACTTTCCAGGGCAAAGTGGACTTGTGTAAAAGGAGTATGTATCTGTCATATTCACACGGTATATTATGTTAAAAGAGAAGCATGGGATTTTTTTTAAATCATACTTACAGTATCTCACAAAAGTGAGTACACCCCTCCACATTTTTGTAAATATTTTATTATATCTTTTCATGTGACAACATTGAAGAATTGACACTTTGCTACAATGTAAAGTAGTGAGTGTACATCTTGTATAACAATGTAAAGTTGCTGTCCCCTCAAAATAACTCAACACACAGCCATTAATGTTTAAACCGCTGGCAACAAATGAGAGTACACCCCTAAGTGAAAATGTCCAAATTGGGCCCAATTAGCCATTTTCCCTCCCCGGAGTCATGTGACTCGTTAGTATTACAAGGATTTTAGGTGTGAATGGGGAGCAGGTGTATTACATTTGGTGTTGTCGCTATCACTCTCTCATACTGGTCACTGGAAGTTCAATATGGCACCTCATGGCAAAGAACTCTCTGTCAGGAACCATGAATCAGACTGAGACAGAAGTACAGTAAAAATCAAATGAGAAAATGCAGTCAAAACATACCCAGAGTTCGGTAACCAGGACGGGTGGTCAGAACAAGCCAGGGAAACAGGAGTCCAGAGATCAGTGAAGTCGGGTGCAGCAAACAGGATCAGGAACCAGAAGGGAAGTCAGCCAAGCAAAAGTCTTTCACAGGAAAACACAGCAGAGGGAGTCCAGATATGTTGACCAAGGCGAAGACACAGAAGATCTGATCCATGCAGTTTAAATAGCTAGCAGAGCTAGCTGACGAGCAGGAAATGAAGACCAGGTGAGTCGGCAACATACTCCTCCATGGCTTTGTCCTCCGAGACAGACAAAGGGTAAACCTGCCCATTAGGGGATATGGCACCAGGTTGAAGGTCAATTGCGCAATCATATGACCGGTGTGGAGGCAAACTACCGGCTTGACCTTTGTCAAAGACTTCACTAAATTTGCGGTACTCCTCCGGCAGGGAGGAGAGTGAAGAGGCGCACAAGGCCTTTCTGAAAACATGTCCTCCTGCATTGTGGCGACCAGGAAAGAACCTCAGCATAAAGCCAATCAAAAGAGTGGTTATGCCCCTGTAACCAAGGATAACCAATAACCACTGGGAAATGCGGTGAGGAAATTACTTGGAATTGGATTATCTCATGGTGAAGAGCCCCTACGGCCATGGTCAATGAAGCAGTCTCATGAGTCACATGGGCAGGCTGTAGCCTCAATTGCAAGTGGAGTGGCACGAAGCTGCAGCAGAATCAAGTGCTTAGACACAAAGGCACCATCAGTGAACAGGCCTGCAGCCCCAGAGTCGATTAGAGCCTGTATCTCGATGGACGACTCAGACCAAGAAAGGGTCACCGGAACCAGGGGCTTATCCTTCTGGATAACTGGGGAAGAAACAATGCCACCTAAGGTCTATCCCCTACAGGACCTCAGGGGCAAGCGTTCTCCCGAACGGGTAGGACAAGACTTCAGGAAGTGACCTGCCTGGCCACAATAAAGGCATAATATCTCTCTCCCCCGAAAGGCCCTTTCATCTGCAGAGAGACGAGTGAAGCCCAATTGCATGGGTTCTACATCGCTGGCAGCCCAGGTACCAGGAGGTATGGGAGGTGAGGGAGGCATTAGTGGGACTTCAAAGCTCGGAGCAAAATGTACATGAGGCTTCAGCAAGCAATCCTTAAAGGAAGGTCTCTCTCAGAGTCTGGAGCCAATGAGAATGGCAAACGTGATCAACCTCTCCAGCTCAGTTGGTATGTCTCGAGCTGCTATCTCATCTTTGATGGTATCTGAGAGACCATGAGAAAAAGTAGCCACGAGGGCCTCATTATTCCAAGCAACCTCTGCTGCCAGAGTATGGAATTCAATGGCGTGATCAGCAACAGTTCTCGTACTCTGTTTGATGGGCATAAGGATCTTGGCAGCAGAAGAGGAGCGTGCGGGAATGTCAAATACCCTTTTAAAGGAAGCCACAAACTCAGGGTAACTCAGGACAAGGAGGGTTTTGTGTCTCCCATAGAGGATTTGCCCTGGGCCAAGGCTCTCTCAGAATCAAAGAAATCACAAAGCCTACTTTGCTTCTATCCATGGGAGACGCCTGAGGCAGCATCTCAAAGTATATCCCAACCTGGTTAAGAAACCCTCTGCATCGAACTGCATTACCCTCAAATCGCTGGGGAAGTGGAGCGAAACCAGACATACCTCATATAGAGGTAATATTCAAGGTGGGTGCCTGCACAGAGACTGGAGCATCAGCAGGAACGGCCTGCAACACAGGTTGCACCAGAACAGCCTCAGTGGGAGTAGTGAGCAGTGCGACTCAGGAGCGTCCGTAACGCTATGGAAAACTGATCCATGCAGTGATCCTGCTCATCCAATCTGGAAAAAATATTACCAACAATTGGATTGCCTGCATCCTCTAAATTCATGGCCTTCGCCTACTGTCAGGAACCATGAATCAGACTGAGAGAGACAGAAGTGCAGTAAAAATCACACTATCTAATAAAATAGTAAAATGGTATAAACAGAGCAAACGTAGTCAAAACATAGCCAGAGTTCGGAAACCAGGACAGGTAGTCAGAACAAGCCAGAGAAACATGAGTCCAGAGATCAGCGAAGTCGGGTGCAGCAAACAGGATCAGGAACCAGAAGGGAAGTCAGCCAAGCAAAAGTCTTTCACAGGAAAACACAGCAGAGAGAGTCCGGATATGTTTACCAAGGCGAAGGCACAGAAGATCTGATCCATGCAGTTTAAATAGCTAGCAGAGCTAGCTGACGAGCAGGAAATGAAGACCAGGTGAGTCACTGTGGAATGAAGAGTGCTGACAATTAACCAACAGCTGAGCACAGCTCTGTTAAGGAAGGGCTGAGCCCAGCCCTGACACTCTCTGAGGATCTGAAAAAAAGGAAGTGTTGCTCTATATAAAGATGGCCTAGGCTATAAGAAGATTACCAAGACCCTGAAACTGAGCTGCAGAATGGTGGCCAAGACCATGCGACGGTTTAACAGGACAGTTTCCACTCAGAACAGGCCTCACCATGGTCGACCAAAGAAGTTGAGTGCACAATGCTCAGTGTCCTATCTAGAGGTTGTCTTTGGGAAATAGAAATTTGAGTGCTGCCAGCATTGCTGCAGAGGTTGAAGGTGTGGGGGTCAGCCTGTCAGTGGTCAGACCATATGCCGCACACTGCATCAAATTGGTTTGCATGGCTGTCCCAGAAAGAAGCCTCTTCTAAAGATGATGCACAAGAAAGCCTGCAAACAGTTTGCTGAAGACAAGCAGACTAAGAACATGGATTACTGGAACCATGTCCTGTGGTCTGATGAGACCAAGATAAAATTATTTGGTTCAGACGGTGTCAAGCGTGTGTGGTGGCAACCAGGTGAGGAGTACAAAGACAAGTTTGTCTTGCCTACAGTCAAGCATGGTGGTGCCCCAGGATGACGTCAGACTTGTAATGAAACGCGTCAGCAGGAACGACGTGCTGACGTCACTGTGCTGTTCAACATCCCGGAAGGACGGCCGTTTTTATCGCAGCCAGCCATCCAGCATACTATCCATGCTTGATGTTCATTACCTAGATGTAAGTGTTACTGTTTTTTTTACACATTAAATATTAGTCTGGTTTTACCTATGGCTTTTCTTTTTTTGGGTTGCTATGAACACGAATATTAAGCGAGGACCCTGGATCCTTTTTAGTTCCTGTAAAAAAAAAGGTTACCCGCTTGAAAGTAGTGTTTGGAGGCTGTTTTGGTTGGATTTGCTATACATTTGCCATCTCTGGAGATCAAGGCCCTGGCTGGGTATTAGCCATAAGCGAATCAGCTTGTGCAAGCTGGTAAGCGCGCACTTCATGTGGTGGTGGATTTACACTTTGCATATTGGTGTGAATATGCTATCTACAAAAGGATGACATTAAACACTTGGTGTCTGTTTACATGATGTACTGTTCACCAGCACTATCCTTGAAGGATTCATCTGTCCAAGTTTCATATCAATCTTTTGGGACTGATTAACTCATATTGTTTAATTAACACACTGTATATTATGTGTCAATTATGCAAGAGCTCATATTGTCACTTTATTCGATTTTTTGAAGAGCGCAGCTTCCATATTTCATTGCTTTATGTTTTGTGTATATTTCACAATAGAGCTGCTGCCCCTTTTTAGGGATTTATAGGATACAGCGCAGTTATTTTTCTTCACACATGGTGGTGGGAGTGTCATGGTTTGGGGCTGCATGAATACTGCCGGCACTTGGGAGCTACCATTCATTGAGGGAACCATGAATGCCAACATGTACTGTGACATACTGAAGCAGGGTATGATCCCCTCCCTTCGGAGACTGGGCCGCAGGACAGTATTCCAACATGATAACGACCCCAAACGCACCTCCAAGATGACCACTGCCTTGCCAAAGAAGCTGAGGGTAAAGGTGATAGACTGTCCAAGTATGTCTCCAGACCTAAACCCTATTAAGCATCTGTGGGGCATCCTCAAATGAAAGGTGGAGGAGCGCAAGGTCTCTAACATCCACCAGTTCCATGATGTCATTATGGAAGAGTGGAAGAGGACTCCAGTGGCAACCTGTGAAGCTCTGGTGAACTCCAAAATATTGACACTTTGGGCCCAATTTGGACATTTTCACTTAGGGGTGTACTCACTTTTGTTGCCAGAGGTTTAGACATTAATGGCTGTGTTGAGTTATTTTGAGGGGACAGCAAATTTACAGCAAATTTACACTGTTATACAAGCTGTACATTGCAGCAAAGTGTAATTTCTTCAGTGTTTTTACATAAAAAGATATAATAAAATATTTACAAAAATGTGATGGGTGTACTCACTTTTGTGAGATGCTGTACCTAGATGGATGTAGCTTCACTGAGAGGCTGAGCCAGGTGCTGGCCCAGGCATGTGGGCAGATGCCGGCCATTAGGGATGAGCCGAACACCCCCCGGTTCGGTTTGCAGCAGAACATGCGAACAGGCAAAAAATGTGTTCGAACACACGAACACCGTAAAAGTCTATGGGACACGAACGTGAAAAATCAAAAGTGCTAATTTTAAAGGCTTATATGCATGGTATTGTCTAGTATGGATTTTGAGGGGGACCCCTACGCCATTTAAAAAAAAAAATGGTGCAAGGTTCCCCTCAATATCCATACCAGAGCTGAAGGGCCTGGTATGGAATTTGGGGGGACCCCCACGCAATTTTTTTTTTACATTTTGGTTCGGGGTTCCCCTTAATATTCATTCCAGACCCAAAGGGCCTGGTAATGGACTGGGGGGGGGAACCCATGC
This sequence comes from Rana muscosa, assembly GCA_029206835.1. Classification (NCBI taxonomy): domain Eukaryota; kingdom Metazoa; phylum Chordata; class Amphibia; order Anura; family Ranidae; genus Rana; species Rana muscosa. The sequence goes on from CM055123.1 coordinate 167,758,750, forward strand.
CGTTTTTTCCAATGACTTTTATCTGTATTGAGAATTCATTATAGCCGCGAGTAGTTTTAAATTACTTTTTTTCCTTTACAAATGTCATTTTGTGCAGGGACACCCCCCAGGTACGAAATTTAAAGGAATATTTATTTAAAGCATTATTAAAATTAAAATATAAAAAACTGACTTTTTAAAACTTTTTTTTGCATTGATACATGTCCCCTGGGGCGGGACCCAGGTCCCCAAACACTTATTATGACAATACCATGCATATAAGCCTTTAAAATTAGCACTTTTGATTTCTCCCATAGACTTTTAAAGGGAGTTTTGCGGCTTTCGAATTTGCCGCGAACACCCCAAATTGTTCGCTATTCGGCGAACAACCGATGTTCGAGTTGAACTTACGTTCAACTCGAACATCGGGCTCATCCCTACCGGCCATATGGTCATGATCTTTCCCGCGCCTGGACCAGCTCTGTGACGTCAGCCTGCTGTCTGCTGAAAACGGGTCACAGGAGTAGTAAAACCAAACCAGCTTTGGCTGAACTTTAAATTCTGCATGTAGACAAAATGTATTATTGTGTAGAGAAGAATTGATACATTCTCTCTAAAGTTTTACATGTGAAGGAAAATCTTCATCATTCTCAAGCCTCGTACACACGACCGAGTTTCTCGTCCAAAACCGACAAGAAAAGTGCAGAGAGAGCTTTATTGTCGAGAAAACCGTTCGTGTGTATGGTTTTACGACGAGAAAACTGCTGTGAATCTCGACGAGAAAGATACAGAACCTGCTCTCTTTTTTCTCGTCCGGATTCTAGATTTTCTCGTCGTGTTTCTCGTCGGCCTGTTTTGCGACGAGAAAATGGTTCGTGTGTATGCTTTTACGACTCTTCAAAAAGCGTGCATGCTCAGAATCAAGTATGAGATGGGAGCGCATCTTCTGGTAAAACAAGCCTTCGTAATGGATATAGCACATTCGTCCCGCTGTAAATTATTGCATCGTTTAAATGTTGTGCATTTAAATCTTTAGAATGTTACAATAATGAAAACTAATGAACTTGTTTTGCTGCTGATATTCACACAGAGTTCTGACTATCTATTTTAAACCTTTTTCATGCTGCTCTTAAGAAGATTTAGCTGTATTATATCGTGCAAGATCTTCTGAATATTTTAATGTTTATAATTTTTTAGACAGATGTTAATTTTAATTTGTCTATGTTTTGATAGTGATCTCCAATTTTTTTTTTTCAAATTTTGTTGTGTCAAGTTTACACCCTATTTTTTTTAAAGAACACCTTTAATGATATTTTTTGTGTTATCTGTCCCTTTTATTTTTTTGGTTCAAATGCATCTGCTTACTCCAAAGGGAAATAAATAATTATTATAAAAACACATAGTCAAGTATGAACTTTAAAAAAAAAAACATTTATTCATGTATAGAACAAAATAAATAGAAGGCAGCGCTGGAGAACCTGCTGCCATTTGTGCATCCATGGGACCCCAGAGCACACATCAACCCTGTGTGGACACTAAAATTGGGAGCTTGAGAAGCACAACAGTTATGAGCACAATCTGATGCTTGACTCCCAGAGGTCAGGAACAGCAGCAGGTGATATACATGTCCCAAGTCTGTGGTACTACAACAGGCTGCCTTCTGTCCAACCACAATGAAGTAAGACCATCACTTCCTGGTCTTCTTGGCAGCCTTCCCTGCAGCCTTCCCTGAAGCCTTCTCTGCAGCCTTCCTTCTGCGTGTGGCTGGAGGCTGGGCCACTGGAGGGGTACTCCTGTCAGGAGGAGGAGAAGGAGGTGGAGGAGAAGGGGGTGGCGGAGAAGAAGAAGGTGGAGGTGGAGGAGGAGGAGGAGGAGGTTGAGGTTGGGATAGCTGGGCGACCTCACATATGGCCGTATTGGTGGTAATTCTCTCCATCACCCCCTTGTTCAGCAAGGTGATGAGCAGGGGCTCGCATAGGAGGCGTTGCTCCATGCTCATCACCTTGAACTTGGCCTCAACTAGGCCGGCAATGGCCTCTTCAGGGGATGTGGGCTCCTGGAGGGTGGCATGTGCCTCTCTAATAAGGGCCATTGCTGCCTCACTTGTGGTCCTGTCCCTCCTGCTTCTTTTAGGAAGGCGGATGGGAGGCACCTGCGATCTTGTGCTGCTACTCGGGCCGGCCACCTCCTGTCTGCCACTGGGCCCTGTCACCTCCTGGCTCACACTGGGCCCTGACATTTCCTGGCTGACAGTGGGCCCTGCCACCTCCTGGCTCACAGTGGGCCCTGCCACCTCCTGGCTCACAGTGGGTCCTGCCTCCTCCTGCCTGACAGTTTCCAGACCCTCCTCCTGGCTGATTTTATCCTGTGTATGAAAAAGGGACATAGTTTTATTTTTTGGTTTATTATTTTCACACAAATTTGAGATCATGAATGTAGCAATTTGAATGTAAATCAAGAGAAAAAGACAAATATTTTTAGGACCACATCAGATTTAATTTTTTGCCCCCAATTTATGGCAGACTAATGTCTATAGATCTTGATTTCACTTTTGTATCCCAAATTATTTTAGGATTTTCATATTGGCTTATTTTTCCGGCTTTAATTTTCTCAGAATACATTTTCATTAATTACTATACCTGGCTCCAGATGTCCAAATCAGCTTCTTCCAGGATGGCTGCCTCCACTTGCTCCAGAGAAGGCTCAGGTTGGCTGCAGGGAAGTCTGGGGGGAAGACTGGACAGTGATGGCCTTGCCTCAATGTGGTCATCCAGAAAGTACATCCTGCTGTAGTACCACAAATTCGGGACATACACATCATCTGCTGCTGCTCCTGACCTCTGAGAAGCCAGGACCTTAGAGCGTTCATTCCTGTATGTGCCTCTCAAGCTCTCAATTTTAGTCTCCACCTGTTTTGCTGTTACTGTGGGCACCTTGGTCTGCACAAATGGGAGCAGGCTCTCCAGCGCTGCTTTCCTTACACCTTTTTTACGATGTCTGGGGTTTTTGGTTTCCCACAGAGCGGGCAGCTCCCTTACCCGGTCTATAAATTCTGCAAGGAATTCCTTATCACTGATAAAGACATTCATTTTGGGTCTGCATGCCAAAAATAATCACCAAAAAATAATGTCAGTCACACAGTCTAACCTCCTGTAAATCTTATTCACCATATATATCCTGCAACATTCTCTAGACAGTATAGGCCAGTGGTCATCAACCCTGTCCTCAGGGCCCACTAACAGGCCAGGTTTGCAAGATAACTGAAATACATCACAGGTGATATCATTTGCTGCTCAGTGATTGCAGTATTCAAGTCTGCATCTCCCCAAGGTAATACATAAAACCTGGCCTGTTAGTGGGCCCTGAGGACAGGGTTGATGACCACTGGTATAGGCCACCAATTTCACAAAGTCTCAAAATCACATACCTTCGTTCGCACGTCTGTCACTTTTACTCATCTCTCCGCACACCGAACGTAGTCTATTCACATGTGTGTTTGCTATATATACACCACGCATGCGTAAAACTACGCACAAGTCGCTCCGCACACGTCGCCCGCCCATGACGTTCTAAGTAACATCTTTTCCCCGCCCCTTCTCTTTCGGCGCGCAGACAGATATGGCGGATTCACAGCAGGTGTCTGCTAATTCCTCAAATAATGAGGAGGAGACAAGCCCGGAGACTGAGGAAACGTCACGATCAAGGAGGAGATTCAAGGCATCTAATATGTCTTACGCGGAGATGGCGGAGATGGTGGACATATTGCTAAAGTCGGATTATGACGTAAAGCATGGGCCATATAGCAAACCTAATCGAAGGAAGGCCAAAATCATGAAGAAAGTCGTGAAGAGAAACGCTCAAATGAGCAGCTCAGAAAGAGGTGGTCTGACCTCAAACTGAGGGAGCCAGAGCAGTTAAGGAGCATTAAGAGAATGCTTGAAAAAAGTAAGTACCTTTTCCCCTTTTTTCCTATTATTGTATTTCACAACTAGCATGTTGCTCCATGTTATTGCATTTTTCTATTGTACCTTACAAAATGTCATCGTTTGAACTTGGTTTGGCACAGTAATCGTTCGTTACAGACACATCGTTCGGCCACTATGCACGATTTTTTTAGATTTTACAGGGTTAAAATATTTTACAAAGCTGCCTGTTTTTATTCAATAGTTGTTATTACATTGTTGCCTAGATGATGTGTTTGTAAAGAGAATGAAATGCAAACTTTAATCAGTGTAATGGAGAGGACACTCAGCAGCTGGTTCCACATCTGTACTTTTGAGCACTATAGTGTGGGCCACCAGAACCACATTTTTTGGGTGCCCCACACAGGTGCATCAGTGAATTTTTGTGGTGCCTCCATGTGTAAAAATTGACAGCCAAAGGTGAATAGTAAAGAATATAGTTTTTCAAAATAATGTCTTCATCTTGAAATCCCGCCCAAACAGACACTTGTACCCCACTTCCAACCAATGTATCATGTTTTTATTTTTTATACAAAATTCTGTGTGATAACTATACCTTTTTTTTGATTCTCATAGGGGAAAGAAAACTGGGAGGAGAACACTCCGGGGAGCACAAGAAACCCACAGCTTCTAAACAACCCCAACCTCACCAAGACCCACAACCTGAGGATGTTGAGGAAGTTGAAGAGGTGGAGGAAGGAGAAGTGCAGGAAGGAGAAGTGGATGACGTGGTGGAACTGGTCACCACAACAGGTCAGTATCTGTCACCACAGCTTCAGGTAAGAGATGTAGGCCTGCAGAGTTATAATACCTTTTGTATTTTTTTATAGGGGATGAAAATGTTGGGGTGAACGAAAGTACGTGTTTCTCTGCTGACAGTGCCCTACGAATCATACAGCAAGTGATGGAATGTAGCACAGAACTGGACAGAATTAAGAAAAGAATTAATGTGATGGATCAAACCTTTAAAGACATCCTAGATGTTTTGGGGAGAATTGAATAAGGCAACAAAACCCCCATTTTTTGTTTGAGATTGTTCTTCCCCCTTTTTGAAGCTTTTAGCCAATCAATCAAGCCAAAATTTGAATATGCACACAGTGTGTCAACATGTGCCATCTGCCATCAGGGGATATCCATGTACGTGTTTTGGGGGTGCAACCCCTTCCTCGTATCTCAAGTAGGTGAACTGAAGAAGGGGTTGCACCCCCAAAACACGTCCATTGATCACCCCTGATGGCAGATAGCACATGTTGACAATAGGGATCAGGAGTCTAAAATTCCTATTGGAAATGACTTCAAATTGTGTGCATATTCACATTTTGGCTTGGCCAGGGGTGCCAATACCCCATAATAGGACGGCCAGATAGAGACATATTTTGTGTAAATGAATGTCTCATATTGCCAAGAGGTATCCAATGTTGTAGTTTGTTGAATGCTACTGATGGTTTTGTATTTTTGCTACTGATGGTTTTGTATTTTCGTAAAAAAAAAAAAAACCCGGTTTGTGGCCAGCCAAAAAAAATATATACATACTGTTCTATTTACCATGTGTGTGAATGTACACAGAGTAAAATTTTGGAACAACAACAAAGTGTAGCTTCTTTTTTAAATACGCTATAACCTTATTTGTGTTTATTTTTGTGGTTCCTAGTGAAATGGTTGGTATTTACTAAAGGAATATACACTTGGCACTACAAATGCAATAAGACAAACTAGGAGACAGGAAAAAACAAAAGTTAAAAGATTTAATCAGCTTTTTATTTAGTTCTTTCTCCAAGCAGATTTAGACATGGCTTGGCATAGTAATTGCCCCCCTACCCATGAAATATTCCAGATATTTCTGACGAACCTCACGGGCATTTTGGGGGGGCAAGCCAGGACGGCCAGATTCTAGGCCCGGCAGGGTATTGCCAGATGAAAGTCCTGCCTCAGGCAATATTGAGGCCATATAATTTGGTGATTTTCAGATCTGAAAGTTAGGGAGCACACAGCAGCAGAAAACAACATAGTTAATCTTGTACTCCGCCAAGTGAATTGGAGTCATAAAAAAGCGGAACCGGCTGGCCATTATCCCAAAGGCATTTTCTACGACTCTTCGGGCCCTGGCCAGCCGGCAGTTGAACACCCTCTTCTCTGGGGTCAGGGTCCTCTGGGGAAATGGCCTCATGAGGTGCGGTCTGAGTCCGAAGGCTTCATCAGCCAAAAAAACAAAGGGGAGTCCTTCAACATTCCCTGCATCCGTCTGGATGAAGGATCCCCCATCGGACATCCGGCCATTCTTCCCCACATCCACATAGAGGAATTCATACCGTGCTGACACCACCGCCATCAGCACAATGCTATGAAACCCCTGGTAGTTGTAGTATTAGGACCCAGAACGGGGTGGCGGCACGATGTGGACGTGCTTCCCGTCAATGGCTCCACCGCAGTTGGGGAAGTCCCACCGCATGGCAAACTCTGATGCCACAGTCTGCCATTCCTGTGGCGTGGAAGGAAGCTGTGGAGTCAAACAAGATAAAAAAATATTAGTACTTTTGCACATAACATTGCAAGCAGATTATATTAAAATACATTCTAGCCCAACATCAATCTAAGTTTCCGTTTAATGTGTTTTTAAAAAGTATAATGGAAGGCTCAAGTATCATATTCATCACCCCCTCTGATGGTCCATTATATTCAAATTTTGGGGGGGGGCTAGATGTGTTTGGCCACAGGATAGCATTGCAGTGGCGGTGCGTCCAGAGTGGGCGCTGGAGCGCTGCCCCCTCTCTCCTGCGCCCATCACTCAGAACAATACATAGGTTCATGCCTTGCATTAACCTAGGTATTGTCAATGCCGCCCACTATTCAGGTGGATGGCCCCCTGTTGAGCGACGGCCATATGAATAACAGCGGCAGTTTTTGGTTGAAAATTGCCTATCAGAGCCAGGGGGTCAAATAGCCTTGGCGATTACAGCCTGAGGGATGTAATTGGCTTCATAAAAGTTAACCAGGGGACGCAGGGGGGGGGGATTCCTTGGGAAAACACTGACAGGCTCCTCTGCCAATCATGTTCACCAAGTCTGTTTATCGATAACCTGATTGGCGGATGCAACATCGAGGGCAGGAGAAGACATCAAGGAGAGAAGAAGGATGGCGCTAACCAGAAGAAGGTAAGTGCAGGGCTGGGGGGGAACTGGCTGCATTGGAGGGGGCAAACTGGCTGCATTGGAGGGGGAAAACTGGCTGCATTGGAGGGGGCAAACTGGCTGCATTGGAGGGCGCAACTGGTGGCGTTTAATAGGCACAGTCGCAAAAATGGAGGAAGTTTATATATAAAATTTTGGGGTGGCCCCCCAAACATTTTGAGCAACAGCCACCACTGATGGAGAGGTTAGTGAAGGGAAATATGCATGGAGGAGAAAAAAGGGGCATTTAAAAGCTTCCAGCATGCATGAGGACAAAGGGGACATTCTCAGCATATTACAATCATGGTAATTAGTGAAGGATGAAAGAAATACAATACATTATCATACATGAAATACATAAAATGTGATGTTAATGGAGAAAACTTACCCTAATATAGTCCTCCTGCAGGACTTGTATAATGGCAGAACAGGTGTCTGGGATTATGAGGCCCAGAGCCTGGGGGGAGATGCCTGTCGTGAACTTCAAGTCCTGCAGACTTCTCCCTGTTGCCAGGTAACGTAAGGTGGCGATGAGCCTCTGCTCAGCACTGATGGCTTCCCGCATAACGGTGTCCTGCCTGGTAATATAGGGGGACACCAAAGCCAAAAGATGCTGAAAAACGGGGTCAGACATCCGCAGAAAATTCCTGTAGTCCTCAGGATTATTCTCCACGATCTCCCGCAGCAGAGGCATATGGCAGAATTGGTCCCGCTGGAGCAACCAATTCTTGGTCCATGAACTCCTCCTCACCCCATTCATGGACTCGTCTTGGTCCAAAACAAGCAGACCAATACCAAGCGCCCGCACAGCACGAACTCGACGACGAGAACGTACCCGTGACATGGCTAGGAAACGGTCGTCTTATCAGAACATACTAAACAGAACGCACTTTAGAACAGCAAGGCCTATGAAGAACGAACTGAAATTCAGAAACGAACGGGCAAGAACGCACTGTAAAACAGATACGACCTGCCTACACGCCCTGAAAGACAAGATACGAACCCACAAGCACAAACTGTACCACAGAAAACGAACTGAAAGCACAAAGACTGAAAAGCGTGAATCGTCTCTTCCCAAATGTTTACTTCACACGCGGTAACACGAGATCAGCAAAAGCAGCCCAAGGGGTGGCGCCAGGGAAATCGATCTTCCCCTTTATACTGCCGTCGTACGTGCTGGACATGACCGCGCAGAACAACAACGAGATTTGGAATTGTCAGTGTGTACGCATGGAAAGCTTGATGAGAAACTCATCAAGGTTAACAAGAATCTCGTCGAGAAAACCGACGTGTTTTTAATGACGAGAAACTCGGTCGTGTGTACGAGGCTTCAGTGTTTTTCACTTAAACTGGAGAGTGCAAAATCTGGAGCAGCTCTGCTTAGAAACCAGCTTCCATGTTTTGTTTTTTTTTGTCAAATATTAATGGAATAAGCTGAACTTAGAAGCAGGTTGGCTACCATGCACAGCTGCACCAGATGTTGCACTTCCCGGGGTTTAGTAAATCAACCACCATTGTTTTAATTCTATCTATTTAAAGAGGAAGTCCACCCAAATTTTTTTTTTTTAAAAGGCAGCAGCTACAAATGCTGCAGGTGCTGACTTTTAAAAAATGGACACTTACCTGTCCAGTGAGCCCGCGATGTCGACAGACGAGGCTGAGCAATCGCTTGGTCCTCGGATGCTGCCGCTGCCATGCTCGGTGAGGGAATCAGGAAGTGAAGCCTTGCGGATTCACTGCCCGGTTCCCTACTGCGCATGCAAGAGTAGCACACCGTCACTGGTCCCCGCTCTCTCCTGGGAACAGTGTGTTTCCCAGGAGACAGCGGGGGGGACGGGAAGTGGCGTAGACTGCCATGGGAGTCTATGCCCGGAAGTGGGTGCAAATACCTGTCTTAGACAGGTATCTGCACCCCCCTCCCCCCTGAAAGGTGCCAAATGTGTCACCGGAGGGGGGGAGGGTTCCGAAAAGTGGAAGTTAAATTTTTGGGTGGAACTCCACTTTAAGTTAACAAAGTCAATTTAAGTTAAAGCGAATGTAAACGTAAATGTAAAGTATGCATCGCATACTAGCACATAATGTGGAACTCACCTGAAAACAAAGCATTCCAGTGAAGCAATGTCATCGCTGCAGACGCTTCCATCCTCACCTGTCTTGCTTTCGGGTTTGCGGACTCTGGCTCTGTGACTGGCTGGAGCCGCGATGACGTCTCTCTCGTGCATGCGCGCGGTAGCCGCCGTCCACGGCACAGGGCTCTGAAGGAACGGCATGGGTGGCTGTTCCTTCAGAGCGCATCTACCAGTGATTTTACTGGCTGCATGTACAGTAAATATTTCCTAAACGATGCATGTTTAGGAGATATTTACACTACCCTATAGATAAGCCTTATTATAGGCTTACCTATAGGTAAAATTTTGTGATGGACGTTCACTTCCACTTTAACATTCCCTGATCCATTTATCAAGTCATGCAGATCATTTTTTTTTTATTATATAATACAGTCATGTACATAAATACCTTCAAGTCTGAATAAAAAAATACACAGAAAATAACATGGAGATCATTCTTAAATAAAGGAGCAAATGCAGTTAAAACAAAAAACACAAAGGAAGAAAGTTAATCAATATACTGACAGGTTACGCATATGTAATTAAATGGCTATTTCCTGTTTTAACTTAAGTCTTTGAAAGTATCACCTGCTTTTCACATTAGCATTGTGCCTCTTGATGAGAAAGTCATCAAGTTTGAATTAGAAAGCCAACAGTCCATCTCTTTCTAAGTTAGAGATGTCCTCATTAAATGGGACTGGCTTCACCACCTTCACTGTCATCATAATTAAAAATAACACGCACGCGGATTCAGTTATTGAAGAGCTTTTAAAACATAACACATTTGTGTTTTGATGGTACATGGGTTGTTAGATCAGTGGTCCATGATTTATGCTCTCAGTGGGTAAACACACAAAGGACATTCATTGACGAAGTAAGACAGACATTAACAAAATCACAGGTCCTGACCTTTCCTTATTGAGAGCACATCTAATTATATTTTAATGTCACAAAGTACCTAGATCTTAGAGAGCCTTTAAATTGTTTTCTTGGGGTTGTTACACATCTACACCTGGCCCAGATTATGATCATTATCATTCATTTTCTAATGCATCTTAGTGAATGTATATTGGTGTAGTGTTGGAACAACTGATTGACCCTTTGTGTTGCGTTTGTTAATGCGATGTTAACCAAAGTTCTTAGCAATTTATTTGTCAGTAGTTTCCAGTTTTCTTATCACCGTATTCCCAGTTTAAGCTTATCCACCTACTGATTTTAAGCATCTGTTAATGGGATGTCAGCTTTTGATACAGCTCATCCTATTCTTTGCAGAGGGTCAGGTCATGTTTCAAAAGGACAGGGGTAATTTTGTATTTGAAGTAGCACCTCAATCAACTTCATCAATTTGTTTTCTTTGCACTGCAAGTGGTTTTCAAGGAAAGAAGGGGGTGTTTTGATGAAATTAAGAGGATTAGATTGTGTTTAAAACTTCAATTTCCCTTGAATGCTCTAAAACTAGATTACAATTTTACTTGTTAGCACCCAGGTCATGCATTCAGATACTATACCTGTGCATACAAGATTAAATTAAAAGGGACAATACAATGAATGCACTATGCATGTAATTTATTTGAATAAGAAATGCCATAATATGGAGCTCAGAAAAGCAGCACTTTGTACTGTTTGAGATTTTCTGGTACTTATTAGAGATTAAAAATTGGTTGTAGAGATAGCATTATTTATGTCAAGGAGGAGGGGAAGCACTATTATATAGAAATAAAATATTTAACATTTTCTGTGTTCTCTGTTTGTTTGTATGGGCTTCCAGACCTTCGGGTATCCTCTCATACTCCAAAAATACAATGATGATTTAACTGACTTTGTATAAATTGGTCCTACAAAGTACACGTGTGGCTTGTGTGACTTCAGAATTTACATGACATCTGAACAGAGAACATTAATGGTTTCATGTGTTATAAATGAGTTCCATAAAGAAAATCCAATATGCTCTGTATAGTCTTCCATCACGGTCCGTTGTCTCTCTCTATCTCAGGTGTACCTGCACTGCATAACAATGTATTCAGCTAAGATTAATGATCGTACACACTACATAATGTCAAATTGCACATTATTTGTCATTCACATTGACATTCTGTAAATTAGTTCTTGGGTAGACTTAGAGATATCCCTTTCCCATTGTGACAGTGTTTTGACCTAATGATAGGTCAATCAAGCATTGGATGCAGCAATGTGAATTGCAGAAATGGTTGTTGTGCCCTGTAGTCTGGGAATCAGAGCAGGTAAAGACTATTTACTCTGTACTTCTTACCATTGGGTACACACCCAGGTAAAGAATTGAAACTCACTACATAATAATTTTTTGCAGCAAATTACCTTTCCTCTGAAGAAGATCCTCCTTGGATCGAAACGCGTCAGTAACATATACAGATGCATTTGACACGTACAACTGTATAGCAATGCTGTGCTTGTAATTCTGTGTATGGATTTATATATTTATTTTGCCAGAGCCTTTATTTACCAACACTGTATTTAAATGTACATATTTAATACATTTTTTAATATATACTTTTGCATTTTTTTGAAATCTCGCTGCTAAAAAACCACATTGGGGGAACTTCCCATGTTGAATTCTTTCGGGGTGCGCAGCGCCATTCACTCTCAATATGCATGTCTTCCCATTTCATGCAGAGCAGGTAAAGAGTGCTCTATACTAAGTTTAGGCATTCTTTCTTGAGTACTTCATAGGAGGAACAGAAACTGAAACTACCTAGAAGATTGTATAGAAAGTACAGAAACTGAAACTACCTAGAAGATTGTATAGAAAGTACAGAAACTGAAACTACCTAGAAGATTGCATAGAAAGTACAGAAACTTAAACTACCTAGAACAGGGATGTCAAACTCAGTTTCATCATGGGCCACATCAGCATTATGATTGCCCTCAAAAGGGCCGGTTGTATCTGTAAGATTAGATGTTCAGCGTATCCTCTCACCTTACATTAGATGTCAAGAGCCACCCCACCATCAGAAGTTGAGTCCCCCACTCTCCCTTACATCACAGTGCACCCCCTTTCCTTATGCTGCTGCTGGGAAGAAGCTGGATGCATTGCTTGAAAGCAGAAAGTAAGGGTCTGGAGGAGGACCAGAGGAGGACTGGAGCTCTCCTGCAGCTGCAGGGCCACATGAAATGGCCTGAGGGGCCTGATTCGGCCCGCGGGCCTTGTGTTTGACACCTGTGACCTAGAAGATTGTATAGAAAGTATTATACTCTTAACAATAGTATATAGTGACATCTACAGATGAGAGTTGTGAAAATTATTTTTACATATAGGTAAGCCTATAATAAGGCTTACCTATATGTACTGAAAATATCTTCTAAACGTGCGCCGTTTAGGAGATATTTACCTTGTAGCGCACCGATGAAGTCATCGGCACATGCGCAGTTAAGAAACGGCCCTCTGTGGGAGTGATGTCACGTGGCTCCAGGCCAGTCACAGAGCAGGAAGAGGGGCGAAGATGGGTGCTTCCACCAGCAGGGACATCACAGACATCATGGGCTTTGTTTGCAGGTAAGTGCCACATAATGGGCTAGTATGCGATGCATACTAGCCCATTATGCTTTTACTTTGCAGGGGAATAAAGAGGAAGTAAAACCCATCATTTGTTTCTTCCTCTTCAAGTCAGGTTTCTTAAAGGATAAGTTCACTTAAAAATAAGTAAATAAGTAAATAAATGCACAGAGTCTTTCTTAGGAATCTGCAGCAAAATTGCACCTGCGATCAACAGATAATTGGTGCAATGCCAGGCTCCTGCAGTCTGTTAGTACCTCCTGCATGAGTAGACAGTTAAGCCTCGTACACGCTACTAGTTTTTTTTTTCCAACCCAGTGGGTTGAATAAAAAAAAAACAGACAGCTCAGGTCAGAGCTGCTATACTAACAATCCAATGTTAGAAAAGCAACCCCCCCATGCTGTGCTATTGTGTTCTCCCACCAGTACTCTGGTCAGCACTCTCAGCCAGAAGGCAGACCTTCTTCGGTCATGACTCTTCGACAGAAGCCGGCTGAACGCCCGGCTTCTGTCGGACCAGCTGCCATACACACGAGCTGAGTGTTATCCAGTTTATATTGAACTGGCCAATTCCGCCCAACATTTGGCCCATGTGCACTAGGCTTTAACCACTTAAGGACCGAACCTCTTTCTGAGATTAGTTTTTTTAAGAGTAAAAAAAAATGTTTTTTCTTGCTAGAAAATTACATATATAATGTTTGGGGGCTCTAACAGCCTTGAAAATAAAATGGCGGTCGTTGCAATACTTTCTGTCACACCGTATTTGCGCAGCGGTCTTACAAGAGCACTTTTTTGGGAGAAAAATAGGATTTTTTACTCACCGTAAAGTCCATGGACCGACACAGCTTCTCTATTGACAAAGTGGGTATTATCCATTAATTGGAGTGACTAGGCAGAAAACTTGTAAAAAGTGTTGCATCACACTTTCTACAGTACCGCCCAGGGGGCAAACCCTCTGGGTATATCCCCTCAGTCTGCATCTCGCAGATCAGTTCGTCAAAAAGCAGTACAAACTTAAAAGGAGGGGTGGGTGCTGTGTCGGTCCATGGACTCAGAGAAAAGGATTTTACGGTGAGTAAAAAATCCTATTTACTCTTTCGTCCATGGACCGACACAGCTTCTCTATTGACAAACTGGGACGTCCCAAAGCAGTGTCAGAGAAAAAACACAAAACAGCACTCCTCCAACGGAGGAGTTGCAACTCTAAACAGCCGCTTGCAAAACCTTGCGGCCGAAAGAGGCATCTGAAGATGCACCTACATCAACTTTGTAGAATTTTGTGAAAGTGTGAGCGCACGACCAAGTCGCCGCTTTACATAATTGGGAAACAGACGCTTGATGTCTGAAAGCCCAAGAGGCACCTATTGCCCTGGTCGAACGCGCCGTGACAGGAAAGGGGGGCGCTTGACCCTTTAAGGCGTAAGCCTGGATTACTATCTGTCGGATCCACCTAGAGATGGTGGCCGACGAGACTGCTTGGCCCTTCTTGGGACCAGTCACCGAAACAAACAGTGAGTCTGACTTTCGGAACAGGGAAGTAGCAGATAGGTATACTCTCAAAGCTCGGACAACGTCCAAGGAATGCAACGCCGACTCCTTAGGATTCGACGGATGAGGACACAAGGATGGAAGTACAATGTCTTCGTTGAGATGAAAAGCCGAAACGACCTTCGGAAGAAAGGAAGGCTGCGGCCGCAGCACCACCTTATCCTTGTGGAAAACCAAATAGGGAGCCTTGCAGGACAAGGCTGCCTGCTCAGAGACTTGTCTAACTGACGTAACAGCCACCAAAAAGACCACTTTCTGAGAAAGTGTCAACAGGGGAATATCTCTAATATTCTCAAACGGTGCCTTCTGAAGCACCGAGAGGACCAGGTTCAAGTCCCACGGAGGTAGCGGGGGACGGACCGGAGGGGCCACATGTCGAACCCCCTGCACAAAAGTACTCACGAGAGAGTGAGCCGCCAGGGGTCACTGAAAAAAGACAGCCAGGGCAGATATCTGTCCCTTAATCGTACTTAGGGCAAGCCTTTGGTCCACCCCATGCTGTAAAAACAGCAGGATTCTGGAAACCAAATAGGTACGCGGATGCCATTTAATTTCTTCACACATGGAGATGTAGGCCTTCCAAGTGCGGTGATAAACCTTCCTAGAGGACGGTTTTCGAGCACTTCTCATCGTAGAAATTACTGAATCTGACAGGCCCCGGTCTCTCAGTACCTGGTTCTCAACAGCCATGCCGTTAAAGCCAATGACTGTAAAGCAGGATGGAGTATGGGACCTTGCGATAGCAGGTCTTTCCGTAGTGGTAGGCGCCAGAGGACGTCTGCTACCATACGTACTAGATCAGCGTACCAAGGACGCTGAGGCCAATCTGGAGCGATTAGGATCATTGGAATTCCCTCTGCCTCCACTCTGCGGAGCAGAAGAGGAAGAAGCCTTAAGGGAAGGAATGCATAGATTAGCTGATACTGACCCCACGATGCCACCAACGCGTCCATTGCGTCTGCCCATGGGTCTCTTGACCGGGCCACAAACCTCAATAGTCTTCCGATTGAGTCGGGAAGCCAGAAGATCTACGTCTGGTGTGCCCCATCTTTGGCAGAGGAGTTGGAACACCTCCGGGTGTAAGGACCATTCTCCCTGGTCCAGCATCTGGCGGCTCAGGTAATCCGCCTGCCAGTTTTCCACACCCGGAATGTACACGGCCGTCAGTGCCGGTATGCTCCTCTCTGCCCACTTCAGGATGCGAGCGACCTCCGATGCTGCAGCTGAGCTTCTTGTTCCTCCTTGATGATTGACATATGCCACTGCTGTGGTGTTGTCTGACTGGATCCTGACTGGACGCCCTTACAGCCTCTTTTCATTTGAAGAGGCACAGCCTGATCGCCCGGATTTCCAGGACATTGATCGGCAGGAGGGCTTCCTCTGGGGTCCAGAGACCTTGCACCGACTGAACACCCCAGACTCCCCCCCAACCTATAAGGCTGGCGTCCGTCGTGATCACTATCCAGTAAACCGGAAGAAATTACTTCCCGGCCATAAGAGCCGGTGCTGTCAGCCACCATACCAGGGATCTCCTGACTAGGTGGCTCACTCGGATTTGATAATCCAGAGATGAAGGGCATCTGTTCCATCTGGACAGAACTTCCTTCTGTAACACTCGAGTGTGGTATTGAGCATATGGGACCGCCTCGAAGGAGGCTACCATGAGGCCCAACACTCACATGCAAAAACGGAGTGACAACCAATTCCTGGAAGTCAGCTGCCGTACTGCAGCCCGGAGGGTCTGCAACTTCTCCACAGGGAGGAATACCTTTGCCTCTGAGGAATCCAGAATCAACCCCAGGTACACTAGGCGTTGAGTGGGCACCAATACTGACTTTTGCGTGTTTAGTATCCAACAACAGACTCGAAGAGTCTGACAGGTAATAGACACGCTTACCTCTAATTCTGAGTTTGAAGGGGCCTTCAGTAGAAGGTCGTCCAAGTAGCCCATGATAGCGATAGCGATATCTTAGAAGTGCCAAAATCGGAGCGAGCACCTTGGTGAACGTCCTGGGTGCTGAGGCAAGGCCAAACGGGAGGGCCACAAACTGGTAGTGGTTCTTCCCGATAGCAAATCGCAGAAACCTCTGGTGTCTGGAGTATATGGGGACATGCAGGTATGCGTCCTTGATGTCCAAGGAGGCCATAAAGTCCCCTGGATGGAGAGCCGTGACTACAGATCGAACCGACTCCATCCGAAATCTTTGTACTTTCACAAAGCAATTGAGGGCTCTGAGATCCAAGATTGGACGAACCCCCTCCTTCTTCAGCACAATGAACAGATTTGAGTAAAAACCCTGACCCCGTTCCTGTTCTGGAACTGGAATAACTACCCCCCGTTCCAGTAGACCCTGGACCGCCCCATACAGGGCCTCCCGATGGGTCGGTAGTAGCTGGAGATTGGAGGTGATGAATCTGTCCGGTGGACAAGAGAGAAATTCTATCTTGTAGCCTGAGGAGATTACTTTGCAAACCCACCTGTCAGAGACTAGAGCTGTCCACTGAGTCGCGAATTTGCGAAGACGTCCCCCCACCCGAGAGCTGGGTGGGGGCGGACCTTCATGCGGACGCAGATTTGTCCGCAGGCTTGTTGTGTCTGTGGGACCAAGGACGCTTTTGTCCTTGGGCAGGCGCTTTATCGGCCTGGGGTCTTTTCCCTGTCGCCCTAGGGGGACGAAAAAAAACGCTTGCGTGCAGTAAAGGAGGGCCCTTGCCCTTGGCGTGGCCCCTTACCCTTGCTAGTTTGGGGAAGCAAAGTGCTTTTACCTCCTGTGGCATCCTTTATGATGTCATCCAGAGAAGCCCCAAAAAGTCTGTCGCCCTTAAAAGGCAGATCCAACAGGGCTTTCTTGGAAGTCTGGTCCGCAGACCAGCCCTTTAGCCAGATCAGGCGGCATATTGCTACTGCATAAACTGAAGCTTTTGACAGCAGGGGAATAGTATCCATGTCTGACTCGCAGACAAACTTAAGACCCTGGACCAACTGGTTGGCCAAAGTTATCTCATTAGGAGGAGCATCTCGCTCCTTTAACCCCTGGAGTAGCAATTTTGCCCATTCAGTAAGTGTCTGAGACACTAGGGCCCCCGCCAATGCTGGGCATACTGCCGAGCCTACCACTGAGTATAGGTAGCGAGCGAGTGCTTCAGCCTTCTTATCCACAGGGTCCTTGAAAACAGGAGCCCCTTCTACTGGAATAGTGGTGGCTCTATTAAGTCTGGACACCGGAGGGTTCACTATAGGGGGAGAGGTCCATTTCTTCAGAAAACTCTCCTCAAAGGAGTACCGTACCGCAAACCTCTTTGGGGCTGTAAAGACCCTCAGTGGGTTCTCCCATTCCTTGTATAAGAGTTTGTCAAAATAAGACACACAAGGGAACACCTTAGCAGTGCGGGCAGGTTTACGAAACCCAAAGGGGACTGGAGTTTCTGCTGCTTCTGCCGTATTTTCCAACTTTAGCGTATCCCACACTGCAGTAATAAGGTCAGATACCAAAGCCGTCTCGCGTACTGACCTGGACTTGGAGTCACCCTCACTGTCCGATCGGTCACGGTCTGCAGTCTCTAATGCGTCCGAATCTGGGCCATGAGCCGTAGCTGGTTCTGCATCAGAATTATCCCCAGAAGATTGCAGGGGACGGGGGCGTTTACTACCCCCTGTATTCCCGTGTGCTGCTTCCTCCCTGGCAGCAAACGCCTCTAGGATTGCCGACATAGCGTTCATAGACACCTCAGGGGCACCAGCTGCTAAATCTGGTGTTTCAGGGGAGAAGACATCTGGCTCAGATGCCATGCTAACCACACGCTGACACCCACAGGGCTCCAGGCAAGATATCAATAGGCCACCCTCCTGCGCTGCAGAGATGCTGAGTTACCCAGAGGACTCACCACCCTGGACCGGTACTGCTATGCTGCCGTGTGCTGTGCCTGTGATGCTGTCCCACTACTGCTGTGTCAGTCTGCTTCTTTTATCAGCACTTCCTGTGTGAATTTTCGCACCAGTGTAATACACCCTAGAGGCCGGAGACTCTTTCAAAATGGCCGCCAAAACATCTGTATGGAAGATAATGTGGGCTCTAAGAAAATGGCCGCCGAGCCGAAGATAGAGGCCAAGCAACCGTAGCCCACAAAAAGATGGCCGCCGAACGGCAATATATACATACAGGGTGGACAAACATGGCCGCTGATCAGTTGATAGGGGCCAGTGGGTGTGGACTACAAGAAAATGGCGCCGAAACCACAGGAAGATGGCCGCCGGGCAGTCACTAGAGGCCGAACCTGGCATGGACCACCCCAAAATAGCCGCCGACAGCATGGAGGAGGAAGCACACACACACAGGTAAGCAGAAATTACATTTCTTTTAAATGTTAGTTACAGCCAGCCCCGCTCCAGTGGAACCACTTAGGTGACCCCCAGCACCCAGCAACCTTTAGCTAGAAGCCCAGGGAGGAGGGAAAGGCAGGGAGAGATGGAAGAAAGGGGCCACAACCACTTACTTGATCTCTCCAGGAATGTCCAGCTAAATCACCCAGCCGAGGCAGGGGAGTTTACTTACCTATCCTGCATGTCTTATGCTGGAATACATTCCAAACAGATCATCGTCCATGCACGGAAGGTGACTGTTGGCCAGGCATGCTGTGATTGGACCCAAAAGGGACGATCATATGTATGCCCTGGAGCGTGACGCTCACCGGACAGGCTGCTGCGACTCGGCCGTAAGGTCAGCCGAAGCTGAGCAGTCCGATGCAAGCCTTGGAGCGTAAGCTCACCGGCGAGGCTGCTGCGACTCGGCCGTAAGGTCAGCCGAAGCTGAGCGGTCCGATGCAGGCCCTGGAGCGTAGGCTCACCGGCCACCCGTGGAGCAACGGGCATGTCGTGGAAAACCCAGCGCGTAGCTAGGGTCGGCACACGCTCGATGGCCAAAACTGGGGAGACTACAAGGATCGAGGATCCAGCCTGTCACCCAGTCGGCAGTTGATCGAAGATCGCAGGAAACAAAAAATGTAGCAAAAAATATATCTTTTTTCCCCCGGACCAATGGGCCCGAAGGGAGCCATGTCCTACTCCTTGATAGACAGAAAAAAACTGATCTGCGAGATGCAGACTGAGGGGATATACTCAGAGGGTCCGCCCCCAGGGCGGTACTGTAGAAGGTGTGATGCAACACTTTTTACAAGTTTTCTGCCTAGTCACTCCTAATTAACGGATAATACCCACTTTGTCAATAGAGAAGCTGTGTCGGTCCATAGGCGAAAGAGTAATACACTTTTTTTGAATTAAAAAAATAAGACAACAGTAAAGTTAGCCCAATTTTTTTTATATTGTGAAAGATAATGTTATGCCGAGTAAATTGATACCCAAAATGTCACGCTTCAAAATTGCGCCCGATCGTGGAATGGCGACAAACTTTTACCTTTCAGCCCCGGACCATTTGGCTGGCCAAAGACCAGAGCAGTTTTTGCAATTCGGCACTGCGTGGCTTTAACTGACAATTGCGCGGCCATGCGACGTGGCTCCCAAACAAAATTGACGCCCTTTTTTCCCCACAAATAGAGCTTTCTTTAGGTGGTATTTGATCACCTCTGCGGTTTTTATTTTTTGCCCTATATACAAAAAGAGAGCGACAATTTTGAAAAAAAAGCAATATTTTTTACTTTTTGCTATAATAAATATCCCCAAAATATATATAAAAAAAATAATTGTTTCCTCAGTTTAGGCCGATACGTATTCTTCTACATATTTTTGGTAAAAAAAATCGCAATAAGCATTTATTGATTGGTTTGCGCAAAAGTTATTGCGTCTACAAAATAGGGGATAGTTTTATGGCATTTTTATTAATATATTTTTTTTACTATTAAAGGCGGCGATCAGCGATTTTTATCGTGACTGCGACATTATGGCGGACACATCGGACACTTTTGGCGCTATTTTGGGACCATTCACATTTATACAGTTATCAGTGCTATAAAAATGCACTGGTTACTGTGTAAATGTGACTGGCAGTGAAGGGGTTAAGTGTGTCCTAGGGAGTGATTCTAACTGTTAGGGGATGTAGTTACGAGTGACATGTCACTGATTGCTGCTCCTGATGAGAGGGAGCAGACGATCAGTGACCTGTCACTAGGAAGAACGGGGAGATGTTGTGTTTACCGTGCTTCAGCTCCATGACACGATCGCGGGACACCGGCGGACATCGAGTCCCGCGGGCACGATCACTGAGCTTGCAGCAGGGGCGCATGTGACCACACGGCTGCAAATTTTAAAGGGACGTACCTGTACGCCCATTTGCCTGTCCGTGCCATTCTGTCGACGTATATGTTCGTGCGGCGGTCGGCAAGAGGTTGAAAATCTCCATAGGCGACGTTTAAAAAATTCAACAGGTTGTATGTCTTGAGTTACAGAGGAGGACTAGGGATAGAATTATTGCTCTACCGATCGCAGTGATACCTCACATGTGTGGTTTGAACACCGTTTTCATATGCTGGTGCTGCTCACATATGCGTTCGCTTCTGCACGCGAGCTCGGCGGGACGGGGCAAATTTAAAAAAAAAAAAAAATCTCATTTATTTTATCTTTCATTTAATTTTTTTACACGGTTCTTTTAAAAAAAATTAAAAGTGTTACGTTTATTCCTATTACCTCTTAAATATAAGATCTGGGGTCAAAAAGACCTCCGATCTCATATTAACACTAAAATGCAATCAAAAATAAATAAATCATTTAATGTAATAAAAAAAAAGTCTCTTTAAGAGCATTGAGCGGAAGAGACATTTTGACGTAGCTTCCGCCTTGCAGTGGTATGGAGACGGGTGGGGGCCATCTTCCCCTCACTCGTCTCCATGCCACTGACGTGAAAGGATCCGATCGCCTCCGCTGCTACCGACTGCTCCAGTAAGCGGCGGAGGGCACCGGAGATCACTTTTATCAGCACCGCAAGATCACTTTTATTGGCGGCGAGAGAGGGCCCCCCCACTGCCGATAAAATTGATCTTGCGGCGAATCCTCTGCAGAGACCACTTTTATCGGAAAGTGGACCGCCCGCTCTTGAAGAGGATACCGGGGTTATGGCAGCTAGCTGCTGCCATAACAACGGTATTCCTCTTCAAAGTAGCGATGTAAAACGACGGCGGGCCGGAAGTGGTTAAGGGAGAGCTGGAAGAATCAATGAACTATGAAAGCGCTCATCAGTGCCCTCGCAGTTCATTGAGAACTATGAGCTGTCTGCCACAGTATGGGTAAATACGGGTGTAACACGTAACATGTTCAGAAAGGTGAACTTATCCTTGAACTCTTACCTATACATAGATCCAGACCATAGGTGTGCGCAGCCCATTGTATTAGGGTGTGCACCCCAAAGCTCAAACACACATACCTTTCTCTGCAGCCTCAGCTGCACTGGACAGTGAATGAATAGGAAGTGCTCTGTGCTGAATACCTTTCTGTTCCTTCACAAACTGATGCAATGTAAACACAGTTTACTATGCTTCAGTTATAAATGAACACAGTGAGTCAGTGTATATATATAAAAGATGCCGCGCTATCTTAATAATGTGAATAATACATATGTAGTAATGAGTATATAAAGTGAAAGTAGTGAAATAAAGTGCTATAGTGCCTAAAGAAAATACACTAATAATAAATCTTGTGAATCAAAATAACATGATTAGATCAGTCCATTTCAAACATAATAAAATCATATCATGATAATCCAAACATAAAATGAATAAATAAAGTGACAAATGGTGAAGTAAAGTGCTATAGTGAGTGAGTATAATACACTGACAGTGAATCTCATGAATCAGTGCAACATGATTAAACCATAGTCCATTTTAAACATAATTTATTTTTCTTATGGTGATCACAACGTGTTAACGTGTCCACACACTGGTGCTCCCCCCTATGTGAATCCGCTCACCTCACAGCGTGTGACCTCACAATTAAGTTCAGTCAGAACACGCATGTGAACCACCTCTGGGTTCTGTGAATGCCTTGGGATTCTGGGCTGCCCAATAGCGCTGTCTCCACATACAGGTCCTTCTCAAAAAATTAGCATATTGTGATAAAGTTCATTATTTTCTGTAATGTACTGATAAACATTAGACTTTCATATATTTTAGATTCATTACACACAACTGAAGTAGTTCAAGCCTTTTCTTGTTTTAATATTGATGATTTTGGCATACAGCTCCTGACAACCCAAAATTCCTATCTCAAAAAATTAGCATATCATGAAAAGGTTCTCTAAACGAGCTATTAACCTAATCATCTGAATCAACTAATTAACTCTAAACACCTGCAAAAGATTCCTGAGGCTTTTAAAAACTCCCATCCTGGTTCATTACTCAAAACCGCAATCATGGGTAAGACTGCCGACCTGACTGCTGTCCAGAAGGCCATCATTGACACCCTCAAGCAAGAGGGTAAGACACAGAAAGAAATTTCTGAACGAATAGGCTGTTCCCAGAGTGCTGTATCAAGGCACCTCAGTGGGAAGTCTGTGGGAAGGAAAAAGTGTGGCAGAAAACGCTGCACAACGAGAAGAGGTGACCGGACCCTGAAGAAGATTGTGGAGAAAGACCGATTCCAGACCTTGGAGGACCTGCGGAAGCAGTGGACTGAGTCTGGAGTAGAAACATCCAGAGCCACCGTGAACAGGCGTGTGCAGGAAATGGGCTACAGGTGCCGCATTCCCCAGGTCAAGCCACTTTTGAACCAGAAACAACGGCAGAAGCGCCTGACCTGGGCTACAGAGAAGCAGCACTGGACTGTTGCTCAGTGGTCCAAAGTACTTTTTTCGGATGAAAGCAAATTTTGCATGTCATTCGGAAATCAAGGTGCCAGAGTCTGGAGGAAGACTGGGGAGAGGGAAATGCCAAAATGTCTGAAGTCCAGTGTCAAGTACCCACAGTCAGTGATGGTCTGGGGTGCCATGTCAGCTGCTGGTGTTGGTCCACTGTGTTTTATCAAGGGCAGGGTCAATGCAGCTAGCTATCAGGAGATTTTGGAGCACTTCATGCTTCCATCTGCTGAAAAGCTTTATGGAGATGAAGATTTCATTTTTCAGCACGACCTGGCACCTGCTCACAGTGCCAAAACCACTGGTAAATGGTTTACTGACCATGGTATTACTGTGCTCAATTGGCCTGCCAACTCTCCTGACCTGAACCCCATAGAGAATCTGTGGGATATTGGGAAGAGAAAGTTGAGAGACGCAAGACCCAACACTCTGGATGAGCTTAAGGCCGCTATTGAAGCATCCTGGGCCTCCATAACACCTCAGCAGTGCCACAGGCTGGTTGCCTCCATGCCACGCCGCATTGAAGCAGTCATTTCTGCAAAAGGATTCCCGACCAAGTATTGAGTGCATAACTGAACATAATTATTTGAAGGTTGACTTTTTTTGTATTAAAAACACTTTTCTTTTATTGGTCGGATGAAATATGCTAATTTTTTGAGATAAGATTTTGGGGTTTTCATGAGCTGTATGCCAAGATCATCAATATTAAAACAAGAAAAGGCTTGAACTACTTCAGTTGTGTGTAATGAATCTAAAATATATGAAAGTCTAATGTTTATCAGTACATTACAGAAAATAATGAACTTTATCACAATATGCTAATTTTTTGAGAAGGACCTGTACATATAAGATATATAAAAAGGCTGGATAGTGTGATACTGTTTAGTATACTTTTTTTTTTTTAAACAGAAGCCTCTATCCAGGGTACTCACATGATACAGGTGCTTCAGTGCACCACTCTACAGAAAGCAGAAAAACGATGAGATCGTATGTATCTCCACCTTGAGACAGACCAGCTGTCTCCTGCACCGTCCTGTCCCATCCCCAATGAATGTCGATACAGGGATATGACGCATCTTCCTCAGGGGGATCCCTCTGAGGAAGATACGTCATATCCCTGTATCAACACCCAGTTTCCCTGTATCGAATGTCAGTTTCTGAATTCACAGCCTGTATGGTTCCATTAGTTCTTAGAGGGGTTTGAATTGGCTACAGCAACAGTGGCTTTTGACTGGCATTCCATTGTAATAGCCTTTGCTATAGTTAAATCATGTTCCAAGCATAGGCACCCCAAAACTGTGTGCACCCCAAAACTCAAACACACATATGTGTGTGTATATATATATATATATATATATATATATATATATATACACACACAATATATATATATATATATATATACACACACAGTGAAACCTCGGATTGCGAGAGGTGCGGGGGTGCCGGAGCCAAGCGGAGCAGATCGGAGCCGTTTGGAAATACTCGGAAATACTCCGTTCCCAAGCTTTTCCAGGGGTTTGTGAGTTCAACAGACCTGTCCCTGAGTATTTCCGAGGCTCTCCGGCGCCCCCCACCTCTGGCCACATTCGGTATTGCATGCCATAGAAGTCAATGCAGAACAAATTATTTTCGTTTCCATTGACTTCTATGGGGAAACTCGCTTTGATATGCAAGTGCTTTGGATAACGAGCATTCTCCTGGAACGGATTATGCTCGTAATCTAAGGTTTCACTGTATATATATATATATATATATATATATATATATATATATATACACACACACACACACAAACGCTCACATATATGTACATAAATCCACTCATTTATGTGCCTGCCTGACCCAAGTGCCTTTGTTCACTTTGTTGACCTTTTTACTAAAAAATAATATATGCATAGATTTTTGCTAGGGCATTTATTATTATTTTTAAACTGGAGACTGCAAAGTATTGTGCCCGCAATCGGCAGAGTGCGGGTGAAGGTTCAGGCTCCTGCAGACACTGCCTACAGTTCTGTTGCCCGTACCTCTGTATGGCTGTCATTGCAGAGCTGTAGGCAGTGTGAATGAACTACAAGTGTGCTGATCAGTGTGCCGGCTGCAGTGTTGGATTGAACTTGTAGTTTATACATTCACAGATTCCTGTGATTTAATGATGAGGCTGTGTGGGTGCAGAGGAGGGGAGGGGGCAATTAAAACATGTTAAACCCTGTATACGGGTGTAACATGCAACATGTTCTAAAAGGTGAACTCATCCTTTAGGCCTGGTTCACACCTATGCAGGTTGCAGTTGATGCATATTTTAAGTGCATTTTGCATTTTTCAATACACGTTTATTATCCATTGAAGTCTATGGAACCAAAAACACAACCTGCTGGTCCCTGGCCCTTTCCATAAAATGCACAGATTCGAACTACATCCAAAAGAAACCATGTTAAATGGACTGTAGAGTGTTTCTGCAAAACTGAAAATGCACTAAAAAATGCATAGGTGTGAACCAGGCCTAAAGTTGCTATACGTGCACAGGTTTTTTGTTCAGATCACTAGCCGACAGGTGCTTGTATCTACACAAGCGATGCTGGGACACTGTATTCTGATGATGGGTGTCCTCACTGTCAGAATACACTGATTAGTGCTGTAGCCGATTGGCTGCAAGCCACTAATTGAACAAGGTTCTGTCTAACAGGGAGGGCTATACCCAAACTGAAATTAAGTCCATGCCTGCTCAACTGTACTTGCTCCAGCAGGCCCCCTCCACTACTGCGACTTGTCCTCTCAGCTTTTAGATCCCTTTCACACTGGGGTGTGGGCTGAGTTAGTGGTAAAATGCTGCTAGTTTTAGCGGTGCTTTTCGGAAGCTAGCGGGGCACTTTTAACTCCCGCTAGCTGCTGAAGAAAGGGTTAAAACCGGCCGCATTGCAGCGCTGCCGAAGCGCTTTGCAGTGCTGCCCATTCATTCCAATGGGCATGGGGTGGTTTAGGAGTGGTGTATACAGCGTTACCAAACCACCCCAAAGATGCTGCTTGCAGGACTTTTTCTAACGTCTTACAAGCGCACCGCCCCAGCTATTTTTAGCTCTAAAATGTCTGAAAAATACCTCAGTGTGAAAGGGGTCTTAAGTTACTGGCTGTGGCCACACTTCAGCCTCCCCATCATACCATACAGGGTTAATGTCCCTGTATGGTATGTGAAGATGTCATGGCTTTGGGTGAAGGAAGAGATTAGAATCAGGTAAGTAAAAGAGGTTTGCACTGTGATGATATCTTCCTGCTCCTCCCACCTGAAAGCCCAGACTCAGCCAGACAGGAACCCAAGGAGAGAGACGGTTTTCCCCCAAATGCTGATCAGAGAGGAGTTTGGCAAGCTGTCTTCTGAAAATACAGGGCATAGGATGGTGAGTAACTCCTGTGAGGACTGTAGCCACAGCTGGGAAGTAAGCAGTCAGGAATTATCCGATGCTCGCTGAAGTTCACATGCTTCATCTCTGACAGCAGGCAGCTGAGTGATATTCAGCTGACAGGGATGCTGTAGCCGGAACTACAGTCAGCATCGGAAAATGCGGCTGACGGCCTGATTACTCCGTGGCCAGTGGCTGCAGTTCCCACCGGAGTTACACATCCTCCATGACAAATAGTCCCACTTTTAACTAACAGAGGTGAGGGAAAAATAATTGTCACTCCTTTTGGCAGCAAAAAAGCCCTGGGGTGTGTTGGGTGCGCACGCCTATGGTTCCAAGTGCAATCTTTCTCTAATGCGAGCTGAGTTTGGTTTTTCTATTAGTTGGTCTCTTATCCTTTTATCTGTTAGAGCAGTGGTCATCAACCTTGTCCTCAGGGCCCACTAACAGGCCAGTTTTGCAAGATAACTGAAAAACATCACAGGCGATATCATTTGCTGCTCAGTGATTGCAGTATTCTAGTCTGCATCTCCCCCAAGGTAATACATAAAACCTGGCCTCTTAGTAGGCCCTGAGGACAGAGTTGATGACCACTGTGTTAGAGCACCAAACTCACAGGAAAAATCAGCTCTTTTAAAGTGGTTGTAAACCCTTTTTTTTTTTTTTGACTAACCTGCAAGACAAAGCTATAATGAGCTAGTATGACTAGCATACTAGCTCATTATGTACCACTTACCTTCGATCGGGGCCCCCAAAGTCGTCCGTGTCCCTCCTCTAGCCGCATCCATCGCTGCGGCGATAGCCGGAATGTTACTTCCGGGTATCGCCACTGCAGCCAATCACAGCGCCGCTCCGGCGCTGTGATTGGCCAGAGCGGAGAAGACGTGACTCCGCGCATGCGCGCGTGAGCTGTCGAATTCGGCTACGTCGTCGAATGTTGCGACCTAGCCGAATTTGTGAATGGGGTGACGTCAGCGTCGCCGCATTTACATACAAATATCTCCTTAACCGTGTAGGTTAAGGAGATATTTCTTGCACCTACAGGTAAGCCTTAATCTAGGCTTACCTGTAGGGCTTTGTTTAAAAAGTGGGTTTACAACCACTTTAAAGCGGTTATAAATTGTCCTATGGATTTGCCATTTTGCCCTCCACGTTGTCTGTTTGTTGTTCTGCAACTACATTTACTTGACACAAATATGTTCTTTAATGCAGCTGCAGCATATGTATCATAAGTGTCATCTGCTGCTGGTAGAGTATAGAAAAAACATTGTCTATTCGCTCTTAGGCAGCAAAAAAGGAAAGCACACGTTCTAGCAGCTTGAAAACATCCTGCTTAGCGTCAAGAATGTCATTCATAAACATATGAATCTAAGCAGTATAAGGCACTTTTGGTTCACCGGGGTGTGCAAAAAAGGTGCAGACCACTGTAGACACTGTAAGAGATATCCTTGCCTTATCATGATTTTGTTTTGTCCTGTAGTCTGTGTTGCAGAATAGTTATGGAATGCTTTATTAGTTAAGGCATCCATGATAATCTCATAACAAAAACTGGAACTATCTTAAACACAGTATAGACCATATTATGTATGTAACTGCTGTAAGAAATCATGGGGCCCTGTACAGGCCCCCCTCCTGGTCTCCAAGCTCTTCACGCTGTCCCCTCGGTCCCCAACCCTGCCTACACACTGCCCCCGACTCCCCCCCACTTGTGCCCATTTTCATCAGGCTACCTCTGATCTGTCATGTTTAGGTTTGGAAAATTAAAAAAACGGATGCAGCCATTCTCCTTTTTTTTCCACACCTGGATGGTCTCGGAGGTGGGCAGGTGTACTTTACATTCAGCCACCCATAAACCTACATGAAACTTTTGCCCAGGTCTGCTTGAAAAAACAGAAAAGAAGACCTAGTTGGAAAGCTTGGGTGAAAGGGTCCTAAAGAGGAGCGTTTGCACATTTTTACTGCTGCCCCCTTCCTCAAACAAAGAGTAAACTAGCATTCCAATGTGCCTATGATCATCATTATTATAATGATCAGAGTACAGCAGGTGCTCTATAATGGCTATGTCACATGGCTGTGTGCAGACAGTACAGTGTGTGTTACAGTGAGGAGTCTGTGGACTGTACCTTCCAGAATAGCAAGTCAGCATGCTGTCAGCCTGTCACTGTGTGTCGCTTGCTGTGCACCTCCATCGGCCTCTGGGATCTTAGAGCTGCTCTCTCACACATTTACTGCTCTTTGCAGCCTCAAGTCTCTCCTTCAGTCCACAGCATGGCAATTACTGAGGGAGTTGGGGGGAAGTATGCAGAATCCCCCTGACAGGGAAAGGCTAAGGCAGCTGTGCAGCGGGATATGCAGCGCTGCGGCCAGAAAATGTGAAAAACTTCTATTCTCTGTTGTCACCTCCTGGGGCCCCTTTGATGAGTTAATTGGGCCCAGGGACATGTAATTTAAGCCCTGGCAAGCAAGTAGGTGTGGCGGTGGTCTAGTAAATACATTTATTAATGTATCCAATAAAACTGTCCGGGCCCATTACAGGAGGACCAGTTGTAGTACCTTATTAGCCGTATTAGCCCTGACCACACAGGACATAAATATTTGTGGCCATATTCCAGAACTGGTGACATTCCACAGGTTCCAGCAGCAATATCGTCAGGATGATTGTGACAACCAAAGCCCTGTACACATCAGCCGACATTTGGTCCATATGTAAGGCACTCGGTCTGACAGAAGCCAGCCGTTCAGCCAGCTTCTGTCAGACGAGCATGCTGGAAAACCATCAGCCGTCCGGCTTTCCGATCAGCACTCTCAGCCAATAGCGGAGAGCGCTGATCGAAGTGTTCTGGTGGGGGGCCATCCCCCTGTCAGAACACAACAGCTCAGCGGGGGAGATCACTGTATCGTTAGTATAGCGACTCCAACCAGGGCTGTCAGGTTTTTTTCATTCAACCCACTGGGGTGAACGAAAAAAAACTAGTAGTGTGTACCAGGCATTAAATACAATCTGACGCCCCCTTACAATGTCCGCTATCCACTTCTAATTTTACCCCTTAACAAATATTGTGCATTGCCTGTTTGCACAGAAAGATGTGTTCAGTGTATTAGTTGTCAATTAAAACGATAGTAGTGGACACACGGAGCTGTGCCACGGCTTGGGTGCCCCATAGCAAGCTGTTTGCTGTGGGTGCACTCAACAGGAGGGAGGGGCCAGGAGCACCGAAGGGGAACTCGAGAAGTGGAGGATACGGGCTGCCCTGTGCAAATCCACTGCACAGAGCAGGTAAGTATAACATGTTTGTTATTTTTATTGAAAAAAAAAAACTAAACTTTACAATCAATTACAAATCTTTTTTGAGAATTTGCTAAAATGTTTCACAACTGGATTTACAACACTTCTGTTGCATGCTGATAACACTAAGCCACTGCCTTGCAGCTGGTAGCAGCATTGTCACCATACCATGTGTGCTCTTGCAGTTGGCCATTGGGCTATCTCTCAGGTCCACTGGAAGCATGCCTAGAGTATGGCAATATTTTTCCATTGTCAGCCTGCAACAGGAAGTGTTGTTCTTGGTAGGATCTCCAGTTAAGAACTTTGCAACAAATGCACAAAAAAATATTTTACTTAAGAAAACTGTATACTGTAAGATATGTTTCCAAACATATTGACAAATGTTTAGGGTTCACAAACACTTTAATTGATTTTAATATATGTAATATTTATAACATTTACGAAGCCAAGAACTGACCCAAAAGGTTTCTCCTACAACTAAAATATCACTTGTTCTAATTAGTGTTAAACTTAAAATTTTGTGACTGCGCAGGCTTCTATATTACCTTTCTTTGAACCTGACACTTAAGCCATGTCAAGTGAGTTGATTTATTAAGGCAAATAGATTGTTCACTTTGGAAGGGAATTTTCCCTGTTAAGTGACGTGAAGCTCTGCGTACTTTCATTATCCAATCATGTGCAAGCAAAAATACAGGTTTTTTTTCCTTGCACGTGATTGAGGTTTCTTTTCAAAGTATAATTTCACCACATTGACTAAGCTCTGAGGAAATTGACTTGCAAACTGCAACTTACCTTGAAATTGAACAGCCTATTTGCCTTTGGTAAGTCAACCCCTAAAAAGTTGGAGACATAAGACAATTTCTGCCTGTGTACTCCATGACATTTCACACAACACATTCAGAAGAGGGGAGGCAATGTGTGAGGTAAAGAGGTAACACGCGATGAGATTATCGGACAAATGATCATCCAGTTTTTTTTTTTGCATGCTAGTCTCCATATCGAAAACGAAAAAAATGCTCGTACAACAGAATAAAAATTCACAAGTGATGTAATGTATTTGTATTGTATTCTTGGACGAAATCTGTACTGATTAAACGAAAATCTTATGATCTGGTATCGTACGAGAAACATTTTCATGTTTGTCCCTTTTGGATAATTTCAGATGAAAGCTGTGTACTAGCGATCAAATTATCATACGATCGCTTTGAAGTTGGTAATTTTTGTACGATATTCTGATCACGTGTACTAGGCTTTAGGCAGTGACTGTCAGACTTGAGATGACCTCTGACCTTGTGATTGTATTACCAATGGCTTTGTACTTGGTGCATCAATTTACTTAAACAATAGACTGTATAGTATAACATTGCTTTAGTTGACCCTAAGTCCGCTACCACCATTTTCTAGGTCTTGGCATTCTCACAATTTACCCCAGGCCTCAGCAGCTCAGCTAGACTTTAATACTGCCACAGGGACTGCACCTGCCTCTAGTCACTAAGGACAGCCTATCGGTGCACAGATACATTTTAAAAATATTAAAAACATTATTGGACGCACAAGTGAAAGAGGGTGGGTATGGCTATTGTGGCAGTGGGATCCTGTGCGTTCTTAAAGTGTGTTGGTTTACACCAGATTTAGTAGAGAAAGACATGCTGATTGAACAGCTGTGTGTTCGGCTATTTAGTTCTGACATGACTATGGATCAGGGCCCCACCCAACAGACAGGAAGTCTGTGCTTGGAGAGTCAGGTGGACTCTCCTATCCCTCTGAAGTGGAGTCAGAGGCTATCTACGCTGCATGGGTGCAGCCAGAGTATGCATGCTTGCAGGAGACAGATGTCATTGGTGAATTAAGCAACCAGGTGCTGACCGAGAGTAAGCGAGGAGTGAGCTTATCTCTTGGAAACTGTTTGTTCTGAGGAGCAGACCTAAGGCCTAGGCTAAAGGCCTGAATAGCCAGGTCGCAAGAGGGGAAGCCAGGAGGTAAACTGTTGAGTATGCAAGACACAGTAACGGTGGAACCCCCTGCGAGGGCAACTGATGTATTTGTGAACTTTTTTGCTTTTAAATAAAAGTGGGCTACCATGCCCTTAAATAGAGTTCCTGACTGGCTGGAATCACTGAAAAAACGCATCTACTACGAGAGCTAACAACCCCCAATCTTACACTATGTATACCTTTCATCCCTTGTATAAAGACCAACTTCTGTATAGTGTAAAAGCTGGTGTACACATTTATTAGGCATCTTCAGGTATGCAGCCTTACTGCTGGGAGAGCCAAGTATGGAATTCCTGTTCCGAGACTTTACATCAACGCTGTATCCTGGCCTAGGCCAACAAGACCCAGGCCTAGGGCAGCACTTTGCATGGGGGCAGCACGGAAAGAGTCCCCACCGGCTTGTGCTACACTGTTTGTGTAGCGCCAGTCTAATGGGGCAGACTGGGCTGAGAGGCAAATTAGTCTAGCGCCCCATAAAGCGGTGGCACTGCTTCCGGTACGCAGGCGGCCGGCATTCCGCAACTGTGGGGGGGGGGGGGCACTGTTTCTAATTTTGACTGTCCTATCATCCTGGACCACAAACCTTCCTCACTGTGCTATATGTTTCTGCTGCACCATTAGCATGGTTATATCTTCTTAGTCCTCTCCATAAAATTATCAGAATTTTGTGCTTAAAGTAGAACTATAGGCAATACTTTTTTATTTCATTTTGGATAGAGTAAAGGAGGGTTATAGCCCCTGTCAGTTTATTTTTTACCATCCCTTTCCCATTGCAGAGATTTCCCTTCACTTCCTGCCCCTTAGCCAAACAGGAAGTGAGCTTCCTGATGACGCATGGACTGCAAAATGCATTGAGGCTGCGGGACACATTCGCTTGTCATTTCTGTCAACTTAACAAGATTGTAATCGTTATTCAGCCTAAGGAGGATTTTGTAAGGGGCACTCGTGTGGACCAGACAGATAGACCACCTATACACTGCTGGATCAGCTCAGTGGCTGCTTTTAGGCACTTACAAATGTGAGTAAATGGCATTTTTTATACTTTAAATAAATATTTTTAAACATACTGCACCATGATGGTTCTTTATGTGTTTTGTGAGTAAACATACAGCGACATTCATCATCAGTATATTGGGAGGAACTGCTGGACAAATCTGGTATACGGAGTGGTTATTCATATGAACCAAAGGCACACACATTTAGCCTATCTGGTGAGTGGTCAATTCATCTGGTGGTGGTTAAGCACATACGTGGTGAAGGTGGAAAGCCTAGCAAGTCACTGGGGATATAAACCATTACCTGCACTGGAATAGAAACTATTACCTGTACTGGATTATTTGGACATTTATTTACTATTGAAGCTAATATTTAATAATCTATTCAGTGGTTTGGGTACATTTTTTCGTTTATTAATTACATTTTAATTTTTTTGTGAGTGGAATTCACATTTATATTTCACATGGTACTGTTTGTTGCACATGCACTTCATTATTATAGCAGGTAATTTGGCTATTGATGGCACATGTATTATTACTACAGGAATAGTGGTTTGATTTAAGTCAGCGCAATCCATTCCTTTATACAAAGTAGAACTATAGGCAACACTTTTTTGTTTCAATTTGGATAGAGTAAAGGAGGGTTATAGCCCCTGTCAGTTTATTTTTTACCATCCCTTTCCCATTGCAGAGATTTCCCTTAACTTCCTGCCCTATAGCCAAACAGGAAGTAAGAGTAAATCTATGCAAATTAAGGGAATTCATTGCCCCCCCCCCGGCCCTCAGAACTAGCGTCCCCACTTGAAAATTTCAGGGTGGGTCTTAAACAGCAAGGCGTGTGGCCTTGACAGAAAGGGGTGGGTCATATTGAAATTAGGGGGTGCAGGAGTTTAGTCAGGCCTAGGGCAGCACAAAACCTAAATACACTACTGCTTTTCATGCACTATCATTGCTATCATGTTTGAGTGCAGTAATGTTTTTCATATAATAAAAGTTTGCCTACGTTTATTGTGCTAGATCTGTGCGCTCTATGTCTCTGTTCTGTTGTTGTTACCCACAGAGATACGCGCCAGGGATGCCTGCTCTCCCCATTGCTCTATACTCTGGCTGTGGAACCTTCAGCGATAGCCATTAGGGAACACCCAGAGATCAGGGGCCTTAGGTTAGGACCCATGGTTGAGACTATTAGCCTATACGCGGATGACATGCTCTTGTAACTGGAGGATGTGGATCCTTCTTTGATTGCAGCTTTGTACCTCATTGAGTGTTTCAGAGCGTTTTCCGGCCTGCAAATTAATTGGGACAAATCTAAGATACTTCCTCTAGACTTGACTGCCCCCAGTGCTGATCGAGCTTACCTTCTATTGCTACGAGTGAGCCAGATTAAGTACCTAGGAATTCAAATCACCCTGTCCCCTGCAGAATATACCAGATTGAATGTAGAAAAAAGAAAGAAGAAACAAATTGGGATTTTGTATGAGGTCATGGCCAGTAGGGGACATGTACCTCCGTCCCTATCAAGTGAAAATAATAACTAATAATAAAGGGAAGGGGAAGGGGGTACTATGGACAAGTTGGGGACTTTATATGGCGCACGCAGTCAAGGGGAAAAGGAAACAACCATCAATATAATTATAAATATCAATATTTTAATTAGGTACAAGTAAACAATAATTACATTGAATTAATAATAATTAGTGGTATTGTAGACCATTAATATATAAAAAGAAACAGTATTTGATGGTGTTGATATTAATAAAATTCCCATGATTTTTGTATCAACGCATAGATAATTGATATTACAGTACAGACATCACACAAACGGCAACACATTTGGACAAAGCCTCCAACCTCCCTGATCAGCAGGGTATGATTTTGAAAGAGATCCTCAG
The DNA here is from genome assembly GCA_029206835.1 of Rana muscosa. NCBI lineage: Eukaryota > Metazoa > Chordata > Amphibia > Anura > Ranidae > Rana > Rana muscosa. The sequence goes on from CM055123.1 coordinate 167,793,403, forward strand.
GTGATAGCATTTCAATCTAGGTGCCACAAAATTAAATTGGATATCACGTAAATTTTATCGAGAGCATATGGGTGCAAACACGGCTTAACATTGGCTCTACGCGTTTCGTGGTTTGATATTACCACTCATCAGGAGCAGGCACGTGATGCATATCTAATTTAGGATACAAAAAACAAATAAGTAGGGGTCCATAATTAACATATGACAGAGGAATTACTGCATATAGAATGATATGAGAACCAATCCTATAGTAAACTTACAAACAGGCATGCTGTGTAACAGGACATAATGTGGCCCATGGAACCAAAGAGTCCACCAGTAGTGTCAGTCGTGGGAACTGAGGGAGCGTGTGCCGGCAACGTGTAGCCCCACATAGCCCCCCAGGTGTGTGGGGTCCTATCCATGATCGCTGGAACCCAAGAAGAGTGGTAGCAAACGTGGTATACACAAAGGACCATCTGGTAGGGGCTCCTGTAAAAAATATTAATAATAATAAAAAAATTGTATATAACTCCATAATCCACGGAATATAGTAAATTCACACTTGGGATATGGAGGTTTGAAATATGTAATATGGTATAATATAACATAACATAGAAAGGCCCCAATGATCAGATAGTGTATAAGTCCAGGTAGGGTATAATTACCTTGTGTAGGAGCATGAAAATGGGTTCCTAGGAAATGGTTGTCTAGGGACTGCGAGCCGATTGTGAGGCCAGCACAAGATGGGCTAATGTAGACACGGTCCGAGCACACCCCCCCCCAACGTCACGCTGCATGCGTCAAGGTAGGGAGACGTCCCCGCCTGAGCGTCATGGATACCCGGCGGTTGGCGCCAAAACGACCTAATGAGATGCATGCAGATCGAGAAAACCCCAACACAGTAGAGCCCTGTGCAGGACTCCACACGTGTGGAGGAGTAGGCGTGACGTCGATGTGCAGGGCAAGTCACCCGCCCACCCCACGTCAGAGGGGAGGGGAGGTGACCAGCGGTGCACATCGCAGTTCCCGAGGCAGACAAGGAAACCGGATGGACACAGTACCAGCGCACACACTGTCTGTAAATACCACAGCACATAAATAATAGCCATGTAGTCTGTAAGGCAGGACGGGTTGAAAACATCTCATCTATAACGGTGCCTCAATTGTGTACCAGCAGAAAAGGGGGTATAAATAGGAGGAATTGTAGCCAATGTGTAGAAGTTTCCTTACAATAAAAGATTGTGTTAGTTTTTAGCATAATGCATGCGTTACTGATAATTGATAAATAAACATAGCCTGACTGCGTGTTCCCATCCCTAAGTCATTGAGAAAAAAGAAAGAAGAAACAAATTGGGATTTTGTATGAGGTCATGGCCAGTAGGGGACATGTACCTCCGTCCCTATCAAGTGAAAATAATAACTAATAATAAAGGGAAGGGGAAGGGGGTACTATGGACAAGTTGGGGACTTTATATGGCGCACGCAGTCAAGGGGAAAAGGAAACAACCATCAATATAATTATAAATATCAATATTTTAATTAGGTACAAGTAAACAATAATTACATTGAATTAATAATAATTAGTGGTATTGTAGACCATAAATATATAAAAAGAAACAGTATTTGATGGTGTTGATATTAATAAAATTCCCATGATTTTTGTATCAACGCATAGATAATTGATATTACAGTACAGACATCACACAAAACGGCAACACATTTGGACAAAGCCTCCAACCTCCCTGATCAGCAGGGTATGATTTTGAAAGAGATCCTCAGGTGATAGCATTTCAATCTAGGTGCCACAAAATTAAATTGGATATCACGTAAATTTTATCGAGAGCATATGGGTGCAAACACGGCTTAACATTGGCTCTACGCGTTTCGTGGTTTGATATTACCACTCATCAGGAGCAGGCACGTGATGCATATCTAATTTAGGATACAAAAAAACAAATAAGTAGGGGTCCATAATTAACATATGACAGAGGAATTACTGCATATAGAATGATATGAGAATTAATCCTATAGTAAACTTACAAACAGGCATGCTGTGTAACAGGACATAATGTGGCCCATGGAACCAAAGAGTCCACCAGTAGTGTCAGTCGTGGGAACTGAGGGAGCGTGTGCCGGCAACGTGTAGCCCCACATAGCCCCCCAGGTGTGTGGGGTCCTATCCATGATCGCTGGAACCCAAGAAGAGTGGTAGCAAACGTGGTATACACAAAGAACCATCTGGTAGGGGCTCCTGTAAAAAATATTAATGATAATAAAAAAATTGTATATAACTCCATAATCCACGGAATATAGTAAATTCACACTTGGGATATGGAGGTTTGAAATATGTAATATGGTATAATATAACATAACATAGAAAGGCCCCAATGATCAGATAGTGTATAAGTCCAGGTAGGGTATAATTACCTTGTGTAGGAGCATGAAAATGGGTTCCTAGGAAATGGTTGTCTAGGGACTGCGAGCCGATTGTGAGGCCAGCACAAGATGGGCTAATGTAGACACGGTCCGAGCACACCCCCCCCCAACGTCACGCTGCATGCGTCAAGGTAGGGAGACGTCCCCGTCTGAGCGTCATGGATACCCGGCGGTTGGCGCCAAAACCGACCTAATGAGATGCATGCAGATCGAGAAAATCCCAACACAGTAGAGCCCTGTGCAGGACTCCACACGTGTGGAGGAGTAGGCGTGACGTCGATGTGCAGAGCAAGTCACCCGCCCACCCCACGTCAGAGGGGAGGGGAGGTGACCAGCGGTGCACATCGCAGTTCCCGAGGCAGACAAGGAAACCGGATGGACACAGTACCAGCGCACACACTGTCTGTAAATACCACAGCACATAAATAATAGCCATGTAGTCTGTAAGGCAGGATGGGTTGAAAACATCTCATCTATAACGGTGCCTCAATTGTGTACCAGCAGAAAAGGGGGTATAAATAGGAGGAATTGTAGCCAATGTGTAGAAGTTTCCTTACAATAAAAGATTGTGTTAGTTTTTAGCATAATGCATGCGTTACTGATAATTGATAAATAAACATAGCCTGACTGCGTGTTCCCATCCCTAAGTCATTGAGAAAAAAGAAAGAAGAAACAAATTGGGATTTTGTATGAGGTCAAGGCCAGTAGGGGACATGTACCTCCGTCCCTATCAAGTGAAAATAATAACTAATAATAAAGGGAAGGGGAAGGGGGTACTATGGACAAGTTGGGGACTTTATATGGTGCACGCAGTCAAGGGGAAAAGGAAACAACCATCAATATAATTATAAATATCAATATTTTAATTAGGTACAAGTAAACAATAATTACATTGAATTAATAATAATTAGTGGTATTGTAGACCATAAATATATAAAAAGAAACAGTATTTGATGGTGTTGATATTAATAAAATTCCCATGATTTTTGTATCAATGCATAGATAATTGATATTACAGTACAGACATCACACAAAACGGCAACACATTTGGACAAAGCCTCCAACCTCCCTGATCAGCAGGGTATGATTTTGAAAGAGATTGAATGTAGAACCACTGTACACGTTACTTTAAGCTAAAACTCAAACCTGGGCGCGTTTATCCCTTAGAGTTATGGGCCGCATAAATCTCGTCAAGTTGATCCTATTGCCCAAACTACTGTAAGTCTTCTGGCACTCCTCGACCTACCTACCCCTCCTGGTATTTAAAATTATGGACTCAATTAATTTGTCTGGGGTAACTCCCACCATAAGTTGTCATGACGAGCCCTAAAGAATCCCATAGACATGGGAGGCACTGCCCTTCCTGACCTATAAGTCTACTATTTAGCAGCTCTCAGTGTCCCACTTTTACTATCTGTACAAGGAGGATATACTCAGGTATCTTGCTCTGGCGTGCTCGGGAGCCCCCACTTGAATTGCGCATGCATTCCAGATCCTATTTAATGGCATAAGGAATTTAGACAAACTAGGTGGTTGCAAGGGTCTGGTCTACCACCAATGTAAAATCTGGGACTTGGCACTGCGTAGGCTGAAAGCCCCTCCTATACATGTCTACTCACCACTATGGGGGAACACAAACCTTCTGGAGTTACTCACCTTGCCAAACATTGATCTCTGGATAGACCGAGTGGTTATATACCTCCACCAAGTACTGTACTGAACAACACTGGAGTCAAGTCATTACAGGAGCGCAAATCCCTTTTTGACCTACCTAACTCCATGTTTTTTTGCTTCCTCCAGCTTCGCCACGCACTGCAAAGTCAATTTGGGAACCGTATCCCAGACCTAACCTCTCTATACTTACTGGCCGTTCTCCTGGGTGCAGACCCCCAAAAAACTGACCTCTATCTGCTATAATATTCTCCTCACACCTGCTGCAACAGAGTTGGCCTTCGAGCTGAGGCCCAGGTGGGTGGCAGATGTGGGGGAGCTGGATGACGAGGAATGGTCGGATGTGCTGACCTCTTGGTCTCCCCAAAACATTCTGACAGACTCACGCAACTATACATACTGCATAGATCATACCTGACCCCAGCCTATCTAGCCAGATACAAACCGACACGTGTCCTAGGTGTGGTGATTGCAATACAGGTGATACTCGAAAAATTTGAATATTGTGCAAAAGTTCATTTATTTCACTAATGCAACTTAAAAGGTGAAACTAATATATGAGATAGAAAGTAGTAGCGACTATGGGATTATAACGGTGCCACAAAGAATTTGGAAAACTTTTAGTAAAAAAATAAGGGTATTTTTATTATATTATTTACGCAGACAATAGAAAAGCATTTTTTTACATAATTATACAAATAAAGAAATATATAGGCAAAGCATACTGTACATACATCAGCAAAATCACATAATTAACCCTACATGTTTCGCCAATCCATTGGCTTCATCGGGGGTAAGAATTTTGTACAGAGTGATTTAAATAGATCTATGAAACAAAATTAAGACAAGAAATCAATATTTATTGCACAAAGCAGCAGGGAAAAGACATTTGGATGACCCAAAAAAGATGTAAAATATGAATGAATGAAGGCTGCCATACCCGCCAGTCCGTACAGAGGGCACGTCGCGCTTCCGCGAAGGTCCCCAAAGGAGCCCGACCCAAATTGTGCCTACAGGTAGCTATTTAAGGGAAAAGGAAAGGGAATTTTATGAATATATAATAATTCAGAGATGGCTATTGCAGCAAATTACTTGCTGCAAATAATAGACAACCCCATGAGGGACTAACCTAGTCTCCTGACCTACCAAAAAATAGTTAAAACCAACAGAGAATTAAAGTGGGGCGCTGAATAAAGTGTTCGGACCAATGTCCAATCACCGGAATTGAATCTGCGCTGTTCTGAAACAGAAAGTAAGTATGATGTTAATAATTACATGGCTGTGTTATCTCAGTGAAAAAAGCCCATTTTGATATAATAAGATAGAGTTTGAAAAAAGGTATATAATTGCGCTAATTTATAATGTGTGTAACAAATAAAAGAGAAAGGAAAAGAAAAAAAAAAAAAAAGAAAAAGAAAAGAAAAATAGATCACTCATAAATAACGATATGAATGTAAACAAACACCTGATGTATATTAGCAGCAAAGAAGCACCAACCCTATCGAGGCAATAAATCCAATAATGAATCTGTGTTCAAAAGAATGTCTCACAATGCAGAGCGACATAAATTAAAACCTAAAAGAAAATCAAACAAAGAAAAAGCCAATCAAATATGTCAGGCCATTGAAAATAGCATAGACCCAGATGACCAGCTAGAAAGCCGGTCAATCGAAAAATTCGACTCAGTTTACCCGTTAGAGTGAAAGACAGGACAGCAGCGCCCCACAGCCATCGACATCTAGGACAAGCTGTCAATGGCAGTTTAAATAGACCATCCAGCCATTCGACGTAAGATGCCGTCGAACGGCAGCGGACGTAGGGTGACCAGTGCGCCTGCGCCGCATCGCTAAGGGCCTACAATACCCATAATGCAGTGCAAATATACGTCATATGACGTAATTGCAGCGTGCGTGTCCGAATGAACGGATTGGATGGAAAGACGGGGAAGGGAGGATGCCTCGGCGGCACTTCACAGAGGCATGGCCACAGTGCGGGCAAGGTGTAATGAACACCGGCCCTTGGGTGTCCATGCAGGCACAGGTCGCAGATCACATGGAAGCCTAAATGCCGAAGCTGAGGTAGACGGCCCCCTGCAGGCAGGACAGACATTGTGCAGAGGGTTAATGTCCTTCTCAATACCTGTAAAGATGAAGAGGAGGCAAACAATTCAATTCATTCAAGGGTCATCCAACGCACCAAACCACAATGCGCAGTACACTAAAATTTATCATATAATCATGATTAATATTGAGAATAAATGAAATAATAGTGAAAGAAAAATACTTGGTTTAATTGATGAATTACATATCATATTTTATATTCAAGACGAACAATATGTTTTAATGGTGATAAGAGAAATTAAACAACATTATTAAATTGCTTTATGAGATATATATATCATACAAAAAGGAGAAATATATGAAATAGATAAATGAAAGAAGAATGAAATAAAATAAAATAAAATAAAAATAAAATAAAATCTCAGTGGTTCCCTAGATGTAAAAGGGGAACAATATCAATGATCAAAAGAAGGGGGGGGGAGTGCTAAAGGGGAAGCAAAGGAAGAAGTCATAAGTCAAGAGAAGAGCCGAATATTTACAAAAAGGATTTGTAGCTAATATATTCATTAAGTCCCGGAAATTTGACAGCATCCAGAGTATGTATCCATCGAGTTTCTAATTGCAACAATGCTACATCTATGTTACCTCCACGAATATGTGGAGGCACATGCTCGAGGGCATAAAACGTGACCACGTGAGCATCATAGCCATGTTGATACCCTATATGGCGATTCAACGCCGTAGTGGTTAATTTCTTGTATGTCGGCAATACATGGTCCCTTATTCGCTTGAAGAAGGGCCTTTTTGTCTTGCCGACATAGAAACACCCACATTGGCATAGTGCAAGATAAACCACACCTATGGTCTTACAATTTATACGGTACTTGATATGATGAATACGACCATTGGGTAATGGGACATCATGAGAGCTGGGTAAATAACAGCAAATGTCACATTTACCACAAGGGAATGTGCCACCCTGAAAACGATTTGAGGAACCTGGAAAATCAAAATGACTAGAGACCAAATGATCTTTAAGCGAGGGAGCGCGGCGAAAAGTTAGCTCTGGGTGGGGCTTAATATACTTCCGAACAGTTTTATCGGCACATAAAATAGGCCAATATTTCTGAAGGACATTTCGAACTTGACCATGTTGGTTGGAATATTTAGTAATCATGCGAACAGAGGTGTTGGGTTTAGATTTTTTTGTAAAATGAATAAGATCATTCCTATTGAGCTTAACAGCTCTATTATAGGATTTTTTTAAGAGTGAACGGCTATACCCTCGAGCAATTAATCTGTCACGCAAATCTTTGGCTGCCATATGAAAGTCCAAATCCCGAGTGCAATTCCGCCTAAGGCGAAGAAATTGGCTATTGGGTATACTGTTAAGTAATGGCCGAGGATGTGCACTAGAAGCATGTAATAAAGTATTCCCAGCAGAGGATTTACGGTATAGAGAAGAGTGGAGTGTTCCATCCTGATCAATATGGATTGTTACGTCAAAAAAATTGATGGACTGTTGGCTACATTCCATCGTAAAAGAAAGATTGAAATCATTATTGGACATTTTGTTGATCAAATCCTGAAGTTCAGCCCTGGTACCAGACCATAATATCAAAATATCATCTATATATCTGTACCAAGTAATAACATGGGTAAGCAGAGACATAAACGATTCATCAGAAAATAATTGTCTCTCCCACCCCCCAGGTACAAATTGGCATAGGCAGGGGCACACTTGGTCCCCATAGCCACACCTTGCACCTGGAGGAAGTGGGAGTTGCCAAAAATAAATATATTACGTGTAAGTATAAACGTCAGGAGTTGAAGAACAAAACGACTGTATTGATCAAAAGATGTGCCTCTTTCCCTCAGCTGATTTTGAATAGTTTGGATTCCTATATCGTGTGGAATGGAGTTGTATAAACTTTCCACATCCAGGGCAACCAACCATGTACCTGGTGGAAATTGTTTGCCATCAATATTACGCAAAAGATCTATGGTATCCTTATCAAAGGATGATAAAGAAGTGACATGAGGCTGTAAATAGTGATCAACCAAAGCACTGGCGTTCTCTGTCAAACCAAGACAGCCCGATACAATGGGGCGTCCCGGAGGATTTGTTAGGGATTTATGTATCTTCGGTAATGAATAAAAAGTAGGTATTCTAGGGTCCTTAACATTTAAAAAGTTCCAGGTGGATTGGTCAATCGTACCATCATGATATGCCTTGAATATAATGTTGTAATATTTTTGAACAAAGCCCTGCACAAGGGTCTTGGAGATGGGTCGATACCAAAGTTTATTGTCAAGGATGTCGAGGCACATACGTTGATAAGCCTCGACAACCCTCGATAAGGTTGGTGCTTCTTTGCTGCTAATATACATCAGGTGTTTGTTTACATTCATATAGTTATTTATGAGTGATCTATTTTTCTTTTCTTTTTTTTCTTTTCCTTTCTCTTTTATTTGTTACACACATTATAAATTAGCGCAATTATATACCTTTTTTCAAACTCTATCTTATTATATCAAAATGGGCTTTTTTCACTGAGATAACACAGCCATGTAATTATTAACATCATACTTACTTTCTGTTTCAGAACAGCGCAGATTCAATTCCGGTGATTGGACATTGGTCCGAACACTTTATTCAGCGCCCCACTTTAATTCTCTGTTGGTTTTAACTATTTTTTGGTAGGTCAGGAGACTAGGTTAGTCCCTCATGGGGTTGTCTATTATTTGCAGCAAGTAATTTGCTGCAATAGCCATCTCTGAATTATTATATATTCATAAAATTCCCTTTCTTTTTCCCTTAAATAGCTACCTGTAGGCACAATTTGGGTCGGGCTCCTTTGGGGACCTTCACGGAAGCGTGACGTGCCCTCTGTACGGACTGGTCGGTATGGCAGCCTTCATTCATTCATATTTTACATCCAAATGTCTTTTCCCTGCTGCTTTGTGCAATAAATATTGATTTCTTGTCTTAATTTTGTTTCATAGATCTATTTAAATCACTCTGTACAAACTTCTTACCCCCGATGAAGCCAATGGATTGGCGAAACATGTAGGGTTAATTATGTGATTTTGCTGATGTATGTACAGTATGCTTTGCCTATATATTTCTTTATTTGTATAATTATGTAAAAAAAAATGCTTTTCTATTGTCTGCGTAAATAATATAATAAAAATACCCTTATTTTTTTACTAAAAGTTTTCCAAATTCTTTGTGGCACCGTTATAATCCCATAGTCCCTACTACTTTCTTTCACTTAATTTACCAGGGATGAGGTGCCGTATCTTTCAGAGGACACACCAACCACATATAACTTTTTTCTCCTAAAATATGAGATAGACTCAATACATGCAAAGCAAGATAGTTCAAGCCGTTATTTGTCATAATTGTGATGATTATGGCTTACAGCTCATGAAAACCCCACATCCACAATCTCAGAAAATTAGAATATTGTGAAAAGGTGCAATATTCTAGGCTCAAATTGTCCCACTCTGATCAGCTAATTAAGCCATAACACCTGCAAAGGGTTCCTGAGCCTTTAAATGGTCTCTCAGTCTGGTTCAGTAGGAATCACAATCATGGGAAATACTGCTGACCTTACAGTTTAGCATAAAACCATCATTGACACCCTCCATAAGGAGGGAAAGCCTCAAAAGGTAATTGCAAAAGAAGTTGGATGTTCCAAAAGTGCTCTATCAAAGCACATTAATAGAAAGTTATGTGGAAGGGAAAAGTGTGGAAGAAAAAGGTACACAAACATCAGGGATGACCGCAGCCTGGAGAGGATTGTCAGGAAAAGGCCATTCAAAAGTGTTGGGGACTTTCACAAGGAGTAGACTGAGGCAGTGCATCAAGAGCCACCACACACAGATGGATCCTGAACATGGGCTTTAAATGTCGTATTCCTCTTGTCAAGCCACTCCTGAACAACAAACAACGTCAGAAGCGTCTTACCTGGACTAAAGAAAAACAGACCTGGTCTGTTGCTCAGTGGTCCAAAGTCCTCTTTTCTGATGAGAGCAAATTTTGCAGCTTGAAGTCCAGTGTGAAGTTTCCACAGTCTGTGTTGATTTGGGGAGGCATGTCATCTGCTGGTCCACCGTGCTTCATTAAGTCCAGGGTCAACGCAGCCGTCTACATGGAGATTTTGGAGCACTTCATGCTTCCTTCCGCAGACGAGCTCTATAGGGATGCTGACTTAATTTTCCAGCAGGACTTGGCACCTGCCCACACTGTCAAAAGCACAAAAACCTGGTTCGATGACCATGGGATTACTGTGCTTGACTGGCCAGCAAACTCGCCTGACCTGAACTCCATAGAGAATCTATGAGGCATTGCCAAGAGAAAGATGAGAGACATGAGATCGAACAATGCAGAAGAGCTGAAGGCCGCTATTGAAGCATCCTGGTCTTCCATAACACCTCAGCAGTGCCACAGGCTGATAGCTTTCATGCCACACCGCATTGAGGCAGTAATTGCTGCAAAAGGTGCCCAAACCAAGTACTGAGTACATATGCATGCTTATACTTTTCAGAGGTCCAATATTGTTTTATGTACAATCCTTGTATTATGGATTGCATGTACTATTCTAATTTTCTGAGATTGTGGATTTGGGGTTTTCATGAGCTGTAAGCCATAATCATCACAATTATGACAAATCACGGCTTGAGCTATCTGGCTTTGCATGTAATGAGTCTATCTCATATAGTTTCATCTTTTAAGTTGCATTAGTGAAATAAATGAACTTTTGCACGATATTCTTATTTTTCGAGTATCACCTGTAGTTCCTTTTTTCACTTCATTTGGTCCTGCCCGGTCATCCAGAGTTGCTGGGAACAAGGGAACATGTGATCAACTTCCTACATGATGAAATGGGCTCCTCATGAACTCTGCCCTAAGCAGTGTCCGCTGGGGTTACTCCTTGACCAAGAACAAAATGGACATCATCACACCTTTATGCAGGAAACACTATACGTGGCAAGATTGTTGATTGCTAGAAAATGGCTCAGGCCTGATGTACTTATTCTTCGGGAATGGATGGCGAATGTCAACCAGTCCTTCCCATATAAAGAGATGATATACACACACAGAAACTGCCCTGCAAAATATCACAAAAGTTGGGATAGCTGTTTGAAATTGGCATCCACTTCTACAGAGTTGGACCTAGTAGATGGCTGACACCTCTAACATATGTTGGACCCCCACGTGTATGCCTAGGGAACTTAAAGATGCAAAGCACTACATCAGTGATTTTATTTGTACATTAAATACCCTGACCCAGTTATAACAGTATGTGTTAAGTGATACCATTTCTCAAAAACACTATTTGCTGGAATATGTTTCTAACAAATTATGCATGTAATGATATTCTCTGTTTACCGCAGAGTTTGTATGATGCTCCTAACTTTGTATACCTTATTTACATTAATAAAAGTTTGCTGGCTAAAAAAAAAAAAAAGTGTTTGTTACCCCAAAATTTCATATTCCTGATATGTGCCTGCTGTACCATGTATTTGTATAAAAATTTATCCAGTTCTCTTTGTATTGCTTCCTTTGTTTTAAATCCCTGGTATTCCTGCCAGTCCCTCTGCTTTCCTATTAAAAACTGACCACACTAAGCAGGAGAGCACACCATGGTCAGTACTCTAGGTGTGATGGGAACTCAGCATGCTCTTATATGATCAGACTTGTCCTTTTTTGGCTTTCATTTCTAATTTAAACTGAGTGGCCTTTATACAGGTGATGATAATTCTGGATAGTCAGACCTCATCCACTCAGGATTCTCCCTGGGCCCCCTACAAGAATAAAGTCTGCACTACCCAAATCACAGCCATTACCCCCTGTAATAAGTAAAAGCCAGTGACCATTTCCTGCCTTGTGATCACAGTGAGAGAAGGGTTGATTGTTAATCTTTAGGAGAATTGACAAACGGCTTTTTCCTCCCACACCTAGTCTGGAAGTGTCAGCAATGGAGGTACACAAGGGAAGACTCTAGACCAGGGGTCTCCAAACTATGGCCCTCCAGTTGTTCAGGAACTACAATTCTAATCATGCCTAGTCATGTCTGTGAATGTCAGAGTTTTACAATGGCTCTTGGGAAGTTTAGTTCCGCAACAGGTGGAGGGCCGTAGTTTGGAGATCCTTGCTCTAGACTAGGGATGAGCTTTGTGTTCGAGTCGAACCCATGTTCGACTCGAACATCGTCTGTTCGGCCGTTCGCCAAATTCGAGTGGCGCGTCATGGCCCATAATGCACTGCGGCATCGCAGTGCATTGCTGCCTGGTGATTGGCCAAGCATGCACTATGACCAATCACAGCGCGCAAAAAACGGAGAGCCATAATTGGCCAAAGCCAGGGTGTCTTTGGCCAATTATGTCTCAGGGGGTTTAGTATACGCCCCACCCTATATAAGGCCGCCTCCGTGGTGGCCTTGTGTAGTGTGTTGCAGTGTTGGTTAAAGAAAGAGCTTACAGAGAGAGAGAGAGAGACAGTGTCATTTATATTGAGTTAGATAGAGCAGGCAGGCGAGTCAGTTAGCTGCAGTTACAGTGTGTAGAGGATATATATGCATCCTAGGTGTTGTATATATATTTATACACTGTATTCAGTTTAGCTAGATCCGTTCCTGTTATTCTCTATACTGTGACAGGCAGGCAGGTGATTGTGCTAGCTGCAGTGTTTCACTTAGTGTACTGTATGCTTTGCATAGCGTTCACTTAAAGCTTACCTGAATACAATTAGTGGTGTTCTCATAATAAAACCACAGACAGGGAGCTGCATTCATTTAATTTAGTGTACTGCAGTACTTCTGTCCTTTGCACAGCGTTCACTTAAAGGAACCTGAATACAATTTGTGGTGTTCTTATAATAAAACCACAGGCAGAGAGCTGCAAGTATTTTCAGTTAGTGTACTGTGTCCTCTGCACAGTGTTCACCTAAAACTACCTGAAGACAATTGCTGCTTTTGTCATACTAATACCACAGCAGACAGTTGATTCTGATAGCTGTATTATAATCAGTACAGATATATATATATATATATATATATATATATATATATATTATGTAACCTGGGGGACAGGCAGCATGTACAAAAACTCCCTGGGATGAGCAGGCACAGATACCAAGTCCATTGGATCAGTGAAAACACAGTGTTATTTATTGGTGCTATATACAAAGTCAATGACAGGTGCTGTACAGTGTGCAAAAACAAACAGAAGAAAAAATAGCTAAACAAAAGCCTAGCCGTGTCTCGGCTCTAACTATACGGTATTTACAAGCCCTCACTACCAGGCTGAACAAGCCTACCACTTGCTAGCTTCCACATCAACTGATTGATAAGTTTTACCAACCTTCTTGCTCTCACTGACCAGCGTTGTCTGTGTTTCCCAGGCAGAGCAAAGGCTGTCTGCTCAGGTGAGCTTTTAATTAACCTGGGGGAGAGAACCAACACCTGAAGTGGATCTTGGCTCAGAGATCCCTGAATGTATATGAGAGGAGCCTGGGAGATGTATAAACCCCAAACAGGACTTTCCCAGGCTCTCTCTGGGATGCTCTGTCACACATCCTCCCCCCTTGTTTCAACCCCAGGGTTGGAACACCTGTAGCCCAACAGGAGTGAACACGGGACAGGGCATCTACATTTCCCATCTCCACACCTGGCCTGTGTTTTACCGTGAAGGCGTAATCTTGTAGGGCCAAAAACCACTGGTTCACCCGCCTATTAGTCTCCTTCTTTTGGGCCATCCATTTCAGGGGAGCATGGTCAGTTATCAACTCAAACTGGCGCCCCAACAAGTAGTACCTGAGCACATCCACGGCCCACTTTATGGCCAGACATTCCTATTCAATGACTGCATACTTTTTTTCATGGTCATTAAGCTTTCTGCTTAAGTACACCACAGGGTGTTCTTCCCCATTGTGTACCTGTGATAGTACTGCCCCGATACCAACATCAGACGCATCCGTCTGGACCAAAACGTTTTTGGAGAAATCGGGGGAGTATAGGATTGGCTGTGCACAAAGAGCCTTCTTCAGGACTTGAAAAGACTCTTCTGCTACTGGAGACCATTTCACCATTACGGAGTCTTTCCCTTTCATAAGGTCTGTCAGTGGGGCAGCTATAGTTGCAAAATTTGGGATAAATCTTCTATAGTACCCCGAAATGCCAAGAAAGGTCCTGACCTGCTTCTTGTTTTCAGGACGCGGCCACTCCTGGATGGCTTCTATCATATTCACCTGGGGCTTTATGACACCCCGGCCAATAGTGTAGCCCAAATACTTGGCTTCCTCTAGCCCAATGGCACATTTTTTTGGATTTGCCGTAAACCCTTCTTTGAAGAGGGAATCCAGGACAGCCTGGACACGGGGCAAGTGAGACTCCCAGTCAGTGCTATGCACCACTATGTCGTCCAGATAGGCTGCAGCATACTGTCGGTGAGGTCTTAGGGTCCTGTCCATAGCCCTCTGAAATGTTGCAGGGGCATTTTGCAACCCAAAAGGCATTTTCTTATACTGAAACGACCCCTCCGGGGTCACAAACGCAGTCTTTTCTTTGGCACTACCAGTCAGGGGTATTTGCCAGTATCCTTTGGTCAAGTCCAAAGTGGTCAGATAACGGGCCTTGCCAAGTCGGTCTATAAGCTCGTTTACCCTGGGCATTGGGTATGTGTCAAATTTTGTTACCGCATTAAGCTTTCTGAAGTCGTTACAAAACCTCCAAGTGCCATCCGGTTTTGGGACCAATACAATGGGGCTAGACCAGTCACTATTGGATTCCTCAATAACATCTAGCTCCAACATCCTTTTAACTTCCTCACCGATGTCCTTTCTTCTAGCTTCGGGAATTCAGTATGGTTTGAGCTTGACACGGACCCCAGGTTCAGTAACAATATCATGCTGAACTGCTGAAGTCGTGCCAAGCAACTCTGAAAACTTCTCTTTATTCCTTATCAGGAACTCTCTAGCTTCCTGTTTCTGGGAACATGACAGGGTGTCTGGAATCGTGACCTCAGGGATCAGAAGGGATTCAGTACCCTTAAGGGTTACCGGGAGAGACCTCGCAGTTAATGCCAGTCTATCCTTCCAGGGCTTTAACAGGTTTATGTGGTAAATCTGTTTGGGCTTCCTTTTACCTGGTTGATACACCTTGTAATAGACCTCCCCAACTCTTTCAATTACTTCAAAGGGTCCCTGCCACTTAGCCAGGAATTTTCTCTCAACAGTGGGAACTAACACGAGGACCCTGTCACAACCTTTTTAACATACTCTTTAATGTCTTATTGAAGCGTTCCACCAAGCCATCCGTTTGAGGATGGTACACTGAGGTTCGCAACTGCGTCACCTTAAATAACTTGCACAGCTCCCTAGTTATTTGTGCATATAAAGAGAGAAAATACTGCGCTAATCTAAAATAGTGAATAAAAATAAAGCTGCTACATAAAATGTGACTAAAATTAATAAACATGGAATGAAGATGTAGCGCTAAGTGAAGAAATGAAGCCCAATAATTTGGGCCTCCAATCAAACTAAAGTGATAAATAATATCAATATAATGAGTCCATACAGTGTCCATAGAAAAGTTTTGTGTTGTGAAGAAAGAACATGTAGCACTGAAGGGTCATCACATAACTCTTGTAGAAAAAGAGAGGTAGAATACTCTTACCGGAACATTAGACCTGTGGTTTAGGCAGGTCAAATAGGCATACGAAATCCAAGTGGCACTCCTCATCAGTTAGTCTGGAAACTGGATCAGATGGGTCCCCAATGTAGACTGTCCGGTAGGCTCCCTGACTTGACAGCAGACTCTGGGTTTCACACCGATCCAAGTGGTCCTCCGATGGAACTGGAACCGCCACTCAGCAAGGAGACTCTTTACCACGGTGAATATTAGTAACCAGTGGCCAAAGGAAGCTATTTCTTGACCAACCACCCATGTGAGGAGAAAAGAAGGGAAGGAATGCTCCAATGGTGCAGGTCAATGAGGGTTTATTCAACCAACATAAAAGTGATCACAAACAATAAAAACGTTTAAAAAGGGGCGTGCCCCTTTTTAAACGTTTTTATTGTTTGTGATCACTTTTATGTTGGTTGAATAAACCCTCATTGACCTGCACCATTGGAGCATTCCTTCCCTTCTTTTCTCCTCACATGGGTGGTTGGTCAAGAAATAGCTTCCTTTTGCCACTGGTTACTAATATTCACCGTGGTAAAGAGTCTCCTTGCTGAGTGGCGGTTCCAGTTCCATCAGAGGACCACTTGGATCGGTGTGAAACCCAGAGTCTGCTGTCAAGTCAGGGAGCCTACCGGACAGTCTACATTGGGGACCCATCTGATCCAGTTTCCAGACTAACTGATGAGGAGTGCCACTGGGATTTCGTATGCCTATTTGACCTGCCTAAACCACAGGTCTAATGTTCCGGTAAGAGTATTCTACCTCTCTTTTTCTACAAGAGTTATGTGATGACCCTTCAGTGCTACATGTTCTTTCTTCACAACACGAAAATTTTCTATGGACACTGTATGGACTTATTATATTGATATTATTTATCACTTTAGTTTGATTGGAGGCCCAAATTATTGGGCTTCATTTCTTCACTTAGCGCTACATCTTCATTCCCTAGTTATTTGTGACATGAATGGGGTACCCTGGTCTGTAAGGACTTCTTTCGGGAAGCCAACCCGACTGAACACCATAAACAGCTCTTTGGCAATGTTTTTAGCAGACGCAGTGCGTAAGGGAATGGCCTCGGGGTAACGGGTAGCGTAATCCATGATCACGAGGATATGTTGATGACCGTGGGCAGATTTGGGGAGTGGACCCACAAGGTCCATGGCAATCCTCTCAAAGGGCACTAAATAATGGGCAAGGGCACTAACGGACTTCGGAAGTGGGGTTGGGGGGCTGACTTCTGACAGACAGGACAGGATTGACAATAATTCTCGATATTTTTCCGTATCCCAGGCCAGTAAAACCTGCGCAACACCCTTTCAGTGGTTTTCTCAACCCCTAAATGGCCTCCTAGCAAGTGCCCATGGGCAAGTTCCAACACCACCCGCCTGTATAGCTTAGGGACTACCAACTGTTCAACCACTTCATCATTAGTTTTACATACACGATACAGTAAATTCTCATTGCTGCAGAAATATGGAAAACCGGGCCTGTCCCTTGGTTCGACAGGTACCTCATTAATCACCATTACATTTTCCCAGGCCCTGGCAAGGGTAGGGTCTTTTCTCTGCTCCGTACCAACATTTTCCTTATGCACATTAAGATCGACAAACTGTAACGTAGGCTCAGATTCAGCAGACGGCTGTCCAGCTCTACTGGTTGTGGGGACTTCTTCAGGCTCCCCCAGCTCTCCTGCCATAACTGAGAAAGGATCACCCGGAGGGCCCTGAGAGGAGTCCCCTGAACTCACAATGTCAGTAATGGCCATGAGTTCTGGCTCTGCGACTGAGTCAGGTACTGCAACTGGGTCGGGACAATCCCACAGTTCCCAAAACTTAGGGAAGTCCCTACCAATGATAGCCTCATGCACCAAGTGGGGCACCAGTCCGACCGAATGGGTCACCGTACCTAAGCCAGTTTTAAACTGAACAGTGGCTATTGGATACTCGCGGGTATCCCCATGTACACAGATCACAGCAACTTTTTTTGCATGAAAATTCACAGTTTCAACCATCTCAGCTGTAACCAAAGTAACTAGACTTCCAGAGTCCAGCAAGGCCATAATAGCCTTATTATTAATAGTCACTTGACACACGTGTTTTCCCACATTTGGCACTGCAGCGCATGAAACAGCAGCAAACATAGACTGCCTTCTAAAAGATAGATCACACTGCATTGGTTCATCTGTCAATGGACAGTTTGCTGCAACATGTCCCAGTTCTTGGCAACTAAAACACCTGATGTTTCCCCAATTTGGTTTGCTGACAGGCAGTGGCTTCCCTTGTTTGGGCCGCCAAACTTCAGTCCTGGCATCAAAAATCCTCCCCCCTATTTTCTTGCCATGCTTACCACCCACTTCCCCTGGAACAGTCTTACCGGTTGCCTGGGGAGACCGTGGCTTTGGGTGGAAAGTCTGTGCGGCTGTAGGGGTGGTGACCAGGTTCTCTGCAGCAAAGTACCTCTCAACGAGCTCCACCAGGTTGTCTGCCGACTTGGGGTCTCCTTGACTCACCCACCTTTGCAGGGGAATTGGTAGTGACCTCAGGAATTGGTCCATGACCACACGCTCCACTATTTGTGGCGCAGACAGGGACTCCGGCTGTAGCCATTTCCGCACCAGGTGGATCAGATCAAACATCTGCGATCTTGGGGGCCTCTTATCTTGGAAGAACCAGCTGTGGACCCGCTGAGCTCGAACAGCCAAGGTGACACCGAGTCGTGCCAGAATTTCCCGCTTGACCTTCTCATAATCTCCCGCTTCTGCTGGCTCCAGATCATAGTAGGCCTTCTGCGCTTCTCCAGAAAGTAAGGGGGCGATCAGTCCTGCCCACTGGGTTTGGGGCCAACCTTCCCTCTCAGCGGTCCATTCAAATATTAGTATTAAGGCCTCTGGATCATCATCTGCCATCATCTTTGAAAGAAAGAGCCCCACATGGATGGCTGAGGGCTTGTCTCCAATATCCTTCATTATTGCAGGTAACCACTGTGCTAGCGTCTCCACAACCTAAGTCAGGGTTTTCCTATCTGCTTTTGCAGCAGTGTCAAGCTGTTTAAACAGCCTCTGCGATTGCTCCTGTGCGATAGCGTTTGCTTGCTGCAATGCAGCGTTAGTTTGCTGTTTTGCAGCGTTGGATAACAGCATTTGAGGATTTCCTCCATGTTGTCACTTTAGGTACTGGCCTTTTAAATAGTACTTACTACAGCTGGTCGCAATCTCCACCATATGTAACCTGGGGGACAGGTAGCAGGTACAAAAACTCCCTGGGATGAGCAGGCACAGATACCAAGTCCATTGGATCAGTGAAAACACAGTGTTATTTATTGGTGCTATATACAAAGTCAATGACAGGTGCTGTACAGTGTGCAAAAACAAACAGAAGAAAAAATAGCTAAACAAAAGCCTAGCCGTGTCTCGGCTCTAACTATACGGTGTTTACAAGCCCTCACTACCAGGCTGAACAAGCCTACCGCTTGCTAGCTTCCACATCAACTGATTGATAAGTTTTACCAACCTTCTTGCTCTCACAGACCAGCGTTGTCTGTGTTTCCCAGGCAGAACAATGGCTATCTGCTCAGGTGAGCTTTTAATTAACCTGGGGGAGAGAACCAACACCTGAAGTGGATCTTGGCTCAGAGATCCCTGAATGTATATGAGAGGAGCCTGGGAGATGTATAAACCCCGAACAGGACTTTCCCAGTCTCTCTCTGGGACGCTCTGCCACAATATATATAGATCCCACCTTTGTGCAGCTACATCTCACTGCAGGCCATTAGTATGTCTGGAGGGCAAAAAAGGAGAGGCAGGCAGTCACCAGGCAATAAAAGAGGGCAAGTAGGCTCTGTGTCTAGATGCAACAGTGCTGGTCGTGAACACGGTGCATCCTCATCAGCATGTGGCCGTGGGACACGCTTTTCCTTCTTTTCGGCAGCTGGCCATGTTGAGCCGCAACATGCCCAAGACTTGGTAGTGTGGATAACCAAGCCGTCCTCATCCTCCTCATCCTCTCTCACCCAGGATCAGGGTACTTTGTCTGGCAAAGCAGCTGCCAAAGCGGCCTCTTCCCTCGGCTCAATGGCATCAGTCACTCCTTCCCTAGCCCCACCATGTCCTCCTGAGGAGTCAACCCGAACTGTTTGAGCACAGTGTTGGGTACATGCTCCGGGAGGATGCCCAGCGTTTTGAAGGCTCGATGATGGAACCCAGCTAGAGGAAGGCAGTAACGTGAGCCCAGAGAGAGGGGGTGCCCAACAAGGACAGCTATCTGGCAGTCATGTTCCCCCAGCTGCAGCATACTGCCAGATTTGCTCCAGGGATGAGGAGGGAGGGGATTATGAGGTCACTGACTCCACGTGGGTGCCTGATAGGAGAGAGGAGGAGGAGGAGGAGGCACATTTCCAACGAGGCAGGATGCCCTCCAGGAGCCAGCTTAAGGGCAGCACACCGACTGCATTGCACCGCAGAGCTCCGCATGTGCAGGGCAGGCGCTCTGTTATTCCAAAAGTTTTTTGGTGTGGGCCTTTTTTCAGACGTGTGCAGCAGATAGCACCATTGCCATTTGCAACATATGTCTGAAGCGTATCTCGCGTGGCCAAAACATCAGCCGCTTGGGCACCACGTGCTTGACCAGACATATGTCGACCTGCCATGCAGTTCGTTGGCAAGCATACCTAAAAGACACACACCAAAGAATAAAGCGGACCTCTCCTTGCTCCTCATCAGCTGGGATCTCCAACCCCACTATACCTTCAGTCCTCTCTGAAATCTGCACTGAGAGGAATGAAGGTGTAGAATTAGGTGTGTCACAGCCAAGTACTTGCGGGCAATCTGCTATTGGTACACTGACATCAGATTGTACCAGGCAAATTTCCCTGCCCCAGCTGCTGCACCGCCAAAAGAAGTTCGCTCCCAGCCATCCACATGCCTAGCGGTTGATTGCTAGCTTGGCTAAATTGCTAGCACTTCAACTGCTGCCTTTTCAGTTGGTAGACTCTGCCCCCTTCCATGAGTTTGTGGAATGTGCGGTTCCTCAGTGGCAGGTTCCCAAATGCCACTTTTTCTCACGGAAGGCGATTCCGGCTCTCTACCGGCATGTGGAAGGCAATGTCTTGGCCTCGCTGGACAGGGCGGTCAGCGGTAAGGTGCATATTACCGCTGATTCATGGTCCAGCAGGCATGGACAGGGACGTTACCTATCTTTCAAGGCGCATTGGGTGTCTCTGCTGGCAGCTGGGAAGGATGCAGGACAAGGTGCAGTAGTGCTGGAGGTTGTTCCACCACCACAGCTCCAAAATTTTACTACTGGTGATTCTGACACACTTCTCTCCTCCACCCCCTCCTCTTCTTCTTCCTCCATGGCCTCTACCTGTGCTTTGTCCTAGGAACCATAAAACAAAAAACATCAGCGCTAAAACCCACAGCAGAACTAGTCACAAATATGGTGGAGTGGGAAGGAAGGGAAAGGAGGGGGGATGAGAATTTAATAAGGAATGATCAAAATGCCCAGTGCTGCATGGAACCTATGGCTGGAGCACAAACATGAATAAAATAAAAATAAAAACCAGCGCTCAATGGACAAAGATCAGATAATAAAAATACAATTGATAAAAGTGCCTTTTAATTTGAGTTCATAAGGCAAAAATAATAACAAGTTCAATAGTTCATACACAATGACATATAAAACCAGGGAGAGGTCAATAATAGTAATCATAGAACCTGACATCCATGGAGGTGGGAGCTGAATCCAGGTTGCAGAGTGTAGTGAAGAGAGGGCTCAGCCGTCTGACTCGCTGGGACTCAAATGTGCCAATGGGCAGTAGTCCGGCAGGAGGGAGGATTTCCCAGTGATGTATAATGCGTTAGGGAAGGCGGATGGCCTTTGGTGAAAAAAAGGCAATGAAAGAATCCAATCCGACAGACCGCGCTAAGTGCTGGGGATAGCGACAGGCTGCAGCTTCTGAATCCTCCTGTGATGAGAACAGCGCGGAGGGGAGCCGCCGCTGTGATGAAATCACTACACTAGCACTTCCGCTGGTCAAAACAAACCAGCTGTGTGGCCGGCGGCTGAAAGCAAGGGGGCGGGTCTGAAACAGCAACTCAGTGACCCCAGCAGAGGGAAAGTCCTCCTTCCGGAGGGCACAGATACAATGGTGGGGGGACAATATTACCCAGGTGATGTAGCTTCCTAAGAAACTTCTCAAAGGATCTAGTGCCGTACTGCAGATCATTCAAGCTCAGCCAGAGCTGCAATTACTGGAAATAATTTCAATGCGATATGGCTCCACTGAAAAATGGGATGAAATAAAAAGGGAATGTGGGGGTCCTGAGTGGCTCTGACTACGCGTTTCGCGCTTGAACTTGTTATTATTTTTGCCTTATGAACTCAAATTAAAAGGCACTTTTATCAATTGTATTTTTATTATCTGATCTTTGTCCATTGAGCGCTGGTTTTTAGTTTTATTTTGTCCTAGGAACCAGTGGTGCTCCATAGGCGTTCAAGGGGCTACGCAAGTACGCCGGCAAAAAGATGCCATGCGGTGCTTGAGCTGGTGTGCTTGGAGGACAGGAGCCACACTGGGGCAGAGATTCTGTCAGTTCTGCAGGGGCAGGCTCAGAGGTGGTTGACGCCATGCCAGCTTAAGCCAGGAAAGGTGGTTTGCGACAATGGCACCAACCTCCTCTCCGCCCTCCGACAGGGACAACTGACCCATGTGCCCTGTTTGGCTCACGTCCTTAACTTGGTGGTGCAGTGGACCTTGGGCAGGTACCCGGGCTTACAGGAGGTCCTGAAGCAGGCCAGGAAACTCTGTGGGCATTTCCGCCGGTCATATAATGCCAGTGCTTGGCTGGCTAACCTGCAAAACGATTACAACCTACCCAAGAACTGCCTAATCTGTGACAAGCCCACCAGGTGGAACTCTACGTTGGCCATGCTGCAACGGCTGCACACGCAGCAGAGGGCCATCAATGAGTATCTGTCACGTACCTGACGGTGACGAGCCCGGTTAGCAGAGGGAGGCCTCCCTTACGGCTCCCACCGGCAGCCCCTGGTGGTATAACAGGAAGCACGGAGGTGGAAGGGGTACGAGTGCCTGGCAGGATCAAGAACTACCACAGGTGATCAGGAACCAGCAGGTGAGGAGGCAGGAACCAGGAACTACAGCAGGTGAGTGGACAGGAACCAGGAACTACAACAGGTGAGTAGACAGGAACCAGGAACTCAGAAGATGACCCGGACCGGGAGGCACAGCAGGTAGACTGGAACCACTGGGCAGCAGCAGATGAACAGGAACCAGCAGATGAGCAGACAGGAACCAGGAACTGCAGCAGGTGAGTAGACAGGAACCAGGAACTCAGCAGATGACCCGGCCCGGGAGGCACAGCAGGTAGACTGGAACCACTGGGCAGCAGCAGGTGAACAGGAACCAGCAGATGAGCAGACAGGAACCAGCAGATGAGCAGACAGGAACCAGGAACTCAGCAGATGACCCGGACCGGGAGGCACAGCGGGTAAACTGGAACCACTAGGCAGCAGCAGGTGAACAGGAACCAGCAGATGAGCAGACAGGAACCAGCAGATGAGCAGACAGGAACCAGGAACTCAGCAGATGACCCGGACCGGGAGGCACAGCAGGTAAACTGGAACCACTAGGCAGCAGCAGGTGAACAAGAGCCAAGGTCAGGCAGGATCGTCAGACAAGCCGGGGTCGGGTAAACTGGCAGGCAGCGAGGCACAAAAGGATCAGGCAATACCGAAGTCAGAAAACAGGCCGATGGTCAGGTACAGGCAGATAGCAGGAGGGTCACAGGAAGCCGGGTCAGATACAGGTAAACAAGGCAGATCAGGTCACTTGGGATAAACGCTGTAGAGCAGACAGCAGGGACTGTCTGCAAGTGAGGAGTTTAAATAGCCCTTCGGGCGTCACCTGCGGGGGCGGGAACCAGGAAGTCCAGGGCGTCTGTTCCTGACAGGGTTTCCATGACATTGCCCCCCCCCCAAGGGGCAGCCTCCGGATGCCCCTAGGAGCAAACTTCTCGGGGTGAGACCTCCTGAAGGCTTGTATCAGGTCTTTGGCGTGAATGTTCTCTTCGGGTTCCCAGGAGTTCTCCTCTGGTCCGTAACCCTTCCATTTTATTAAAAATTGACTCTGGCTATTTCTTCTTCGTGCGTCTAAAATAGCTTCTACCTCGAATTCCTGTTCCCCGTCTATGATGACGGGATCAGGGCGAGTCGGGGTCCGACCTGGGAATGGGTTGGAGACTGACGGTTTCAATAGAGAAACATGAAAAACAGGGTGGACCCTCAGGGAGTCGGGGAGCTCCAGCTCGTAGGCCACCTCGTTGATTTTCCTTTTGATAGGAAAAGGCCCTAGAAACTTGGGGCCCAATTTCTTGGACGGGCAAGCCAATCTTAGATTGATGGTGGAAAGTCATACTTGGTCGCCCGGTGCCAGCGCTAATTCACCCCGTCTCCTCCTGTCGTAGACCGTCTTGTTATACTCCTGAGTTCTTGCCATGGCTTCGTGTAGAAGCTGGTTGTTAGAGGAGAAGAAATTCACTTTTTCCAGAACTGCGGGCACTGAGCACTCAGGGAGAGAGTTGGGCAGAAATGTGGGGTGAAACCCAAAGTTCGCAAAAAATGGGGTCTGGTTAGTTGCGGAGTGGATGGAGTTATTGTAGGAGAACTCCGCTAGCGGAAGCAGGGAGAGCCAGTCATTCTGAGCAAAGGAGGAGAAACAACGCAAATATTGCTCGAGGGTCTGATTTGTTCTCTCAGTCTGTCCGTTGGTTTGAGGGTGGTAAGCCGAAGAGAATGATAGCTCTATTCCCAGAGTCTTGCAGAGGGACCTCCAGAACCGGGAGGTAAATTGTACCCCCCGATCGGAGACTATATTAGCAGGTACCCCGTGGAGCCTGACGACTTCTTTATTGAACATTTGTGCAGTTTCCGGGGCCGAGGGGGTCCCTCTCATAGGAACAAAATGTGCCATCTTGGACAGACAGTCCACAATCACAAAGATGGTGGTGTGATTCTCAGCCGGGGGGAGTTCAACTATGAAGTCGATAGAAAGCATTTTCCACGGTCTCTCTGGAACGGGTAAGGGCTTCAGTAGTCCCCAGGCTTTGGATCTGGACCCTTTATTCCGGGTACATGTAGTACAGGACTCCACGAACCTCCTGCAATCCTCGCGTAGTCGAGGCCACCAGAAGGTACGTTGTACCAACTCAGTGGTCTTAGCCATGCCAAAGTGCCCAGCAAGGGCATGATCGTGGCAGAGCTCTAGCACGGTTATCTTTAGTTCTTCTGGTATGAATATCCTGTCTTGGTGCCAGAGTAATCCATCCTTGGTTTGCAGATCCAGTTCAGGAGAGGGTTCCTGTCTAGTGGTGGCTTGTCTGATCCGGGAGAGTAGGTCCTCCTGAAGTAGGAGAAAATTCCCAGGAGCGAGGATTGTATCGGGTGAGGAGAGTTCTTTGGATCCATGAAACATTCGGGACAAGGCGTCAGGTTTAGTGTTCTTGGCACCGGGGCGGTATGTCACATGGAAGGAGAACCGGGAAAAAAACAGGGCCCATCTGGCTTGTCGTGGTTTTAGTCTTTTTGCAGTTTTCAGGTACTCTAAGTTCTTATGGTCGGTGAATACTAAGATCGGGTGAGCAGCACCTTCAAGTAAGTACCTCCATTCTTCCAGGGCGGACTTAATCGCCAAGAGTTCCCGGTCTCCCACGTCATAGTTCTTTTCTGCCGCAGATAATTTGCGAGAAAAGAAAGCCACCGGATGAAGCAAAGCCTTGGTTCCTTGCCTCTGTGACAATATTGCCCCTACTGCAACCTCAGAAGCATCTACCTCAAGTACAAATGGTAGGGAGGAATCTGGGTGTTTTAAGATGGATGCAGAGGTGAAGAGCCCTTTGAGATCCTCAAAGGCCTTTTGGGTCTCAGGGGACCAGTGGAAGCGGGTACCTTGCTTGGTTAGCTGAGTAATGGGTGTAATGATGGCGGAGAACCCCCGGATGAATTTACGATAAAAGTTGGCGAATCCAACGAACCGTTGGATTCCCTTCTTATCCACTGGCGCTGGCCAGTCCAAGATTGCGGTGATCTTCTGTGGGTCCATCCTGATGCCTTCGCCAGAGATGATTAATCCCAGAAATGCTATGCTCTCCCGCTCAAACTCGCATTTCTCAGCCTTCGCATATAGTTTATGCTGCCGAAGCCGGTCTAACACACTTCTGACATGCCTGCGATGAGAGTCAAGGAAGGAAGAGAAGATTAGTATGTCATCTAAATAAGCAATCACAAAGAGATCTAAAAAGTCCCGAAGAACATCATTAATTAAATACTGGAAGGTGGCAGGGGCATTGCATAGCCCGAAGGGCATCACTAAATATTCGAAATGTCCGAACCGGGAGCGGAAGGCGGTTTTCCACTCATCGCTCTCCTTGATTCGGACCAGGTTATAGGCTCCCCGGAGGTCAAGCTTAGTAAAAATAACGGAAGCCCCCAATCTTTGGAACAACTCTGGTACCAGAGGAAGAGGATAACGATTTTTAATGGTGACCTTATTTAGTTCACGGTAGTCCACACATGGCCTGAGGGTATGGTCCTTCTTTTCTACAAAGAAAATGCCTGCGCCTGCTGGCGACGTAGAGGGGCGAATGAACCCCTTTAAAAGGTTCTCATCGATGTAGTCCTTCAGGGCCCCCTGTTCCACCTCCGTTAAAGGGAAAATCCTACCGAAAGGAATAGCTGCTCCGGGAAGTAGATCAATGGGGCAGTCGTAGGCTCTGTGGGGTGGTAGTGTCTCTGCCCCCTGTTTACTAAACACATCGAGAAAGTCCAGGTAAGCGTCAGGGATGGCCTGACGTATTCCGGCCTCAGTGTCGGTACACATTAAGTTGGCAGGCCCAGGGGGTTTGTGTGAGCCACAGGACCGTTGGCAGTAGGAGGAAGGAAACGTGATCACCCCCGTGACCCAGTTAATGGTAGGATTATGGGCTTGTAGCCAGGGCATACCGAGAATTATGGGGAACAGTGGAGAGGAGATAATATCCAGCCGTAGATATTCTCGGTGCACCCCGGTAGAGGAGAAGACAGTGACAGGTAGGGGAGCCATCTCTTCGACCACGGGCCCCGACTTGATAAGGGACCCATCAGCCAGGTGAACCCGTAGTCCATGGGTCTTGGGAAGTAGAGGAATAAGTTGAGTACGGGCAAAAGTTGAGTCCATGAAGCAACTACAAGCCCCAGAGTCAATAATTGCGACGACTTGCAGGGTCCTTCCTGGGAGCTGCAGGGAGATAGAAAGAGCGAAGTGAGAGGAGGATTTAGTCTGAGGGTTGATCACAGCAGGGAATACTGACAAGCACTTACGGAACTTCAGGGGACAGTTCCTAACGAAGTGACCGGGCTCCCCGCAGTACAGGCACAGGTTGTGCGCGCGTCGGCGTTGGCGTTCCTCCGGAGTAAGGGAAGGGCGGAGGACCCCAAGCTGCATGGGTTCAGGAGCATCGTACGAGGGGGTCAAGGGTGCTGCAGAAGCTGGGTGCGGATGACTGGGGACCCGGGGAAGCATCCAGGTCGGCCGGGTGAAGCCCGTGGCCCTCTCAACCCTCCATTCCCTCAGGCGTCGGTCGATCTGAATTGTCAGATCAATCAGTAGGTTCAAATTTTCTGGTATTCCTACCCTAGCCAGTTCGTCCTTCAATGGGTCAGAAAGGCCTATGCGAAACTGGTGACGGAGGGCAGCGTCATTCCAGCTGGTGTCTGCGCTCCAGCGCCTGAATTCAGCTACATAATCTTCCGCTGCTCTGCGTCCCTGCTGAAGGGTCAGCAGGGCATTCTCTGCAGTGACCGAGAGCTGAGGGTCCTCGTACAATTGGGCAATGGCATCAAAAAAAAGTGTAAGGCTGTCCAAGGACGCATCTTTGCGTTCTAGCAGGCGGTGGGCCCAGTTCTGTGGGTCTCCGGAAAGCAGCGAAATTACAAAGCCCACCTTGGTAGCTTCTAAGGAAAAGGTGCGGGGCTGTAAGGCAAAGTACAACTCACAAGAGTTCCGGAAAGCCCTGAACTTGCTCCGGTCCCCGGAGAATCTTTCGGGTGTAGGGACCCTGGGTTCAGGGGGAAGCATGACCACCGTGGGCGCAGCTCCTGCCCCGGCGGAAGAAGTGGAGGCACGTAGACCCCCTTGAGCTCCATCGGGGTTGGTGAGGGCCCGCACTTGTCCTTCCAGGTGAGTGTAGCCTTGCTGGAGGCTCTTAACGGCCTCGGTCAGTCCTGCCAGGTGTCGGCATAGTTCCTCCATAGGTGAGGCTCCCTGCTCGGGCTCAGACATGGCTGTCTGCTACTGTCACGTACCTGACGGTGACGAGCCCGGTTAGCAGAGGGAGGCCTCCCTTACGGCTCCCACCGGCGGCCCCTGGTGGTATAACAGGAAGCACGGAGGTGGAAGGGGTACGAGTGCCTGGCAGGATCAAGAACTACCGCAGGTGATCAGGAACCAGCAGGTGAGGAGGCAGGAACCAGGAACTACAGCAGGTGAGTGGACAGGAACCAGGAACTACAGCAGGTGAGTAGACAGGAACCAGGAACTCAGAAGATGACCCGGACCGGGAGGCACAGCAGGTAGACTGGAACCACTGGGCAGCAGCAGATGAACAGGAACCAGCAGATGAGCAGACAGGAACCAGCAGATGAGCAGACAGGAACCAGGAACTGCAGCAGGTGAGTAGACAGGAACCAGGAACTCAGCAGATGACCCGGACCGGGAGGCACAGCAGGTAGACTGGAACCACTGGGCAGCAGCAGGTGAACAGGAACCAGCAGATGAGCAGACAGGAACCAGCAGATGAGCAGACAGGAACCAGCAGATGAGCAGACAGGAACCAGGAACTCAGCAGATGACCCGGACCGGGAGGCACAGCAGGTAAACTGGAACCACTAGGCAGCAGCAGGTGAACAGGAACCAGCAGATGAGCAGACAGGAACCAGCAGATGAGCAGACAGGAACCAGGAACTCAGCAGATGACCCGGACCGGGAGGCACAGCAGGTAAACTGGAACCACTAGGCAGCAGCAGGTGAACAAGAGCCAAGGTCAGGCAGGATCGTCAGACAAGCCGGGGTCGGGTAAACTGGCAGGCAGCGAGGCACAAAAGGATCAGGCAATACCGAAGTCAGAAAACAGGCCGATGGTCAGGTACAGGCAGATAGCAGGAGGGTCACAGGAAGCCGGGTCAGATACAGGTAAACAAGGCAGATCAGGTCACTTGGGATAAACGCTGTAGAGCAGACAGCAGGGACTGTCTGCAAGTGAGGAGTTTAAATAGCCCTTCGGGCGTCACCTGCGGGGGCGGGAACCAGGAAGTCCAGGGCGTCTGTTCCTGACAGGGTTTCCATGACAGTATCTGTTCCAATATGGCACCAGGACAGGGTCAGGGGAGCTTAGATTTTTTCCCCACGCCAGTGGGCCATGATCAGGGATGCATGCACTGTCCTGGCACCATTTGAGGAGGCCACGAGGATGGTGAGCAGTGACAGTGCATGCATCAGTGACACTGTCCCTCTTGTCCACCTGTTGGAGCACACGCTGCGTGGAATAATGGACAGGGCACTTGAGGCAGAACAGAGGCAGAAAGAGGAGGACTTCCTTACCTCTCAAGGACCCCTTTATCCAGACAGTGTTCCTGCTGGCCCGCCTATCACACAGGAAGAGGACGAGGAGGAGGAGGATTGTGTCAGCATGGAGGTGGAGCCTAGCACTCAGCATCAGCAGCAGTCTTCAAGGGATCAATTACAGTCCCAAGACACCCATGGACTTGTACGTGGCTGGGAGGAGGTGGCTGCGGATCATGTTGTCCTGAGTGACCCAGAGGACTCCGGACCAAATGCTTCAGCAAACCTACGCTGCATGGCCTCCCTGATCTTGCAAAGCCTGCAGAAGGTTCCTCGTATTCGTGCGATCAAGGAGAGGGATCATTACTGGCTGGCAACCCTCCTTGATCCACGTTACAAGGGTAAGGTTGCGGACCTTATCTTGCCGTCGCAGAGGGAGCAGAGGATGAAGCATCTTCGGGAGGCCTTGCAGAAAGGTCTGTGCAACGCGTTCCCAGAGACTGGGGGGTTACAATTCCTGGTCCTGGACAACGTGTTACTGAGGCTTCGGTCAGTCAAAGAAGGAGCGATGGAGAAGGTGGCTGTCTGACCGATGCATTCAGACAATTTTTTAGTACACAGCCCCAAGGTATGATCGGTTCCAGCAACCATCGCCAGCGTCTGGTTTACATGGTGCTCCTTTATACCTAGGGGCAAGATCAGACTTGGACACCTTTCCCACCGAAAATCCTCTGGGTTACTGGGTTTTGAGGATGGATCACTGGCCAGAGCTTGCACAGTAAGCAATTGAGCTACTGGCCTGTCCTGCATCCAGCGTTCTTTCGGAACGCACATTCAGTGCTGCTGGAGGCTTTGTAACCGATCACAGGGTGTGCTTGTCCACCGACTCGGTCAATCGACTGACCTTCATAAAAATGAATCAGTCTTGGATTACCACCAGCTACCAAGCACCTGATGCCGAATATTTTTTTTTAAAATGTCAGATCCCTTTAAGACTGCCTATGCTGATGCTGAGTGACTATCCTCTTCCTCCTCAATGATCATGCTGATAGCTTGTAAGAACATTTTTGGTTCTGGGCACCGCCACCAGTGGCTAAGGCCCAGTTTTTCAGCCCCTGTTTAACAGGGGCGTGTATTTAAAGTTTTTGATGCAATACTTTGCAGCAGGGCTTATTGCTGCGCTCCAACTACAGTATCTGTGAGGGGATTCAGTGTTGTGGCACCAGTGCCTAAGGCCCAATTTTTCAGCCCCTGTTTAACAGGGGTGTGTAAATACAATTTTTGATGCAATACTTTGCAGCAGGGCTCATTCCTGCGCTCCTAATAGAGTATCTTTGAGGGGTTGCAGTGTTGTGGCACCAGTGCCTAAGGCCCAATTTTTATGCCCCTGTTCAACAGCGGCATGTAATTACAATTCTTGATCTAATAATTCACAGCTCGGCCCATTCCTGCGCCCACCAAGAGTAACTGTGAGGACTTACAGTGTTGTGGCAACACCACCACCACCACCATCACCAAAGGCCCAATTTTTATGTCCCTGTTCAACAGGGGCATGTAATTACAATTCTTGATCCAATAATTCACAGCAGGGCTCATTCCTGCGCCCACCAAAAGTAACTGTGAGGACTTACAGTGTTGTGGCAACACCACCATCACCAAAGGCCCAATATTTATGCCCCTGTTCAACAGGGGCATGTAATTACAATTATTGATCCAATAATTCACAGCTGGGCCCATTCCTGCACCCACCAAGAGTAACTGTGAGGACTTACAGTGTTGTGGCACCAGCACCACCACCAAAGGCCCAATTTTTCCTACCACTGTTCAACAATGGCATGTAATTACAATTCTTGATATAATAGTTCACAGCAGGGCGTTCCAGCGCCCACCAAGAGTAACTGTGAGGGCTTACAGTGTTGTGGCAACACCAACACCTAAGGGCCAAATTTCTGCAGAGTATATACGGCAGGCCCATACTTTCAAACATGCAACTTACAAATGACTCCTACTTGCAAACGGAAGGAGACAACAGGGAGTGAGAGGAAATCTACCCCTAGGAAGGGACATTCTCTCCTGTAAGAATTAATATGGGAAAAAGGTGTCTCCTCCACTGATGCTTTATCACCAATCCTTGTTTCAATAAAAAAAACAAATTTTCAAAAAACATTTGTCATTGGGACGGAAAGTGAGGTGAAATGTTCTGAACAGGTGCACAGACAGCAAAACAAATGTTACAGGGGTGATAATCCTTCCCTATGTTTTCCAAAAAGCTTAAAAATAGATTTTTGGGCTGGAGCTACACTTAAAAAATTACAAACAGATTCTACTTAAGAACAAACCTACAGTCCCTGTCTTGTTTGCACCGCCTGTATACTGCTGTTCAGAGTATATAGGGCCTTTTTTTAATTTGGGTGCGGGGTTCCCCTTAATATCCATACAAGACCCAAAGGGGCTGGTAATGGGCTGGGGGGGGGTACCCATGCCATTTTTCTCACTGATTTTGATCCATATTGCCGGGACCAGACATTACATTAAAGCCGCAAGCAGTTTTAAATTACTTTTTTTCCTTTTGAAATGTAATTTTGTGCAGGGAAAGTTCTAAACACGGGAAACACGTGCCACTTCACAGGCATACTTTAGACACCCCCCAGGTACGATATTTAAAGGAATATTTCACTTTTTTTTTTCACTTTAAGCATCATTAAAATCACTGCTCCCGAAAAAACGGCCGTTTAATTTTTGCATTGATACATGTCCCCTGGGGCAGGACCCGGGTCCCCAAACCCTTTTTAGGACAATAACTTGCATATTAGCCTTTATAATTAGAACTTTTGATTTCGAACGTTCGAGTCCATTGTATTTAATAAGGTTCTAAAGTTCGCGCAAACTTTCGGTCCGTTCGCAGGTTCTGGGGAGTCTAGAGTAGGGATGAGTGTTCGGCTCATCCCTACTCTAGACTAACATGCTTTCCTCCCTTTAAACTATGGGGTTGATTTACTAAAACTAGAGGGCAGAATCAGGTGCAGCTGTGCATGGTAGCCAATCAGCTTCTAACTTCAGCTTGTTCAATTAAGCTTTGACAAAAAAACTGGAAGCTGATTGGTTTCTATGCAGAGTTGCACCAGATTTTGCACTCTCCAGTTTTAGTACATCAACCCCTTTGTTTTTAATCAACCTCTTACCTTCCCCCATTGTTGCCTTATGCCGCGTACACACAATCGTTTTTAATGTCATTTTCAAAAACGACGTTTTTCTCGACGTGATTTTTCTTGTTTCCTCTCAAGCCTGTCTTGCATACACACGTTCATTAAAAAAAACGCTCGAGCAAAGCGCAGTGACGTACAACACGTACGACGGCACTATAAAGGGGAAGTTCCGTTCGAATGGCGCCACCCTTCATGTTAGTAAAGTTTGTTGAGCGACGATTCACGCTTTTCAGCCTCGTGCTTTTCAGTCCGTTACAGCGTGACGAATGTGCTATCTCCATTACGAACGCTAGTTTTACCAGAACGAGCGCTCCCGTCTCATACTTGATTCTGAGCATGCGCGTTTTTTTCCCCTCGTAAAAGCATACACACTACCGTTTTTCACGTCGTTAAAAAAAACGATGTGAAAAACGACGTGAAAAAATAGAGCGGGTTCTCATTTTTTTTAGGCCATTTTTCACTTCGTTAAAAATGCTCTGGAGCCTACACACGATCGTTTTTAATGCCCAATTTAAAAAATTGCATTTTTAACGATGCGAAAAAACGATCGTGTGTACGCGGCATTAGGCTTGGTTCACACCTCCGACAGATGTGGCTCGCAACAGGGGTCCGGTGCGTTCCTGTTCTCCGTTTCAGGGACGATTCAGGGCTGAAATTTTGACTGAATTTGGCCCTGAAATGGGGCCAAAGACGCACAGGACCTCTGTGCAAGCCGCTTTGCAGCCTCCCCGGAGATATGTGAATCGGCTCCATGGAGAGCCGGTCACACTATCCTGTCATGCGAACTGGATGCGGGGAAATACGCATTCATTTCGCACATGAGTTCCATTTGTTCACTGACAAGTCCATCCTTGTTCCCCACCATATTTTGATCTATTTGACCCTTCAGATTCATGAAATTACCCATAGGATAGGTGTGATGGCACTGGACTAATGTACAAAGAAGTTTTAAAAAAATTAATAGAAGATAATAAAATATGTCTTCCAAAAGAGAATTTAGTTTATGATAGAGGCCTGGTCACTAGACTGCTGCTTCTCTGATCATGATAGTCCAATCACTCAATAGTTGATCAACTTCTTGGTGTGTGGTTAGAAGTGCCTAGTACAAACCTGAATCTCACTTAAAATGTATTTGATAATAACAGGATGTTACCCCACCATTAGGACATGTTAGCCACAGTTTAAAGTTGGGAACCACTGACCTATATTTGGGAACCACTGACCTATATTTGGGAACAGGGAACAATATTTGCACTATTGGCTACACCAATGACTTTATACAAAGCATGATCTGCCACAAGATGGCTTCCATGCCAATAATAAACTTCTGCTGTATGGAAATTATGAGTTGACGGCATGCTTTTATAAATTGGTGCATCCTTTGGTGCTAGATGTAAGAAATCTTGTGAATCCTGGCTCATTTGATTATATTATGCTTTAAATTGCCCAGAAAGTAAGTTTCTTACTTAGTAACAAAGTGTGCATTTGCCTTGGATGCAACCCATTTCCAAATGGCAACCCTTCCAGAAATTCAAGCTTTATGAAGTTCACAAAGTGTGTGTATTCACCTTAAAGTGAACAAATTTGTCCCAGGGTTACTATATGTATTGTTTATGTGTTTAAGCCAGGTGATTATACCCAATTGCTTGGTCTCAAGGAATAATATATTCAGTTCAATCAGTCTTTCCTCAGAAGGTACTCCATGCTCTTTACTTAGAAATTCCCCTTCTTTATACTTTTTTCAGTTCTAAAACATCATCTTTTTTTTGTGATCTGGAGCCCAAAACGTAACCTAACTTACTCCTGCTTTGCATAACAGCAAGATATTTTTTTTTTTTTTTAGCATTGCGTAGAGTGGAGAGAGATTAGAATACCTTTCAGTTTTTTTTTATACTCCCATTAGGAATATACAACCTCTTTATTTGTGCTGTTTACCCTTATCACAGAAAGTAAAAAAAAAATCCCACATTTTTGGTTGTCACCATAACAACAATTGGGAGGAAATCTTCTAATGGGGAAACTAGTTCTGGTGACAACCAGGGATCCCCACAATTAGAAGGGATTTCCTCTCACTTCCTATTTAGGCTATGCAACAGGAAGTGAGGGGATATCTCCACAATGGGACCCAGATGGCAAAAAAGGCAGGGGTTATAACCTTACCCTGCTCTATCCAGATTTAAAAAAAAAATTACTTTAGCTCTACCTTAAAGCCTAAGTGCAGCTAAAATAAAAGATAGAGAAATCAGCACAAGTAACATAACTTACAGTCAGTCAGTCCTTTATTTTTAGGTCCTGTTTAATTCATATAAACTGCAGTAACAGCTTCTATGAATGGAGCAGCTGGGCAGAAAGGGCGAGTGTAGTCTGGTTCTCTTGATGAGAGCCTGTGGCAGCACCTTGGTTGTCTTAACCCCCATCACACTGGAAGATTACAGAGGAGGGGTGGCCATGGATGGAGGATGATTTCAAGTAAAAGAAAAGGCATCAGCAAGGGACACATGTCCCATGTGCTGATTTTTCAGAACTTTTCTGTTTTCTATTTTGGATGCAATTAGGTTAAATAAAACCTGAGCCTACTCTGCCTGGGGTCAGGAGTGTGTAATGCACAAAGTGATTAGTGGTGTATATGGATTACAGTATGTTGCATATTTTTATGTGCGTTGCCACACCGAATAAGGCAGTTCCCAGGCAATCAAGATGATCCGATCCTTCACCAGCTTCGCTCCTATCCATCGGATGCGGGAAAGGTGAAGTGTGATTCTCATGAGTGATCTGCTCTGAGGTGCCCAAATCTCAGAGAAGCATTCATACAGCAGAGCAGCACACATACATATTGGTGGACCTGGTGACACACGCTAGGACAGGAGAAGAGAGAGAACAGCCTACACCTCTTCCCTGCTCTTCTCATCTTCAGTGTTGGCTCGCACTCCACTGATACTGCTAGTTTTGACAGCAAGAAATAGTGAGTAAATAACGTCACTATTCACCATTATTCATTATTTCCGCATACACTAAAAGTCCCGGCATATACCCCTGGGGTAACGCATATCCAAGCTTGGGAATGGCTGTTCTACAGGAACTGTCAATCAGCATCACATGCTGTTATTAAGCCTATGATCTTCCAGGACCCTCAGATCCTTTTCCATCATTGAGTCAGTCCATTTTTACTTCTCCTTGATTGTATGCTGCATACATGTGTTTAGTACCAATTACATAACATTACACTTATCAACCTTTTAAATCTAATTTGCTATGTATTTGCCCAATCAAAAGTGCAGCTAGGTCAGCCTGTAAATAAGAGACATTTTGCAAGAACGTTATTATACTACATCGCTTTGTGTCATTTGCAAACACAGAAATAATATTTTTAATTCCAAACTGTGTAAAGTTTATAAACAGGTAAAAAATGAACAGTCCCAGAACTGAAGTTAGTTGTCTCAAGTAGCTTCAGGGACTAATTTCAAAATGTAAACTGTGCTGATAATTGCTCATCAGTCTAAAAAAAAAAAAAAAAAGAAAATGTTTTCATGTGGTGTTTCTGGTTCACGCTTTTAGCTTTTTTGTTGCTTTTAAATAATAAAACAAATCTGACATAGAGATAAAAGAAACAAATGCAAAGTACTTTCAGCAATAAAATAATACACGCATATAAACACACTATACAGTATATGGATGCTAATGCAGGAACTGCTCTCTTTCAACTAGAATATACATGCAAAATGTGGAAAAATGCACTTAATATGCTTCTAAAGTGTATGCATTTTGAAAATACAAACCAGCCCTTAAAGAGGTTGTAACCCTAAAAAAAAAAAAAGATCATGTTCCCTTATAGCAGGGTTGAATGAACTCATAAGCTACCGTCCCTTTCTTGAGGGCTTCTCCTCTGGTGGATGGGAAGAGTAGGAATATAAATCTCAAAACCCTTTCTCCCCCCCTTCCCTCCCCTCCCCTTTTTTTTTTTTTTTTCCGTTGCGTCTTTGGCTCATGTGTATTTGCTGTATTGGACTCTCGTTGGGTCCCCTGTCCTTCACACGACGCACGTAGGGGATGAGATGTCTGGACGACCAATGTTTTTTGGCCTCTTGACACAATCTCTTTTTTCCCCCTCTTTGATGCAAAAAACTTTTTGCATACATGCGTCGGCGCGCGTCATTTGTCAATTGCTGCCACAGTGGGGCCGCCTCTGGCATTTGACGCGCGGAGGGTCCCTCTTTAGTATGACATGCCTGACACAATCAATTAATTAACTTTCATCTACCTATATTCCCATATCTGATTCGTAGGATTAAAATTAAAGGGAGAATTTATATATATATTTGATATATATAAATATTAGCCTACTAGTCCCGTTTGGGACACATATGCGCATGTTACATTTCATGCATTGAATGGTTGGATTCGGTCCAATCTTTGATAGATACTATATGGAATTGTACTGTGTGTTTACGACTTTAAAACAAAATACAATATATTCCAACATATTGGTATGGCTTCTTCTTATCCCCTCTTTTTTTCTTTCTCAATTTCCCCCCTTTTTTCCTATGCTTTGGGTTCAGAGGGATAGGTGGATTTGCATTTTGTGTGCTATTTGCGTTCTTGTTTTGGGGCTTGTTGGTGGTGTCTTCCTTGCGTACTGGCGGGACCTCTCTTGCGTGCGCACTTCCGCTCGCGACTTAGTGTGGTTTCCGGTTTCGTCTCGGAGTGCGTCGCGTCTATGTGACGTTCTGCGCAGTGACGTCATCATACTTACGCCCCCCACGCTGCCTTGCTACACAGGTGCGGCGGGATGTTAGATGCCATTTAAGGCCCCTGTCTACTAACGGGGATCTGTACGGGCACTTGACACGGCAGGAGTCGGGACACCTAGGAGATACACAGGTATATATATATTCTCTTTTTTACCGATACCAAATTCTTTGGAGACAACATCATTTTTGATGTCCTAACACCCGATGGTAATCCTCCCTTTTTCTTTTCTTTTTCTACTTTTATATTTATCTAGTTATCCTTTCCTTTTGGAATTAGAACACTGGAATCACATACATATGTGACGTCACTATAAGAGGAATGCATAATCGATGCTAACCTTTTTGACATAAGACTTTCTTTTTTACTGAGTAAACGTCTTATCAAGTTTCTTGTTCCTTCTGTGAATCTAAAGGTTTACTGGTAGGTTAACTATATATATTTCTCTATCGGGTGTAGGCTATAATTATACTGATGGGGGGATGTCACTCATTTTTTGGGGGGCCTACTGATTCGCCTCTTCTCTCTTCCCCCCTTTTTCTTGTCTCCCTGTTTTCCTTTGTAAATGTCCTGCAGAAACCAGACTCATAAAACATATTGAGTCCGTCTTAGCCCTGCCGGTTGTCGCTATTTAGGGACCCTTGTTTGAAGTCCTATGGACCCTGTTCGACCTTGAGCCCTTTATTGTGGGGTGTCTGTTTTGCACCCCATGTCTACAGCAGTACACGTGTCCCATCCACGAACTGAACAATTATTTTTTGGAAATACTTGTAAGCAAATATTTATATATTTTTTTGTATATACTATTTATTTGTTTTTTATTTATGTATACTATTGTATGTTTGTGCATATATAATAGCATATCTATTCAGATTATAATTATGTATTTAACCAAACCTGTCTCTCCATAGACAACCCATGATTTTTATGTCTACAAATCCCCCGAAGAAGGGTATACCGAAACAGCTGTCGGGTCTGACCATAAATGTCCAAATTTCCTTTTTTGAATGTAAACAGTCTTGTGGATCTGTATTTAATCCATGTGTTTTATACTAGATTGTTTTTTGTAAGAATTTTTGTACTCATTAATTAAATCTATATATTTTTTTATATATCCTTGTGTGTTGTCAGTCACTTCCAAAGTCCCACCTCCAGGGGGGTTTTTCAGTTTTTTTATAGCAGGTTAAACAGCACAGTGCTTGTGCTGTATAATCTGTCCCTTTCTATGCTGTAAAACACCTGGTTGATACTGCCTGTTCCTGTGTCCCCCTAAGTGTGCTGACCACGGTAATCATGGCTGGTGATCCATGATACCGTGGTCAGGTTATGCGCCTCCGTCATCCCACTGCTCTCCACTCTCACCCCTTTCCCCCTTCCTTCCTGCCTGTCAGCTCCTGTGTGTGAGAGACAATCTCTTCCCCACCCCTCCTGTCGCTATTAGTAGCTGGCAGTAAAGTTAAATAAAGATTACTGATAGCCCCTCTGTTCTTCTAAGCTCTACTACACTGTGTACATGTTTGTATAAAATTGTTCCTGTAAATACCTTATTTCAGAGGGAGGGGCTGAGCAGACAGCACAGCCGTCATGTGACCTCCCAGCTGACATCAGAGGGGGATCTTGGCTGTAGCCCTTAGATCGGGGGAGGAGAGCGACTGGAGGTCACATGACCGGCCAGAAAAGAACTGAAATAAGGTATTTACAAGCATAATGTTATACAAACATGTACACAATGTAGTATGGCTTAGTAGAACAGAGGGGCTGGCAGTAATCTTTGAGTTTACAACCACTTTTCAGTTTTCTAGCAACACTGCTCTTTTTGGCTTCCCTTCACTTTTGATTCCCTGAAACTTGATATAGGTTTCCAAATGCCCATATTTTTGATCAATCTATGATATATTATTGGGTCACTGGTATATTTATTGATGGTTTAGGTATAATTGTAAGATATATTTGAAGCAATATTTTTTTTTTTTTTTACAGACAAACCACCATTACCAAACCAAAAAAAAAAAACATTGAAAGTGTTCAAGTGCATTGAAGGAAGGGGGAAATGTTGTTATCGAAGTGCAGTTCCTCTAGACTTAGTACAGGTATTCCATCTGCATTGGCTGCCTTGCATTGAATAACATGAAAAGTATTCAAAAGTAATTGCTTTATTTGAACTCTATAAAGTATACAACAGGCACTCAGCAATACGGCTGCAGGTAAAATACAGAGCAAATCAAGAGCAGTTCATTATATGAAGAATATTGTTCATCTACATCAAAAGAGTGCAACTGGTCAATGACCATTTGAGGACAGACTTGTTCAGACAGACAAAAGTATAGGTTTTTTTTTTTCCTTTTTTTTAGCTTTATCATCGTACTAAGGAAAATATATCCATTAATATACAAAATAACCAACCATTTAAAAAGAGCAGAAAGTGGAATAAATAGGCAACGTCCAATGGAACCTTACTGTCTGGAATGCCCAAAGCCTTTATGTACACTCAGTCTAAGTGTCATGCCTTTGCATTACAGAAGAACAAGAACAATAGGAAAAGTCTCAGTTCTGCCTTCTGTGCCAGAGATGATTTGCATATACAAAAACTTATAGATAGAAGTGGTTCTGCTTTGCTAAGGGCTTTGGAAGGCTGCTTGATGAACCTTGATGTGTGTGTTTTTTTTTATTTTTTGGGAGGGGGGGATATTCACTTTGATACTATCTTGAATATATTTGATACATTCAAACATAAAAGCTGTGAATCTAACATTCCATTTATCTTGGCAAACTCCATTGCTTATTATATTTTAGGGAAAACTTCATGACACTAATGTGTCTATTAATTCAAACAACCTTTACCTATGATTTACACATTTTTTAAATGAATTCATTTGGAAAAAAAAATTAATCCTGCGTGAAAGTTGTGTGAATCTTGCGTGAGAACATTTTATAAAAAGAATGTCATATGTTCCAGGATCTTAAGTCAGCTGCTTACACTAAATCAACAAATGATGGTTTTATAGAGTGTGAACATGTAGAGGATGAACTGGAAATTAAGATGAATTCTAATTTGAACTTTTATACCAAAGTTGATTACCAGGTCATGTGACCTGAAAGATCTATAAAGGTCCTGTGGGGTGCTTCTGCTTTCCTTTTATTTTATTTTACAGGACTGTGGTTTTGGCATAGTGACAGAAAAGGAGAGAAGGAGGGTTGAATATATGTTTACCCTTCAATATTAGCAGTTTGAAATGTGGCAGTAAAAAATAGGATATTGTGGGGCTACCCAGATCTTAAAAGGTGTGGACCCCATTTGAGGCACATATTTTACTATGTGCAACACTTTGTGCAAGATTGTGTTTTGATTGGAGAATATTCAAAAAAATAATGGGTACATTGTGCCGTAACCCAACTTGTGATGATGATATCTAACAAAATTAGTATATTTTTACCTTACTTCGCATTATTGTGTAAGCAACTGACAAGGATGCATATGTTCCATGACCAAGAGAATATATTGTCCCTTTTGTAGTATATACATTACAGGGCAATGGAAATGTTATCCTATATATTACTATATATAGGATATATAGCATTATATACACTCTGGAACTGTGAATAAAATATGGGGCCTAAAATAGAGAACATAGCTCTCATCTATTCCTATGTTGGTGGCAGTTTTTAGAAGTGGTCTACAATTGATTTTCATATAGAAAAACAGTACAAAATTATTTGCTTGATGGTAAGAGTAAATTTATAAGAGAATACAAATCTTTTATGAGTGTATTATGATTCAGATTGTTGCTCTCTGGATGTTAATCTGCTATCATGATATAAAATGGTCTGACTGCAAAACGCTTTATTTTTCTTGTCTTTAAAGGATTACTTCATCTTATAAAAAATAAATCCACATCTTTTTTGCAGGTAAAAAAATGTGCAATTTTTTTTTTTACTTGGAGCCTGTAAAGCAGTGCACCCACAATCAGCAGATCGTGGGTGCCATGCAGGCCTCCTGCAGACTTGTCAGTGTATCTGTTTGCTCATACCTCATATGGGTAGGCAGATACACATTGATCTGAAGAGAGATTGAACTACCAGAGCGCTCAACAGTGCCGTGGGCTGGCGGGACTTGTAGTTTTCTAATTCACAGAACACTGTCAATGGATGATGTGGCCAAGCAGGCGGAGTCCCGCACGGCCACATTTTCTTTGGAATGTGGCAGTGAGTGGGGAAAGATGATCCCCCACTTGCTGTGAAAACAAGAACGAGTGGGGGGGAGGGGGGGCCTGTGCAATTGTAACATGTTAGATGTTATAAAAGGTGAACTTATCCTTTAAAGAAAACCTTTCCTGAGAGAAGCATTACGAATGTCGTTGTCAATTTTAAAAGCTAGCCATAGATGGATTAAAATTCTATCAGTTCAGCAGGGACCAGCTGATTTTTGATCCATATGTGGCCATTCCTGTTCATTAGATCGATCTCTGTTGAACAGTAATGTTGGAAATCTTGGGTCGATTAGTGGCTACAGCAAGTCCCACTATTAGAATACAATATCCTGGCAGGGAGGATTCCTTCATCCATCTCACTTGTGTGGATGAAGGAAACTGTTCATTTTTTTTGTTCAAAAAAAAAGAATAATTTATGGCCAACTTCACTCTGCAAATCCTAGTTACTGGCTGTCCTGCTCTGATCTTGTTTCAATCCCTAAGGTCATCAAGCCAGAAAAAAGTAAAGCAGACTGGGCCTTCTGACTTTACTCCCCGCTTTCCTGATTTTTACACTTATCATTCACTACTTCTTTAACATAACAGCCAGACAACTTTCAGGCAATATTTGAAAAGAGTTTAGAAACGGCAGCCTCCATATTTATTTTAAGGTTTACTTTAACATACTGTAATTTACTATAAATATTTGTAGCCTACAAGTTGTTTGTATGTTCTATAAAGTTGCATTGACGAGAAGAGCAATAGGCTAGAAATAAAACATTCCCACCAGCTGCAATAGCATTATTTGTTGAGGTCGTGTTATACCTGCATGTGTAATATAACCTAATTCTCATTCTTGTCATCATTGCAGATAATAGACATAATTAATCTGCACACGTTAGGGACTTTTAGCCCTATTCTAATTGCATAGTGAATTCAAAATGCTTTCTATGGAAAACCTCTGCTCTAAAGCTCCCAAATGGGGAAAGCTCATCTTAAAAAAATACAGTTTTCTTTCTATTCCTTTTACCAGCTGAAGTATCACTTTAAAGCTGAACACCAAGCAAAAAAATAGAAAAAAAACTTTCATGTAAATATATTCCTCAATAGCTGCCACAAGGGATATAACTCCGCTTTGTGTGCACCAAATGCCTTTGCAAAACCAGCTATTATTCCAATAAGTGTAGCTGTTAGAGCATCACTTTACTGTACATAGCATGCACAATAGCAGAGGTTCGGGAGGGACCCAACTGGGTGGGAACTGACTGTCACTGACATCTCCAGTGACATTAATACAGTAAACTGTTTTTATAAAATGCACTGTCACTGTGCTAATGAAACTGGGTAGGAAGGGGTTAACATCTGGGGCAATCAATGGGTTAACTGTGTGCCTATGGAGTGTTTATGTGTTTACTGTGTGGTGCTTTTACTCAGGGATGTGACAATTTTTACTTCCTGCTTTGCAGGGGGACAAAAACTGCCACATCCCTGCTGTCAGTAGAGAGATTTGTGTTGTTTACATACAGAGGTCTCTCTCCTATCTTCCACTCTGCCGATTCC
This sequence comes from Rana muscosa, assembly GCA_029206835.1. NCBI lineage: Eukaryota > Metazoa > Chordata > Amphibia > Anura > Ranidae > Rana > Rana muscosa. The sequence goes on from CM055123.1 coordinate 167,836,551, forward strand.
AGACATGACATTGACCGAGACCTCGTGATCGGCATGTAAGGGAGCCATTGACCACTTGCGCCTCCTACCCGAAAAAGCAAAATCATGCAGGCAATGGATACGTTCTCTGTCATTGTATCAATTGCCTGTGAAAAGTACCATATTCATTCCTCAGGAGGTATTCAGTATAGGGACAGTTTCTGGCTATATAATGACATGGTGAAAGCTGGAGAAAGCCATAGCCAAACTTTTTGACACAAGTTATTTTTACTTTTCCCTACATACTTACACCCTACTCTTTTTTAAATCAACAGCCAGCCCTAAACAAAAGTTTTTATAAAGAAAAGGTGTTAGTACACCACCAGATCTGCCTTGCGATTGGTCACAAACTCTTAGGCTGGGTTCACACTAAACACGGACAGCAGGGGTCCGTTTCAGGAATGAATTTTGCCTGAATTGGGACTTGAAATGGACCAGAAGATGCACAGGACCCCTGTGCAATCTGATCCGCAGCGGCTCCACAGATGTTTGAACCGGCTCCATAAAGAGCCTGTCATGCGAATTGGACGTGGAGAAATCCGCATCCAATTTGCACTAGTGTGAACCCAGCCTTAAAAGAGAAGTATGGGTTTTTATTAAAGATTCATACTTACCTAGGTGGATGCAGCATCAGACCGATGCTGCATCTGTCCCCCGCCGTATCTGCACTGAGAACCGAGCCACCAAACACTGCCGAAGGCTCGGTTCACACAGATCCCCGATAGGAGAGCTGCTGACTACCAGTTAGCATCTCTCTTCTCTGCTTCTCCACACTCATTGGAGAGCTGAGCTGTGGAGGGGTGGGGAGTGGCCATCTCAGCGGCTTGCTGAGACCACCATCAAACAAGGCAGCTGGAGAATCCAGACTTGGAAGTCGGGATGACGTGCTGCCTCGACTGCTGGCAGTGACGTCAGCAGAGAGTGGACTTCAGACCGCACACCGCTGAAAATGGGTTACAGGAGTGCAAAACGAATTGCACTCCTGTGACCCAGAGGAGAAGCCCAACCTAAAAAGCTCAGGCTGGACTTCTCCTTTAAGATCAGTTGCTGAGCCTGAGTACAGGGCACAATAGAGGATATCTTATAATAGTGATATATACACTAAAAATACTGCCGCAACTAATATCCTGGCCTTTGAATAAGAGTTGGTCAAAGGATACTTCCGGTTAAATCAAAAGTGATTAGTAATAAATCATTTCTAATTGTTTAATATATAGGGTTAATTAATCTGGTGATTGTAAGGACAAGAGAGGATATTTAATACCCTTAGTGGCAATGATCAAGGAAAAATATGTGTTTTATGGCTGACAGATTTCCTCCTAAACATCAGATGGCTATGTCAACTTACCCCTGTGTAATATAAATGTTTGTCAAAGGTACTGAATGCCTCTGTCTGTCATATTAAGGGTGGTCCAACCTGCTGCTCAATTTGCCCATGTATGACCAACACTTTGGTCTGCATTTTTATTTTCCTACTAGAACACAGGAAGATAATGCAACCACTAAATGTCAGAATTCATCAGATTCACATTTTTTCAGGAGTTTGCCAACATTTCGTGGAAGGATAGACCAGTGTAGTGAATAATCCCCTTTTTACATTATGTGATCATGGACTACTCCATCCTTGCAGAAACACTTTACTAGAGTCTAAAGTCTGCATTGCTACACTGAATGGTAGAGCAAAGTATTATACTCACTTTAGTTTTATGTGCACCTTATCACAACAGTAATATTTGTGTGTATAGACTGATAGTATCTCATATTAATTAGACCCGCACATACATTTATACATTTCACGGAAATGATGCTGCATCCCATTAACAGATACACAGCTCCAGTACATTGAACAGAAATCAATAGAACAAAGTCATCATTTTTGTATTTCATAAATATATAATAAAGGATTAGAAACTGTCAGCAGAAAGAACTGTAAAACATTGCAAGCTAAGAAAGGACAACAGTTTGAGGTGTGTTTGTCATAGTCATGCAGCATAACACCAAACGGTTATTAGAAGATGCCGTGAATTTAAGGCACTTGTAACAATGCCAAAATCATCAGGTTTCATGGTTCAGGACGATGGAACAGATGAAGTGATACGGGTACAATCGTATACTACTACTGACAATAATTCCACCTGCACCTAGCTAAACACTGCACATTACAAATAAGAAAAAAAAAAAAAAGATCATCCCATGAGTTACTACTTAAAAAATACTGCTATGCATATCTAATAAATATTAACACAAAAATACCTACAGTCACACAAATACGATTTGCATGTGGTCCTACTGTTGGACACGCCAATTCAGACATGCTTCAGGACACTTAACAGAGGTGAAGCTGAAGACTTATACCATAACTTAATCAAGAGCCAAAATCAGAAAAATATTACTATCTTTGATATACTGTAATTAACAGCCAACAACAGCATGTATGCCACCATTACATTTTCTTTTATATGTCTCCCCAGGCCCACCCCCCTCCCCCATCCCTTGGTTTGTTCAGTCATTCAAGGAATACATATACATTCAAGTTGCTTTTAAGTCATGTTGTGGATAAAATGAAAATTCCAACAAAATGCATCCCCAGTATCATCATGAAAAAATAAATAACTAAATGAGTCTGTGAAGAATGAGGATTGATGATGTGAACGATGGTTAAAATTTGTAATATCTACAGTTAGATATGTCTCTCATTATGATGTACTATTAATGCATACCATTTGCTCAACCCTTGGCCGCCAGAGGGAACTGAAGAGCAAATCCTATATGACATGAAGGGGTTAGGTGAAAAGGTTTGTCCTGAAACTGTTCATTGAACCTAAATCTTTAGGCTGCTCTCACGAGAAAGCACATTGAATCAGTTTGTTTTAAAGGTTAAAAAATCTACAGTAAAATGGTGCTCCAGTCTTTGGAAACGTTACAGTGGGAGGATTTCAAGGAAAGGGTGGTCTTCAAGATTCTGAGGCAGCTTTCCCATGTCACTCATTCAAAGTCACACTTTGCCCCATTGATAAAAAAAAGTAGCTACCCCCTTAAACGGAGGTAGTTACAGTGTATATATACAGTATATGCTACAAGTACTGTTTAATTCTCCATACAAGTTACTTAATGTACAGTACAGTAGTTTGTGTAAATTTCCTTTTTTTTTACACACTGTACATGTCTTTTTGTACTTGAATTTTATATAGACAACTTCAAGAATTGTATTATTTGTATTTTACACCTTGGATTATTGCTACATAGTGGGGTTTATTTACAAAAAAGGAGCAAAAGAAAAAAGTTGTACTGCAGAAAGCACCCATCCATCCGTAATAAAATTTAATGAAATTTCTGTTCAGTGTCAGCAAAAAAATAAAAGCTACAATCTGATTGGGTGCTGCAGGCAGCCCATCTTCTTTCCATTGCACTTTTAGGTCAGCCTCACTGACATTTGTACAAATTCTATAATTCTTTAGTCAGATGAGATTACCAGATGGGTTTCATGGTGATATTTCATTCAGACAAATCAAATAATTTTATGTAGTCATTTTACAGAACATACAATTAAACCCCCCAAAATATGCTTGTTTTGAGGGTATACATTTTTATGTAATACTATGATTGGTGAGATGCTTGGGAAGTAGTTACCAATAACTTTGCATAAATACAATGGTTGAAAAATGAGTTATAAACATTATAGATGGAATATATACATAGCACCTGTATAAAGTAACTAGAGCTTGTCTGACACTGACTGGAATCATTTAGGAAAACATGTATTACATTCTTTTAGCAACAACCCCCCACAAATTAGTGCATCAAATTCCCTTCTTCTTAACAGAATGGGCTGTGTGGGGTATGTTGCAGGAATTGTTGGATTTTTATTTTTTTATATGCTAATGAAAGCCAAATGTAGAGCTTCTTTGTGTAGTTGAAGATTTTTCATCCCCAACAAAATTGAAACAATTAAAGTTCTTCTTTAACAACCATTTTCATGGTGCCACTAACAGATTTTTTTGAGGACTTACACTACTGTACTGAGATACACTATTTTACCAAAAGTGTTGGGACACCTGCCTTTACACACACATGAAATTTAATGGCATCCCAATCTTAGTCAATAGGGTTCAATATTGAGTTGACCCACCCTTTGCAGCTATAACAGCTTCAACTCTTCTGGGAAGGCTGTCCACAAGGTTTAGGACTGCGAGCCAAGCCTTCTTGTCCAACATCAGTGCCTGACCTCACAAATGCGCTTCTGGAAGAATGGTCAAACATTCCCATAGACACACTCCTGAACTTTGTGGACATCCTTCCCAGAAGAGTTGAAGCTGTTATAGCTGCAAAGGGTGGGCCAACTCAATATTGAACCCTACGGACTAAGAATGGGATGCCAATAAAGTTCATGTGCGTGTAAAGGCAGGCATCCCAATACTTTTGGTAATATCATGTATATAAGATCATAGTCTGTCTTCTGGGTGTGTTAATGCCTTTTATACTGGTTAAAGGGCCACTATGATTTAAAACTGCATACTTATTTATTATAGGTTTGTTTTAATTATCTAAAATGATGTTTTATCTTTTTAACATGGAATCACATATTTGATTGCAAGTTAATCAATGTTTCTGCATATAAATAATCTCTGCCATCAGTTGTGTCAGACTGGAAGACCTCTGATATCTTAATACAGTGCATAGTTATTTTTGTGTAAGGTTTTCTTTAAGATAACCTATAAATATAAAATGTCCTTATTCCCTTACTTTCCTATAAAGATAATTTTTTATATTTTCCAGAGATAGTAACTTGTACAAAATCTTTGTAACCAGGGACAGTTTGCTAAAATGTTTCCAAGAGAAAGCAAATTGACCTATTATTTTAATAACACACATAGCGGGTGATACACAGTTATTCTTTCGATGTGTTTATCAATTATTATCTCTCCGTGTCCCGAAAGCTGATTTCTGACAAGTGATAGTGCTCACTCTTTTTCTAACAGTTGCTGTGTTAGAAATTATGAAACAATTTCTATTTGGTAAAAATTATGAGGATTCTTTTCATTAAAGGCGGAAAATGGAGAGACTAAAATGTTACTGTTTATTGCTTTATAGGACATCTTCAATATAAAATATTTACTACTTTGTAATCAAATTAATCCTGGTGTATTTTATCTGTTTATCCTGTAATTAATGTGTCGGATCAGGAACGTGATAGGGTTCAATTTCACCTTTGCTGATGGCTCCCTCCAGCCCAAGCCTTTTAGTCTGGAAGAATATTCAAATTCACAAACAATGTTATACCTTTCACAGATGTTGCTGAGTTCCCATCCTTCACACTTTCAGTCTAGCAAATATGATTCATAGCTTATCTAAGATTTTTTCTATAAACATGCACTTTCTTATCTCCCAAATGTCCATGTTTATAGCTAGGTTTATCACCTGGGGTACTAACAGTTATAGGTAAAGTTGATCCAGGGTAAATCCGATTGCCTCTCGGGGGATCAGGAAGGAATTTTTTCCCCTGCTGTAGCAAATTGGATCATACTCTGCTGGGGTTTTTTGCCTTCCTCTGGATCAACTGTGGGTATAGAATTGGGTATATGGGATTGTACGATTTTTTTTTTTTTTTTTTTTTATGGTTGAACTGGATGGACTTTGTCTTTTTTCAACCTGACTAACTATGTAACTATGTAACTATGTAACCCAGCTCACTGCAGAAAGAGGACAAATTAGCCAGAAGGCAATGATTATTTTACCTATGTAGGCACTTTAAAGGGTGTAGGTATCTCTAATGGTTCAAATTAATGTTCAACTGATATAACAGACTGAAATAGAAGAATTGGTTTGTTGTAGTATTGTGCCCGTGAAGCCATTGGGAGACAAAGCAGGTTAATGGTTATAAAGCAAAGGCAAACATAAGACCATTCCAGGGAGACACTGGGTATAAGGGCAAAGGGTTTACGAAATAGAAAAAATAATCCAGGATTATTAGGCCCTATTTTAATAATTACTGTAAAATGTCATAAAGGGTAAATTAATTTATAGTTTAACTATTTTTTATCTCACTAGCTGCATGCTGCTGATTCTAGGAAAAATCTTCCTTTCAGAGCCTCCTTAATAGCCGCCAGATATTGCCCTGAGTGGTTAACTTCCATCTGAGAGTGTTAACAGCATCCACTTCTAGTGTGAAAAGTTCCGCTGGTTGCTAGCTTCCTTCTGCCCTCTTCACCATTCACAGCTTTCATTACTATTCTCCCACACTGCATCACATTCTGTCAATGGGGGAATAACAGCTGAATAACAGAATCTCCACTGCCTATTCACACAGTGTAATACATTGTGTGAGATTAGTAACACAGACTCCCTGAATGGTGGAGAGGGCAGAAGGGGGTGAGCGAGCTGCGGGACTATTTACACTAGCAGTGACTGCTCTTGACTTTCATAGAGTCAGGCAAGGACTCGGCAAGATTTTACAAGAAGCAGCAGCTTGTAGGTAATAGGTTAAACACCATTACATGTAACTCTGTTTGATGATAAACCCCCCCCCAAAAACGACTACATTTAAGTTTTTAGTGCTTCATTGGTGCCTCCTAGATAAAATTTGTAATTAAATGCTTATCTGCATTTAGATTCCAATGGTCCTGTCTACTGCCATAAGTGAATTGTCTAAAGGGATATATAGATTATGCCATAAGGGCGGGCAAACAAGAAGAAATGTTCCCAGAGGGAACACAGACATCAATAAAAACCTTACACAGTTTCTTGCATTTTTTTACTTCATACACAATTTAAAAGTTCTGGTTCAAGTTCTACTTTAGGAATTTCCCTGGAGCAAAGTCTGAGCTGAGCTGAGTTTTCACTTGTCAGGGTATCTGCAGCTTGTCTGATTTTATGTCGCCAAAAGTATTGCATTACAAACAATTGGTCTAAGAATGTTTGCATCCAATGCTAAAATCTATTTGTGTAGTTATGTTAGGCATGCACTTCAGTGTTTCCACAACCTGTCCCTTGGACAGAATAATGCTAGCCACATGCAGAACAATTTCAAGGAAATTTCAACCTTTTCAACCAGCTTTAAATAGCAAAAACAACTGCATGGCTAAAAGAAACCTTGCCAACACTTTAGATATTTTCACAGTGTTGATAGAAAGTACTGGTATTTGGTTGCATTCATCTTTTGGTCATTTGTGCATGTGAAAGATTGTTGCATTTACCTCAAATTTGCCATATTTGTGGCCAACATTATAATTTACATGGTTTCAGTTTTTCTTCGCAATAGTATTTTTACTTAGACATTGTGCAAAGCCTCTTCTAGGTGTATACCCGAAAAGGAAAGTTCACTGAGTTTATAGTTTTCAATAAGTATTAGATAATATATTGTATGTTATATTTTTCATAGTCTTTATGGGTTATTACTTCTAAAAAACAAAAATTCATAAAAGATCCATAATTTAATGATAGTGACCCTTTAAAATGACTATTTTTTTGGTATTTCAGAATAGATGTTATTAATGAAGCATCATACAAGCAAAGTACAGCTCCCATTGACAAAGATCATATGTTTTGGACTGGTAACATATTAACCATTTAGGATTGCACTTTTAAAAGCCTGTAAAATAACGTATAACTATATGTAGGGATTCTGCCCTATGATGTTGTGTACCAAATTAAATTTAGTATGATTTGCTGAAGGGCTGTAACCAGGCCAAGCAATTGTTCACCTTTTTCTGGGCTTTGAAGGTACTTAAGCTTAGTGGGTTATTTGCTACTGCCTGTTACTCTGAAGGAGGTTCCAGTAATCTGTGTGAGAAGGAAAATCACTGAGTTATGAATATGTATCTGACCCAATCAATCTCTGAGGTCCATGTTCAGTGGTATAATTTGTAAGATGATAAATATACGAGGCACCCTTCCAGAGTGTTCTCTGCCTCCTGGACTTTTGCCTGGAGAAGATGTGTATTTATAGTGTCTCTCTGCTTGGGCCTTTCCTCTGCCTGGGCATGTGTGCCAGAGGCCCAGGGACTTAAAGCAGTTGTAAAGTCATTTTTTAACTTTTACCTAAAGGTAAGCCTGTAATAAGGCTTACCTGTAGGTAAAAAAAAATCTCCTAAACCTTTACGGTTTAGGAGATATTCCCCTCGCAATGCGCCGCTGACAGCAGTGGCGCATGCGCACAGGGGATTCTCGGGCTGAAGGCTCGGCAGACGCATGCCCGGGAGTGAGACATCGCGGCTCCAGCCACTCACAGCGCTGGAGCCGCGATACCCGGAAGACACGCAGAGGCAACATGTCATCTCCCTCAGCGTGGACCAGGTGAGTTAACGATACCTCGTTCTAAGGTAAGTATTTCATAATGAGCTATTATGCGGTGCATACAAGCTCATTATGCCTTCCCCTTGCAGGTGACAAAAAATAAATAAAAAAATCATTTGTGACTTTACAACCGCTTTAAAGCTACCTTCTGTAGTGAAAATCTGGAGATAGTTGGATTTGGAAGGAATCTTTTTGTTGGGGAGTGTCAGAGAGGAATTGGGTAAACCCAGCTACCATCTAGATATTGTACAAAGGATTCATATCTCATAAATCTAAATATTGTTCATTGCTATCAGGGAGTCAAAAGCCAGACTTTTTAGAGAAAGATCCACTGCAGTTTTAAAAAAAGACTGCTCTTACAGGATCATATAGATCTGTCTGGCTGTTCTTTCAGGGTTAGCAATTACTAGGAGGCTACTCTCAAAGGAGCTTGTTACTATTTCTTTCAGAATACCTGTCCTATTTTTGTGCCCTTCTGGGTATCCTGCACTCCTAAACCCTCTCTCCTAAAATTGAGTTTAGCAAAGGTAAAAAGAATAAACAGATTTTTTCACCTCACCAAGGACCAGACCCTGAGATGGAAATGTTAGCCTGCCACACTAATTAGGGGGTCATTCCACACCACCCCCAGAGGAAGAGTGCTACATATATAGGTATCTTATATTTTTTCCTTATATAATGACATTATAATAGACCGCTTCATAGAGAATATTGTATAGCTCTTACTAGCTACATTCAGAGTTATAGATGAAGATGGATGAATGAATTGATAACTATGATAATTTTCAACAGCATATGCATCAGTTGTGCTTTTTATTATTAGAATTGTTAAAAATCTAACAAAAGATAGAGGTTAACATTCAGTCTTGTCATGAACACAAACAAAAAAATAAAAATAAAACAAAATAAAACAAAAAACAGCTTCAAGAATTGGTTTGACATGAACATAGAATGACCAAATGATTGTGGTCCTCACAATGAATGGGCTATAACAAAGTCCTTTTTATCAATATACAGGGAAACTTGTACCATATATAATAAAAAGAGTTCCTGTTGTCAGCACTCAACAGAGGTAGCTGGGCCAGTACTGAAAGTCTATTGGGATTGTTGAAATTTTTTGCAGAGTCTCTTAATATAAGGGTCTACTACAGGAAATGCTTGCTAAAGGCACTTACAAAAAACCCATTGCCTTTGTTTCATGCATGCCTGAAGCATTTTCATAATCATTACACACTACAAATATGCATACCTCAACATCAGCAAACTCATTAACTTGCCTAGTACTGGCGGCATAGGTCTTTTAACAGAAGTGGGTCCTGCAATATGCCTATTTTGCCTTTATGTTCCACAACAGCTACTTTATGAGCCTCAGTAATAGTCACAGGAATATAGTCCATATTTTTACTCGGAATCAAAGGCTTTCATAAAAACAAACCTTTATAAAAAAGTAAATATGTCATCACAAAAAATGGCTGCCTCTATTAAGCTCAGTCAACAGGCACACTTTGTTAAAATTGTCACGTTGTTTTGAAAGTAAGGAGGAAAAAGATATTCATTTTCAGCAGGACACATCTGGGATACAACTAATAAATATTTTCCACACTTACTCTGACCTGCAGTAAGTTATTAGTTTACATACTTTATAATAGGCATAACCATATTGGACTCTATGGCTGCTGTTTTTGCTGCTGGCTAGCAAGTCGCATCTACCCAACATGCGAGTGGATTGTGGGCTTCACACTAGGATTGCAGTCAGAGGGCCAATATGGTATGGCCGTATTCTAAAGATTGAGTTGTTCTCGCCACATATAGTCAACTGTACCGAAATAAATTATCCCTTTCAATGGATAGAACTAGCTACAAAATATGTACAGTTTTAATACATTTTACATTATACTGATCAAGGGTAAATTGTGAATTCTGCAATAATAGAAAGCATATACTTTTAGTGAAGAGGCTTTTGCTTCAGGACCACCATGTCAACTGCTATATTAAGGGAGTGGGGCAAAACATAAAATATGTTATATGAGGGTTATTGTGAACTAAGCAATAAGTCCTAATGCCACTGTAGTAACTATAGCAGCATCAATCAAGGCATCATGGTGACCCCGAGCACTATTCTTCCCCAGTTCCATCTTTTGTTCTCTTGGCAGCCATATTTCAGGAAAGCTGTCTTCAGCAAGGCAGAAGCAGGAAAGAAAAATGCATCAAAAGTCTGTGTCCCATCCTGAATTGTCATCAGGGGGAGGATCCTCATTATCTTCTGGAAAACTGTCAAAATTGCTTGTGTCTGTGGGGGATGAAACCTGCAATAAAATGACAAGAGACAATGAAGAGCTTTACACAAAAATACTGAAGGCAACCAATTTTTTGCTGATATATACATAGAGAAATACCATACAAAGTCTTCATTTTAATTTAATATATTTCATATTTTAATGAGGTCTATATTGCCAAAAAAGGGGTTTTGTTAAAGGTCTGCATAACCAGGTCAAGATGGATTGCATTACTATAAAAGTTTTATAATCAGAGGGACCAATGTAGACAGGGAGGCTATGGTAACCATTGCACCAAGTGGATAGGACTATGTTACTAAACAGGAAGGGGCACATTGTTTGTGTCAGGGGGCTTTTACATTCTGAAACAAGTTCATGAGAATGCAAAATACGATTGAAGCTGGTCACACACCGAGGTCAAATGCACCTTTTATTTAATTCTTAAAGCGCTCAGAATCATTTAAAACTGAAGTCAACAAATACCTGCCCAAAGCCTATTGGCACAGGCCATAGTACAAATGACATGTTACCACTAAGGGCCTGTTATTAGAAGACTCTATATTAGCCTGACTCTTTTACCAAAAATGTAATTATGTGTTACCAGCAGGGAAAAATTAACTGAGGTACCATATGTTTTCATAGAATGTTATCAAACAGTTCATGCTGAACTGACCTGAACACATTTTAATCAGTGTGTACCCAGCTTCTCAGAGGCAAGGCTAGAATAGCCACACTACCATGATTACATAGCCTGTCCTGTAGATTTCCCTATTTGCTAATCAGGGAAGGCGCTATTATCAGAAAAATACATTACCAGGGACAATAGTAACATAGGAACGCACATACTTAAGGAGAAAATACAGGTCAAGAAGGGACAATTTAGTAGGAGCACACTGGGAAAAACACAATCAGTAAAACTACAGCTGTTGTTGAAACTATAAACTTCATCAATCCCCACCAGCCAATCTATTAGGTCAGTCAAAAAGGAAACAAGGCACATTGGGTTTTGTAGCTGGAGGTAGTGTCAATTGATCAACCAACCTAGATGGCAATTTGTTGATGTTAAGGCCTTAAAATCTTAGCAGTCAGAAGGATGCCCTGGTACACATTTTTTATTTTACTAAGCATTTCTGATACTGGGCTTGAAAGTCATCATGTTGTAGTCTTCTAACTAGTCAGCAGGTGGAGCTCTAGGAACAGACTGAAACCAATTAAGGCAGAACTTGGCTAGAAAGCTACATGTGCTGAATACTTATGTATTTCACATGTCTGATACCTTATACAGCAGAAGCCCATAGTTCATAGGCCATACAACTATTATATATAATATAAACTATTGTTTGTTTACTGCACTATGTTTGCCCTATATCACTGATTGCTAAAGCTGTCCTAATATTTTAAAAAAACCTTGAACTAAAATTACATCAGCTCCCCACCACCCTATGTCAAAAGGCTGCATGGTAGCTGTAAAAATAAAACACTTGAGGGGAAAAGTTGGAATATATACAGAATTTCCACCCTGCTTCAGCACTGGACAGGGTAACATCATGATACTTTTAAATCCTGAGAACACCAAATCCTGTACATTGTGCAGCAATGTCTTTTTTCACAAGATTTGGAATCCTCATCATCGACCGGATCCTACCAGAAGAATCATGACATTGACCTTGCATAAGCACTGTGAGTAGAGGGATTGAAGGTTAGTTCATTTTCCAACTTTTATTTTTTCTTACAACTTTAATGTCATTGTTTTGTTGTGGGAGTGAGCCTTATGTAACCTTTTAGTGCAAGGTCCAATTTTCGTCTGAGTAGATTTCTGGGAAAAAAGAGCATTGTAAGAATTGGAAAACAGTTCTCTGTGTACACTCACAGATATGTAAAGTATTTAGAAGCAGCAGAAAGTAAGAATGGGAAAAAAAAACTTACACTTGGTATAATAGGAGGTGTCAATGTACCTTTCCTTAAACCTTCCCAATTAAAGCCTTCAAACCATCTAGAAAGACAAAAAAAAGTAATCTTGTTTATATATATATATATATATACAGTGCCTTGCGAAAGTATTCAGCCCCCTTGAACTTTTCATCCTTTTGCCACATTTCAGGCTTCAAACATAAAGATATAAAATTTTAATTTTTTGTGAAGAATCACCAACAAGTGGGACACAATTGTGAAGTGGAACGAAATCTATTGGATATTTTAAACTTTTTTAGCAAATAAAAAACTGAAAAGTTGTGCGTGCAAAATTATTCGGCCCCTTTACTTTCAGTGCAGCAAACTCACTCCAGAAGTTCAGCGAGGATCTCTTAATGATCCAATGTTGTCCTAAATGACTGATGGCGATAAATAGAATCCACCTGTGTGTAATCAAGTCTCTGTATAAATGCACCTGCTCTGTGATAGTCTCAGGGTTCTGTTGAAAGCGCAGATAGCATCATGAAGACCAAGGAACACACCAGGCAGGTCCGTAATACTGTTGTGGAGAAGTTTAAAGCCGGATTTGGATACGAAAAGATTTCCCAAGCTTTAAACATCCCAAGGAGCACTGTGCAAGCGATCATTTTGAAATGGAAGGAGTATCAGACCACTGCAAATCTACCAAGACCTGGCTGTCCCTCTAAACTTTCAGCTCAGACAAGGAGAAGACTGATCAGAGATGCAGCCAAGAGGCCCATGATCACTCTGGATGAACTGCAGAGAACTACAGCTGAGGTGGTAGAGTCTGTCCACAGGACAACAATCAGTCGTACACTGCACAAATCTGACCTTTATGGAAGAGTGGCAAGAAGAAAGCCATTTCTCAAAGATATCCATAAAAAGTCTCGTCTAAAGTTTGCCACAAGCCACACCAAACATGTGGAAGAAGGTGCTCTGGTCCGATGAAACCAAAATCGAACTTTTTGGCCACAATGCAAAACGATATGTTTGGCGTAAAAGCAACACAGCTCATCACCCTCAACACACCATCCCCACTGTCAAACATGGTGGTGGCAGCATCATGGTTTGGGCCTGCTTTTCTTCAGCAGGGACAGGGAAGATGGTTAAAATTGAGGGGAAGATGGATGCAGCCAAATACAGGACCATTCTGGATGAAAACCTGTTGGAGTCTGCAAAAGACCTGAGACTGGGACGGAGATTTATCTTCCAACAAGACAATGATCCCAAACATACAGCAAAATCTACAAAGGAATGGTTCACAAATAAACGTATTCAGGTGTTAGAATGGCCAAGTCAAAGTCCAGACCTGAATCCAATCAAGAATCTGTGGAAAGAGCTGAAAACTGCTGTTCACAAACGCTCTCCATCCAACCTCACTGAGCTCGAGCTGTTTTGCAAGGAAGAATGGGCAAGAATTTCAGTCTCTCGATGTGCAAAACTGATAGAGACATACCCCAAGCGACTTGCAGCTGTAATCGCAGCAAAAGGTGGCTCTACAAAGTATTAACGCAAGGGGGCCGAATAATTTTGCACGCCCCACTTTTCATTTTTTTCTTAGTTAAAAAAGTTTCAAAAATCCAATAGATTTCGTTCCACTTCACAATTGTGTCCCACTTGTTGGTGATTCTTCACAAAAAATAAAATTTTTATATCTTTATGTTTGAAGCCTGAAATGTGGCAAAAGGATGAAAAGTTCAAGGGGGCCGAATACTTTCGCAAGGCACTGTATATATATATATATATATTATATTAAGCTTACAGCATATTCATATTCAAAATAGCTAGCATTTTAGATGTTATAGAATCAAATCAAGAGTAAAATTTACAAACAGCATTGCATACCTAGTTGGCAATAACTGCAAATAAAAACTCTGAATACTCTGTTCAGATACAGATTACTCAAAAAGTTGCAGCATAAATATTAATACAAAATATATAGAGGTTTAAATACCCAAATTGTTAGACTGGGTCTGAGCAGTCTTTGATGGCTAAAATCTAAATTCAAGATCAAAATAAATATAATACAAAAATATTTTCAATGCTTTTTCATTATTGCAGCAAGTGTTGTGACAGAAGATTGGTACAAGGAGCTTACTGCTGAAGCCTTTCTGTAATTCCTCAATATCTAATAGAACTATATTCACTGGTATATTTGCAAAATTATGAATACAAACACAATTGGCATATTTTATGTTGAATTTAGCCTTTAATTGTATGTTGTTTTTATGATAAGGCAACTTGGACTTGTGAGAATTGCCAGTTCAAAACATGTCTGGGTTACTCGGGAGAATCAAAATCTTCTGTGGGGAAAGTACCAGCTTTCTCCAGCGGGGTTACTAGATAGAATGATAGCTCAGGATTAGGGATGAGCTTCGAGTTCGAGTCGAACTCATGTTCGACTCGAACATTGCCTGTTCGTCCGTTCGCCGAACAGCGAACAAATTGGGGTGTTCGCGGCAAATTCGAAAAATCTATGGGAGAAATCTAAAGTGCTAATTATAAAGGCTTATATGCAAGTTATTGTCCTAAAAAGTGTTTGGGGACCCGGGTCCTGCCCCAGGGGACATGTATCAATGCAAAAATAAGTTTTAAAAACGGCCGTTTTTTCGGGAGCAGTGATTTTAATAATGCTTAAAATGAAAAAATAAAAGTGAAATATTCCTTTAAATTTCGTACCTGGGGGGTGTGTATGATATGCATGTAAAGTGGCGCATGTTTCCCGTGCTTAGAACTGTCCCTGCAAAAAATTTCATTTTTGAAAGAAAAAAAGTCATTTAAAACTCATTCGCGGCTATTAATGAATTGTCGGCTCCCGGCAATACATACAAAAGTCATTGATAAAAAAAAAAAAAAGCGTAGGGGTTCCCCAGAATTCAATTACCAGGCCCTTCAGGTCTGGAATGGATATTAAGGGGAACCCCGCTGCAAATTTAAAAAAAAATTGACGTGGGGTTCCCCCAAATATCCATTCCAGGCCCTTCAGATCTGGCATGGATTTTAAGGGGAACTCCACCCCAAATTTTAAAAAAAATGGCGTGGAGTCCCCCTAAAAATCCATACCAGACCCCTTATCCGAGCACGCAACCTGGCCGGCCGCAGGGGAAAAGGGGGGGACGAGAAAGCGGCCCCCCTCCCTCCTGAACCGTACCAGGCCACATGCCCTCAACATGGGGAGGATGTCCCCATGTTGATGGGGACAAGGGCCTCATCCCCACAACCCTTGCCCGGTGGTTGTGGGGGTCTGCGGGCGGGGGGCTTATCGGAATCTGGAAGACCCCTTTAACAAAGGGGACCCCCAGATCCCGGCCCCCCCCTATGTGAATTGGTAAGGGGTACATTGTACCCCTACCATTTCACGAAGAAAGCGTAATTTTTTTTTAAAAAAAACACACAAACACCTTGAAAAAGTCCTTTATTTAAAAAAAAAAAAAAAAAAAACATTCCAGCGGTGAAATCCAGTGTCCCGCGCTGTCCTTCATTGGTTGTGCCTGAGCGGACCTGATGGGGAACTCCCTCTCAGTATTTTAAATGTATAGACCCGCCCCTTCTAAAGTTCCCCATCAGGTCCGCTCAGCGGACCAGATGCGGAACATGAGAAGGGGCGGGTCTATACATGTATTACCAAAGTGAGAGCAGTTCCCCATCAGGTCCGCCCCCTCGGTATGTCGGACCCGCCTACGTCATTGGCTTGAGCGGGGAACTTCCTTCGCTGAGCGGACCTGATGGGGAACTTTAGAAGGGGCGGGTCTATACATTTAAAATACTGAGAGGGAGTTCCCCATCAGGTCCGCTCAGGCACAACCAATGAAGGACAGCGCTGGACATCGGGATCGCCGCGGGACACTGGATTTCACCGCTGGAATGGTTTATTTATTTTTTTAAATAAAGGACTTTTTCAAGGTGTTTGTGTGTTTTTTTTAAACATTTTTTTACGCTTTCTTCGTGAAATGGTAGGGGTACAATGTACCCCTTACCAATTCACATAGGGGGGGCGGGATCTGGGGGTCCCCTTTGTTAAAGGGGTCTTCCAGATTCCGATAAGCCCCCCAACCGCAGACCCCCACAACCACCGGGCAAGGGTTGTGGGGATGAGGCCCTTGTCCCCATCAACATGGGGACATCCTCCCCATGTTGAGGGCATGTGGCCTGGTACGGTTCAGGAGGGAAGGGGGGCCGCTCTCTCGTCCCCCCCTTTTCCCCTGCGGCCGGCCAGGTTGCGTGCTCGGATAAGGGGTCTGGTATGGATTTTTAGGGGGACTCCACGCCATTTTTTTTAAATTTGGGGTGGAGTTCCCCTTAAAATCCATGCCAGATCTCAAGGGCCTGGAATGGATATTTGGGGGAACCCCACATCAATTTTTTTTTAAATTTGCGGCGGGGTTCCCCTTAATATCCATTCCAGACCTGAAGGGCCTGGTAATTGAATTCTGGGGAACCCCCACGCTTTTTTTTTTTTTTATCAATGACTTTTGAATGTATTGCCGGGAGCTGACAATTCATTAATAGCCGCAGTGAGTTTTAAATGCCTTTTTTTCTTTCAAAAATGACATTTTTTGCAGGGACAGTTCTAAGCACGGGAAACATGCACCATTTTACATGCATATCATACACACCCCCCAGGTACGAATTTTAAAGGAATATTTCACTTTTATTTTTTATATTTTAAGCATTATTAAAATCACTGCTCCCGAAAAAACGGCCGTTTTTAAAACTTTTTTTTGCATTGATACATGTCCCCTGGGGCAGGACCCAGGTCCCCAAACACTTTTTAGGACAATAACTTGCATATTAGCCTTTATAATTAACACTTTAGATTTCGAACGTTCGAGTCCATTGTATTTAATAGGGTTCTAAAGTTCACACGAACATTTTGTCTGTTCGCAGGGGGCTGTTCGGCTCATCCCTGCTCAGGATACAGATTTTAGCTTCATCTATCTTCAGTCTGATAGCCAATATGTTGTTATCATAGTTCTTTTATTAAAATCAACTTGTAATTTACATTTACTGGCCTTTTAATAAATTCTGAGAAATGTATAAGGAAAATGTCATCTAACTTTTGCTCAATGTAAGTTCATAAATTTAAATCACTAGGATGCAATTCTAGTATGTATGAATCCAGAATGGTTTAATGCAATGTCTGAATAACATATCGTCTTCTGTATTTTCTAAAATTATGTCTTGATGATTTTATATAATTGACACAAAATATATACTTATGTAAAAGGAAAGCAAGTTTAAATGATTAAGCCCTGAGATGAAATCATTTTCCACAGTGCATGCATTTTGACTTGCGTTAATATTCCTATCTGACAAACTAACATATCGCAGACTAGAGAGCTGTTATTCTTGGCACATTGTCTGCTTTTTTGGATGTGCTAAGCCCTTGGCCTTTCTACAGAAAATGTGTGTGTGTTAGCATATGTGTATGTGTGTATATATATATATATATATATATATATATATATATATATACACAGTATCTCACAAAAGTGAGTACACCCCTCACATTTTTGAAAATATTTTTTTATATCTTTTCATGTGACAATACTGAAGAAATTACACTTTGCTACAATCTAAAGTACCGCTGGCAACAAAAGTGAGGACACCCCTAAGTGAAAATGTCCAAATTGGGCCCAAAGTGTCAATATTTTGTCTGGCCACCATTATTTTCCAGCACTGCCTTAACCCTCTTGGGCATGGAGTTCACCAGAGCTTTACAGGTTGCCACTGGAGTCCTCTTCCACTCCTCCATGACGACATTACAGAGCTAGTGGATGTTAGAGACCTTGCGCTCCTCCACCTTCCCTTTGAGGATGCCCCACAGATGCTCATTAGGGTTTAGGTCTGGAGACATGCTTGGCCAGTCCATCACTTTTTGTGTCTGGGGTTGTTATCATGTTGGAATACTGTTCTGCGGCCCAGTCTCCAAAGAGAGGGGATCATACTCTGCTTCAGTATGTCACAGTATATGCTGGCATTCATGGTTCCCTCAATGAACTGTGGCTCCCCAGTGCTGGCAGCACTCTTGACGCTGAGCATGTGCACTCAACTTCTTTGGTCGACCATGGCGAGGCCTGTTCTGAGTGGAACCTGTCCTGTTAAAACGCTGTATGGTCTTGGCCACCGTGCTGCAGCTCAGTTTCAGGGTCTTGGCAAACTTCTTATAGCCTAGTTATTTAAAATTGAGTGAAATCACTGATCACCGCCATTACTAGTAAAAAAAAAAATATTAATAAAAATGCCATAAAACTATCCCCTATTTTGTAGATGCTATAACTTTTGCGCAAACCAATCAATAAACGCTCTTTCTTTCTCGTACATCACGGGACAGTATAGTATGCCTGTAAAGTAGCGCTTGTTTCCCGTGCTTAGAACTGTCCCTGCACAAAATGTAATTTCTGAAGGAAAAAAAGTAATTTAACCACTTGCCGACTGCCTCCTGTACTTATACGTCGGCAGAATGGCACGGACAGGCACAATCATGTACCTGTACATTGCCCTTTAAATGCCTGACATGTGGTCGCACGCGCGCCACCAGCAGCGCACTCGCGACCCTGCCGCCTTCTTCGTGAGTCGGACCACAGGTCCCGTGGACTCGATCGCCGCAGGGATCCCCGCGATCGTCTCACGGAGGTATAGAGCGGGCAGATGCTTGTGTAAACAAGCATCTCCCCGCTCTGCCTAGTGACAATGACACGGATCTCCGCTCCGTGTACTCGGAGCGAAGATCAGTGTCATGTGACACACAGCCCATCCCACCTACAGTAAGAAACACTCAATAGGGAACACTTAACCCCTACAGCGCCACCTAGTGGTTAACCCCTTCACTGCCAGTGTCATTTTCACAGTAATCAGTGCATTTTTATAGCACTGATCGCTGTAAAAATGACAATAGTCCCAAAAATGTGCCAAAAGTGTCCAATGTGTCCGCCATAATGTCCGAGTCGCAATAAAAAATCACTGATCACCGCCATTACTAGTAAAAAAAAAAATATTAATAAAAATGCCATAAAACTATCCCCTATTTTGTAGATGCTATAACTTTTGCGCAAACCAATCAATAAACGCTCTTTCTTTCTCGTACATCACGGGACACAGAGCGACATAGTCATTACTAATGGGTTATATAGATACCGTCAGGTGCTGGCACTGGCAACTTCCAAAACCGGAAGTACCCTCCCCTATATAAGCCCCTCCCATCCGGGAGCACCTCAGTTTTTTGCCAGTGTCTAAGGTGTTGGCCAAGAAGAAACATGTGTTTTTCACTGAGCTTGCGTACAGGTTCTTTTGGGCCTCAGTAAGCTATTCCGGATCCGACCAAAAAAGCTTCATAGCTAAACGGTCGGTACCCGGGCCTTGCAGAGAAGAGCAAGGTTTTGCCTGTAATGCTTCTCTTAGGAGAGCTGGACCCTGGGATCCAGAGCTCTGGTCATACCCACGACCAAGATGTTTTCTGTGCAGGGTGCTATACAGGTCCAGGGGAGTGGAATCCTTGGGAACCCGGTCCCTGAAGGTTTGATTACAATGCCTGCCGTGATAGGTGAAGTTTGGGCTTTTGTGGACCAAACAAAGTCCTGCGGCGGGGAACAGGTAAGTGGGGGCCCCCAGGAACTTGGTTCTATTGGGGGACCCCCAAGCCTAATTTGTCTTTCTGTCTGTTACCTAATGGTATTCCCGCAAGATTCTGTGCATGCCTGTAACTACTAAAAAAATGTAATAATTTTTAATAGTGGTCAAGAAAAAAAAAAAAAAAAAATTTTTTTATATATATATTTAATATATTAGACTGCGGTACCTGTGTTTGTCCACTAGAGGCCGCTGTGGAATGTTTTCTTGTCATGTGGACTAGTTTCTTCTCAGCAGAGCAAAGTCCAGGCAGTTGGTGAGTTCTCTTATAGGAAACTGCTTCCTCTGCCATGTTGCAGTGCTCGTCCATCCCCCGGCCTGCGGCAAAGAGGGGCCCTGGCTCCTGTCCCTTGTTTCCATTTTTGAAATTAGCGCCGAAGGCGCACGTGGCCGCGCGCGTGCGCGTGCACGCGCCTCTATATATAGAGGTGAGCCGGAAAAGGGGGCGGAGCCTGGGGGATGACGCTCTGTGCGCGCCGCAGCGCTTCTGCGCATGTGCGGGCGTCCCAGCAGGTTTAAAAACCACAATATTGTAGTAAGCTGGCTATGAAGTACAGAGACAGAGCTGGCAACATTTAAAGGCATACAGCAAGCGGTTGATACAGGCATCCCCTAGAAAGGCACATTAGTAGACACCAACTGTTTCTTATAGCAGCATTTATGCTAGACTATTATCAGTAACTGGTGTATTTCGGCTGGAATACCTCAGCTTTGTGGCTTAGGAATATGCCGTCTAAAAACTCCGGGACTAGAAATTCCAGGAGGAATAGGGGGTCTCCATCGGGCTCTGAGGATCTTGGGCATGCTTTGGCTGCACCAGTCTCCCCTGAAGAATCAGAGGTTAGTGACCGTAGGGCACCCCCAGGAGTACCTGGTACTGTGGCTGTCCTCAGTTCACCTGCTCCTGTGTATGTAACAGAGGAGGTTTTTTCCTCAGCTCTGGGAGGGCTGGAAGAGAGATTGTCAGCATTGATCGCTGCTTCCCTGTCACAGGAGAAAAGCGCTCGATCTCCGTCTCCTCCCTCAGAGTGCCTGTTAACAGAGCAACAGTCCCATACAGAGGTCGACCTACCTGAGGGGGATCAGGATGAGGTCGATTCGGTTGCAGAGGAATCAACAGTGGAAGAGCCGTTCTCAGAATCACATGCTGAAAGGTTATGGGTTCAGTCCCTGACTAATATGGTCCGATCAGCATTTAAAATGCCACTTGCGGAGCCATCCTCCACTTCTGTCTCCTCGTTGGGGTCGCTAAAAGCTCCCCAGACTGTTTGTTCCTTTCCGATCCATCCTTTACTGGAGGGGCTCATTTACTAGGATTGGGAGCATCCTGACAAAATATTTACTCCCCCCAAGAGATTTCCGGTGGTCTATCCCATGGAGGATAAGTTCATCAGAAAATGGAGGGTCCCTACAGTGGACGCAGCCATCTCTTGTGTGAATAAATCACTGACATGTCCGGTGGAAAATGTCCAAATGTTCAAAGACCCAATAGATAAAAAATTGGAGTCCTTATTGAAATCTGCTTTTTCTACAGCAGGATTGGTGACACAACCAGCAGTGGCAGCTATTGGGGTCTGCCAAGCAGTGAAGGATCAGTTGAAACAGGTCTTAAGGGACTTGCCAGATCAGCAGGCTCTTGCCCTAGCTGATCTACCTAGAGCCTTATGCTTTGCGGTGGACGCTATAAAGGATTCAATCCATCAGGCCTCCCGCCTTACGCTGTCTGTAGTACATATGCGCAGGCTTCTATGGCTCAAAAACTGGTCTGCTGAAGCTCCCTGTAAAAAATTGCTGGTCAGCTTCCCATTTCATGGGGAGCGCTTATTCGGGGAAGACCTGGACAAGTATATCCAGAGAATTTCCAGCGGTAAAAGTACACTTTTGCCGGTTAAAAATAGAGTTAGAGGTCCCTCTTTTAAGAGGCCGGCTTCTCCAGTCCCTAGGACATCGGCTGTGAAACAGTTCCGACGGCCTCCTCGGTCAAATCCCGGAGGTAGAAATCAGGGACAGTTGCAGGGTAACAAAAAGCCCTGGAGCAGGAGAGGTACAAAACCTCCCCCAAAGTCAAATGCATGAAGGGTTGCCCCCACCCAATCGGGTGGGGGGAAGACTTCAGTTGTTCACAGAGACCTGGCGGGACACGATCCGAGACAGATGGGTGCTCTCCGCAGTAAATCTGGGATACAAATTGGAGTTAAAAAACTCCCCTTCTTCCCGCTTTATAAGGTCAAACGTGCCAAGGGATCCCCAGAAGAGAGGATCCCTCCTGTTGGCACTAGAACAATTATTGCTTCAAGCAGTAATTATAGAGGTTCCCCTGGAAGAATGGGGATTCGGGTTTTACTCAAACCTCTTTACAGTCCCGAAGCCAAACGGGGACGTGAGGCCCATATTAAATCTAAAAGGGCTAAACAAGTTCCTACATATCAGGACTTTCCGGATGGAGTCGATCCGATCGGTAGCCACTGCCCTACAAGGGGAGGAATGGTTAGCCTCGATCGACATCAAGGATGCTTATTTGCACATTCCCATCTTTCCAGCCCACCAAAAATTTCTACGCTTTGCGGTAGAAGGGCGCCATTTTCAGTTCAGAGCCTTACCCTTCGGTCTGGCCACAGCACCAAGAGTGTTCACAAAAATTCTGGCCCCATTATTGGCCAATCTAAGAACACGAGGTGTAACGATAATGGCATATCTAGACGACTTGTTGCTGATAGACCACTCAGTGGAAAAACTAGAAGTGGTTGTTCACGAGACAATCAAGTATCTGGAATATCACGGTTGGATTATCAACCGAGACAAGTCAGCCCTAAAACCAGTCAAAAGTCTGGAATACTTGGGGCTAAGGCTGGATTCAGACCAGAGAAAAATTTTCTTGCCTCAAGAAAAGGGGTCGTCTTTGAGAGATTTGATCCACTTAGTGGGCTCAAAAAGACAGCCATCCATACGCCTGTGCATGAGGCTGCTGGGAAAGATGGTGGCATCATTCGAAGCAGTACCCTACGGTCAATTCCATTCAAGGAAGTTGCAAAGGGCCATACTGTCAGCCTGGAACAAAAAAGTTCAGGCTCTGGACTTACCAATGTCCTTGTCCCCTTCCGTTCGCAGGAGCCTCCGCTGGTGGTTGGTTCTCCAGAATCTGGAAAGAGGGAAATCCTTCAGTCCGATTTCCTGGAAGGTGGTCACTACAGATGCCAGCCTTGTAGGCTGGGGAGCAGTACTGGAGCAATGGTCTCTCCAGGGCAAGTGGTCAGAAGCAGAAAAGGCCCTGCCCATCAATCTCTTAGAGATACGAGCAGCCCGGTATGCCCTAGTAGCATGGACATCCAAACTCCAAGGGTCCCCTGTCAGAGTTCAATCAGACAATGCCACAGCAGTGGCATATATCAATCGTCAGGGGGGCACCAGGAGTCGTGCAGCCCAAAGGGAAGTAAATTACATCCTGAGATGGGCAGAAAGATATGTCCCAGCCATATCTGCGGTATTCATTCCAGGAGTGGAGAATTGGAAGGCGGACTTTCTAAGTCGCCAACAATTATGCCCAGGGGAATGGTCCCTTCATCCCGAGGTTTTCCGGACAATATGTCAGCGGTGGGGAACACCGGATGTAGATCTGCTAGCATCCAGATTCAACACAAAAGTGGACAGGTTTGTCTCTTGGACAAGGGATCCCCTAGCGTGCGGCTCGGATGCCCTAGTGTTCCCTTGGGATCAGTTCAAGCTGATATATGCATTCCCACCGCCACAATTGTTACCTCGATTACTCCGCAGAATCAGGGTAGAAAAGAAACCAGTGATTCTGGTGGCTCCAGCGTGGCCCCGAAGAGCATGGTACGCGGAGATTGTAAAGATGTCTGTGGGGAGTCCTTGGACCCTCCCACATCGTCCGGACCTGCTTTCGCAGGGACCGATATACCACCCTTCCTTACCAGCCCTAGGTTTGACGGCCTGGCTATTGAAGCCCACATTCTAAAAAAGAGAGGGCTCTCTAATGCTGTGGTGTCTACCATGATCAATGCCAGGAAACCGGTATCCAGGCAGATCTACTATAGAATCTGGAAGGCGTACATCGCCTGGTGTGAGGCCAGGAAATGGCATCCACGTAAATACGTAATAGGTAGGATTCTGGACTTCCTACAATGGGCTGTAGATAGGAAGCTTGCCTTGAGTACTATCAAGGGTCAGATTTCGGCCTTGTCAATATTTTTTCAAAGGCCCTTGGCTTCGCATTCACTAGTCAAAGCCTTTATACAAGGAGTGATGCGTATTAGTCCTCCGGTTAATATTCCCATGTGTCCATGGGATCTAAACTTGGTTCTGTCGGTTCTACAGAAACAACCATTTGAACCATTACAGCATATTTCCTTGGTGCTTCTCACCAGGAAATTGATTTTTCTAGTAGCCATTTGTTCGGCTAAAAGAGTGTCGGAATTAGCAGCTATGTCCTGTAAGGAGCCATATCTGGTTATCCATAAGGACAGAGTAGTGTTACGTCCTCATCCAGCCTTTCTTCCTAAGGTGGTATCGAGTTTTCATTTGAACCAAGATGTGGTTCTTCCTTCTTTTTTCCCCAAGCCTACTTCGGTAGAGGAAAAGTTATTGCATTCTTTGGATGTAGTAAGAGCAGTTAAAGCTTATCTAAAAGCCACTGCTCAGATTCGCAGAACGGATACTTTGTTTATTCTGCCGGAAGGCCCCAGAAAGGGTCAGGCAGCGTCAAAATCTACTTTAGCCAAGTGGATTCGACAGGTCATAATACAAGCCTATGGCTTGAGAAGTAGACCGCCTCCGTTCAAAGTTAGGGCGCACTCCACGAGAGCAGTTGGAACTTCATGGGCAGTGCATCACCAGGCCTCCCTGGCTCAAATCTGTAAGGCCGCAACATGGTCTTCAGTACACACGTTTACTAGGTTCTACCAGGTGGACGTTAGAAGTCAGGAGGATGTCGCCTTTGGGCGCAGTGTGTTGCAGGCCGCAAAAGATCCTCATGTCTGATAGCGCTCAGCTTATATATGGTGTATCCCCCCCCTCATTTGGCATTGCTTTAGGACATCCCATTAGTAATGACTATGTCGCTCTGTGTCCCGTGATGTATGAGAAAGAAAATAGGATTTTTATAACAGCTTACCTGTAAAATCCTTTTCTTGGAGTACATCACGGGACACAGAGCTCCCACCCCTCTTTGGGGACACTTATTGCTTTGCTACAAAACTGAGGTGCTCCCGGATGGGAGGGGCTTATATAGGGGAGGGTACTTCCGGTTTTGGAAGTTGCCAGTGCCAGCACCTGACGGTATCTATATAACCCATTAGTAATGACTATGTCGCTCTGTGTCCCGTGATGTACTCCAAGAAAAGGATTTTACAGGTAAGCTGTTATAAAAATCCTATTATTTTTGTTTATAGCCCAAAAAATAAAAACCGCAGAGGTGATCAAATACCACCAAAAGAAAGCTCTATTTGTGGGAAAAAAAGGACGCCAATTTTGTTTGGGAGCCACGTCGCACGACCGCGTAATTGGTAGTTAAAGCGACGCAGTGCCGAATCGCAAAAAGGGGCCTGGTCCTTTAGCTGCAAAATGGTCTGGGGCTGAAATGGTTAAAAGTACTCGCGGCTATAATGAATTGTCGGCTCCCGGCAATACAGAGAAAAGTAATTGAAAGTCATTGATAAAAAAAATAAAAATGTGTGGGGGTCCCCCCCAAATTCAATTACCAGGCCCTTCAGGTCTGGTATGGATATTAAGGGGAACTCCCCGCCATATTTAAAAAAAATGGCATGGAGTTTCCCCCAAAAATCCATACCAGACCCTTTATCCGAGCATGCAACAGGCCGCAGGAAAAGAGGGGGGACGAGAGAGCGCCCCCCCTCCTGAACCGTACCAGGCCACATGCCCTAAACATGGGGAGGATGCTTTGGACCCTTGCCCGTTGGTTGTGGGGGTCTGCGGGCGGAGGGCTTATCGGAATCTGGAAGACCCCTTTAACAAAGGGGACCCCCAGATCCCACCCCCCCTCATGTGAATTGGTAAGGGGTACAATGTACCCCTACCATTTCACAAAGAAAGTGTAAAAAATTGTAAAAAAACACACAGACACCGTTGGGATAAGTCCTTTATTAAAAAAAAAAAAAAAGATTCCAGCTGTGGTAATCCACTCTCGGTCTCCACTCCAACGCTGTTGGTATCCTGCGATGGATGATCTCCTCTCCAGGTCCAGGCTCCAGCAATGAGATGTCCAGGCTCCAGCAGAGGAAAAGCATCCTGTCTCCACCGGAGACACCCCGGGAATAACGTTGCGGCAGCCTGACAGGTCTCGTATGTAGCTGAGGACGGGGCCACCCATCACGTGACCCCATCCCCCTCTGACGCAAGTGGAAACCCGGGCTTTCCCAGTGACGTACGGGTGACCCCGCCCCCTCTGATGTAACGCAGGTTTCTCGTACCCCTTACCAATTCACATAGGGGGGGCCGGGATCTTTGTTAAAGGGGTCTTCCAGATTCCGATAAGCCCCCCGCCCGCAGACCCCCACAACCACCGGGCAAGGGTTGTGAAGATGAGGCCCTTGTCCCTATCAACATGGGGACGTGGTGCTTTGAGGGGTCACAGACCCCCGAAGCATCCTCCCCATGTTGAGGGCATGTGGCCTGGTACGGTTCAGGAGGGGGGCGCTCTCTCGTCCCCCCCTCTTTTCCTGTGGCCTGCCAGGCTGCGTGCTCGGATAAAGGGTCTGGTATGGATTTTTGGGGGGGAACTCCACGCCATTTTTTTTTTACATTTTGCGCGGAGTTCCCCTTAAAGTCCATACCAGACCTGAAGTGTCTGGTATGGATATTTGGGGGGAACCCGTAATTTATTTATTTTTTTGACGCAGGGTTCCCCTTAATATCCATACCAGACCTGAAGGGCCTGGTAATTGAATTTGGGGGGACCCCCACGCATTTTTTTTAATTTTTATCAATGACTTTTCTCTGTATTGCCGGGAGCCGACAATTCATTACAGCTGCGAGTACTTTTAAATTACTTTTTTTCCTTCAGAAATTACATTTTGTGCAGGGACAGTTCTAAGCACGGGAAACAAGCGCTACTTTACAGGCATACTATATACACCCCTTAGGTACGAAATTTAAAGGAATATTTCACTTTTATTGTTTCACTTTAAGCATTATTAAAATCACTGCTCCCGAAAAAAACAGCCATTTTTAAAACTTTTTTTTGCATTGATACATGTCCCCTGGGGCAGGACCCGGGTCCACAAACACTTTATATGACAATAACTTGAATATAAGCCTTTAAAATTGGCACTTTCGATTTTTCATGTTCGAGTCCCATAGACTTTTATGGTGTTCGGATGTTCGAACAAATTTATTGCCTGTTCGCATGTTCTGATGCGAACCGAACTGGGGGGTGTTCGGCTCATCCCTACTGGCAACCTTTTCCTGTCACTGGCATTTACTGGCAGGAGAAAAGTGCCAGTTTTTTAATGACTGCCAGTAAAAATACTGACGGTTGGCAACACTGACACTGGTCACACAGCCTACCCACCGGATTTATATGATCCCCATGACAGAGGTCATATACAGCAGGTTAATATAGACAGACTCCCAAAGTTTGTCTCACCGTTTAGGCAAAAGAATCTCCAGTCACAGATTGGGTCAAGCCCTCACTGGTTTCCCAGGCATCAGTAAAAGAAAAAGGAGACAATCTGCACTTTTGCTATATGTCCTATAACACTTCATCCCATGCTGGTATGTAGATATTAAACAGAGAAACCAGTAAGACACAGGAAGGAATTCATCAGCTGACCTCATTAGCACCCATTATATGGGAGTTATATAAATTCGGTGAGTAGGCTATGTGACCGGTGTTGGTGGAGGAAGATCCTAGTCACTATTGTTGGATATATGGAAACACATGCACTTTTGGATATCGTTTGATGGGAATTAAATGGACTTTGTTTACTTATTTTCATTTATTATCATTTATTTTTGGACATTGCACTACAAGTTTATAAAGTTTACATAAGTATATTGTCACACACTGGAGAGATCCAGTGGTCACTATATGTAATTGGTATTTAAAACTTTTGCACTGTCACTTTATGGTTAGTAACCTGCTGGGGACATCTAGTGGTTGCTTAATATATTGTATTAATTTGCATTTATGATGTATATGTTTAGTTAGTGAGTAGGGTGCACGGTTCACTATTATTTTCTTTTCTTATAGCCTATGCCATCTTTATGTAGAGCAACAATTCATTTTTTTAAGATTTTTAGAGAGTTTTTTGCCATGAGGTGCCATGTTGAACTTTAAAAAAAAAAACTCAAAAACCAGCGCACAATAGGCTTCAATGCAATTATGAAAAAGGCAGATGGCCCTTTATTATATAAAAATCAAGTTAGTCAAGCAGGGGACTTGGCAAGTTCCTGTGTAAATGTACAACATACAAAAAAGTCAAAAACTGAATGAATATAAAAACAGGAGATAATATGTAAAAATAATGTATAAAATTGGGACCTGACATCCACTGACGAGAGGAGCTGAATCCAGGCTGTAGAAGATCAGCATATGTGCCTGCAGCGTGCGGGGGTAGGGAGAATGAGAACACAGCCACCTGGCTCACTGAAGCTCGAGTGAGCCTGTAGATGAAAGACCCACAGGAAAGCGGAAGGTACAGGGACTTGTAGTGCAACTGAGACTGCAGGTTGTCATCCGATGATATGGAAGCCGTGATGGAATCAAGCAGGGTGGCACAAGGTACATGAGAGCAGACAGGCTGAGGGCTGCAGTCCTCTGCGGGTGGACGATCCAGGAGAACACTCTGTGCGGTGTGTGGTGACTGGACTGTGACAAAGCGCTTGAAGCGCGAAACGCGTAGTCGGAGTTACCCAGGACCATCCCTTTTCCCCTTCAAACTGACCCACTGTCAGCAGAGCATTATTTTATTATTTATTTTTCCTGCTGTTGTGGCAGCCATCATCAGCTTGCAGCGTGACATTAGAGCTATCCAGAAGCTCCTCCAACCACCATCCCCCCAGGACACGATACCATCCGGGTGACACTGTCCTTTCACCATCGGTGCTTTGTCTTCCTGCCTTGTGGATTTCTCCCTTCCAGAGTCACGGATTTGCGGCTTCCAGCCCTCCCCCTGCTTCCTCCCGCTGGCCACGCAGCTGGTCTGCTTTCACCAGCGGAAGTGCTGCCTGATTGTGTTCACCACACACCGCACAGAGTGTTCTCCTGGATCATCCACCCGCAGAGGACTGCAGACCTCTGCCTGTCCGCTCTCATGTACCTTGTGCCACCCTGCTTGATTCCATCACTGCTTCCATATCATCGGATGACAACCTGCCGTCTCAGTTGCACTACAAGTCCCTGTACCTTCCGCTTTCCTGTGGGTCTTTCATCTACAGGCTCACTTGAGCTCCAATGAGCCAGGTGGCTGTGTTCTCATTCTCCCTACCCCCGCACGCTGCAGGCACATATGCTGATCTTCTACAGCCTGGATTCAGCTCCTCTCGTCAGTGGATGTCAGGTCCCAATTTTATACATATGTAGCAGGATGTCCATATGTAAGAAGGAATCCGGCTCCCTCCGGTGGTATAAGTGTTACAATGCAACTAATGCACTTTGGGACAGATATCAGCTAGGAGAAAAGACTTTGTTGCTTTTAGTAAAAGACAGACTACATTACCCAGGGTGCATTGCAACACCGCAAAGCATTCTGGGCAGACTACTTAAACCAGGGGAGGGGCCAGCGTCTCTCTCTCTGGATCCAGCTCTCAATCAAGCAGGAAGTTGGCACGGAGGCCTGCTTCCTAAGGATTAGGCCAGAAGCCTGGGCCTAAATTACGGGAGTGCCTGAGTGATTTCCAGCAGAGGATCGTCCACAGCGTCCTGTGATTGCCCAGCAGAGACCGGAGTCGTCAATCACCATATGCTGTTAGTGACGGAGTCCGGAGACTGCAGCTGAAGCAGAAGCGTGGAGATCGAGTGACCGGGACAAGCCAGAGGAGACTATCTGAAAGTCGGGCCTGTTTGGTGAGAAGGGCACCTGCCCAGAATTGACTACTACCTTAGAGGAAAGTGATTTAGTTAGTGCCAGCCACACTTCACTTATCACGCCACAGCTTGCGGCCTAGTGTATCTCACTGGAGACTATGTGATCAGAGATTGGTGCATCCGTCATTAGTGGGTGGCAGGCACACGAGTACTCAGGTATATTGCGGATAATTACAGCATCTTGTTGAAACCCTGTGGATTACAATTTAACTTGTGCACCGACGGTGGCTAGCGAAGACTTCATTGGAGAAAGGAACTTTGAGTGGGACGCAGATAGGCCTTGCTTACCTTATATAGGGAATGAACACGTGCAAGGTATTGCAACAAAGGGGGAGCTCGCGAGCAACCAGTTAGCCGTGCAGAGACACATATAGATACATGTACATATATATAGCTGATGTTATTTCCTGTTATTACCTAATCTCAGTGATACCTATCCTTATTGGTTTATTGACTCTGCAATGCGCATGCAGAGTCAACTGTGTGTATTAATGTGATTCTTTACCCTTCCCTTTTATACTGAGTAAAGGTACCTTTGATTAAGCATATAACTTGTGTGAAGTATCTCTGTCACTTAGAAGGACTAGTGACCAGCAAAGGTAATAACATTTACAGGTTATTATGTGATGTATGCAGGATTGTGTCTCCTAATACTCAATAGGTCTCACACTCCTTATTCATATCAGTTGTGCTAAGGGAAGGTTTGAGCCACTTCCAGGGGTTGATAGGCAGGACGTAGACCCAAATCAAACAAACAGCAGCTCCTACGGGGGTAGTGCTACACATACTTTTTACATATTATCTCCTGTTTTTATATTCATTCAGTTTTTGACTTTTTTGTATGTTGTACATTTACACAGGAACTTGCCAAGTCCCCTGCTTGACTAACTTGATTTTTATATAATAAAGGGCCATCTGCCTTTTTCATAATTGCATTGAAGCCTATTGTGCGCTGGTTTTTGAGGTGTTTTTTCTGTATGTTTATGTTTGCGTTCCAGCCATAAGTTACCATGCAGCACTGGGCGGTTTGACTATTGACTATTTTTTATTTGCCACACCACACTTCCACCCCCCCCCCTCCCATCCATTTTACATTGTTTAACACTGTCATTGGTTCTTAGCGCTGATGATTTTTTGATCTGTATTCTTATGTTGAACTTTCAGTGACCAGTATGAGAGAATGAGAGCGATAATGCCAAATTTAACACACCTGCTCCTCAATCACACCTGGGACCTTGTAACACTAATGAGTCACATGACACCGGGGAGGGAAAATGGCTTATTGGACCCAATTTGGACATTTTACCTTGGGGTGTACTCACTTTTGTTGCCAGCGGTTTAGAAATTAATTGCCATGTGTTGGGTTAAAATGTACACTTTTATACAAGCTGTACACTCACTACTTTACATTGTAGCAAAGTGTAATTTCTTCAGTGTTGTCACATGAAAAGGTATCATAATTTTTTTTACAAAAATATATTTTATGAGCTACGCACACACGTCACTTCCCCGTATGATAGTCAGGTTGCTGGAGCGCAGTTGGAGCACATGCTGCAACCACAGCCCCTAGCTATTTGTTACCTAAGCAGTAGCTTTTTATGGCAAATGTTTCTTTTTATTTTTGTGTATTGAACATTGTTTTAAGTTTTTAAAAAAATAAAAAGCTAATTTTTGGGATACTACACTATGGGAGCCCATATCTCTTTTTTATGAGGACACATCACTGGAAACGATAGGAGTATTGCCCTATACTGGGGCAGTGGAGGACTCTACACAATTTTCATTGTGTACATGGTAACTTCAATCTTGAAGTGATTAGGGATTCACTATATTCCCAATAACGGAGGTGCCACACACATTATTTATGATTTCTGTGTTATATGTATGGTAATAGATGGTTCACTAGTCATTAAATTGTCTTAGGATATTACACCTCAACACACTTATATAGATCACGCCACTGGTTGACTATTCACCCTATGAAGAGTGATTTGCCATATCACTCTTCAATTTTTCTGGTAGCGCCACACACCCCACCTTTGTTCACATTTAATTTTCAGAATCCCCATTGGGGAGCTCACCAGGGGAGGCTGCAAACTAGTTCACGTCCTAAGCGTGGAATTATATTTATTTACTATATATATCTATATATATATGTCTATATATATATATATATATATATATATATAGATATATATAGCACACTCACACATGCTACCAGTCAAAAGTGTTATACAAAATTCAGCAGTTAAAGTCCAGTGAATACCCTGAAATAGTACAAAGGTAGGCAACAAACTGACAGAGATTAAACATTTCAAGCAATATAAATTTCAAAGATATAACCTTTAAAATTTAGGATTTTCCATTAAAAAAGATACAAAACAAGTCATAGTTGTCTATTTAAATCTAATATGCAAATGTCTCAGTATTTGCATAAAAAGACAGAAAAAATATCTGTAAAGTTTGTAATATGTGTGAAATGTCAGTTTCTATTTGTTGACTTTTGCAGGATGAATGTAGCATTCACTCACATTTTATCTTGGCATAAAAAAGTCTTAACAACATTTGAAGGGTTAAAATTCAACCACAAATCGTCTAATACTGTGGGCTAAAAACTTTTCAAAAGAGGAAGAATGAGGGAGATATCCACACTTTATACACTTTGTACAAAGTGTATGGAAATTCCTGTGCTCACAACCTGCAATGTAATGAAATCCGCTACTGCAGAGAGTAAACAGCTATACAGAACTTATACAATCTTGCAAACATACGCGTGCGCATAGGGGTGTGCCGGGTGCCTAGGCACACCCTAATCACCCTGTGCTGTGCAGATTCCTCCTGCTGATATTTCACCAAAGCCCCCCAATGGGGCTCCTATAAAAAATATTTAAAAATATAAAAACGTAAAATAATAAAAATAAAAAACTACTGACGCCGTCCTTTGCCCTACTGACACCAACATCTGCCCTACTGACATATCCACTGTTGTTCGCCGCCCCCCCCCCCCCCCCAAAAAAAAAAATACTACTGACACCATCTATGTTTTAATACATTTGGGGTGCACACCCTAATGCAATAAGCTGTGCACACCTATGCTTGCAGAGACTGAACTCCATTATTTGACAAGTTTACTGGACTGAAGTTTTTCACAGATGAGTAACAGATCACCTAAGCCAGGGGGAAATCTGAGATGTTGCAAAATGATTATTAAGTGGCAAAATTAACAGTTAATGTAATTTCATCATATACTGATGCTGGTCAATAAGGTATTGCGTCATCCTTAAGCCCTGTACACACGATCTGATTTCCTATGGATTCTAATCCGATGGATTTTTCCATCGGAAATGCGACAAAGCTGACTT
Organism: Rana muscosa; assembly: GCA_029206835.1. Lineage (NCBI taxonomy): Eukaryota > Metazoa > Chordata > Amphibia > Anura > Ranidae > Rana > Rana muscosa. The sequence goes on from CM055123.1 coordinate 167,870,120, forward strand.
CCATCAGTCTTGCCTACACACCATCAGTCAAAAATCCGACCGTCCCAAACGCCGTGACGTAAAACACTCCGACAAGCCGAGAAAAATTAAGTTCAATGCTTCTGAGCATGCATCGACTTGATTCTGAGCATGCGTGGGTTTTTTGTCCGATGGAGTTCCACACAGACGATCGTAATTTGCTATCGTTTTTTTTCCCATCGGATAAATTTAAAACATGTTCTATTTTTTCTCACCGATGGAAAAAAGACCGATGGGGCCCATACACGATCGGTTTGTCCGATGAGAAAAGTCCATCGGACTGTTTTCATCTGTAAAACCGATCGTGTGTACACGGCATAAGGCTTAAAATCTGGAATATAACAAATTTAGGCCACATTATTTATTCATTTTGGGTCTTGGGAACACACAATTCTTTGCTGGTCTTACATCAAAATTACATGTTCAAAACTGCATTGACTAGACGTTTTCTACATTGTTCCCTTTCCTGTTTTATTAAACATTTTCTATTTTACTATTTTTTCATGTGTGCTATTTCCCAATTACTTACTTGTGCTTTTGGATGTCTTTCACTCCATTTTTCAAGTTTCCTAACCTTTCTGACGGATTGTCCCTGGTAATGAAAAAAAAGTTTCATTAACTATAAAAGCAATTTATGATTGATGAAAATTAATTATAAAAAAATATATACTCCTTAAATATCAAGTAATATTCACTAGTGATGAGCCAAACTGCCCTGGGTCCGCTTCGAGGAGGGTTCAGCAAACTTCAAAGAAGTTTGTGCCAAACCAAAAACCCATTGAAATCAAAAGCCACATCTGTCAATTTAAAAATGCCAATCTTTTTGACTAATAGGCAATGGGTGTCAAAAAATAGCATGGAGTAATGAAACATATGTACCAATGCAAAACAAATCTTTAAAGAAATTCATTGAGCCAGGAGAAAAGATTTCTTTTTTTTATATGCTAAAAGTGAAACATGAAAAATGTCCAATTCCTTTTTAATAACAATCCTGGGGGTGTTATATTCATGCCTGTGAAGGGGTGTATCTATGTGATGTATAGGAACTGCTACAGAAGCTGTGACATTTACAAATAAAACAATTTTTTTAATTGCTGGCAAATGACTTTGACAGCTGTCATTGGCAACCATGACATCATCCCATATAGCAGAGTACTCTTTCGCACTCAGTAGGTAATGCTGGTGGAGTCTGTCTTCGATATATGAATATACTTTGGGTTCCCAGTTCCAGGTAGTACACCAGTGTAAGTGCAATAATTTTTATAGCTTGTTTTTACAATAAATAAATGGTTTTATGTTATGGGACATCTTCTGTTTCTTGCATTTATAAAGGAAAATGTGGAAGGTACCAAATGAAAAGAAATCATGCTCCTGGCATTTAATAAACATGATAGACCCATTTATTAAGTTAAGGGGGGTCTCAGTTATTATTGTGGAATTTAGCAAGCATTGGTTAGTTTGTCCTTGCTGTAAATAGATTCTAATGTTTTTACTGTATATTATAAAAAAATAAAATAAAAAAAAGACCTCTTCAAGGGGAATGGCAATTGCCATCAATTAAAACTGTATCCTTTTTTTTTTCTTTGTAAATGTAATTTTTGCTGTAACACATCCTACAGCAAGAAAAAATAATTGCGTAGAGCACCCCTCCCCCTCACTAATGTACATACCAGGCCACATGCCCTCAACATGGGAGGGGGGGGTGACTTGCCAGAGGGAGAACCACTTGGCAAAGGACCTTGTCTCCAAGTTGATAAAGAAAAGGCCCTCTTCCTCACAACTCATACCTGGTGATTTTGGGGGTCTGTGTATGGGGGGGGGGGGGTTATCAGAATCTGGTAGCCCTAATAAGGGTTCCCTCATATACTCCCCATTCCCTCTATGTAAATGACTATGGCGTACATAGTACCCCTTCTTATTAAACAAAAAAAAGTCGTAACCTAGAAAGAGACACCTAAATGATTAACAAGTCCTTATTAAAATAATTAAAATCTCCAATAAAGATCCCTCATTGTAAATTCATCATCAATCACAATGCCCACCACCCATCTGCATGCAATTGATCCCAATGGTACCACTAGTTTAATGGCAGCTCCCGAAGCTGTCACCAGCTAAATAAGGGAAGGGACAAGAATAATAGGTACATCATTGATCAAAAATGGCCAAGACCATATTTGGTCAGTGTCATTGTACAAATATGGCCAGTAATGTCACTGCTATCCCCACCCCTTTGATTAAAATGAGTTGAGATTCTCAATAATGTCAATGGTTCTTAGGAATGCCAATGGTGCAAGCATCAGTGGCTTGCTTAGCAACAAGTACAGCGAGAAGCTGTCATATACAGATGTGGTAGACATATGGCTTCTATATATGATGCATGGCTCCCAGTGAAAGGGCTAAAGTTTGAGTGCTTGTTCAAACATCTGAAAAGCCTAGGTTCAGGTCGAACCATCAGCTCATCCCTAATATTCACCTCTTTAGCTCATGGAATACTTTTCTGCAGGTACACTCATTTAGGCTGAATTCTAGTCAAATATAAATGCTAACATTTTATTCAGTTATTTATTATTTTAAAATATCTTTAAAAAAATTGTATGTATACATAAAGTCAACAAAAGTACCTGAATCTCTTTTGATATTAGCTTCACCTAATACCCTGTACAGAATCCTAATAATGAGAGGAGAAGCATTGTCAGAAGGATCAGATCTCTATCACTGAGCCTGTAGGCATACAACCTTTGGGCCCAAAGTGACAACTCTCTGCTAAAAACATTTTTTTTTTGCTTTACTAATCCCAACCTGGTTTAGTATATTAAAAGACAATAGGGGAATTAACAATCAGTGATGTAAGCATATTGGAGCAGATCCTGCTCCCAATTAACAAGAAGAGTGCAAGTCCCTTCTGTTAATTGGGAGTGATCAGTTCTCTGTTCTGCTGTGTCCCCTTTGTTAATTAGGAGCGATCAGTACTCTGTCCTGCTGTGTCTATGACAGACACAGCACAGAGAAGAGAAGACCTTGAGCTGCATGTTCTGAACTCTTTGCCCCCCCCCCCCTCGCTCAGCTCAGAGCAGGAGGGAGTAGGTGGTGTGTTATCCCTGCAGGCTCTGCTAATGTAGCGTCATCACTGCATGGGCAGAGAGCACGTTGTGAGCTGTCAGTCACACCTGGTTGAAACCTGTGACAGTTTTCTAAGTAGAAATATGTTTCAATATCCTAAATAGGTGCAAACCCTACAGAAGTTACTATTTCATTTCGAAAAAGAAACTGGCACAGGAAATGCAGATAGACCTGACAGTTTCCTGTGGCATTATAATGGAGTAGAAAGCTTTGGTGTAAACGTATTCTGGGGAGTTAACAAAGTACAGGAAACATATGTAGCTAATTACTATACAGGGAAAATACCCCTGTATTGCCTACTGTGTCTAATGGCAAATCTGTTTGTCACTATAAACTAGAGCTCTAGTGCTCAATTGGCATAACTCTGTCCTTTGAACACGAAGAGCTTACTAAAAAGTGGGGAGAAAGAGTGATGATCTTTTGGGTGTGTTACTGTTCCTTCATTATCCAGTAATAGGGTCTGATCCTAAGACCAAGATGTACTGCGCATCTACAGTGTAATCTACAGAGGTCTCAAGTAGTGATGAGCAAATCTGCTTGGGTTTAATTCGCTAAGAGCAATACTTTGTTACATCCTTTTTAAAATTCTGTAAGCAGATGGCATGGGAGCCCCCAAGGCAAAGGAATAACAGAACACAGGCTAGAGGTTAGGGCAGGCTGCAGACAAGTGAATCCAAACAGGCAATTGGAATAGATGCTCAGATGCAAACCATGGATTTTAGCCTTTCCTAGTCAACTAAGTAATAGAGCCTCCCCCTGGTATATTCGGTATCTATGTTGGTTTCATTTCATACTGGTCTATGAAAAATAATTACAGAAGAAGGATAAGGTGAAGAATATAAGATCCTATTGATGACAAGTAGTATAGGAAATAAGATGTGGAATGAGTTTGAGATTTTCAGATGAGTAGGCAGGCAGAGTTTGTTGGCAACTGGATTAATTTGGCAAATGATGGAAAAGAGGCTGATGAGCCAAGGAGAGATTTATATCAAGGGTACCTGGAGGTGAATGTGTGCAGTAGAAAGCCAGGTCCTGTCACCTGGCAGAAGTCTGGGAACCCTATTGCAATGATGATCCACAGCACTTTGGTAGTTAAAAGACATCAGATGTTGGTTTTTGGAAATGTCTGCCCAGATAGAACTTAAAGGATTGTTGAGATTCCACTGCAGCTGGCCCAAGCAGAGAAATGGGAATGGAGAGATGGGAATGACAAGTTGTATGGAAGAATGTCTGCTAAAAAAGAGTGGTGTCAAAATTGAAAGTTATGAAAGGAAGGCAGTTTAGGAAACTCCAGGAAAGAATGAGTAAAATAAATAAAAGTCCATACAAAGCCAGCAGAAGCGGACCAGTGTAACCACAAGTAAGACGCTTGTGGAAGTATACTCATTTTTTTTCTGAGTAGGTCTTTTTGGAACCCTGAACAGTGTTGAGGCAAAAGTCTAAAGTCCCCTTTAGCAGGCAGAAAAAAAGTGATAACAGGCAGAAAGGTACCCAGGTAGGTGACAGTTGGCACAGAGAGCACAGGTGTATATGTTCCCTCCCCAACGTCAGAACAAGAAGGGGAGATATGTGACCAGGCTGCACCAGGTCACATGGTAAATTGGCAATTTGTGTGCAGTTTTGCAGGGGAAACGAGGATTTGGTGTCATCCAGCATTCCCAATTCTGCAGGTTGACAGTGTTTGTTTTGAGTGAAAAAGCTTTCCTTTGAGGAAGAAGATGCTGCAAGACTAAGCCAGGTGGCTCAATCCCTTAAAAAAAAAACTCCTGTGAGGGTAACTTTTTTCTTAAAACTGTGAGGCATGATTTGGTGGGAGGCTATGTCCTAATGCTCTACCATTTTAAACTATATCCCACACTACCCAGATGGCAGTGGGGTCTGCTCAGGATTAGCGATCTGTGATAAATTCCATGGAAATATAGCACCAAGGTTCAACTTGAACAAGCAGAGGAAGGGGTACTCCAGCCCATTATGTGCAGTCGTTGAAGGTTTTTGTGATCTATTTATATATTTATGTGATGTGGGGAACCATCCATAGAATGTCATTATTCATGCAGGAAAGTTTAGTAGTCATGAGCTTCCAGTCTCCGCTGTTGTTGTTTCGCTCAGCATCCAAGAATTGCTTTGAGAAAAATGCTCAGGGCTTGGACCATGAGCTCCTACAACAGTGCATGAACAATCAACCTCCAGGGAAAAAAGTATTTTCAGGATGCTGGAGAATGAATATGGAGAGAAAGGTAGCTTTGAGACTGTAAAAGGCATTATTAGCGTCAGGGTTCCAGTCTTTTTTGGGGTTAGTGCTCTTTTGGTAAGGAATGTAAAGAGGCCTCCAAAGTAGAATAGTCGTGAATAAATTGGAGATGATAATTGGTAAATCCCAAAAAGTTTTGAGTCACATTCAGTCCTAAATGCCAAGGCCAATCCATTAGAAGACCTTTGACAATGTAGACAAGGAATGGTACCTGAGTTTGTTCGAAAGGGTATTTCTCTAACTTATCATTGAAATATTTGTCTCAATGCCACCATAGGACTGTTTTCACATAAATACGATGGGTGCACAGGTCTGGGGAGAAGATAATATGGTGTAGCTATACTACAATACAAGTGTACAAGAGGCCTTGTTGACAACATTTTGGAAAATGTTCTGGGTGTTGCATTACTTGAAGTGTTGAACCTGAAGTTTTGACCCCCCTAGTCCCCCTTGGAGATTCAACTTAGAAAAATCTGAGTTCCCCCAGGATCTGTTGAACAGTTCTAAAATGTGAGTTGGGGGGGGGGGGTATATTGATTTGACAAGGATGGCATAACCAATGTGTGGCCAGAGTGAACAATCTCTTTTTTCTTTTTTTTTAAAGAAAAAAAGCCAGCGTGGGTGAATTGGATTTTCAGATAAATCTTCTTGCCATATTTTCTTAAATATACTCTGACATGGCATGAATTTTGGGGATGGACAAAGGATAGGTACCGCCGTGTAAAGGAGAAGTCCTTAAAAGGAGGTTGGAGTAGTTGAAAGCACACTTTTTTTGATTTTTAAATGACATCTTGGAAGGACTAGTAAACAGTGAGAGAAGTCAAATCATATAGGCTACCTTAAAGCAGTCAGTAGTGAAGTTGTTGACCAAATTTTCAAAGTGAATAGAGCACTGCTTATTGAACCCATGGCATGCCTTGGGTCACTGGAGAAATGAGGTGGTGGAGAAAAATGAGGACTGAAGGCACCAGCTGCCATAGATGATACAGTGGCTTCAAGAGATAGAGCTGGAGAAGAAATATCAGGGGTCATAGCACCTTGCACTGTTGAGGTGGGCAGAAAGGTCCTGCAGAAACATCATATTACACCTTTGGTTGACATGCTGAGAGTCTGTCTTCTAAAGCCATCAGTTGCATTGGATCATCGGCATGAAACAGGGTCTCCAAGCAGCTCCTGGCCCATGCAATCTATCAAAAAACATGAATGAAATGATCCTAGGCATGAGCTTGTGATTTGAGATTCTTCAGGGCAAGGATTTTAAGTTCTTCCAGCCAGGGACCCCCTCACAGAGGTGTATGGTTTATGATTATTACCATAGTACTGTAAGGGAGTAGCGTGAGCGTATTTGTATGTGTATTGTCAGTGTTTGTAATAGCTTTCATATCTGCGCCAGTGTTCGTGTCAGTGTCTGTGTGCTTCGGGTACGATAAAAAAAGGTTTTATATTTTTTATTGTGGAAATATGTGATGTGTAGAGTGCATGCCTTTGCCAGTTTGCATAAGTGCAAGTGTTTTAGGCAAGATGAAAAAAAAAAAAAAAAGGTTTTTATTCTTTTCTGTTGTAGTGGTAGTCTATAGTGCATTTTTACACTGCAAAGTATTTGTAATGTATGTGTGATCCCTGAAATTTAGAATTGGATTAATTGCCCTCTTTGAAAGCAAAATGTGCACTGTTTTTTCTGTACCCTAATATGGGTTCAGACAACAAATGTACACATATGTAGTATTCCCATGCATGTCAAAAGAAGGCCCAATTAGCCTTGATAAACACAAGTTATAATTAACCTGAATATGCTAAGTAGTAGTAAAAATATGTAGTTTTGTCAACAAATGCCAACATTTCTGAGTTCAGGCTTTAAAGTTTGTGTTACCTTCATTAATAAAGAATTAACATCTGCCTATTTTAATTCTAAGGTTTATAAGGTTTATAAATCACTAGTTAAATAATTTCTAATGCTCCTTCATTACTTATGCACATACAGATACAGGCTAAAGCCACATACCAGTTAAAGCAGTATTAAACCCAAATACAAACATTTATTTTACTGCAGCCTACCAATCCGTAGATGTGATGGTTGTATCAGTTTCCTGTTTTAGGGCTTATTTTTTCTATTTGCATCTGGTGACCCATCCTGCAAATCTGTTGTATTTCACAAGCTCAAGCTCTCCAGCAGAAGGTGAAAGGAGAAGGAAAAAACTGAAAAGAAGAGAGAACTGATGCAGCCACCACATCTATTGATTGGCAACATACAAAGAATAACCTGTATGCTGTATGTAATAAAAGTAGAATCAGTGCTCAGAGTCACATTAGGAGAAAAAGTCCATATGATAAGCAATTCATTAGCAGGGTAATCTGTAGTAGATGGACATTAAATAACCACCAGCTCCTGGTTAGACCTGGGAAGGATCCCTCGAATGCATGCAATAAAAGAAACAGCAGGGCACCAGGTTAAAATAGATAAAAAACAAAATGTAATTGTGTAGCTCATTCACATGCAAGATACTTGAGTACAGCTCCAGTGGCCAATGCAGATTTATATATGTATGTTTGGATAGATGTGTATGAAAGTGCACATGCATAACTGTATGTGTATATACAGTGCCTTGAAAAAGTATTCAGACCCCTGGAAATTTTCCACATTTTGTCATGTTACAACCAAAAAGGTAAATGTATTTTATTGGAATTTGATGTGATAGACCAACACAAACTGGTTGGAAGGAAAATAATAAATAGTTTTCAATTCTTTTTACAAATAAATATCTGAAAAGTGTGGCGTGCATTTGTATTCTGCCCCCTTCACTCTGATACCCCTAACTTAAATCTAGCAGAACCAACTGCCTTCAGAAGTCACCTAATTAGTAAATAGAGTCCACAGATTAAGTTGTGGAGAAGTTTAAAGCAGGGTTAGGTTATAAAAAAATATATACCAAGCTTTGAACATCTCACGGAGCACTGTGCAATTTATCATCCAAAAATGAAAAGAGTATGCACAACTGTAAACCTACCAAGACAAGGTCGTCCATTTAAACTGACAGGCCAGGCAAGGACAACATTAATCAGAGAAGCAGGTATATCTGGAGGAGCTGCAAAGAGCCACAGCTCAGATGGCAGAATCTGTCCAACTATTAGTCATGCACTCTACAAATCTGGACTTTATGGAAGACTTTATGGAAGAGTGGCAAGAAGAAAGCCATTGTTGAAAAAGGGCCATAAGAAGTCCCATTTGCAGTTTGCTGTGTCCCCCATATGGCTTCTCACAAACATGTGGAAGAAGGTGCTCTGGTCAAAATTGAACTTTTTGGCCTAAAAGCAAAACGCTATGTGTGGTGGAAAACGAACACTGCTCATCACCCTGAACACACATCCCCACCCGTGAAACATGGTTGTGGCAGCATCATAATGTGGGGATGTTTTTCTTCAGCAAGGAGAGGGAAACTGGTCAGAGTTGATGGGAAGATGGATGGAGCCAAAAACAGCGCAATCTACAAAAGACTTGAGACTGGGGCTGAGGTTCACCCTGGAGCAGGACAATGACCCTAAACATACAGCACTCAGAATGTGAAAGTTCCTCTAACCGTGAAAGTGATGAAGGTAAAATAGGATGGGTGTCACCAATCAAAATAAATACACTGTGCTTGCCAGAAAACATGTGACCCCCTAATAAAAGTGGTTAGTTGCCCATAATTACAGTGTCCAGGCCAGGATCCTGCACACGTCACTGGACAAACGCCATAGAGATGATCGATTTGAAACAGGAAATACAACTCCCCCAGGGGGTTATCGAATCACCAGACTGAACAGCTCAGCCAGACAGGTCCTGGGTGATGAGGCAGCTGCTGGAGCTGATGAATTTGAGACTTGTTTTGAACCTCTCCCTCACACCACACCAGTTGTACTATATACTATATATAATTCTTTATATATATACTTGTTGTACCATGAGGTAACAATTGCTTTTACTATATTTTGGTCTCAATGGATCAGATGATCTGGCTGTTTTTAGCTATATTATTATTTTCCTTCAATTTTTTATTTCTATTTTCTTTGTCTTAACTGTTTATTTTTTGCAAATATTTTTATACTTTTGCAGGGCTTTGTTGACCCTCGGCGGCTTCATTTGGGTTGTGCGCGATGAGTGCCATGTGACAGCCTCACCCATCCCCACCTGATTGGTCCGCATAATCCAGCTTGACAGCTCTCATTATCTCCTTCCCTTGGGGCGGGTCAGCTTGATAAAGGAGACGGGGCCTCAGAAATGCATTGCGGCTCACCCCCTCTACCTGCCACTGCTCCCTTGGTATGGTCAGAGCAAGGGCTTCAGATGCCGATCTTTTATCCACCATCAGCTGGTTATTGCCTATGTGTTCCTACAGCCAATCACCGGTCTTGCCAGACTGCTGCTTGCTTGCAGCTGCACATTTATGTGAGTGAGCAACACAAAAAAATCTTGTTTTTTGTTCATTCTTAACCTGGCGTCTCTTGCATCTAATGATTAGTACCCTGCAATATATTTTTGGGTTTTGGGTTTAATACCACTTTAACTCTATTGTGAGTGAAAACTAGAGTACCCAGAGAAAGCCAATACAAAACTGTGAAAACCTACATACTTTGCTATAATAGATGTTATCCATTTAGCCACACTGTTTATCTGCTAACATTACACCAACTTAGCCATAAGAGGGCAGTGCACTTCTGCAGATAAATCACACAAAATATTTCTATAGCTGAATGTAAGTAAAAGAAAAGTGAGTACCGTATATACTCGAGTATAAGCCGAGTTTTTCAGCACATTTTTTTGTGCTGAAAATGCCCCCTCGGCTTATACTCGAGTCAACTTTTTGCGCCTGATTTCCCGAAATTTGGGGACCCGGAACCGGCCAGCCGTAGGTTCCCTGGACCCCAAACTTGGCACACATGTAACCTCACTCTTTCTCTACAAGTGTGCAAAGTTTGTTGTCCGGGGAACCTACGGCCGGGGAGCACCAATTTTTCAAAGCCGGACACCCCTTCCATAGACTCTCATGTTAAATGGTCCTTTCTATGGTGACTTTGGGGACCCGGTACCGGCCGGCCGCAGGTCCCCTGGACCCCAATGTTGGCACACATGTAGCCCCATATCTCCTCTATAAGTGTGCAAAGTTTTTTGTCTGGGGGACCTACGGCCGGGGAGCACCGATTTTTCAAAGCCGGGCACCCCTTCCATAGACTCCCATGTTAAACGTCAGTCTAGGCATGGGCACAGTGAGGCATGGACATGGACACAGTGAGGCACAGTGAGGCATGCAGATGGACACCCTAGGCTTATACTCGGGTCAATAAGTTTTCCCAGTTTTTTTGTGGTAAAATTAGGTACCTCGGCTTATATTCGGGTCGGCTTATACTCAAGTATATACGGTAATCTAAATGTGATAGTGCAGTAGACTTTGTGTCTGCAACCATTCAAAAAAATATTTGGGATTAATGATCCCTGTCTACAGCAGAAGTGCCACAAACAACTCTGTTTCCATACAGTTCCAAACTTGTTGACTTGATCAGAAGTATACAAATGAATGCTGATGTATTGCATGATGCTTAGTCAAGTTCTCTAAGTAAGCAGAACCTGCCCAAGTTGAAGTTGTGGTGTTTGGTTATTATTGTTTCTGTTTGAATGTGTGCAATCATAACTGTAGGTAATCCAATACTCACACATCTATTTATAGTATATCTACTTCTTTATAGGAATTATTGATTGTACACAAATTGATCGTATTTGTAAATGGTTGGTATAACCAGTGAATGAACCTCTAAAAGGTAAAACAAGAGTTTATCTTGTTTAGCAGAGGATTACTACATTTATGCAGAATCAACTGGCAAAGCATTAAGATAGTACAACACAGTCTTTAATATGGGAGAGGTGCAGAAATGCTTACCTGCATAGTTTTTTTATTAAATTAGCAGCATTTTTGGTAATCTTCTTTGGAAATTCAATCATGTCGATTCCTCTTAGTATTATGTTATATGTTTTCATAGGGTCTGGACCTGAGAACGGAGGGCTGAAGACAAATGTATATGGTAGAATTAATATTAACAAAATTTGTATTTTGTCACAACTTTTTGTGCAGTTAGAGATTTTGTAATAAGTAACTTTTGAAATATACCAAACAAAATAGTGTCTCACACCCCTAAGAATGCAGACTTAGATTCACCAATGTAAAAAGGAAATAAAAAAAAAAGCTGCATTTATTTATAATAAAGACTCCCTCTTTCACTATTTTTCACACATTTTCCATCCCATAAAACACTTAAAATGTACCCCTTACAATACAAGACATCATCATCTCAGAGTCCATATTTTCCATAAAACAAATGAATATCAATGATTATACCTAGGAAGTTTTAAAATTCAGTGAGCCTGGATTTGGGTGCAGAGCAAGCATGCACCATGTCAAACCTAAATGGAGCACATCTTTTTAGTCCCCAATCGAAATCCACAACATTCCCAGGTATGTCATTGATGCATATAACCCAGCATGGACTTCTCTGCCAGGAAAACTCCGGTCTAAATATACAGTAATTAGTAAGTTAATGTACAATATTTCAAAAATATACATAATAAAATCTGTACATCACAGTGAGGTCAGTGGCTGGTGAGGCACTGGCTAATATCAGAGCCAGATACACACAGGTTACATAAGCAGCGATCATTAGAGCAAGAACAATAATTCTACCACTAGATCTCCTCTGTAACTCTAAACATATAACCTCTAAAAAAATGTAAAAGCGTCGCCTATTGAGATTTTTAAGTACTGAAGCTTGACGCCGTTCCACAAGTGTGCGCAGTTTTAAAGCATGACATGTTGGGTATCTATTTACTTGGCGTAACATCATCTTTCATAGTGTAGCGGGGTATTGCCCTTTAATTCCCCAGAGACTACAGTACCCAGTACACCTTGAGGCACCCAGGGTGCATTGCCCCGTGCAAAGACTGCTGGGGTGGACTTTATAAGAGGGAGGCGGGCCCCACTTCTTTCTCTTTGGACACCGCCCTCCCAGCAAGAGGATCCCTGTGCTGACCTGCTGTGTGTACAAGGCCTGAAGCCTGGGCCTTGTGCTTTTCCAAAGAGCCTTCCGCTCCACGAGGAGCCCGCGGAGCGTCTGATCCTGTAGCTGAGTGCTGTTATCAGGAGGACCGAAGACTCGGGTGTCGTGGACACTGTGAATCGAGTCACAGTAACGGAAGTAACGGACAAGGACTAGTCCGGTCGGGTGAGAGAGCATCTGCTCAGAGCTACACCACAGTATCTCTAGGTCCATTAAATTTATTCAGGGCCATCACAGTGATTGCAGTTACACTCTGGGGAGACTATCCGCAGAACTGAGTTATTAGTCTCCCTGGCATTATAAAGTTACCGATCATCGTTACTTTATTGGATTACAATTGTTCTTAAAGTGCACCACCGTGTTTGCTAGCGAAGATTTCTTCCTCAGAACTATACCCAAATCATAGTCAGGCCTGACTGGGTAGTGTAGGACATTGCTGGGCGCCATTTTGTCCACGAGGGAGGATAGCTGCAGTGGGGTCTGTTAAACTGTCTATCATATTGCTGAATGTTTTGATGTTTTAATAAGTATATCCATATTGCAGGGCTCTGCATGTGACATTGCATACTGTTTATCATTTAAACCTTTACCAACAGTAAAATATTAGAGCTAAGTATATTGGTTGTCAGTGTCATTTACTGTTCTATACCATTACTGTGTGCCTTACTGTGGGATTGTGTCATAGAGAATATTAGAGTGATTGCAATTCTATCATCCCCTTTACGAACTGTGCCACGAGAGGTTAGAGCCGATTGCCAGGGGTTGACAGCGGTGCACTACAGGGCCCGAAACAATCAAGGCAGCCCTCTTAACTGGGGGTATGGGCTAACTTTAGTGTTCTTTTTATTTTTTTATTCATGAAACAGTTTCTTTCCAAAAAAATGCATTTGAAAAATTGCTGCGCAAATACCGTGTAACATAAAAAGTTGCAATGACCACCATTTTATTCCCTAGGGTATCTGCTAAAACAATATATATAATATTTGGGGTTCTGAGTAATTTTCTAGAAAAAAATAAAATTATTTTGACATGTAGGAGAGAAGTCAGAATTGGCCTGGGTGGCAAGGGGTTAATTACCATAAGTAAGTAATATACAAATACAGTAATTATTATATATTATTTTTAAGGTAATTTACTATATTTTCAAAAACTGTACTCAAGCAGGTGGCTTGTCAAGTAATTGCCAGACCATTGTTCCTAATTTTTACTGACAGTCTACTGACTGGAATGGTACCAGTTGATTGGAGAAAAGCCAATGTAGCACCAATATTTAAAAAAGGGCCAAAATACATCCCTGGGAATTACAGACCAGTTAGCCTAACATCAATTGTATGCAAGCTCTTGGAGGGGATGATGATAAGGGACTATGGGGGTTATTTACTAAAGGCAAATCCACTTTGCACTACAAGTGCACTGCAAGTGCACTTGAAAGTGCACTGAAAGTGCACTTGGAAGTGCAGTCGCTGTAGATCTGAGAGGGACATGCAAGGAAAATAAAAAAACAGCATTTTAGCTTGCACATGATTGTATGATAAAATCAGCAGAGCTTCCCCTCATTTCAGATCTTCCCCTCAGATTTAAAGCGACTGCACTTCCAAGTGCACTTTCAGTGCACTTTCAAGTGCACTTGTAGTGCAAAGTAGATTTGCCTTTAGTAAATAAACCCTTATATACAAGATTTTAGTAATGAAAATTGTATCATTAGCAGTAATCAGTAGACATGTGCACACTGAAATATTTCGTTTCGGAATTTCGTTTTCGTCCAAAAAATAAATTTATTTAGTTACTCCCGAAATTAGTTTTTATTTATTTCGTTTTTCGTTAGAAATTGCATTCGTCCGAAAATCTGAATTAATTAAGGTCGAATCTGTCATTGAAGGCTTATGGTGTCTGTCGAATGTTCAAAGAAGATTCGACGGAGCAGCGAAACTGTACGCCGCTGCAATCATACATTTCCGGTCGAATGTTCCGCCCACAAGCAGTGATCTTTTCTCTCTATGTCGAATCTTTTCTCTCTATAATGTCGAATCTTTTCTCTCTATAATGTCGAATCTTTTCTCTCTATAATGTCGAATCTTTTCTCTCCTATGTCGAATCTTTTCTCTCTATAATGTCAAATCTTTTCTCTCCTATGTCGAATCTTTTCTCTCCTATGTCGAATCTTTCCTCTCCTATGTCGAATCTTTCCTCTCCTATGTCGAATCTTTCCTCTCCTATGTCGAATCTTTTCTCTCCTATGTCGAATCTTTTCTCTCTATAATGTCAAATCTTTTCTCTCCTATGTCGAATCTTTTCTCTCCTATGTCGAATCTTTCCTCTCCTATGTCGAATCTTTCCTCTCCTATGTCGAATCTTTCCTCTCCTATGTCGAATCTTTCCTCTCCTATGTCGAATCTTTTCTCTCTATAATGTCGAATCTTTTCTCTCCTATGTAAAATAATCTTGGACTAATAGAGTTAAGGTTAGGCACATTCGACCACAGGTTCGATAGACACAGATTGTTATTGTCAGCGTCACGTCGAATCTCCTATCTATATCGAACTGTTGTAGCAACGAAAACAAAAATAAAGCATTTGTTTATGTCGGATCTTTCGGTTTTCGGATTCTGTGCTTTCGTTTTCGTTTGTTAAAACGATAACGAAAATAGCTGAAATTCGGACGAAAATGCATTCGGACGAAAACGAATGCACATGTCTAGTAATCAGCATGGATTCATGAAGAAAGTTCTTGCCAAACCAATCTATTAACCTTCTATGAGGAGGTGAGCTGGCATCTAGATAAAGGAAGGTCCATAGATGTGGTGTATCTGGATTTTGCAAAAGCATTTGGCACAGTTCCCCATAAACCTTTACTGTACAAAGTAAGGTCCATTGGCATGGACAATAGGGTGGGTACATGGATTGAAAACTGACTACAGGGGCGAGTTCAGAGGGTGGTGATAAACGGGGAGTACTCGGAATGGTCAGGGGTGGGAAGTGGGGTCCCCCAGGTTCTGTGCTGGGACCAATTCTGTTTAATTTGTTCATAAACGATCTGGAGGATGGGGTAAACAGTTCAATCTCTGTACTTGCAGACGACACTAACTAAGCAGGACAATAACTTCTCTGCAGGATGTGGAAACCTGGCAAGAAGATCTGAACAAATGAATGGGGTGGGCAACTACATGCCAAACAAGGTTTAATGTAGAAAAATGTAAAATAATGCATTTGGGTGGCAAAAATATGAATGCAATCTACTCACTGGGGGGAGAACCTCTGGGGGAATCTAGGATGGAAAAGGACCTGGGGATCCTAGCTGCTGCTAACAAAGCAAATAGAATATTGGCATGCATTATAAAGGGGATTAAGTGATAATTCTTTGGTCCAGCCTCACCTGGAGTATGCTGTCCAGTTCTGGGCACCAGTCCCCAGAAAGGATGTACTGGAAATGGAGCGAGTACAAAGAAGGACAACAAAGCTAATAAAGGGTCTGGGGGATATTAGTTATGAAGAAAGGTTGCGAGCACTGAACTTATTCTCTCTGGAGAAGAGACGCTTGAGAGGGTATATGATTTCAATTTACAAGTACCATACTGGTGACTCCACAATAGGGATAAAACTTTTTCGCGCAAGGGAGTTCAATAAGACACGTGGCCACTCATTAAAATTAGAAGAAACATGGGTTTACATAATCCCATGTTTTCCTCACACAGTTAAGAGGGAGAATGAGAATCTGCTGCTGCTGAAAAGGTACAAGCTAAATCATATATTAATATGCTATATAGTTACATACAGGTGAAACTCGAAAAATTTGAATATCGTGCAAAAGTTCATTTATTTCACTAA
This sequence comes from Rana muscosa, assembly GCA_029206835.1. Classification (NCBI taxonomy): domain Eukaryota; kingdom Metazoa; phylum Chordata; class Amphibia; order Anura; family Ranidae; genus Rana; species Rana muscosa. Next base: position 167,886,413 of record CM055123.1, read on the forward strand.
TGCAACTTAAAAGGTGAACCTAATATATGAGATAGTTCAAGCCGTGATTTGTCATAATTGTGATGAATATGGCTTACAGCTCATGAAAACCCCAAATCCACAATCTCAGAAAATTAGAATATTACACGCAATCAATAAAACAGGGACTGAACCTAGAACAATATCGGACCTCTGAAAAGTAGAAGCATGCATATGTACTCAGTACTTGGTTTGGGCCCCTTTTGCAGCAATTGCTGCCTCAATGAGGCATGGCATGGAAGCTATCAGCCTGTGGCACTGCTGAGGTGTTATGGAAGACCAGGATGCTTCAATAGCGGCCTTCAGCAATTCTGCATTGTTCAGTCTCATGTCTCTCATCTTTCTCTTGGCAATGCACCATAGATTCTCTATGGGGTTCAGGTCAAGCGAGTTTGCTGGCCAATCAAGCACAGTAATCCCACGGTCATTGAAACAGGTTTTGGTGCTTTTGGCAGTGTGGGCAGGTGCCAAGTCCTGCTGGAAAATGAAGTCAGCATCCCCATAGAGCTCGTCTGTGGAAGGAAGCATTAAGTGCTCCAAAATCTCCTGGTAGACGGCTACATTGACCCTGGACTTAATGAAGCACAGTGGACCAACACCAGCAGATTACATGGCTCCCCAAATCAACACAGACTGTGGAAACTTCACACTGGACTTCAAGCATCCTGCAGTGTGTGCCTCTCCATTCTTCCTCCATACATCCAACTTCTTTTGCAATTACCTTTTGAGGCTTTCCCTCCTTATGGAGGGTGTCAATTATGGTTTTCTGCACAACTGTCAGGTCAGCAGTCTTTCCCATGATTGTGATTCCTACTGAACCAGACTGAGAGACCATTTAAAGGCTCAGGAACCCTTTGCAGGTGTTATGGCTTAATTAGCTGATTAGAGTGGGACACTTTGGGCCTAGAATATTGCACCTTTTCACAATATTCTTATTCAAACCAAGTACCAAGTACATATGCATGCTTATACTTTTCAGAGGTCCGATCTTGTTTTATGTACAATCCTTGGATTATTGATTTCATGTAATATTCTAATTTTCTGAGATTGTGGATTTGGGTTTTTTACATGAGCTGTAAGCCATAATCATCACAATTATGACAAATCATGGCTTGAACTATGTTGCTTTGCATGTAATGAGTCTCATATATTCGTTTCACCTTTTAAGTTGCATTAGTGAAATAAATGAACTTTTGCACGATATTCTAACTTTTCGAGTTTCACCTGTAATAGGTGAGGTTAAAAAAAGACACAAGTCCATCAAGTCCAAACTATGTGTGTGATTATATGTCAGTATTACATTGTATATCCCTGTATGTTGCGGTTGTTAAGGTGCTTATCTAATAGTTTTTTGAAACTATCGATGCCCCCGGCTGAAACCACCGCCTGTGGAAGGGAATTACACATCCTTGCCGCTCTTACACTAAAGAACCCTCTGCACAGTTTAAGGTTAAACCTCTTTTTTCTTTTAGTTAAGAGGGCTGGGCTGGATAGGAGCATTTGTCTTTTAGACACATGCCCCCTTCTATGACACTGCAGTGAGAGGCGTGCCTCCACTGCAGCTTTTTTATTGGACAGCTTTGGCCAATGGTACTTTACCATTCATCCAAGTCTTCAAGCTGTCCATTGAGCTCACCGCCTCTGACAAGAAGTGAGGAGAGGCACCGTAAGCTCATCCTCTCAGTCTGCTGCAAACAGAGTGTGCCAGCTTGTATATAAACTGTCTGATCTGTATGTAGCTTCTGACAGGCTGCGCAAGGACCCCCGTATCTCCGGAACCATAGATGATAGAAGTCTCTGGGACCCCAGGTCGCCAAGCTACGACCCTCAAAGTCGTTTTTTTTATGGCAAGTACACCTGCCTCCCCTGACTGCACGTCCCTGGTACATCAGGAACCTATACTTTTCAAACTAAAATGTAAACAAATGTAAACAAATATCAAGCTTCAAGTAAATAAAAAGAACATTTTGCACTTTATACATACTTTATACCAATAAACACCTAAAATAGGTAAGAAAGAGGACGTGGAGCTCAGGCTAGAAGCGCAATAAAGCGTAAGGTGCAAAGAGATTGATGGAGCCTCATAGAAAGGCCTAAGGGCTATCATGGAAACCCACCCCTTCTTGAGTAGACTATAGTTATATATTGTCTGCTAATAGGGATGAGCTGAACACCCCCCAGTTCGGTTCACATTAGAACATGCGAATAGGCAATAAATTAGTTTGAACATCCGAACACCGTTAAAGTCTAAGGGACTTGAACATGAAAAATCTAAAATGCAAATTTTAAAGGCAAGTTATTGTCATAAAAGTGTTTGGGGACCCGGGTCCTGCCCCAGGGGACATATATCAATGCAAAAAAAAGTTTTAAAAACTGCCGTTTTGTTCGGGAGCAGTGATTTTAATAATGCTTAAAGTGAAACAATAAAAGTGAAATATTCCTTTAAATTTCGTACCTAGGGGGTGTGTATAGTATGCCTGTAAAGTAGCGCTTGTTTCCCGTGCTTAGAACTGTCCCTGCACAAAGTGTCATTTCTGAAGGAAAAAAAGTCATTTAAAAGGGCTCGCGGCTATAATGAATTGTCGGCTCCCGCCAATACAGAGAAAAGTAATTGAAAGTCATTGATAAAGAAAAAAAAATGCCTGGGGGTCCCCCCAAATTCAAATACCAGGCCCTTCAGGTCTGGTATGGTTATTAAAGGGAACCCTGTGTCAAATAAAAAAAAATGACGTGGGATTCCCCCCAAAAATCCATACCAGACCCTTTATCCGAGCACGCAACCTGGCAGGCCGCAGGAAAAGAGGGGGGACGGGGTCACGTGATGGGTGGCCCCATCCTCATCTACATAAGAGACCTGTCAGGCTGCCTGGAGTCCCGGGGTGTCTCCGGTAGAGACAGGATGCTTGCTGCTCCTCGCTGCGCTGGACATCATCGTTGGAGCCTGGACCTGTAGAGGAGAGATCATCCATCTCTGGACCCTGGAGAAGAGATCACCCATCGCAGGATACCGAGAGTGGATTACCACCGCTGGAATTTTTTTTTATTTTTAATAAAGGACTTATCCCAACGATGTCTGTATGTTTTTTAAATTTTTTTTACACTTTCTTTGTGAAATGGTAGGGGTACAATGTACCCCTTACCAATTCAGATAGGGGGGGGCGGGACCCTGAAGGGTCTGGTATGGATATTGGGGGGGAACACCAAGTAATTTTTTTTTTATTTGATGCAGGGTTTCACTTAATATCCATACCAGACCTGAAGGGCCTGGTAATTGAATTTAGGGGGCCCCCCACGCATTTTTTAAAAAAAATTTTATCAATGACTTTTAATTATTTTTCTCTGTATTGCCGGGAGCCGACAATTCATTATAGCCGCGAGTGCTTTTAAATGACTTTTTTTCCTTTAGAAATTACACTTTGTGCAGGGACAGTTCTAAGCACGGGAAACACGCTCTACTTTACAGGCATACTATACACACACCCTAGGTACGAAATTTAAAGGAATATTTCACTTTTATTGTTTCACTTTAAGCATTATTAAAATCACTGCTCCCGAAAAAATTGCAGTTTTTAAAAAAAAAAAATGCATTGATACATGTCCCCTGGGGCAGGACCCAGGTCCCCAAACACTTTTTATGACAATAACTTGCATATAAGCCTTTAAAGTTAGCATTTTAGATTTCTCCCATAGACTTTTACAGGGTGTTCCATGGCTTTTCGAATTTGCAGCGAACTCCCCAAATTGTTCTCTGTTCGGCGAACGGGCGAACAGGCAATGTTCGAGTAGAACATGAGTTTGACTCGAACTCGAAGCTCATCCCTATCTGCTAACCCTAAAAATGTGATTCTAGTTCGGAGGAGACATATATCTTTATAACTGATTTGTATGTTGACATAGCACCAGACTTGCACGAATATACACTTGTACAAGGATGTGCTTGGAAATCCTTCTAGCCCTTCGCATGGATGTACGGTTTGGTATGCCCGTGTGAATGAGGTCTTATTGGAAGCAGAATACTTCAGGAATAGGGAAAATAAAAAAGAAACCTGTTTGAGTGTGTTGGTGGTATGTTACCTAGCCACATACATTTGGATAAATTAGTTCAATCCCCGCACCAGAATATATTTTATAAACTTTTAGGCTTAGAGAACTGTTAGTTCCCCAGTTAAATAAGCTATGGTGTCCATTTATGACTGCCAAGTATTTCTGCTGCCAATGCTATAATCAAAGTGACAAAAGCATAAATCTTCCACACTCGGCTCTTCTATTTATATGGTAGCGATGCTCATACCTGCCAGTCAGGAGTTCATACATTAAGATTCCCAGTGACCAGTAGTCTGCTGAAATGTCATGACCTTTGTTTAAGATGATCTCTGGAGCTACATATTCTGGGGTACCACAAAAAGTCCATGTTTTCTTTCCAAAGCCTATTTTCTTTGCAAAGCCAAAGTCAACCTGTGCGAGAAGAAAAGTATCATCAAAGCCCAGAAATTAGCACTATGCTTGTTCCAAGAAAAAAAAGACATCTGTAATTAATATTTATATAGGCTTTTGCTTTGAAGTGGGTATAACATCCCTGTGCAGTATCATCCCATAAGCAAAGGAAAAAAATATAATATTTGGGGCATTTTTATTTTCAATTCAATATATACCGGTATATATATATTCCTCTCAGATTTTACCACTAGTGTTATGTACTTTAATTGACTCCCTTAAAGGTAATAATTTTTTAGACAAATACTTCTGAAAGCTAATTTTCTTACAATGAGGTTAGTATTACTGTTAAGCCCTGTACACACGATCGGATATCCTATGGATTCTGATCCGATGGTTTTGTCCATCGGAAATCCGATGAAGCTGACTTCCATCAGTCTTGCCTACACACCATCAGTCAAAAAATCGACCGTTCCAAACGCGGTGACGTAAAACACTCCGATGAGCCGAGAAAAATTAAGTTCAATGCTTCTGAGCATGCGTCGACTTGATTCTGAGCATGCATGGGTTTTTTATCCGATGGACTTGCCCATAGACGATCGGAATTTGCTATCGGTTTTTGATCCATCGGAAAAATTTAAAACATGTTCTATTTTTTAAAACCGATGGAAAAAAGACCGATGGGTCCCATACACGATCGGTTTGTCCGATGAAAAAAGTCCATCGGACTGTTTTCATCGGTAAAACCGATTGTGTGTACATGGCTTTAGAAGCCATCTGGGTGACAAAGAAAAGAAAAGTTGAATGTTTGTTTGTAGGTAGCATCTACATTTTGCAATAGAAGGTGGCATGCTTTGATGTGGTCAGATGGTATGCTAGGATGCTGGCTCATGGATGACACAGTCACCTAAATCCCAGAGCCTATAGATTAGATTTACATATTGTCCACTACAAAGTACAGTATATTGCTCCACCGCAGGTGCACAAAGCTCTTCGCTCCTCTGGCTCAGGGTGCAGGCTTCTGGTGGTTGCTTACTGCTCCATAGATTTCACATTAAGCAAAAACCAATGGGAAAAACCTTCTCCATTTAAAAGCCTTGCGCATAGGTTTATTGAAATTTTCAATGCACAGGCCGTTCCACCTGATTCTCCAGCAGCTAACGCATTTCACTCCAATTGATGCTTATTCAAAGATTTATGTTTTGTATCGCTTAAACCCTTGCTGAAGCCTCTCACCTTGTTATAATGTACTTATAATGTACTTGTTATAATATTCTTATAAGAAAAGCCTGGAGGAGGAGAGACAGGGGTTTGATTTCTTCCTGCCTGTGCGATATCATTCTCCTGCATTATGCCTTTTAAGCCTAGGTACAGTCACATGACTGAAGTGTAATTAATGCTCTTAAAGGTAGAGATTTAAACAACATATTGTTTCTGTATAATAATGCTTTAAGGTATAATACTGTGATTAGCATGTTTAAGCTGGTTAATAATGAAGGAATGAGTTTATGTGTTTGGCATCTTCAGTGTAAAACTATATTCAGTTGTGTACATTTTTTTTGTACATATGTAACACTTTGCACATAAATATACTCATTCACTTACATCCTTTAAGAGTAAGTGCTACAATAAATATTGTTTAGGTTAAATCTTTTTTACTCACCAACTTTGCATAACCTCGATGGTCCAAAATAAGGTTCTCTGGCTTGAGGTCCCTATAAATTATTCCTTTGGAATGCAGATAAGCAAAGGCCTCAACTACACAAGCTGTATAAAACCTTGTTGTAGAATCTTCAAATGAGCCTCTGAAACAAATACCATAAATAACATCACTATCCATCCATAGCACTTTTTATTGTATAATAGAAATCACAGTCACATTTTATAAAAAGACATTTGCATTCAACATGGGCTGCTGTTGAATGACCTTAGTGCAGCTTATTCGTCTGCCTAAGGTATAAACACAGTTAAGTACAATGATATAATGCATGTGCCATGAGCAACGTAAGTGTGCAATGGAAAATATACACTAAAGAGTATGCAGTTTAAACTGCAAGCATGCCATGGTATAGATGTGATTTTCTAGTGACAAGGTTTAAAGAATCCGAATTTACAGTGTTTTTTCCCCATTTTCTTCCTATTTTCAAATTGTGCTAAAAATCGAATTTGTACGCCTTTATTTAACCATTTATGCAATGAAACAAAGAAGACATGGGCCCAAGAACATAACTGAGCCAAGGTAATAAATGTAAACACACAGATTGTTTCTGTTAAGGTGGGAGTCATCGGAAAATAAAATGCCTTCATTTAAAGTATTCTTTTTTTTTCTCCTCTTTCCTCTCCCCCGCCTCCCCTTCTGTCCCTTCCTTCCCTATTCGGCATTTTATTACATGTTATTATTATATTTCTCTGGGTTACACCCTACTGGTTGCTGTTGCTATTGCTCTGATACTCTTGGTCTTATAACTTGGAAAACCCAATGTTAAAAAAAAAAAAAAGTATTCACTTTAATATAGACTTTGACCAAGTGATATCAATTAATAAAAGATAAAGTAAAAAAATAAAATAAAAATAGTCCATGACTCTAAAGCCCTGTACACACGATCGGATTTCCATCGGATTTCCGATGAAGCTGACTTCCATCAGTCTTGCCTACACACCATCAGTCAAAAATCTGACCGCCCCAAACGCTGTGACGTAAAACACTCCGACGAGCCGAGAAAAATTAAGTTCAAGGCTTCTGAGCATGCGTCGACTTGATTCTGAGCATGTGTGGGTTTTTTCTCCGTTGGAGTTCCACACAGACGATTGGAATTTGCTATCTTTTTTTTTTTCCATCGGATAAATTTAAAACATGTTCTATTTTTAATCACTGATGGAAAAAAGACCGATGGGGCCCATACACGATCGGTTTGTCTGATGAAAAAAGTCCATCGGACTGTTTTCATCGGTAAAACCGATTGTGTGTACACGGCTTTATGCTTGTTTTGCCTAAAAGCAAGTCCTAACCTAAATACGGTAATATCTTGTTTTGTTTTTTTTTTGGAGGGGGGGGGGGGGGTGGTATGCAATATGGAGCACACTAATGACATCCTTGGTCTTCTGAGCATACATATATCCTTACACATCAATACTCTACAAAATGTAGCCTTAACATGTGAATATACTAAATAAAGACAGAATCAGTCGTGTTCTTTTTGTGGTTTCGCCATTTCACTAACTTTCTGGAGCTTTTGTGAAATTAGCCCTTATAACACATTGGATGTACATTGATTTTTGTAGCTTACAGTATGGAAATGACATCACCATGCAGCATTTGTTAGGATATCACTTGCAGAAAAGTACACATAGCTTTAATAAGTTATTTAAAAGTCACTAGCTATATATTACTTGAATATGTACAGTGCTGCAAATAATGTGATGCATTGCTTCCACAGTCCTTGAAATGTATACGTAGATGAATAGGCAAGGTGAGACACAAGGGTAAATAAAAAAGAAAATACATAGAAAAATGGAAACACATTGACGGAGTGCTTGTGTATTAACCAGTATGTACACACTGCAGTGGGCAATGTTATTTATGCTCTTTAATAATCATTACTCTTTGGACCAGTTTCAGCCATGGTCAACTTTTGTAGGAAGATATCACTACCTATTTCTGAATATAAAGTATCAGCCTGCATACATGCTGGTAATAAGACACAATAGGAAACAGACATAGCAGAATAAAGTTCATACTTATACACAATTTGAGTTACTCCTGGTGTTGCTTTGCTGTTGAATAGTTGACATACGATAGTAATTGATGGGAAAAAGAGCAAAATGCAGAGAACTGTAATTTCTTCAAACAAATGACGCAGAATGACTGTAACACATTGCCATTGCACATCACACTTCTCCACATCACACATTATCCTCCACCAGATCTGACCACAGAGGAGTGCATCTGTTATGTGTGATTGTTTTTACAAGAGCAGAAAGAGGGAATAAAAGGACTACTGAAATCTAGCATCAAAGTACCAAAGCATCAGAAGATAGTGGAAATGAAATAGGATGTTCCCTGTTAATTACTTTGTATTTCCTAGTGTGTTCTGTTTACCAGTGATAATAGAGAGGAACGTCAAGAATAATTTACCTAATTAGATTAAGCATGTTCAGTCATTTAATATATGTAATATATTCTCGGAAGTGGACCAGGAAGTGAAAGATATGGTGAGTTTAGGCATATTAGCTACAACTGTTTTACTTGATCATATGAGTGGTCAAGAAACTAAGTGAAAGGCAATTAAATTTTTACATGTTTTCACGCTAAATTGGAAACTCATTCTTGAACAGTATGCATATAACAAAATACAAAAATAAAAGGTAGGTTTGCATAAAAAAAAAAAAAATCATAGATAAAACTAGATGCATAACATACTTTTTCTGTTACTAATTCAGCCTTACATGGGGTATTTTTTTTTAGCCATCTCATATTTAGTCCTTTCTGACATAAAGTGCCTTGAAAAAGTATTCATACCCCTTGAAATTTTCCATATTTTGTCATGCTACAACCACAAATGTAAATGTATTTTATGTGATAGACCATGGATATGCAATTAGCGGACCTCCAGCTGTTGCAAAACTACAAGTCCCATCATGCCTCTGCCTCTGGGTGTCATGCTTGCTGCTGTCAGAGTCTCGCTATGCCTCATGGGACTTGTAGTTTGGCAACAGCTGGCGGTCCGCTAATTGCATATCCCTGTGATAGACCAACACAAAGTGGCACATAATTGTGAAGTGGAAGGAAAATGATAAATGGTTTTCAACATTTTTTTACAAATATATATCTGAAAAGTATGGTGTGCATTTGTATTCAGCCCCCCTGAGTCAATACTTTGTAGAACCACCTTTCACTGCAACTACAGCTTCAAGATATTCCAAGTTCAAGGTGTATGAATACTTTTTCAAGGCACTGTAACACCTAAATATCATTTTACATGGATGAGTGGCTACAATCTGATAGGTGTATCTCAAAGTTAAGAATTCTTTTAAGTTTATATCAAGACACACAAAAAAACATATGCAGTACATCTTTGCAATACATGCACATTTCCATGTGTTTTATCCTTTCAAAGACTCTGCATGTACAGAAAAATACCTGTTGATTGCCAGAAATGCACTCTGCTTTTGCACTTTGTTGTGAGCTGACAACACAGCAGTTTTGTGGATTCAGTGGTGTCAGCCCTGCCCATTCTCTTTTGCCAAGCCATGTAACCACCCTCAGATCTCTAAAATATGAATGCTAGTCATCCTGTAGAACATGATAAGAATATGTAAGCTAAACAGACTTGTTAAAGTGTATCTGTGGTCAGGATAAATGGTAAAATTATGTATTTCAATGATTTCAAGCCAACTACTTTAACTCTGAATGATCTTGGAGATTTTAAACTTACTTTGTGAAGATCCCTACACTTTTACTGAATTCTGTGACACATATTCACTATGTCCTGTGAGCAGCTCCTGCTGTGTCACATCATTTGCAGAGCATGTCCTCTGCCTCCAAATACTTCTCCTCTCATGTTCTCTGTAGGTTAGAGCCTGTACAGGGATTACCGATGCAAGCAGCAAGGTGCCATTGGATATGTAATCCTTAAAATTGGAATGTAAACAGCAGAGGAGATGCTGCAAAGCATGAAAGGAATCCAGGTTTATGTAGAAAGAGATGGTCAGCAGACAGGAAGCACTTACAACAGGAAAGGGGATTTTTCAAGTAAGCTTTAATTAGATTGTCAAATATAACTATTGTTTGTTTTGTTATTACAATGCTGATGTTATAAAATTAAAGTGTATGCCATGACAATAGAACTCCTTTAAGATAACACAAGAAGTGTGCAGAGGACAGGTCTACATTTATGACAAAATCAACAGGCTTTTTCTTTTTCTTTTTTTGCATTTATTAAACAAATGCTTCTGATGGTATATATAGGAGGCTAGAATAAAAATACACTTTAAGGTGCTGCCTGAATATACTTTCTTGGTAAATGCAGGGTGTTTGCAGACACAGTATGGTTTAGGAAAGCAGCATATCTCTACATACTCAGGATGCACAGATTTGCATGGCCTGTCCTGCATGTGCACTATAGCCTGTTTTTATACATGTTTGCCATAGCTGTCAAAATGGGCTACATTCACATGCCAACACACACATCATGCAATGCAAGGCTTTATGACACATCTGTCATATGCATCCTTTTGCAAATGTGCAAACGCCATACCTCTTCTCTTGCTAAAACAGTGTTTGCAGTAATGACTACCCAGAAAAAAGGTAAGTATATGAAATTCCGTAGTCACTCTACAGCAGTGAGTCTCATTGTGGTTACTATTTAGAAAAATTGATTTATTTACTGTATTAAAGCTGAGTTCCACCCACTTTTTAAGCTTCTCATCATTAGCTTCTCAACGGGCCATAATGACTGCAATGGGCAATTTTTTCGCTTTGCTTACCCTGTTTTCAAGGTTTTCTCTCTCTCTTCCGGTTTCTCCCATCCACGGTGAGGTACGTAATATCCTGCGGTGCACTGGCTCCTGGGAGATGTGTGTCATGATTCCCAGGAGTCAGTGGGCATCGCCGCCTCTCAGCATTGCGCTGCGCCGTGTGTTTAATGCACATGCGTGAGATTGGGAGGTAACTAGCAGTACCGTATCCCGGAAGAGAGTCCTAGTGGGCTTCACATGCCCACAATGAAGATGGAAATGCTCAGGAAGATGAAATCTAAGGTAAGTACATTCTAAAAAACATGTACACAAAAGGGGATTGAATTGGGGACACAATTTCATGTATATTATGTAGACAAGCAGAGGGGATGCCGAAAAAAAAAAAAAAAGAAATGTGGTCGGAACTCCGCTTTAAAGTGGATGTAAACCCGAAAAAAATGTTTTATTTTTTTTGCTGTCACAATGTAGAGTATAAGATTCCTATCATTTGTGTCAGGTCTTGCCACAAAGAGTTAATCCAGCTCTGAACAATACTCTTTTATTGTTCAGTGAGATAAAACAGACAAACAGAGAAAAACCTTTGTCCGTTCCGCCCCCTTGCTTTGAGTGACAGGTTATTTACATATCTCGTGCAGTAGCTTTACACAGGCATTATTTTTTAATTCCCACCCCCACTCCTTTTCTGAAGTCATGTGGTTACTTTTCTGGATTTTGACTGGATGTTAGTGATCATAGCAGAAGGAATACACAGGAGAAAATGCATGTTGACAAGGGGAGTGTAGAGGTGGGCGGGGAGTCTACTGACATCACGACTCCACCCACTGAACTCCAGACAACAGATCCACCCACAGAATCTGCAGTTTTTCAGTTCTTATAACAGACAGAGGGGAGACATTTGACAGATAAGGATACATGCAGGAGGCATCTATATCCTTATAGATCAGCACTATGGCAGTAGTTTAGAAAGGATGAGAGTGGGTTTACATCCACTTTAAGGCCTAAAATTGTTGTAGAAATCTCATCTCCATTGTTTCACAAAAGACAAAGCAGCAGTAAAATACAAGCTGCACATGAAACAAAATCACAAAAGTTTCTAAATCACAGATAAAGGTAATTTAAATTAATGCCTAGCTATGAGTCCACTGCCAGAATGTATTGAGCTGTCAAAGGTCAATGGATTGGTGCCTTAAAAACAATATTTTACAGTGTCTATTTTCTGATGCTACTATTTTTTTTTTAAATGACAAGATCTGTGCCAACAACTCTGAGGTTACATACCTGTCCCTGAGAATAGTCCAAAGCTCTCCACCTAGACAGGCTTCCATAAGCATATATAGATACTTGCTGTCTTTGAATGTTCTGTATAACCTAAAAAGATGATCAATATATTAGTTATGTATATAAACAAAGACATAATACAACGTATAATACATTGATAGCTTTGATATAATTCTGTGTAGCTTTTGGTGTGCAAAACTTGTTTTTTTGTGTAATCTTTCCATGCTACTTCATGAAGGGTTAAGAAGCAAAAGTTTTCATTCATTTAAGATAGGAAGAGAGGAAATATCACGTCATAAAATAATATAATATGGACAGTATGTGCAAGCAAGTCATACTGTACTCCAGGATATGCAAAAACTGAACATGGTACAGATCAAACTGTCATGTTCGGACTGTGAAAAAATAAACAGTTAAACATTAAACTTACACATATGAATTATCATTTAGTTAACTATGAGCGATAATATACTCAAGTAACATTTTGCTGGTGGTACTGAAGCCCCCCCACATAAAATGGGGGGGGGGGTGGGGTAAGAAACCAAAGATGTTCAAGTCCTGACAGTCTGCATTTAAACCTGAGTATATGTGCATAATTCCATCTGAACTCTTGTTGGGCCCTTTGTTGATAATTTCCCAGAATGGGAATCTCCTGTCCTAGGTGGAGGCACTGCTAATTTTAATATCAAACCCACTCTTCCACTTAGTTTTCAAGGGTAATGATCAATATAGTTGTTGTTTATTTTTTAGACTTTTTTATGCTTTTAATTATATGGTGGTTTTGAGGCCAAAAGAATTATAAGCATATTTTTTGAATCAAGCATTGGGCAGAATGCCAGGAAATCCTCGGAAAGGCTCGGGAACAGAGTATTTCCGAGTGTTTCTGAGTATTTCCAAACGGCGCCCCCGCACCTCTGGCCAAATGCGGTACTGCCGCAGAGGCTTGAATCCTGCTCGTTTTGCGAGACAACACACGCAAACTGAGTCAGGATTTTAAAAAAAAATTCTCGTATTGCAAAACACTCGTTAACCGCGTTACTCGCAATCCGAGGTTTCACTGTATATATATATATATATATATATATAATTAAACAATATCTCACAATAGTGAGTACACCAATCCCAATTTTGTAAATAGTTTATTATAAGTTTTTATGTGACAACACTGAAGAATGACACTTTGCTACAATGTAAAGTAGTGCGTGTACAGCTTGTGTAACAGTATAAATTTTCTGTCCCCTCAAAATAACTCAGCACACAGCCATTAATGTATAAACCACTGGCAACAAAAGTGAGTACACCCCTAAGTGAAAATGTCCAAATTTGACCCAATTAGCCATTTTCCCTCCCCGGTGTGATGTGACTCGTTAGTGTTACAAGGTTTCGGGTGTGAATGGAGAGCAGGTGTGTTAAATTTTGTTTTATCGCTCTCACTCTCTCATTTTGGTCACTGGAAGTTCAACATGGCACCTCATGGCAAAGAAATCTCTAAGGATCTGAAAAAAAGAATTGTTACTCTACATAAAGATGGCCTAGGCTATAAGAAGATTGCCAAGAGCCTGAAACTGAGCTGCAGCACAGTGGTTAAGACCATACAGCGATTTAACAGGACAGGTTCCACTCAGAACAGGCCTCGCCATGGTCGACCAAAGAAGTTGAGTGCACGTGCTCAGCGTCATATCCAGAGGTTGTCTTTGGGAAATGGACGTATGAATTCTGCCAGCATTGCCACAGAGGTTAAAGGGGTGGGAGGGGTCAGCCTGTCAGTGCTCAGACAATATGTCATCCCAGAACGAAGCCTCTTTTAAAGATGATGCACAAGAAAGCCCACAAACAGTTTGCTGAAGACAAGCAGACTAAGGACATGGATTACTGGAACCATGTCCTGTGGTCTGATGAGACCAAAATAAAATTTGGTTTAGTTGGTGTCAAGTGTTTGGCAACAACCTGGTGTGGAGTACACAGACAAGTGTATCTTGCCTACAGTCAAGCATGGTGGTGGGAGTGTTATGGTCTTGGGATGCATGAGTGCTGCCGGCACTGGGGAGCTACAGTTCACTGAGGGAACCATGAATGCCAACATGTACTGTGACATACTGAAGCAGAGCATGATCCTTTCCCTCCAGAGACTGCCTTGCTAAAGAAGCTGAGGGCAAATGTTATGGACTGGACAAGCATGTGTCCAGACCTACAGTGCCTTGAAATTCATACCCACATTTTGTCATGTTACAACCAAAAACGTAAATTTATTTTATTGGGATTTTATGTGATAGGCCAAAACAAAGTAGCACATAATTGTGAAGTGGAATGAAAATGATAAATGTTTTTCAAAACTTTTTACAAATAAATATGTGAAAAGTGTGGCGTGCATTTGTATTCAGCCTCTGAGTCAATACTTTGTAGAACCATTTTTCACTGCAATTACAGCTTCAAGATATCCCCAAGTCTTCTTGGGGACATCTCTTCCAGCTTTGCACATCTAGAGAGTGACATTTTTGCCCATTCTTCTTTGCAAAATAGCTCAAGCTCTGTCAGATTGGAAGAAGAGCGTCTTTGAAAAGCAATTTTCATTTCTTGCCACAGATTCTTAATTGGATTTAGGTCTGGACTTTGACTGGGCCATTCTAACACATGAATATGCTTTGATCTAAACCCTTCCATTGTAGCTCGGGCTGTATATTTAGGGTCATTGTCCTGCTGGAAGGTTAACCTCTGCCCCAGTCTCAAGTTTTTTGCAGACTCTAACAGGTTTTCTTCTAAGATTGTCCTGTATTTGGCTCCATCCATCTTCCCATCAACCTTGACCAGCTTCCCTGTCCCTGCTGGGGATGGTGTGTTCAGGGTGATGTGCAGTGTTAGTTTTCCGCCACACATAGCGTTTTGTTTTAAGACCAAAAAGTTCAGTTTTGGTCTCATCTGACTAGAGCACCTTCTTCCACATGTTTGCTGTGTCTCCCCTCCCCACATGGCTTCTCATGAACCGCAAAGGGACTTCCTATGGCTTTCTTTCAACAATGTCTTTCTTCTTGCCACCCTTCCATAAAGGCCAGATTTGTGGAGTGCACGACTAATATTTGTCCTGTGAACAGATTCTCCCACCTGAGCTGTGGATCTCTGCAGCTCCTCCAGAGTTACCACGGGTCTCTTGGCTGCTTCTCTGATTGATGCTCTCTTTGCCTGGCCTGTCAATTTAGGTGGACAGTGTCTTGGTAGGTTTGCAGTTGTGCCATGCTCTTTCCATTTTCGGATGATGGATTGAACAGCGCTCCGTGAATTGTTCAAAGCTTGAGATATTTTTTTATAACTTAACCCTGCTTTAAATGTCTCCACGTCTTTATTCCTGACCTGTCTGGTATGTTTCTTGGCCTTCATTAAGCTGTTTGTTCACTTTGGTTCTCTAACAAACCTCTGGGGGCCTCACAGAACAGCTGTATTTATACTGAGATTTATTTACACACAGGTGAACTCTATTTACTAATTAGGTGAAGGCAATCCGTTCCACTAGATTTTAGTTAGGGGTTTCAGCATAAGGGCGCTGAATACAAATGCACGGCACACTTTTCACATATTTATTTAAAAAAAAATAATTAAAACAATTTATAATTTTCCTTCCACTTCACAATTATGTGCCACTTCGTGTTAGTCTATCACATAAAATCCCAATAAAATGCATGTACATTTTTGGTTGTAACATGACAAAATATGGAAAATTTCAAGGGGCATGAATACCTTTTCAAGGCACTGTAAACCCTATTGAGCATCTGTGGGGCATCATCAAACAGAAGATGGAGGAGTGCAAGGTCTCTAACATCCACCAGCTCCGTGATGTCGTCATGGAGGAGTGGAAGAGGACTCCAGTGGCAACCTGTGAAGCTCTGGTGAACTCCATGTCCAAGAGGATTAAGGTAGTGCTGGAAAATAATGGTGGTCACACAATTTTTTTTTTTTTTTTTTCGTGTTGTCACATGAAAAGGTATAATAAAATATTTACAAAAATGTGAGGGGTGTACTCACTTTTGTGAGATACTGTATATAACGTGTTCTGTCCTAATATGCCTCAGTTTTTTTTGTACATAAACTGCAATGCTGATTTAATATTGATTTTTTTCATACTAACCTTACAATGAAGTCAGAGTGAGCGCCCTGCATGATCTGCTTCTCAGACCGAATGTGCTCCTGTTGCCTTGTATCCACTATGTGTCTCTTTTTAAGGATCTTCATTGCAAATGTTCTTGATTCCTCACTTTTTAGCTGTACCTGAGGGGTTGAGGAAGAATACCATTACAACTATGTAAATGTTATAAATTTTGTAGCGAGTTTTGATTCTATACCACAATAGTCTTATACAGGACTGTGATTCCACAAAATGCAGCAAATCATGAAACAACAGGGTAAGATTACTGCCATAGTGACCTTGAGGCTGGGTTCACACTATTGCGAATTGAATGTGGAGCCGCATCCAATTCGCATGTCAGGAGATTTTGACCGGCTCTCTATGGAGCCGGTTCACTCATCTCTAGAGCGGCTCTGGTGCGAATTGGACTTGAAACGGTGAATGGGGATGCACCGGACCCTGCTGTGAGACACTTCATGCTGCGGTGTGAAATCAGCCTGAATGATATCAGCTTATGGAAAAGTCTATCGATCAGGTGATCACCAGTTAAGAACAGTACTACTAGGGTCACTTAGACATGTGTTGTACTAAGATAATATAAAAAAAAAATTAGCAGGGTAAAGAGTAGCAGACAGGTTCTTTGACATCTTAAAGTGGTTGTAAACCCAACCACACAACTTGCACCTACAGGTAAGCCTAGATTAAGGCTTACCTGTAGGTGCAAGAAATATCTCCTTAACCTACACGGTTAAAGGGGCTGTAAAGGTTCGTTTTTTATTTTCTAAATAGGTTCCTTTAAGCTAGTGTATTGTTGGTTCACTTTCCTTTTCCTTTGATTTACCTTCTAAATGTTTTTTTTTCTTTGTCTGAATTTCTCACTTCCTGTTTCTCCTCACTAAACTTCACACCATCATCTGAGTGGTGTGGAGTCAGCCAGAACAGCTTACTGAACAGCTTACTGAACAGCTTACTGAACAACTTACTGAGGAGGAACAGGAAGTGAGAAATTCAGACAAAGAAAACAAAGAAAAACAATATTTAGAAGGCAAATCGAAGGAAGAGGTAAGTGAACCAACAATGCACTAGCTTAAAGGAACCTATTTAGAAAATAAAAAACAAACCTTTACAACCCCTTTAAGGAGATATTTTCAGAAAACCCTGCACCGATGTGTACGGAGCATGCGCGCCGTAGACCACCGCGCAGGCGTACTGAGCGTTGCCGGTTTTCTCAATGGAGACTGCCGGTTTTCTCAATGGAGAAAGACGGCCCTGCGCGCATGCGTATGATATCATCGCCGCTCCAGCCAATCACAGCGCCGGAGAGGCGATAACAGGAAGACGGTCGGAGCAGACATGGCGGTGGTGACAAAGGGGGACGAGGAGCGCTTCGGAGGCTTCGATCTGAGGTAAGTGCCACATAATGAGCTAGTATGCATAGCATACTAGCTCATTATGTCTTTTTCTTGCAGGTGTCATTTTTTTTATTTTTTTCGAAAAGTGGGTTTACAACCACTTTAACCTCTGGTATACCTTTTAGTGACACTTTAGGGTCCCTTTACCCTAAACATACTATCTAATTTTTATTGCTCACAGCAATTTCTATTTCCACTTTCAGAAGAACAAGTCACTTCTTGAGTTCCCGCCTTTTAATCCCAAATCTTCCCAAGGTAAACACAAAACAAATTACATTTTTTGAATACCTTCAGTCTGCTTTAGCATACCATTTCACTATTATCCATGATTATATAACAGTGTACTGCGGAGTATATAACACAGTGTTTATATAATACAGTTCAGCGTATACAGTGCAGTCCGTATAGTATATATACTGTAGTTCAGAGTATATAGTGCAGTCCGTATAATCTATATAATGCAGTTAAGAGTATATAGTGCAGTCTGTATAGTATATATAATGCAGTTCAGAGTATATAGTGCAGCCCGTATAGTATATATACTGCAGTTCAGAGTATATAGTGTAGTAAATATAATACAGTGCAGGGCATAAAGTGAGTATATAATACAGTGTATTGAAGTAGTTAAAGCGGAGTTCCACCCATAAAAAAGTCAGCAGCTACAAAAAGTGTAGCTGCTGACTTTTAATAATCGGACTCTTACCTGTCCCACGGTCCAGCGATGCGGGCGAACAAAGCTCTCTCCCTCCTCTCTGCAGCGCCGGCATCACTACTGTGGGAGCTCGGCTGTGGCTTCACAGCCGGGCACGCACTGAGCATGCACAAGCCGCGCTGCGCGCTGTGATTGGCCGGGCAATCTTCTGGGACCTGTGATGTGTCCCAGAAGATTGCGGGGAGGGAGCGGGAAGGAATGAACTTTCTTCCGGCGCCACGTAGCCCCGGGAGGAAGTAGGAGCTGAATACCTCTAAAAAGAGGGTATTCGCCCCCCCCAAAAAATATTACATGCCAAATGTGGCATGTCAGGAGGTCACGGTCACTTAAAGCGGAAGTTCCATTTTTGAGGGGAACCCTATGACAGAACTAAGAAAAAAAGGGCATGGGGTCCCCCCAAAATCCATACCAGGCCCTTTGGGTCTGGTATAGATTTTAAGGGGAACTCCGCGCCAAAATAAAAAAAAACTGTGTGGGGCCCCCCCCAAAATCCATACCAGGCCCTTTGTGTCTGGCATAATTTTAAGGGGTACTCCAAGCCAAAATTAAAAAGAAAATTTGCCTGGGGTCCCCCCAAAAATCCATACCAGACCTTTATCCGAGCAAGCAGCCTGGAAGGCCAGGATAGGGGCAGGGGACGAGCGAGCGCCCCCCCCTCCTGAACCATACCAGGCCGCTTGCCCTCAACATCGGGAGGGTGCTTTGGGTGCCCTTCAACAAGGGGGCCCCCAGATCCCACCCCCTATGTGAATGGGTATCGGGTACATTGTACCCCTACCCATTTACCAAAAAAAGTGCCAAAAAGTAAAAACCACAACAGACGCTTTTTTTTTTAATAAAGGAATTGCCAAAAACTGTCCCGCTAAGTCCATCCATCTTCAATCACGGACCAAAAAAATTGAAAAAAATTAAAAAGCTCCGCCTCGATGGAAGGCCTCCCGGCTGTGACAGCAAGGGCAGGGCCCCCTGTTGATGTAACCGAGTGACCCCCACCCCCTTCCGACATCATGTGACATCAGACGGGGGTGGTGTCACCCAGTTACGTCAGTGGGTGGCCCCGCCCTTGCCTATATAAGAGCTGTCAAAGGGAAAAGACAGCAGTCGGCGGGAGCCCTCCTATGGAGGTGGAGTTTTCCCTTTTTTAATTAAGGAATCAAAAACTGTCTACTGTGGTTTTTACTTTTTGACACTTTTTTTTGTGAATGGGTAGGAGGGGTACATTGTACCCGATACCCATTCACATGGGGGGGGGGGCGGGATCTGAGCACTTGATTTTTCATGTTCGTGTCCCATAGACTTTAATAGGGTTCACACGTTCGCTAGAACTTTTTGCCTGTTCGCATGTTCTGGTGCGAACTTGGGGGGTGTTTGGCCCATCCCTAGTTCTCAGCTGCTGCCAGTCTGATAGCTATTTCTGATTTTCAGAGAGTTGTGAGTATTCTCTGGAACATAGGTGTGGAGTTGTACAAATGGCAGTATGAATATTTATGCAGCTCTGGTCAATTCCATGGAGCAGGGCCCTGAAGGCTGCTGGGAAACTATATAAATGTTCTGAGAGACTGGGCTTCTGGGTCTTTTCCTGCAGAGGATTAGTCTAGCCTGGAGGGCTGCTGCCCTCCAGGGCAATGCTGCCATGTGTTTGCTGTTCGTGAGGCCTCAGGTGAGCGACTAGCAGGCCTGGATGCTGAAGCTACAGAGAGCTGACTGAGGCGCTGTCTGTTGAAAATCTAGTTTAGAATCACTAGATAAAGGTGTTGTTTGGAGGTTGGAAGGTGGCAACCAACTGTCCCTTGACATTTTGTGTGTACAGACAGGTGAGAGAGCTTAGAGACTTTTGGGTTGTTACCACCCCTCTTGTGCTAGAGAGTCAGCTGTGTGTTTGTTCAAAGGGGATACCGGCTAGTGTCCCGAAGAGCTTAGTCTATTTAGTTCTTTGTGAAGAGACTCTGCTCTTATGCGGCGTACACACGGTCGTTTTTCATGCCATTTTTTTAACCGACGTTTTTCTCGTCGTTTTTTTTCATGTTTCCTCTCAAGCCTGTCTTGCATCCACACGATCATTAAAAAAAACGCTCGAGCAAAGCTCAGTGACGTACAACACGTACGACGGCACTATAAAGGGGAAGTCCCATTCTAATGGCGCCACCCTTCATGTTAGTAAACTTTATTGAGCGGCGATTCGCGCTTTTCAGCCTCGTGCTTTTCAGTCCGTTACAGCGTGACGAATGTGCTATCTCCATTACGAACGCTAGTTTTACCAGAACGAGCGCTCCCGTCTCATACTTGATTCTGAGCATGCGCGTTTTTTTTTCCCCTCGTAAAAGCATACACACTATCGTTTTTCACGTCGTTAAAAAAAACGACATGAAAAACGACGTGAAAAAATAGAGCATGTTCGAAATTTTTAATGCCCATTTTTAACTGCGTTAAAAATGCTCTAGAGCATACACACGATCGGTTTTAATGGCCATTTTAAAAAATTGCATTTTTAACGGCATGAAAAACGATCGTGTGTACGCTGCATAAGGCTGCATTCACACCTGAGCGTAGTGTTTCAAGCGTTTTTACAGACGTTTTTACCGGCATTTTGTCGCGTGAATTTGCGCCCGTAGAAACGCTCGTTGACGCACTAGACGCTTGAATCGAGCGTTTCCATTAGATTCTATGACTCCTAGAATGCCCAAATCTGCCCGATTCGCGCGACAAAAAAGGGTCCGGAACTTGTTTGAGCTTCAGGCATTCGGCTTCAGGCGTTTTTGAGTGGAGATGTGAACCATCTCCATAGAGAATAATGGATTTTTTCCCCTCTAGCGTTTTGTAGCTTCAGGCTTCAGGCTACAAAATGCTCAGGTGTGAATGCAGTCTTACTGCTCTAAAGAGAGAAGTCTGCTTCTTTTACAAGCCAAGTCCACAGTTTGCTACATGAAAGGACTTCTTTGTACAGCAAATGCTTAGCATAATGCCCCATACACACGATCGTTTTTCATGCCGTTAAAAATGCCATTAAAAAAAATGGCCATTAAAAATGATCGTATGTAGGCTCCAGAGCATTTTTAACGACGTGAAAAACGGCCATTAAAAATTTTGAACATGCTCTCTTTTTTCACGTCGTTTTTCATGTTGTTTTTTTTAACGACGTGAAAAACGATAGTGTGTATGCTTTAACGACGTGAAAAAAACCGCGCATGCTCAGAATCAAGTATGAGACAGGAGCGCTCGTTCTGGTAAAACTAGCGTTCGTAATGGAGATAGCACATTCGTCACGCAGTCACGGACTGAAAAGCACGAGACTGAAAAGAGCGAATCGTCGCTCAACAAACTTTACTAACATGAAGGGTGGCGCCATTCGAACGGAACTTCCCCTTTATAGTGCCGTCGTACGTGTTGTACGTCACTGCGCTTTGCTTGATCGTTTTTTAAAATGATCATGTGTACGCAAGACAGGCTTGAGAGGAAACATGAAAAAAAAACGACGTGAAAAACAGCAAGAAAAAAAATGGCAAGAAAAACGATCGTGTGTATGGGGCATAAAACAAACAAAATATCTGCTTATTTGAGCCAGTAGCTACACTTATGAAATTTTCTGACTAATCAGGTGCCCCCAAATGGGTTCCCCAAAACAAACAGGCATTAGATGTACCTTTTTCGTGTTCTATATACATTATATATAGTTTTTGATGAGAGAGTTACAATTTCTGTCAGTTTTTTGTGTCTGTGACCCAGTTGGGTAAATATTCCCTCAGTTCTCGTCATTGTGATGTCCATAAGTAAACGTAAAGGTAATTTATTTATTTTTTTAAATAACAAACACGTCGACACTTACCTGCTCTGTGCAATAAAATCGCACAGAGCATCTGCAAATCTCCTTATTTCGGGTCCCCCGCCAGCGCTGGCCACTACAGTCTGTTTAGTGCTCGCACCTGAGCGCCGCTGCTGCATCCATTGACACAGACAGTGGGACTCGGCCCCACCCTCGCTCTCTCATCACTGGCTTGAATTGACAGCACTGGGAGCCAATGGCTTCTGGTGCCCCAGCAAAGAAAGCAAGTCCCGGAAGTGAGGGGAGAGAGGAGCTGCAGATGTGCACGGTGCTGGATCCAATGAGGGCTCAGGTAAGTAAAAGGAGTATGGGGCATGCTGACACCTAAAAAATGTTTTCCTTAATGCAAGGAATGCATTAAGTTAAAAAAAATTTAGGCTTTACAACCACTTTAAATGAAGTGCATGGTTATCAACCAGGACAGAAGGACCTGAAAATCAATAAAAACACTTTCAACGCTAACACTTTCCATAACTACTAAAAATATTTTTTCCTCTGAATTCAAATTGGCGAGATTTCCCATCACTTCCTGTGTTGAAAAATGTCTTGACTTATGTTGGGCTTAATGGTGGTTACTTTAAATGCCAACTTCTCCCATAACTAATATGCAAGCTTTGTACATTTGCTGGCAAGTTTATTCACTTGTGGCTTTCTTTTGTTCCTTGTGAACTCCAGTAGCAAGATATTTTTTTCTGGTACAATCATTTTATTGAAAATCAAAGGAAATACAATTCAGGGGTCACCCATGCAGGGGATCAGCAATACAATCTCTAGGTCAATTTAACTGCTGTAAGCCCTAGAAAGCTGAATGTTATTATTCTTTACCAACTGTTTTATTTACAGAATAAATAATTATTGGAAATCCTTTGTAGTAGGGGGCAGAGGTCCAATCTATTGTTTCACTCTTTTAGCTGTGTCAGGATTCCATTTGTGATTTAGGGCACTGCTTTTCACTCAAAGCTAAGATATCAACAGATTAAAGCTGGCCATAAACTGATCAATTTTGGCAGGTTCCTTATGAACGCCTTAAAAATCACTCCATGGGTGGTCTTGTCAGCTCCTTCCCACCCTACATCCTTGTTTGAAAAATCAAAGGTCTGGCTGGAATACTTTCTGCCGAACAGAGAATTAATTCAAGCAGATTTAGATGCTTTTCAGTTATTCGGACAGTTGCAGTGGGAGTAATGGAGTGTAAAGCTGGATACACACTATACAATTTTCTGTCTATTTTTTTCTTCAGATTTACCAAAACATT
Organism: Rana muscosa; assembly: GCA_029206835.1. Taxonomy (NCBI): domain Eukaryota; kingdom Metazoa; phylum Chordata; class Amphibia; order Anura; family Ranidae; genus Rana; species Rana muscosa. The sequence continues at coordinate 167,909,933 of CM055123.1, forward strand.
AATGCCGCGTACACACGATCGGACATTCCGACAACAAAACCGTGGATTTTTTTCCGACGGATGTTCGCTCAAACTTGTCTTGCATACACACGGTCACACAAATGTTGTCGGAAATTGCGAACGTCAAGAACGCGGTGACGTACAACACATATGACGAGCTGAGAAAAATGAAGTTCAATAGCCAGTGCGGCTCTTCTGCTTGATTCCGAGCATGTGTGGAATTTTGTGCGTCGGAATTGTGTACACACGCTCGGAATTTCCGACAACAAGTTTTGTTGTCGGAAAAATTGAGAACCAGCTCTCAAATTTTTGTTGTCGGAAAATATGACAGCAAACGTCCGATGGAGCCTACACACGGTCTGAATTTCCGACAAAAAGCTTCCATCGAACATTTGTTGTCAGAAATTCCCAGCGTGTGTACGCGGCATTAGAGTTTCAAATTGTATGTAATCAGGCAGGCCCTTGCACTACATGGTTTTGGTAAATCTAAAGGAAATCAGACAACAAATGTTGTATAGTGTGTATGGGGTCTAAGTCCTCATGCACACTGCTGCTCCTAAATTCATGTTTAGGAGCTTTTGGCGTTTTTTGCTAAACCTCCTGAACTCAACTGATTAAAATCCTATGTGTCCATGCACACATATGCTTTTACCAGAGTTCAGGAGCAGCAGAGTTTAGAGGCAGTAAAACACCCCTCTCCTTAATGCTCCTTATCTGAACTGAATTAAAGTCTTCGGGGTTCTATTCAAAGTTAATTTCACTGCAGTTAGCATGTTACTGCAACCCATACGCATGAATGGGCTTAAAACACACCTTTTTATTTTGGTGTTTTAATTTTTTTTCCTATATGTGATTTACATTGAAATCAATTGAAGCACAAATATGTATATTGGCACGTAGCATTGTGCATCAACACATGCTGCCGTAAGTGCGTGCCAGTGTGTGTTAAAGTACATAAATGAACGCTGTTGATGCGTTTTGATGCTTATCCATTAATGGAAAAACACATTAGGCAAAATTTCTAAAGTGTGTTGCTAGAATCTCATTGTTTTACAGAGGTAACCTTTTCCTTTGGGATAACAGTAAGCGAAGACTGGCGGAAGTCAAGAAGCCCTGGGTTGCATGTAATTGGACAGCAGACACACTTTCTTTGTGTTTGGAAGGTGGAGTATAATCCTCTATTGCTAACTAAAGAAATGCATTCCCCTAAAGGTATTTTAGACTACCAGTCACCTGGCAAGACTAATCTGTGTCATCTGTCATATGACTGTGGGATGCTGAAATCTATTTTACTCTGTTATATCCCCTGAAAGAAACTGAGACATTTAGGAGCAACATGTAAGGAGAACATTCTCTGCAGACCAGTCCCTGTGACATTTTCTAAGAAATTAAAGTGTGATTTATGTGTAACTAGATTCCATGACTTATCACAGGTCACGAGCATTACTCCATATCCACAAAAAGGGAACATAGCAAAAACATACTGCAGCATATGACACATCTGTTCTCATAATCACAGACAGATATCTGACAAATGTAAATTTAATAGCTTTTAATAACAGGACCGTTCTTGGGCAAATGCACTAGGTAATCTTGCTTGACACCAGCAGGAAAAAGCATTTTCTTATTAAATCAGAACTACACCCTCCTCTCCTTTACAGACAAGGAAGCTGCCATCTGCCTCTGTTAATCTGCAGTTGCCGTTGTCCTGCACATGGGGGCCCCACACCGTTTTTTTCTCAATTTCTATTGCTGGCAATTGTTTTGTTTATATTCAGCTGTTAGCCAGAATTTTTTATTTTTATTCTTTTTTTGCAAATTTTTTTTAGCAGCCCTGTTTGGGGGCTTTGGTGAAATATTAGGGGCCTGTACCAATCAGTGTCACTCACTGCATTCATTCGGAAAAGGAAGGGGTTGATAAATAACATATTTACCAATCCCTTCCCCGTTTTCATCCTGAAACATCCCCCACAGTAGCTGGCAGGAGAAGGGGGGTGCAAGGGCGCACACAGGAGGCCCGGGCAGCAGGATAACCTGGACAGGAGGGGCATAGGAGCGGCATATACATGAACCGATCCCCTCCATTTTCCTCCTGCAGCCACTAAATGGTAGAGGGAGGGAGAGGAGAGGGAGATTGGCTGAAGGAAAATGGAGGGGATCCGTTCCTGTATATGCTACCCCCGCCACCTGTCCTAGTGTAAAACCTAATGTGACAGGAAAGCCACACAGGCCCCCAAGAGCACAGGCCGGGTTGCCATTGAGACCCCTGTGACCCCTGAAGCTACACCAGTGGTGCTAATACTCCTTCTGGTGCAGTTTTGCCACGATTGTCATGTGATAAATTGCAGCAAACCGCAATGCACAAAGCTTGTCACCCAAAAAGAAGCAGAAGCTCCTTGGACGACAAGCTTCGCAAGTTCTGGTTTGCCACGATTTATCACATGACAAAACAGCAGATGTGAATAGGGTCTTAGGAAACCATGAGAGAAACACCATGAAAGATGCCATTGCAGATTTTCTCATAAAAATGCTCCAGGTCAGTGAACCAAAACACATATGTAATGTACAGTATCTCTCAAAGGTAAGTACACCTCTCCCATTTTTGAAAATATTTTATTATATCTTTTCCTGTGACAACACGGAAGAAATTACACTTTGCTACAATGTAAAGTAGTGAGTGTACAGCTTGTATAACAGTGTAAATTTGCTGTCCCCTCAAAATAACTCAACACACAGCCATTAATGTCTAAACCGCTGGCAACAAAAGTGAGTACACCCCTAAGTGAAAATGTCTAAATTGGGCCCAATTAGCCATTTTCCCTCCCCAGTGTCATGTGACTCGTTAGTGTTACACAGTCTCAAGTGTGAATTGGGAGCAGGTGTGTTAAATTTGGTGTTATCACTCTCACTCTCTCATACTAGCCACTGGAGGTTCGACATGGCACCTCATGGCAAAGAACTCTCTGAGGATCTGAAAAAAAAAGTGTTGCTCTAAATAAAGATGGCCTAGGCTATAATAAGATTGCCAAGACCCTGAAACTAAGCTGCAGCATGGTGGCCAAGACCATATAGCAGTTTAACAAAACAGGTTCCACTCAGAACAGGCCTCGCCATGGTCGACCAAAGAAGTTGAGTGCACATGCTCTGCATCATATACAGAGGTTGCCTTTGGGAAATAGACTTATAAGTGCTGCCAGCATTTCTGCAGAGGTTAAAGGGGTGGGGGGTCAGCCTGTCTGTGCTCAGACTATATGCCGCACAGTGCATCAAATTGGTCTGCATGGCTGTCATCGTAGAAGGAAGCCTTTTCTAAAGATGATGCACAAGAAAGCCCGCAAATAGTTTGCTGAAGACAAGCAGACTAAGGGCATGGATTACTGGAACCATGTCCTGTGGTCTGATGAGACCAAGATAAACTTGTTTGGTTCAGATGGTGTCAAGCGTGTGTGGTGGCAACCAGGTGAGGAGTACAAAGACAAGTGTGTCTTGCCTAGAGTCAAGCATAGTGGTGAGAGTGTCATGGTCTGGCGCTGCATGAGTGCTGCCGGCACTGAGGAGCTACAGTTTATTAAGGGAACCATGAATGACAATATGTACTGTGACATACTGAAGCAGAACATGATCCCCTGCCTCCGGAGACTGGGCCGCAAGGGCAGTATTCCAACATAATGACCCCAAACACACCTCCAAGACGACTGCTGCCTTGGTAAAGAATCTGAGGATAAAGGTGATGGACTGGCCAAGCATGTCTCCAGACCTAAACCCTATTGAGCATCTGTGGGACATCCTCAAACGGAAGGTGGAGGAGCGCAAGGTCTCTAACATCCACCAGCTCTGTGATGTCATCATAGAGAAGTGGAAGAGGACTCCAGTGGCAACCTGTGAAGCTCTGGTGAACTCCATGTCCAAGAGGGTTAAGGCAGTGCTGGAAAATAATGGTGGCCACACAAAATATTGACACTTTGGGCCCAATTTGGACATTTTTGCTTAGGGGTGTACTCACTTTTGTTGCCAGCGGTTTAGACATTAATGGCTGTGTGTTGAGTTATTTTGAGGGGACAGCAAATTGACACTGTTATACAAGCTGTAAACTCACTACTTTACATTGTAGCAAAGTGTAATTTCTTCAGTGTTGTCACATGAAAATATATAATAAAATATTTACAAAAATGTGAGGGGTGCACTCTTTTGTGAGATACAGTGTGTGTGTGTGTGTGTGTGTAACATATATATATATATATACATATATATATATATATACTGCATGTATGTGTGTGTACAGTATACAATATAGTGGTTTCCATATTTTGTTTGTAACAAATTTCCTTAAAATTTTGTGTTGGGGGTTAGATACAGATGATGTGTAATATTTATGCGTTATGTTAATGGATAGGTTTAGAGGTTACATTAAGGGATTGATTTACTGAAGCCAAATAGGCTGTTCAGCTGGCAAGGGGAATCTCCCTTAGCATAATGAATGAGGTGAAGCTCTGCTGATTTCCATCATTCAATCATATGCAAGCAAAAATACTATTTTATTTTGCTGCTTACAATTGCCTATATTTTGCAAAGTGAACTTTCACCACATTTACTAAGCTAAGAGAATATTCCCTGGCAAAGTGAACCAGGGCTGTCTTAAAGGTGAGTTACAGCCTTTTTTATGTTTATTAAAAGTCAGCAGCTACAAAAAGTGTAGCTGCTGGCTTTTAATAAACAGACACTTACCTGTTCCACTGTCCAGCGACGCAGCCGCCCGGAGCTTCGCTCCTCTCCCCCCTCTCTGCCGCCGCCTCCATTCTAACTGTGGGCACCCGGCTGTGACAGCTTTCGGCTTCACGGCTGGGCACTCACTGTGCATGCGCGAGCGGCGCTGCGCTCCCTGAGTGGACAGGCGATTGCCTGGGACCTGTCACGTGTCCCAGGTGATCACCTACAGGGAGGGGCCGCCAAAAGGTGATATGACGAGTCGCCTAAGTGGTCCCTGGGCAGAAGAAGGAAGTGGGACAGGAAGTCCCACTCCTACTGAAGCCCCCACTCCCCCCCAAAAAAAATTACATGCCAAATGTGGCATGTAAGGGGGTGAGGATTGGTTATACAGAAGTTCCACTTTTGAGTGGAACTCCGCTTTAATGCATGGGCACCCCTGGGCAGTGCCTAGGAGCCCAAGGTGCATGGAGGCCCGATGATAGTCTTACATTAAATCATACTTGCCAACTGCCCCAGATTTTCCAGGGCAGTCACGCTTTTTAATAAGCTGAACCAGGATGTCCCAGATGGTCCCAAGCAGTGTCCTAGAACCTGTACTGTGCCCTCCTGACCCCTTGAACCCCTGTACCATGGCCTTCTTATTTATGGAATGTTTTCTTTTTTTTTTTTTTTTTTTATATTTTATTGGTTAATAAAATAAGGTTTACAATGCATTTAAACAAGGAGTCTGAAGCAATACAAAAGGTTCTACAGCAGCGATGGTCAGAACTAGCATGCAATAATATTTGCAGAGAATTTTCAGCTTAAGTCGACAGAGCGAACATTGCTTGAAACATGACGTATGGTTATGATTAGTCTGCTAAATAACCATGCTTACCACAGTAATATTACTTCTGTCTTGTGTCAAATCATGTTTGGGCGTGTTTTGCGGATAAAGCTGGGGATTTGCTAGTTCATGAGGTAACAACCAACTTTGAGTAATTAATTTCTTCCTACAACCAAGCATCTGAAGTTGGTTAACTATTGTTTTTTTTGGTGAAATAGAGCTCTGCTGGATAAAGGGATGGGCTCAGGGTGTAAACCAAAAAAAAAAGGGGAAAGAAAAGAGAGGAGGGGAAGGGGAAGAATGGGAGGGGGGAAGAAGAGAAAAGGGAGAGAGAAAAAAAAAAAAAAGGAAAAGAGGGGGGAGGGGTGGGTTGGGTCCGGAATACCCCACAGTCTCCGCCATCAATTCCGAAGGATTGGAGTAGGGTGGGTAAAGAGGCTTGGTCTGAGGCTATTTGGGTGTTGGTTTAGATATATTGAAAAGGCTCCTCCCTCAATCTTCCCTTGTTTAGGGGAGGGAGGCCAATTGTCTCATGTTTTGCTGAGGATAGTTTATGAAATGTAGGAGTATAGTCATTAAGGGTTGCAGTCGTCTTGGGGTGGGTGGTTTGTGATCGTTTGGCTCGTTAATAGTTTGTACTTGGCTGTGGTACGGAAGTGGGTCCAACAGGCCCATGTGTGTGAGAATTTGGTTGGACAGTCTTTGGCTATGGAGATTAGTTCCTCCATTTCCGCAATTTTTTCCACTCGTTTGAGCCATTCAGGGATGGTCGGAACATGGGACGTTCCCCAATGAAGAGGGATACATAGTTTAGCTGCATTTATTAGGGGCGGTATTAGTGTTCTGCAGTATTGGTGAGTCGGCAGGTCCGAATGGTGAAGGAGGAACTGCGTTGGGGTGTGTTCTAGAGTGTATGTAGAGATCTGTGATGTCAGTTCCCGGATTTGGGTCCAGAACGGTTGGATTAGGGGGCAGGACCACCATATATGTTCTAAAGTACCTGTATCCCTGGAACATCTCCAGCATTTATCAGAAAGGGCAGGATTATATTTGTTGAGGAGTACTGGGGTTCTGTACCAGAATGTTTTCTTTTATTGAAAGTACGTATAAATATATGTCTAACTCTTGAGTTGGTGCGTAAATTGGTGCAGGCTGGTAGAGGCCCAGTTCATTACTTTTCCCAGGGGCCCCTGATGCTATGAAGATGGCCCTGAAGCGAACAACCTATCTACCTTTAGTATATTAACCCCCAAAAATAGGAATCGGTGACTGGTAATTGCTTGTGTATGATTAGTATAAAAAAATCTGGCATTCAAATTCATATCAAAAACAAATGCCAGAAGCTGAAAATTGAAGTATCATATTGCTGAGTAGTCTGCCATGGAAATATAGTAGTACTTGTGCCCTACATTTTAGCAAACTACATCGATTTCACTGTCACATTACTGTTTTGTGCAAGGACAGTGCAATGAATTTAGATTTACAATGTAACATTATTTCAGATGCAAACAGAAGTGGTAAGATATGCAACAGTGAAATGCTGCATGTACTAGAATTAATTTCTAGATGTTAGATTCCATTAAAGGTCTACAGGTATAGAATAACTAAAATGAGTCTTAAAACTTTTCTTATATTAGCAAAATGACTGAATTTGGTGTAGTTAAGCAAACTGCAAATTGAATTCAATACTTGAAATTCATAAAGAATAATTGTTTACACAAACTTCCTTTACTGCTATCAATCCAGTACAGGCATACCCCACTTTTAAGTACACAATGGGGTTTATTTACTAAAGCTGGAAAGCCCAAAATCAGGCTCACTTCTACATAAAAACCAATGAGCTTCCAGGTTTTATTATCAAAGCTTAATTGAACAAGATGGGGTTAGACGTTCATTGGTTTCTATGCAGAAGTGAGCCTGATTTGACGCTTTCCAGCTTTAGTAAATAAACCCCATTGTGTACTTAAACGTGGGGTATGCCTGTAATGATTTGCAGTGAGTGACAGTTCTGCAAATTGCCTTTGGTAGGTTGCTGCTAGTGATGTCACGAACATAAAATTTTCCGTTCGCGAACGGCGAACGCGAACTGCCGCAAATGTTCGCGAACGGGCGAACCCGGCGAACCGCCATAGACTTCAATAGGCAGGCGAATTTTAAAACCCACAGGGACTCTTTCTGGCCACAATAGTGATGGAAAAGTTGTTTCAAGGGGACTAACACCTGGACTGTGGCATGCCGGAGGGGGATCCATGGCAAAACTCCCATGGAAAATTACGTAGTTGACGCAGAGTCGGGTTTTAATCCATAAAGAGCATAAATCACCTAACATTCCTAAATTGTTTGGAATAACGTGCTTTAAAACATCAGGTATGATGTTGTATCGATCAGGTAGTGTAAGGGTTACGCCCGCTTCACAGTGACAGACCAAACTCGGACAGACCAAACTCCCCGTTTAACGCACCGCAAACAACTGCAAACAGTCCATTTGCACAACCGCAAGGCTTTAATGATCACCTTAGATGATCACAAAGAAAATTTATGTTTTTTCTATGCAAAATTATCAAGCCGATCGCTTTTGGTCTGTTCACAATGAAGCAACGACCTTACCATCTGGGGTGTGCCAACAACGCCATTGCCAACACACTCATAGAGGTGGTCGCTTCATTGTGATATGCAAGCCCCTTCACCACAACAAGGTAACGATCACGAAGGGGAATTGACACAGGTATGTGTTTTTTTGTTTGTTTTTTTGCAGCCACAGTGCAGCACCAGAGGCCAGAAAAATTAGGCATGTACACATGCCTGTAAAATTAGGTATTGTTGCAGCCGCTGCTGTAGCAGCGGCCAGAAAAAATTATGTTTTTCAGGCAGAAAGTGCCCTAAAACATTGCGGCTTGTGGACCATTTTTAGCCCAAGGCAGCTAATCTCATCAGGCCTTTTTTAGTCAAATGTATCGCCCACTGTCAGTCCCTTCGGGTTCCATGCCTCATTCATCTTAATAAAGGTGAGGTTATCTAGACTTTTTTGACCTAGGCGACTTCTCTTCTCAGTGACAATACCTCCTGCTGCACTGAAGGTCCTTTCTGAAAGGACACTTGAAGCGGGGCAGGCCAGAAGTTCTATCGCAAATTGGGATAGCTCAGGCCACAGGTCAAGCCTGCACACCCAGTAGTCAAGGGGTTCATCGCTCCTCAGAGTGTCGATATCTGCAGTTAAGGCGAGGTAGTCTGCTACCTGTCGGTCGAGTCGTTCTCTGAGGGTGGACCCCGAAGGGCTGTGGCGATGCGTAGGACTTAAAAAGCTCCGCATGTCCTCCATCAACAATACGTCTGTAAAGCGTCCTGTCCTTGCCGGCATGGTCGTGGTAGGAGGAGGATTACTTTCACCTCTTCCCCTGTTAGATTCCCGTTGTGCTGTGATATCACCCTTATACGCTGTGTAAAGCATACTTTTTAATTTATTTTGGAACTGCTGCATCCTTTCCGTCTTCCTGTAATTCGGTAACATTTCTGGCACTTTCTGCTTATACCGGGGGTCTAGTAGCGTGGCCACCCAATACAGGTCGTTCTCCTTCAGCCTTTTTATACGAGGGTCCCTCAACAGGCACGACAGCATGAAAGACCCAATTTGCACAAGGTTGGATGCCGAGCTACTCATGTCCTGTTCCTCGTCCTCACTGATCTCACTGAAGGTCTGTTCTTCCCCCCAGCCACGTACAACACCACGGGTACCAGATAGGTGACAACGAGCACCCTGGGATGCCTGCTGTGGTTGGTCTTCCTCCTCCTCCTCAAAGCCACATTCCTCCTCTGACTCCTCTTCCTCAGACTCCTCTTCCAGCGTTGCCGCAGGTCCAGCAAGCGATGCTGATAAGGCTGTTTCTGGTGGTGGTGATGGTGACCACAACTCTTCCTCTTCCTCTTCACGCTCATCTACGGCCTGATCCAGCACTCTTCGCAGGGCACGCTCCAGAAAGAAAACAAATGGGATGATGTCGCTGATGGTGCCTTCAGTGCGACTGACTAGGTTTGTCACCTCCTCAAAAGGACGCATGAGCCTACAGGCATTGCGCATGAGCGTCCAGTAACGTGGCAAAAAAATTCCCAGCTGCGCAGAGGCTGTCCTAGCACCCCGGTCATACAAATACTCGTTGACGGCTTTTTCTTGTTGGAGCAGGCGGTCGAACATTAGGAGTGTTGAATTCCAACGTGTCGGGCTGTCGCAAATCAAGCGCCTCACTGGCATGTTGTTTCGCCGCTGGATATCTGAAAAGTGCGCCATGGCTGTGTAGGAACGCCTGAAATGGCCACACACCTTCCTGGCCTGCTTGAGGACATCCTGTAAGTCTGGGTACTTATGCACAAAGCGTTGTACAATCAGATTTAACACATGTGCCATGCACGGCACATGTGTCAACTTGCCCAAATTCAATGCCGCCAACAAATTGCTTCCGTTGTCACACACCACTTTGCCGATCTCCAGTTGGTGCGGAGTCAGCCACTGATCCACCTGTGCATTCAGGGCGGACAGGAGTGCTGGTCCGGTGTGACTCTCTGCTTTCAGGCAAGTCAACCCCAAGACAGCGTGACACTGTCGTATCCGGGATGTGGAATAGCCCCTGGGGAGCTGGGGGGGTGCTGTTGATGTGGAGCAAGACGCAGCAGCAGAAGAGGACTCAGCCGAGGAGGTTATCGAAGAGGATGGAGTAGGAGGAGTAGAGGAGGTGACAGCAGGCCTGCCTGCAAGTCGTGGTGGTGTCACCACCAACTCCTCTGCAGAGCCACGCATTACATGCTTGGCAGCCGTCAGCAGGTTTACCCAATGAGCAGTGTAGGTGATATACCTGCCCTGACCGTGCTTTGCAGACCAGGTATCAGTGGTCAGATGGACCCTTGCCCCAACACTGTGTGCCAGACATGCCATGACTTCCTTTTGCACAATAGAGTACAGGTTGGGGATTGCCTTTTGTGAAAAGAAATTTCGACCGGGTACCTTCCACTGCGGTGTCCCAATAGCTACAAATTTTTTGAAGGCCTCAGACTCCACCAGCTTGTATGGTAAAAGCTGGCGGGCTAAGAGTTCCGACAAGCCAGCTGTCAGACGCCGGGCAAGGGGGTGACTCTGTGACATTGGCTTCTTACGCTCAAACATGTCCTTGACAGACACCTGACTGTGGGCAGATGAGCAGGAACTGCTCAAGGCGAGAGACGTAGTGTCAGATGGTTGAGAGGGGGCAAGGAGGACAGCAGTGGTTGACGTGGCTGAAGATGCTGGACCAGGAGGAGGATGGTGGCTTTGAGCTTGTGTGCTGCTTGTACTCGTCATCATGTGTTGATCCCATAGGCGTTTGTGATGTGAAATCATGTGCCTTCGCAAAGCAGTTGTACCTAGGTGGGTGTTGGATTTCCCACGACTCAGTTTCTTTTGGCACAGGTTGCAAATGGCATCGCTGTTATCAGAGGCAGACACACAAAAAAAATGCCACACTGCTGAGCTTTGCAATGGCGGCATTCTGGTGGTGGCATTAGCATGCGTTGATTGGCGTGCTGTCTGGCTGACCCCGGGTGCCGATACATGCTGTCTGACTGTGCCACTAGCTCCTTGCGACGACCTACCCCTCCTTCCAACTCGTCTCCTCCTCCTCTCTGTCTCCCCATCTGAACTTTCCCCCTGTTCTTCTTCTCTTCGAGCGGGCACCCACGTGACATCCACATCGTCATCATCAACCGCTTCACATGTATCTGACAACTCAGCAAAGGAAGCAGCAGCGGGTACAACATCATCATCATCACACCGTACATCCATGTGTGTAATGCTGCCTGACTGAGACATATCCCTTTTATCTACATCCTCTGGCAATAATGTTTGCGCATCACTCATTTCTTCCAACTCATGTGTAAATAACTCCTCTGACAGATCAAGTGAAGCAACTGTGGTGCTAGTGTTGGTGGTGGCAGCAGGCGGGCGAGTGGGAACTTGAGAGGTGCCCAAAGCTGAGCTGGAGAAGGATGGTGCGTCAAGGTTCCGAGCGGAAGCTGTAGAAGATTGGCTGTCCTGTGTTAGCCAGTCAACTATGTCCTCAGAACTTTTCGAGTTCAGGGTACGTGGCCCCTGAACACTGGGCATTATTCTTGGGCCAAAGGGAATCACAGCACCATGACCACGACAGCCCCTGCGGGGTGGCCTGCCTCTGCCTGTCATTTTTTTTAGATTAGCTTAGTTGTACTATGCGTGCAAGCTACTGTGACACCAGATATGAGTGGCACTGTGCACTGGCAGAAGTTGGCACAGTAGACACTGTAGGTCTGACACACACGCTGGCAGGCAACTGACTGCTCATCTACTGCAGTCAAAACTGTTGTGGTTTTTTTTATGTAAGCTACTGTGCCGGGGAAAAAAAACAAGCAGACTGGTGTTTTACCAGCCCTAAAAAGGGCTTTTTGGGGTGCTGTCAGGACGCTGTGCTTACAGCAGAGATCAGATGAGTCTTTCAGGAGTGGAGTGAACACTGAATACACTTGCCTATAGCTTTCCCTATAAAATCAGCAGCAGCTAAACTGTCCCTCCTCTGGCTAACACTGTAGCTTAAGTTCAGACTGAATCTAAAATAGATGCTGTCCAGGAAAAAACAAAAAAGCAGACTGGTGTTTTACCAGCCCTAAAAAGGGCTTTTTGGGGTGCTGTCAGGACGCTGTGCTTACAGCAGAGATCAGATGAGTCTTTCAGGAGTGGAGTGAACACTGAATACACTTGCCTATAGCTTTCCCTATAAAATCAGCAGCAGCTAAACTGTCCCTCCTCTGGCTAACACTGCAGCTTAAATACAGACTGAATCTAAAATAGATGCTGTCCAGGAAAAAACAAAAAAGCAGACTGGTGTTTTACCAGCCCTAAAAAGGGCTTTTTGGGGTGCTGTCAGGATGCTGTGCTTACAGCAGAGATCAGATGAGTCTTTCAGGAGTGGAGTGAACACTGAATACACTTGCCTATAGCTTTCCCTATAAAATCAGCAGCAGCTAAACTGTCCCTCCTCTGGCTAACACTGCAGCTTAAGTACAGACTGAATCTAAAATAGATGCTGTCCAGGAAAAAAAAAAAAGCAGACTGGTGTTTTACCAGCCCTAAAAAGGGCTTTTTGGGGTGCTGTCAGGACGCTGTGCTTACAGCAGAGATCAGATGAGTCTTTCAGGAGTGGAGTGAACACTGAATACACTTGCCTAGCCTAGCTTTCCCTATAAAATAAGCAGCAGCTAAACTGTCACTCCTCTCGCTAAGACTGCAGCTTGAGAATGAATCTAAAATGGATGCTGTCCAGGAGGTGGGAGGGTCTGGGAGGGAGGGTATGCTGCTGATTGGCTGGAATGTGTCTGCTGACTGTGAGGTACAGGGTCAAAGTTTGCTCAATGATAATGAATAGGGGGCGGACCGAACATCGCATATGTTCGCCGGCCGCGGCGAACGCGAACAAGCTATGTTCGCCGGGAACTGTTCGCCGGCGAATAGTTCTGTACATCTCTAGTTGCTGCATGATGTTTAAGCAAGACCCAGGAGCTCCTTATTATTAATTACAACATTACTAGTAGGATTTTTGGAGCAGCATCTTATGATACTTTAAGATCACACATTAATCTTCCAGCATAGGGTTACCTGATCCTCCTCAAGTAACCTTAAGCAATCATTACTAAAGTCAAGTGTCATCTGATTCAAGGGTAACCTTTGAAATTAAAAACCAATCAGCCTTCTGGATCAATATCATGTTCAAACATTTTACTCGAATGCAGTCCCAAATTTATTGGTGTTAATCTTTTGTTTAGAGGACAGTCACACATATAAAATGTGTCAGTCATATAGAAAATGGCTCTCGCATATGCAAGTAATTCACCCACCACTTTTTACATGCAGGGCTAACAAATTTGCATGTGAAATAAAGTTCATAACAAAGGTTACAACTATCAAAATGAAAGAACCTGAACCATATACAGTGCCTTGCAAAAGTATTCGGCCCCCTTGAACTTTTCATCCTTTTGCCACATTTCAGGCTTCAAACATAAAGATATAAAATTTTAATTTTTTGTGAAGAATCACCAACAAGTTGGACACAATTGTGAAGTGGAACGAAATCTATTGGATTTTTGAAACTTTTTTAACTAAGAAAAAAATGAAAAGTGGGGCGTGCAAAATTATTCGGCCCCCTTGCGTTAATACTTTGTAGAGCCACCTTTTGCTGCGATTACAGCTGCAAGTCGCTTGGGGTATGTCTCTATCAGTTTTGCACATCGAGAGACTGAAATTCTTGCCCATTCTTCCTTGCAAAACAGCTCGAGCTCAGTAAGGTTGGATGGAGAGCGTTTGTGAACAGCAGTTTTCAGCTCTTTCCACAGATTCTCGATTGGATTCAGGTCTGGACTTTGACTTGGCCATTCTAACACCTGGATACGTTTATTTGTGAACCATTCCTTTGTAGATTTTGCTGTATGTTTGGGATCATTGTCTTGTTGGAAGATAAATCTCCGTCCCAGTCTCAGGTCTTTTGCAGACTCCAACAGGTTTTCATCCAGAATGGTCCTGTATTTGGCTGCATCCATCTTCCCCTCAATTTTAACCATCTTCCCTGTCCCTGCTGAAGAAAAGCAGGCCCAAACCATGATGCTGCCACCACCATGTTTGACAGTGGGGATAGTGTGTTGAGGATGATGAGCTGTGTTGCTTTTACGCCAAACATATCGTTTTGCATTGTGGCCAAAAAGTTCGATTTTTAGTTTCATCGGACCAGAGCACCTTCTTCCACATGTTTGGTGTGTCTCCCAGGTGGCTTGTGGCAAACTTTAGACGGGACTTTTTATGGATATCTTTGAGAAATGGCTTTCTTCTTGCCACTCTTCCATAAAGGCCAGATTTGTGCAGTGTACGACTGATTGTTGTCCTGTGGACAGACTCTCCCACCTCAGCTGTAGTTCTCTGCAGTTCATCCAGAGTGATCATGGGCCTCTTGGCTGCATCTCTGATCAGTCTTCTCCTTGTCTGAGCTGAAAGTTTAGAGGGACAGCCAAGTCTTGGTAGATTTGCAGTGGTCTGATACTCCTTCCATTTCAAAATGATCGCTTGCACAGTGCTCCTTGGGATGTTTAACCACTTCAATACAGGGCTTTTTGTACCTATTCAATACCGGGCCTATTTTGGCACTTCTCTCCTACATGTACAAATCATCATTCTTTTGCTAGAAAATTACTCAGAACCCCCAAACATTATATATGTTTTTTTAGCAGACACCCTAGGGAATAAAATGACGGTCATTGCAACATTTTTTCTTGCACAATATTTGCGCAATAATTTTTCAAACGCCTTTTTTTAAAAAAAAAAATGGTTTCATGAATTAAAAAATAACAAAACAGTAAAGTTAGCCCAATTTTTTGGGAACATATGAAAGATAATGTTACACCGAGTAAATAGATACCTAACATGTCACGCTTTAAAATTGCGCACACTCATGGAATGGCGCCAAACTTCGGCACTTAAAAATCTCCATAGGCAACGCTTTAATTTTTTTTACAGGTTACCAGGTTAGAATTACAGAGGAGGTCTAGTGCTAGAATTGTTGCACGCGCTCTAACGCACGCGGCGATACCTCACATGCGTGGTTTGAACGGCGTTTACATATGTGGGCGACTTACGTGTGCATTCGCTTCTGATCGCGAGCTACCGGGGACAGGGGCATTTTAATTTTTTTTTACTATTATTTATTTATTTATTTTACTTATTTATTTATTTTTTTACAATGATTTTACTTTTTTTTTTTTTTTTATCACTTTTATTCCTATTACAAGGAATGTAAACATCCCTTGTAATAGGAATGTGTGTGACAGGTTCTCTTTATTGAGAGATGCGGGGTCAATAAGACCCCACATCTCTCCTCCAGGCTGAAAAGCATGAGATCAGTGAAAAATGTTTCACTGATTTCATACTTACAGCCGCAACGGCGGCTTTGTTTACATTTGAGACCCGGGCGTGACGTCATCACATCGCGCCCGGGCCTCCGACGATCATAGAGATGACTGGTGACCATCTGGTCACCAGTCATCTCTATGCTCATCACGTGACTCCACCAACGATGCTGGAAGATTCGCTCCGGGTCCCCGATCGCACGGGGGAGCCCGGAGAAGCACCGGATGGCGGCGGGAGGGGGGGGTGTCCCCTCCCGCCGCCTATAAGAACGATCAAGCGGCGGAACCGCCGCTATGATCGTTCTTATGGTGCACAGAATCGCCGGCACTTCAAAAGGATATCTGAATGATGCCTCTAGCTGCAGGCATCATTCAGATATCCCCCTACAAAGCCGAGGACGTCATATGACGTCCACCCAGGATGGGAGATCCCATCTGTGGACGTCATTTGTCTATGGCTGGGTAGGGAAGTGGTTAAAGCTTGGGAAATCTTTTTGTATCCAAATCCGGCTTTAAACTTCTCCACAACAGTATTACGGACTTGCCTGGTGTGTTCCTTGGTCTTCATGATGCTCTCTGCGTTTTCAACAGAACTCTGAGACTATCACAGAGCAGGTGCATTTATACAGAGACTTGATTACACACAGGTGGATTCTATTTATCACCATCAGTCATTTAGGACAACATTGGATCATTAAGAGATCCTCGCTGAACTTCTGGAGTGAGTTTGCTGCACTGAAAGTAAAGGGGCCGAATAATTTTGCACGCACCACTTTTCAGTTTTTTATTTGCTAAAAAAGTTTAAAATATCCAATAGATTTCGTTCCACTTCACAATTGTGTCCCACTTGTTGGTGATTCTTCACAAAAAATTAAAATTTTATATCTTTATGTTTGAAGCCTGAAATGTGGCAAAAGGATGAAAAGTTCAAGGGGGCCGAATACTTTTGCAAGGCACTGTAGCTATATAGTATGTTTGTCTTGTGAATGTTGTGTATTTTTTTTTTGGTATGATCAGTGCTAAATTCTCATGTAGCTGTCCCCATGTTAAAAATGGGAAAGGGTTCCTTTTTTGTTTACACGCAAGGGAATATCCCCAGCAAAGACTTTCATGATTGAATATTAAGCAAGTGTTATTTGATGCTGAGGGCATCCCTGGGGACATAGCTTTAAAAATAGAAAATCTACTCTTAGATTTCTTTCTTCATGTGACCCATATGCTGCTGCCTGGAACAGGATGGGTTTCACCCAGGGATATTATCCCCAGAAAGGATTCCGTCATAGCCTTGCTGAAATGTAGCCAGACTATTCATTTCACACATTAGCTACACTTTAAACAGACTTTTTGCAGGATGAACCAACAGTTATTGAATAAATCATTATTGCTTTGTACATGTATTCTCTCTTGTCATACCTACTTTATAGTTATAAGGTTAAGCAGGGAAGTATGTGCATCTCAAGGGATTTTATGTTTTGTATGTGTAGCGGGTATTTGAATTTAGGGGAGGCATCTGGGTGGTAGTGTAACCCAGATGCACTGATTGTTAGGGAATCTGGGACCATTTTATGGTTCTTGGAGGACTCTGGTGGTGTGAGATTGCCCTGGGCCGGAGTTGAACCCTCACCACAAGACTGCATCCCTTTTTGTCCTTTCCTGGCGCTGGTACAGCGGGGTCGGGGAACCTGCTGTGACGCAAAAGGAGAGGAGATAAAAGGGGCGGACACCCTGTCCTTGGGGTTCAGAGTCGGAGGACGCAGCCGCGCTCAGGCACCTTCAGCCTGGGTGCTGGAGTTCCGGGCCCAGGTGCCCTTGACCTGGCCGGAGCAGGAGATGGAGTCCATCCCAGGCACCTTTAGCCTGGGGTGAGGTACTAATGCGGTAGCCTGGGACTCAGTACCTTCGACTGGGTTCCGCGAGGGTGGAGGAATCCGAGGGGGCCCTAATGCCTTGGGTGCCCGTGTCTGAGATGAGGAGGCTGGTGAGCGGAACTTCTCCGGAAAGTCCGGCGCAGCATTTGCTGGTGACGGAGAGGCCTCCGGTAACTCTCTTGGACGGATGTCTTCCCTCTGACAGGGGCTGTGATAGCGAAGGTAATTCATGCTCTAGTTCTATATAGTCGGTGGCAGTGACTATACATCATAACCATTGGTGACACCACAGTGGTTAGCTCTACTAAAAGGATTGTGCCTTGACCTACTCCCCCCAAATACTGAAGTGTTCTATGGGTCTCAACCTGTCTGTGCTGTATGACTATTTATTGCTGGAAGAGAATAAATATGAGTTGGACCTTTTCAGTGTGTGGAACTCTGGTTACTGGGAGCAAAGGGAGTCACTCTGGGACATACACACAAAACCCGATAGTTCTGGCTTTCACCTCCAGTCTCTCTGGAGGACATGGGCCGTGGTTTATCGCATCCCTCCCCCCCAGTACTAACCCCCTAGACAAGACCAACAAGCCGAGAATGAGAAGGGGTGAGAGGGGTGAGGTAGCTACATATGTTTGTACAGTATATGGTTGTATTAGGTGTGTGCTAGTGACCTTCTCAAAAAACACAGAAGAAATTTGGAACTGGCCGGCCTTTGACTAACATCTTACAAGCCACAAAGGATAGTGATAATATATTTGAAAATCTGTTTGATTTGCTTGCCTATATTAAAGGACTTAAAAACAGGTCATCTTTTTTTTTTCTTTTTTACTAATCCTATCTATACCCCAGAATCTTGGAAATTACCCTGTTCTCGTGGGGAAGCAAATGATGCAGCATTGTGTGTTTAAAGTGGTTCTAAAGTCAGAAGTATTTTTTTTATCCTAATGCATTCTATGCGATAAGATAAAAAGCCTTCTGCGTGCAGCAGAGCCCCCCCTAATACCTGAGCACCATCTCTGTCCAGCGATGTTGCATGAGAGGCTTGGCTATCGGGGACTCTCCCTCCTCATTGTCTCAGACAGCAGTGGGGTGCCAATGCCTCCCACTGCTATCGATCAGAGTCAGTGAACCAATGAGGAAAAAGACAGGGTGGGGAGGGGCTGATCTGATTTGCAGCTCCGTGTCTGAATGAACACACAGAGCAGGCTCGGCTCAGGTGCCCCCATAGCAAGCTGCATGCTGTAGGGGCACTCAGCAGAAGGGAGGGGCCCAGAGCGCCGGTAAGGGACCAGAGAAGAGGAAGAGCTGGGCAATACCACTGCACAGAGCAGGTAAATATAACATGTTTGTTATTTTTAAAATAAAAAAAATAAAAAACTTTAGTATCACTTTAAAGGGGAGTTCCAGATAGGGATGAGCTTCGAGTTCGAGTCGAACTCATGTTCGACTCGAACATTGCCTGTTCGCCCGTTCGCCGAACAGCGAACAATTTGGGGTGTTCGCGGCAAATTCGAAAAGTCTATGGGAGAAATCTAAAGTGCTAATTTTAAAGGCTTATATGCAAGTTATTGTCATAAAAAGTGTTTGGGGACCCGGGTCCTGCCCCAAGGGACATGTATCAATGCAAAAATAAGTTTTAAAAACGCCCGTTTTTTCGGGAGCAGTGATTTTAATAATGCTTAAAGTGAAACAATAAAAGTGAAATATTCCTTTAAATTTAGTACCTAGTGGGGGTGTGTATAATATGCATGTAGAGTGGCGCTTGTTTCCTGTGCTTAGAACTGTCCCTGCACAAAGTGTAATTTCTGAAGGAAAAAAATCATTTAAAACTCACTCGCGGCTGTAATGAATTGTCGGTTCCCGGCAATACAGAGAAAAGTCATTGATAAAAAAAAAAAAAAATGCGTGGGGGTTCCCCCAAATTCAATTACCAGGCCCTTCAGGTCTGGTATGGATATTAAGGGGAACCCTGCCGCAAATTAAAAAAAATGCGTGCGGTTCACCCCAAATAGCCTTTACCAGGCCCTTCAGGTCTGGTATGGATTTTAAGGGGAACTCCACCCCAAATAAAAAAAAAATGACCAGACCCTTTATCCGAGCATGCAACCTGTCAGGCCGCAGGAAAAGAGGGGGGGCGAGAGAGCGCCCCCCCTCCTGAACCGTACCAGGCCACATGCCCTCAACATTGGGAGGATGCTTTGGGGGTCTGTGACCCCTCAAAGCACCATGTCCCCATGTTGATGGGGACAAGGGCCTCATCCCCACAACCCTTGCCCGGTGGCTGTGGGGGTCTGCGGGCGGGGGGCTTATCGGAATCTGGAAGACCCCTTTAACAAAGGGGACCCCCAGATCCCGGCCCCCCCTATGTGAATTGGTAATGGGGTACATTGTACCCCTACCATTTCACAAAGAAAGTGTAAAAAATTGTAAAAAAAAAAAACACAGACACCGTTGGGAAAGTCCTTTATTAAAAATAAAGAAATAAAAAATAAAAAAAACATTCCAGCGATAAAATACAGTGTCCCACGGCGATCCGATGTCCAGCGCTGTCCACACGAAACGTCATTGGCTGAGCCTGAGCGGACCTGATGGGGAACTTCCTCCGCAGTGTAATAAATTAATAGACCCGCCCCTTCTAAAGTTCCCCATCAGGTCCTCAGCCTTACACCTACGTCATTGGCTGAGCGGACCTGATGGGGAACTCCTGCGCAGTATAATAAATGAATAGACCCGCCCCTTCTCATTCCGCATCAGGTCCTCAGCCTTACACCTACGTCATTGGCTGAGCGGACCTGATGGGGAACTTTAGAAGGGGCAGGTCTATTCATTTATTACACTGCGGAGGAAGTTCCCCATCAGGTCCGCTCAGGCTCAGCCAATGACGTTTCGTGTGGACAGCGCTGGACATCGGATCGCCGCGGGACACTGGATTTCATCGCTGGAATGTTGTTTTTTTTTTAATAAAGGACTTTTCCAAGGTGTCTGTGTGTTTTTTTTTGTTTTTTTTACACTTTCTTTGTGAAATGGTAGGGGTACAATGTACCCCTTACCAATTCACATAGGGGGGGTGGGATCTGGGGGTCCCCTTTGTTAAAGGGGTCTTCCAGATTCCGATAAGCCCCCTACCCGCAGACCCCCACAACCACCGGGCAAGGGTTGTGGGGATGAGGCCCTTGTCCCCATCAACATGCGGACATCCTCCCCATGTTGAGGGCATGTGGCCTGGTACAGTTCAGGAGGGGGGGGCGCTCTCTCGCTTTTCCTGCGGCCTTCCAGGTTGCGTGCTCGGATAAAGGGTCTGGAATGGATTTTTGGGGGAACGCCACGCCATTTTTTTTTTAAATGTGGGCTGGAGTTCCCCTTAAAATCCATACCAGACCTGAAGGGCCTGGTATGGATATTTGGGGGAACTCCACACATTTTTCTTTTAATTTGCGGCAGGGTTCCCCTTAATATCCATACCAGACCTGAAGGGCCTGGTAATTGAATTTGGGGGGACTATGTATTGCCGGGAGCCGACAATTTATTATAGCCGCGAGTGAGTTTTAAATGACTTTTTTTCCTTCAGAAATGACATTTTGTGCAGGGACAGTTCTAAGCATTGTTTCACTTTAAGCATTATTAAAATCACTGCTTTCGAAAAAACGGACGTTTTTAAAACTTTTTTTTGCATTGATACATGTCCCCTGGGGCAGGACCCGGGTCCCCAAACACTTTTTATGACAATAACTTGCATATTGGCCGTTATAATTAGCAGTTTTGATTTTGAACGTTCGAGTCCATTGTATTTAATAGGGTTCTAAATTTTGCGCAAACTTTCTGTTTGTTCGCAGGTTCTGGTGCGAACCGAACAGGGGGGTGTTCGGCTCATCCCTAGTTCCAGACTTTTTTATGTTTATTAAAAGTCAACAGCTACAAAAAGTGTAACTGCTGGCTTTTAATAAACAGACACTTACCTGTTCCACTGTCCAGCGACGCGGCCGCCCAGAGCTTCGCTCTCTCCCCCCCCTCTCCGCCGGCGCCTCCATTCTAACTGTGGGCACTCGGCTGTGACAGCTTTCGCCTTCACGGCCAGGCACTCACTGCAGGGGCTGCCAAAAGGCGATATGACGAGTCGCCTAAGCGGTCCCTGGGTGGAAGGAGGAAGTGGGACAGGAAGTCCCACTCCTACTGAAGCCCCCACTCCCCCCCAAAAAAAATTACATGCCAAATGTGGCATGTAAGGGGGCGAGGAGTGGTTTAAGCGGAAGTTCCACTTTTGGGTGGGGAAGGTTCAACTGTCATATGGGGGTGGGGAAGGTTCTGGTAAGCTTCAATACAGACTGAGCTTAAATTCACACAGGGTTTGTTTCTCAGGGCACTAGCAGGCAAACAGTGTGATTTTGTTTTAGTCTAGATTTAAAGACAAAACATTATTTTTTTTTCATTTTGGATAGAGTAGTGGAGGCACTGACATTTGTCAGTTTTTTTTTGTCTTTGGTAGCCTATTGGGGAGATTTCCTCTCACTTCCTGTCCAATTGTAAAATGAAAAGTGAGAGGAAATCACTTCAAAATGAGGGAATCCTTTGTTGTCCCCATTGGAAGATTTGAAGATTTCCCCTCTATTTCCGTTCTGGAGACAACCCAAAATTTGTGATTTTCTTTCACCTTTGGTGAAAAAAGTAAAAGAGACAAAAAGAGAGAGGGTGAATCTCCCTAACAGGGACACAGACCGCATTAAAAAAAAACTTTGCAGGTTTTCTAATCCCTCTACACTCGATCCAAAACTGAAAAATTGTTTTAGTTACACTTTAAATTCTACTATGGAAAGCATTAAGTGTATTTTCAAAGCAAAGCAAACATTTTGTATACAGTGACATATGCTGAGAAAAAATATATATATTTTGAAGACAGCTATTTGCTAGGAAAATACAGTTTTTCTGCTCAGCTCCCCTTCAAGAAATGGATACTTTTTCTTCACGCAAGCCAATATTGAGCTGACGATAGTCAAAATGCACAGATATGGGCATGTTTGGTCCACTGTTCTACACCCCTTGATTTAGTTAGTAATGGGCCCCTCCCCAGTGTCTACAGGGCTCTTTGGTGTCTAATGATGTCAGCAGCTGACCCATGGGGCAAGGGGTAGTGAGCATCTAAAAAACACCAGAAGTTCTGGTCAGGTGGGAGACTCCATAAGCTTTGTATGTGTTTGTCTGCTGTGCTGGATTTTGCCATGTAGAGGTTTTGTGGGTGTTGCCATGAATTTGTTTCTGTTAAGCCTCATACACATGATTTGATTTTCTGCAGACAAAGCGTAGGACTTTTGTCCGAAGGGCGTTGGCCAGGAACTTGTCTTAAATACAAACGGCAAAGAAACTATGTGTTTTTTCAGCTCTTTAGCGACACCCTTTGGGCAACTTCTGCTAATGTTGTGTTATGTTGAGCGTTGCTTCTGAGCATGCGTGTTTGTACTTTGGAGTTTTGTCCGAAGAACTTGCGTACACACGATTGGAAAATCCGACAACACACAATTGTTGGCGGACAATTTAAAAGCATGCTATCCCACATTTGTCCGCGGAAAATCTGACAACAATTGTCCGATGGAGCATACAAACGGTCAGATTTTCCGACAACAGCCTGTCATCACACAATTCCCGTCGAATAATCCGATCGTGTGTATGAGGCCTTAGTGTGTGTGTGTGTGCCTGCATGTATCTGACATTGTATATTTCTCAGGAGACACATCCCTCATGTATATAACATTAACTAGTACAGCAGTTCCAAATAGTCAGGCCCAGCCAAGATATATAATTACACAATAACCACAGTGATGTACTAGGCTGTATAGAAGTGTGTTCCAGCACAGGTGGGAGTAACTCTAATTTGACATCCACCATATGTTCAGCAATCCCTACATTGTCCACATTAAATACTGTATGCTGTTAGAAAAACTAACAGTAGACTGAGATTGGCCAGTAGTCGGTCCATGCAGTCTCAGATTCCTACAGCTTAGCAGAGCAAACAGATTTGCAGTTCCATATGAGCCATAGCCTGCCCAGCATTACTCTTTATTATTGGTAAAATATACAAGCCATTGCCTGGATCTTTTAACTGACCTGCTATTGTTGACATTATATTAAATTAAAATGTGAACCCCCATTTGAGGTACAATTTAGTTTACTCAGCTCAGGTATAGTATCTGTAAATTTGTTTTGGAGGGAGGGGTTGGGGCACATAAAACTTTTTACTTGAAAACATACAATTTCAAGCCTCTACCTCAGCCCCTGGCAGACCTAGCTATATGTTTGCACAATCACAATGTTCCAAAAAAAAGTGTTTCCCCAAATGGGGAGAAAACTTGTGGCCCCATTCACATTTGTGTAACTTGCCATGCGACTTTGGACATCAAAGTCACATGACAAGTCGCAGCCAATTCTTTTTAACCTCCCTGGCGGTATGATTCTGTCAGATTTTAGGTGCTGAAAGCGGTACAATTATTTTGCATGGAAATTTGGCGTTTCATATTGTAGGCCTGCAATTCTTAGGAATAACTCACTTAAATCTGTCCAAACAAGAGTCTAGTAGACATCCCGGGTATGATGAAGTTTGAAACACAAAATCATAAATTCTAATATAATTATAATATAATAAATAACTATAAATAATTATAACAAATAATAATATAATAATAATAAAAATTAAATCAAAAACACTGAAATTTGCTCAGTTGCAGAATTGTCGCTGTCATTAGATTTAGTGTTTGATGACGAATTTCCCCACAAATCGCTATCCCTCAATTCTGCAAGTGATTCCAATTTATTATCACTGTTTTCTAGCCGGTCTAAAACCACTTTTGACATAAAGGGACACTTTTTGGTTGCTATGGACAATCTCCAAATTCCAGGCAGAAAAAACTGTATTTATAATATAAAAGTGCATTCAGGGCACTGGACAGACCACTAGGGACAAAGGGGATGTGTAATTATATTATACAGTACTGTAATCTGTAAGATTACAGTATACTGTATGTGTATTGTGTTTTTACTTTTTTGAATTTGGCGCCGATCTCCGCCCCGTGCGCCGCAACGTCGCAGGAAGCGTAGCTCTGCGGCACTCGGGCACTGTGTGAATCGAGCAAGGAGACAGCTCGCACACACAGCGGGGAGACATCGCAGGATCCAGGGGACAAGGTAAGTAACTCTCCCTGTATTCTGCGTTACAGCACTGAGTCTGGCTCGGGGTTACCGCTAATGGTACTGAAATTCCACCCCGAGCCAGACTCGGGAATACCGCCAGGGAGGATATTGGCAACCGTTCAAATTGGTGCAACTTAAAGTTATATCGACTTTGAAAAGGTACCTGCGCTACTTTGATGTGACTTTTGATACGACTTTGAGAGTGTAAAGTCGGAGCAAAAATCGCACTGGAAATTGTGTAACTTCAGAATCGCGCAAGTGTGAATGGAGTCTAAAATAGCACACATTCAAACTGTATCATAGGCCATAGATAAAGAAAATGCATGCTTCCACCATGCCTGGTCTTCATGGTGCCTAGTTTTGGCATGGTCATAGACAATAAAAGCCATAAGGTATTGATCTTGGCACATGTTCAGCGGATGGGCATTATTCTCAATGTCTTTGCTTAAATCCATTCAGCTGGACCAGAGATAAATATTGATGAGCACTACATAGGCTGGGGACAAGGAGGGGAAGCATAATGTGGAAGGTGAGCTTGGCCATTTAGAAGAAGACTTGTTTGAAGCACACCTGTGGTATGGAGCCTTCTACTGTTGATGTTATTACTACCTCTTTCTTAAAATACTAGTTGCTTTCAGGGTTGTCAACCATCAGTAAATTTACAAACAGTTTGTAAAAAATCTGTGATTTTTAGAACTGCCTGTAAAAATCAGGGACTGTTTGTTGTACTTTATTGACTTTCTAAGTATAAACCAGGCAAATGACTTGTTATGTGTATTGTTAGTGTTTCCATATTGAGTTTATACTGTTTAAATATTGATTTGTCTTAGTTTTTAATAGGAGTTCTGCCATTTTTCAGGTTGTCAGTAAAAATTGCGCTCTGTCAGTAAATGCCCCACATGTTGTCAGTAAAAAATGCCGCTGGAGGTTGGCAACACTGATTGCATTGCTCTGTCTGGTTCAATACCTTGTGCTACAGATCAGAACAGACATGTTACAAACGAGTGTCTGATTCAAGGACAAGGAGAAAGTGTTGAAATGAAAGCATCAGCATGACAGTCAGGGAACTAAAATTTGCAATGGCAGCCTACATAATTCTACCATGACAGATGTACCTTAAAAATGTTCTGCTTATTTTTCAAACTTTATGCTCACAAACACTATGGGGGGTGATTTACTAAAACTGGAGCATGCAAAATCTGGTGCACCTCTGCATAGAAACCAATCAGCTTTTTATAAGGACTTTTTTTGGATATATGGATCCTATTTAAATGGTTTATGATACGTGTTTAATTTATGTATGCTCACATTTTGAATTAGTGCCAACCTTTTTCTATTTCTTTAATTGTTTCATGGGTGATATATGCAACTGAGAGAGGGGCAGCTTTTTCTTACACTATTTACATAGTCTGGCACCATCACTTGTTTAAGCTTTGACAATAAAAACTGGAATATAGATATAGTTAAAGTGATTGTAAAGTCTTGTTTTTTTATGTTTCTTTTTAAATAACAAACGTGTTATACTTACCTGCCCTATGTAAAGGTTTTCCACAGAGCAGTCTGGATCCTCCTCTTCCTGAGTGGCTCTTCGCTGCTCTGGCCCCTCCCTCCTGTCGAGTGCCCACACAGCAAGCAGCTTGCTATGGGGGCACCCCAGCCGAGGCTCCATGTGTCCATTCAGACACAGAGATGCTGTTCAGCCCCACCCCTCTCTCTCCTGATTGGGTAACTGACTTTGATTGACAGCAGTGGGAGCCAATGGTGCCACTGCGGCAGGGCTGCTGATAGGGGGACCACCAGCCCTCCTGTAGGGGGCCCAGGCACACAGAGGGGCCCAAACAGCAGAGGGGCCCAAACAGCAGGAGGATCGGTGAAGAACAATGCCCTCTGTGTCTCTCACCCAGGTTTCTCCCCCTCTCGTCAGGTAGGCTGTACGGGGCCCCATGATTCCTAACAGCGGCACTGCACTGCTGTGTCTCAGCCAATCAGGAGGGAGAGTCCCGGATGGCCGAGGGACCCGTGGACATCGCTGCATAAAGCTGGGGCTCAAGTAAGTATTAGGGGGGGGGGCTGCTGCACACAGAAGGCTTTTTATCCTAATGCATAGAATGCATTAAAATAAAAAACCTTCTGACTTTGGAACTCCTTTAATTGAACAAGCTGAAGTTGGAAGCTGATTGGCTACTTCTATGCACAGCTGCACCAGATTCTGAGTGCTCCAGTTTTAGTAAATTTGCCCCTATGTTTAAACAAAATTTCTGTTTCCTCTATTCCTGCTATTCAGTAGAGTATTGATTACAACTAGGCTGTCTCCCTCTGTCTTTTCATAGTCAGAACTGATGCTGTGGATAACTAAAATTCCCCGATCTTTTCCCCTGGAGATAGTTGCTATGTTTACACCACGCTGCATTGTTCAGCTGCTTTCCAGGCATTCTCTAGCTGTACTGCATACCAGAAACTCCTCTTGGACACATTTAGCACTGTTATAAATCACAACTCATTACGTAACTGCTGCAAGTGTTCACTCCAAGTCTAAAGTTAATCAGAAACCTTTAGCCAAATGTTACAAATGGCAAATGAGAAAATGTCCTACAAGTAGCTAAATCTCATTCACACAATCACAGTAAAGGACTGCAAATTGATTTATGCTGTACGTTTATCTTACAATATAGAGTGATTTACATAAATCGAGGTAGATATGCTGCTTTTTTATTCTGTTTTTATACTGTATATGTTTCTCCTGTTTTTTTTTTCTTTGTTTTTCATTAGTGGATTAAACTCATTCTACCACTATCAGGTATGTGTTTGGTTGTCCTTCTTAAAAATTGCAGCAAAGTGGCAGTTTGACTATTTCATTTTCATTTAGACCATTCAAATAAAAACTGCATTTATGATTTTATTTTGCTAGGAATTTGTTTTAAATATGTTTCTCACTTTAATGGAAGAACTCGACTAATGAAAAGAATATGTGTAATAAAAAAAACAACTTTTGAGATACATACAGATTAACAAATGGATTCAACTTATTATACATTAAAGCAACCTGTACCATTGAAAACGTTTTACTAAGTAATTATGCACGTATCCTGTGTATGTACTGTGTCTGTATTATTTTAAAATGCAATGCAAAGCAAATATTACCCCAACTACTTTTTAGTATTGAGCCTCCAGTTAAATGAATGCTTCTCCACTGAGTATGGGGGATCATGCTAAGCATGCACCAACTGCTACTGTACCTTATAGAATTTGTATGCAAAAAATATATATATTTTTTTTCACTGATAGTGGTTATAATTTAACTTATAATGCAAAAAAACTTTAGCAATACATTTTTTTATTTTTCCCAATTCCTGTTTATTTTATTATGCACTGCAGGGGGGGGGCTACTTTATAAGATATAATCTTACATTAATGCATCTGAAGCAGTTTACAGCATTTTCAGGATTTAGGCTGGATTCACACCTATGCATTTTTTGTGCTTTTTGCAGATTTGCACTACAGTCCATTTAACACGGTTTCCTATGGAACACATTCTGTAGTGCAAATCTGCAAAATGCAAAAAGTACTAAAAATGCATAGGTGTGAATCCAGCCTTTTAGAAATATTGGTTCAGCTAACAAATCAGCTATCACGATTTGTAAATTTCTTAAAGGAATTCGACTTACCAGTTCAACTCTTCCAAATCCTCCAACACCAAGTGTGTCAATGATGTTAAAGTCTGTAAGTTTGAGATTGCCAAAGAACGCTGCCTCCGCTTCATATCTGTATTTTTTGATGAAAAAAAACAAAAGTTTTTTAGAAGACTGAGTATGTGAAGTGACTTTGAGGGAACCAGAAAGGTTTTTCATGATTTCCACATAAGAATGGATGATTCTAGCTTGATCCATCCACTTGCAGCATTCCATTCAGCCTTTCTTTAGGTGCTCTCATTAACAGTCTAAAACAAGGTTTCATTTCAGAGTTACATGGTGGCCAACCTTCAGCATGCCACTAATTTAGAATTCTTTCATGGAGTTGAGGCATTTTTGTAAATGAGCTAAAAATGTTGTAAGTGCAAAGTGGGTTTTGATTTGTGCACATACAGTATGTCAGGTACTCCACTTGAAACACTTTTTTTTGCATATGTATCCAAATCTGAAAGATGTTTTCATGCAGTCCTCACTAGCATTATCTGCTTCTTTATGCTGCCACTATGCTGTGGATTCACTTTGTAGCACATACAGCTTCAAGTGCTAACAGCTTGTGTGTCTGTCCCAGAATGACTGCTTCAGCACTAGTCAGTATAAAACTCCTAAAATATCTCAATGAGCAATGTGATATATTTAGTATAACGATAATCTGGTGCCTCCCACCAGCTAACAGCACTGGCCGTGGTGCTAGTGGTACATATTTCCTTTAAAAGACTTTGATGTATATACATATAGACAGCATATGACCATCAGGAATTCTTTACTGAACATATGGAAAGAATATCACATGACAAGCGTCTAAGAATGAGTACCAGGAATACACATAAGTGTTTCCACTAAATAGCTTTTAATTATTTGTAAAGTCCAGCTAATCTCCCCCATTTATTGTTTGGAGTTACAAATTATGTCACCCTCATGCAGGGCTGGACTGGGACAAAAATTTGGCCCTGGACTTCATCCAGACCGGCACACTTTAATTCAATAAAATGCTGTCCCCCAAAAATCACGCCCACCAAAAGGCCCCTACATCCATTATTGTATATCATGAGAGGGTGAGAGAGAGGGGAATGAGAGAGAGAGGGAGGGTTGAGGGAAAGGGGGTGAGAGGGAAAGGGGGTGAGAGGGGATGGGTGAGAGAGGGTGGTGAGTGTAAGAGAGAGGGAGTGAGTGCAAAAGAGAGGGGGTGAGTGTAGGACCCCTTTCACACTGAGGAGTTTTTCAGGCGCTTTTGGGCTAAAAATAGCGCCTGTAAAGTGCCTGAAAAACGCCTCCGCTGCAGTCCCAGTGTGAAAGTCCAAGTGCTTTGACACAGGGGCGCTGCCAGGGCATTAAAAAAAGTCCTTCAAGCAGCATCTTTGGGGCGGTGGAGGAGCGGTGTACACACCGCTCCTGCCCTTTGAAATGAATGACCACCGCTGCTGAAGCGCCTGCAAAGCACTTCGGCAGCAGCGCTACACGGGCGCATTTAACCTTTAATTCGGCTTCTAGCAGGGGTTAAAAGCATCTGCTAGAAGCCGAATAGCGCAGCTAAAACAACAGTAAAGTGCTGCTAATACTAGCAGCGTTTTACCGTCAATGCCTGCCCCAGTGTGCAAGCAGCCTAAGAGTCAGGGAGTGAATGAGACAGGAGAGAGGGCAGAGAGACAGAGGGAGGGAGCTGAGAGACAGAGGGAGGGAGCTGAGAGACAGGGGGAGCTGAGAGACGGAGGAGGAGAGCTGAGAGACAGAGGGGGAGCTGAGAGATAGAGAAGGAGAGCTGAGAGATAGAGGAGGGGCTGAGAGACAGAGGAGGGGGCTGAGAGACCGAGGAGGGGTCTGAGAGACAGAGGGGGGAGCTGAGAGACAGAGGGGGGAGCTGAGAGACAGAGGGGGAGCTGAGAGACAGAGGTGGAGCTGAGAGACAGAGGGGGGAGCTAAGAGACAGGGGGCTGACAGACAGGCGGGCTGAGAGACAGAGGGGGAGATGAAAGACAGAGGGGAGATGAGAGACAGAGGAGGAGAGCTGAGAGATAGAGGAGGGGGCTGAGAGACAGAGGAGGGGGCTGATAGACAGAGGAGGGGGCTGAGAGACAGAGGGAGGGAGCTGAGAGACAGAGGGAGGGAGCTAAGAGACAGAGGGAGGGAGCTAAGAGACAGAGGGAGGGAGCTAAGAGACAGAGGGAGGTAGCTGAGAGACAGGGGGAGCTGAGAGACGGAGGAGCAGAGCTGAGAGACAGAGGGGGGAGCTGAGAGATAGAGGAGGAGAGCTGAGAGATAGAGGAGGGGGCTGAGAGACAGAGGAGGGGGCTGAGAGACCGAGGAGGGGGCTGAGAGACAGAGGGGGAGCTGAGAGACAGAGGGGGAGCTGAGAGACAGAGGGGGAGCTGAGAGACAGAGGGGGAGCTGAGAGACAGGGGGCTGACAGACAGGGGGGCTGAGAGACAGAGGGGGAGATGAAAGACAGAGGGGGAGATGAGAGACAGAGGAGGAGAGCTGAGAGATAGAGAAGGGGGCTGAGAGACAAAGAAAAGGGGGCTGAGAGACAAAGAAAAGGGGGCTGAGAGACAGAGGAGGGGGCTGAGAGACAGAGGAGGGGGCTGAGAGACAGATGAGGGGTCTGAGAGACAGAGGAGGGGTCTGAGAGACAGAGGGGGGAGCTGAGAGACAGAGGGGGGAGCTGAGAGACAGAGGAGGAGAGCTGAGAGACAGAGGAGGGGGCTGAGAGACAGAGGAGGGGTCTGAGATATAGAGAGGGGGGCTAAGAGACAGAGGAGAGGGCTAAAAGAGGTGGGGGGGGACTGAGAGACAGAGGGGGGTCTCAGAGACAGAGGGGGGTTTAAGAGATGGAGGAGGGGGCTGAAAGAGGGGGGACTGAGAGGCACGGGACTGAGAGACAGAAGGGGCAGAGAGACAGAGGGGAGGGCTGAAACAGACCACATAGCACTGTCTCTTTCTGCAGTCCCTCCTCTGCTCACCTCCCGGCTGTCTCAGTGTTCTGGCATGTTTGTGTAGGATGCCGGGTACCTGATGGCCAGCATCGGCAGCGCCGAGTCTCCCTCTTGATCCGGGGGTGCTCTCGCTGCTCTGCTCCTTACAGCGGCGCATGTTCTCTTCCTCCGGGCTCCCAGTCAGCCTGCCCTCTGGCCCAGGCCGCATGGTTCCTGGAGCAGAGAGGTGGTGAAGGAATCGAGGTTCTGGGAGCGCCGGGGTGGCCGTGCTCGCTCCTGTTCGCCTCTTCGGTGGTCAGGGAGGGGGTGGAGCTCTTTTCCCTCCTCGGTTTTACATCCAACTGCCCTCCTCGCTGGCCACCTTCCCCGAATCCCCGCCGCTGTTTGCTGCCACTCTCCCGCTGCCACCAAACTGAAGAAAAAAGCGCCCACAAAGAAAAAATAAAAAAAAAAATTGTGGGCCGCTGTTTGCTGCCACACTCCAGCTGCCGCCAAACTGCAGAAAAAAACGGGCCACAAAAAATTTTTTTTTTTTTTTTTTTAAAACGGCCCACTGAGCCATCGGCCCACCAGGAAACTCCCGGTAGTCCCGATGGCCAGTCCATCCCTGCCCTCATGGTAGTGAATGTGTAATTGTTTGTAATAATTATCTTTAGCTTATCTAACTAAAAACTATAGGCTCAAATATTGTAAGTAAACAGAAACTAGGCAGATCTGGAAAATGAGTATATAATTAGTCTATCCTCAAAATGCATCTATAGGGGGGAAAATAATTACTTGGTCCCCTGCAGATTTTGTAAGTTTGCCCACTTACAAAGAAATAAAGGGTCTATAATTTTTATCATACGTGTATTTTAAATGATAGAGACAGAATGTCAACCAAAAATCCAGAAAAAAACGCAATACAAATGTTATAAATTGATTTGCAGTTCAGCAAGTAAAATAAGTATTTTTATCCCCTACCAACCAACAATAATTTGGGCTCCCACAGACTGACTACAGTATGTGCTCATGTGGTACACTTCAATTGAGTTCTGGTTCACACCAAAAAAAATGCACTCCAGATCTGTTCCGAATGCGTTTCTGCATGCACGTTTTTAATGCACTTTTCGTGCATTTTTGATGCATTCCAATGCGTTTTATTGCATTTTACCCTGTTCCAGTACAGTTCATTGCAGGAAAAATGCAGCATGTTCTACTTTTTTTTTCTGGAACGGGAACACCCTGGAACTGACCGCACTGGTGTGAGCTATGCCATTGGGAACCATATAACCTACTTTCTATGCGTTTTTTTGATGCAGGAAAAAAAACACACTGGACTGCATGTGGTGTGAACTGGCCCTGAAGAAAGTGCTCCTAACGACAAATCGTTATGTGTATATAAGAGACACCTGTCCACAGAATCTCTTCCATTCAAACCTCACTATCATGGACAAGATCAAAGAGCTGTCAAAGGATGTCAGGGACAAGATTGTAGAACTGCACAAGGCTGGAATGAGCTATAAGACCATCAGCAAGAAGCTTGGTGAGGAGGAGACAACTGTTGGAGAGATTATTCACAATTGAAAGGAATACAAAATATCCATCAATCACCCATGCAGGATTTTGCCTAATGGGGTAAGGATGATCATGAGAAAAGTGAGGGATCAGCCCAGAACTACATGGGAGGAGCTTGTGAATGATCTCAAGGCAGTTGGGACCACAGTTACCAAACAAACCATTGGTAACACAATACGCCGCCATGGATTGAAATCCTGCAGTGCCCGCAAGATCCTCCTCCTCAAGAAGGCACATGTACAAGCCCATCTGAAGTTTCCCAATGAACATTTAAATGATTCAGAGAAGAATTGGGAGAAAGTGCTGTGGTCAGGTGAGACCAAAATTTAGCTATTCGGCATTAACACTACTCGGAGGTCAAAACATTATGCTTTTTTTTCATTTCTGCTGAAGGTACAGGCCAACTTTGCCACATTGCGGGGCCAATGAATGGGGCCATGTATTGTAAAATCTTGGATGAGAATCTTGGATGAGAAACGAGTTGCACAGTGGAGGTAAGTATAACATGTTTGTTATTTTAAAAAATAAAATTAAAAAAATTGTTTACAATCCCTTTAACCTCCCTGGCGGTAATCCCAAGTCGGGCTCGGGGTGATTTTTTCATGCTAAGAGCGGTAACCCCGAGCCAGACTCGGGCTGCATTGCAGGATACAGGGAGACTAACTTACCTTGTTCCCTGGATCCTGCGATGTCTCCCCGCAGTGTGTGCGAGCTGTCTCCTCGCTCGATTCACACTGCCGAGTGTCGAGTTCAGTTCCCTGCAACGTTGCGGCGCAGGGGGAGGGAGTTTGGCGCCAAATTAAAAAAAGTAAAAACACAATACACATACAGTATACTGTAATCTGTAAGATTACAGTACTGTATAAAAAAATTACACATCCCCTTTGTCCCTAGTGGTCTGTCCAGTGTCCTGCATGCAGTTTTATATTATAAAAACTGTTCTTTCTGCCTGGAAACTGGAGATTGTCCATAGCAACCAAAAAGTGTCCCTTTACGTCAAAAGTGGTTTTAGACCAGCTAGAAAACAGCGATAATAAATTAGAATCACTCGCAGAACTGAGCGATAGCGATTTGTGGGGAAATTCGTCATCAAACACTAAATCTAATGACAGCGACAATTCTGCAACTGAGCAAATTTCAGTGTTTTTGATTTTATTACATTATTGAATACATTTTATTATTATTATATTACTATTTGTTATAATTATTTATAGTTATTTATTATATTATAATTTATGATTTGTTTTTTGAACTTTATCATACCCGGGATGTCTACTAGACTCTTGTTTGGACAGATTTAAGTAAGTAATTACTAAGAATTGCAGGCCTACAATACATAACACCAAATTTCCATGCAAAATAACTGTACCGCTTTTTGTACATAATTCCAGAAAGAATCATACTACCAGGGAGGTTAAAGGAGTAGTAAAGTTACATGTTTTTTCACCTTAATGCATCCTATGCATTAAGGTGAAAAAACATCCGACAATACCGCCCCCCCCTCGAGCCCCCATTTTACTTACCTGGCCCCTCGAAAGTCCCGCGCTCGTCCCCGTCATCCTCTTCGGTTCTCAGCCTGGCCGCCGATTGGCTACACTGGATGGATTGAAAGCAGCGCAGCCATTGGCTGGCACTGCTGTCAATCACGTCCAATGATGCGGCGCGCCGGGGGGCGGGGCCGAGTGATACAGTCGGCGGCTATGGCCACTGCTGTATCACGGGAGCGCGCCCGCAATAACTCCACACCATGCAAGCACGCTCGCATTATGGTGTGGAGTCCTTGCGGGGAGGAGCCAAGACAGCCGCCGAGGGACCCCAGAAGACCAGGATCGGGGCCACTGTGTGCAAAACGAGCTGCACAGTGGAGGTAAGTATAAACTGTTTGTTATTTTTTGGCAAAAAAAAGGGAAGCTTTAGTGTCCCTTTAAGGTTAGTACTATGGTTAGAGCAATTTGGCTATACCCACAATTTGGTGCAGCATGCAAAGTGCACTGCTTATTTTTGATCTTACCCATTTTTTTTTTTATTTTTTTTTTGGAAAATGCCTGGACAATGTCATTCAGTGATGCATATAAAAAGCAATTTTTTTTTTTAATGCAACAAATAGAAAAACAATAATCCATAAACTATTGAGCCAGTATCAGTCAATAAAGCCTGTCTCATACAATACCTTTGGGCGTGTTTTGGGTTTTAGAAAAAAAAAATGATTCAATGTACATAATGATTTTGATCCAACTTCTCCCCATCCACTTGTTTTGATTAGAGGAAGTTATTGTCAACCTTTCAGAAGGAATTTGCAACATTTATTGCAGTAGTGGTTTTCCAGGTCCCTGATCAGGCAAAGCAATGCCAAGTACATAAAACCTGATAATTATTATCTTCGCTAGGTGTTTATTAACTAAAGTTTAATTGATGTACTGTTCCTATTTTCTGAAGAAAAGTGAATGATCAAAAACAAATTGTGTAAAACTTTTCAACACTGCTGATCTTTCAAAACAACCCTGTGCTTGATTCATTAATTCTGAGTCTCCTAAAGGACATAATACTTGGTTGCAATATTTAATTTTGAATAGATTTACATTTTAAACTTGTCTTTGTAAGGGCTTTGACTGTCTAAGCCAATGCTCTTTGGAATCAGAATAAATATTTCAGGGAGGTTTCTAGGTTACTGTAAATCAGAAAAGCGGATCGTAAAAGGGATATTTACTGTTCATGTTAAAATCTTTTTATGCTTTTGTATGACCTGTTCATGTGGCCATTACTGGCACAATGTCTCTTTTTTTAAATCAGAAATTACCCTTGCTAAGGACCCCTTTCTCATAAAAGTCTCCAGGGACAACCTTATGCCAGGCAGTCATAAAATGATTATAATTACGGCATGTTGGTGTGTCCTTAATTTAGTAAGTACAGAATATCATGTCTGTAAGACTACCATGATGAGGGTCTGACTATTAGCTGAAATCCTGATGTAATTCGAAATCCCTGTTACAGGCGTCTATAAACATGTAATCGGGGCATTTTCTGGCCCTTGCGATGCTGTGTCCAGATCTGAAAATCTTGGGACCTTGGGATGCAGCACAACTTTGAAGTATGGGCACTAGGGATGAGCTTCGTGTTCGAGTCGAACATACGTTCGACTCGAACATCGGCTGTTCGATCGTTCGACGAAGATCGAACGATTTGGGCCGTTCGCGCCAAATTCGAGTGACGCGAACGGCCCACAATGCACTACGCCATCGCAGTGTCATCCAGGCGCTGTGATTGGCCAAGCATGCACTGTGACCCCGCATGCTTGGCCAATCACAGCGCCGGCAGCGAGGAGAGCAATGATTGGCCACAGGCAGGATGCCTGTGGCCAATTATTGCTGAGGGTGTTTAGTACACGCCCCACACTATAAAAGGCCGCCAGCACGGCGGCCTAGTGTAGTGTGTTCCGGAGCAGGGATAGAGCAGCATAGGCAGGGACAGTGACTGTTATTTCTTTCTTGCTTAACCTGGATTCCTTTAGTTTAGGGAAAGAGAAGGATAGGTAGGGAGAGTGTCAGTGTGTTTTGTGCTTGTGCTATGGTGTGCTTAAAAAAAACATTTATTCTAGGGACAGAAAACTGTAGGTAGGGACAGTGTCAGTTTCTTTCACTCTGCAAGTCCTTGTTTCCAGGGACCTGGAAGGACAGTGAGTGAATTGTCCTTGTGCTATATTGTGCTTAAAAAAACATTTATTCTAGGGACAGAAAACTGTAGGTAGGGAGAGTGTCAGTTTCTTTCACTCTGCAAGTCCTTGTTTCCAGGGACCTGTAAGGACAGTGAGTGAATTGTCCTTGTGCTATATTGTGCTTAAAAAAAACATTTATTCTAGGGACAGAAAACTGTAGGTAGGGAGAGTGTCAGTTTATTTCACTCTGCAAGTCCTTGTTTCCAGGGACCTGGAAGGACAGTGACTGAATTGTCCTTGTGCTATATTGTGATTAAAAAAAACATTTATTCTAGGGACAGAAAACTGTAGGTAGGGAGAGTGTCAGTTTATTTCACTCTGCAAGTCCTTGTTTCCAGGGACCTGGAAGGACAGTGAGTGAATTGTCCTTGTGTTATATTGTGATTAAAAAAAACATTTTTTCTAGGGACAGAAAACTGTAGGTAGGGAGAGTGTTTTTTTTCTTTCACTCTGCAAGTCCTTGTTTCCAGGGACCTGGAAGGACAGTGAGTGAATTCTCCTTGTGCTATATTGTGCTTAAAAAAAACATTTATTCTAGGGACAGAAAACTGTAGGTAGGGAGAGTGTCAGTTTATTTCACTCTGCAAGTCCTTGTTTCCAGGGACCTGTAAGGACAGTGAGTGAATTGTCCTTGTGCTATATTGTGATTAAAAAAAACATTTATTCTAGGGACAGAAAACTGTAGGTAGGGAGAGTGTCAGTTTATTTCACTCTGCAAGTCCTTGTTTCCAGGGACCTGGAAGGACAGTGACTGAATTGTCCTTGTGCTATATTGTGATTAAAAAAAACATGTATTCTAGGGACAGAAAACTGTAGGTAGGGAGAGTGTCAGTTTATTTCACTCTGCAAGTCCTTGTTTCCAGGGACCTGGAAGGACAGTGAGTGAATTGTCCTTGTGTTATATTGTGATTAAAAAAAACATTTTTTCTAGGGACAGAAAACTGTAGGTAGGGAGAGTGTTTTTTTTCTTTCACTCTGCAAGTCCTTGTTTCCAGGGACCTGGAAGGACAGTGAGTGAATTCTCCTTGTGCTATATTGTGCTTAAAAAAAACATTTATTCTAGGGACAGAAAACTGTAGGTAGGGAGAGTGTCAGTTTATTTCACTCTGCAAGTCCTTGTTTCCAGGGACCTGTAAGGACAGTGAGTGAATTGTCCTTGTGCTATATTGTGATTAAAAAAAACATTTATTCTAGGGACAGAAAACTGTAGGTAGGGAGAGTGTCAGTTTATTTCACTCTGCAAGTCCTTGTTTCCAGGGACCTGGAAGGACAGTGAGTGAATTGTCCTTGTGTTATATTGTGATTAAAAAAAACATTTTTTCTAGGGACAGAAAACTGTAGGTAGGGAGAGTGTTTTTTTTCTTTCACTCTGCAAGTCCTTGTTTCCAGGGACCTGTAAGGACAGTGAGTGAATTGTCCTTGTGCTATATTGTGCTTAAAAAAAACATTTATTCTAGGGACAGAAAACTGTAGGTAGGGAGAGTGTCAGTTTATTTCACTCTGCAAGTCCTTGTTTCCAGGGACCTGTAAGGACAGTGAGTGAATTGTCCTTGTGCTATATTGTGATTAAAAAAAACATTTATTCTAGGGACAGAAAACTGTAGGTAGGGAGAGTGTCAGTTTATTTCACTCTGCAAGTCCTTGTTTCCAGGGACCTGGAAGGACAGTGAGTGAATTGTCCTTGTGTTATATTGTGATTAAAAAAAACATTTTTTCTAGGGACAGAAAACTGTAGGTAGGGAGAGTGTTTTTTTTCTTTCACTCTGCAAGTCCTTGTTTCCAGGGACCTGTAAGGACAGTGAGTGAATTGTCCTTGTGCTATATTGTGCTTAAAAAAAACATTTATTCTAGGGACAGAAAACTGTAGGTAGGGAGAGTG
Source organism: Rana muscosa (assembly GCA_029206835.1). NCBI lineage: Eukaryota > Metazoa > Chordata > Amphibia > Anura > Ranidae > Rana > Rana muscosa. The sequence continues at coordinate 167,948,216 of CM055123.1, forward strand.
TCAGTTTATTTCACTCTGCAAGTCCTTGTTTCCAGGGACCTGGAAGGACAGTGACTGAATTGTCCTTGTGCTATATTGTGATTAAAAAAAACATTTATTCTAGGGACAGAAAACTGTAGGTAGGGAGAGTGTCAGTTTATTTCACTCTGCAAGTCCTTGTTTCCAGGGACCTGGAAGGACAGTGAGTGAATTGTCCTTGTGTTATATTGTGATTAAAAAAAACATTTTTTCTAGGGACAGAAAACTGTAGGTAGGGAGAGTGTTTTTTTTCTTTCACTCTGCAAGTCCTTGTTTCCAGGGACCTGTAAGGACAGTGAGTGAATTGTCCTTGTGCTATATTGTGCTTAAAAAAAACATTTATTCTAGGGACAGAAAACTGTAGGTAGGGAGAGTGTCAGTTTATTTCACTCTGCAAGTCCTTGTTTCCAGGGACCTGGAAGGACAGTGACTGAATTGTCCTTGTGCTATATTGTGATTAAAAAAAACATTTATTCTAGGGACAGAAAACTGTAGGTAGGGAGAGTGTCAGTTTATTTCACTCTGCAAGTCCTTGTTTCCAGGGACCTGGAAGGACAGTGAGTGAATTGTCCTTGTGTTATATTGTGATTAAAAAAAACATTTTTTCTAGGGACAGAAAACTGTAGGTAGGGAGAGTGTTTTTTTTCTTTCACTCTGCAAGTCCTTGTTTCCAGGGACCTGGAAGGACAGTGACTGAATTGTCCTTGTGCTATATTGTGATTAAAAAAAACATTTATTCTAGGGACAGAAAACTGTAGGTAGGGAGAGTGTCAGTTTATTTCACTCTGCAAGTCCTTGTTTCAAGGGACAGAGAAGGACACCTGAAGGTAGCCCTTATTGCTTTTTTCCCATCTCCCTGCAGGCCATCTATTAGAATGTCTGGAAGGCAAACAAGGAGAGGCAGACAGTCAGGAGGCAATAAAAGAGGGCAAGCAGGCTCTGTGTCTGGGGGCAACAGTGCTGGTCGTGGACGCGGTGCATTGTCATCAGCACATGGCCATGGGACACGCTTGTCCTTCTTTTCGGGAGCTGGACATGTTGAGCCACATCATGCCGAAGACTTGGTAGAGTGGATGACCAAGCCCTCCTCCTCCTCCTCATCCTCTCTCACCCAGGCTCAGGGTACTGGAAAAGCAGCTGCCAAAGCGTCGTCTTCCCTGGTATCAATGTCAGACAAATCATCAGTCACTCCTTCCCTAGACCCACCATGTCCTCCTCCTGAGGAGTCCCCCGAACTGTTTCAGCACAGTGTTGGGTACATGCTCCAGGAGGATGCCCAGCGTTTCGAAGGGTCTGATGATGAAACCCAGCTAGAGGAAGGCAGTAGCGTGAGAGCAGACAGAGGGGATGCTCAAGAAGGACACCAATCTGGCAGTCATGTTCCAGCAGCTGCAGCATACTGCCAGATTGGCTCCAGTGATGAGGAGGGAGGGGATGATGAGGTCACTGACTCCACGTGGGTGCCTAATAGGAGAGAGGAGGAGGAGGAGGATGAGGAGGAGGCACATCTCCAACGAGGCAGGATGCCCTTTGGTGGCCAGCGTAAGGGCAGTACACCGACGGAATCACACCGCAGAGCTCCGCCTGTGCAGGGCGCTGCCTCTGCCCGTCATTCAAAAAGTTCTTTGGTGTGGGCCTTTTTTGAGGCTAGTGCATCAGATCGCACAGCTGCTGTTTGCAACATATGTCTCAAGCGTATATCGCGTGGCCAAAACATCAGCCGCTTGGGTACCACATGCCTGACCAGACATATGTTGACCTGCCATGCAGCTCGTTGGCAAGCCTACCTCAAAGACCCACACCAAAGAACAAAGCGGACCTCTCCTTGCACCGCATCAGCTGGGATCTCCAACCCCACTATAACTTCAGTCCTCTCTGAAACATGCACTGAGAGGAATGAAGGTGTAGAATTAGGTGTGTCACAGCCAAGTACTTGCGCCCACTCTGCTAGCAGTACACCGACGTCCGATTCTAGCAGGCAAATTTCCCTGCCCCAGCTGCTGGACCGTCGAAAGAAGTTCACTCCCAGCCATCCACATGCCCAGCGGTTGAATGCTAGCTTGGCTAAATTGCTAGCGCTTCAACTGCTGCCTTTTCAGTTGGTAGACTCGGCCCCCTTCCGTGAGTTTGTGCAATGTGCAGTTCCTCAGTGGCAGGTTCCCAAACGCCACTTTTTCTCACGGAAGGCTATTCCGGCTCTCTACCGGCATGTGGAAGGCAATGTCTTGGCCTCGCTGGACAGGGCGGTCAGCGGTAAGGTGCATATTACCGCTGACTCATGGTCCAGCAGGCATGGACAGGGACGTTACCTTTCTTTCACGGCCCATTGGGTCACTCTTTTGGCAGCTGGGAAGGATTCAGGACAAGGTGCAGTAGTGTTGGAGGTTGTCCCACCGCCACGCCTCCAAAATGCTACTACTGGTTGTGACACACCTCTCTCCTCCACCCCCTCCTCTTCTTCTTCCTCCATGGCCTCTTCCTGTGGTTTGTCCTATGAACCAGCGGTGCTCCGTAGCCGTTCACGGGGCTACGCAAGTACGCAGGCAAAAAGATGCCATGCCGTGCTTGCGCTGGTGTGTTTGGGGGACAGAAGCCACACTGGGGCAGAGGTCCTGTCTGCTCTGCAGGGCCAGGCCGAGAGGTGGTTGACGCCACGCCAGCTTAAGCCAGGAATGGTGGTTTGCGACAATGGCACCAACCTCCTCTCCGCCCTCCGACAGGGACAACTGACCCATGTGCCCTGTGTGGCTCACATCCTTAACCTGGTGGTGCAGCGCTTCTTGGGCAGGTACCCGGGCTTACAGGATGTCCTGAGGCAGGCCAGGAAAGTCTGTGTGCATTTCCGCAGATCTTATAATGCCAGTGCTCGCCTGGCTGAGCTGCAAAAGGAGTTGAACCTGCCCAAGAACCGCCTTATATGTGACATGCCCACCAGGTGGAACTCAACGTTGGCCATGCTGCAGCGGCTGCACACGCAGCAGAGGGCCATCAATGAGTACCTGTGCGACTACGGCACCAGGACAGGGTCAGGGGAGCTTGGTTTTTTTTCTCCACGCCAGTGGGGCATGATCAGGGATGCATGCACTGTCCTGGCACCATTTGAGGAGGCCACGAGGATGGTGAGCAGTGACAGTGCATGCATCAGTGACACTGTACCTCTTGTCCACCTGTTGGAGCACACGCTGCGTGGAATAATGGACAGGGCACTTGAGGCAGAACAGAGGCAGGAAGAGGAGGACTTCCTTGCCTCTCAAGGCCCCCTTTACCCAGACAGTGTTCCTTCTGTCCCACCCATCGCACAGGAAGAGGAGGAGGAGGAGGAGGAGGAGGAGGATTGTGTCAGCATGGAGGTGGAGGCTGGCACTCAGCATCATCAGCAGCAGTCTTTTAGGGATGATTTACAGTCCCAAGAAACCAGTGGACTTGTACGTGGCTGGGAGGAGGTGGCTGCGGATCATGTCGTCCTTAGTGACCCAGAGGACTCCGGAGCGAATGCCTCAGCAAACCTACGCTGCATGGCCTCCCTGATCCTGCAAAGTCTGCGGAAGGATCCTCGTATTCTTCGGATCAAGGAGAGGGACCATTACTGGCTGGCCACTCTCCTTGATCCACGGTACAAGGGTAAGGTTGCGGACCTTATGTTACCGTCGCAGAGGGAGCAGAGGATGAGACAACTCCGGGAGGCCTTGCAGAAAGGTCTGTGCAACGCGTTCCCAGAGACTGGGAGGTTGCAAACTCCTGGTCCTGGACAACGAGTTGCTGAGGCTTCGGCCAGTCAAAGAAGGAGCGGTGGGGAAGGTGGCCGTCTGACCGATGCGTTCAGACAATTCTTTAGTCCGCAGCCCCAAAGTATGATCGGTTCCAGCAACCATCGCCAGCGTCTGATAAACATGGTGCAGGAATATCTAGGGGCAAGGTCAGACTTGGACACCTTCCCCACCGAAAATCCTCTGGCTTACTGGGTCTTGAGGATGGATCACTGGCCAGAGCTTGCACAGTATGCAATTGAGCTACTGGCCTGTCCTGCATCCAGCGTTCTTTCGGAACGCACATTCAGTGCTGCTGGAGGATTTGTCACGGATCACAGGGTGCGCCTGTCCACCGACTCGGTTGATCGACTGACTTTCATCAAGATGAACCAGTCTTGGATCACCACCAGCTACCACACACCTGATGCTGATATAACAGACTAATTGATTTTAACATGTCACATCCCTTCAAGACTGATGCTGATGCTGAGTGCCTGTGCTGTTATGTTGACTGGCTATCCTCCTCCTCCGAGTCCTCAATGATACGATTGATGATGATAGCTTGTAAGATCATTTTTGTTTATGGGTGCCGCCACCAGTGCCTAACGCCCAATTTTTCAGCCCCTGTTTAACAGGGGCGTGTAATTACAATTTTTGAAGCAATACTTTGCAACAGGGCTCATTGCTGTGCTCCAAGTACAGTATCTGTGAGGAGTTGCAGTGTTGTGCCACCAGTGCCTAACGCCCAATTTTTCAGCCCCTGTTTAACCTCCCTGGCGGTATGATTCTTTCTGGAATTATGTACCAAAAGCGGTACAATTATTTTGCATGAAAATTTGGTGTTATGTATTATAGGCCTGCGATTCTTAGTAATTACTTACTTAAACCTGAGCAAACCAGAGTCTAGTAAACATCCCGGGTATGATAAATATAAAACACTAAATTATAAATTATAATATAATAAATAACTATAAATAATTATAAAAAATAGTAATCTAATTATAATAAAAATTATTCAATAATGTAATCAAATCAAAAACACTGAAATCTGCTCAGTTGCAGAATTGTCGCTGTCATTAGATTTAGTGTTTGATGACGAATTTCCCCACAAATCGCTATCGCTCAATTCTGCGAGTGATTCTAATTTATTATCGCTGCTTTCTAGTTGGTCTAAAACCACTTTTGACATAAAGGGACACTTTTTAGTTGCTATGGACAATCCCCAGTTTACAGGCAGAAAGAACGATTTTTATTATATAAAAGTGCATGCAGGACACTGGACAGACCACTAGGGACAAAGGGGATGTGTAATTATTACATACAGTACTGTAATCAGTAAGATTACAGTATACTGTATGTATACTATGTGTTTACCTTTTTGAATTTGCCGCCCAGTTCCGCTCCCATGCGCCGCTGCGGCTCGCAGGGAACGGAACTAGGAAGTCAGATGGGGTCGAAAGTGCCGACACTCGCCGGAGATCTCGCTGGCGATCACAGCAGAGGACATCATCGCTGGATCGCCAGGAGAAGGTAGGGAAACTCCGCTGCGAGCTCTGCAATGTCTACCCCGAGCGTGACTCGGGGTTACCGATCCTAGCATAAAAAAACAACCCCGAGTCACGCTCGGGATTACCGCTAGGGAGGTTAACAGGGGCGTGTAATTACAATTTTTGAAGCAATACTTTGCAACAGGGCTCATTGCTGTGCTCCAAGTACAGTATCTGTGAGGAGTTGCAGTGTTGTGCCACCAGTGCCTAAGGCCCAATTTTTCAGCCCCTGTTTAACAGGGGCGTGTCATTACAATTTTTGAAGCAATACTTTGCAACAGGGCTCATTGGTGTGCTCCAAGTACAGTATCTGTGAGGAGTTGCAGTGTTGTGCCACCAGTGCCTAAGGCCCAATTTTTCAGCCCCTGTTTAACAGGGGCGTGTCATTACAATTTTTGAAGCAATACTTTGCAACAGGGCTCATTGCTGTGCTCCAAGTACAGTATCTGTGAGGGGTTGCAGTGTTGTGCCACCAGTGCCTAAGGCCCAATTTTTCAGCCCCTGTTCAACAGGGGCATGTAATTACAATTCTTGATCTAATAATTCACAGCAGGGCCCATTGCTGCACCCACCAAGAGTAACTGTCAGGGCTTACAGTGTTGTGGCACCAGCACCACCATCAAAGGCCCAATTTTTACTACCACTGTTCAACAATTATATGTAATTAAAATTCCTGATATAATAGTTGACAGCAGGGCGTTCCAGCACCAACCAAGAGTAACTGTGAGTGCTTACAGTGTTGTGCCAACACCAACAACTAAGGGGCCTATTTCTGCAGAGTATATACGGCAGGTCCCTACTTTCAAACATCCAACTTACAAACGACTCCTACTTGCAAACGCAAGAAGACAACAGGAAGTGAGAGGAAATCTACCACTAGGAAGGAAAATTCTCTCCTGTAAGAATAAATATGGGAGAAAGGTGTCTCCTCTGTACTGATGCTTTATCAGCAATCCTTGTTTCAAGAAAAACACCACATTTCAAAAACAGTTGTCATTGGGACGGAAAGTGAGGTGAAATGTTCTGAACAGGGGCACAGACAGCAAAACAAATGTTACAGGGGTGATAACCCTTACCTATGTTTTCCAAAAAGTTTAAAAATAGATTTTTGGTCTGGAGCTACACTTCAACAATGTACCTGTTCAAAATTACAAACAGACTCTACATAAGAACAAACCTACAGTCCCTGTCTTGTATGCACCGCCTGTATAGGGCTGTTCAGAGTATATAGGGCCTTTTTTATTTTATGTGCGGGGTTCCCCTTAATATCCATACAAGACCCAAAGGGGCTGGTAATGGGCTGGGGTAGGGGGGGGGTCATGGGGTAGCTATGCCATTTTTCTTAAAGAATTTCATCCATATTACCGGGACCAGACATTACATTAAAGCCGCAAGCAGTTTTAAATGGCTTTTTTTTCCTTTAGAAGTGTCATTTTGTGCAGGGACAGTTCTAAACACGGGAAACACGTGGCACTTCACAGGCATACTTTAGACACCCCCCAGGTACGATATTTAAAGGAATATTTGACTTTTTTTTTTTCACTTTATGCATCATTAAAATGACTGCTCCCGAAAAACGACCGTTTTTAAAACTTCTTTTTGCATTGATACATGTCCCCTGGTGCAGAACCCGGGTTCCCAAACCCTTTTTAGGACAATAACATGCATAATAGTTGTTATAATTAGCACTTTAGAATTCGAACGTTCGCATCCATTGTATTTAATAGGGTTCTAATGTTCGTTCGAACTTTCGGTCCGTTCGCGGGTTCTGGTGCGAACCGAACCCGGGGGTGTTCGGCTCATCACTAATGGGCACCTTCACACACTTGACAATTTGCAGCATCCAGAGTGTATGCACCCTGAACCAGCTACCCTGGACTCTAAGGCCACTTTCACACTGGGGCGCTTTACAGGCACTATAGCGCTAAAAATAGCGCCTGCAAAGCGCTTGTAAAGCACCTCTTCTGTCACTCCAGTGTGAAAGCCCGAGGGCTTTCACATTGGAGCGGTGCGTTTGTGGCACATTAAAAAAAGTCCTGCAAGCAGCATCTTTGAGGTGCTTTAGGAGCACCCTGCCCATTGAAATCAATAGGCAATGCCGCTGAAACGCTTGCAAAGCGCATCAGCGCTTTGTGGGCGCTTTTAACCCTTTTTAGATGAAACTTCTATTCAAATCAAAGGGCTGAAATTCAGATCAGTTAAGACAGCTCTCATAGGGAACCATTGATTTTGAATAGAGGCAGAGAAACGCGGCTAAACGTGCACTAACGCCAATGCGAAAAGCTACTAAAAGCAAATTTTTACAGCCAGTTGTAGTGGCTTTGCAGCTTGTTTTTTCTAATGCCCTGTGTGCATGAGGACTATAGTGTCAAAGCTGGCAGTTTATGGTTCAGTTTTGTTTTTTTCATTCAGCCATTGTGCTGGATGAAAACTGAACCGATTCCCCTATCCACACATTCAAGGTGAATGTGCGAATCCTCCTTGCTGTGTCAATGTATTTTGACAGCGGAGGAGTCATCTGGATTTCTCTGCCATATGAAAACACTGATCAGCGCTGATTGAACCAAAGTTTTCTAACAAGCCGGTTCATAAGAAGTTGATTGATAGATGAGCTTCTCAGGAATGGGAATGGCCATGAATGAATCAAAATGTGTCCAGTTACTGCAGAACTGTTCAAATTTCATCCATGTATGGCCAGCTTTAGGCAGCTTATTTATTTTGAATAGGCTGACAGCACATCTTAAAATAGAAGTATGGGCTTTGTTTTGTACTGTCCCCTGCCAGCTCTAAGACTGAGAACCGAGCGATCAAACACTACTGAGTGCTCAGATCTCAGTGCTCCGTGAGCAGAGAGAGCTAGTAACTGTCACTCACTGCTGTCTTCTCTCCCAACCCCCCCCACCTGTCCCGCTCACTGGAGCGTTGGGCTGTGGAGGGGGAGGGAGCAGCTGGCTCAGGCTCTTAGTGTCTCACTGAGAGGTTGAGCCAGGTGATAGCCCAGGCTCCTGGGTGGATCCCGACCAAATGGTCATGATCTTTCCCCAGCCTGGACCATCTCTGTGACATCAGCCGGCAGCCTGTGAAAACAACAGGTCACAGGAGTGCACAAGGAACTGCACTCCTGTGATCCACAGGAGAAGTACAGCCAAATGAGCTTTGGCTGTACTTCTCCTTTAAGACACCAAAAATAGCACCAGTTTTTTGCACACTGCAACAAATAGCATGATAGATTATTGCTGGCTAAAGAGCCTCAAACATTTGTTCTTATTTTACCCTAGGTTTACACTAGTGTTGTTGCATAATCATACTTTTTTCAGTGCATTTTTGTACCACATTTCTGTGTGTTTTTACATGTTTTAAATGCATTGTCATTCTTCGTGTTTGTATTTTATTTTTATTTTTTTAGGAGACTGGATTTTAAATACAAAACTGCACATGTACATGCAATTTACAATTGAAGTCTATGAGTCCAAAAATGCACTATCTTGCCCCAATAAAGCCAGGGCCAGATTAAGAGCATCATGGGCCTGGTGCTGAGGATTTTGGTGGGCCTTTTTATGGAAACAAAATGAAAATGCAAACAATTTTTCGCTAAAACAAATTAAATATACTCTCACCAGTAATACCATCCGTGCAGCAGCAACACCACCTGCTATGCAGTCTCTCACCAGCAGCAACATAGGGAGCCCACATTTCCAAACTGCCATTCAGGGACACCCCCCCCTTCACAAAAAAAGATGAAGGTGGGGGGTGTAGTCTCGGGGGCTGATGGGGAAATCGGCAGTGGGGGTGATTTGTCAGGCAAATGGCTGGTGTTAGCGCTTAAAATCATCTTGACACCATGCTTGATATGGTGTCAGGATGATCAAATTCCATTATTTCTATTACTACATTGTAATATATAGTGAAATAGTTCAACTCACCATAATGCAGAATCAGCTTGTCACTTGCCACCAGATGCAGCTTGTTACCTTGCCACCCATAACCTGCCACCAGATGTAGTGTATCACTTTCCACAGCTGCCTGCCACCAGATGCAGCATGTCACTTGCCACCAGCAGCCTGCCACCAGATACAGTGTGCCACTTGCCACCAGCAGCCTGTCACCAGGTACCGTGTGCCACTTGCCACCATATAGTGTGCCACTTGACACCAGCAGCCTGCCACCAGATACAATGAGGCCCCTTGCCACCAGATACAGTGTGCCACTTGCCACCAGATGCAATGTGCCACTTGCCACCCACAGCCTGCCACCAGATGCAGTGTGCCACTTGCCACCAGCAGCTTGACACCAGATACAGTGTGCCCCTTGCCACCATAATATAGTGTGCCACCAGCAGCCTGCCACTAAATACAGTGTGCCACTTGCCACCAACAGCCTGCCACCAGATACACTGTGCCACTTGCCACGCAGCAGCCTGCCACCAGATACTGTGTGCCACTTGCCACCAGCACCTTGCTACCAGATATAGTGTGCCACTTGCCACATTATAGTGTGCCACTTGCCACCAGAAGCCTGCCACCAGATAGTGTGCCACTTTCCACTCAGAGCCTGCCACCAGATAGTGTGCCACTTGCCCCCGGATACAGTGTGCCATTTGCCTCCCACAGCCTGCCCCAGATACAGTGTGTCACTTGCCACCAGCAGCCTGCCACTCCCTCCAGGACTCTGCCCCGTACTGGCACTGAAAGGTGGCACTGATGAGCTGGACTAATGGGCAATGATAGGTGGCACTGAGCTGCACTGATAGGTGGCACTGATGAGATGCACTAATGAGCACTGATAGGTGGCACTGAGCTGCACTGATAGGTGGCACTGGCTAGCTGCATTTATGGGCACTGTTAGAGGGCACTCACTGAAATGTGGCACTGATAAGATGCACTGATGGGCTGCCTGCACTGAGATAGCCCCCCCCCCCAAAAAAAAGTTAACCACTTAAGGCTTCAGCCAGTACTGTACTAGTACACACTTCTTCTGCACAATTAGACCTATCTATCTGACAGTGACCTCCCCAGCAGTGGGCCAGCGCTCATGGCTTACTTACTTTAATTTTTACTGTCCTTCTCCTGGCTCTCACAGCACCGCACACACAGCACTCCTTTCGCAAGGCAATCGAGCCTCATAGGACGCCGGGGACGGCCTCTGGATGATGACGTCATGCCGCCGAGACGTCAAGCTCCGCCTACAGTGTTTGTGTTGAGTACTGAAAGGGGAGGAGCACGCTCAGTCTCGGCGCACTGGCACTGCCTGCGCTGCAAGAGGCTCTGCTGTGGATGATAGCCGCGGCTCACGGCCGCTACTCGCGGCCTGCGATTAAATGATGTTCGGCAGACTGACTCAATATTGGGCCTATGAATAATGCAGATGCAGGCTGCAGCTGCTTGCTGCCTGGACAATGTGGATGTATTATATAGCAGCCGACGGCCGGGCCCTGGTGAGTTTGGGCCTACATTATGATGGGGGCCTGGAGCTGCAGCTCCATCAGCCCCTATGTTAATCCGGCCCTGAATAAAGCACATGCACTTTTTCAAAAATTGCACTGCACCATGTTGCATTGATGTGAATAGACACCATAGAGAATAATGTGATTTCCACTGTCGTGCATGACAGCGCAATGACAGATGCAGGAGAAACCGACCTAAAGGACCACTATCATACAAAATATTTTATTCTGATAACTGTATGTGGTTAATGCTTGTGTAGCGGGTACTTACTTTCCCGGGTGCATTTTTTGAATCTGGCTGTGACATCAGTTCTATGTTCCCTGCGGTCCACCAGGTGGCGCTGTCACCGTGGCCGGAGGGACGAATATCACTGTGTGCCGAGCCCTCTCTCGGCAGCGGTATGGTGGGGCGGGGAACCCGCCGTGCTTGCTGGGGGAGGGTATAAAGGGGGCCGGCCATTTTGGTCACAGGGTCTTCGTCCCAAGCACCTTCAGCTTGCGGACGTGGGTTTGTGCTCGTCCCCTAGGAGGCCTCGGCCTAGGGGACCAACGGAGATCGTGTTCCACCTCAGGCACCTTCGGTCCTGGGGTGAGGTACTTACCAGAAGGTCCGGAGCTCAGTGCCCAACACTGAGTTCCGCGAGGGAAGGGTCCTAAGGCACTTCGGGGATGGAGGCCTGAATCTGAGTAAGACGCAATGGACCGGGGAGAGCTCCTCACTCGAAGACCCGGTGCAGCAGACTGCCGGTGACGGGTGAGTCTCTTGTCGGAGACCGTCCAGAAGGATCCCCTTTACCTCGTGCGGAGACCATAGCCCACTCTCCAGGAGGAGAGTGGAGGACCGAATTTGTGTCTGGGCCTATTCACACTCACACCTCCTTTTCTGTTCTATCTATCAAGGAAGTCCCTGTATGGTGTGTTCTAATAAAGGAGTGTTGGACTTTAATGGTGTGAGGCTCAATTCCTGCGGACGAAGTTCACGGTGACTCTTGGAGGGAGGATCCGGGTGCACAGCACAGACCCGAAGGTAAACAAGACATTGCTGATACCACAGGTATTCCCACGTGGTGAAGGCTAGGCGTAGCCCACCCGCTCTCTCTCTCCACCATCAGATACCCCTAGACAAGAGACAGTGTGAGCCGCACGGAGAGAGAAGAGGGGAAGGCGCTACACGTGGGGGCTCGGGTCCGGTATTGTGTTGTGCATCACAGTATGGAACAAGTCTGCTGGATGAGTTAACGGAATAGGCCAAAGTGCAGCCCTGCTCGAAGTCGTGGAATTGACCCTAGACAAGGGAAAGGCCCACCGCAGGAAGAGCGGTGAACGGGGGGAAGCCCAGCCACGTGAGGTACTACACGTGGGGGCTTCTAATTGCACTGCGCCAACAGACACAACCCCCGCCGCTTAGTTCGTGGGCGTGGCTCAACAAAAGAAAGTGAAAAAGCCCGCAAACTGGAGCAAAGGGGAGGAGTCCAATACGTGAGAGGGCTACACGTGGGACATTGGCGCGAAAACTCTGCAGTGTGCGATGGACCAGCAACAAGTCACCATGTTTGGACATACTTCATGTATTCCAGTTCACCCTGCTACTACCACGATGACTGCTGCTGCTCCGATAACGGATACCGGGATCCGGCTGAAGCCAAGGGGTCGATTCGCCCTGTATTCGTGCATGGACGTAGAGGCCCTGGGTGTAATTTGTCCCGGGTGCTCGGGACTGGTGTGCCACCTGAAGCCCTTCGGACAATGTGAGGCCATCTACCAAGGCCGGGCTTCAGGTAACACTACTCGCAAAGGAGGAATTACTGCTGTAAAAGCCATCCCAGCGCACACTGCAGCGACCGAGGAGGAGGTCGTTAAAGCTCAACGGGAGAAATCCGAGGATGCTGACTCGGTCACCACTGTCTCACAGCGTCCGCCACCGAAGAAGAGAACCAGCGTGGTGGCCCCGACCAGCGGTGGTGGCGGACCATCTCGCCAGCTTACGCCAGGCCTAGACGGATCCGTTGACGAGTGTTCCGGACGTCCCGCTTCAAGTAAAGGCCGAGGTGAGCCGGGCAAAGAGACTTGGTGCATGGGTGGAGGTGCCGGGAAGGCATGGCCCAGTACACCCGCGGAGGAGTGTGATACCTCGGATCTGGAGTCGCTCTCCGATATGGGAGATGACACCGCTATTGATGAACTGTTTGCAGAGAAGGGCTGGGATAAAGTTCCGCTAGCTTCATTCCGAAGGCCCTGAGGTTCACCCATGTCCACGGGGGAGAGTACACCCCGGGTGAAGGTACCAGCGCCTGAACAAGGGTCCTGTCCTCAGCCCACATCTACATCTCCGGTGCCACCTGCATCAGGTACTGGAGAACAGAAGTTGATGCTACGGGCACCTATGCCTCAACCAGAAGTGGTCAAGGCCCCTCGCCATCCGGACTCTATAGTTCTACCCGGCGAAGGGGACAGAGTCACAATGCCTCCGCTGTCAAGGCTTCAGAGACTCTTCTGCCAGAAAGTTGCTGCTGACTACGGGTGGGAATATCCGTACCTCTCCAAGGAGTTGCTCTACGAAGTGGAGGTGTACCGAGAGCGCTGGTATAATGACTTCGTGTGGACCCACCTTAAGGTCCCACACGCCCGCAGGTATTTGACATGCTCTTCAAAGACATCTCAGCGGTTCAAAGACTGCAAGGCAGAGTGGATGTTGGGAAGACACATCCATGCGGATAAAGTGTTGATCCGACGCAAAGAAGGTGAAGATGTGGAGTACCATTTGGAGACCATGGATCGCATTTAAAACCGCTTGTTCTGCCGCATCCCCGCTTCTACCTCTGAGGAGAAAGAGACTCCATTTGTTTGCTTTTCAAAAGGACCTTGCACCCCCTGAATTTTGCTGTTTTACTTTCTTGTTGGTGCTATCATCAGTGTTTGCCGCGGAAGAGGGGTGCTTGTGTCATTCCAAGGAAGAACTGTTCCAGTTGTTGTTCTTTCCTCTCCGGTGAGAAGTTGCAGACTTTGGGGTAGATAGGGACCGGAGTCAAGCAGCAAGAAAAGAGAAGATGGTTCAACGGGTGTAGTTACCGCAAGGCTGTCACCAGGTGGCAGTCTTGTGCAACGTTACACATTGCACACGCTCACACTGGAGGAAAAGATATTTCTCTTCGGAGGAGTTTCTTTTTCTCTCACACATACATATGTGTCAGGGTTTTATTGTTTCTTTTCTCTTCCCTCTGCAGGAGAGCGTCCCGTCAAGATTATGGAACCTGGGGTGGTTCTTAGTTAGGATGGGAGGGAAAAGTACAATGTTGGAATGTGATTTTATGTTTTAAATGTTGTCTTTCACTCCTCTTTGTTGCAGGGGCCCAGACACAATTTCTCCGTTAGGATAGTTTCCTAAATTTTTTTTTTGTTTTTCAAATTGTTAGTTGGTTTCTGGATTGGATTATGTCAGCCGTTGAGGGCGTGACTCACTCCAGACACTGGGGTCCAGTGTCAAAAGACAAGGGGGAGAGTGTAGCGGGTACTTACTTTCCCGGGTGCATTTTTTGAATCTGGCTGTGACATCAGTGCTATGTTCCCTGCGGTCCACCAGGTGGCGCTGTCACCGTGGCCGGAGGGATGAATATCACTGTGTGCCGAGCCCCTTTTTGTCCTCTCTCGGCAGCGGTATGGTGGGGCGGGGAACCCGCCGTGCTTGCTGGGGGAGGGTATAAAGGGGGCCGGCCATTTTGGTCACGGGGTCTTCGTCCCAAGCACCTTCAGCTTGCGGACGTGGGTTTGTGCTCGTCCCCTAGGAGGCCTCGGCCTAGGGGACCAACGGAGATCGTGTTCCACCTCAGGCACCTTCAGTCCTGGGGTGAGGTACTTACCAGAAGGTCCGGAGCTCAGTGCCCAACACTGAGTTCCGCGAGGGAAGGGTCCTAAGGCACTTCGGGGATGGAGGCCTGAATCTGAGTAAGACGCAATGGACCGGGGAGAGCTCCTCACTCGAAGACCCGGTGCAGCAGACTGCCGGTGAGGGGTGAGTCTCTTGTCGGAGACCGTCCAGAAGGATCCCCTTTACCTCGTGCGGAGACCATAGCCCACTCTCCAGGAGGAGAGTGGAGGACCGAATTTGTGTCTGGGCCTATTCACACTCACACCTCCTTTTCTGTTCTATCTATCAAGGAAGTCCCTGTATGGTGTGTTCTAATAAAGGAGTGTTGGACTTTAATGGTGTGAGGCTCAATTCCTGGCGGACGAAGTTCACGGTGACTCTTGGAGGGAGGATCCGGGTGCACAGCACAAACCCGAAGGTAAACAAGACATTGCTGATACCACAGGTATTCCCACGTGGTGAAGGCTTGGCGTAGCCCACCCGCTCTCTCTCTCCACCATCAGATACCCCTAGACAAGAGACAGTGCGAGCCGCACGGAGAGAGAAGAGGGGAAGGCGCTACACTTGTAATGATAGATTTTTTTCTCATATACTATAGATTCATACTGTCTATATGACTCTATAAAAGTAAAAGTGACAAGTGTGGGGGCAAACATCTTTCCTCCTGGTAGCAGCATTTTGGCAGATAAAAATGCTTGGCTCATGTAAATGCTTCTAGACATGTTTAGGCATGTTTAGGTGCATCAAGTGCTTGGGTGTTAATTAATTTCATTGGCCAGAATAATAATTTATTTTGGCCATTGAAATAAATTAACAATCAAGTGTTTTTTTCTGCCAAAACGCTGCTGCTCCTGGATGTGCTGGCATTGTTTTGTTCCTCAAAATGCTTTTGCTTAGTACACACGGGCCGAATGTCGGGCTGGATCAGCCGGTTCAATATGTACCGTCCGACATTCAGCCCGTGTGTACTGGAGTCAGTCTGACAGAAGTCAGCCGTTCGGCTGGCTTCTGTCGAAGGGGCATGACTGAAAAAGTTCTGCCCATCGGCTTCCAAAGAGCACTCTGGCTGAGAGTGCTGACCTAAGTGTTCTGGCGGAAGGCCGCCCTCCTGTTAGAACCAGTGGCCACTTTTTTGGGGGGAGGGGGAGGAGCGTCAATCAACCATCCCCGGTCGGCCGGGGTCACCCGCACCCCCCTCGGTCGGTCATCCAGTCCGGCACTTACCTCATGTAGGTTGAGGGTGGGCAGCACTCCTACGGGCGGCGACTCCTGTGTCCTCTCCTCTTCTGCATCATGGCGGCTTCTGCCGTGCGTCTCCTCCCTCCACCTCTTAGGCATCCAATAGGATTGCTTGTCCTTTCTGGCAATTGGCTTCCTGATTGGCTGGGAGGGGAATCAGTGTGGCAATAGAGAATATTAATTTGCTATTGTCACACAACTGGGTGAGCTCGGAGCGCAGTGCTCTGTGCCCTGAGCCCACACCTTTTGGAAGCCCATTAGAGCCTTTGGCTCTAATCACGTGCTTCAAACCCCCCCATTGGAATCCAGGACCTGGCGCCCTGCATGTAGATCAGGGGGCCGGACGCATGGACAGGGGGGACAGTGCCCGTGCGCCCCCAATGAATGAGCCACCACTTGTCAGAACACATTAGAACAGCAGGAGAAACCGCTGTACTAATGTCGGATAGTTAGTACAGTGGCTCCTCCTGAGCTGTCAGTTTTTTTTTCATTCAGCCCTGCTGGGTTGAATGAAAAAAACTACTAGTGTGTACGAGGCTTAAATGCCCATGTGTACATGGACACATAACCTGGAAGGGAATTTAGAGGCAGAAAACAAATGCCAGATGCCCCAAAAAGCAGCGTCTTTAACGCTCATTGTGCATAAGGCCTAACTGCCAGAGGTGCTTACTGTTGTCCTCTTTTATTCACATTGGTGAAAGGAAAACATTTTAGCTGCTCAAGCACCTGTGACAGTATGATGGTTTGTCTGAATCCTCGTCATTGACACTTTGTCGGGCAAGCTTTGTCTGCATGGTAACTTGGAGAAAAGTATATAAAGGCATGTACCGTATATACTCGAATATAAGCCGAGATTTTCAGCCCTTTTTTTTGGGCTGAAAGTCCACCCCCCTCGGCTTATACTCGAGTCAGTGAAATTGAACATTGTAAATTGTACCTGAAAAAAATTGAGAGGCTGCGGCGTCCATTGTTTAAAACTTGCGGTCTCTTCCTGGTCCCTTCCGTGATAGGCGGAACTGTGTCTGCTGAGAATCGCCTATCACAAACGTTCTCTCATCCTCACCCATCCCTGTGTTCAGTGTTCTGCCAATCACGGACGTCTGCTGGGAAACTGAGGATGAGAGAACGTTTGTGATAGGCGTTTTCTAAGCAGACACAGTTCCGCCTATCACGGAAGGGACCAGGAAGAGACAGCAAGTTTTAAACGATGGACGCCGCAGCCTCTCATTTTTTTTCAGGTACAATTTACAATGTTCGATTTCACTGACTCGAGTATAAGCCGAGGGGGGGGACTTTCAGCCCAAAAAAAAGGGCAGAAAATCTCAGCTTATAATCGAGTATATACGGTACATGCCTTTATATACTTTTCTCCAAGTTACCATGCAGACAAAGCTTGCCCGACAAAGTGTCAATGATGAGGATTCGGACAAACCATCATACCGTCACAGGTGCTTGAGCAGCTAAAATGTTTTCCTTTCACCAATGTGAATAAAAGAGGACAACAGTAAGCACCTCTGGCAGTTAGGCCTTATGCACAATGAGCGTTAAAGACGCACAGTAAGGTGGCAATGGGCAGTGACAATTGGCTTAGTGAAGTTGCAATGGGCACAGTGAGGCATGCAAATGGGCATTGTTGACCCTCTTCCACTCACAGTAGCTGCTGCATTCTCACCCTTTTTGTGGTAACATTAGGTACCTCGGCTTATACTCGGGTCGGCTTATACTCCAGTGTATACGGTAAACTAAAAACTGAATTTATTTACTGAATATTATCATTATTGTATTACCTGCGTACAGGTGTAACAATTCAATATTTTTCTTGTTAGTGGTCCTTTAACGATACCTAAATATGTACCCCTTTGACATAAGAAACATTAAACTGCTTTTATAAACATCCCACTGAAGACCTGTCAGTCACTGATTGAAATGTAACATTTCATTTGCTTTTTCATCTAGCTGAAATACTATTTCCATTTGTTGATCTTATGTGCAGCTCAGGTGATTATACTCAGAGTGTCAGTAAGGGCCGGTTCACACTACTGCGACTTCAAAATTGCGCTATTTTACCTTGATGTTTCCGCCATTTCAGGGAATGCAGTCTATAGAGCTAAATTCGCATCGCACATGCATCAATCTCACCCAGGGCCCTTTTTTAACGAAGCTTAGATTCGCAACGCATTGATGTGAATGGCACTCATGGAAAACTATGCTAGTAAAATGACTTGCGAATTTGAGCAATCGCAACGGATCAAATTCGCAAAAGAATTAGCAGCAGTGTGAACCGGTCCTAACACTAATGAATAGCCCTGTAAATACTATACTAAGATGATGTGCTCCTTTAAAAGGCTGTCTTTATATTCAACTGACAAGTATATTCACGTTTCCATAGAAACAACAGCCCAAAATGCTTTGGTGAAATGAATATGAGCGATGTTCAGTAAACTGATTCCATCTTCATTTGTAATAGAGATTGGACAATTTTATGAAACATCGTTTATCAGGTAGAATAGATTAAAACAGGAAAAAATAAACAAAATCCCAGCGCTAGCCACAAACATTGACACCCATGCACTATTCAGCATCTGAACTATTCTTTTTTTTTCCTGACTGATGCATTGCCAAGTTAAAACATGTGATGGCAGTGACTCTTTTGTTGTGGAATGCAGACATATTGAGGTTGAGTTGCTAAAGAAGTAGAGCATACACTTTCACTTAACTTAGTGAAGCAGGTGAAGCTAAATAAAAAATCACTTTACAAAAATACCCAAACATACGCATAGACATAAAAAAAATATATATTTTTATTGCACATAATTGCATGATTGAAGACAGCATAGCTTTACCTAATTTAATAAGCCAAGGCAAGTCCATACATTAGACATTTTTCTTTTTTGTTCAACCAGCGGGTTGGACAAAAAAATTACCATGAAATATAATATTTTACCACTAGGTGTCATCCTATCCCAAGTAAATGTTGAATTTACCTATACTCCAGATACAGTTACTGCATTGTAGCCTTAAAGGCAGGACCTACAAATTTTAAGGTAGAACAGAACTGACATCCTAGCATGACACCTCTCTTACTATAGAAAATGTAATTGTATAGGTACCCAATATAGAACAGAGAAATCTGCCCACATACATTTTTTTTGCATATAAAAGCAGGTTTAGTAACTTACAGAATGTTATTACCAAAGTGTAATTGCTCAATTTAATTATTACCCTTTGAAAACTGTGTAAGCTGACCATACACTGTGCAAATGTGGTCCCCCGCCCAACATACTTCAAAAGATTAATTAAAGGAGCCAGGCAGAAAATTGTTGTGTCTGAATCTGATTGGATGTAGTCATTGTTCAGGCATTTTAGACAGCCGTTGGCAGCAACTGTGAGCATACAATAGCTGGCAGCAGGAATCCATCCATCTGTGTTGTTAGTGTGGATGGATACATCTGTTACTCATCTAACAGTGTATGGCCACCCTCACAGACACTACAATATTGGTCCAAGAAAACTCCCGCTGCTAAACAATATTTTCAGTGAAAGAACAGATTAACAACCATAGATTTCTAGGAAATTAGGCTGCCCCAGGAAGGTAACTGTAATTTGAATGTGCCTGCTTCTACTTTTATTTGTTTTCTATTAACAGCTTGAGTATCTGCCTGCTATACCTCTTCATTACTAGGTCGTTTTTCAGTTTCTAGTGCTGTGATAGTTTGACTGACAATTACACACTCATGTAATACTGCACTGAAATGTATTCTATATCATTTTTGATTGAAGTTTTTTTGGGTGGAATTAAATAACCACTTTTTTTCTTTTTTACTATAAAAAGGAAAAAAGACCAACATTTTTTTGCCCTACATTCTGTTAAAAAAACATATCCAATAAAAATACCAAAACAGTATGAAAACAACCAAAATAAAACAGAAGACACCCCAAGATGTAATATTTTGCCCAGAATTTTTTGGAGATGAAGAAACATGCCGGTATTGAGGTAGTTAACACATGGAGATTGGTAATGGTGCACTAGATAAAAATGTATGTAGAGATCATACTCAGAGGAGTAGGTGAAGGAGGTAATGTGCATATCACATACAGCGTAAGGATTTTAGTCAACGGGGGCAATGGCATACTTACCTTTTTGGCAGTCATTTTTTGAGAGTGCCACCTCATTACAGGTCCCAAGTCGCTGCATGCAAACATCTGAATGAATAACTACTTCCCATACCGGCCGCAGAGGATCCCCCCACTAAAGAAACCTCAACATGCAGTGGGTTAGCAGGCATTGCACACACCTGGAATTGTGGAATACATGTGTAGTGGGTATACACTTCTCTGTGTATTTAAAACTGGCAGAGACGCCAGTGATGTGCAGTTCCCTGCAGCCCAGCGGGTGGCGCTGTCGCCTTGGGCTGGGGTTAAACCATTGCTGTGTGCCGTGCTCCCTTTTTGTCCTCCCTCGGCAGTGGTATGGTGGGGCGGGGAACCCGCCGTGCTGCTGGGAGAGGGTATAAAGGGGCCGGCCATCTTTGTCACGGGTCGAGTCCCGGGCACCTTCAGCCTGTGGGCGGTGGTTCGTGTCGGTCCTCTAGGCGGCCTAGGCCTAGAGGACGTTCGGAGGTCGTGTTCCATCCCAGGCACCTTTAGCCTGGGGTGAGGTACTCGGATGGAGGTCTGGAGCTCAGTGCCCAACACTGAGTTCCGCGAGGGAAGGAGATCCTAGGGGACCCCGGGAGTGGGTACCCGAATCCGGAGGGCATAATGGACCGTGGGAGATACTTGCTTGAAGACCTGGTGCAGCATATTGCCAGTGACAGGTGAGCCTTCCATCGGAGACCGCCTGGAAGGAAATCCCCCCTCGCTCGGAGACCGCAACCCACTTTCAGGAAGGAAAGTGGAGAGTTCATTGTGCCTGGGCCTACTCGCATCCACACCCCCCTGTTTGTTCTGTTCGTTGAGGGAGTCCAACTGTCTGTGCATTAGTCTGTTATCGGAAGAATAAAGGAGTGTTGGACTTTAGTGGTGTGGGGCTCATTTACTGGCAGACACTGTTCGAGAAAACCAGGAGGAGGTCTCCAGATGCAGAACACCGACCCGAAGGTAAAAGAGGATTGTCTCTCACTGCACATACTCTGCAGGGGGACTTGGCATGGTGACCCCGCACTCTCTCCTTCAGAGTACCCCTAGACAAAAGCCAGAGCAAGAAGAATAGAGAGGATTGAGTGGAGGCCGCTACACATGCAGCAGTCAGGAAGATGTGAAGAAGTGGCATTTCAACAAATGTGCCTCTGGAAGGGTAAGTATAGGTCCTTTTCTACTGCAGGTATTTCTTTACATACAAAGGGACTAACAGAGTCCCTTTAAGGGCTTGACCATCTTTGACTTCAGGATTAAACAATTTGCCATTCCTCTATACAGGACAGAGGAATCACAGTTGGTAGAGAAGTTTTAAAGTGGTGGCCCTATGAACAATGTGAAATTAAAGTGGTTATAGAGGCTGAAGATTTTTCTTACCTTTATGCATTCTATGCATGAAAGTAAAAAACCTTTTGTGTGCAGCACCCCCCCCCCCCCTTATTCTTACCTGAGCCCCATCTCCATCCAATTATGTGCACAAGACCAGCGGATCTCCCGGGTCTCTCCCTCCTCATTGGCTGAGGCACAGCAGTGGGAACCATTGGCTCAGGATTGAGCACACAGGATTGCCCCCATAGCAAGCAGCTTGCTAATGGGCAGTCAGCAAGGGGGAGGGGCCAGGAGTGACAGTGTGGGACCAAATAAGAGGAGGATCGGGGCTACTTTGTGCAAAGCCATTACACATAGCAGGTAAGTAAGAAATGTTTGTTATAAAAAAACAAGAGCTTTTAATATCACGTTAACATCAGAGGAGTCCACAGAAGAGTGTTCTTTGGCTAATTAAAGTAATAGAAAAAACATTGTGGTGGTTTCCATTAGATACCGTGTTTCCCCGAAAATAAGCCCAGGTCTTATATTAATTTTGGCAACAAAAGACACAGTAAGGCTGCTTATTTTCGGGGTAGGTCTTACCATGTAATGTGCTGTCTTCTCTCCCCCTCTCTCACCCTGCCTAACAGGAACCCCCAGTGTGAACTGAGTTAAAATGCTTGTAAAATCCTATAATCCACTCTATTACAGTAGTATATAATGTACAATGTGTGTTTCTGTAATATAATTGGACCAAATATCTTCATTATAGCGCCGCTCTGCGCTTCTGTGACCCACCAGAGCTCTCTTCCCTTTAATTATATTACAGAAATACACACATTGTACATTATATACTACTGTAATAGAGTGGATTATAGGATTTTACAAGCATTTTAAACTAGGGCTTATTTTCGGGGTAGTGCTTATATTGCAGCCCTCCTGGAAAATAGAGCTAGGTCTTATTTTTGGGGTAGGTCTTATTTTGGGAAAACACGGTAGGACTTTTAAAGTAAAACAATTTAAATTGCTTTCACATTGAATTTAACAGGCTGTTGTAGTATTGAAAGAAATTTCATGTCACAGTATAAAAAAAATATAAGCATGTAAATATGCGTAGCATACCATACAACTGAAAATAATAGGGTTTCTGTACTCACTGTAAAATTAGTTTATTGGAGTTCATTGAGGGACACAGGGACTTTTATACTATTGAGTTTTACTAACTCTTACAGAAGAAATGGACACTGGCAAAAAAAATATTTTCATCCACACAGGATAACCCCACAACCATCATGCCTCAGTCATGTAGCAAAGTAGTTGCTTGAATCTGAACGAGGGGAGGGACTAATGTCCCTCAGTGGAATCAAAGAAAAGGATTATATATTGAGTAGAAAAATTCTAATTTCTTTCTTGTCCATTGAGGGCCACATAAATTCCGCCAGGACATTCAAAAGCAGTCTAACAGGGGAGTGGTATAATAAAATAACCTGGTATAGAACACCAGGGAAAGGGGTTACAAGTGGTAACAAATTGGATCATAGGGTATGTGTAAAATTTATATTTATTAGTTAATTTCTATGGCAAGATATGGCAATTTCTAAAGCCAGTAATTTAAAAACAGTGTCACATTGTTAGGCTAGTAGCGGAGCTCCGTAACATATAAAGTATTACTTTAAACAATAACATAGACATAAGACATTACATACAACATATAAAGAAAACTTCCGGATACCATGTTACAACAAATAGGTAGATTTTCTGACGGAAATCTTGTCATGTGGTCAACAATTAACAACTGGTATCATCAATAATATATTACAACCTCACTGTGTGTGGCCCCAAGGATTTGAAATGAATGGGGAATGGGGGGAAAAAGGGGGAAGACCGGGGGGGGGGGGGTGGATGGTAGCTGCCAGCTGGTATAAGGAAAGTCACAAGAGCATGTATGGCTCAGTAATACCAAGTGAGGTGGAGGGACAGTCCCAGTTTGATATGGAACAAGGTGGCCTGGGTGATCTACAGTACTGGGAATAGGACGTATGCATGAATGGAACCAGCTATTCAAATCCTGTTACTTGAATATAGTGTACTATATACTGCAATTGGTTGCTGGGAAAATTCCTATAATATTGCAATACACTAGTCTCACTGTAAAGACATTTGTTGTAGTAGATCCTAGCGGTTTGGTGTTGTAAGTATAATATCAGTGACAACTGCAAGGATTGGTGGATAACCACCAGACATATAGGGATCATAACAGTAAGCTTCCAATCAGGGACTTATATTGATCACCCTGTTGGTGGAGGTACATTACTGTCCTTTATAATGGATGTCCATATAGATCGGTTCCTCTGTGATTCTGTCCGTTGGTACCTTGTGACTGTGTCACTCTGTAATCCCTTAGTTTGGAAGTAACTTGCGGTTTGTTCCGATTCACCGCTGTCCGTGATCCGAGATCCGTGCGCAATGTACCGTCATTTGTCTCCTTCACGCTGCTGACAGACTGGGCTCTGCGGGGCTTGCGTGAGTGGCGTCAAGTGACGATTATGATGTCAAAGCTTTTCGCTAGAGGAAATAGCGTAGCTTCATCTGGACAGGGGACTTTTAGACAATTGGGTTTTACTAACTCCTAAAGGAGAAATGGACACTGGCAAAAAAATATGTTTACCCACACAGGATAACCCCACAACCATCATGCCTCGGTCATGTAGCAAAGTAGTTGCTTGAATCTGAATGAGGGGAGGGACTAAGGATTATATATTGAGTAGACAAATCCTAAATGTATTTCTTGTCCATTGAGGGACACAGGAATTCTGTCAGGACATTCAAAAGCAGTCCAACAGAGGGGTGGGCAACATAGCAACAAAGACAAACAGATCTAAGAAAATTAACAGAAAATGAGGGACTGCCTACAGCGCAACAGGATCCAACGCACAAAGCTGGCTTCAGATGAGGACTGGGTATTCGCCTGTTATAAGAAGAGTAGACCAGGTGTTACCCTTGCAAACTTAGGAAGTTTGATGTAAAAAGACCAAGAAGAACTCTCAACACTTACAAATCTAGTACAGTGCCCCTTGACAAGAAAGGGTGGTACCTGATTTTGAAGACTAAAAATTTGGATGATGGTCAGCCTGGACATGGTGAAACGAGAAGCCGTGGCTGATAGATACTCTCACAGCCCAAAACACATGCAGACAATAAAGTGAATATGTCTTTTGGTAAACTTGAGCCACACTGAGGGGGTGGCAACAACATCCTTAGGCAAAGTCCTGGGCCACAACACCTCCCTATTCATTAGCAAAACCAGAAAGAGTTCCTTGCAGGATAAGGCTGTCAGTTCAGAACTTGACTTGCAGAGTTGATTAAGAAACACCACTTAATAGGTGAGTGTAGCGAGAGAAAAATGTCTTGAATGGGTTCACATTGTGGTCTTTGACAGAAGAATGAAGTGAACAGAGGGAACTATATAGGAAACTCCCTGTAGAAGGAGTAAAATATCAATGTTTTCTGCAGAAACGAGTCCTGTGAAATACTGAGAGCCAAATGCTGGTTCAGACACAGTTGCAGAAAGGAGAGGAACCGTCCCATGGAGAAACTTCTGGAATGAAACCGCCGACTCATGCCATTTGAAGTATAGCTTTTATGTCTGATGACAGACCTCACAGAAAGTAGCCATTTCAGGCTGTTAGCATGGATTGAAACACAGACTCAAGAGATGCCCCTGACTAAAAAAAAACAAAAAACAATGCCAAGTAGCATGGCAAACAAATCAATCCTTGGGACAGAAGATCCTGAGGAGTCTTACCAGGTCAGTGTTCCGCATCTGCCTGAGCCAGTCTAGAGCAATAGGGATAGCCTGAATGCCTACAATCTTAATCCTGAAAAGCAGTTGAGGAATAAATTCAGGAAGGAGAGGAAGGGTATAGTTCAGGGTGTACTTATTCCATTTACCAACCAGAACATCCACTGCTTCCACAAGAGGATTCCTGTACCTAAAGACAAACCTGCCCCGTTTGTTGCTGGGTGGTCCACTTCAGAAATTCCTCACCTGCAACATCTAGTCCTAGAACACCTCCAGATGTGACACCTCTCCCCTGGGTCCAAGCCCTGCCAGCTAAGGAAGTCCACCTGCCATATGTCTACAATTGGGATGTATACAGCAAAAAAGGAGAGATTGTGACATTCCTCCTAGCACAAGCTTAGAAATACCTGTTTTGCCATTGAGAGCCTTCTGATGCTTCCCACGTGATTGATTTTTGCCACCATCATGGTGATGTCTGACTAAATACCAATCAGATTTTCCAGCCGGATGGTCCAATGCTGCAGAAACAGCCAAATAACCCAAAGTATCAGAATTTTGATCAGGAGATGAGACTTCTTTAGACTAAGCCCCCTCACCCTCCTGCATCCTGCATCCACAAGGTGCCTAGGACTCCCTTCCTTACTTTCTTCCAGCTTGATAGGCTGGCATCTGTTGTGAGGACTTCCAGAGGATGGGTAAGAAGTCATTCCTCAAATCCAGAGTCAGCTTATTGAGCAACCAAGTTCCTTGTGTCAAACAAATTAATCTATCCAGGGACCCAGAGTGAATTAGTCCACTACGACAGTAGAGGTCTGGAGTAAAATTGGACAAATAGAACTACCACAAATGTGGCTACAATCAGGCACAGGACTCTCATGTAAAAGTATAACCTCAGGCAACTCCTGGACTGGAGAGTTTGAATTTGGTACCAGAGGGTCTGACATTTCTCCTATGGAAGAAAAACTCTGGCATGAGCTTTGTCCAGGTCTAGGCTCATACTCCAAATAATGAGTTGATTCTAGCAATGATTTCTGAGGTTCAGGATGCACCCAAACTGCTGCAACTTCTGGACAGTCCAAGCTAATTCCACCTTTGTGTATGGAAACAGTGAACTGTGTGTATGGGAACCGCTGTAGTAAAGTCCCTGAAATTGTTGCACCACAGAAACTGGGGAAAGGGACTATGATCAAGAGGATCTGAGATGGCTTGTGGAGATCAGTTTATCTTCGTGGTGACAAAAAGTTTGAAGGTAAGAAAACCGAAGAAATGGCAGGAAGCAATACTTTTTCTTAACAGCCAGAAGCGGGAACACTCAGCAGTCTATTCATTAGGCTTTTTCCGCTGAGAAAGATGGGTCCTTGTGCCGACGGTAGAATCACAGATAAATAGTGTCTGAGACATTGTACCTCAATGACCATGTGAAATAAATGCTTCTTTACAAGAATACCACAGTACTGCACCTTGACTGAAGTGCACATGTATGAATACTATTACTGACAGGAGAACCATGTGATAACAAAACAGGAAGCTTTTAGCTGCTGCGAAGAAACTTAAATAAAAAACACAGCCTTATGTTTACTTTTATTATGTAAGAAAGGGATTAGATGCAGGCTATTAGATGTAAGGCTCTCTTTAAACTAGTTAACCAGCTAGCCATAGATTTTTCTTTTTATACCGTAGTAAAAAATGTAAAACTCTGTGGTTAGTAATACCACCAAAAGAAACATCATTTAGGTAGTGTTGCATGATGAGGTAATTGTCAATCAAACAATCAGCACTGAAAACTGAAAAATGATTTGTTAATGAGGAGGTATTACAGGCTGGTAATCAAGTGGTTAATGAGTATAAGCTAATTTGATTTACATCCTTGTGCATTTATGACTTTATTACCAGGCTGTTTATTACCTATAAGTGGACCTAATGGGTTAATGAACTGGTAAGAAAGCCATATTAGAGGTTAGACCACTTTCACACTGAGGCGCTTTTCAGGTGCTTTCACGCTAAAAGAAACGCCTGAAAAGCTTAAGAAAACGTATTTCCATTAAAATCAATGAATGCTTTCACACTGGGGCAGTGCACTGACAGAGCGGTTAGAAAACACCCCTCTCCATTGAAATGAATTGAAAGCTCTTCAAAAGCGCCTGAAAAGCTCTTCAAAAGCGCTCAGTGTTTTACTTGCAGTTTTTCAAGCGCCTCATGCCGCGTACACACGACCGTTTTTCATGCCGAGAAAAATTAAATTTTTTAATTTGGTGATTAAAAACGATCGTGTGTGGGCTCCAGAGCATTTTTCACTATGTGAAAAATGGGCATTAAAAATTTGGATCATGCTCTAATTTTTCTCGTCGTTTTTCATGTCGTTGTTTTTATCGTCATGAAAAACGGCCGTGTGTAGGCTTTAACGACGTGAAAAAACGTGCATGCTCAGAAGCAAGTGATGAGACGGGAGCGCTCGTTCTGATAAAACTAGCGTTCGTAATGGAGATAGCACATTCGTCACGCTGTAACGGAGTGAAGAGCACGAGGCTAAAAAGCGCGAATCGTCTCTCACCAAACTTTACTAACACAAGGATGAGCAAAAGCAGCCCAAAGGGTGGCGCCATCCGAATGTAACTTCCCCTTTATAGTGCCGTCGTACATTTCGCGCTTTGCTTGAGCATTTTTTTTCATGATAGTGTGTAGGCAAGGCAGGCTTGAGAAAAATCATGTCGAGAAAAACGTTGTTTTTTTCAATGACAATAAAAACGGTCGTGTGTACGCGGCATCAGTGTGAAAGAGGCCTTAATAAGGTTAGAAAGCCAGTGGGAACCTATAATGATGTTGACATGCCGTGACCCATTATATATAATTATGCTCCTGGTAACACCTCACGGTTGGCTGTAAGGAACTATTTATTACTGCTGTAAAGCATCACAAATTACACGCTGTTTATTATTGTAATGTCCAAATATGCAAGAGGTTTATTTAACAGTTTTACTAACTTTTTTTATTTCACATTGTCTCTACATTATAATATCCTTCTATTAGATTCAGTTTCTGTATTACTTCAAAAAGTGTTTCTTGCCAGTTCAGTTAATACTGACACTCTAATTAAGGCATCTTCTACAGATCACTTTCCAATTATGATTTTTTCTAAGTGCTGATGTGCCTAGCGGGGTGAAGGGATCTACACAGCACAATTAAAACTAAGTGGCTTCAGCACTTAGGATGAAAACTTAAAGAGCAGAATAAGTGATATAGTGAGATAACATAATGGAAAGTGCTCAGAAAGTTAATTCAGCTACACATATCCTTTCTATACATTCTCCTCCAAAAATTAGAAAAATATTTATTTATTGTGCATGGCTCTCAAATAGATGGTAATAGTTATTACATCGCCTAATACAATTGTGACAAAATGCCTGTTGACTCATTCTGCTCAAAGTTGGTATATATTATTTAAAATAGGGAATGTGTATTTCAGTTGATTCAAAAATACCATCTTAATAGTGTTCATTTTTGTTTGTAATGCAGCATGCTTCACTCTTCAGATGAGTGATGCGTGTTGGAGGTTTGTGGAGAAAATGCCAATGGTTTGGAAGAACAAGGTAAGGTAAACCCTAAAATCAACACTATACACATAAAGGGGTTGATTTACTAAAACTGGCACACTCAGAATCTGGTACAACTGTGCATGTAGCCAATCAATTTATAATCTTAGCTAGTTCAATTGAGTTTTGGCAATAAAACCTGAAAGCTGATTGGTTTCTATGCAGAAGTGAGCCTCTCCAGCTAAACAAACCCCAAAGTGACAGTGTCTGTGTATACCCCACCTCCAACTATTTGGAACTTGCCTTTCCAGAGTTCCCCCATTGTTCTTTTCTTCATTGCAAAAGCCACAAATATACCCTGTGTTAGCTGGTACTAGAGCTCAGAACGAGTATAGATGTTATTTCCTCTGTCGTGTGACATTGTTTGGGCTTAGCAATTGGCCTCTTGACCCAAGCTTTGCATCATTGGAGGAGGTCACATGTTCCCCCATAACCAGAAGCACTGAATATTTCACAGTGGCAGCCATAGAAGTAGGAACAATTGGGAAGCACTGGAGAGGGGAGTACAAATTGGTCAGCAGTTGGGCTTTACACTGACCCTGCAAAGCAACAGTTTCTCTTTAGGCATATACGTACCTAATAAATTCCATTTATTTTTATGCTACAGAATAAAGATTTAAAAACCATCAGATCCTAACTTGTGGATTCCTACAAAAAACATTTTAATGGCTCTGAATGCAAATATTGCATGATTGTGAATTAATGCAAATTTATTTGGTTTGAGCTTCAAACATGAACATGTTTTATTTTCTCCCAGTAGCTGTTTTGGCCAGATTGTTTAACAGGTCATTTAGGTGACCCTTTAGATTCTTGAATTAATCATTAATTAGGTCGAGAAATATAAAGCTTTCATAATGAAGCCTACGCAAGTATAGTAATTAACCACCAGCTATTTTGATTCTTGCATAACCTTGATCTCAATTTTTTTTTGTCAGCTTGTGTCAAGAATGTATAACTTCTTACTGTTGCATCTATTTGAAACCGCTAACCAGCAGCTCAACCAGCCAATTGAAAAATCGAAATGAAATTTCTGTTAAGCACATCATGGCAATGATTTTCTAATAAAAAAAAGACATCTCAGTTAGAAGGATGAGAGTCTGCAGTATATGATATTGTCAGATACTTTTGCAAGACAATGTGAACTTGTTTTCAGCTTACGCTTGTCAAAACATTGAAACTTTTTAACCAGCTTGGTTCCACAGCTTATTGCATATCACTGATGTTAAAGTACTTTTACGCCCAATACTGAACCATGCCATCAAATGATATTTACTTACTTTGCTTTAGCCTCTGCATCTTCATATGCCTTGTTGGAGACATCATCTAAACCCCCAATCAAGTGTTTGAAAGAACTGTAAGAAATACAAAGTATAGTTAGCAATACGTATCAATTAAAGCTAAACATACAGAAATGAATCAAGATACATAGGTTATCAGGTATTTGTTGTTCATTCTGTTCTAAGCCAACTTGGAAGTAGAAGGATTGCAAAACTCTCATGCTACACTAATTAGTTTAGACATTTCTCCAGCATATTATGCCTTGTACACACGGTCGGAATTTCTGATGAAAAAAGTCAGACGGAATTTTTTCAACGGATATTCCGACTGCGTGTGTGCCCCATTGGAATTTTTCCTTTGGAAATAGCGATGGAGTTAGAAATAGAATATGTTCTCTTTTTTTCCGCCCGTCTGTATGGAACTCCGATGGAGAAAAAAAAAACGCATGCTCAGAATCAAGTCGACGCATGCTCGGAAGCATTGAACTTCATTTTTCTCAGCTCGTCGTAGTGTTGTACGTCACTGCGTTCTTGACGGTCGGAATTTGGTGTGACTGTGTATGCAAGACAGCTTGAACGGAATTTCATCGGAAAAATCAGTCAGAGTTTATCCCGACAGAAAATCCGATTGTGTGTACAAGGCATTAGTCTATTTGCAAGATATCTAGTTAACAAGTAATTTAACCTGGCAGCAATTGGTGTTGCATTGCTTACATCCTCATTAAATGTTTTTTTTTCTTCATTACAATCATACACTCATGACTCTAAGTATATCTTTTTTACTATAGTCATTTCCAATTCCTATAACTACTTTGGAAAACAAAAGCATAAATCTGATGAATGTTACTTTCTGCCAGGGCAGACAAGGCAGCAAATGTGAGAAGTCACTGCAGACAGGGGCTTCCCAGTAGTATTCATTTAAGCGTATATTGCATTTATAAATTCCTTTTGACTAAATGTCACGGTGTGGTGCGTTTCAATGATCTGAAAGTCCAAATAATGTGAAGTGTTTCATGAAAGGCAAACAGCATGTGTATTAGTCTAAAACAGTGTGCTTCCCATTTCTTTATATGACTCTTCTCTATGTAACATGCCAGTCTGAACACACTAAGAAGTGGGTTTATTAAACAAAGATAAGCCTTAAAGTTAATAATTAATAAAGATTTTCTACTGCAATAAGTAGTGGAGATGAAGTTCTGCACTTCTCAATGCAGCACAGTGAGATACGAATGGCTAATTAGGTGCCTTTATCACATCCTATTAAACTGGCAGTTGGTATTCGATATCTCCACCGTACCTTGCTTTAAAATATCTAATTCCCTGCATTGCTAGCAATAAGGGGGGGGGGGAGAAAGATGAGAAAAGAACCAATGCAAAGTCAAAATGAAGCAAAATTACTTCCTCATTTGCCAGGCCCAGCAAAATACAATTTACTGTAATTACAAGGGAGTATGGGAGTATGGACCATATTTATTATGTTTTCCTAGTTTTTTTTTTTACTGAGAAGTAGATGAGCCCCTGATTTCGCGAGATTACAGGCACCTGTAATCCCCCTTTCTTTGGTAGTACCATTGAGAAGTGTGTCCATTTTCAGACCCCTGGTTCAGAAGCTTAAAGGGGTTGTAAACTTGAGTCATGGAATTTGAGCAAAGCACATATGTCTGCAATGTTTACTTATCTCTCTCCAAAGCTCTAAGTGCCATCTCTCTCTGGTGCTTCGTTCCTCTGTTATCAGCACGAGTCACTTCTAAGATGTTTTCCCGACACATGAGAGAAATTTGTGTCAGGACGGAGGGGGAGAGAGAGCTCAGAATGGAGCTTGTCTATTCACAACACAGTTCTTCTGCTGTGTGAAGGGGGTGTGTTCCTTTCCTCCAATCAGCTCTCACACAGTGTAACTACAACCTCTCCGCCCCCTCCTCTGTGCTGCTGACAGATGAAGAAAGATTTGTAACACAATCTGAACTTTGGAAGGGGTGTAGAGAGGGGAAGACTGTAGATAAACAAGTAAACAAGTAAAACCTATGTAGGAGAATTTGTTTAATCTCTGTGTATCATCTGAGGCTGTTCACTTCACTGGGTATATGTGAGAGTTTAAAAGCACTTTTAAATGTTAGTTTTTAGTTGCTGGTTACATTAGTTATGGCCACTGGTAATCACTGAAATACAATTATGATCTATGCACATCACTGTCTCTGCATCACTAAGTTTTAAAGCAGAGGTATCCAAGACAGCCCAAGATGGCTATGAATGCATTCCAACAGAAAATCATGAACTTACTTAAAGTTGTTTTTCTTTCTTTTTATGTAAAAATGCATTTACACTTAGCGAACACAATGCAGCCTAAAAAATAATTGACAGTGTCTATTTACAGGACTTTTATAAGTTTTATCTTCATTACAAAAAATATCCCAATCTTCCCAATCATGCCCTAATCATCCGTTTTTGGCAGCACCTATATTTGTGAGCAACTATATTCAAGGATGAAGCACATGAAGGGCAAAATTAGAACCAAAATATCTGATGAGCATCTTGAGAATTGCTACTCCGTCCATCCAACCAGATATTGATGAGTTTGTTTATCATAAACAGTGTCAAATATTGCACTAATATTATGTTGCCCTCTTTTACATTTATAATATAAACTACCGTATTTATCGGCGTATAACACGCACCCTAACTTTAACCACTTAACGACCGCTCACTGTATATATACGTCGGCACAATGGCACCGACAGGCACAATCACGTAGAGTGTACGTGATTGCCTTTGTACAGTTGGGGGGTCCAATCGGACCCCCCTTCTGTACAGTGAGCTGTCGGAATTTGTTGGGGAGCGATCCGACATGAGGGGACGGCCGTTCGATACCGGCCACCCCCCCGCGATCGCTCCCGGCGAATGGAAATGCCCCCTCTGTCTGTGGAATGTACACACAGACAGAGGAAGCAGGAGGAAGTGATGTCATCTCCTGTGCGGCGCTCACATATACCGAGCGCCGTACAAGAGAAGACATCAAGGTTAGTGCACAAACACTACACTAACACCAGCACACATAGGCACATAAATCGCCCCCCCCAGGCCCCCCCAGATCACCCCCCAGCCCCCAGTCACAGTGTCACTGATTGCAGTGAACATTTATTTACTGATCACTGCAATCAGTGACATTTGTGACTGTAAAAGTGACACTACATTTAGTTTTAGGTTCAGTGTAGCCCCCTAACCCCCCTAATAAAGGTTTAAACCCTTGATCACCCCCCAGATAACCCTTTCACCCCCTAGCACCGCCATCGCTAAGCGATCATTTTTCTGATCGCTGTCTTAGCGTCGGTGATGCAGATCGGTACCCAGTACTTTTTTTTAGGTTTGCCGCAGGTTTTTATAGCGTCGGGTACCCCCATAAATTATCTAATAAAGGTTTAACCCCCTTGATCGCCCCCCAGGTAACCCTTTCACCCCCTATCACCACTGTCGCTAAGCGATCATTTTTCTGATCGATGTCTTAGCGTTGGTGATGCAGATCGGTAGCCAGTATTTTTTTTTTAGGTTCGCCACAGGTTTTTATAGCGTCGGGTACCCCCATAAATTATCTAATAAAGGTTTAACCCCCTTGATCGCCCCCAGGTAACCCTTTCACCCCCTATCACCACTGTCGCTAAGCGATCATTTTTCTGATCGCTGTCTTAGCGTCGGTGATGCAGATCGGTAGCCAGTAATTTTTTTTAGGTTCGCCGCAGGTTTTTATAGCGTCAGGTACCCCCATAAATTATCTAATAAAGGTTTAACCCCCTTGATCGCCCCCCAGGTAACCCTTTCACCCCCTATCACCACTGTCGCTAAGCGATCATTTTTCTGATCGCTGTCTTAGCGTCGGTGATGCAGATCGGTAGCCAGTAATTTTTTTTAGGTTCGCCGCAGGTTTTTATAGCGTCAGGTACCCCCATATATTATCTAATAAAGGTTTTAACCCCCTAATTGCCCCTAGTTAACCCTTTCACCAGTGATCATCATATAAGTGTTACGGGTGACGCTGGTTAGTTAGTTTGCTTTTTATAGTGTCAGGGCACCCGCCGTATATAACCCAATAAAGGTTTAACCCCCTGATCGCCCGGCGGGTGATATCAATTAGGTTTTAGCGTCAGAGAGGGTCTGCGTCACACCCCAGGCAGCGTCAGGTTAGTGCCAGTAATGCTAACACCCACGCGTGAAGCATACACCTCCCTTAGTGGTATAGTATCTGAACAGATCAATATCTGATCTGATCAGATCTATACTAGCGTCCCCAGCAGTTTAGGGTTCCCAAAAACACAGTTCTAGCGGGATCAGCCCAGATACCTGCTAGCACCTGCGTTTTGCCCCTCCGTCCAGCCCAGGCCACCCAAGTGCAGTATCGATCGATCACTGTCACTTACAAAACACAACACACATAACTGCAGTGTTCGCAGAGACAGGCCTGATCCCTGCGACTCCAGTGCTGTAGGAGGTGATTTCACCACCACAGTGAAAAAAAAAAGCAAATATGCCGAAGCATTGGGGCAGCAGGGGCGGAGGAGTGATTTTGCTTCTAATGCCGCGTACATACGGTCGAAATCCCGACGGAGGCTTGCCCGTGGAAAAGTCCGACCATGTGTGTGCGGCATAACTTTTTTGCGGGAGGATGCCCCCATGCTTCGGCATATATAAATGGTGCATGTATGCCCATCATTAGAAGTGGGTGGATGAAGGGCGGTATTCTAATGGTGGGCATACCCACCGATCAATCTCTTTTTTCGTTCAGCCACCTGGCTGCATGAAAAAAAAAGATTACAATACATGTCCAACAAGGACCAGCAACGTACTGGTATGTTGCTGGACTTTGAATGGTTATACCAGATTAATGCCTGCGGGTTTAGGTATCATCTTGGTATCATTCTTTTCAGCCGGCGGCCGGCTTTCGTGTAAAAGCAATCCTAGTGGCTAATTAGCCTCTGGACTGCTTTTACAAGCAGTGGGAGGGAATGCCCCCCCCCCCCGGATATAAAAAGCGCCATTGGGAAATTGGGAAAGCATTTTATCACACCGATCTTGGTGTGGTCAGATGCTTTGAGGGCAGAGGAAAGATCTAGGGCCTAGACCCCAGTTTTTTTAAAAAAAAGAGTACCTGTCACTACCTATTGCTATCATAGGGGATATTTACATTCTCTGAGATAACAATAAAAATGATTAAAAAAAAAAAAATATGAAAGGAACAATTTAAAAATAAAATAAAAAAGCAAAATTAATAATAAAAAAAAAAAGCACCCCTGTCCTGCCCTGCTCTTGCCCAATGGCGAACGCAACGTCGGTCTGGCGTCATATGTAAACAGCAATTGCACCATGCATGTGAGGTATCACCGCGAAGGTCAGATCGAGGGCAGTAATTGTAGCAGTAGACCTCCTCTGTAAATCTAACGGGGTAACCTGTAAAGGCTTTTAAAGGCTTTTAAAAATGTATGTTGTTTGTCGCCAATGCGCATTTGTTCGAAATTTTAAAGCATGTCGTGTTTGGTATCTATGTACTCGGCCTAAGATCATCTTTTTTATTTCATCAAACATTTGGGCAATATAGTGTGTTTTAGTGCATTAAAATTAAAAAAGTGTATTTTTTCCCCAAAAAATGCGTTTGAAAAATCGCTGCGCAAATACTGTGTAGAAAAAAAAAATGCAACACCCACCATTTTATTCTGTAGGGCCTTTGCTTTAAAAATATATATAATGTTTGGGGGTTCAACATAATTTTCCTGCAAAAAAAATATATGTTTTCATGTAAACAAAAAGTGTCAAAAAGGGCTTTGTCTTCAAGTGGTTAGAAGAGTGGATGTAAGCTTCCTAATGTTGTGTATAAAATGCCAGAACAGTTCAAAACCCCCCCAAATGACCCCATTTTGGAAAGTAGACACCCCAAGCTATATACTGAGAGGCATGTCGAGTCCATGGAATATTTTATATGTTGACACAAGTTGCGGAAAAAAGACAATTTGTATTTTTTTTATTTTTTTTTGCACAAAGTTGTCACTAAATGATATATTGCTCAAACATGCCATGGGCATATGTAGAATTACACCCCAAAATACATTCTGTTGCTTCTCCTGAGTACGGGGATACCACATGTGTGAGACTTTTTGGGAGCCTAGCCGCGTACGGGACCCCAAAAACCAATCACCGCCTTCAGGCTTTCTAAGGGTGTAAATGTTTGATTTCACTTCTCACTGCCTATCACAGTTTCGGAGGCCATGGAATGCCCAGATGGCACAAAACCCCCCCAAATGACCCCATTTTGGAAAGTAGACACCCCAAGCTATTTGCTGAGAAGTATTGTGAGTATTTTGCAGATCTCGCTTTTTGTCACAAAGTTTTGAAAATTGAAAAAAAAAAAGAAAAAAAAAATGTCTTTCTTCATTTTCAAAAACAAATGAGAGCTGTAAAATACTCACCATGCCTCTCAGCAAATAGCTTGGGGTGTCTACTTTCCAAAATGGGGTCATTTGGGGGGGTTTTGTGCTATTTTGGCATTTTATGGCCTTCGAAACTGTGATAGGTAGTAAGGAGTCAAATCAAAAATTTGTGCCTAGAAATCCTGAAGGCGGTGATTGGTTTTCGGGGTCCCGTACGCGGCTAGGCTCCTAAAAAGTCCCACACATGTGGTATCCCCGTACTCAGGAGAAGCAGCAGAATGTATTTTGGGGTGCAATTCCACATATAACCATGGCATGTGTGAGCAATATATCATTTAGTGACAACTTTTTGTATTTTTTTTTTTGTCATTATTCAATCCCTTGGGACAAAAAAAAAATATTCAATGGGCTCAACATGCCTCTCAGCAATTTCCTTGGGGTGTCTACTTTCCAAAATGGGGTCATTTGGGGGGGGGTTTGTACTGCCCTGCCATTTTAGCACCTCAAGAAATGAGATAGGCAGTCATAAATTTAAAGCTGTGTAAATTCCAGAAAATGTACCCTAGTTTGTAAACGCTATAACTTTTGCGCAAACCAATAAATATACACATATTGACATTTTTTTTACTAAAGACATGTGGCTGAATACATTTTGGCCTAAATGTATGACTAAAATTGAGTTTATTAGATTTTTCTTATAACAAAAAGTAAAAAATATCATTTTTTTTCAAAATTTTCGGTCTTTTTCCGTTTATATCGCAAAAAATAAAAATCGCAGAGGCAATCAAATACCATTAAAAGAAAGCTCTATTTGTGGGAAGAAAAGGACGCAAATTTCGTTTTGGTACAACATTGCATGTCCGCACAATTTACAGTTAAAGCAGCGCAGTGCAAAATTCTGAATTCACCTCTGGTCCTTTAGCTACAAAATGGTCCGGGGCTTAAGTGGTTAAGAGGGAAGTTTCAGGATAAAAACTTTCCACAGCCCCCTGCGTATAACACGCAGGCACAGTTTACCCTCTACTTTCAGGGTAAAAAAGTGAGCGTTATACGCCAATAAATACAGTGTTACAAAAATGTAGTTTCATTACTAGGTACATTATCTACTGTAAATCAGTGATCTTTAACTTGTGACCTGCCTGACATTTTCTTCTCACCAGCTGTCCTTATCATTAGTGTATTTTATGTGTGGCCCAAGTCAATTCTTCTTCTTTCAATGTGGCCCAGGAAGGTCAAAAGGTTGGGCACACCTGCTTTAAAGTAAAGAGCAGTGTGACAACAACATACCACAAATTTAAGTGAAAAAACTTCCATCAGCAACCCAACATGTCCCAGGCCCCTACCCTCCATCATGTAAAGTTAACAGACACAAAGTCCCCAGATCTTATATCTGTGATGTTTCAGGGCTAAGTAATTACTTTGTGGGAATAATCAATGAACCAAAAATGAGAACATGAGAGGAAGAGCATATAATATACTGTCAGTGGGTCATTCCTGGTAGATTAACAGGTATTCTATAGTATGTGTTAATCAATTTGACCCCTTAACTGTTTTTTCAGGATAAGGGATAGGATTTTTTTTGAGGCAGGTAAACCTCCCCCCACACACACACATACTGGTGCTATGAGACGGGCTATACAGGCTTCTATAAGCTTATTAGGTGTGCCTGGGTATTCCAAGCTGCTATATTTCTGTGTTTGCAGTGATTCACTTTTTCATTTAATTTTTTTTAGAAAATAACTGATTATGAGAATGGGCCAAAAAATAAGTGGTTTGTGAATAACTTTCAGTTCATTACTAACAAATTTGCTCTTTTGATGAATTTTGAATCTTCCCTTTTCCTTATCTATATTGAACATACCATTCTACTGTATATCTAACATACCATTCCATAGTTAAGTAATTTATAGACATGTGCATTCGTTTTCGTCCGAATGCATTTTCGTCCGAATTTAAGCTATTTTCATTTTAACAAACGAAAACGAAAGCACAGAATCCGAAAACCGAAAGATCCGACATAAACAAATGCTTTATTTTCGTTTTCGTTGCTACAACAGTTCGATATAGATAGGAGATTCGACGTGACGCTGACAATAACAATCTGTGTCTATCGAACCTGTGGTAGAATGTGCCTAACCTTAACTCTATTAGTCCAAGATTATTCTACATAGGAAAGAAAAGATTCGACATTATAGAGAGAAAAGATTCGACATAGGAGAGAAAGATTCGACATAGGAGAGACAAGATTCGACATAGGAGAGAAAAGATTCGACATAGGAGAGAAAAGATTCGACATAGGAGAGAAAAGATTTGACATAGGAGAGAAAAGATTCGACATTATAGAGAGAAAAGATTCGACATAGGAGAGAAAAGATTCGACATAGGAGAGAAAAGATTCGACATAGGAGAGAAAAGATTCGACATAGGAGAGAAAAGATTCGACATTATAGAGAGAAAAGATTCGACATAGGAGAGAAAAGATTCGACATAGGAGAGAAAAGATTTGTTATTATAGAGAGAAAAGATTCGACATAGAGAGAAAAGATCACTGCTGGAATTGGGTGGGGGAAGTAAAATAAAAATAAAGTTGATGATGAATGTTATTGGCTGATTGTAACCAAAGAGGAGGAGCAGTAAAATAGCTAGAATGACGAAGATTCGACTGTGCAGCAAAACTGTCCGGTCAAATGCATCCGCCCATAGGCTATAGAAGAATTCTAATGTTGGTTGACTAGTAATAGTAATGAATAAATATAATTATTACTAGTCATACAACATTAGAATTCTTCTATAGCTTGTGGGCGGAACATTCAACCGGAAATGTATGATTGCAGCGTCGTACAGTTTCACTGCTCCGTCGAATCTTCTTTGAACATTCGACAGACACCAAAAGCCTTCAATGACAGATTCGACCTTAATTAATTCAGATTTTCGGACGAATGCAATTTCTAACGGAAAACAAAATAAATAAAAACGAATTTCGGGAGTAACTAAATAAATTTATTTTTCGGACGAAAACGAAATTCCGAAACGAAATATTTCAGTGTGCACATGTCTAGTAATTTATCAATTTGTTGGAAATCTTACAGTTTGTGTGACTGCACTGGTGAAATCAAATGATAAAAAGTTTTTTCATATGCATTGCGCTCTGTACTGTCACTAATTAGGCCATAGGCTTGTCTTTATTTCTGTTAAGTTATCTAAAGAGTTATCTAAACAGTCTAATACATTGCAGTGTTTAGAAGCTGCATTAAAGTGGTATTAAACCCAAAGGCAAACCTTTATTAATTCTCAGCTCAGCAGTTCTTAGGTGTGATGGCTACATTTATTTTATTTTTTATGCTTTTTTTCTTCAGTTTGCTGATCCAGCCAACAAGTCTGTTGTTTTTTAAAACCACAAGCTCTTCAGCAGAATGTATCAGTTTACATGGATTAGACACACCAATTAACACTAGCAGGGGTATATAAAACAATCAGCTTTTCTTCATTCATTGAAAACCCTTTATCCCAAAAGGAAAGAGTATGCTGTAGCTGATTATAAAGTGAAGCTTGGCTTCAGTTTGTCAGTGTGTTTAAATCTGCTAATACATTTAACACTACTCTCCCCCACCCTGACAATGCTGCTATCTTCTGTGCCTATTGTGCTCATTCCTCCAAAGTGTTGTCGCGCTAATACAGGGGGAGTGTTACTGGTCCGATCACCAGGTGAAAACAGGGAAAAAAATCCAAAGAAAAGAAAACTGTTGCAGCCACCACATCTAGTGATTGTTAAGCTGCAATATAATACATCTTTTTATTTTGAGATTAATACTGATTTAAGAAAGACTAACTTAGGTATTTACATAAGAGAGAAAAGTCAGCAACTCCAAAGCCCTTGATGCAAAAAATTATTGGCTACCTTTGAGCGTTAAAAAGCAAACAGTTGACGCGTTTCGGCGTGAGCCTTAGTCATAGCTATGGCTATGGCCAAAACGCATCAGCTACTTGCTTTTTATTGCTCAAATGTAGCCAAAATTTTTTTGCATCAAGGGCTTTGGAGTTGCTGACTTTTCTCTCTTATGTAAATACCTAAGTTAGTAGGTGCTGCTATCTTCTGTGCCTATTGTGCTCATTCCTCCAAAGTGTTGTCGCGCTAATACAGGGGGAGTGTTACTGGTTCGATCACCAGGTGAAAACAGGGAAAAAAATCCAAAGAAAAGAAAACTGTTGCAGCCACCACATCTAGTGATTGTTAAGCTGCAATATAATACATCTTTTTATTTTGAGATTAATACTGATTTAAGAAAGACTAACTTAGGTATTTACATAAGAGAGAAAAGTCAGCAACTCCAAAGCCCTTGATGCAAAAAATTATTGGCTACCTTTGAGCGTTAAAAAGCAAACAGTTGACGCGTTTCGGCGTGAGCCTTAGTCATAGCTATGGCTATGGCCAAAACGCATCAGCTACTTGCTTTTTATTGCTCAAATGTAGCCAATAATTTTTTGCATCAAGGGCTTTGGAGTTGCTGACTTTTCTCTCTTATGTAAATACCTAAGTTAGTAGGTGCTGCTATCTTCTGTGCCTATTATGCTCATTCCTCCAAAGTGTTGTCTCGCTAATACAGGGGGAGTGTTACTGGTCCGATCACCAGGTGAAAACAGGGAAAAAAATCCAAAGAAAAGAAAACTGTTGCAGCCACCACATCTAGTGATTGTTAAGCTGCAATATAATACATCTTTTTATTTTGAGATTAATACTGATTTAAGAAAGACTAAAGCCTCTTACACACGATTGGATATCCTATGGATTCTAATCCGATGGTTTTGTCCATCGGAAATCCGATGAAGCTGACTTCCATCAGACTTGCCTACACACCATCAGTCAAAAAAACCGACCGTTCCAAAAGCGGTGACGTAAAACACTCCGATGAGCCGAGAAAAATGAAGTTCAATGCTTCTGAGCATGCGTCGACTTGATTCTGAGCATGCGTGGGTTTTTTATCCGACGGACTTGCCCATAGACGATCAGAGTTTTCGATCGGTTTTTTATCCATTGAAAAAATTTAAAACATGTTCTATTTTTTAAAACCGATGGAAAAAAGACCGATGGGTCCCATACACGATCGGTTTGTCTGATGAAAACAATCCATCGGACGGTTTTCATCTGTAAAACCGATCGTGTGTACAGTGCTTTCTTAGGTATTTACATAAGAGAGAAAAGTCAGCAACTCCAAAGCCCTTGATGCAAAAAATTATTGGCTACCTTTGAGTGTTAAAAAGCAAACAGTTGACGCGTTTCGGCGTGAGCCTTAGTCATAGCTATGGCAATGGCCAAAACGCATCAGCTACTTGCTTTTTAATGCTCAAATGTAGCCAATACATTTTGCCTCAAGGACTTTGGAGTAGGGATGGACCGATTATCGGTAAGGCCAATTACTGCAGGCCAAT
The DNA here is from genome assembly GCA_029206835.1 of Rana muscosa. Lineage (NCBI taxonomy): Eukaryota > Metazoa > Chordata > Amphibia > Anura > Ranidae > Rana > Rana muscosa. Next base: position 167,990,028 of record CM055123.1, read on the forward strand.
AACAGCATTTTCTGAAAAATCGGTATCGGTCACAAACTAGACCGATATTACCGATATTGCTTCAAGGGGTTTTACCATGGTGATGCCTGCAGCTGCAGGCATCACCCCAGTACCATTCTTTAGAGCGGACGGTCGGCTTTATTGTAATAATAACCGATGCGGCTCAGCAGCTGCTCGGCTGTTATTACAAACAGCGGGAGGGGACATCCCCCCACAACGGGAGTGGACATCCCCCCTCCCACCACCTTCCGCCGCTTGCCCGGGCTGTTTTGTCCCACCGGGAGGCCTGAGCAACCAGCCGGCATATCCTCCGGCTGGCCGAAGACCCGAACAAAGCCGATGCTTCGTTTGGGTCTCAGATCTAGTAACCCGGACATCACTTCCCGGATTACTGGCATCTTAAAGGCACCAGTTTTAAAAAATAGAAAGTCTTGACGTTTTAAATACTTTCAACTGCAGAAGAGCGGTTTTGGGTCTTATAGACCCCCGATTCCTCCATAAAGAGTACCTGTCACTGCCTATTACCGTCACTAGGGATGTTTACATTCCTTGTGACAGCAATATCAGTGATAAAAAAAAGTGTACATTTCTTTTATTTAAATGTACAGAATATTGGCAGACAATATCAGCTATCGGTAGAGAGAGGTTGCCGACATATCGATATCGTAATGGCACCGAAAAAATTATATTGGTCGATCCCTACTCTGGAGTTGCCGGCTCTTCTCTCTTATACATTGCATTTAATTAGGGAAGACACACGCATTGATTTACTAAAGGCAAATCCACTTTGCACTACAAGTGCACTTGGAAGTGCAGTTGCTGTAGATCTGAGAGGAAGATCTGAAATGAGGGGAAGCTCTGCTAATTTTATCATCCAATCACGTACAAGCAAAAATGCTGTTTTTTATTTTCCTTGCATGTCCCCCTCAGATCTACAGCGACTGCACTTCCAAGTGCACTTGTAGTCCAAAGTGGATTTGCTTTTAGTAAAGAAACCCCACTGGGCATGGCACCTGTGCTGCAGACTGCACACTAGGATTGGATTGCATCTGTTGAGAGTGCTGCATCTTTAAACTTGGGTCTTTGCCTCAAATGTGTCTCATCAAATTCAAAAGGGAACTATGTTAAAGTTTAGATCTATTCTGGAGTTAGGAAGATCAGTCTCTAAATGCTCTTTATTGTGAACCTGTGATACTGTATGTCCATGCAACAGACAAAGAAAAAGGTTCACTGTTCCACTGTTGCTTTTCAAAATTTTGTTTATAATCATCATTCCTGTACTCCTCATCCGCTTCTTTAGCCCACGGGGAGTAAACAGAAACACTCACTCTAATGCTATGATAAAGGATTATTAACCATTTATCAGACTTAAACTCTGTGGGCCTTACTTAAAGTGGGAGTAAACTCCCATGCATGAATTGTACCTATAGGTAAGCCTATAGGTAGTGTCAATATCTCATATACTTGCACCATTTAGGAGATATTTACCGTTCATGCAGCCTGTGACAACATCGGGGCATGGGCTCTGAAGGAACGGCCACCTGAGCCATTCCTTCAGACTCCTGTTCTGTAAAAGGCAGGAGTGACGTCATTGCGGCCCTGGCCACTCACACAGCCGGAGTCGGTGAACCCTGAAGAAAGACCGGGCGAAGATGAAATCCTTGTCAGCGATGACAGCTTGCTGCTGGAGGGCTTCTTTCTAAGGTAATTTTCACATAATGTGCTAGTATGTGATGCATACTAGCACATTATAACTAGGGATGGGCCGAACAAACCCTTGTTCAGTTTGTACCAGAACTTTTGAACATTGTGAAAGTTTGAAACCAAATAACGAACCCTATTGAAGTCTATGGGAACGTGAAAAATCAAAACTGCCCATTTTGAAGGCTTACAAGCAAGTAATCTGGCATACAATGGTTATGGGGGTCCAGGTACTGTCCTGGGGGACATGTATACATGAAAAAAAGTTTGTAAAAAACATAATTTTTAAATGAGCAGTGATTTATTGATGCTTAAAGTTACATAGTTACATAGTTGGTGAGGTTGAAAAAAGACACAAGTCTATCAAGTCCAACCTGTGTGTGTGATTATATGTCAGTATTACCTTGTATATCCCTGTATGTTGTGGTCGTTCAGGTGAAGTGAAAGCATAAAAATGTAAAATTCCTTTCAATATAGTGTCAGGTGTGTCCCCTTATGCCCCGTACACACGATCAGATTTTCCGTCGGGATAAACTCAGACGGAATTCCGTTCAAGCTGTCTTGCATACACACTGTCACACCAAATTCCGACCATCAAGAACGCGATGAGAAAAATGAAGTTCAATGTTTCCGAGCATGCGTCGACTTGATTCTGAGCATGCGTGTTTTTTTCTCCATCGGAGTTCCATACAGACAAACGGATTCTCTTTCTCTTTCCCTACAGACGAACATGTTCTCTTTATAAATTCCGATGGAAAAAGTCAGATGGGGCAAACACACGGTCGGAACTCGGAATATCCAATGAAAAAATTCCGTCTGACTTTTTCCATTGGAAATTCTGATCGTGTGTACAAGGCATAAGTCTACCTGAAAAGTGGCACATCTATACTGTGTATAGAAGCTACTGCAGCAATAATTGCATTTATAAAGCCAAAAAAATTTAATTTTCCCTGTAAGCTTTCTTTATTTTGTAAGCAACGGCTTGCGGTGCCAGTCTGCATGAGGAGGCTACAATGTAGTGCCCTGGAAATAAGATTCAAGATTTTGTGGATAGATTCTGGTGTCTCTTCCACAGACTTTGGATAGAAGTAACAGGTGCGAAAAAATTGGTCTTTGGGTGTCGGTGGCGCCTTCACACCGTAACCCTATAAGAGGTACTCTTGATGAAAGCAAAAATTGGCCTTACTGTCAAAAGTTTAAATGATATGCACTTATATACATATGCAAGTAATGGCTGTGCATCTTCAAGGAACAAGTGGCTGATGCTGTGTTCAAATAACTCAGCTGACTCCTCCATTCCTGATGCTGGGGCTATGGCAGGAATAGATGTGGACAAAGAGGCAGGTTTAGCCACTCTGGCAGCTGCAGAGGACTGTGCACCAGTCTCTGCTTGGGTGACAGAGGATGAGTAGGATGAGGATGGTTTAGTAAACCAGTCCACCACCTCCTCTCCATGCTGTGGCTGGATAGCATGGGCAACATCACTAAACAGAGAAAATGATGCCCTGCCTGAGGACTGACCACCTTTGCCTATAGACACATATGCTGCTGTCCCCCTCACAGTGCCATGGAAACATCTACTTCCCCTTGTTGTCCTCCCAGACATGATGGGGCGAGGGGGGGGGGGTGCTTATTAAAAGAAATTAATATAGATGTGGAAATGTGTACGTGGATGCGCTTTAATCAATTGAAAGTGGTGTTTGGTGCACTTTAACTTGAGTGCTAACGACACAGACACACTCCACACTATAATATACTGCAGTAAAACTGCACTGATGCACTGCAATATACTGCGTCAAACTTGCAGTAACGCACTGAACTATACTGCATTATACGCTAAGTAACGCACTGCAATAAATATACAGTGTTAATCTTGCAGTAACACACTGAACTATACTGCGTTAATGCGGAGGTCCACCCAAATTTTTTTTTAAAAAAGCCAGCAGCTACAAATACTGCAGCAGCTGACTTTTAAAAAAATGGACACTTACCTGTCCAGAGCGCCCGCAATGTCGGCAGCAGAAAATGAGCAATCGCTCATCTCTCGGCTGCCCCCACCGCCATCCTCGGTGAGGGAATCAGGAAGTGAAGCGTTTCGGCTTCACTACCCAGTTCCCTACTGCGCATGCGCGAGCGGCACTGCCCATCCTCACTGGTCCCCGCTCTCTCCTGGGACCAGTGTGTTTCCCAGGAGACAGCGCAGGGGGACGGGAAGTGGCGTGACTCCCACGGGAGTCTATGCCCGGAAGTGGGTGCAAATACCTGTCTTAGACAGGTATCTGCACCCCCTCCCCCCTGAAAGGTGCCAAATGTGACACCGAAGGGGGGAGGGTTCCAAAAAGCGGAAGATAACACACTGATATATATACAGCGTTAAACTTGCAGTAACGCACTGAAATATACGGCGTTAAAATTGCAGTAACGCACTGAAATATACCGTGATAAGCGTGCAGTAACGCACAGAAATGTAACGTGTTAAACGGCACGTAACACACTGAAATATACGGCGCTAATCTTGCAGTAACGCAATGAAATTTACTGTGTTAAACGGTCACTACACTCACTGACTGAACTATCCCTACCTTCTGACTAATGTAAAAATACATGGTGGTCGCACTACCCTTACACTGAACTATCCCTAGATTCACACTAAACTGATATTCTACACTTACAATAGAATCAGAATAGCACACTAACTGTCTAATATCACTGAAAGTTAGCAGAGCCCTGTTCAATCCAGTGGCGGCTGGTGGGCTTTTCTGCTGGCAAACATCCAGCACTACCCTCCCTCTGGGCAGTGCTGCACTGATGCACCCCCCCGAACCAGGGGCTTGCGGCACTGTCAGCCACCACCCCCCCCTGGGAGGTCCAGCACTTACTATGCGGCGGGCTGTGTCCTCCTTTCCTTTCCTGCTGTGTCCTCTGGGCAGCGGCAGCAGCGGGTCCGGCTCCAGCGTGTCTTCTCTTCCACAGCACTAGGCATTCAATAGGATTGCCTGGTGCTTTGGCCAATCAGGAAACAACTGATTGACATGGAGTAACTGTAGTGTGAAAATGGCAAAAATGTATTCGCTATGGTCACACAATTGAGTGGGATCGGGGCGCACTCTCTGCACCCCGAGCCCACCCTATTTTAAAGCCTTTCAATGCACTGTGCGGCGGCGCAGTGCATTGTGGTCATTCTGCAGGCCGAAGAAACGATCTAACGCCCTGATAATTTGGTTGGTCGGCAAATGCGCTAACAGTCAATGTTCGATCCAAACTCATGTTGGGGCCGAACTATTTGCCCATCCTTTGCCTTGCAGGTTAAAAAAAAATAATCGCTGACAGTTTGCTACCGCTTTAATGATAGTGTCCCTGTTTACCTTTCACCAATTACTACTGCCACTAATATCACTATATATGATCAGTTATAGCAACTGTTACACTATATAATTTGTCACCGACTATTCTCACCAGGGCCGTCTTTAACACAGGGCAAAATGGTTATGTATATAAAGAAAACTGCGCTTCTCAATCGAGATAAACAAGCTGCAAGCTCTAGGTAGCTTCTATCAGCTCTTTTTTTACAAAATGGTCATCTGCCCAGGGCCCTGTCATTGTTTGGAGGCCCTGGGCCCCACCCCTTTAAGGCTTGCGCTGCCCGCCAGAGTTCGGCCGGTGCTGGTCGCATGCTGGCTGCTCACCTACTGTCACTTTTAAATAAAGGAGCATTGCTTCTGTATTTAGAAGTGACAGCACTCCTCTCCCGGTGGCCACTCAGATCCCTCTGGTATACACTGATCTCTGAGAGCAGAGGAGGAAGGGGGCGGGGAATCTGCACAGGGGAAGCTGCTTCTGAAACCTGCAGGCTGCACGGACATTGGACATGCTGTGGGTAGGATTTATGACAAAAGAAAACTGTGTACTGGAATTCGGAATGAGTTGGGAGGAGTGACTTGTACTTGGAGGGAGGGGAGAGGGAGCAGAGCTCTGTACTGGAATGGGGGGAGGGGGGGGTAAGGTGGTGTCAAAAGTGCTCTGGACTGGAATGGGGGTGGGAGGAGAGCCTTGTACTTGGGGGGAGTGCAACTCTGTACTGGAATTGGGGGGGGCTTAAACTCTGCACCTAGCGCACCCCTGTACTCTGCACCTAGCATACCCCTGTACTCTGCACCTAGCGCATCCCTGTACTCTGCCTCTAGCACACCCCTGTACTCTGCACATGGCACACCCCTGTACTCTGCACATGGCACAACCCTGTACTCTGCACATGGCACACCCCTGTACTCTGCACAAGGCACACCCCTGTACTCTGCACATGGCACACCCCTGTACTCTGCACACGGCACACCCCTGTACTCTGCACATGGCACACCCCTGCACTCTACATATGGCGCACCTCTGCACTCTGTACAAACTAGGAGTTTTATAGAGCCCAGTGTATTCAGACCTGTTTCAGCTTGGCTCATTAACCCATCAGCCAAACTCATTATACAGCAAAAAACCAGAAATAAACTAAAAACTGCTTGAACCTGGGACAAATATATCTCCCATCCTGGACATAACCAGCAGTTTTTCCTGGCCTCTTATCACATTACATATATTTCCATAAAAAAAGGTATAAAAAACGAATTTAAGAAAAGTACTGTACTTTACAGTCTAACCATTGTGTGATTATTTAAAACAATTATATCTCAGTGGCAGCTTGCCTGACAGGGCTTAAAAGTGATTATGTAACTTCAGTATGAATGACAATGTTGAGTAAGAATACCTCCCTCCCCACAGCGCACCCCTAAACCCTGCACTCTGCGCATAGCGCACCCTTTAATCCTGCACTCTGCATGTAGCACACCCCTCAACCCTGCACACTGCAAGTGGCGCACCCCTCAACCCTGCACTCTGCACATAGCACACCCCTCAATATTGCACTCTGCCCATAGTGCACCCCTGAACCATGCACTCTGTACATAGCACACCCATGCACTTGGTACCTAGCGTACCCCTGAATCCTACACTCTGTACATAGCGCACCCCTCAACACTGCACCTTTTAACTATGCACGCTTTATGTGGTGTGCCCCTCAACCCTGCACTCTGTACATAGGGCACCCCTTTAATGATGGTATAGTTTGGCAACATCCACAATTTGATGCAGAGGTAATGATGTACAGTAACCTCTAGCAACCAATCAGTGAGCAATAATGATTTGGAGTAATCTCTAGAAACCAATCAGTGAGCAGTAATGATGTTCTGTAGCCTCCAGCAACAAATCAGTGAGTGGTAATGATGTGCAGTCACCTCTAGCAACCAATCAGTGAGCGGTAATGATGTTCTGTATCCTCTAAAAACCAATCAGTGAGCAGTAATGATGTTCAGTAACCTCTAGCAACCAATCATCAAGCAGAAATTATGTGCTGTAACATCTAACAACTAATTGAGCGGTAATGATGTGCTGTAACCTCTAGCAACCAGTCAGTGAGTGGTAAGGATATGCTGTAACCTCTGACAACCAATCAGAATCGCTGCCTGGTCTAGCTGCTAATTACTGTATGTCTCAGAGTGTGGGGGGGAGGGGGGGTCCAATAAAATGTTTGCCCAGGGTCCAATCAATATTAAAGACAGCCCTGATTCTCACTGAATATAATCTGTTTTAATATTGTCAATATATATAAACTTTTACAAACTGACTAATTTCCCCATGAGTGCCAAACTGAATATCATCACTGTATATCACTACTCACTGACTAATATCAAAACTCATTATATATTAGACATGTGCACACTGAAATATTTCGTTTCGGAATTTCGTTTTCGTGCAAAAAATAAATTTATTTAGTTACTCCCGAAATTCGTTTTTATTTATTTCGTTTTTCGTTAAAAATTGCATTCGTCCGAAAATCTGAATTAATTAAGGTCGAATCTGTCATTGAAGGCTTATGGTGTCTGTCGAATGTTCCGCCCACAAGCAGTGATCTTTTCTCTCTATAATGTCGAATCTTTTCTCTCTATAATGTCGAATCTTTTCTCTCCTATGTCGAATCTTTTCTCTCTATAATGTCGAATCTTTTCTCTCCTATGTCGAATCTTTTCTCTCTATAATGTCAAATCTTTTCTCTCTATAATGTCAAATCTTTTCTCTCCTATGTCGAATCTTTTCTCTCCTATGTCGAATCTTTCCTCTCCTATGTCGAATCTTTCCTCTCCTATGTCGAATCTTTCCTCTCCTATGTCGAATCTTTCCTCTCCTATGTCGAATCTTTCCTCTCCTATGTCGAATCTTTCCTCTCCTATGTCGAATCTTTTCTCTCCTATGTCGAATCTTTCCTCTCCTATGTCGAATCTTTCTCTCCTATGTCGAATCTTTTCTCTCTATAATGTCGAATCTTTTCTCTCCTATGTAGAATAATCTTGGACTAATAGAGTTAAGGTTAGGCACATTCGACCACAGATTCGATAGACACAGATTGTTATTGTCAGCGTCACGTCGAATCTCCTATCTATATCGAACTGTTGTAGCAACGAAAACGAAAATAAAGCATTTGTTTATGTCGGATCTTTCGGTTTTCGGATTCTGTGCTTTCGTTTTCGTTTGTTAAAACGATAACGAAATTAGCTGAAATTCGGACGAAAATGCATTCGGACGAAAACGAATGCACATGTCTATTATATATGATACCAAACCAATTCATGACACTGTGTATTAATATGTCACCAGCTACTATAGCCACCTATGTCACAATATATAATTTGTCCCTTTCAAACCAAATTGTGTCACTGTATATTATTTGCCATCCAGCTGTCACTGTACAGAATCTCCCACTGACTGACTGTTATCACTGCATATAACCTGTCATTAATTTCACTATATGTAATTTTTTTTATTTGTTCCATTGGGAATATCTCCTGTCATGTTCTTTCTTGGAAACAAAGTGTGAAAGGAAATCTCATTGAGAAGAAATCCTCTTAGGCATTTTTCACATGGCAGCAAAAGAGCTTTCCAGTGTACATTTCGGGTGTAGTTCCCTGGCCAGAAGGGACCGGTGGATTGTACAGTTGTGTACAGCCAGCCTGTACAAAGCATTGAGAGGTTGACTGCAGCCATATAGGTACACACAGCTGTACAATCTACCAGTCAATCCTGGGCAGAGAAATACACCCAAATGTACACTATATGACCCGTCTGTGACTGGGTGGAAATAGACTTCCGAAAATTGTACTTCTTCTATTGCCGTCCCAGACACAACTGTCACATTTTGAATCTATCACTTTCTGTCTATTAACAATGGTCACCAATACCTAGTCTTTGCAATTTGGTGATCAACCTGTTGCCAACCCCCACTATACTGTAGATATATGGCAATTTATCAGACCTATACAAAATATAGGGCACAACGAATTCTACATCTGCAAGCAATGTTCATGTAATAAGACACATATTTTAATAAAGGTAAAATGAACAATGATAAATGACTTCAAAGTAAATATTCTGTGTTAAATGACTAGGCGAAAACATTTGTGACAACGTCTAAGAAAAATGGAAATGATTACATGCAAATTGCCATTTCAGTAAAAAATAATGTGGTTGGAGGAGATGAATAATTTGTAGTAAGCATTGTTTTGTCTCCTGCTAAGATGATAGCTGCCAATATAAAGCTTTGAGAAAACGTGAATGTTGCAGGGATAAAAACTTAAGCACATAAGAGGCAATGTCTAATTATTGATATAAACAAGTTTGTTTACACAGGTATTTCATACTCTATAATAAAGATTTTTTTTTTATTATTTCAAATAATTTTATTGCCATCTTTATATAGGGAATTTCAGTCAAAATTAAACATTTTAATATTATAAACCACAATTGTAGAACATTCCGTAAAATTACAAAAAAGTAAAAAATATCTAATGAACATAGGTAGCAATGAGAGAAAAAAACAAAGTGTAAACTCCAGTAAGACACCAATATCAATAAAGGCACAACTGTGGGGATAATATACAGAATTCTACCAAAGAAAATTGGCCAAACGGGAGCAATTACCAGAAACCAATTAGGTTTATTGTTTCACAGGTAATAATACATCTGATAGGATTCACTAGTTTTGTTACAGTTTTCGAAATGATCTTGTTTATTGAATAAATTAAAGTGGTTATAAAGTCAAAATGTTTTTTTACCCTAATGCATTTCCTGCATTACAGTAAAAAAAATCCCACTACTCTTTCTGCCCTCTCCTAACTGGCTCCTCTCATGGTCCAGCGCTTTACCCGGCTGCATTGCTGCTGTCCTCTCTTCCTGGTTTCACAGGAGACACTGAGAGCAGTTGGAGCCATTGGCCCTGTGAGTGGGGGGGCTGAGCCATGCTGTGTGTGTTTTTGGACGCACACATCCTTGTTTGGGAGTGTGTCCACTATTGTTGCACATTGTGGGAAAGTATAACATGTAAGAACATGCTAAACATTGGGTCATGTATAGGTGGCAGCATGATTGTAGGAGAGATGCACTTACAAATTCTAAAAAGTATCAGCACTAACATATTGGTGATTAGGCATTTGAGCTCAGGAAAGAAGAAATTCTGAAGGTTGATAGAACCCAGATGACAGGACCTTGGACTATGTCTGTGCAAGAGTGAGTTGGCATTGTCAGCATATATTGACCAACAAGGGCAAAATTGGAAGACATAACTCCCCATAACAGCAAGTACCTAAACAAGAACATTCATAGCAGGATTTCATAAAAGCTGCATATTTAAACAAATTGAAGACAGCTTTTGAAATTACCTTAACATACATGAGATCTACTTTAATCCCCCAGTTCTCCATTCTACTGTTTTGGATGCTAAGCAAGCCAGACTCTAAGGTAGTCACAGGTAAGTACATAGTTGCACACCACACACATTTAGCTGCCTTTATCTCAAAGCAATTAATTGGTGTTACCTCTTTAGTGTCACCTAGTTTCATAATATCACGCTAAGAAACAGCTTTGTCACCTAACTGCCATTTCCAAAAATAAATAACTGTCTATATACATAGCATAGTGAAATAGTACTTACTCTCTGTCGATCACAAGACAAGTGACAGCCTCAGCAGCAATCACATTTGCTGTTCGAATATCCTCCCTGCAAAAGAAAATAACACTTTAAGTCTTTGTTTTGTTTTATACAAACACACATATATACATATATATACACATTATATTTGTGATTACTTAAAGAGCATCTATAGCCAAAAAGTTGATAAAAAAAAATGTTCTTTAGCAAGGAACATGCATTCCACATTAATAAGTATACTAACAAAATTAGTGTGTGCTGTCAATTGCCTCCAGCGTTGTTACTGCTGAGGCCAAGAGCCCCTAAACAGCAATAAATCTTCAGGCTTTCATCTGAGTTTTGCTGGATTTAAACTATATAGTCACCTATTTTTAATGTTTTACATAGCTATACCTGCAAAATGGTCCAGCCTGAAGTGATCTAGCAGGACTTAATTTTCTGACAAATGAGCTGTCCAAATCTGTATGAATGAATGAGTGACTTGTATAGCACTCACATGCGAACTGAATTGCCTCTAGGCGCTTTTTGCAGCCAGTGTCTGCTTGGCTGGTGTGGTCATTTTACCCTGTAGGATCTCGACATGCTTAAGACACACAGTGGTACACACATATATACTGGGCCAATTTTGGACAAGATCCAATTAACCTACCAGCATGTCTTTGGAGTGTGGGAGGAAACCGGAGTACCCGGAGGAAACCCACGCAGACACAGGGAGAACATGCAAACTCCAGGCAGATGGTGTCGTGGCCGTGATTCGAACCAGCAACCCTTTTGCTGCTAGGTGAAAGTGCTAACCTCTACACCACTGTGCTGCCCTGCAGAACAGTAATAGGTATAAACTTGTAGTAACGTTGCAGTGTTCATATTACAGTGAGCATCACCACAGACAAATGAGGCATGAAAAATTATGGTTTTGGGTGAACAAAATATATTTTATTAGCACTTAGTTGCATTTTGGTATTACCCTGAACAAAATGGAAGTTACTAATAAAGTTAAAAAAAAACGAAATCTTTTTTATATAATTTAGAACTGCTAGTAAATAATCTATTAGCATTGTACAAAGGTATATGCAAAGATATGTAGGGGTTGATTTACTAAAGGCAAATGGACTGTGCACTTTGCAAGTGCAGTTGCTCCAGAGCTTAGTAAATGAGGTAAAGCTTCACTTTGCATAGAGTAACCAATCGAGTCAAGGAAAAGGAAAAAAACAGCATTTTTGCTTGCACATGATTGGATGATAGATGTCAGCGGTTTCTGCTCATTTACTAAGCTCCGGAGCAACGGCACTTGCAGAGGGCAACTGCAACTTTGCCAAGTGCACAGTCTATTTGTCTTTAGTAAATCAACCCCATAGTGTTCAATCAAAGTGCAACTTTTTTAGCTTTGAATAGATTAGGAAAGAGTTAGAACTACTCTGAGGATTTACCACTATTTGGGGCCTTTTTAGAGAGATTTCCCTTAATTTCTGTACTGGGGACAACCTTTTACCAGACAGGAAGTGAGAAAAAACCTGCAACAGGACAACAGACAGCAATAAAGTGTTGACAGAGGTTGCCTACTTAACCACTTCAAAACCGGGCCAATACTGATATTTTTCACGTACTTTTTTGTGCAAAACATTACTTAGAACCCCCAAACATTATATATTTTTTGAAAGCGGAAACCCTGAAAAAATTTATGTTGCATGATATTTGCGCAGCCATTTTTAAAACACAAATTTTGGGGAAAAAATACACTTTAATGAATTGTAGTGCACACACAAACAATATACTACCCAATTTTTTTCAAAAATATACAATTTGATGTTATACTGAGTCAATATTAGCCAAACATGTCAGATTATTTTTAGAGTGAATTTTAAATTATACCATGCATTTTAGCAGGCGTGAATGTATGTGCATTTGCTAGATGTGCAGGGGTGACATTAAGAATTAATAGCACCTGCGCACATCTGCAAAAGGCAGCACATTTTTGTGATTTGCAGGAAAGCCTGCAATTTTTGCGATGTGTACAAAATAAAGTAGTCTGTGAAGCAGAGGTCTGTAAATACCCTCAAAATCCTCATTCCTAGCACAACCCCCAGCTCTAAAAATCAACCCTCCCAGCACACCCCCCCTCCAATCCCCCATATCTAGCAAAACCCACTCCTTGCTCCCAACCCCACCCCCCCAACACAACTTCCCACGGTCCCAAATCCAACTTCCTAGTACAATTCCCCCACCCTGTACCGAAAGCTGTGCAGGCTGCTTGACATGTCCTTAGCCACAGCTTTAAAGTGGGAGAAAAACTCCTATGTATGATTTTTACCTATAAATAAACCTATAATAAGGCTTATCTATAGGTACAGTAAATATCTCCTAAATGTCCACCATTTAGGAGATATTCACTTTAGATGCACATCACCGGTGCGCGCCCTCTGAAGGAACGGCATACCCGTTCCTACAGAGCCGTGCCGTAAATAGAGACTCTCGCACATATGCATGGGATTGACGTCATCACCGGCTCGGCCATTCATATCCCCAAAGCCCACAAACCTGAAAAGAAGACCGGGTGACGATGGAAGCGCCTTCGGCGGTGACAGGGCACCACTGGAGGGCTTCATTGTCAGGTAAGTCTGTCATAATGTGCTAGTAAGCAATGCCTACTTGCACATTTCGACTTAAACGTCCCGGTGCCTATTTTTTATTTATTTTTTATGCAGGTTGCTACCGCTTTCAGCATGGCCTGCACAGTTTTTCATTTTGCTGACAAGATGGCAGCAGGGAGGAGGAGAGAGTCAAAAGGAGGTGCAGGCTGTGCTTTCTCTCTCCTCTCTTTATACAGGAGTTAACACAGGATTGCTCATATCAAACTGCATTGGGTTGGAACAGTTTTTTGTCTTTTTGCCACGACACCCTAGTTAAGAAACACTGTAATATACCCCAAATTTCTCCTCTGCTCTCAAAAGCATCTGATCAAACCAAGATCGGACATGATGAAATCCTTATCGCTTCTGGTTTCTTACATTACAGAGGGGAGGCAGGTATAGATGTACCTTCCTCCCCTTTCAGTTCACTGGGGCACAAAGCGTTGGTGGTCCTGCCCCCCCCATTGCACAGGGGAGAGCAGTGAGGGTGGCAGGCAGAACCCTCTCCCGCACCCTGTATAAGTAATTGGGTGCCAGTGGAGCTGCTCAGATCACTTCTAAATTAAATCCCATCAACAGCTGGAAATGTTGGTACCAGGGTCATGGCTGCAGCTGCCATGTACCTGTACGTCCTAAGGGCATGAAGTGATTAAGAAAAAGTACTTCTGTTTGTGGTGCTGTTCGAAAAATTTGCCCTCATTTTCTATCTTAGGGAACAAACATTTTAACCAGATCGCAAGTGAAAGCATCTCTCCAACAGAGCCTAAAATTCCAGTAAAACCTTACAGGAGTTCTAATGTTTCTTTCTTTTACAGGAGTTTTAATCTTTCTTCTTTAACTTTATGAGTATTTGACTCATAGGGTAGATTTCCTAAAGTAAAATTGACTGTTCACTTTGCAAGGAAATTTCCCTTAGCTTAGTAAATGTACTAAAAATTCACCTTGCAAAAAATAGCCAACTCCATGCAAGTTAAATATAAGAAAAAACATAGTGGGACATTGATATTTTACTTATAGGTCACCTCTCAATAATATCAATTAGTTTTGTATATGTATTATTATTACAAAGCAGTTAAATTACCTAATCCTAGACACTTGCAGAGTATCACATTTAATGGAATTGTGAATTTGTATTATTTGAACTACCCTTACACATTATACAGTATTTTAAATCTGATCTCCAGCTTTATTTTCAGTTTAAATAGTTTGTTTTGGCCAAGATGGCCCAGAACAAAATAGTGTCAGTCTGAGCGGCATTCAGCCATTCATAAGCAGCTTTGTATTCTGTCAATGAATCTTAAGACAGTTTTCCTTTAACTGTATGAACTAATCAAGTCTGAAGTCAACCTCAGACAGGGCATGTTATTCAGTGACATGGGCCGTAAAGTTAATGCATTAGTCATACAGTAAGCACATTCAAATACATTTAGAAACTACATTGTTTTTCATTTCCAGAATACCATTACCGTTGTTTTTAAGGGTGGCTTTGTGGCCTAATATTTGCAAGCAGTGTGTGCATAATTTTTCAATCTTAAAACCACATAGTAAGTAGTCAGAAGAGACACTCGTTGCATACAAATATGTCTCAATATGTAGTACTTCAATGGAAAAATATTTTTGAACACTTAGAGATCATTCAATTTTGCTATAGAAATTATACCAGCTCATACACTGCATCATACAATAAGCCAAGTTGGTGGAAAGAACCGCCCATGTACTGTATAGCTGCACTTAGGCCTGGTTCACACCTATGCATTTTTTAGTGCATTTTCAGTGTTGCAGAAACACACTTCCATTTATTTAAAATGGTTTCCTATGGATGTAGTTCACATCTGTGCATTTTATGGAAAAGGCCAGGGTTTGTTTCTGGCTTTTGGTTCCATAGGCTTCAATGAATCAAAAATGTGTATTGAAAAACACAAAATGCACCTGGAATATACAAACTGCAACCTGCATAGGTGTAAATCAGGACTAAAAGGGTTGACATGGGCTGGGTGAAAACATCCACCTATATCCACCTTTTACACCTATTGATTTGAACTCCAATTACTATTTTTAACTGTGAACATGTAATTATTGAAACTATGAGAATGATAATAAAAAAGGGTATAATTCCATTATGATCATAAATTGTGCTAGTGGTGTGGTTGGATCTTGAAGTATACATGGTAGCATTGGCCCATGCACACATTATCACACAATGGGGTTTATTTACTAAAGCTGGAGGGTACAAAATCAGTCACACTTCAGCAGAGAGTCCAATCAGCTTCTAACCTCAGCTTGTTCAATTAAGCTTTGGCAATAAAATCTGGAAGCCGATTGGTTTCTATGCAAACGTGAGCCTGATTTTTCACTCTCTAACTTTAGTAAATAAACCCCATTATCTTACTTTGACAAGTGTCACACTCAACAGAGATTGTATGGAATAGAAGTATCCATTTGCTTCTATAATGTAAAAGGCAATTTTCAGCGCTATGAAAACAAGGCAATAGATTTCTCCAGCGCATAAATGGGTTATTTGATTTCTTTTGTAGATAATACTGTTTGTGCCCAGCAGCAAATAGGAAAGAAATAATGAGTGCTCATTTTATTCTATGTATTATAGGATAGCTCATTTATAGGTGAAGAGCTGAATTTCCACATAAGGCATAAAGAATTTTTTAGCCAGGGCTACCTAGGTTGATATTTTGACCAACTTTCTGAACCAGCATTTTTTCATATAGCTGATGGTTCTTTAAAATTTTAGTCACAATCAGTTTTCAGATCTTATTGCTTTTTTTGGTCTTTCTTAGATGCCATATTATTCCCTACCAATGATTTCTCTGATTGTTTGTGAAGGTTATTGTGTCTATGGAACATCTAAAGGGTTTTGCATGTGTTATGTAGGGATAAAAATATATTCTAAATACAGCTAGTTTAAACACTTAAAGTGATCGTAAAGCTTTGATTATTTTTTTAAATAACAAACATGTCATACTTACCTCCACTGTGCAGCTCATTTTTCACAGAATGGCCCCAACCCTCGACTTCTGGGGTCCCTCAGCGGCTCTCACGGCTCCTCCCCGCATCGTATAACCCCCTAGGAGAAGCGCTCTCCCAGTGGGTTACCTTGCGGGCGTGCTCCTGAGTCCATCATTCGGCGTCTATAGATGCTGAATGTAGGACTCGGCCTGCGTCATTGGATTTGATTGACAGCAACGGGAGCAAATGGCTGCCCTGCTATCAATCTATCCAATCAAGAGCCGATAACTCCGGGCAGAGGGACAGTGCGTCTCCGCCGTGGGAAATTCTAGGGCTCAGGTAAGTAAAACGGGGTGGGGGGCTGGTCACTGCCAGGTGTTTTTTCACCTAAATGCATAGGATGCATTTAGGTGAAAAAACACAAGGGTTTACAACCCCTTTAAGGGTTTTTGCACATGGTACTGATGTATTAAAGCAGGATCCTCCTAGCAGAAAATGTGAGTATCGTCCGCGTAATGTGTGCATTTACATGTTTATATGCGCTTATATGTACATAAAAATTCTCGTAGCTATAAATAATCTACTGATCAATGGGGGAGGTGTGATTGATACATGCACTCACGTCTATCTGCATAAAATACTGAGCGGTAGCGCAGATTTGGGGATTTTACTGAAATCAAAAATAGTAGTAACAAAAATGCCTAAACTCCTGAAAACCTGGTGTTTTGGCACCTGTGTGCAGACCCTGTTTAACCACTTAAGCCCCGGACCATTTGGTAGCTAAAGGACCAGAGGTGAATTCAGAATTTTGCACTGCGCTGCTTTAACTGTAAATTGTGCGGACATGCAATGTTGTACCCAAACGAAATTTGCGTCCTTTTCTTCCCACAAATAGAGCTTTATTTTAATGATATTTGATTGCCTCTGCGATTTTTATTTTTTGCGATATAAACGGAAAAAGACCGAAAATTTTGAAAAAAATGATATTTTCTACTTTTTGTTATAAGAAAAATCGAATAAACTCAATTGTAGTCATACATTTAGGCCAAAATGTATTCAGCCACATGTTTTTAGTAAAAAAAAATGTCAATAAGCGTATATTTATTGGTTTGCGCAAAAGTTATAGAGTTTACAAACTAGGGTACATTTTCTGAAATTTACACAGCTTTAAATTTATGACTGCCTATCTCATTTCTTGAGGTGCTAAAATGACAGGGCAGTACAACCCCCCCCCAAATGACCCCATTTTGGAAAGTAGACACCCCAAGGAAATTGCTGAGAGGCATGTTGAGCCCATTGAATTTTTTTTTTTTGTCCCAAGTGATTGAATAATGACTAAAAAAAAAAAAAATTACAAAAAGTTGTCACTAAATGATATATTGCGCACACATGCCATGGTTATATGTGGAATTTCACCCCAAAATACATTTTGCTGCTTCTCCTGAGTACGGGGATACCACATGTGTGGGACTTTTTAGGAGCCTAGCCGCGTACGGGACCCCGAAAACCAAGCACCGCCTTCAGGATTTCTAAGGGCGCAAATTTTTGATTTCACTGCTCACTACCTATCACAGTTTCGAAGGCCATAAAATGCCAAAATAGCACAAAACCCCCCCAAATGACCCCATTTTAGAAAGTAGACACCCCAAGGAAATTGCTGAGAGGCCTGTTGAGCCCATTGAATATATTTTTTTTGTCCCAAGTGATTGAATAATGACAAAAAAAAAAAAATTACAAAAAGTTGTCACTAAATGATATATTGCTCACACGTGCCATGGTTATATGTGGAATTACACCCCAAAATACATTTTTCTGCTTCTCCTGAGTACGGGGATACCACATGTGTGGGACTTTTTAGGAGCCTAGCCGCGTACGGGACCCCGAAAACCAAGCACCGCCTTCAGGATTTCTAGGCACAAATTTTTGATTTCACTCCTCACTACCTATCACAGTTTTGAAGGCCATAAAATGCCAAAATCGCACAAAACCCCCCCAAATGACCCCATTTTGGAATATAGACACCCCAAGCTATTTGCTGAGAGGCATGGCGAGTATTTTACAGCTCTAATTTGTTTTTGAAAATGAAGAAAGAAAATATATATATATATATTTTTTTTTTTTCAATTTTCAAAACTTTGTGACAAAAAGCGAGATCTGCAAAATACTCACAATACCTCTCAGCAAATAGTTTGGGGTGTCTACTTTCCAAAATGGGGTCATTTGGGGGGGTTTTGTGCTATCTGGGCATTCCATGGCCTCCGAAACTGTGATAGGCAGTGAAAAGTGAAATCAAAAATTTACACCCTTAGAAAGCCTGAAGGCGGTGCTTGGTTTTTGGGGTCCCGTACGCGGCTAGGCTCCCAAAAAGTCTCACACATGTGGTATCCCCGTACTCAGGAGAAGCAACAGAATGTATTTTGGGGTGTAATTCCACATATGCCCATGACATGTTTGAGCAATATATCATTTAGTGACAACTTTGTGCAAAAAAAAAAAAAATAATTGTTGTTTTTCCGCAACTTGTGTCAACATATAAAATATTCCATGGACTCGACATGCCTCTCAGTATATAGCTTGGGGTGTCTACTTTCCAAAATGGGGTCATTTGGGGGGGGTTTGAACTGTTCTGGCATTTTATACACAACATTAGGAAGCTTACATCCACTCTTCTAACCACTTGAAGACAAAGCCCTTTTTGACACTTTTTGTTTACATGAAAACATTTTTTTTTTTGCAAGAAAATTATGTTGAACCCCCAAACATTATATATATTTTTAAAGCAAAGGCCCTACAGATTAAAATGGTGGGTGTTGCATTTTTTTTTTCTACACAGTATTTGCGCAGCGATTTTTCAAACGCATTTTTTGGGTTAAAAAATACACTTTTTTAAATTTTTATGCACTAAAACACACTATATTGCCCAAATGTTTGATGAAATAAAAAAGATGATCTTAGGCCGAGTACATAGATACCAAACACGACATGCTTTAAAATTTCACACAAACGCGCATTGGCGACAAACTACATACATTTTTAAAAGCCTTTAAAAGCCTTTACAGGTTACCCCAGTAGATTTACAGAGGAGGTCTACTGCTAAAATGATTGCCCTCGATCTGACCTTCGCGGTGATACCTCACATGCATGGTGCAATTGCTGTTTACATATGACGCCAGACCGCCGCTTGCGTTCGCCATTGGGCAAGAGCAGGGCAGGACAGGGGTGCTTTTTTTTTTATTTCTTTTTTTTTATTATTAATTTTGCTTTTTTATTTTAATTTTAAATTGTTCCTTCCAAGTATTTTTTTTTTTTTATCATTTTTATTGTTATCTCAGGGAATGTAAATATCCCCTATGATAGCAATAGGTAGTGACAGGTACTCTTTTTTTGAAAAAACTGGGGTCTTCTAGACCCTAGATTTTTCCTCTGCCCTCAAAGCATCTGACGACACCAAGATCGGTGTGATAAAATGCTTTCCCAATTTCCCAATGGCGCTTTTTATATCCGGGGGGGGGCATTCACTCCCACTGCTTGTAAAAGCAGTCCAGAGGCTAATTAGCCGCTAGGATTGCTTTTACATGAAAGCCGGCCGCAGGCTGAAAAGAATGATACCAAGATGATACCTAAACCCGCAGGCATCATTCTGGTATAAACATTCAAAGTCCAGCTACATACCAGTACGTTGCTGTTCCTTGTTGGACATGTATTGTAATCTTTTTTTTTCATGCAGCCAGTTGGCTGAACGAAAAATGAGATTGATCGGTGGGTATGCCCACCATTAGAATACCGCCCTTCATCCACCCACTTCCAATGATGGGCATACACGCACCATTTATATATGCCGAAGCATGGGGGCATCCTCCCGCAAAAAAGTTATGCCGCACACACATGGTCGGACTTTTCCACGGGCAAGCCTCCGTCGGAATTTCGACCGTATGTACGCGGCATTAGGAGCAAAATCGCTCCTCCGCCCCTGCTGCCCCAATGCTTCGGCATATTTGCTTTTTTTTTTAACTGTGGTGGTGAAATCACCTCCTACAGCACTGGAGTCGCAGGGATCAGGCCTGTCTCTGCGAACGCTGCAGTTATGTGTGTTTTTGTTTTGTAAGTGACAGTGATCGATCGATACTGCACTTGGGTGGCCTGGGCTGGACGGAGGGGCAAAACGCAGGTGCCAGCAGGTATCTGGGCTGATCCCGCTAACACTGCGTTTTTGGGAAACCTAAACTGCTGGGGACGCTAGTATAGATCTGATCAGATCAGATATTGATCTGTTCAGATACTATACCACTAAGGGGGGTGTATGCTTCACGCGTGGGTGTTAGCGTTACTGGCACTAACCTGACGCTGCCTGGGGTGTGACGCAGACCCTCTCTGACGCTAAAACCTAATTGATATCACCCGCCGGGCGATCAGGGGGTTAAACCTTTATTGGGTTATATACACGGCGGGTGCCCTGACACTATAAAAAGCAAACTAACTAACCAGCGTCACCCGTAACACTTATATGGTGATCACTGGTGAAAGGGTTAACTAGGGGCAATCAGGGGGTTAAAACCTTTATTAGATAATATATGGGGGTACCTGACGCTATAAAAACCTGCGGCGAACCTAAAAAAAATTACCAGCTACCGATCTGCATCACCGACACTAAGACAGCGTTTCGAAAAACGATCGCTTAGTGACAGTGGTGATGGGGGTGAAAGGGTTACCTGGGGGGCGATCAAGGGGGTTAAACCTTTATTAGATAATATATTGGGGTACCTGACGCTATAAAAACATGCGGCGAACCTAAAAAAAATTACTGGCTACCGATCTGCATCACCGACACTAAGACAGCGTTTAGAAAAACGATTGCTTAGCGACAGTGGTGATAGGGGGTGAAAGGGTTACCTGGGGGGTGATCAAGGGGGTTAAACCTTTATTAGATAATATATTGGGGTACCTGACGCTATAAAAACCTGCGGCGAACCTAAAAAAAATTACCAGCTACCGATCTGCATCACCGACACTAAGACAGCGTTTAGAAAAACGATCGCTTAGTGACAGTGGTGATGGGGGTGAAAGGGTTACCTGGGGGCAATCAAGGGGGTTAAACCTTTATTAGATAATATATTGGGGTACCTGATGCTATAAAAACATGCGGCGAACCTAAAAAAAATTACTGGCTACCGATCTGCATCACCGACACTAAGACAGCGTTTAGAAAAACAATTGCTTAGCGACAGTGGTGATAGGGGGTGAAAGGGTTACCTGGGGGGCGATCAAGGGGGTTAAACCTTTATTAGATAATATATTGGGGTACCTGACGCTATAAAAACCTGCGGCGAACCTAAAAAAAATTACCGGCTGCCGATCTGCATCACAGACACTAAGACAGCGTTTAGAAAAACGATTGCTTAGCGACAGTGGTGATAGGGGGTGAAAGGGTTACCTGGGGGGCAATCAAGGGGGTTAAACCTTTATTAGATAATATATTGGGGTACCTGACGCTATAAAAACCTGCGGCGAACCTAAAAAAAATTACCAGCTACCGATCTGCATCACCGACACTAAGACAGCGTTTAGAAAAACGATCGCTTAGTGACAGTGGTGATGGGGGTGAAAGGGTTACCTGGGGGCGATCAAGGGGGTTAAACCTTTATTAGATAATATATTGGGGTACCTGACGCTATAAAAACATGCGGCGAACCTAAAAAAAATTACTGGCTACCGATCTGCATCACCGACACTAAGACAGCGTTTAGAAAAACAATTGCTTAGCGACAGTGGTGATAGGGGGTGAAAGGGTTACCTGGGGGGCGATCAAGGGGGTTAAACCTTTATTAGATAATATATTGGGGTACCTGACGCTATAAAAACCTGCGGCGAACCTAAAAAAAATTACCGGCTACCGATCTGCATCACAGACACTAAGACAGCGTTTAGAAAAACGATTGCTTAGCGACAGTGGTGATAGGGGGTGAAAGGGTTACCTGGGGGGCGATCAAGGGGGTTAAACCTTTATTAGATAATATATTGGGGTACCTGACGCTATAAAAACCTGCGGCGAACCTAAAAAAAATTACCAGCTACCGATCTGCATCACCGACACTAAGACAGCGTTTAGAAAAACGATCGCTTAGTGACAGTGGTGATGGGGGTGAAAGGGTTACCTGGGGGCGATCAAGGGGGTTAAACCTTTATTAGATAATATATTGGGGTACCTGACGCTATAAAAACATGCGGCGAACCTAAAAAAAATTACTGGCTACCGATCTGCATCACCGACACTAAGACAGCGTTTAGAAAAACAATTGCTTAGCGACAGTGGTGATAGGGGGTGAAAGGGTTACCTGGGGGGCGATCAAGGGGGTTAAACCTTTATTAGATAATATATTGGGGTACCTGACGCTATAAAAACCTGCGGCGAACCTAAAAAAAATTACCAGCTACCGATCTGCATCACCGACACTAAGACAGCGTTTAGAAAAACGATCGCTTAGTGACAGTGGTGATGGGGGTGAAAGGGTTACCTGGGGGCGATCAAGGGGGTTAAACCTTTATTAGATAATATATTGGGGTACCTGACGCTATAAAAACATGCGGCGAACCTAAAAAAAATTACTGGCTACCGATCTGCATCACCGACACTAAGACAGCGTTTAGAAAAACAATTGCTTAGCGACAGTGGTGATAGGGGGTGAAAGGGTTACCTGGGGGGCGATCAAGGGGGTTAAACCTTTATTAGATAATATATTGGGGTACCTGACGCTATAAAAACATGCGGCGAACCTAAAAAAAATTACTGGCTGCCGATCGGCATCACTGACGCTAAGACAGCGATCAGAAAAATGATCGCTTAGTGACAGTGGTGATAGGGGGTGAAAGGGTTATCTGGGGGGTGATCAGGGGGTTAAACCTTTATTAGGGGGGGTTAGGGGGCTACACTGGACCTAAGACTAAACTTTGGTGACACTTTTACAGTCACAAATGTCACTGATTGCAGTGATCACTAAATAAATGGTCACTGCAATCAGTGACACTGTGACTGGGGGCTGGGGGGGTGATCTGGGGGGTGATCTGGGGTGTCTGGGGGGCCTGGGGGGGCGATTTATGTCCCTATGTGTCCTGGTGTCAGTGTAGTGTTGTGTGTACTGACCTGATGTCTTCTCTTGTACGGCGCTCGGTATATGTGAGCGCCGCACCAGAGATGACATCACTTCCTCCTGCTCCCTCTGTCTGACACAGACAGAGGGGGCATTTCCATTCGCCGGGAGCGATCGCGAGGGGGTGGCCAGAAACGAATGGCTGCCCCCTCATCCCGGAACGCTCCCGGACACTTAGCCACCGCTCACTGTACAGAAGGGGGGTCCGATTGGACCCCCCAACTGTACAAAGGCAATCACGTACACTCTACGTGATTGTGCCTGTCGGTGCCATTCTGCCGACGTATATATACAGTGAGCGGTCGTTAAGTGGTTAAACTAGCAGTATTCTCTGAAGAGTAATCTGTGTTCAGATTCCTCTTTAGTAAGCATTTGGCAGGCAGTAAGGTGGTGTTCTATTGCCTCCTCACCACTTGCTTTAAGTATCAGTAGAATGGGTCACCTTGAGCGGGCAGTACTGCCCACTAAACGTGACAGAGGGGATCATTTTTGCCACACTGCAATACAAAGCATCGCTGCCATGACATGTGTACACCCCTGGCCATTGCAGCTTAATAGGAAGCGGATGAGGGGGACAGTATAAAATGTGGCTCAATCATGTTTTTCTACCGCCAACCCGACTGCTGGTGTAAATGAGGCCTTAATGTGTCTTCATATTGGCTTTCTGTTAATTGCCTACACAGCACCACCCACAGAGAGACAAGCAGCCGGCTGTGTAAACCCATGAACATAGTCACTGTTTGTGATTTCTGGATGGATAAGGGAGGAAGGAGTTGTGATGTGTAGGACATACAGTACATGTGGGGCATATAACTGAGATCCATGAACTATGATTTTTTTTTCTGGCAGATCTGTGCTAAAATTATGCAGACAACCATTTTGACATTAAGTGAGGGATTTTATACAGATACAACCATAATCATTGATGTGTAAAGTACCTCATTACATATACTATCTTGTAACTGCCAATCAGAAAGATACATGTATATGCTTAGACTAATAAAACATGAGTTTAAATTAGACTGAACAGGTTCTCTAGTTTTAATTAGCTTAGTGATTTAGTATGAATTGAATATATATATAAAAAAAAAAATTTCAAGCCTGGATTGTAATAGATGAGTCTTTTAATGGCATTAGGACCGACAAAACATGTCATCGAACTTTTAATAGAATAACCTGTAACAACTGTAGAGGTTTTGCTCACTGATCATACACTTATAGTAAAAACGTGTGTATAAACTGAAAGGTTCATATTTGACCGTAAGCATCGGAAAAAGATAAGGTTGCATTAAAGTGGAACTAAACTGTATCTAAGCACCACAGACAGAAAATGCTATTTAATAAATTTTTAATATTCAAAGCAAACTCACCCATTCATCCATGTCTCTATGCTTTATTTTGTCAAAAAATCACTTTGAAAAATAGGATTTTTATAACAGCTTACCTGTAAAATCCTTTTCTTGGAGTACATCACGGGACACAGAGCACCATAGTCATAACTATGTGGGTTATACGCCACATATAGGTGAATGGACACTGGTACACTCAAAAGACAGGAAGTCCCCCTCCCTATATAACCCCTCCCATCCAGGCAGTACCTCAGTTTTTGTAGAAAAGCAATATATATATATATATATATATCCCAATAAGAGGGGCGGGGCCTCTGTGTCCAGTGATGTACTCCAAGAAAAGGATTTTACAGGTAAGCTGTTATAAAAATCCTATTTTCTTTTTTCGTACATCACGGGACACAGAGCACAATTGTCATAACTATGGGGGATTTCCCAAAGCAATGCCTTCTGAGGGGAGGGAGACACAAATAAAATGGCCCCTGCCAGGCGTGAGGACCTATACTGCTGCCTGCAGCACACTGCACCCGAAGTCGGCATCCTCCTGCCAACTTACATCCATCTGATAGAATTTTGTGAATGTATGTACTGACGACCAAGTAGCGGCCTTGCAAATCTGAGCCACAGAGGCTTGGTGATGCACTGCCCATGAAGCACTGACTGCCCTGGTAGAGTGCGCTTTAACCTGAAAAGGCAGAACTCTTTTCTTCAGACTATAAGCCTGACTAATCACCTGACGAATCCACTTAGCAATAGTTAATTTTGATGCTGCCTGGCCCTTTCTGGGGCCTTCTGGCAGCACAAACAAAACATCAGTTTTCCATATCTGAGCTGTCGCCTTCAGATAGGCCTTGACTGCTCTCACTACTCAAGCGAATGTAACAATCTTTCTTCTGCAGAACAAGGTTTCTGGAAAAAAGAAAGGCACCTTGTCCCTATGAATAATCAAGTATGGCTCTTTACAGGAAAAGCAGCCAATTCTGACACTCTTCTTGCGGAGGTTACCGCAACTAAGAACACCAATTTCTTTGTCAAAAGAAGCAAAGGAATATTGTGTATTGGCTCAAAGGGCTGTCTTTGCAAACCCGACAGAACTAAATTCAGATCCCATGGGCACAAGGGTGACCTGACTGGCGGTCTTATCCAAGTTACCCCTTGTATAAAGGCCCGGACCAAAGAATGCGAAGCAAGCGGCCTTTGGAAAAATACTGCCAAGGCCGAGATCTGACCCTTGATCGTACTCAAGGCCAGCTTCATTTCTACCCCCAACTGTAGAAAGGCAAGAATTATATCTATGACATACTTTCAAGGGTGCCAACCCTTGGTTTCACACCAGGAGGCATAGGCCCTCCAGACCCTATAATAAATGGTCCTATAGACCGGCTTTCTAGCATTAATCAGGGTGGTAATCACTGAACCTGAAAGCCCTTGATTCCTTAGGATGTGGGTTTCAACAGCCACACCGTCAAATTTAGCAACTGTAAGGTAGGATGGAAAACTGGCCCTTGCGACAGCAGGTCTGGATGAGATGGAAGAGTCCACGAATCCTCTACTGCCATCCTCATGATCTCTGCATACCAGGATCTCCTGGGCCACGCCGGAGCTACTAGGATTACTGGCTTCCCTTCCTACTTGATCCTGTGAAGAAGCCGCGGTAGCAGCTGAACTGGGGGGAATGCATAAATCAGTAAAAACTGATCCCCCGGGGTCACTAACGCATCTGTCCCGAGTGCGAGTGGATCCCTTGTTCTTGACACAAAGCTGTCCAACTTCTTGTTAAATCTGAATGCCAACAGATCTACGTTCGGGGTCCCAATCTCTGGCATATGGCCAGAAAAACATTGTCAGGATGAAGGGACCATTCTCCCAGGAACAACTGTTGGTGGCTCAAGAAATCCGCCTGCCAATTCTCCACTCCTGGGATATAGACTGCAGACAGGCAAGGAACATGTTCCTCTGCCCAAGCCAAAATATAGTTCACCTCCGTCTGGGATGCGTGACTTCTGGTGCCCCCTTGGTCATTGATATAGACCACTGCTGTGGCATTGTTGGACTGTATCCTGACGAAACAATTCCGTAACCTGAAACGTCCAGGCTATTAAAGCCAGACGTATTGCCCAAATCTCTAGGATGTTGATGAGCAAGGTTTTCTCTGACTCTAAACATTTCCCTTGGACAGTGGTCTCTTCTAGGACTGCTCCCCAGCCCATAGGCTGGCATCCGTTGTTATCACCATCCAGGTAACCGTAATGAAGGATTTTCCTTTCTGTAAATTCTTGGTTATCGACCACCAACTGAGACTCTGGCGCACTTTTGGGGCCAGATTCATTGGATAATCCAAAGCTTGGGTTTTCTTCCAAGCAGACAGAATATTGTATTGCAACAGTCTTGAATGAAACTGGGCATAGGGAACTGCTTTGAATGAAGCCACCATCTTCCCTAGCAACTTCATGCAAAGGCGAATAGAAGGACCCTTCCTTTCCCTGACCACCTGGACCAGCTCTCTTATAGCGTTGACTTTTGCCTGGGGCAAAAACACTCCTTCCTGGGCTGCATCTATGACCGAGGCCAAATACTCCAGTCTCTTTACTGGTTGAAAGGATGATTTCTCCAGGTTGAGAATCTAACCTAGGTGTTCCAGATACCAGAACGTTCTGGACACCCCCTGGTTTAACCGTGCTACTGACTGATCTACCAGTAGCAGGTTACCTAGGTATGCCGTTACTGCTATACCCTGGCCCCTTAGTCTTGCTAGTACTGGGTCCAAAACTTTCGTAAATACCCAGGGAGTGGTGGCTAACCCGAAGGGTAAAGCCACGAACTGAAAGTGGCGCTGTTCCACCGCAAAACGCAGAAACGTCTGATGAGCGGGGAAAATTGGCAGATGTAGATATGCATCTTTGATGCCTATTGATGCTAGAACTTCTCCTCCCTTTAGCACCTGTGCGTTTTAGCAACTGTGCATTTTAGCATCTGTGCATTTTGCCAACTGTGCGTTTTAGCAACTGTGCATTTCAGCATCTGTGCGTTTTAGCAATTGTGTGATTTAGCAACTGTGCATTTCATTTTTGCAACTGTGCGTTTTAGCAACTGTGCATTTCAGCATCTGTGTGTTTTAGCAACTGTGCATTTAGTTTTTGCAACTGTGCGTTTTAGCAACTGTGCATTTCAGCATCTGTGCGTTTTTGCAACTGTGCGTTTTAGCAACTGTGCATTTCAGCATCTGTGCGTTTTAGCAACTGTGTGATTTAGCAACTGTGCGATTTAGAAAGTTTGCAGTTGGTCCTATACATTAGACCTGTAGGATACCAAGCACATATGCACTATATTGGAGATACCACTCCCTAAAATGCACCCACGCTCATGTCTTTCAAACATGAACTTTAAAAACATGCAATTAAGCAATAAATTTGCAAGCACGTATATTATGCTGTTCCTACCCACAAGCAGATAATGACACTATTAATGTGAACTGCTAATCATCCAGTGGTGTATCTACTTTACAGATGTACATGCCCCTTGGATAGGCAGAAAATATGAAGCATGTAATCATGACTGTCTGCACCCAGTTCCCCAAGCAAGTACTCTCACACTCACGGGCCACCGTTCTGTCTCCAAGGCCTATCTGACGTGTCACCACACGGCAACGGCCGGCCTTCCTGCCTAAAATAAAAAAATAGGCTAGACTTGAGCAAACCTGCACCCTCTAGTGGCTGGGGAAGAAACAGCAACCTGCATAAAGTAAGGGAGCATAGCATGATTGAACAGCACACTGCTCCCAGTGGCTACCGGGAAAAACAGACAGTCAGATCTCTCTCTTTTTAAAATAGAAACTGCAAACAAATGCAGACTTACCATTCCTTGCTGCAGGACTCTGTAGATAGCAGGAGTCCAATCTTCACTCATCACGGCGAGCTTTGTCATGACAAACTTTCAGGGACCGGGTCCTCCTTGTATATGAAGTCCACTCCCCTGGACCTGTATAGCACCCTGCCAGAGCAATTTTTTGGTATAGTTTACACGTGACCAAGGTGCTGACTCAGGGTCCAGCTCTCAAAAGAGAAGCATTACAGGCAGAAACCTCGCTCTTCTTCCCCAAGGCTCGGGTACCATCCATTTGGCTCTTTCAGGCACTTTAGATGGATCCAATTGCATAGCCCCTTGATCCCATCAGGGATTTCTTAGCGGAGCTCTTCTTAGCACTTCATTAACCGTGACCAACACCTTAGACACTGGCGAAAAAACTGAGGTACTCCCTGGATGGGAGGGGTTATATAGGGAGGGGGACTTCCTGTCTTTTGAGTGTACCAGTGTCCATTCACCTATAGGTGGCATATAATCCACATGGTTATGACTATGGTGCTCTGTGTCCCGTGATGTTATAAAAATAAATACCTCTCTAACATTTCTAGTCATGCCCATTTTGAGTAAGGGTAGATGATTCATGTAGCTGAAAAAAACCTCCTGAAGACTTCTGGGATTAATGACATAATTTTGACCTAGGCTAGAAAACAACTGAACAAATGTAAAAAAAAAAAAAAAAAAAAGAAAATATAATCTACCTTCCTATCTATTTACAAATGCTAGCAGCAAAGGGATTAAAATTGTTAATGTTGATTGAAAGAATTTCGTTCCGCTTTAAGATTCATTACTGGTGCTCGACCTTACATTGCTAGCAAAAGCTAGCAAGCTACTTTTTTTTATAAAGATTGAGGGCTACATAACATGATGTTGAGAGTTTTGAAACGTTTCATTTGATGTAACTTACACCCCTCAGCCTACACTACAGTATCATTGGTACACTCTTCTAATGTTCTGGCCTGTTTGTACTAATCCAAGGCTTGTCCTTTAACTTGAGAGCTTATATCTGAGAACTGTAAAGAAGCACAGGCAACTGGACTTCTGAGGCATAATAAAAATATTTACCGGTAATTGCTGGGTGGACACGATCAGAGCTGCACTATCTACCTTCAAGAGACCCACATCGGTCATTTAACCACTTGCCTACTGGGCACTTTCACCCCCTTCCTGCCCAGGCCAATTTTCAATTTTACACTGTACCCATATGAAATGTTATAATTTTTTTTCACACAAATAGAGCTTTTATTTGGTGGTATTTAACCAGTTGCCGACCGTGTCACGCAGATATACTTCGGCACAATGGCACTGGTGGGCGAAATCCCATACGGGTATGTCCTACCCATTTTTGGCCATCAGAGGGCGTGTGCCGGCCACTCGCGATCACGTGCACGAGCGCCAGCACAGGGATTTGTGTGTGTAAACACACAAATTCCTGTGCTGTCAGAGGAGAGGAGCTGTCATGGATATGCAGTAGTGTTTGTCTGTCAGCTTACCTTCCTTCCCATGTGTTCATCTTAGAGGCCTGAGCCCTTTCACCTGGCTTCCTTTATAATCTCCTCCCAGCCTGACTCCACCCCAGGCCCTATCACTGAACACTATATTAACCTGTGCACTGCAAGCCTGCTTTGCTGATCAACGTGTTTGTTAGGCATTGTGTGTTTGGGTTCCTGCCTGCCGTGTGCTACGTCTGTCTCTCTGTTACGTTATTGGCTTGTCCCCGACTAATCCCTGTCTGCTCGTGACCCTTGACCTTCGGCTCGTTCTTTCGTTATCCTTGTCTGCTTGTGGCCCCTGACCTTCAGCTTGTTATTCGGTTCTCTCTTATCTCGTGCTGTTGCTTCCCCTCTTTTCCCCTTATCCTACGGGGCGTGAGCTAGGAAACTCCAGGGGCCGCGACCTGGTCCCAGCCTGCAGCTTAACATCCTCACCACTAGAGGCCCTGGAGAAGACCAGCTGGGTCTTAGACTCCGCGCCCTGGGGAATCTTGGCTCTAGCTTCCGTTAGGATCCCGGTTGTGCTCCTCTGGTCCCGCTTTCCACAACCACCCAGTTTCCTATCCGCAGAAGCCAGCCATAGGGTTCACTACCTCGCGGTGCACTCCTGTCCCCCTACGGTGTGCATCTGTCACCTGGCCACAGGTGACCCTGACAGTTTGATCAGCCATGAACCCGGCTGACATCCCGTTACCCGTGGATGATCCGTTGCAGGCCATAGTTTGCAGACTTGAAACCCAGGAATCGAATCAGACTCAGGTGATGCGATTCCTCCAGGATCTGGCTTCTCGCTTCGAGCAGCTTCAGGCCTCCTTGGGAACCCTGAATCCGCAACCCCAAGTACAACCAGCGGCTGTACCTATCGCACCAGTCGCAGCCACACACTCACTACAACTGCCAGCTCCGTCCCGTTTCTCTGGGGACTCCAAGGCTTGCAGGGGGTTCCTTAGCCAATGCACAATTCATTTTGAGCTCCAGCCCCAAAACTTCCTGTCTGATCGGGCTAAGGTAGCCTATATCATTTCCCTCCTCTCTGGTGAAGCTTTAGCCTGGGCAGCCCCTCTGTGGGAACTGAATGATCCAGTGGTTTCTAGCCTGTCTGGCTTCTTGAAACTTTTTCGGAATATCTTCGAAGAACCGGCTCGTGTCTCTTCAGCGGCCAGCGCCCTTTTACGTCTCCGCCAAGAGTCTGCTTCTGTGGGACAGTATGCCCTTCATTTCCACATACTGTTGGCTGAGTTGAGCTGGAACAATGAGGCCTTAGTCGCAACCTTTTTGCATGGCCTGTCTGATAGAGTGAAGGATGAATTAGCAGGAAGAACCATCCCCACTGATCTGGCCGGCGTTATCTCCTTGTGTAACCAGATCGATATTCGCTTTCAGGAGAGGACCTTAGAAAAGCAACGCCAGCACTCCTTGGTTCTTAGTCAGCCTGAGCTCCCCTCTCTTCGACCCGTAGAGCATCTCCTACCAGCTGAGGAACCCATGCAGCTGGGTCGGACCAGGCTATCCCCCGAGGAACGTGCTAGGCGCAGAACTCTTGGTCTGTGTCTTTACTGTGGGGGCAAAGGTCATTTTCGTGACACTTGCTCTCTTTGTCCAGAAAAACGTTCGGGTCCACTTCATCTGGAAAGTGGAGTATTGGACCCAGAAATATCACCTTCCCCTTCTCGTCTTCTGCTTTCTGTGTTCCTTCATGTTGGTGCTTCTTCTCATTCGGTCTCAGCATATCTGGATTCCGGAGCCGCTGGTAATTTTATGGACTGGGAAATCGCATCGTCCATGAGACTTACTCTTTTGCCCCTCACCACACCATTGGTGGTCTTGGCGATTGATGGTACGGTTCTCCCAGGGGGACCTATCCGCTTCCAGACCCTCCCTGTTAAGATGTCGGTAGGGACACTCCACCAGGAGTGGATATCCTTCCTTATCTTACCCAAGGCCTCAACGCCGATAATTTTGGGTCTCCCATGGTTACAGCTCCATTCTCCTCATGTGGACTGGACTACTGGACAGATCCTGGCTTGGGGTCCCTCCTGTTCCTCATCCTGCCTACCCAAGGTTGCCCCCTGTGAATCTGAGCCGGTCATTCATTCCAGTTTGCATAACCATTTACATTTCTCTGTCCCTAACCACCCTTGGATGCACAGCCAGGCTAGCTTGTCTACAAGTCCTGCAGTCGCTACGTCTTGCGATGCGATTCAGGTAGTCACTACACCTGACTCAGCTATTCACTCTGCCTCTGTACTAGTTATGCCAGTCCAGCCCATGCCCAGTGAGCCTCCTACTTTTTCTTGTTCGGGACATTCTGCTTGTCCTTCAGCTATTCAGTTTGACTCCGGCGACATGTCACCTTCTAACCAACCTGACTTCAGGGTTCCACTGACATCTGCCCAGTCTGATGGTCCTGTGCAAGATGACCAGTTCCCCTTTAAGGGTCTAGGGGACCCTCCTCAGATTCCTGTTGATCCTCTCATGCCCTTGCTTATTCCTAGAGAGCCTTTGGTCCTCAATAGATCTTCTTGTCATCTCCCTACCTCGTTTTCGGTCTCTGAGGATAATCTTAAGTACGAGGTTAGACAAGTTCTGGATTCTCGGCTCTGCAGAGGCATTCTTCAGTACCTTGTGCATTGGAGAGGTTTTGGTCCTGAGGAGGCGTCTTGGATCGCTGCATCTGATGTCGCTGCACCTCATCTGTTGAGAAGGTTTCATCAGAGATTTCCCTTTAAGCCTGGGCCCAGGCGGGGGAGGGCCCATAAGAGGGAGGGTACTGTCATGGATATGCAGTAGTGTTTGTCTGTCAGCTTACCTTCCTTCCCATGTGTTCATCTTAGAGGCCTGAGCCCTTTCACCTGGCTTCCTTTATAATCTCCTCCCAGCCTGACTCCACCCCAGGCCCTATCACTGAACACTATATTAACCTGTGCACTGCAAGCCTGCTTTGCTGATCAACGTGTTTGTTAGGCATTGTGTGTTTGGGTTCCTGCCTGCCGTGTGCTACGTCTGTCTCTCTGTTACGTTATTGGCTTGTCCCCGACTAATCCCTGTCTGCTCGTGACCCTTGACCTTCGGCTCGTTCTTTCGTTATCCTTGTCTGCTTGTGGCCCCTGACCTTCAGCTTGTTATTCGGTTCTCTCTTATCTCGTGCTGTTGCTTCCCCTCTTTTCCCCTTATCCTACGGGGCGTGAGCTAGGAAACTCCAGGGGACGCGACCTGGTCCCAGCCTGCAGCTTAACATCCTCACCACTAGAGGCCCTGGAGAAGACCAGCTGGGTCTTAGACTCCGCGCCCTGGGGAATCTTGGCTCTAGCTTCCGTTAGGATCCCGGTTGTGCTCCTCTGGTCCCGCTTTCCACAACCACCCAGTTTCCTATCCGCAGAAGCCAGCCATAGGGTTCACTACCTCGCGGTGCACTCCTGTCCCCCTACGGTGTGCATCTGTCACCTGGCCACAGGTGACCCTGACAGGAGCCCTATCGTTTCTTCCTACGAAGTAGGAAAAACGATAGGGCTTCTCTCCTAGTCACTCACATCCCCACACCGTTAGAACATGCAGAGGGAACACATATTTAACCCCTTGATTGCCCCCTAGTGTTAATACCTTCCCTGCCAGTGACATTTACACAGTAATCAGTGCATTTTTATAGCACTGATCGCTGCATAAATGCCAATGGTCCCAAAAAAGTGTCAAAAGTCTCCGATCTGTCTTTTACATTGTCCCAGTACCGCTAAAAATCGCAGATGACCGCCATTACTAGTAAAAAAAAAAAAATGCCAAAAATCTTTCCCATAGTTTGCAGACGCTATAACTTTTGCGCAAACCAATCAGTATATGCTTATTGCGATTTTGGGGATATTTATTATAGCAAAAAGTTAAAAAATCTTTTTTTTTTCAAAAATTGTTGTTAGTTTTTTTGTTTATAGCGCAAAAAATAAAAACTGCAGAGATGATCAATACCACCAAAAGAAAGCTCTATTTGTGGGAAAAAAGGGACGCAAATTTAATTTGGGTACAGCGTGGCATGACCGCGCAATTGTCAGTTAAAGCGACGCAGTGCCAAATTGTAAAAAGTGCTCTGGTCAGGAATTGGGTAAAACTTTCCTGGGGCTGAAGCGGTTAATCACTACTGGGGTTTTTTTGCTAAACAAACAAAAAAATCCAAACATTTAAAAAAAAAACTGTTTTCATAATTTGTTATAAAATTTTGCAAACAGTTAATTTTTCTCCTTCATTGATGTGTGCTGATGAGGCTGCACTGATAGGCACTGATAAGGTGGCACTGATGGGCACTGATAAGGCAGCATTGATGAGGCGGCACTGATAGGTGGCTTTAATAAGTGGCACTGATAGGTGGGACTGAAGCACACTGATAGGTGGCACTGATAGGCAGCACTGATGATGAGACACTGATGGGCATCACTGATCGCCACTGATAGGTGGCACTGGTGGGCATTCAAAAGTGGCACTGATTTGCACTTATATGTGGCACAGGTGGGCACAGATGAGGCGGCGGCTCTCCTTGTTCGGGACCAATGTCCCTCAGGCTCTGACAGCAGCTGGTGATCAGGATTTTTTTTCTCCTCACGCTGATAGCGTGAGAAAAAAAAAAGCCGATTACTGGCTCTGTTTACATCACGTGATCAGCTGTCATTGGCTGACATCTGATCACGTGGTAAGGGGTCGGGATCGGCCCCCTTACTCCGATCTATGATCAGCCGAGTCTCATTGACTCACTGTGTACAGAGCGCACTGTGTACATAGACGCCCTCCCGGCAAATTAGGCCCACGCTGTAGCCGTCTTTCGGCTATAACGCAGGCGCGAAGGGGTTAAAACAATCAAGATGCCCCAGTCCTGAAACTTGAAGTGTGCTTTTTTGTCATGTATATGCAGTAGGGATTAGTTTCACAATGCAGAAATTGAGGAGATAAAAAGACTGCCCCCTTATTATTCACAAAGAGAGACACACACCTCTTTTCAATTGCTTTATGCAGAAAAAAAATCTAAAAGGTGACCACAGCATGGTGGTCTTAAAGTGTTACTAAACCCAGGACACTGCATTCACTAGATCTGGTCTCCCATAATACATAGAACATGGAAATGCAATTCTTTTAGTAAATATAAACTGCTAAATACATTTTCTCATCAGCAGTATATCAGAGTATAAATAGCTTTGTTATTCCATGTACAAAACTGGCAGTATGGAAATTAGAACCTTCTCTTTTCCAGCTCCTAAATTACTCTTTCTCAAGTATGAGTACTGCCCTCTTACAGAGAGTTAGATTCTATGAAGAAAACTCTTATTAGAATGCCAATTTATCAGAAAATATGACTCTTAACAGCAAGTCACAGCCTACCTTATTTTCCCAGCAGTTCCCTTAAGACAGGCAATCAGGGAATGATCCCCTTTGTACCAAAGTGTCATTAATAATAAGAATCTCACTGCCATTATTTAGATTAAGGTCTGTCTTAGACATTTGAATCTTATGATTAAAGTGATATTAAAGTGAATGTAAACCTGATTTATGAAATTTGACCTAAGCACATATTTCTGTAGTGTTTTCTTATCTCTCTCCAAAGCACTAAGTCGCATGTGTTTCTGCTGTTTCGTTGCTCTGTTATCAGCATGACAACTTCTGACAAGTTTCCTGTCAACCAAGATAAAACCAGCCTGAAATTTGTGTCGGGGGAGGTTGCTAGAAATAGATTAGCACAGAGCTTGTCTTGTCACAGCACAGCTCTGCACATTGCTTTCTTCCTTTGCCTATGTGGGGGGGGGGGGGGCGGGTGTGTGTGCCTTTTCTCCAATCAGCTGTGTTAGCTGTATGCCAAGAATCCAGTCCCAGTGCTTAACAGGAAGAGAAAATCTCTAACACTATGTGCACTTTCTAAAAAATATATAAAGCTGAAGACAGCAGATATGCATGTAAAACTTATGAAGGGAGATTTGTTTCATCCCTGTGTATCATCTGAGGCTGTTCACTTCAACTGGATATATGTGAGGGTTTACATCCACTTTAAAGCTTTGTATTTTTTTTACATTAAAATAATAAACATGTTTTGCTCTGTGTCTGCTCTGTGCAGTGGTTGTCTGCTCTGTGCAGTGGTTTTGCACTGAGCAACCCCAATTCTCCTCTTCTCAGGTCCCCCGCCAGCACTTCTGGCCCCTCCCTCCTGACGAGTGCCGCTACAGCAAGCAACTTGCTATGGCGGCACCCAGGCAGGCTCCCATGGCTCTGCCCTGCCCCTCTCTTTCCTCATTGGCTCACTGGCTGTGATTGACAGCAGCAGGATCCGATGGCTCCCACTCCAGTCTCAGCCCATGAGAAGGGAGAGTCCCCAGAGAGCCGAGGCTCTTGTGCACAGCACTGGAGGAAGATCAGGCTCAGGTAAGTATAAGGGGGGCTGCTGCATAGAGAAGGTTTTTTACCTTCTTGCATAGAATGCATGAAGGCAAAAAAACCTTGAGCTTTTAGAACCACTTTAACGTCTTTCTCTTTAATTGTACCTACTTTTAAGCCTACAATAAGGCTTTCCTGTTGGTACTGTAAATATTGCCTAAACTTGCACCATTTAGGAGATTATTACTATATACGCTGCGCCCGCTCGTGCCGTTTCCTCAGGGCCCCGTGCCGTGACTGGCGGCTCCCGCACTCATGCGCGGGAATAACGTCATCGTTACAGCGACGGAGCCCGCGAACCCGGAAGTAACTCCGGGAAAGATGTCGGCCCTGTCAGTAGTGTGCCGGCGCCGTTTCAGGGCATTGTTCTAAGGTAAGTATTTCATAATGAGCTAGTATGCGATGCATACTAGCTCATTATGCCTTTGTCTTGCAGGTTTATTTTTTATTTTTTTATTTGGAGGTTTACAACCTCTTTAAAAAATCAAGCAGAGAGAAACACAAACATTTGAAAGAACACCTACCCATCCCATATGGGAGGGGATCTCTGAAAGCGAATTATAATGGATAAGGCAAACCTCTGAATGTGGTAGATTGAGTACAATTCCTGATTTTAGCACCGTTTCAGGGTTTCCTGGGTAGCAGTAGCAGTTGACTGGCTGGTCTCACTTGTTGCCTAGAATTGCTCTTAATTCAGGGCTAATATTTATATGGAAAGACATTACCCTTTCTCTGTAAAACAAGCCACTGTTGGAGCTTCTAACATATCTAACATATTCAAAATGTATTTCATTCCGTTCAGCTCTGTGCTTTCATGCTTTGTTCAAAACCTACATCTGGAACACTTGTCAGAATTATGAGAACCTCATTTTTCACCTGTTTATGTGCTACAATAAGGCATAATCAGAGGGCACACATATAATGCTCTATTCATGCCACAAAATGGCACCCTTCTTTTACAAAAAAAGATGGTAAGATTATCATTTAATAGATCACAATACCTCCCTCATTATAACAGATGGGGAACAGTGACACGGGGAAGATAACAGCTGTGACATGTTTGATGAATGCTCAGAAAGGATTGTAAACCATGAAAACAAACATAATACTTGTTCCCATTCCACTGTTCCCTGCTGTCTTATGGCATTGGCACAGAAGCCAAGTATAACATTTCTTGCTAGTCTATCCTGACTTTCACCTGTCAGATTAAAGTGTCATGTAACAGCAAGACTGATACAGTGCTGTACTAAGAAGAGGAATACAATTCCATTCTCCTTTCAAATGGAGGTCCTGGCATCATCTGAGAGTAATGCAAAAATTTCCATTTCAATTGGGTAAGCAAAAAATGTATGCAGACTGCTAAGAATAATAAATACTGGTATTGCTGCTATGAATCTTCTTTTTGTCTATTGTATAAACACTGCTAAGAGTTTCACTGAGCCAGTCAGCAGTCTCACAGTTATATTGCACTGCGTTGCTGAAAATTCGTGTTGTTAGGGATTACATAAAAAAAGGGATTTTTATAACAGCTTACCTGTAAAATCCTTTTCTTGGAGTACATCACGGGACACAGAGCGACTTAGTCATTACTAATGGGTTATATAGATTACCTTCAGGTGTTGGCACTGGCCAATTCCAAACCGGAAGTACCCTCCCCTATATAAGCCCCTCCCATCCAGGAGCACCTCAGTTTTGTAGCAAAGCAATAAGTGTCCCAAAAAGAGGGGTGGGAGCTCTGTGTCCCGTGATGTACTCCAAGAAAAGGATTTTACAGGTAAGCTGTTATAAAAATCCCTTTTTCTTTTTCGTACATCACGGGACACAGAGCGACTTAGTCATTACTAATGGGACGTCCCAAAGCAATGCCAAATGAGGGGAGGGATACACTATACATAAGCTGGGCGCCATCAGGCATGAGGCTCTTTTGCGGCCTGCAACACACTGCGCCCAAAGGCGACATCCTCCTGACTTCTGACGTCTACCTGGTAGAATCTAGTAAACATGTGTACTAAGGACCATGTTGTGGCCTTACAGACTTGAGCCAGGGAGGCTTGGTGATGCACTGCCCATGAAGTTCCAACTGCTCTTGTGGAGTGCGCCCTAACTTTGAACGGAGGCGGTCTCCTTTTCAAGCCATAGGCTTGTATTATGACCTGTCGAATCCACTTGGCTAAAGTAGATTTTTGATGCTGCCTGACCCTTTCTGGGGCCTTCCGGCAGAACAAACAAAGTATCCGTTCTACGAATCTGAGCAGTGGCCTTAAGATAAGCTTTAACTGCTCTTACTACATCCAAAGAATGCAATAACTGTTCCTCTACCGAACTAGGTTTGGGGAAAAAGGAAGGAAGAACCACATCTTGGTTCAAATGGAACCTCGATACCACCTTAGGAAGAAGGCTGGATGAGGACGTAATACTACTCTGTCCTTATGGACAACCAGATATGGCTCCTTACAGGACAAGGCGGCTAATTCCGATACTCTTTTAGCCGAACAAATGGCTACTAAGAATATCAATTTCCTGGTGAAAAGAACCAAGGAAATGTGCCGCAATGGTTCAAATGGTTGTTTCTGTAGAACCGACAGAACCAGGTTTAAGTCCCATGGACATATGGGAATACTAACCGGAGGGCTAATACGCATCACTCCTTGTATGAAAGCTTTGACTAATGAATGCAAAGCCAAGGGCCTTTGAAAAAATATTGACAAGGCCGTCTGACCCTTGATAGTACTCAAGGCAAGCTTCCTATGTACAGCCCACTGTAGGAAGTCCAGAATCCTACCTATTACGTACTTACGTGGATGCCATTTCTTGGCCTCACACCACGTGATGTACGCCTTCTAGATCCTATAATAGATCTGCCTGGATACCGGCTTCCTGGCATTGATCATGGTAGATACCACATGATTAGAGAGCCCTCTCTTTTTTAGAATGTGGGCTTCAATAGCCAGGCCGTCAAACCTAGGGCTGGTAAGGAAGGGTAGTATATCGGTCCTTGCGAAAGCAGGTCCGGACGATGTGGGAGGGTCCAAGGACTTCCCACTGACATTTTTACAATCTCCGCGTACCATGCCCTTCAGGGCCACGCTGGAGCCACCAGAATCACTGGTTTCTTTTCTACCCTGATTCTGCGGATTAATCGCGGTGGGAATGCATATATCAGCTTGAACTGATCCCAAGGGAACACGAGGGCATCCGAACCGCAAGCTAGGGGATCCTTTGTGCGAGACACAAATCTGTCCACCTTTGCGTTGAATCTGGATGCTAGCAGATCTACATCCGGTGTTCCCCACCGCTGGCATATTGCCTGGAAAACCTCGGGGTGAAGAGACCATTCCCCCAGGCATAATTGCTGGCGACTTAAAAAGTCCGCTCTCCAATTTTCCACTCCTGGGGTGAAAACCGCGGATATGCTGTGACATATCTTTCTGCCCATTCCAGGATGCAATTCGCTTCCCTCTGGGCTGCACGACTCCTGGTGCCACCCTGGTGATTGATATATGCCACTGCTGTGGCATTGTCTGATTGAATTCTGACAGGTGACCCTTGGAGTTTGGATGTCCATGCTACTAGGGCATACCGGGCTGCTCGTATCTCTAAGAGATTGGTGGGCAGGGCCTTCTCTGCTTCTGACCACTTGCCCTGGAGAGACCATTGCTCCAGTACTGCCCCCCAGCCTATGAGGCTGGCATCTGTAGTGACCACCTTCCAAGAAACCGGACTGAAGGGTTTCCCTTTTTCCAGATTCTGGGGCACCAACCACCAATGGAGGCTCTTGCGAACGGAAGGGGACAGGGACATTGGTAAGTCTAAAGCCTGAACGTTTTTTGTTCCAGGCTGACAGTATGGCCCTCTGCAAGTTCCTTGAATGGAATTGACCGTATGGTACTGCTTCGAATGAAGCCACCATTTTTCCCA
This sequence comes from Rana muscosa, assembly GCA_029206835.1. Classification (NCBI taxonomy): domain Eukaryota; kingdom Metazoa; phylum Chordata; class Amphibia; order Anura; family Ranidae; genus Rana; species Rana muscosa. The sequence goes on from CM055123.1 coordinate 168,030,504, forward strand.
GCAGCCTCATACACAGGCGTATGGATGGTTTTCTTTTTTGTACCCACTAAGTGGGTCAAATCTTTCAAAGACGACACCTTTTCTGGAGGTAAGAAAATCTTTCTCTGATTTGAATGCAGTCTTAGCCCCCAAGTATTCCAGACTTTTGACTGGTTTTAGGGCTGACTTGTCTCGGTTGATAATGCAACCGTGAGATTCCAGATACTTGATTATCTTGTGAACGACCACTTCTAGTTTTTCTCACTGAGTGGTCTATCAGCAACAAGTCGTCTAGATATGCCATTATCGTTACACCTTGTGTTCCTAGTTTGGCCAATCGTAGGGCCAGAATTTTTGTGAACACTCGTGGTGCTGTGGCCAGACCGAAAGGTAAGGCTCTGAACTGAAAATGGCGCCCTTCTACTGCAAAGCGTAGAAATTTCTGGTGGGCCGGACAGATGGGAATATGCAAATAAGCATCCCTTATGTCGATCGAGGCTAACCATTCCTGCCCTTGTAGGGCGGTGGCCACTGATCGGATCGACTCCATCCGAAAAAGTCCTGATATGTAGGAACTTGTTTAGCCCTTTTATATTTAATATGGGCCTCACGTCCCCATTTGGTTTGGGGACTGTGACAAGGTTCGAGTAAAACCCGAACCCGCTTTCTTCCAAGGGAACCTTCATGATTACCCTTGGAGCAATAGTTGTTCTAGTGCCAGAAGGAGTTTCTTGTTACCCTGTGATTGTCCCTGATTTCTGCCCCCTGGATTTGACCGCGGAGGCCGTCGGAACTGTTTCACAGCCGATGTGCCAGGGACTGGAGAAGTAGGCCTCTTAAAAGAAGGACTTCTACCCTTATTCTTAACCGGCAAGAGTGTACTTTTACCGGCAGAAGTTTTCTGGATATATTTGTCCAGATCTTCTCCAGATAAGCGTTCTCCATGAAATGGGAAGCTAATCAGCAATTTCTTACAGGGAGCTTCAGCAGACCAGTTTTTGAGCCATAGAAGCCTACGCATATGTCTACAGACAGCGTAAAGCGGGATGCCTGTTGGATTGTATCCTTTATGGCGTCCACCGCAACACAAGGCTCTAGGTAGGTCAGCTAGGGCAAGAGCCTGCTGATCTGGTAAGTCCCTTAAGACTTGTTTCAACTGATCTTTCATTGCTTGGCAGACTCCAATCGCTGCTACTGCAGGTTGTGTCACCATGCTTGCTGTAGAGAAAGCAGATTTTAGTAAAGACTCCAATTTTTTATCTATTGGGTCTTTGAACATTGGAACATTATCTACTGGACATGTCAGTGATTTATTTACACAAGAGATGGCTGTGTCCACTGTAGGGACCCTCCATTTTTTTATGAACTTATCCTCCATGGGATAGATCACTGAAAATCTCTTGGGGGGAGTAAATATTTTATCAGGATGCTCCCAATCCTGGTAAATAAGCCCTTCCAATAAAGGGTGGATTGGGAAGGAACAGACAGCCTGGGGAGCTTTCAGCGACCCCAGCGAGGAAACCGTAGTGGTTGATGGTTCCGCCAGAGGCATTTTAAATGCTGATCGGACCATGTTAGTCAGAGACTGAACCCATAATCTTTCAGCCTGAGATGCTGAGAAAGGTTCTTCCACTGTTGATTCCTCTATAACTGAATCAACCTCATCCTGATCCCCTTCAGGTAGGTCGATCTCTGTGTGAGGCTGTTCCTCCACTAACAGGCACTCTGAAGGAGGAGACGGAGATCGGACGCGCTTTCCCTGTGACAGGGAAGCAGTGATCAATGCTGTTAATCTCTCTTCCAATCCTCCCAGAGTTGAGGATAAAACCTCCTCTGTTATATATACAGGAGCAGGTGGACTGGGGACAGCCGCAGCAACAGGCACTCCTGCGGGGTTCCTACGGCTACTGACCTCTGAATTTTCAGGGGAGATTGGTGCAGTACAAGCATGCCCAATATCCTCAGAGCCCGATGGAGACCCCTTTGGCTTCCTGGAAGACTTATTTCCGGAGCGTCTGGACGACATATCCTTTAAGCACAAAGCTGAGGTATTCCCGTCGTCATACACCAATTTTGCTGGTAATAGTCTAACACAGTTGCTGCTATATACCAGCTGGTGTCCACTAAAGTGCCTTTCTATGGGGATGCCTGCATCAACCGCCTCTGTGTGCCACCGTTTTGTTGCTAGCTCTGTTTGCATCCAGCTGACACTTGTACTGTGTCTTTTATACATGCTGGGATGCCTGCACATGTGCAGAAGCGCCGCGGCGCGTATCGAGCGTCATCCACCCGCCCCTTTTTTTCATAGGAGGCGCGTGCACGCGCCCGCGCGCGCGCCCGTGCGCCATTGGCGCCCTTTTTTGAAACCAAGCAGGGACTAGGAGCCAGGGCCCTTTTTGCCGGAGGGCCTGTGCGGTGGATGAGCGCAGCAACAGGGCAGAGGAACTGGATTCCCACAGAGAAACTTACCAACTGCCTGGATCTTTTGACTTGAGAAAACCAAAGATCCACATGACAAGAAAAATGGACCACAGCGGCCTCTAGTGGTTTAACACAGGTACCGCGGTCCTCTTTTTTTTTTTTTCTTGACTACTATTAAAATTTTACATTTTTCAGTAGTTATAGGCATACACAGATATTAGCGGGAATACCGTTAGGTAACAGACAGAAAGACAAATTAGGCTTGGGGGTCCCCCAATAGAACCAAGTTCCTGGGGGCCCCCACTTACCTGTTCCCCACCGCAAGACTCTGTTTGGTCCACAGAAGCCCAAACTTCACCTATCACGGCAGGCATTGTAATTAAACCTTCAGGGACAGGGTTCCCAAGGATTCCACTCCCCTGGACCTGTATAGCACCCTGCACAGAAAACATCTTGGTCGTGGGTATGACCAGAGCTCTGGATCCCAGGGTCCAGCCCTTCTAAGAGAGGCATTACAGGCAAAACCTTGCTCTTCTGTTGCAAGGCCCGGGTACCGACTGTTTAGCTATGAAGCTTTTTTGGTGGGATCCGGAACAGCTTACTAAGGCCCGTAAAAGAACCTGTACGCAAGCCCAGGAAAACACATGTTACTCTTTGGCCAACACCTTAGACACTGGCAAAAAACTGAGGTGCTCCCGGATGGGAGGGGCTTATATAGGGGAGGGTACTTCCGGTTTGGAAGTTGCCAGTGCCAGCACCTGAAGGTAAACTATATAACCCATTAGTAATGACTAAGTCGCTCTGTGTCCCGTGATGTACGAAAAAGAAAGGATATTACCGGTTATTGTTCATGAAACAAAGGTTCATATACACTACTGTGTAATAGTTTTAGGCAGGTGTGAAAAAAATGCCGTAAATTAAGAATGCTTTTGGAAATAGAAGTGTTAATAGTTTCTTTTTATAAATTAACAAAATTAAAAGTAAATGAACAGAAGAGAAATCCAAATCAAATCAATATTTGGTGTGACCACCCTTTGCCTTCGAAACGGCATCAATTTTTCTAAGAACACCTGTGCATAGTTTTTGAAGGAACTCGGCAGGTAGGCTGTTAAAAACATCTTGAAGAACTAACCACAGATCTTCTGTGGATATAGACTGCCTCAAATACTTATGTCTCTTCATTTAATCCCAGACAGGCTCAATGATGTTGAGATCAAGGCTCTGTGAGGGTCAAACCATCACTTCCAGCACTCCTTGTTTTTCTTTATGCTGAAGATAGTTCTTAATGACATTGGTTGCATGTTTGTGGTTGTTGTCCTGCTGCAGAATAAATTTGGGGCCAATCACATTCCTCTCTGATGGTATGGCATGATGGATAAATATCTGCTTGTATTTGTTATCATTGAGGACACCATTGATCCTGTCCAAATCTTCAACTCCCCTTGAAGAAATGCAGCCCCAAACTTGCAAGGATCCTCCACCATGCTTCACTGTTGCCGGCAGACACCTATTATTGTACTCCTCTTCAGCCCTTCAGCAAACAAACTACCTCCTGCTACAGCCAAATATTTCAAATTTTGACTCCTCAGTCCAGACCTGCTGCCATTGTTCTGCACCCTGGTTCCTATGTTTTCATGCATAGTTGAGTCACTTAGCCTTGTTTCCACATTGGGGGTAATACTTTTTGGGCACAATTCTTCCATGAAAACCAATTCTGGCCAGACTTCTCTGGACAGTAGATGGGTGCATCTGGGTCTCATTGGTTTCCGCCAGTTCTGTGCTGATGGCGCTACTGGACATCTTCCGATGTCAGGGGGGAAGTAAGCATGATGTGTCTTTCGTCTGCTGCATTAAGTTTCCTTGGCTGACCACTGCGTCTACGGTACTCAACATTTCCCGATCAATGGCATCCTCAATGCTGAGAAATACAGGCAGATACTTGTTCATCTTGCCATACCCCTTATTCTGCAGCAGGACAATGACCCCAAACATACAGCCAATGTCATTAAGAACTATCTTCAGCGTGAAGTCCTGGACAAGAAGTCCTGGAAGGAATGGTTTGGCCCCCGCAGAGCCCTGATCTCAACTTTATCAAGTCTGTGTGGGATTACATGAAGAAAGACAGAAGGATTTGAGGCAGCCTACATTCACAGAAAATCTGTGGCTAGTTTGCCAAAATGTTTGGAATAACCTACCTGGTTATTAGAAGGGTTACAAACCCTCTAAGTTCCAATTGTTGCTGTCTATAAATGGTCTTTTTATTTAAATGACAACTATAATGCATGTGTATGTAGACCCCCAATAAAATGATCACTTCAGTAACTGTAGATATAGTCTACCTGTAGTTAGGTAAAACACATTTAAGTCATTTTAAGCATCCAATAGCAACACAAAGCAAAACTTTACTTTGTAAAGATAAGTAATAAACAATCCTTTCCGCTGTGATCACTAGATGAACATGCAAAGTCTTTTAAAATGGATGTAAACCTGATTCATGAAACTTTACCCAAGCACATATATCTGTAGTGTTTTCTTATCTCTCTGTAAAGCACTAAGTCCCGTGTCTTTCTGCTGTTTCATTGCTCTGTTATCAGCATTAGAACTTCTGACAAGTTCCCCGTCAACCACGATAAAACCAGCCTGAAATTTGTGTCGAGGGAGGTTGCTATAAATAGATTAACAGAGAGCTTGTCTTGTCACAGCACCGCTCTGCACATTCCTTCCTTCCTTTGCCTATGTGGAGGCGGGTGCCTTTCCTCCAATCAGCTGTCTTGGCTGTATGCCAAGAATCCATTCCCAGTGCTGAACAGGAAGAGAAAATCTCTAACATGATGTGCACTTATATAATATATATTCTTATACAAGTGCCCATCTTTATATAAGAATAAATAAAGCTGAAGAGAGCAGATATGCATGTAAAACTTATGTAGGGAGATTTGTTTCATCCCTGTGTATCATCTGAGGCTGTTCACTTCCCTTAGGGTTTACATACACTTTAATGTAGACCCAGACTAATACAAAGTCCTGCAGTATATTGCATTTTTACTAAATGTAACATTTATGAACAAAATCGAAATGCATTATTTATACCTATAAACTATATCTAAACTAAATTATGTGTATGCCGTGCTTATGATAGTCATACGCGTGGCAAAATTCTAAAATGTTGGAGCTCAGCACATCACAAGTTTATGTCCATGGGAGGCAAACACAGAAATAGAATGACTTTTATTTCCTGAAAATCTCAAAGCAAGGTGGACAGCAGTTTTGTCTGGTGCCTGGTTGAAAGCAAATCTGTACTTTTGTCTGTATTGTTTCCATGCACAGGGCAAAGCAGCACATAAACATCTTTCCTCTGCATTTACCAGCCTTCTACTGTTAGGAATAAAGGAAATGCTATATGTATGCAGTATGAAGGAACATTCATATGACTGTTCTAAGCTCATCACACAACACCAGGGTTGGTACATGGGGAGAGTCTACAGCCCTGTGTAATGCACATTTTGAGAAACTCATAAATTACACAGGGTGGCTCCTGGTGCTCCCAGAACCAGCACAGCATGGCAGGGCAGTGAAAGAAAGGAGAGCACATGCCACTTGGGGAGGTGGGATTAAATTGAACCTGCTAATTTGCTCTCCATGGGCAGATCACAGGTTTACTTTAAGACACTTTTGATTTAATAAAAGCATCACAAAGGCACTCTTACCAAAATGTTATGTTTAGAGTTATAAACACCTGCCATTAGAAGTTTAGAAGTTAAAGAAAAGTTTTTGTTAAGAAATTAGTTATTGAAAAACTGGTTAAAAATGTATGAAGTTTTGAACACATGGAAGATAATGTATCTACTGTATATAATCATTATATTCTCTCTAATTTTCAGAAAAGTTGCACTTACTGCTAATAGATGCTTTTCTTTAAATGGCCAACTAATATTTTTTCCAAACAGCAAATCTGTATATTCTGATCTCATGAAAAATATAAACATAAAATAAATATAAATGAGTACAAAAATAAATGCAAGTTTTCCTCTGCTAACTTAGCAATATTTGCTTACTCGCCATCACTTTCTTCACTGCTCCACCCCGAGGAAGGGCGTAGGGTGAAAGAAGAGTCTGAATCATATCCAGCATAATCCATTAAAGGAGGTTGTTGTATTGTGTGGCTTCTCCATGTATGTATCTAGCTCCCGTGCTGTGTGTGCGTTTCTCTCTCACTCTCCCTAGACTATAAATGTAAACGCCTTTTAAACTTCATGCTTGCAAGGTCACTGATATTCAGATGGCATCTTCTGTGTTATATTTCACTATAGTGTAGTAAACACCTATCATGTACAGTATATCACTGTCAAATTGAGACAACTGTTTTTTAATGGAAAATAGCTTCCACTTACAATATGCACCATACTTTGTTTTAAAGGGTCACTAGGTACTAACATTTGCTCCTTGGAAGAGCCCACAACAGCTTATGGCTTAAGCTTAAAATGGATCACCTCCATTATGATGAACTCCTTCACCTTTAGTTTTCCTAAACCTTTTGGCAATAAATACAGTGGTGGTGGATGTGGAGGATAATTTCCACAACAGTTGTCACTGGCAGCAAGGGAATGTTAGATGTTTTTAGGAGTTTTGGGGATTCCTGGGGCAAAGGAACCTGAGGCTAGGAGCATAGTGGTAATCCAAGGTGAAGCTGGCAGACAAAAGTCTGACCACAATGCAGACAAACGTGAAAACAGGTCAGAGGCAAGACCAAGGACTGGACAGTTATAGGATAACGGCACCCAGACATTAGTAAACTGTGCTGCCTGTTGATGGAATGATCTTTTGACAGAATGAAGGGACTAGGAGTGATTGGATTTCACCAGAGATGTTAACGGTAAAACTCCCAGTATGGGATCATCAGGATTCGTGATAAACCAAACTACTCTGAATTTGGTTGAGCAGGTGTTATGTGAACTTCAAAAAAGTTAAACCTCATTGAAATCATTGGGAGCCGAATCTGTCAAAGTAAAACTGCTAATTTTCTGAGCTAATAGGCAAGGGAGTGTCAAAATATAGTATGGGGGTGGACACCACCCTGGAGAACATGTACTAATCAAAAGAAAAAAGAAAAAATCATACAGCCAGGAGCAGTGATTTTTTTCTTTTAGCACTAACATAAGAAAAAAAGTTTGGAAATGCCTGCAAATGACATTGTTAGCTCTCATTTCCGTTTTCATTGTTTTAAAAAAATATCCCAAAGGTCTGCTATGTATTTTCAGGGACATTTGGAGGAGGTTGTGAAGCTGATTGTCATTTGCCAGCAATTAAAATGGTTTAATTTATTTATCTGTAAATGTGATTTTTGCTCTTCTACATTCTACAGAAAGAATGAAAATGCATACCTTTTAAGCTTGGTATGGATCTGAGAGGAGTACCTTGCACAAAAATAAATGCATGAGGTCCCTCAGGAAATCCATACTTATGACCCCCATGGCAAAGCACCTTGTTCCCATGTTGATGAAGACAAGGCCTCTTCCCCACAAACCTTACCAAGTGGTTGTGGGGTCTATGGACAGAGGGCTTATTGGAATCTGGAAACCCAATTTAATATTATTAGGGGAGCACCCAGATACTGGCCTCCAAGTGAATGAGTACATAGTACCCCTACTCGTTCACAAAAAAGAGAGTGGTAACTTAGAAATAAAGACACACAAATGTCTGACAAGTCATTCATGGAACAGGAACAAGGAGCATACAACTACATACACTGAGACAGATAAACCTTCCTCTGATTACATTACCATAGATACACACTACAGTGCCACCTGCTGGATAGATAGGTATAATGTATATAGTTCACAGTACTTTACATTACATGCTGTTGTTTTTCCAACAGGAGGGAGTACCTATCAAAATCGAGCACCTAACACCCCCCCCCCCCCGCTCCTCAATAGTGACAATTGTTCAAGAGAAGCGGACAAGTCCTTAAAGCGGAACTTCCTCTTTTGGGTGGAGCTCCGCTTTAAAAGGAGCAGGGTTTCCCCATGACAGCAGTGGTTCCTAGGGATGCCACCCATTATTCCTTAGGAACCAGTGACAGTGGGAAGCTTCTGTGTTTCTATATTTAAACTTGTCAGAAGGATTTGCTTATATCCAAAATGCACTCAACCTGCTGGATACTCGTGTTTTCAAAACTAACCATACTTCCTGTTGTTTAGCTTTGGCCAGAGACAGTATTTCACTTTTAGAAAAAATCACTTATTTGTTAAAACACAAAGACACCACTGCATTAATGTGACAAAGGATTAATGAGACAAAGAGAAGAGTAGATACAGGAACAGATGGATACCACTAAATACCACTGGTGTCCAGCAGTAGGTACTCCAACCACAAGCTGTTCAGAACATCCATTTACAAAGTAAAAAATTACCTTTGTGTTCTATAGTGCAGAATGTATTGAGTATTTACAGATTCTTCCCTTATGCGGTACATTTGAAATTACTGGTGTACTGAACATTTGCTTCTATAAACCATCTTTAGTATTCTTACTCAACATTGTCATTCATACTGAAATTACATAATCACTTTTAAGTCCTGTCAGGCAAGCTGCCACTGAGATATAATTGTTTTAAATACCATAATCACACAATGGTTAGACTGTAAAGTACAGTATTTTTCTTAAATTGTTTTTTTTTACCTTTTTTTATGGAAATATATGTATTGTGATAGGAGGCCAGGAAAAACTGCTGGTTGTGTCCAGGATGGAAGATATTTTTGTTCAAGCAGTATTCAGTCTATTTCTGTTTTTCTGCTGTATAATGAGTTTGGCTGATGGGTAATGAGCCAAGCTGAAACAGGTCTGAATACTTTGGGCTCTATAAAACTCCTAGTCTGCTTAGGGATGATGTGCTACCCTGTGATCTAGCTATCTGTGCATGTCAGACTGGGACCTTTGTGGTGACAACCAGAACCTGTGTGGCTAGGATGGTTTTGACTCGCTGACAGCTAGGTGCCTGGGCAGCAGTAAGTTGCTCCAGGACCTCAATGTGTTAGTAAGTCACCCAAAGTGGCAAATATATATTTTCCTGGTTTAGCTTTTGTTTTCATACCTGTACACCTTGGAATAGAGTCTATAAATAAACTGCACATGTGTTTTTACTAAGAGCTTGTTGTCTGCTGTGCCAATTACTTGTGTTGTAGACCAGTGAGTCACACACACCCCGGTGCTGAGCTAATCCCTCACAGCATATTCAATGTATTTTTTAAGTAGAGCTTTTTGGTGTAATTCCAAAGGAAGCATCTTTAAAACAGGGCACATCTGACCTGAAAATAATTGCTTTAAATATAAACCTAGCTCATAGACATGAAACAGTTGTTCATTTTTAGCAAATCACGTTATTTGATTATTCTATTCACATCCAGACTCATCCAAGTAGAAAGCAGTTTTTATACTGCAACACTGCAATAATCTTTTATTTACAATAGAGATCAATGTGGGATCAGCCCTAAAAGTCTGATCCATTTGAGCCTGCTATCTTGAGTTGGTGGAGGCTGACCATGTGTTTTGTTGTTCCTGTATAGGGATGAGCTTCGTGTTCGAGTCGAACGTACGTTCGACTCGAACATCGGCTGTTCGATCGTTCGACGAAGATCGAACGATTTGGGCCATTCACACCAAATTCGAGTGACGCGAACGGCCCACAATGCTCTACGCCATCGCAGTGTCATCCAGGCGCTGTGATTGGCCAAGCATGCACTGTGACCCCGCATGCTTGGCCAATCACAGCGCCGGCAGCGAGGAGAGCAATGATTGGCCACAGGCAGGATGCCTGTGGCCAATTATTGCTGAGGGGGTTTAGTACACGCCCCACACTATAAAAGGCCGCCAGCGCGGCGGCCTTGTGTAGTGTGTTCCGGAGCAGGGAAAGAGAAGCATAGGCAGGGACAGTGTCATTTTTTTCCTTTACTAATCCTGGATTCCTTGTGTTTAGGGACAGAGAAGGATAGGTAGGGAGAGTGTCAGTGTGTCATTCTGTGCTAAACCTTGTTTGTAGGGACAGAGAAGGACAGTGAGGGAAAGTGTCAGTGTGCTATTCTGTGCTAAATCTTGTTTGTAGGGACAGAGAAGGACAGTGAGGGAAAGTGTCAGTGTGCTATTCTGTGCTAAACCTTGTTTGTAGGGACAGAGAAGGACAGTGAGGGAAACTGTCAGTGTGCTATTCTGTTCTAAACCAATCTTGCTGAACCGTATTTGAAATCCTTGAGTTTAGGGACAGAGAAGGACACTCAGGGAAACTATCAGTGTGCTATTCTGTGCTAAATCTTGTTTGTAGGGAAAGAGAAGGACAGTGAGGGAAACTATCAGTGTGCTATTCTGTGCTAAACCAATCTTGCTGAACCATATTTGAAATCCTTGAGTTTAGGGACAGAGAAGGACACTCGTGGAAACTATCAGTGTGCTATTCTGTGCTAAATCTTGTTTGTAGGGGCAGAGAAGGACAGTGAGGGAAACTATCAGTGTGCTATTCTGTGCTAAACCAATCTTGCTGAACCATATTTGAAATCCTTGAGTTTAGGGACAGAGAAGGACACTCGGGGAAACTATCAGTGTGCTATTCTGTGCTAAATCTTGTTTGTAGGGACAGAGAAGGACAGTGAGGGAAACTATCAGTGTGCTATTCTGTGCTAAACCAATCTGGCTGAACCATATTTGAAATCCTTGAGTTTAGGGACAGAGAAGGACACTCGGGGAAACTATCAGTGTGCTATTCTGTGCTAAATCTTGTTTGTAGGGACAGAGAAGGACAGTGAGGGAAACTATCAGTGTGCAATTCTGTGCTAAACCAATCTTGCTGAACTATATTTGAAATCCTTGAGTTTAGGGACAGAGAAGGACACTCGGGGAAACTATCAGTGTGCTATTCTGTGCTAAACCAATCTTGCTGAACCATATTTGAAATCCTTGAGTTTAGGGACAGAGAAGGACACTCGGGGAAACTGTCAGTGTGCTATTCTGTTCTAAACCAATCTTGCTGAACCATATTTGAAATCCTTGAGTTTAGGGACAGAGAAGGACACTCGGGGAAACTATCAGTGTGCTATTCTGTGCTAAACCAATCTTGCTGAACCATATTTGAAATCCTTGAGTTTAGGGACAGAGAAGGACACTCGGGGAAACTGTCAGTGTGCTATTCTGTTCTAAACCAATCTTGCTGAACTATATTTGAAATCCTTGAGTTTAGGGACAGAGAAGGACACTCGGGGAAACTGTCAGTGTGCTATTCTGTTCTAAACCAATCTTGCTGCACCATATTTGAAATCCTTGAGTTTAGGGACAGAGAAGGACACTTGGGGAAACTATCAGTGTGCTATTCTGTGCTAAACCAATCTTGCTGAACCATATTTGAAATCCTTGAGTTTAGGGACAGAGAAGGACACTCGGGGAAACTGTCAGTGTGCTATTCTGTTCTAAACCAATCTTGCTGAACCATATTTGAAATCCTTGAGTTTAGGGACAGAGAAGGACACTCGGGGAAACTGTCAGTGTGCTATTCTGTTCTAAACCAATCTTGCTGAACCATATTTGAAGTCCTTGAGTTTAGGGACAGAGAAGGACACTCGGGGAAACTATCAGTGTGCTATTCTGTGCTAAACGAATCTTGCTGAACCATATTTGAAATCCTTGAGTTTAGGGAAAGAGAAGGACACTCGGGGAAACTGTCAGTGTGCTATTCTGTTCTAAACCAATCTTGCTGAACCATATTTGAAATCCTTGAGTTTAGGGACAGAGAAGGACACTCGGGGAAACTGTCAGTGTGCTATTCTGTTCTAAACCAATCTTGCTGAACCATATTTGAAATCCTTGAGTTTAGGGACAGAGAAGGACACTCGGTGAAACTGTCAGTGTGCTATTCTGTTCTAAACCAATCTTGCTGAACCATATTTGAAATCCTTGAGTTTAGGGACAGAGAAGGACACTCGGGGAAACTATCAGTGTGCTATTCTGTTCTAAACCAATCTTGCTGAAGCATATTGCAAATCCTTGTGTTTAGGGACAGAGAAGGATAGGCAGGGGACAGTGTCAGTGTCTTTGTTGCTAAGCCTCCTGCACAGTATACACCTGAAGGTAGCCCTTATTGCTGTTTTTCCCATCTCCCTGCAGGCCATCCATTAAAATGTCTGGAAGGCAAACAAGGAGAGGCAGACAGTCAGGAGGCAATAAAAGAGGGCAAGCAGGCTCTGTGTCTGGGGGCAACAGTGCTGGTCGTGGACGCGGTGCATTGTCATCAGCACATGGCCATGGGACACGCTTGTCCTTCTTTTCGGCAGCTGGACATGTTGAGCCACATCATGCCGAAGACTTGGTAGAGTGGATGACCAAGCCCACCTCATCCTCCTCATCCTCTCTCACCCAGGCTCAGGGTACTGGCAAAGCAGCTGCCAAAGCGTCCTCTTCTCTGGTATCAATGTCATCATTAGTCACTCCTTCCCTAGACCCACCATGTCCTCCTCCTGAGGAGTCCCCCGAACTGTTTGAGCACAGTGTTGGGTACATGCTCCAGGAGGATGCCCAGCGTTTCGAAGGATCTGATGATGATACCCAGCTAGAGGAAGGCAGTAGCGTGAGAGCAGAGAGAGGGGATGCTCAAGAAGGACACCAATCTGGCAGTCATGCTCCAGCAGCTTCAGCATACTGCCAGATTGGCTCCAGTGATGAGGAGGGAGGGGATGATGAGGTCACTGACTCCACGTGGGTGCCTAATAGGAGAGAGGAGGAGGATGAGGAGGAGGCACATCTCCAACGAGGCAGGATGCCCTTGGGTGGCCAGCGTATGGGCAGCACACCGACGGAATCACACCGCAGAGCTCCGCCTGTGCAGGGCGCTGCCTCTGCCCGTCATTCAAAAAGTTCTTTGGTGTGGGCCTTTTTTATGGCGAGTGCATCAGATCGCACAGCTGCTGTTTGCAACATATGTCTCAAGCGTATATCGCGTGGCCAAAACATCAGCCGCTTGGGCACCACATGCTTGATCAGACATATGTTGACCTGCCATGCAGCTCGTTGGCAAGCCTACCTTAAAGACCCACACCAAAGAACAAAGCGGACCTCTCCTTGCACCGCATCAGCTGGGATCTCCAACCCCACTATACCATCAGTCCTCTCTGAAACCTGCACTGAGAGGAATGAAGGTGTAGAATTAGGTGTGTCACAGCCAAGTACTTGCGGCCACTCTGCTAGCAGTACACCGACGTCCGATTCTAGCAGGCAAATTTCCCTGCCCCAGCTGCTGGACCGTCAAAAGAAGTTCACTCCCAGCCATCCACATGCCCAGCGGTTGAATGCTAGCTTGGCTAAATTGCTAGCGCTTCAACTGCTGCCTTTTCAGTTGGTAGACTCGGCCCCCTTCCGTGAGTTTGTGCAATGTGCGGTTCCTCAGTGGCAGGTTCCCAAACGCCACTTTTTCTCACGGAAGGCGATTGCGGCTCTCTACAGGCATGTGGAAGGCAATGTCTTGGCCTCGCTGGACAGGGCGGTCAGCGGTAAGGTGCATATTACCGCTGACTCATGGTCCAGCAGGCATGGACAGGGACGTTACCTTTCTTTCACGGCCCATTGGGTCACTCTTTTGGCAGCTGGGAAGGATGCAGGACAAGGTGCAGTAGTGTTGGAGGTTGTTCCACCGCCATGCCTCCAAAATGCTACTACTGGTTGTGACACACCTCTCTCCTCCACCCCCTCCTCTTCTTCTTCCTCCATGACCTCTTCCTGTGGTTTGTCCTCGGAACCAGCGGTGCTCCGTAGGCGTTCAAGGGGCTACGCAAGTACGCAGGCAAAAAGATGCCATGCCGTGCTTGCGCTGGTGTGTTTGGGGGACAGGAGCCACACTGGGGCAGAGGTCCTGTCTGCTCTGCAGGGGCAGGCCGAGAGGTGGTTGACGCCACGCCAGCTTAAGCCAGGAATGGTGGTTTGCGACAATGGCACCAACCTCCTCTCCGCCCTCCGACAGGGACAACTGACCCATGTGCCCTGTATGGCTCACGTCCTTAACCTGGTGGTGCAGCGGTTCTTGAGCAGGTACCCGGGCTTACAGGATGTCCTGAGGCAGGCCAGGAAAGTCTGTGTGCATTTCCGCAGATCTTATAATGCCAGTGCTCGCCTGGCTGAGCTGCAAAAGGAGTTGAACCTGCCCAAGAACCGCCTTATATGTGACATGCCCACCAGGTGGAACTCAACGTTGGCCATGCTGCAGCGGCTGCACACGCAGCAGAGGGCCATCAATGAGTACCTGTGCGACTACGGCACCAGGACAGGGTCAGGGGAGCTCGGGTTTTTTTCACCACGCCAGTGGGGCATGATCAGGGATGCATGCACTGTCCTGGCACCATTTGAGGAGGCCACGAGGATGGTGAGCAGTGACAGTGCATGCATCAGTGACACTGTACCTCTTGTCCACCTGTTGGAGCACACGCTGCGTGGAATAATGGACAGGGCACTTGAGGCAGAACAGAGGCAGGAAGAGGAGGACTTCCTTGCCTCTCAAGGCCCCCTTTACCCAGACAGTGTTCCTTCTGTCCCACCCATCGCACAGGAAGAGGAGGAGGAGGAGGAGGATTGTGTCAGCATGGAGGTGGAGGCTGGCACTCAGCATCATCAGCAGCAGTCTTTTAGGGATGATTTACAGTCCCAAGAAACCAGTGGACTTGTACGTGGCTGGGAGGAGGTGGCTGCGGATCATGTCGTCCTTAGTGACCCAGAGGACTCCGGACTGAATGCCTCAGCTAACCTACGCTGCATGGCCTCCCTGATCCTGCAAAGTCTGCGGAAGGATCCTCGTATTCTTCGGATCAAGGAGAGGGACCATTACTGGCTGGCCACTCTCCTTGATCCACGGTACAAGGGTAAGGTTGCGGACCTTATGTTACCGCCGCAGAGGGAGCAGAGGATGAGACAACTCCGAGAGGCCTTGCAGAAAGGTCTGTGCAACGCGTTCCCAGAGACTGGGAGGTTACAAACTCCTGGTCCTGGACAACGAGTTGCTGAGGCTTCGGGCAGTCAAAGAAGGAGCGGTGGGGAAGGTGGCCGTCTGACCGATGCGTTCAGACAATTCTTTAGTCCGCAGCCCCAAAGTATGATCGGTTCCAGCAACCATCGCCAGCGTCTGATATACATGGTGCAGGAATACCTAGGGGCAAGGTCAGACTTGGACACCTTCCCCACCGAAAATCCTCTGGCTTACTGGGTCTTGAGGATGGATCACTGGCCAGAGCTTGCACAGTATGCAATTGAGCTACTGGCCTGTCCTGCATCCAGCGTTCTTTCAGAACGCACATTCAGTGCTGCTGGAGCATTTGTCACGGATCACAGGGTGCGCCTGTCCACCGACTCGGTTGATCGACTGACTTTCATCAAGATGAACCAGTCTTGGATCACCACCAGCTACCACACACCTGATGCTGATATAACAGACTAATTGATTTTAAAATGTCACATCCCTTCAAGACTGATGCTGATGCTGAGTGCCTGTGCTGTTATGTTGACTGGCTATCCTCCTCCTCCTCCTCAATGATACGATTAATGATGATAGCTTGGAAGATCATTTTGGTTTATGGGTGACGCCACCAGTGGCTAAGGCCCAATTTTTCAGCCCCTGTTTAACAGGGGCGTGTAATTACAATTTTTGATGCAATACTTTGCAACAGGCCTCATTGCTGTGCTCCAAGTACAGTATCTGTGAGGGGTTGCAGTGTTGTGCCACCAGTGCCTAAGGCCCAATTTTTCAGCCCCTGTTCAACAGGGGCATGCAATTATAATTATTGATCTAATAATTCACAGCAGGGCCCATTGCTGCGCCCACCAAGAGTAACTGTCAGGCCTTACAGTGTTGTGGCACCAGCACCACCATCAAAGGCCCAATTTTTACTACCACTGTTCAACAATTATATGTTATTACAATTCCTGATATAATAGTTGACAGCAGGGCGTTCCAGCACCCACCAAGAGTAACTGTGAGTGCTTACAGTGTTGTGCCAACACCAACACCTAAGGGGCCAATTTCTGCAGAGTATATACGGCAGGTCCCTACTTTCAAACATCCAACTTACAAACGACTACTACTTGCAAACGGAAGAAGACAACAGGAAGTGAGAGGAAATCTACCCCTTGGAAGGAAAATTCTCTCCTGTAAGAATTAATATGGGAGAAAGGTGTCTCCTCTCTACTGATGCTTTATCACCAATCCTTGTTTCAATAAAAACACCACATTTCAAAAACAGTTGTCATTGGGACGCAAAGTGAGGTGAAATGTTCTGAACAGGGGCACAGACAGCAAAACAAATGTTACAGGGGTGATAACCCTTCCGTATGTTTTCCAAAAAGCTTAAAAATAGGTATTTGGGCTGGAGCTACACTTAAACAATGTAGCTGTTCAAAATTACAAACAGATTCTACATAAGAACAAACCTGTCTTGTATGCACCGCCTGTATACGGCTGTTCAGAGTATATAGGGCCTTTTTGATTTTGTGTGCGGGGTTCCCCTTAATATCCATACAAGACCCAAAGGGGCTGGTAATGGGCTGGGGTAGGGGGGGGGGGGGGTGATGGGATTAGCTATGCCATTTTTCTTAAAGATTTTCATCCATATTACCGGGACCAGACATTACATTAAAGCCGCAAGCAGTTTTAAATGGCTTTTTTTTCCTTTAGAAATGTCATTTTGTGCAGGGACAGTTCTAAACACGGGAAACACGTGGCACTTCACAGGCATACTTTAGACACCCCCCAGGTACAATATTTAAAGGAATATTTGACTTTTATTTTTTCACTTTATGCATCATTAAAATGACTGCTCCCGGAAAACGTCCGTTTTTAAAACTTCTTTTTGCATTGATACATGTCCCCTGGTGCAGAACCCGGGTTCCCAAACTCTGTTTAGGACAATAACATGGATAATAGTCATTATAATTAGCACTTTAGAATCCGAACGTTCGCATCCATTGTATTTAATAGGGTTCTAATGTTCGTGCGAACTTTCGGTCCGTTCGCGGGTTCTGGTGCGAACCGAACCCGGGGGTGTTCGGCTCATCACTGTTCCTGTAGTATCATGAACATAAATACATAATTTTTGTCAATACTTGTTGAAATTGTATGAATGAGAGGACAGTAGTCTATAGTTACAGATATCACTAGCCTAAAATCACAAAGTGACCAAAGTGAAAAGCTTTCTTAGTTCTAGAGTTCAGAAATAATATTTGCAATCTGACGTGACCTCATGTGGACTTCTTACCTTCTAATCAAATTAGTAAAACTTGCTAATACATAGAAACATCCCCCCTTGTGCAGCAATATTTTACTACATAGCCAGAACAGACAGGATAGTAATACTATATCTCTATTTGGCTTAGCAAAGTTTGTTCATATCAACATAGGCTAGTATGAGTTATATACCAGGATTCATTTAACCTTTCCTATCAAAACAGGCAGCAGTCATCTGGTCACAAAAAGCAATGGGTGGGGGTACTTGTTGCACACACTGCTATAAACAGTGACAGGGACATTGCTAGAACTAGATGTCAGAATTCAATAGTAAGCATGTTATGTCTGCAATAGATTGTTGTGTGATTAACTGTACTCTGTAGGTTAATGCATCACAAATCCACATATACAGAAACCCTTCCAGTAGGTCAATGCTATGCAGAGTTATTGATAGTGTATTTACCACTGTTATACTGTGTCATTGACTGTCATTTACAAGGCCAGTGAACATTTATATGTAACAAGCGCAAATGCTAACAAATTATGGTATGGAAATGTGGTAATAAATACTCTGAAATAAAGAGACACTGACAGAATGAAGGTCTTATAATATTTTTACAGTAACCTTATTCGGTCATAGGAAATAATTTTCTTCGGGCCCTATGTGAACAGAAACTAAATTGTTAATCAAGGTCATCAAGTGAAAGTGCCGTCTTCAAATTTTGCTCACAGTATAGGGAATTCTGGATTGAAGAATCTCTCTCCCAGACCCCAGTCTAAGAAATAGATAGTTATCGCATGTTTGCTGAAATTATTTGTCAATCCTTAACTTTTGCTGCAAAAAGAAAACCATTATCTACCTGTTTCTTTAGGTGACCAGTGCCGTTCTTTTTGTTGCCTTATCTAACAGTACCTGTACATAGAGGCTATTGTAGGTTATTTTATTGCCCCCCTTCTCATGCCACAGCTCTATCGCACAATACTTACATAGCAAGTGTGAAAAAATGTAAAAATTAAAATTATCTTTTCTTAACCACTTAAGTACCGGAAGAATTTGCCCCCTTAATGACCAGGCCATTTTTTGTGATACGTCACTGCATTGCTTTAACTGACTATTGCACGGTCGTGCAATGCTGTACCGAAACAAAATTTGTCCTTTTTTTCCCCCCCACAAATAGAGCTTTCTTTTGGTGGTATTTGATCACCTTTGCGGTTTTTACTTTTTGCGCAATAAACAAACAAAAAACATTTTTTTTTGCTTTAATAAATATCCCCAAAAATATATAAAAAAACAAATGTATTCATTAGTTTAGGCCGATATATATGTTCTTCTACATATTTTTGGTAAAATAAATCGCAATAGGCATACTGATTGGTTTGCACAAAAGTTACCGTGTCTACAAACTATGGGATAGATTTAGGGACTTTTATTATTTTTTTTATTGTTTTTAGCGGGACTGCGACATTGCAGCGGACAAATATGACTCCAAATGACACTTTTTGGGGACCAGTGACATTATTACATTGATCAGTGCTATAAAAATGCACTGATCAATGTAAAAATGACACTGGCAGGGAAGGGGTTAACACTAGGAGGCGATCAAGGGGTTAACTGTGTTCCCTCAGGTTGTTCTAGCTGTAGGGGTGATGGGCTGCCTGGGACATGACAGAGATCACTGTTACCGATCACTAGGAACAGTAGATCTCTGACATGTCCCCTGTCAGAACAGGGAATCGCCTTGTTTATAAAGGAAGTTCCCCATTCTGCCTCTGTAATAGGCAATCACAGGTCGCCGGCAGACATCAAGTCCACCCGACCTGGGGGCGCGCAACTGCGCGAGCCGCCCTACAGCTATGGCGATTTGCGCAGGAGAGCCAACCTGTCGCTGTATACCGATGGCGGCTGGTCGGCAACTAGTTAAAGTGGACCTTGCACTTAAAATGCAAGGTCTGCTTTTTAAATGCTCTTCTCCTACTCTTACTCAATTGTTGAATAAAACAGCTTCAGCCCTGGCATTGTACATTAAACACTTGACCTCTGTCGACATGAGTGGGAATCCAGCAGCGTATATCCTTCACATAACGGAGAGGCCCATCCGGAAATACAAACAATCACTTACTATTCATCTGGTAAATGCGGCCAGGGCTTGCAGCCTCCTACTAGGGTCCTGTGGTATGCCAAAATGAATAACATCCTCCGTATTGAGAAACTGACTGCCACCCTAAACAATACAGAGGAAAGGGAGCGGTGGAGGCCCTGGCGATACCTCACTTGCACTGATGGCTATCTACAAACATTGTCTCAACCTGAGGCGGTTTCCGGCCGTGCCACTTAATAGCCCATCTGCCCATAATTATCAGATAGTGTCTGGCCCCTGGAGGATTACTCTCTGGCTTTCTTACCATTCTCCCCACATCCCCTTCCACTCTCCCTCCTCTTTTTTGGCCCCTCTTATAACACCAACTTCTGGCCTTTACCTTGACTATACCCCCTTTTTTAAGCTTCTTAAAAACCTTTTATATCCTCTGTGACAATGATGGGCTGTTGCTGTGCTGGGACCTGAGTTGGCCCATTGTAGTTGGCTTGAATCGGTATGCTATTCTTTGTGTTATGTATGATTTATATGTGGCAAGTTTTAATTATTTGTTCTACCAAGGTTATGTTAAACATTCAACATCAGGTATTGTTCACTTTTCAGCAAGATCTGGGGAATGTAGAGTAACCAAAATGTTTCTGAGAAGAGACTCCCAGCACCTCAAGATCTTGGTGGCAGGGTGATGACTTCACTCCAGCACCTTGGAAGTTGGAGAAAAGGTCAGCGTTTCTGATGGGACATTTAAAAAACAGACCTTGAATTTAATGCAATGTCCAGTTTAGGAGGTCTTTGTACAGTAAATCTGTCTGGATACAATGACATCATCCCTCCTTTCCTGCTTGGTTGGAATTTTATTTCTAGCTCAAATGCAGGATGTTTACTTTAAAAAATGTGGACTGGAGTAAGCTTCACTTTATGTATATAAGAATCTATCATAGGCCAGCTCTCTTTAGGTAATTGTGGTTTTACCCTTGCCTGACAGTTTGTTCAATGCTTCAATGTGGAAAATCTTATCTGCAGCTCAAATTGGTTTAGGATAAATTAGGAAAGCATTAGAACTTTGGAAACTTTCTCCTAACTTCCCGTTTGACAAAAAAAAAAAAAAACTCCCCACTCCCTTTATATTTTAGACCTATTGGACAGAACTGAAGGTGATGGGAAATACCCCAAGTGGGGTTGCAAAAAACACATTATAAGTAGGGTTCCTCTTTTTTAATTCCCTCTGGGGAAGCTCAGGAAAGTCAGTGGCCTTATACTAGATGAAGCTGAGATGAAACTCAAGAGCTTAAAACAGACATGGGGGTTAATCATGAGAGAAATGGAAGATCTTTGTAGCCGTTTTACCTGATATTGAAATTCATACTTCATACTTCTGTAAGAAAAAAAACACCATTCATTCCATTTTAAAATGGTTTAAACTATGTCTCCTGTGATACCCATCACAACAGACTGGGAAAAGGAAGGCCAGCACTGTTTTTCAAGCTGCTATCAGTCACAGTGTGGATATGCTTTCCAAAGATTAGAGCGCTGCTGCCCCTTCACTGAGCATAGACATAAACTGCAAGAACCTACAAGAGCACCTGCATGTACCTTTAGGTGTTTTTTAACTTGCCTCTGGACCCTAAAAATCCTGGGGCACCAGAATCTGCAAACATTGACAGTAACAGAAAGTTTTCTGTTACCATTGAAAGTTTAAGCATACCCTTTCAGACTACAAGTGGCCAGTGAGTTTATCAGTCAAAGCGATGTGCCAAAACGGAGGTACAAAAAGCAGGAGAGGATGTACCAAACGTTGATGTTACCAAGATGTTCCAAAGCCTGGAGATTTGACCACCTCATGATTTGGGGATACTGGGGAATGTTCAAAAAGTCTATACATTCAAGCTGTTTTGGGCACCTGAACGTTTTCTTTGCTTAATTAACACATTTTATTCTACCCATGATATTAATTTAGAATACAAAAAATGCTGCACTGATCCCAAAATAATCAAACCCTTCACGTTTTGGTAAATATAATGCCATCTGTGCCCCTGATGACATCAGATTTGTTGCAATGTGTGGGATAGAGCCAGAGGTGGTGACATCACTGCACATGCGCACTTCAATGCTTGGAATCCTGGGAGATATTGTTTATTATTAAAACACTTATTGAATGCATTATTTGATGGTTTTAAATTTGATATTATGTATTTCAATTTGCCCTTTGTAGTACATGTATTGAATTAAATTTAGCGCTACCTTTATGTTTTAAGAATTTTTTTTAAATTTGATATCATGAGTGGTGGCAGCATTATTCTATACTTCTTTGTTTACCTAAGCACAGATTATTTAATTATTTTTAGATGTAGTTTTCTACAGCGCTGTATATTACTTCATTCATGTATGTGTTTTTTAACTGTAATAAACTTTTATCACTGGGTTTCACACTATTGTAATGTGGAGGCTCTTTCTTTTTTATTTCTTTTATGTGTTTGGGATCCTTGGAGATAAATTGGGGAGGAAAGTAGCGGAACCTTGTCTCACATTGATTGCAGCTTTATTAAAACCAGGCGCAGTCTGACTTCTCATTCTGTGAGGGTCACATACTTTCTGGTAAGCTTTTATGTGTTGCACGGTGGAGTGGATACACGGTAGACTTGTGCACAACGGAAAAATTCGTTCCGTTTCGGTTAGTTTCTTTCCGGTCCTGTTGATTCGTAATCATTCGTAATTTTGCTAGACGGGATTTTTCGTGTTCGGACTCATTCGTATTTTTGCAAGCGACATTTTTCGTTGAATTTTTTGTTGCTTTATAATTCGTACTTTCGGTAGAGTACGTTGTTTTTCGTTGATTCTGGACACAACTCCTACTTTCGTAACTTTTTTTGGGTTCGTACTTTCGGTAGAGTACGTTGTTTTTCGTTGATTCTGGACACAACTCCTACTTTCGTAACTTTTTTTGGGTTCGTTGATTTGTAATTTTCCGTGTCTCTCTCACAACGACGCTGCCTATTATGCCTAATGTGCTTCGAATGGATTTGTACTTTTCTAAATACATTGCGGTTATTTGTAACGATTCGAAATCTCGTATTTTACTTTCGTTTTTAACATGCGGCTATAGGCTCCGCCCCTGTACACCATTTTGAGAGGGTTCAGCACGGTGAGGGAGAAGCAGAGAGCAGAGCAGAGTGTTATTGTGCTTCGAATGGATTCGAAATCTCGTATTTTACTTTCGTTTTTTACATGCGGCTATAACCTCCGCCCCTGTACACCATTTTGAGAGGGAGTTCAGCACGGTGTGGGAGAAGCAGAGAGCAGAGCAGAGTGAGTGTTATTGTGCTTCGTATGGATTCGTACATTCGTAACTTTTTCATAACGAATTATGCCGAAGACATTCGGGCATTCGCTATTTGCGGTATAATTTATTTCGGATTCGGTCTTATTCGTAATTGCTTTGTTCGGAAATTCGAATGCTTCCGAATGTCCGAAAGTTGCTAAATTCGGACGAATTTCAATTCGTTACGAAACGAATTGCACAAGCCTAATACACGGTGGACGCACTCATGAAGGCAGGACTGGTTACCGTTTAAGCACCTTATATGTTGCACTTTACTAGGCTTTTTGGATGATATTTGTTATTTATGATCACAATCTGGATTATTGATCACTCTTTACTTTTTATATATTTTAATATAGTGTACCCTATATTTGTGAAAGCAGCTTTTCCATTTCACATTTTTTTCTCATTATTAGTAGCACCTTAAACTGAGTCTCATAAATTTTGTGGTATTCTATCCATGAATTCTCAATTTTTTCTTGACAAAATAATGTAAAAAAAATCTTAGTGTTTTCAGTAGAAAAGCTTTTTATTCCAACCTCACTTTGAGACAGCTGACTTATAACAAATGTTTTTACTCTGTATTTTGTTTTTGTTCCATTTGATAGCAACCCAATTTAGGCATCTAATGATGCAAAAATAATTGGTAACTCTGAAAGAAAGGCCACATTGATTGTTACCTCATTGTTTGATACACCAGCTTGGCTTGCTTTTCCATTTGCTAAATTAACACCGCCATGTACACTGAATAGCAATAACAAATATTGGCATACAAACTGTATAGTTTTAATGGGAAACGTAAAACTTTATTTAGTAATACTAGCCTTAGAAATCGGTATGTGTCTAAGTCTTTGGCTGTATAGTTATAATTGTATGAGCAAGGTCATTTGAATAGTAGAAAAACGAATATGTCCAGTCCACATTTTATTGGTTTAGCAAAGCCTCCAACTGACTAAAAAATAGCCACAAGTTTTAAAATCCTTAACTTGAACTGCATGCTGAAGCCTATTTTCTTCATATGCTTATGCACAATGGCCTTACATGAGATATTTCCAGGTAAACATCACATAAAGATATGTTTATACTTTAGCTGAATAAAGTCATTACTGTATGTTAGCAAAAGTATTGTTTTTTATGGCCTTGTGTACACAGTTTTCAGTTTTAATAATAGCAGTGACATTGAGTATAGACAGATTTCATTAGGCATTTGCAAAGCTTTCAGCGAGCTTCAAGCAACTTTGCCTTCAGCTCCAGGTTGGGGATGTTAAACTAAGATCATAATGGGAGTGCTGAATGTAGCTTTAAGTAAGCTGCTAGCAGGCTTCAGCAGGATATCAACAAGCTTCAAGTAGTGCTGAAGCTAGTTAAAGCTTGTTGAAGCTTATATAAGGTGACAGCCAGCATGTCCATTTTGATCTGTGTCCAACATCCCCATAATGTAGGTTTCCTTAAAGGACCTAAAATAAAAAAAGGATTTTGAAGCTTACAAAATGATTTGTAAAAGCTTTCTGTACACAGTGTTCTTACAAACTGAAGGCCCAACTTTCTCTTAGGGCCAATTCACACTGTTGTGTTGCATTAACATGTTTTTTTTTTTCATGTGTTAACGTGTGTTAGGCCCCTTTCACACTGACACGTGCCCTGCAGTCTTCAGTGTGAAAGCCCGAAGGCTTTCACACTGAAGCGGTGCTCTATCAGGACTGCTCCAAAAGTCCTGCTAGCCGCATCTTTGCAGCGGTGAAGGAGCTGTGTGTTTACCGCTCCTTTACCGCTGCTGCCCATGGGAAACCGCGGTAATACCGCTGGCAATGCGCCTTTGCAGAGGGGCATTGCCGGCGGTATTACCTTTTTTCGGCCGCTAGCGGGGTTAAAATCACCCCGCTGGCGGCCGAATATCGTGGTAAAAACTACGGTATAGCGGCGCTAAAAATAGCGCCGCTATACCGCCAGCGCACCTCCTCGCCCCAGCGTGAAAGGAGCCTGTTTCTTTGCATAATGTTCACATCTGTGCATTGTAGAAAATTCCAGGTATGGTATTCTTTTACATAGTTACATTGGTCCAGTTTGGATCAATGTAACTATGCATATACCATACTGGTGTGATCCCTCTAGAAGCTAGCGACAATTGTAAAAGTCACTGCTACTTCAGTGATCTCCCCTACTAGCTTCCAGGTCCCCCACCAAGCGGCTGCCCTACTGCATTCTGAACAGAATGTCGGCTGCTCAACACAGGCACCATTCTGAGAATGCTTTGCATTTTCTAATGTAAGCAAATCATTCTCTTATTGGATAAGGTGGAGAGCGTGACTTCCCCACCCTGCCTCTCGACCTCGTCCAAACAGAAAATGCTGTGCATTCATTGAGAAAATGCAAAGCGTTCTCTAAATGGTGCCCATGCTAAGTGGCTGACCGATTCATAATGCAGCAAGGCAGCTTCTCAGTACGGGACCTGGATGCGAGTGGAGACCAATATAGTAGCAGTGATCACTACAGTGATTTCCAGCTTCTAGAGGTATCCCACAAATATGGTCCTAGCTGGACCAATGTAAGTATGTAAAAAATGCCACACCTGGAATTCTCCTTTAACCTACTGTTTGTGTGTCGGGTTGCCTTAAAAAAGTCAGCACACTGCAACATGTGCTTTAAATGTGCATAAAATGTGTTTTCTGCAATGCGCAAGTGGGAATGCAGCCTAAATTTTATGCAGTACAAGTTTAGATCAACTATGAACGCAGCAAAGCAGATAACACCCAGAAATTATTTGCAATTATGGTTTTGTATATTTCTTTGTTAACATGACTAATCTATTGTACATCATGTTTGGTGGTCAGTTTTCATTGTATTTTATGTCCAGTTTCTAAATCATTTTAAAAGCACTTTGACTGCCATTTAAATTTAAAACCAGTACAGAAATCTAAAATGTAGCTTGCCACAATGGTGATTTCAGTGACATGAACTGTATATGTAGTGCCCTACTCCTGTTGGGTAGACGCTTTATGTTAGGTTTAGTTGTCTGAGCTGTAGTTCAGCTCAATAAGAATTATGTAAATGGATGGCTGTTTCAGTCTAGCTGGGCTGGCGTTTTCCACCTGACAGTAGGTGTCACTGTCATCACGGGTCAGGGTTGGAAATGCAGCAGGCTAGGTGTATTGGGTATTCCTTTCCCAGAAGTGGCTCAGGGGGCATGGTCAACCCACTGTGCATTCTGGGAGGGGGTACTTAAGAGGCAGAGACCGCTCTTTCGGCGTTCATTGCTGGGGGGTCGTTGCCGGATCCTGACCTGAGGGCCCTTCTGGTCTCAGGGATGTACAAGACACTTTCAGCCTCGGGGCCTGCTGGCCCAAGGCTCTGCAACTGAGAAGTAGGCCCAGGAGTTGCTGGGGCCTACTAGTCCAGGGATGGTCCTACGTGGTCTTGCCTGCGGGAAAAAGCGGAACAATTGGGGACTCAATTGAAGGATGCATCCTCGCCAGTTTGCCTCGCGGTGCTGCCAGACGAGTGAAAGATTCTGGCACCGTGAGCTATGTACTCTTGAAGGAAGTTTTTGCAAAGTGTTAGTGTGGTTACACGATCTTGTGGCAGAAGGTTGTGGAACGACTGTACGGCACTCATTAAGTCTGTGGCAGAGACTTTTGAGCGAGCTTCGCACCGGTTGCTAGGCCAGTGAGAGTAGGCCTATCCGGTGGTTCCTGAATCCAGCATGGAACTGTTTGTCTGCAAAGTAAAGTGCCTGAAACTCCCCTATCCCTCTATCCCTCTGTTGAAACTTGTAAAATAAAGCCTCTTGAAGAGGTGTTGGTATCCAGGTGTTGGTGTGGACTTTTATACAGGCTCTTCAAGAAGGATCCCTGACACGAGTGCGGTGAACAGAAAAGGTAACGGTAGGCCCAAAACTTTAAACCAGCAGCTCCAACGGGGGTAGTGCTACATATACATATTATAGCAAATATATGGTAGTTGCTTCATTGTAAAGCGCTAAAAAATTTCTGCTGGTATAAGCTGGCTTCCTTTAACCTAGTACCATAGCACTTGTTTGTATGTGTCTGTATAGGATAACACCTGAGGAGGAGAATTTACTAAAAGATCATTATTACCCTTTACAAGGGACTCTGTGATAATTTGAAACTCCCTGTAATGGGTAGGGGAATTTTTGGGGTTTTTGAAGGAACTTGGCATTTAGAATATATATACGCTTCTACTGTTGACTTATTCAGCAAGATACAGTATATACCGTATTTATCGGCGTATAACACACGCCGGCGTATAACACGCACCCCAAGTTTAGGAGGGAATTTTAAGGAAAAAAACTTTTAGGAGGGAAATTCAAGGAAAAAAAACTTACATTTAAATGCAGCATGCAGCCTTGCCCAGTGTCCATCTGCAGCCTTGCCCAGTGTCCATCTGTCCATCTGCAGCCTTGCCCAGTGTCCATCTGTCCATCTGCAGCCTTGCCCAGTGTCCATCTGTCCATCTGCAGCCTTGGCCAGTGTCCATCTGTCCATCTGCAGCCTTGCCCACTGTCCATATGTCCATCGGCAGCCTTGCCCGGTGTCCATCTGTCCATCTGCAGCCTTGCCCAGTGCCTTTGCAGCCTTGTCAGTCTTGGCGATTTTTAAAATTGGCGCCGATTTCTGTGTGGAGAGGAGCGAGCGGGGCCGAGTGTACTTCGGCTAGACTCGGCTCCTCTCGCAGTCCCGCCCATCTCCACTGACTGTGCCGCTGACATAGAGAAAGCCGAGTGTACTTCGGCTAGACTCGGCTCTGCTCACAGTCAGGGGCAGGACTGCGAGAGGAGCCGAGACTAGCCGAAGTACACTCGGCTTTCTCTATGTCAGCGGCGCAGTCAGAGATGGGTGGGACTGCGAGAGGAGCCGAGTAAAGCCGAGTGTACTTCGGCTTCGGCTCCGCTCGCTCCTCTCACTCGTTTCAGCAGGGGAATCGGCGGAGTATCGGCGTATAACACGCACCCAAGATTTTCCCCTGATTTTAAGGGGAAAAAAGTGCGTGTTATACGCCGATAAATACGGTACTTAAGAGCAGTCATTTTCAACCCTGCTTTATTACTGATCAGTGACCAGGAGCAAGCATGTGCATATCACTTTTCTCAGAGAGAAAACAAAATATCATGGGCCCCCATAGCAAAATTTTGTTTGGACCCCCATTTGCCACCTACCCTCTCACTTTCCTCTCTGTGACAGATTTCATGTTCCATGTTATCCAGCAAGCCATTGGTTGTTAGATCTTATGCACAGGTGGCAAATTGTCTTACAGGTTTAATTCCTCTCATGTAGACAGGTTTGCACACAGTGTACCCATTTTTACAATGTCTATCTGAAGTGTGCCGCAATGCTCTATTAAACCAGCAGCTTTTTCTCGATGTCAGAGAAGAAGATGAAGTTATTTGAAGAGAACAGGAGCCTGACTGGCTGCAGGAGTCCTCTACCCTTGAATAGCTGAGGCAAAGCAACATATCCTGCTCTGTGCCCCTCTGTCAGAGGTCAATAGCAGTATGATAGCTCAGTGACAGAAATGTCCGGGTAAATGGGTACTGGGCACCGGGCCAGCTAATTTATGGATGCATAGCAGCCACCGCCTAGAGGATTTGGATTGAATCTAATTGCAGCTATCTATGCATTACTGTTACCAATGTATTTTAATGTAAGTGCACAATTTATATTTTAATAAAGAGTTTTATTTAGGCTTGCTACACTATGAGATTTGTTTTTTTCTCTGGTGGGAAGCTGGGAACAACCTTTTCCTCTGAAATACTGGGATAAATCAAGCAAGTGCTTATGGCTACTTATTGAACAGAGGACCGTGTATTTTCTCTTAAGCAGTGTGTGTTTTTTGCTCTCTGTCTCTACTGGATGCATTTGGAAACTCTGGAAGTTAAATACTTCATCTATTGCATCTACACAATGTTATTAGCACAGTGTCTGAGTTCACAAGAGAATACATGCTAGATGGAATTAGTATTCTGAGCTCCACTATTTGGGTTGATATTTTGTAAAAGATTTTTGTATAAAAAAAATTGTGCTAGCTGCTAGTATGATTATTATATCTGAGTGTGGATTTTTTTCTTTTATATTTTAAACCCTATGAACTTTTCTTTATTGTTCCCATTTGGTCTAGGGCCAGTTTACTGTCCTTCAGACTTTAGTGGGACCGGACTGTGGCCAGAGGGCATAGATAATAGCTCAGGCTTTGTGGTCAGTAAAAATTTAAGAAAATACATCGCACCCCTGGGGTTAGGAGGAAGAATAGTGCCCCATCATTGGTATTAGTGTGAGGAATAGTGGCCCCATTGTTGGTGTCAGTGGGGAGAATAGTGTCCCATCATTGGTGTCAGTGAAAGGAATAGTGCCCCATCATTGGTGTCAGTGGAAGGAATAGTGCCCTATTGTTGGTTTCAGTGGAAGGAATAGTGCCCCATCATTGTAAGTGGGAGGAATAGTTTTCCATCTTTGGCATCAATGGAAGAAATAGTGCCCCATCAATGATGTCAAAGGAATAATTTATGCGCTATCATCGATGTCAGGTGCAGGAATAATACCCTATTGTGATGTCAGAAGGAAGAATAGTGTCTTGTATCAGTGGAAGGAATAGTGTCCCAAGGGCCAAATAAAGGCAAGCAAAGGGCCATAGTTTGGAGATCACTTTAATAGACCATTAAATGCTTTTTAGTATATCATTTCAATAACTGAATTTTTATTTTAAAACTACCCATTGATTATGTCATAAATTCAGAACTATCCAGTGTCTACTGCACAACTCCAGTGTTTTCTCAATGAGAACGATTAGCCTTATCCATTCTTAACTTGAAACTACAGAATGATTATCCTTTAGGCTAGGTTATAAGCTGTGTGGGTTAGTGCTCCTGTAGGACTGCACCTGTTCCTGCACCTGCAACCACCCTCACAGAAAAACACAGGAGATGTGTGTGGGTGCCATTAATCCTAGTGGCACACTGCATGCACTAGGAACCGTTCCCGCGCGGGCTGCAATTCCAAAAATGGAGTAGAGACCTTTTTTCTGCATTTTAGGAGGCACGGCAGCCCATTCAAATAAAGAGGCCACCGTAAATGTGCAAAGCGCAGCTCACAGAGCTGCATAAGTGTAAACCAGGCCTTATGTTGTGGAAATGGGAGAGTAGGTTGGCCTGAGTAGTTTAGCAAAAGAAAACTGGGCAGGGCTGACAGCACATGATCTACAAAATTACTGTGCGTTTTCAAGCCACAGCAGGATTTAGAAGCTGAGTGCATTTCTGGCAGATCAAATGTATTTTTCTATTGTTGCAGGGTAATAAAACATGTTTATTTTACCTGGTCATACACTTATGTGTACTATGTACCATATTTACTGTGTACCATATTTGTGGCAAGAAACAGCTAACTGTCATTTAGGCATGATGACTATATCTGGTACTCAACAGGCAACATGGGGATATGTTTTCCACATTACTGAAGTTATTCATTTGCATATATATGACATAATACAAGAAAAGCAATCATTTAGCTCATGCTTGCACATGTAGTTGAACCAATAGTGAGGCAAATTCAGGCAAATTATGAATAAATAAATGTATGCGTGTGCGTATTTCAACAGTTTACTATCTTTTATTTATTTTTATCTTTTTTCTAATAAAAATATTTTATTTTTTTATTGAAAAGAGCAGTGAAAGCTGTATCGTCTAATTGCTTAATTAACTTGTAGTGGCAGATTGCTCCTGAGTCTATGTGCCTTAAGTATAACAAGCAAAGGAAAATCATTTTACATTTTTCAGCATTTATTAATAGAGAAATGTATGGATTACTAGAATTATGTATCCTGGGATATCCCACCCCCCTCACCCAAATTATCTGTGGCTGAACACAAGATAGACATTAAAAAAGAAACCTATTATAGATTATACCTTGGCAGCTTGAGTGATATGACAAAATGTGGTTGATAATAATCTCTTGAAAATAGAAGTTATTAACCTTTTACATAAAGGAAGATTAACTAATCATTGAAGCATTTTTTTCAACACTTTAAAATTAAAAGAGAAAACCAATTACTTGTTTCGAAATAGGAGACTTTAAATGGTTCTTCACCCCTCTGTTTTCTCTATTCTTCTGAATGTCTCAAAAGTAATATATTATGTAATTGGTGAGTTTTTTTTTTTTCCTTATTCACTAGCTTAGGGCTAGCAGTTGTAAACCTCTTAGGAACCAGAGCAGTTTTTACTATTTAGCTATGGGCTACGGGTTTGTCAATAACTTTGTCATTATATTATATTACATTATATATTATATTGTGATTTCTTCAACAAAGGCTTTCTTTGTTGTTTTGTGTTCAAAGATTATTTTTTTTTAGCCTAAAAAAATTATATAAATGTACTATATGGCAAACCTGGAAATATTTTTAACAATTAGTAACTATGTGGAAACAAAGTTCATATTTCTTTCTGCAATTTGTCTCCTTTTAATATAACACAGAAACAAAGTACAAAGCATGGTAAGTACAAAGCATTGTATGTGCAAAAGAAGGAAGGATATGTGCAGAAAATAAAAACATATGACGTTTAATGCCCATGTCACATCTTTCTGTTCTGCCACTTTATGCCGACAATGTCTGTTGCATTAATGCGGCCCTTTTATTTGAATGGGGTACCAACTCATATAAAAGCATCTTCATTTTAAGTTTTCAGACTAGTGGTTAAAGTGTAGAGTGGGGAAGGTTAGCTCTTCTTCAATTTTTTTCTGCTGTCAGTTTCTCTACTTGGAAGATTCACCCTTCTATTTGTCATGATAACCATTATCACTGAAACAGAAGTAAAGGCAAATCCTAAATGTGAGCGCTGTCCTGATTGCAAGAAGCAAAGCAAAATCTTCAAATGGGCACAAATGTCCACATGTGTCCATGATTAAGCCCTATGTTAGGGCATCATGGAAGGAGCTTATCTCCTGGGCAGTGGTGGCCGCTCATAAAGGGTACAGGGGTTCCGCCCCCCTAATCCATGCGCCCAGCCCCTATTCTTCATGCAGGGCGCCGAACGCATGGTTTTCAATGTTTGTTTGTTTTTAAGCACATGATTAGAGCCTGAGGCTCTAATTGGCTTGAAAAAAAAGGTGATCGCAGGGCGCAGAGCACGGAGTCCCAAGCCCGCCCACTTGTGTGACATTAGCGAATTAATATTCACTAATGTCTTCCTGCTTCTCCTCCCAGCCAATCAGGAAGTGGGTCCTGAGACCTGATTGGTCGGGAGTCCTAAGACCTGATTGGCCCGGAAGGAGAAGCGACCGCCAGGACTCGGTAGAAGATGCAGGGGGGAGGCCGCCTGGATGGGGTAAGTGCGGGGCTGGCGGGCAAGCGATTAAATTAGCAATCGAGCGGGTGATCAATCGAGTGACGGGTTTGCTTGCCGCCCCCCCACTCTGAAAAAACTGAGCACCAGCCGCCACTGCTGTTGATGCTCATGGGACAATAAAGCTAAATTGAAAAATAAGCAGCCTGTCCTTTCTACATATGAAGCAGAAAGTTTGGACAACACACTGCAACATCCTCTGTTGGTGAAGCACACATTCTCTGGTGATGACTATCACCAGTGAATTACTTTCATTTTGGGAGATCACACAGACATTAACAGAAATCACAAGACACAGACCGCTAAAACCTGATATAAGTTTGAACCCTTCTCTTCTCGGGTGAAAAATACAAGAAACATGTTTGAGCAATACATAGATTTTTTTTTTTCTTTATTAATGCAAAAAAAAGTTGAAGTTACATGACTCATAATCTATTAATTTCTCTATTAATAAATGTTGCAAAATGTAAAATGTTTTTCTTTCCTTCACTTGAGATACTTAATGCCCATGACTCAGGAGCAATCTGCCATTACAAGTAATCTAAGTCTGTGATGTGTAGAAGCAGGCTACAGTACCATTAAAATAATTTATAATGAATAATTTGTGAATCAAGTACCTACAGAGACCACTCAATCAGCAACCACTCTACAAATCTGCCCCTGTCCACTTCCTAACTCTGCATATATTATAGGTGAAAATCTGTCTCATCCACAGTGGTAAATCTGTCACAGGTCTTTGTAAATTTGTTTCAGGGGTCACAAATGCACAGAAAAAAAACATTATACATACTCTTCTAAATGAGAGACAGTCTGGTTTGCATTAGGTCTGCCTTTCATTTTTAGGCTAAATGGTTTGATAAAGTTCCATTTGGGACTTTAGCTGTCAAACTGACAGCTAAACACAGTGGGATTATGCACAGTGCTCATGGGGGTCTTGGATTGATATTTTATACATGTCCAGAAGGCTTAACTGAAGGACATTCCCATAGTATATTAGGTCTCTAAGTAGCTAAAATCAATTAAACACGATAATTAAAAAAATAAATAAAGGAAAATGTTTCTCTTGCCCATGACAACCAGCCTGGCTTCTTTAATTTGTATATAGGTTAGAAAAAAAATTCACTAGTTTCAGATTCTTCACACAAAAGACCAATAGTTTGTAACATTAATCATATCTCAGAGGCATTACTTTGTATTACAATATTGTGGTATATTTTTTATTATTTCTCACTGTTCGGTAAATAAATACCGGTATGTATAAAGCTTGGCCTATAATGAAAGGCAGAAAAATGCTAATTTTACTGATCAGTCAATAATTGCACTTTGTATTTAATAGATATATGCTTTGAGCTGGTTCACAATAATGTTTGAACAGCAACACGTCTGACCTTGAAATTTAATTATAGGTGTAGAAAATTGCAAACATTAGAAAAATGCATAACTATGGACAAGCTGGCATTCTATGGTTCAGTCATTTTAAATCACTGCCTGCTTCAGCCCTCTGTTATGGGTGAGAGAATGAATACTCTTGAAAGCTTCAAGGTCAAGGCTGCTGGTGCCACCAATTTGCTCAATGAGTCTGCCCTTTCTATGTCACAAATGGCAATGGCAACTGCGTTAATTGCTTGTTCCCTAGTGAGAAATTGGCCCACAGATAGGATGTGTTCCATAACATTTTAAATATACACACTATGTGAATGAAAGCAATTTACTTGATTAGTGTTCTGCACAACAGTTTAAAAAAACAAGCTAAAATTATGAGTTAGATAACGTGAGACTGGCAGTGTAAGGTCTCTGGGGATAAAAAAAAGTTAATATGCCAAATGTGTAATGCTAAATTCCAATGTCAGATACCCTTCAACATAACCTTTATTTAGATAAGCCATAAATACATGGCTGCGGCATATGCAGGGGAAACAGGTTCACTATATTTGTATAACAGGATACCAGTCAGCAGTTTGACACCAGTTATACAGTGCTGTTATGATGAATACTAATAAGAAGTAGTAAGTAGAACTATAACATAATGTTTTACCAATATTTCTATTCTGTCACACTGTTCATCAGACCCATGTTTAATTGTTGATAAAAAGCACTCTAAGGCAGGCCATACACAGTTTGAATTAAACCGTGTGTGGGCAGGCTGAATGTACCAAGTTGATCGATCCATCAACTTGGGTACAACAACCATGCTGGGTTTTACCTGCAATTATCGCTAGTGGCTGCTATTGCCGCTAGCAATAATCATATCTTCTCCCGGCAGGGACGGCAGCCCCTACGCCTGGAGCAGACAATGGCTCGGCAGGAGAGATTCCAAAATCAACACTTTCTGTGTTGATGGGGGAATCAAGCTAATTTCTTTCCTGCAACCCGTGGAAATGCACTTATTGTAGAAACGTTCTTCTACAATAAACCTTCTTATGGAAGACCTCTGGAGAAAATGGTATGCACATTTGGGGTACAGGGTAATGAGAACTATATTTGTTTAAAATAATATTTCTATGTGTAGTTCTTGACAACCAGAGTTGTGAATTGGTTTTGACAAACTCCTGCCATGTTATTTCAAATTCTACTACCTTCTACTATAATGTGCTAGCACTGCTAAATTTATAGCAGAACTCTCCTACACAAAAATAGGTTGCAGCGGTGTGTGACTCCAGGCATTTCAAGATATCTGTTCTTCAAATTGTGCTTGGAAATTAGGGCTGAGTAGTTAAGCAATCTTGCCAGCTAGATGCTACCTCATTCCTATTAGAATAATGCTGATCCTCTGTCAATATTTTACATATATATATAGTATTTACCCTATGCTGGACACTTTACAACTATATAACAAGTATATTAGCATATGGACTGGGATTTGTAGTCCAGTGAATATTCTGAATGTATGACTTTGCTTGCCAAAAGACACAACTCCCAAAACATGCACTGAACGCATTCACCCATTTCTGATTTCTCTGTACTGCATTGTCCTCTTGTAAATAAATGCAAAACATAAAAAATTAGAGCAATGCAAATGAAGCCAGTTTTATCTAACAAGATAGAATCTGTAAGCAGAAAATAATAGTGATTTCTGTCATTTAGCAATAAGCACTGAAACTTTAAACTGTACATTTGAATATAAATCCTTTTAAAGACATAGCAGTGTAATGAGTTAACCTTCAACACCACTCTTCAAGTGGTTATTAGCCATTGAGGAGGTATTGTTGCACCCAGTTTTAAATTTATTGGATTTCAGTTTCTTGCTGTATATAGCTAAAAACCTATGCACATTTGCTTATATACAGTAGTTACTGAGTCACTAAATAATGGTTTGCTGTTTTTTAGCTACCAGTTGTGAAACTGATGTAGGGACATTTGAAATGCAGAGTGAGTATTTTAGATGCAGCACAGCAGCCAGTTGCTGATAAGACAGACCTGGGTTGCCATTTTGTGTCCTGCTGGGATCAAAGTCCCAATGCTCTAGTTCAGTTTTTATATAAGCTTTGAATGTGATATGATCAATACACATTGTTTCACTGAGATATTATGACACAAGCAGAGCAAATAAAAATGCTGGGTAGCTCTTCTGCAAGTTTTATTACTCTCTTGTCTGAACAAAAATGTCAGATTTTATTTAGGGCTGTCCTGAATGTCACCTTTGGGGAATAAAAAATAGAAACCTAAAAATCTGAGATCTTTCTTAACTTTGACACAGATACAAGATTAAAACCATAATATTCATAGTTATAATAACTGTAATAACCCCAATATGGTACAGCATTTTTTTGCATATTTAAAACAGGCAGGAAGATTTTCTGTAATGCTTCTTAAGGAAAAATCTTTAAAAAAAAAAAACAGATTTATTCAGTAATGTATTTACACAAGGGAATTTACCCAGCTGTCACCTCTACTTCAGAAAAATGTATTGTGAATACATTAGTGATGTGAGAATTGCCGAAGCACTCCTAACTGTAATAGTGTCAGACCACCCAGAACGTTATTATTTAGGTTGTGGTTGGATACTGGTTGGCTCAATTATGCATTGGCTTTTTACAACATTAGAGGGATTTCAGGATCTTACATGTGTCCTCCCCGCCATTGAAACTTACTCAGATTGCCAGAAGCAGAATCTCAATAATCCTTCTGTATGGTGTTTTTTTTTTTTAAAGGAGTAAAAGTTTGCAACTTGGCAAGTAAGAGGTGAAGCTGTGCAATCGTGTGCAAGTAAAAACCCTGTTTTTTTTTTTTTTTTTTATGTTTCCTCTTAGATGATTGTGTATTCCTAGAACAGTGGATTTTTCACTTTATTTCATCTCATTCACTAAGATAATTCACTTTGCAAAGTAAACATTCTGTATTACCTAACTAAACCCTTGTACACACTAGTGTTTTTGTTTTCATTGAACCCAGCAGGGCTTAACAAAAAAAAACTGACAGCTCAGGAGGAGCCACTGTACTAACTATCCAACGTTAGTACAGCAATCTCTCCTGCTGTGCTATTGTGTTCTGACTGCGGAAGGGGGGCCCCCTTACTAGAACACTCTGGTCAGCACTATCAGCCATTGGCTGAGAGCACTGATGAGGAGCCGATTGGCAGCCCTTTTTCGGTAATGCCCCATCGACAGGAGCCAGCCAAACGGCCGGCTTCTGGCAGACCGACTCCAGTACACAATTGTCCCATGTGTACTGGGCCTATACTAGGCCTATATCAACCCAATGGGGGCAAGTTTACTAAAACAGGAGCAGACTGGGACAGCTGTGCATAGTAACCAATCAATTTCTATTTTCAGCTTGTGCAGTTGAAGTGATACTAAAGTTTTGTTTGTTTTTTTGCTAAAAATAACAAACATGTTAGGTCTCCTGCACACTAGATGTTTTTTCAGCTGCTGTGTGACGGATCTCGGATACCCCGGCTGGGCACCTCCGCCAGACCTGTCTCCTGTTCTCCAAATGCACCCGCAGCTGGTAGAATCACCATAACAAGCCCTTAACCCCCCAATCACGAGGCAAATCACACAGGTGTTGAGGGTTAAACATGCAGAGCATAAACTGTTTATTAAAAAGTGGATGTAAACCCACTCTCATCCTTTCTAAACTACTGCCATAGTGCTGATCTATAAGGATATACATGCCTCCTGCATGTATCCTTATCTGTCAAATGTCTCCCCTCTGTCTGTTATGAGACCTGAAAAACTGCAGACTCTGTGGGTGGATCTGTTGTCTGGAGCTCGGTGGGTGGAGTCGTGATGTCAGTAGACACCCGGCCCACCTCTACACTCCCCTTGTCAACATGCATTTTCTCCTGTGTATTCCTTCTGCTATGATCACTAACATCCAGTCAAAATCCAAAAAAGTAACCACATGACTTCAGAAAAGGAGTGGGAGTGGGAATTAAAAATTAATGCCTGTGTAAAGCTAGTGCATGAGATATGTAAATAACCTGTCACTCAAAGCAAGGGGGCGGAACGGAAAAAGGTAACTCTGTTTGTCCGTTTTATCTCACTGAACAATAAAAGAGGATTGCTCAGAGCTGGATTAACTCTTTGTGGCAAGAACTAGCACAAATGATAGGAAATCTTATACACTACATTGTGACACCAAAAAAAATTGGGTTTACATCCACTTTAAGTACAAAACATACAACTTTAAACACAGTTAGGGACACTCCCCTTAGCCTTGTCATAGAGAGGGTAGGGGACAAGGAACAACCAATGGAAACTTAACACTTGTATATTCAAACAACTGCAGTTGAAACACACCAAGGGATTATGATAAGCAGGCAGCCCCTCCTTACCCATCCCCTCGCTGGGATGTGTCTCCAAACCTTTTGTCTACGTGCCATGACCTAACATAATTAAACACAATAACAAGAGGGGGGATGGGGAGAAGGGATGCAACTTACATAGAGACCTCATTACATTGCCATTTTGTCACCAAGTCTCTTGTTCTCTGCTGGGCCATAGTCTGTGGGTAGAAGGCAGTCCACTGCTCCCTCCATAACACAAAGTGACAGTGGGTTCTGTCACATGCTGTTTTTGGCTTCAGATTTTTTTTTCTACAGCCAGTAAACTCTCCAGCATGTTATCCTATGTGTCCATACACACATAGGCTGTTATCAGCCTTTTGTGGACAAGGGCGTTTTCTGGTTGAAAAAACCCCCCAGAACTAGTGGGTTTTAGGCCTCATGCACACTGGACATTCTAAAACCGCCAGTAGTGTTAGCTGTAGAAAGCTGTAGCTGCAGAATTAGTTTTTCCAGCATTTTTGCAGTAGCGCTTTTCAGCGTTTTTTAGCAAAACTATACTCGCAGAAATACTTATGGCTCAAAACCACTGCTAAATGCAGAATAGCCGTGTTTTTCAGTGTTTTTAAGCTTTTAGCAGAGTGAAATCGGTTTTACAGCTGAAAAACTTCTCTTAAAACCCACTAGTTCTGGGGATTTTTTTCCAGCCAGAAAATGCCCCTGACAAAAAACGCTGATAACAGCCTATGAGTGCATGGACATATAAGATAACATGCTGGGGAGTTTACTGGCTGCAGAAAAAAACGCTGTTGGGGGATGAGCGGGGTCCGGAGGAGGACACAGGGGGGCCAGAGGAGGACACAGGGGGGCCAGGGGCAGACACAGGAGCACACAGGGGGACAGTTGGCGGTGATTGATGCAGTGGTGGGGGCAGTTGCAGGCACCGATCTCCCTGTATTCATTTCAATGAAGCAGCTGAAAGCCACGAGAGGAAGAGGAAGAGAAGAGACTGTCCACTACTTCATTGAATGCCATACAGGGAGATCGGTGTGAGTGATACTAACTGACACACATGAGGCAGCCTGGCTATAATACTTCCCATTTACACAAACGCCTCCTCCCCTTCTCCCTCTTTTTTTTTTCTTCTCTTCACCTTCTCCTTCATTTCTGCACCATTGTTTAATGTCCAAACTGAACACAAGACCAACTATTATATTATGCAAACACACATTACAAACTTCCTTTGTAGCCAAATCATTTCCTATTCTACCACCTGATCAAAGACCACCTGATTTCATCAAAGAACAGTGCACCATATTACTATATAATTGAGAATCAATTAAAGCTGAAAGAGTGGACCTTTGGCTGCTAATTGCTAATAAAAAATGGCAGCATGGGTGGAAAACAGAGTAATAATTAAAGCGTTTGGTTTATAAATCATTCTGACACAAATGATTTTATGTAGGAGCCAGGCTATAATACTCACAGAAACAATGTACGGGTCTTACCCAAACAGCCATTTAAAAGTCAACAGCTTTGTTGCTGCATTCTGAATTGGTAAATTTTCCACAGATGTGCCTATTCATGTAAAATATTTATGTATTCATAATACACTTGAATTATTATTATTTTTTTAATTCTTTATTTATGGGTATCTAGTATGAAACAGTAATATGACATGACAGCACATTCCTGAAAAAGGTTGTCTGTGGTAACATAATGGAAATTCAGGTAATAGAGGTTATTAGTCACTAACCACGTAATATACCAAATGTCAATATGGTAATAGATCATAACTAACAATTCAGGATAATAGAAAAAAGCACTGTCATGTGATAAACAGTATTTGAAGGAACATGACTTGCATACAACATACTGAGAGAATCAGATCACTTACAGTCAGGCACGTATCTACTGTCAGGTAAGGGCAAGCATTTACCCTCTACCCTCTATTTACCACGCTCTGCACATGAGACATTCCTACCAGACGATTGATACATAAAGAATAGCATTTTCCGATGTTTTCAGACAGAAAAGTGGAAGAAAAAAGAGAGAAGTGAGTCAAGAGGAGGGGATGGGAGGGGAAAAAAATGAGGGGGAAGGGAACTATGTTGGGGTTGTCAGCACAAGGAATTAAGCTCTCAGAATTGAGTACTGTACCCACAGTTGTTTAAGGTTAAGTATTCATCTGAAAAATTAAACGTCCCAGTATAGCCAACATGTATTGTGTTCCCCCTTCTCCCTGAGGACCGCGGTGAGGTTTTCCACCTGCTGAATATCGCTCACCATGGCAAACCATTGCAATATAGGAGGAGTAACTTATTGTTTCCACATACTGGGAATACATGCCCTGGCGGCATTCAGGAGATGCTTCAGCAAAGTTTTACGGTATCTCTTACTCAACATAGGAGTCAAAGTAAAAAAAGCAGCAGCTGGTTTGTCGAGAAGTTAGTAGTCTGTGAGTTTGTGCACAAGTTGCAAAACCTGTTGCTAAAAGGGGTAATCTTGGGACATTATCAAAAAATGTGAAAAAGTATGCCAGTCTGGGTGCCACATCGCCAACAAAGAGGGCTATGTCCGGGGAAGAGGGACACTAACACAGACGGGGTCCAGTACCAGCACGTCAAGATTTTGTAAAAGGGCTCCTGATATTTACTGCAAAGGGAAGATTCGTGTGCAAAAAAAATAATAATTTGATTCCTTTGGTCCTCCGAAAATGTAGTTTTTAGATCTCCCATTCGAGCAAATATGGCGGATCTTGCTGAGACCTGTCAGCAAGTAAAAAGAAGATCTTCAAATGAAGTCGATGAATTTGATTGTCTTCGGAACCTGGAATGGTTGGGAAGGGACCGGAGGAAGTAGGCTAGTTGTAACAGTTTCCTGGCCCAGAGCTAAAGAGTTGAGAGAGCCAAACAGGTCTGATGGACGGACCCACCCAGCTGGGCCAGGAAAGGAAGAGGCTCTAACTAGGTTCAGATCCGGTTGAAGATGAAAGGCTCTGTCAGTAAGCCCCGGAGCAAAGTCTGGGTGGCCGATGATAGGTGTCAGTGGAGAGGGGAAGCTGGAAGTCGCTCCTAACTTGTAGTATCTAGAAAGTTTTATCAAGGTGGCTTATATTAGGCAGTGTACACGCAATACCAGACAAAATGTGTTTTATTTGTATTTTTTTTATTTTTGGGTAGAGTAGGCAAGAGTTACAACCTCCATTAGGGTTTTTATGTATGTGCCCCTGTTAGGAAATGTCCCCTCATTTTTGCTCATGTGACACTTGTCATCTGAACAGGATGTGTGAGAAAATGTTCCACAATGTGGACACAGCAGTAAAACCTAACAAAAGTTCTAGCTCTGTCAAATAAAAAAATGGCTTCAAACTAGAACTTCAGCCTCACCTGTTTCTGTTCCTTCTGCTTCTGCCCTTGGTGCTAGATGGTTGGTGGTAAAACGCACCCTCTGGGCTTCAGGAGGTGTTAGTCACAGAAAATGTGTCCTATGTGGGGTACACAAATTCCACAAATTCTACAGAGCCAGTTTCATCTGGATGGGAAAGGTACTGCAGAGATGCCCTCTTTACATACTCAATCCTACAGTACTTAGGACTCAGGAACAGCAGCCAACAGTGTGTGCTGTTAGATGTTGTGATCCAAATGAAACTTGCAGTGCTGCTCTAAGCGTAGACAGAGATCTCCCCGCTGGTTGAAGTAAAGGGAGCTGACATCAGTGCACCATTCAGAGGTGTAAGAGCATTATCAAAGAGCAGAAAAGGCACCGCTCACCAATCCAATGGCGTTTATCATTGAGTGGAATTGATTTTCTGTGTTTTCTATTGCATTAGGTGATAATGTGTGCGCGCAGTGTGAACTCTAGTCTGGACTACAGATACATAGCATCTTGCTTACTGTCTTGTACAGCTTACAATTAAGTAAAGCTGTACAGTATGTTTTAGTTTTGATCAGCATGATGTCCACTAAATATCAACCACTGTGGCATTACTGCAGCAATGTGCTGGCTACACCTGACTCCTCCCACAGGTAACTTCAAAGCAGGATCAAGAGGCCAAAATTTTATTTTTTATTCCATTTTTAAGGGGAAAACTTTGGATAAACAATAATGCCCCATACACACGATCATTTTTCATGCCGTTAAAAATGCCATTAAAAAAAATGGCCATTAAAAATGATCGTGTGTATGCTCCAGAGCATTTTTAACGACGTGAAAAACGGGCATTAAAAATTTCGAACATGCTCTCTTTTTTCACGTCGTTTTCGTTTTTTTTAACGACGTGAAAAACGATAGTGTGTATGCTTTAACGACGTGAAAAAAAATGCGCATGCTCAGAATCAAGTATGAGACGGGAGCGCTCGTTCTGGTAAAACTAGCGTTCGTAATGGAGATAGCACATTCGTCATGCTGTAACGGACTGAAAAGCACTAGACTGAAAAGAGCGAATCGTCTCTCAACAAACTTTACTAACATGAAGGGTGGCGCCATTCGAACGGAACTTCCCCTTTATAGTGCCGTCGTACGTGGTGTACGTCACTGCGCTTTTCTTGAACATTTTTTTAAAATGATGGTGTGTACGCAAGACAGGCTTGAGAGGAAACAAGAAAAAAAATGACAAGAAAAACGTCAGTTTTAAAAATGACATTAAAAATGATCGTGTGTATGAGGCATAAGAGAAGAAAGCTGCACAGCATACAAGGGGGGAGTGTAAAAATATAGATTGCTGCAGGCTGGGATTCTGTTTGAATTGTAATTCTTATCTGTTCCGTAGTATTCTATTTTATATCAGTGCTTTGAAGCCTACACCACAGTTTAAAATGTAGCGGGTCCTCAAATTGATGGGATACACCTGGGGAATAGTGTGACCCAGGTGTATAATCGTGTTAGGGTTCAGACTCCTTTTTGTTTCGTGGAGGATTGGAGGATGTAGTATTCTCCTTTGCCTGTGGGTGGCGGGGTACCCACAGGCTTCAGGTAGAATCATCTCCTGCAGTGCTCCCTGTTTTGTCCCTTCCCGGAGATGGTATGGCTGGGGCGGGGAACCCGCCGGGCCGTTGATGGGAGGAGATAAAAGGGGGAGACGCCCTTACCACAAGGTCTTGCGGAGAAGGAAGTCTTCGGAGGAGGAGGGTTGCGGTCCGCACCCAGGGCCCTTAGGCCTGGGTGCTGGAGATCCAGGAGTCTGGTCCAGGTGCCCATGGCCTGGTCCGGAGTCATGTTGGCATCCATCCCTGGCACCTTTAGCCTGGGGTGAGGTACTATCGAGGAGGCCTGG
Source organism: Rana muscosa (assembly GCA_029206835.1). Classification (NCBI taxonomy): domain Eukaryota; kingdom Metazoa; phylum Chordata; class Amphibia; order Anura; family Ranidae; genus Rana; species Rana muscosa. The sequence continues at coordinate 168,073,895 of CM055123.1, forward strand.
GGCCCAGTACCTTCTACTGGGTCCCGCTAGGGTGGACTGTCCGAGGGTCCCTGAGCGGAGGGACTCGTATCTGAGGTGAGGAGGCCAGAGAGGTTACCCACTGGAGACCCGGAGCAGCACCAACCCGGTGACAGTGGGCCTCTGGGAACTCTCTTGGGAGGACACATCCCCCTGATAGGGGCCACAGCGTATCGAAGAGGGCTCCATTGCTGTTCATAGGGGTTGCTGGAAGAGACCCCATCTTTCCTGTTCTGTAACAGCCGGATTGGCTTAGGCGCCGCTGGTCATAGTACAGTGGCATAGAACTTAAACTTTAGGAAGTGCCTCGATCTGCTCGCCCCACCGTTGGCAAGGTTATAGGTCCCAACCAGTTTGCTGCAAAAGAACTGTTTATTGTGCTTTGCTTATTGGAGTGTCAAATAAACAAGTGTTGGACCTTTCTCCGGTGTGTGAACTCCAGTTACTGGAAGCAAAGGGGAGGCTGGTGAGCTTGCAATTACAGACTCAGTGCATTCACAGAACACACCGGCCCGAGGAAACATCAGCAAGTGGCCTTCACCTCCCTACTACAATGGGAAGGACATGGGCCGTGGCGCATCTCACTCTCACAACCCAGGAACCCCTAGACATGAGTTGGTGTGTAACCGATAAAGATGGAGAGAGAGTGAGGCCGCTACACGTGGGGGCTCGTGAGTCCGGGATAGAGTGTGTTCTAGAGATGGACTTGAGAATGTCTACATTTGAACTTTGCTGCCCAGAGGAGGTCCGAGCAGATCGGCCATATTACTGGCCAAAGTGCGTCCCTGCTCGGAGTTGTGGAAATGACCCTAACACGGGAAAGGCCCATGCGGAGGAGCGGAAAAAGGGAGAGGTCCAGCCGTGTGACGTACTGCACGTGGGGACTGTTAACGCACTGCGCCACGAGGCACCCCATGGCGACATCGTTCGTGGGCGGAGTCAAGAGGAAGCCTGCGAAAATGTACAGCTCATGGGAGGAGTCTGGCCAAGTGTGGGGATACACGTGGAGACTCCGGCACGGGGTCAGTGCATGATGGAGCAGCAGATAGTCGGGATGACCTCAAGTGCCCCGTGGATTATGGTTCCTCACCCCACGAGAATGACTTCCTTTGCTGCCCCCATCACAGACACGGGGATAAGACTTAGGCCCCGAGGGCGGTTGGCTCTGTACACTTGCAGAGACACGGAGGCCCTCGGTGTGATCTGTCCCGGCTGCTCGGGACTGGTGGTCACCCTGAAGCCATTCGGGCGATGTGAGGAGTGCAGAGAATTCCTTTTTGAGGTCGAGTCGTCCACAGCAAGGCCCCGAGCCCTTCGCCTCAACCACCTCACGGGTACCGCTACTCCGGAAGGGGAGATCAAGGCCTTTGTCGAGGTTCCCGTGCGCGCTGACCAGGGCGATGGACTGCCCAACAGAGAAAAATCCGAGGATGCTGCCTCGGTCGCCACAAGTTCTCTGCTCCCACCCCCGAAGAGAAAAGTTGGCCTAGTACAGGCATCCTATGGACGTGGTCGAGCTTCACCCCGTTGCTTGCCTGGCCTGGATGGCGCCGGTCGAGAAGGAAGTCCCGGACATCCCAGTCCTCTACAAGGGTCAGGTGAGCCAGGGGCTGGGACTGTGGTGGTGGTTGGAGGTGTCGGGGGCCCATTGGAGGTGGAGCCCCCCAGGGAGGATGATTCTGTGTCCACCGGAAGATATCTGCCTGCGGAGATGTATGACACCTCCGACCTAGAGTCGCTGTCTGACTGCGGAGAAGATGGCGAGATAGACGAACTGTTCAGCCGCAAGGGCTGGGATAGAATGCCACTTCTTGCTTCCCGTGCGGTACGGGATTCACCTATGTACACAGGAGACAGCACACCTCGGGTGGAAGACCCGCAGCTTACGAGGGAACCTACCCCTCCACCGGTGTCCTCATCTACTGTTACCTCACCTGCTTTGGTTGTGGGGACACCCCGCGCTTCTCTGAGAGCGCCGAAAGTCAGTTTCAGGGAGCTGGTAAAGGCACCTCGGCATCCGGAAGCTATTGTGCTGCCTGGAACTGGAGAGAAAGCCACTATGCCACCTTTGGCCCGCTTGCAGAGACTGTTTTGCCACAAAGTAGCTCGGGAATATGGGTGGGAGTACCCGTATCTGCCCCGGGACTTGCTGTTTGAGGTGGAAGTCTGGAGAGCAAGATGGTATGACGAGTTTGTGTGGGACAAGTTGAAGGTGCCTCATGCTCGCAGGTACCTGGAATGTGTGCCGGCAGTGTCTAAGAGGTTTGAGGACTGCAGAGCTGAATGGAAATTGGGGCGCCATATCCATGCTGACAAGATAGTCATTTGCAGAAGAGAAGGAGAAGATGTCGAGTATTCGATAGAGGCATTTGACAAACACCTGAAACCCCTGTATCTGCCGGATCCAAAGTTTTACTTATAGGAGAAAAGAACTCCTGTTTATTTCCTTTGTGCACTTGAACTTTCTGGAAGAGCCATTCCCAGACACCCAGGACTGTGCCCTGCTTTTGTTTTTATTTGGGCTTTTCTTTTTCTCATTGGAGACTTGGGGCTGTTGTGTTTTTTTGTGTTTCCCCTTTTCTTCATGTGCCAAAGGCAAGGACATTTGGGAATAGTGGCAGAGTAGGGAAAAGCTGGAAGAACGAAGATTCGTTGAGTGTCATGACCGCGGTGTTGTCACCAGGTGGCAGTGTTGCGCAACAAATGTTTGAAAATGTTTCACACACACATCACCTTGCTTGTTGGAGTGAGTGGGTCTCTCGGCTGACGGGCCCACTCATGCCAAATGACACAAAATTATGTTAGGATGTTGTTTTTTTCTTTCCCCTGCAGGAGAATCGTCAATCAAGATCATTGAGAGTGGGTGGCTCTTAGACAGTGTGGGAGAGGGGTTGTGATTTTGCAGATGTTTAAAGTGTTTTAGGACATAAGTTGTTTTATATGTTCCCCATTCCCTGAGCAGGTCTTGGCACTTGGGAAAAATTTAGAGGAACTGCCTCAGAGGTTTCACTCCATGTCACCACTTTATGGGAGGCATGGGTGTGCACCTGACGCTGGGGACCAGCGTCCAATCACAGGGGGGAATGTGTAGCGGGGTCCTCAAATTGATGGGATACACCTGGGGAATAGTGTGACCCAGGTGTATAATCGTGTTAGGGTTCAGACCCCTTTTTGTTTCGTGGAGGATTGGAGGATGTAGTATTCTCCTTTGCCTGTGGGTGGCGGGGTACCCACAGGCTTCAGGTAGAATCATCTCCTGCAGTGCTCCCTGTTTTGTCCCTTCCCGGAGATGGTATGGCTGGGGCGGGGAACCCGCCGGGCCGTTGATGGGAGGAGATAAAAGGGGGAGACGCCCTTACCACGAGGTCTTGCGGAGAAGGAAGTCCTCGGAGGAGGAGGGTTGCGGTCCGCACCCAGGGCCCTTAGGCCTGGGTGCTGGAGATCCAGGAGTCTGGTCCAGGTGCCCATGGCCTGGTCCGGAGTCATGTTGGTGTCCATCCCAGGCACCTTTAGCCTGGGGTGAGGTACTATTGAGGAGGCCTGGGGCCCAGTACCTTCGACTGGGTCCCGCTAGGGTGGACTGTCCGAGGGTCCCTGAGCGGAGGGACTCGTATCTGAGGTGAGGAGGCCAGAGAGGTTACCCACTGGAGACCCGGAGCAGCACCAACCCGGTGACAGTGGGCCTCTGGGAACTCTCTTGGGAGGACACATCCCCCTGATAGGGGCCACAGCGTATCGAAGAGGGCTCCATTGCTGTTCATAGGGGTTGCTGGAAGAGACCCCATCTTTCCTGTTCTGTAACAGCCGGATTGGCTTAGGCGCCGCTGGTCATAGTACAGTGGCATAGAACTTAAACTTTAGGAAGTGCCTCGATCTGCTCGCCCCACCGTTGGCAAGGTTATAGGTTCCAACCAGTTTGCTGCAAAAGAACTGTTTATTGTGCTTTGCTTATTGGAGTGTCAAATAAACAAGTGTTGGACCTTTCTCCGGTGTGTGAACTCCAGTTACTGGAAGCAAAGGGGAGGCTGGTGAGCTTGCAATTACAGACTCAGTGCATTCACAGAACACACCGGCCCGAGGAAACATCAGCAAGTGGCCTTCACCTCCCTACTACAATGGGAAGGACATGGACCGTGGCGCATCTCACTCTCACAACCCAGGAACCCCTAGACATGAGTTGGTGTGTAACCGATAAAGATGGAGAGAGAGTGAGGCCGCTACAAAAAAAAAAAAAGTATGAAAGGTATGACATTACACCACAACGTCACGTCCAGGTCCATATACTATGCAGAGGTACGTTAATTGCAATGGGGATGCAGGCAACAACAAAAAAACACAAACTTTTTTACTATAGTGAGGAAGGTTTAGAATGACTCTTAAGACTGTATTGATGTCTTTTTTCCCTGCAGAGAAAATGTCCTCTTACTTTCTATCAAAGTGACTTTTGTCAGAAAAGGTAGAGTAGAAAAATCTGGATATCATTTAAAATCAGTCATAAAATCTTATTGGGAAAAAAAAAACATGCACTAATGGAAGAAGTGCCAGACCAAATAAGATAAGAATCCCCCCAAAAAAGTGTTTCTAGTTCCAGAAAACACATCCCCTTTATCAGAGCTCCAGTGAAAATAAGAAACTTGAAACCCATTTTGTGGTTATCTCCTTCTCTAAATGTCTTCACACCTCTTATCCACAGTTTTATGTGACAAATGCAGTGACTTGACAAAGAAGAGTTCTGATTGCTTTCAACCGATCCTGTCACTTTAACTGTCAATGTGAGATCAAGGCCCCTAATGGCAGGCACCTAATTATCTAAGGCTCTATCACTGATGTGCTTGGTTTTTAAGCAATGTTAACAGTATAAAGATAGGCGCTACTCCTTCCCTCAAATCCATAAATTATTAATTGATAGTAAAAATATATAAATCATATATCCACAATGGTAATTACAGTGCTTAAATCTTCCAGCACACATAAAAATACATCATCTTCTAATTCATCTCTAGTCCATATGCATATTATATACAGACACTGTGTCTTTAAATACTCTTGCAATAAAATCTTATAAAAGTGCTCCACCACATGCAGAAGAAATGCGCACTCACCAAACGTATATGACCCCTCAGGACCTTACTCGCTTTTCAAATGGGTGTAACAGAAGTGAAATAAATCCACCATCACCAGGAACTCCAGCCCCAATAGCCTCTCATAGCCAAAAGAAGCCACAAGCAAAACAAAATCATTTTTCTCATAGTGCAGTGTTTTTATTCAGAATCAAATGGATAAAAGCATATAAAAAATCCACTCACATTTATATGGTTCCTTAAGCTGCACCAGCATGTACAGCCTCTCTGGATACTATTGGCACCGCCACTCATAATGCAGAGTTGGCATGTGTTCCAAGGGACGGAAAGTGTACTGAAACTGATGTCAGGTGTTTACCGGAAATGGCAAATGTGTTAGCCGCGACACAGACTCAATGCATTTCACGCATACTGCGTCATCAGGAAGCCTCCTGGAAGTGTACCGGAACAGATGGCAGGTCTCCATGGTAAGTGACGAAGGTGTTAGCAGGGGCGCAGCCTCAATGCATTTTGTATGTAGTGCATCATCAGGAAGCTTCCAGTCCCTTGAAACGCACGCTGCCTCTGCATTGCAAGTGGCGGTGCTGGTAGAATCCACAGAGGCTGCACATGCTGGAGCTGCTTAAAGCACCACATAAATGTGAGTGAGTTTTTTATATGCTTTTATCCATTGAGTCGGAATAAAAATACTGCAATATGAGAATTATAATTGTCATCTGTTTATGGCTTCTTTTGGCTATGAGAGGATATTGGGGTTGGAGTATTTAAAGACACAGTGTCTGGGATAATATGGATATGGACTAGAGATGAATTAGAAGATTATGTATTTTTATGTGTGCTGGAAAATGTAAACTCTGTTATTACCATTGTGGATACATGATTTGTATATTTTTACTATAGATTATGAATTGATTGATTTGATGGAAGGAGTAGTGCCTATCTTTACACTGTTCACATTTTTAGCGTGTTTCACACTTAAAGAGGCTGCTGCACTTTGAATGCACATTTATTTAGTTGGCGCCTTCTTATCACATTTATGGTATATTCTTTTTTAAGCAATGCCAGGGTACTCTTTGACTTTGTAGGGATTCCAACTTGACACTGATTGCTAGTCTCAACACAAAGAAAGCTTCCTCCAATGCTCAAGCAGTTCCTAGTAGCCCAGCTTCATAACATTTTATTCCATTCTATCTAAATATTAGTGACATTTGGAGTGAAATGCAACCTACTACCTAGGACTACACTTGTTATGCTCATCCACATCAATCTATCTCACATAGACCACCGTTTTGTTCTTGTATCCAAAAAGCAGGGAGGGGGAGGCACCAACTAAGTGTAGTGTTATAAGGTCAACATTTATTGCACAAGATAAAAAGCACTTACAAGAGGCACAAAAGATTCATGCCCATCAAAATTTGATTGATCCTGACGAATCCTACACTGTTCCACAGGCCCCACACACAGCCCATAGGCTGGTGAAAATGTAACCTGGATCTCCGTCCAGGGATGGCAGAGGAGCCCTTGGACTGTGTGGGACGGTGTAGGAATCACCAGGACCGATCAGATTTTGATGGGCATGAATCTTTTGTGCTTCTTGTAAGTGCTTTTTATCTTGTGCAATAAATGAATAAATGTTGACCTTATAATACTACACTTAATTGCGCCTCCCCCTCCCTTCTTTTTTCATGTCTTACAGAGATTCTGGACACACTCTGAGGATGGCTGCCTTCTTTTAACCGCTTTTTTACTCATTTGTTTGGACTAGCTGACTTTCACTATTGCCACTCAGCAATTGCCTACCTAAAAGGGACATATACCATTTGGAGCGTCAGATCCCTAATTTATTGTACCTTTTATTGTGCTTATATCCACTCTTCTTCAGGTATTTTCCTCTACTATTTTCCCTTTATCTTGGTCTGACCATTACTTACTTCCATTGACTTTGGATTCTCTGCTTTCTAGGGGATCTTCCCCATATTGAAAATTAAACAATTTTTACTTAGTAACCCTATTATCTCCCTTGATGTCCAAATTGCACTGAATGACAACTTCTCTATAAATGTCCCTTTTGTTAGCGCTCCAGTTCCCTTCTGGGAGGCCTACAAGGCCGCCATTAGGAGTAAATGTATTCAGTTGACCTTTTCAAGAACATAAAAGATACTAGGATTTGAACTAAACTTTTACAACTCTCTCCTCACAAAACAAATCTTCTCTCACGCCTGAACTAGAAAATGTTTAGAAGGATTTAAATCTTTGCTTATTTAACTTAGCACAGAAACAAATACATTGGACAAAATTCTGATACTATCATAAGTAGAATAAGCCAGATACGTGTTAGCACACAGCCTCCATCGTTCTACTTCATCCTTTAAACCTTAAAGTGGAATTCCAGTCAAATTCTATCTAAGCCTGATAAAGGGGGAGTATTTTCTGGCCCCAGGAACACGCAGGTTGTTTTTTTTTTAGCGCAAGCCAATAAATTGATAAACCTGATAGAAGTTCTAACCTTTCTATCATAAATAAAAAGTATGGTCTTGAGACTTATAAAGTGATTAACTTAAAGCGGAGGTTCTGCGGCAAATAATTTTTTTTTCTCTGGTATTCAATAGGTTTTGGCATTATAAATAAATACTCACTCGTTTGATGTCATGAAATATCCCATGTCCGTTTTCCGGCAAAAGAAGAACTTTGAAAATGCAAGCACGTCAGTTCCCATTTTGCTTGTGGGCATGTTGAAGCCCACAAGCAATGATTTCCTGTATGCTGATGGTTGCCATCACAATGGGCGGCGTCATTGAATGTTCACGCCCCGTTGTGATGGAAATCCTAGTACGGCGTTTCGCAATGAAGCATGACACCAAGCTCCCAAGAGTCATTGCGGCATCGGGGAATACAGTAGCAACGCCTACTCCCGCGGGAGTCAAGTCCCAGAAGTCAATCTGGAAATGCCAATAATAAGGTATTTACAGAGAAAAAAAAAAAGATTTGTCAAGTGAACATGTCGGCAGTGTGCTGAAGGGGATAAGATAAAGTTGTTAATCTGGGTGGAACTCCGCTTTAATCGCTGATAAAATTAAAAACTGGATGTTTTAAAAGATTGCTAAATGAATTCAGCTGCAACCATTTGACAGTGATCTGACACCAAATTGATAATGCTATAGCGATAATAGTGCACTAAAAACAACCTATTAATAATATTGCACAGTGCCCTTTAAAATACATATTGAAAAAAACATCAAAAATTTGGAAGAGAAAGCTGATTGCTGTGGGGGCACTCCACAGGAGGGAGGGGCCAGGAGCACAGAAGAGGGACCCGAGAAGAGGAGGATCTGGGCCACTCTGTGCAAATCCACTGCACAGAAGAGATAAGTATACCATGTTTATTATTTTTATAGGAAAAAAAAATAGACTTTAAAATCACTTTAACTACTCAGCCCTCATTTCCAAGCACAATTTGAAGAACAGATATCTTGAAATACCTGGAGTCACACACCGCTGCAACCTATTTTGACCCAGCCTTTTTCCGACATTTGTTGTTTACATGTATAAATCTGTATTGTTTGCTAGAAAATTACTTAGAACCACCAAGCAGGATATATTTCTTTTAGCAGAGACCCTAGAGAATAAAATAGCGGTCATTGCAATTTTTTATGTCACACGGTTCTTAAACAGCAGTTTTTCAAATGCAATTTTTTGGGGAAAAAATACACTGTAATGAAAAAAAAAAAACCATAATATATACCCCAATTTTTTGTATAATATGAAAGATAATGTTACGCCAAGTAAAATAGATACCCAACAAATCTAGCTTTAAAATTGCGTGTGTTCCTGGAATGGCGCCAAACTACGTTACATAAAAAATCTCCATAGGCGAAACTTTAAAATGTCTACAGGTTACCAGTCTAGGTCTACTGCTAGAATTCTCGCTCTCACTCAGACATTCATGGTGATACCTCACATGTGTAGTGCAAACACCGTTTACATATGTGCCCATGACCTACGTATTCACTACTGCGTGTGAGCATGCAGGGAAGGGGGCGCTTTTTAAAAAAGGTTATAAAATGAATTAAAAATAATATTTTTGTTTTTTACACTGTCCTTTTAAAAATATATTTTTTTTATCATTTTTATTGCTATCGCAAGGAATGGAAACATCCCTTGCAATAACAATACAGCGTGACAGATCCTCTTTATGGAGAGATCTGCAAATCTCTCCTTTACCCTTAAAGGCAAAAGATAAAAAAAACAAAAAAACATTATCTTTTGCTTTAAGAAAAAAAACAAAAAAAACAAAACATGTTTACCTGGCCCGAGAACCAGAAGTGACATTGACATCACTCCGGTCCTCCAAGGGCATAGAGATGAGCAGTGGCCATCTTGCCATTGCTTATCTCTATGTGAAGAAACTGCCGTCGCTGGATGGTTCCCGGAGCTACCGATCGGTAAGGTTAGCCTGGAAACCACTGGAAAGCAGCTGGAGGTGGGGCACCTCTCCCACTGCTTCCAAAATGATCACGTGGTGAATCTGCCTCTGGGATCACTTTTATCAAAAAAGCCGGCTGCCTAAGGGAAAACACGTTACTAGGGTTATGGCATCTAGCTGCAGCCATAACCCGGTATTTAATGTCAAAATGATGACGTACATTCCCAAGTTAGGCAGTCGGTAAGTGGTTTTATGGACAAGTAATGTACGTTTTATGTTATGTTTGTGTCAGCTAATAATGATTTTAGTGTATTTTTTGTGAAAATATTTTTTTATATTTTCAGGGAGGGGGGCCCTGTTGGGAAGGCTGTACAGAGCCCAGTGATTTCTAACAGCAGCCCTGGTGTCACATAATGGGCATTTAATAGCTCAAACAGTAATAATAGTACAGGGGGAAAAAAAGGGGGAGAAGCCCCCTTGAGAAAGGAAGTCACGGGCGGACCAAGCTGCTTAATAAGGGAAATTATATATCATTTAATAGCTGCCTGCTCCCTGTTCTGGGTAGTAGTCACAGCATGTGGCAGAGAAACATCTGTAGCATTGCAGCAGTTCAGATAAAAAAAGGTGGAGACCACAGCAGGGAGATATTGCTGCTAGAGTTCCTGAGAATTATAAATCACCAACTAACATTTACTAGAAACTGAAATACCAGTCTTGGAATCTCTTTAATTAACATAAAACCTTAGCAGACACAGGACACAATGAGGCATTCTTTGTGACATGGGCTTACATGCCATGTACACTATAGATGCTGAATCTCATTACTGAAAATAAGCATTTCCACTTACGAATGTTTATGAATATTTTACTTATATGAGTTTACTCTTTTATTAAGAGGTATACTTATGTTAATATATCATTTTGGATATTTCATGATTATTCTCTTCAATGATTCCTTTTTGCCTCATTGCTCTTCTTAATTAATTAAAAAGTAGGATTAATACAGCCATTAAAGGGATATTGGCTCTACAATGCAGTGCAGACTAGTGGGGCATGTTACAAAATGTAATTGCAAGCAATAAAAACTTATTTTAGGAACAGACAAAACATTACTGGTCAGAAGTGTTCTTATTTTTCATTATTAAAAAAATGTACTATCTAAAATATCATCTCAATGCCAGTTTTAAATATTTGATCATTCATTCTTTGTATGCATTAATTGCATTACACAGGAAAGGAAGTCATTATTCCCTATAATTATGTTAACTCATTTGCATAATAATTTTCAGGGCTAGTCAGCCAACCCAAATTACCAACAAATGTCTTTTTTTTTGCACTTTTTACATGTTTCTTTCTTTAATGTTTTCTGTTCTTGGCATATTCTGCTTTATTTCTCATAATCATTCTAGCTTTTTGTGCCAAATCATTTGCAGAGGTTTAAGAGTTCTTTCAATTATATTAGACTAACTCCTAACAAATAATCCAGCAACAGCTAATTTTATCGCTAAATTAAACAACAGTGTTGACAACTGAGCTTCTCACTTGGATTGTGTTACAGTTAAAACGTTTCAAATGTCTTATCTGATCTGGCAGGAAAGCTGTAACATTTCCATTTGTTTAAACTAAGGATGTCTATACAACCAAAGTCTAAGGCCCTTTTTTTTAAATCTGGAACTTCTAGATTGTTTAAAGTGATCCCATAACTTAGACTGCAAAAGCTACCCTTATAATACATAAGATGGATAGATAGATAGATGTTGCCTTTGCAAACTGGAGAGCACTTGTATACATCTGTCCCTCCCCTCTTCACATTAGCTTTCTTCTGTCTAACCAAAACCAAGCTTTTCTAAGTTTTTCCACTCTCTGCTAACATAAACAATGATAAGTATACAAAAAGGTGTAGCGCTGGATAAATAAACTATATATGACCATATAGTGAAATAATTGACGAGAAGAAAAAGTATAAAAACTGTGTGAATACTAAAAATACATCATAGTTCATATGTGTCTGTGAAAAATGAATAAATCTTCTCCTCTATTCAAAGATGGCAAAGAGTTCTACAGAGTGCAGGTATCCGATGTTGAACATGGGAATAACCATCCAATACTTAGAAAAAGATCCCACCACCAAGATGTAGAGTGAAGGCTTACTAGACAGCCTGCGACCGCCCTTCACAGGGGGGTCAAAACAGGCTCAGTAGAGTGATGTTTCTCAGTAGAAAGCAGAGAGATTCAGCAGGAACACTTCATCCGCAGTAGGAGGATCTCCAGAGACGTTGATTGGACACCTGACCGAAACCTGAAGTAGTCACGCTCTTTCCAGATCAGAGCGGATGCTCCTCAGTGAATGGGGTGAAACCCAGAAGAAAAAGGAAAACTTCCCATAGTGTAGCGTTCATCAAAAAAAAAAGGTTTATTTTTACAGAGGTGTATATTACAGAACCTCAATAACAAGTCCTCAGAACAAAATAAAATATAAAAAATTCCTGATGACGTCAGATTTGACGAAACGGCGTAGGGCGACACGTGCACGCATTGTGCACGCGCGGATGATCGTTATCGATTGACAGAATACGGAGCTTTTTATTCCTTGCAAGGAACGTTTTTTATCAGGAATTTTTTATATTTTATTTTGTTCTAAAGGACTTGTTATTGAGGTTCTGTAATATACACCTCTGTAAAAATAAACCTTTTTTTTGGATGAACGCTGTTCTCACGGCAGGGAAGGCACCCCACTGGGAGAACACAATAGCTCAGTGGGAGGGATTCCGCCATCAACACTGATTGTATTGATATGGGAATCAAGCAATTTTCTTTCCTGCACCCGTGGTTGTAAGGAAAGAAAATCATATCATCTATGACCTGCCTTAGGTAGCCATGTCTTTGGAGTGCAGGAGAAAACCTGTGTAGGCACAGGAGAAACATGCAAACTTGATAAGTGTCCTGGGCACTAATTCAAAGCAAGAACCGCCAAGATACTGTGTTACCCTGCTGTTAGTTATATGATGGTAAGCTTTGTGTGAGGAAGTAGTCTTGTTATCCAAAATGTTTTCTACTTTTGTAGTTATTTTCTGTACAAATCTGTAGCCAATGCATTGGACCATTCACCTTGTAAACAGCAGATTAAGTTTTACTGGTTTCTTTTACTCTGGTACATATTAGACATAATAAGTCCCACAATAGGCTTTCAGAGTCTCTTGCCCCTGCAATTAACTGACATGGTGTAGAGAAGATGTACTAATTTGAACCAATCCACATGCACTGAGGTCTAACCCAGCTCAGACATTCAGATATTGGAAAACATTTTAAAGGTACTGAACAATGGTTTTGTGCACATTATATTTAGTTATTTATTATGGTCAGCACTAAAAAGACTAAAGAATTCCACCCATTTTTCAGTTTTTCACACTTATCTTCATATAGCTCCATCTATGAATTATGTCAGAGATATTTTTTCCATAAGAAAGGTTCATAACAATGTGTTGTATGGATCCATTAGATTGTAGGAATAAAAGCATTAGAATTACCTAGAATTTATTCAGTGCTGGAAAAAAGAGGTTAACGACACCCTTCCATATAAGAAACTGATTTATGTACATAGAGGGTGTCCGTTTAAGTATGAGAAGGTCTGGAGCAGGTGGTTGGCGGATTGTGAAACATGTACTTGATATGTTTATCCTTCACTTCCCCCTTCCCTCCTTTTTTTTTTTTTTTCTTTTCCCTTCTTCTGTGTTTCTTTAATGTGTGCTGGCTCCACTTCCGTTGGGTATTTAATTTTATGTCACTCAGATGCTCCAATGTGTTTATGTATGTATTACTTCTTTGGTCACGATGGTTTATATCGATGTACCATGCATATACTTTTCAATAAAGTTGTTTTTCCAATAAAAAAAAAAGAATTACCTAGAATTTAATGCTATGCCCCGTCTGCATGTAAGTTACTTACCTACCTGTCTGCCCCTGTACAGTGAGCTGTGCACGCGCAGATCATTATACAAGTTTGGCAATGCCAAAAACAACTGAACTCCCATGCATGCACCTGAGTGGCGTCATATTGGCCTAGGCCAATGAAAGCAGCCAGCGATCAATACCTGGAAGTCAGCAGCATTAAGATGTTAGAAGCCAGTGGGGAGTTGCAGGATGCTGGAGTGTAGGGGAGTATAGCTACGCTTTAAAGTGGATATAAACCCTCACATATACCCAGTGAAGTGAACAGCCTCAGATGATACACAGAGATAAAACAAATCTCCCTATATAAGTTTTACATGTATATCTGCTGTCTTCATCCCTAATATCCTTTAAAAGCTGCTCTTCATGTTACAGTTTTTCTCTTCCTAGTTAGCACTGGGAGTGGATTACTGGCAGAAAGCCAAGACAGCTGATTGGAGGAAAGGCACGCACCCTCTCTTCTCATAGACAAAAAGAAAGAAAGGAACGTGCAGAGCTCTGGTGGAAAGCTGATTGCTAATCTATTTATAGCAACCTCCCCCGACACACTTCTATCTCCCGTCTCGGAGAACATGTACAAAGTTATCAGGCTGATAACAGAGCTACAGAGCAAGAGAAAGCTACTGGACATAGTGCTTTGGAGAGAGATAAGAAAACACTGCAGATATATGCGCCCAGCTCAAATTTCATGAATCGGGTTTACATCCACTTTAAATAAGTCCTTCACTGCCTGTTGCTTCTTTGTAGAGTAAACTACAGCGGAGCATTACAGCCTGGATTTACCTCAGTTTGAGACTGGAAGGTCTCAGAAAGAGCAGCAACACACTGATCACATCATCACTAGGGAGTACTTGTTAGATGAATAGTGCTGTGTAAGGTAGCGTAGTCTTTGAATTAGAGTATTATTTAAAAAGAAGTTGATGCATTATTGCCAAATGTATAAATAGATGTATTAAAATCATGTTGAATTAATCTGTATATAAAGTAAACAGTGTTTTTTTTTTTCCTTTACCAATACATTTTATTGAACAATTTTAAGGCTACTTTCACATTGAGGCACTTTACAGGTGCTATAGCGCTACAAATAGCATCTGTAAAGCGCTTCTCCTGTCACTCCAGTGTGAAAGCCCGAGTGCTTTCACACTGGAGCGGTGCACTTGCCGGACGTTAAAAAAAGTTCTACAAGCAACATTTTTGAGGCGCTTTAGGAGCGGTGCAGTGGCGGCCCGTCAATAGGGGGCGCAGGGGCGCTGCCCCCCCCCAAAGCTACTTATTAAAAAATTTAAATAAAAAAAAATAAAAAAAAATAAAGAAAATATTTTTTTTTTTAAGTGTCCCTTTAAGTGGGTGTGTTAAGAGCGCCGGACATGGGGTGCTATTGGAGGCATGACTTGTGTGTAAACACGTGATTGGGGCTAAAAAGCTCTATTGGCATAGTTTAGAGTGTGCTCGGGGCGCAAAGCTTAGCACCCCTAACACTCCACCTCTAGCATTAGGTTTCCAGTGCTTGTAATTGATTGGGTCTATAGGGTGGGGCTTTAATCAGACCTGCAGCGTCATTGGCTCACAGGCTGCCTGTCTCCTTCAGTAAGTGAGGGGGGAAAGCCAGCAGAAGAACAACTGCTCAGGGCAGACAGGGAGTGATAGGTCCTTGCAGAGGCAGCTGCCATTTATCTCCCTGTGACACAGACTCGGCGAGTCGGCATCAAGCAAGCAGTGCACACAGAAATCTCCAGGTACAATACATGCCAGGAATGAAGGGGGAGGGGGGCAGAAGGGGCTTTTATCACTGTGTCCTGAGGGACTTTACAGCAGCATTTTTAATCTCCAACTTTACCTCATCTCTCTCTGTGTAATGCAGGTCTGTACACCTTCCCTATATCACACCATCCCCCTTCCCCCCTTCATTAGCTTCTGATTGCATAGTTCACTGCTCACATCCTGCAGTATCTGTCACCATTCTAAGATAGTTTGTCCTTGCTAGATGGACCCCACATCCCACTCTGATCTCCAATGACTGTCTGTGCAGTTTTCTGGGCAATAGTCCTCCGGCTCCAGGCTGTCCTGATTTAGATGTATTCAGTATTTGTGCAAGGCTAGGGGTGCGTGCATTATGTTCCTGACCTGTATAACTAAAACATGCTTCTTGGGCCAAATCTCAGCAGGCTGGTGCTGTGCAATGCATTAACCTGATCTCCCCAGCATGTTATTGTATATGGCTCCAAGGTGGATGGGTGTCCAGGTGTTTTCCTAGCACTGCAGGGACTTGTAGTCCCATACATGGGAGATTGCATGAACCAGAGTCCCAGCAGAAGATAAAGAACTACAAGTCCCAGCAGGTTATAGCATAGGGCTCCAAGTAGATAAGTGGTCATGCGATGCTGGGACTTGTAGTCCCTTACCTAAGAGAATTGCATGAACCAGAGTCTTAGGAGGGAGAGGCTGGAGAACTACAAATCCCAGCAGGCTGGTGTGCAATGCATGATGCTGATCTCCCCCGGAGAGGGTGGAGAACTACAAGTCCCAGCAAGAAATAGCATAGGGCTCCAACATAGATGGGTACACATGTGATGCTGGGACTTGTAGTCCCATACATGGGCTATAGCATGAACCTGCAGAACCTAGCAGAGGATGAAGAACTACAAGTCCCAGCTGGTTATAGCATAGAGCTCCAAAATGGCCGAGTGCCCATGCGATGCTGGGACTTGTAGTTCCTTACCTAAGAGAATTGCATGAACCAGAGTCTTAGGAGGGAGAGAATGGAGAAGTACAAATCTCAGCAGGCTGGCGTGCAATGGGTTAACCTGATCTCTCCAGGAGAGGGTGGAGAACTTCATGTCCCGGCAGGTTATAGTATGGGGCTCCAAGGAGGATGGGTGCCCGTGCGATGCTGGGACTTGTAGTCCCATAATGGGGGATTGCATGCACCAGAGTCCTATGATGCTGGGATTGTAGTCCCACACATACATAGGGAACAAAATCATCCGGGGACCTAGCAGATTATAACTTAAAACTCGAAGGATGATGAGTGGTCATGACTTTTTTTTCCAATGCTGGGACTTGTAGTAGTGTTGTAAGACGAAGAGGCTGTCGCCTGGAGGAGTGTGTCTGTCTGCCCTGCCACCCTGTGCTGGTCTGAGGGGGGGGGGGGTGATTGCTGTGTCCACCACCCCCCTGCCATGTATATAGTGCAGCACTGTAGCTGACCTGATTGGGGGGGGGGGTTGCAGAATGCAGATACATGTGATTTACAGGGGTGCAGAATGCAGATTTGTGCGATTTACAAGTTGCAGATATGTGCAATTTTTTTTTATTTTTATTTTTTCCAGATTGCAAAATGCAGATATATGCGATTTACTAACAGTGTAATTTTTTTAGTTTGTTTGCGTCGATCTGTAAGGCTACGCTATATACCATGATCTGTGATGCTGGGGCTGTATACTCTGTCCTGTGATGCTGATCTCTATACTCCTGACACTATGAGTGGAAGCAAGTGGAATACAGGGGACGGAGTGGGTGGATTATATAAGGGGTGTGGCTTATGAGAAGTGGGAGGGGTCAATGTGGAGGGGCGGGGTCTTGCGCCCCCCCATCCTAAAACTTCACCAGCCACCACTGGAGCGGTGTATACACTGCTCCTAAAGCGCAACTGCCTATTGAAATCTATAGATCTCTCCTGAAATTTTGGCTCTTAGATATTTAGTAGATGTATGTTTTGTCCATTCTTGTATGCATGCTTTTGATCTTTTTTGCTATATAATAGAATATGCATTTCTTTTTTTTTTTTGTATCATTCCTATTGCCTGCTGAATTTGAAAGATTAGATGCTAAGACCTCATGCACGCTGGGTGTCAAAAACACCCCTTTAAGGGCGGTTTTCACTTGGTATATTATGTTAAAGAGTATCCATACCCAAGAAAAAAATAATCTATTACAGATTATCGGTCCTTAGGTATGGTGGCTACATTTATTTGCTCTTTTAAGGCTTGTTGCCTTTTATTTTTATCTGGTGATTTTACTAGTAACATATTTTCTGTCCTAACAATTCTCATTTACTCTACTCTATCGAAGAGCATCATTGTCAACCTAGGACAGAATATGTTTCAGGACTCCTCATTCTAGTAACATGGGGTGGGGGGTTCTGGAGTTTACAGCAAAAGCTGTCAGAAAGCACTGAAAGATTATCCAGAGCACAAAATGTTTTAGGACCGAAAAACACCTCCCCATCTCTTCTTACCCATAACATAGGGGGTGTTCTATAGAAGTGGCGGCCCGCCCATTAGGGGTGCACGGGCACCGCTTCCCTATCCATGCATCCAGCCCCCTGATCTACATGCAGGGTGCCGGCCGCATAGATTCCAAGGGGGGTAAGGGTGGTGTTTTTTTAAGCATGTGATTAGAGCCAGAGGCTCTAATAGGCTTCAAAAAAAGGTGGGCTTGGGACGCACAGCACTTCGCTCCGAGCCCACCCAGTTGCGTGACAATAGTGAATTAATATTCGCTATTGTAACACTGATCCTCCTCCCGGCCAATCAGGAAGCGGTTCGTGAGACCCGTCACCAGATTGGCCACCAGGAGTAGGAAGGGAGGAGACGCAGGGGAAGCAAGGAAGCAGATGGAGAGAACAGCCTGGAGAGAAGCCGGCTCTGCCCGCGAGATGGGGTAAGTGCAGGGCCCCAGCTAACTGACTGGCCAACCCAGGTGGGGTGCCGCCCGTGACCCGACTGACCGGAGTGGGTGGTGGATGTCGTCTGTGACCCGACCGACAGGGGGGGGTGTTGGCATCAGGTGGATCGTTTGCCACCCCTAAAAACAAAAAAACAAAAAACAAACACCAGCCACCACTGTTCTATAGTTCACCAAGAAAACTGGAAACAATGCTGAATAACAGTGGGAGGCACTCTCAGAAGAAAGTGACCTTGAAATGTCAACAGTGGAAGGTATACCAAAGGTTAGGATGTCAGAGACCCTGTCATCTATTCCGATTCAGTAGGTGCAGAAAAAACAAGAGGTGTTTTCAGAATTACCTGAACAAACTAATGTAGCAAGGTCCTGGACTGCAGAAACATGGAGAAGGAAACATTGTCCTCTTTACAGTCAGTTTTACTTTCACCTTCTACAGCTACTGTATGCTGGATGTTGTGTTGCACTATCATCTCCAGTAAGCAGAGAGAGAACTATAGCCAGGAAAGCCTATGGACTTCTATGCAGAATGCTGAGGATCATGGTAATTGTAGTCTGAAATATCAATCTCAGAATGGAACTTATGGACCTTTACAATACAGTTCCCATAGTACATTGAGGAGAAAGGGGAGTGTAGGAAAATCTTTTAGCAGACTACACCGGAAACCTTTTCCTCTTTGCAGTGCAGGGGCTGAGATGTGTACATCAGTCCTGGAACACATGGATTGTCCAAAGAGCAAGTGATCAGTGTCAGAGACTTAGACCTGAGAGTGGAGACACCTGGGGCAGAGCCAAACAGACCTCAGCGATTACATCTGCACCGCTGCCACAGGAAGAATGGAGCATCCTTTCACCCTCTACTTCCCACCACTGATCACTAGAGGCATTCTGTGAAGAAACTGAGGGGGCCACTTCTACAGCGAGAGTTCACAGCTGCACCACAGGCATTGGTGAGAGGGCTGCCTATTTGTTAGTAGGGACTGAGTTACTATAGGCATGAAATACTGCACCTATATCACACCTTTACTTCATCTTACTGCACTTATACTGCATGCTGGTTTACTAAAACTGTAATTAAGTGCACAAACGATACTTAAATGGCCCCAACGATATCTAGCAGAAAAACAACAGAAAGGACTACCCCTCCCAAAAAAATCCAGTAAGTCCCCTTTGTTCCCTTCTCCTATTTCCTTAACCACTTAAGCCCCGGACCATTTTGTAGCTAAAGGACCAGAGGTGTTTTCAGAATTTGCCACTGCGCTGCTTTAACTGGAAATTGTGCAGACATGCAATGTTGTACCCAAACGAAATTTGCGTCATTTTCTTCCCACAAATAGAGCTTTCTTTTAATGGTATTTGATTGCCTCTGCGATTTTTATTTTTTGCGATATAAACGGAAAAAGACTGAAAATTTTGAAAAAAAATGATATTTTCTACTTTTTGTTATAAGACAAATCGAATAAACTAAATTTTAGTCATACATTTAGGCCAAAATGTATTCAGCCACATGTCTTTAGTAAAAAAAAATGTCAATAAGTGTATATTTATTGGTTTGTGCAAAAGTTATAGCGTCTACAAACTAGGGTACATTTTCTGGAATTTACACAGCTTTTAATTTATGACTGCCTATCTCATTTCTTGAGGTGCTAAAATGGCAGGGCAGTACAAACCCCCCCCCCCCAAATGTCCCCATTTTGGAAAGTAGACATCCCAAGGAAATTGCTGAGAGGCATGTTGAGCCCATTGAATATTTTTTTTTTGTCTCAAGTGATTGAATAATGACAAAAAAAAATACAAAAATACAAAAAGTTGTCACTAAATGATATATTGCTCACACATGCCATGGTTATATGTGGAATTGCACCCCAAAATACATTTTGCTGCTTCTCCTGAGTACGGGGATACCACATGTGTGGGACTTTTTGGGAGCGTAGCCGCGTACGGGCCCCCGAAAACCAAGCACCGCCTTCGGGATTTCTAAGGGCGCAAATTTTTGATTTCACTCCTCACTACCTATCACAGTTTCGAAGGCCATAAAATGCCAAAATAGCACAAACCCCCCCCCCTCCCAAAATGACCCAATTTTTGAAAGTAGACACCCCAAGGAAATTGCTGAGAGGCATGTTGAGCCCATTGAATATTTTTTATTTTTTTGTCCCAAGTGATTGAATAATGACAAAAAAAAAAATACAAAAAGTTGTCACTAAATGATATATTGCTCACACATGCCATGGTTATATGTGAAATTGCACCCCAAAATACATTTTTCTGCTTCTCCTGAGTACGGGGATACAACATGTGTGGGACTTTTTAGGAGCCTAGCCGCATACGGGACCCCGAAAACCAAGCACCGCCTTCAGGATTTCTAAGGGCACAAATTTTTGATTTCACTCCTCACTATCTATCACAGTTTCGAAAGCCATAAAATGCCAAAATAGCACAACCCCCCCCCCCAAATGACCCCATTTTGGAAAGTAGACACCCCAAGATATTTGCTGAGAGGCATGGTGAGTATTTTACAGCTCTCATTTGTTTTTGAAAATGAAGAAAGAAATTTTTTTTTTTTTTTTTTTATAAATCTTTTTTATTGAATTTTTATAAAACATACACACAATTTGCCCACATCTAGGCACAACAGCTGCCCACGCAGGGGCCATTACCCTGTGTCGGCATCAGACCGTCACAGGGCGACAAATAACAAAAAACTTAACTTAGTCTATACTACAACCCCAAGCTTGGGGAGAGGGTTCATTCAATATACATCATGCTTCAAAGTGTTATTGTTAGAGGAAGGTAGCCTGGAGACATTTTTTGGGTTAATAATCGATATTTCGAAGATACAATATAAGTCTAGACCGTGGTCACTGTATCACTTGCCGTGCTTCTGTCATCTAACCAACAGTTCCATACCTTTTCAAATTTGTGCGGACAACCTCTAGACAAGTACGTGGCTCTATATAGGGGCAAACTGGCATTAATTAAGTTTTTCCAAAATTTAACAGAGGGGGGAGACAATTTTTTCCAATTCATTGTAATGGCTTTGCGTGCATAATACAACAACAGGGATATGAGTGTTTTTCTGGCTCTGAGTATTGGCAGTTGGTCAACCAGTCCTAGCAAACAGTGTATGGGCTCGCATGGGACGCAAGTCCCGGTGGCTGTATTGATCACCCGTATCACTTCACTCCAATACTGTACAATTGCTGGGCAAGCCCAGAAAATATGGAAGAAACCCCCTGGCCGGTAGGAGCAGCGCCAGCACTCCGGAGAATGCTCCGGTGACATCTGGTGCAGCCTGTGAGGTGTGTAGTGAGCCCTATGGACAATTTTATATTGGACTAATTTGTCCCTTGCTGAGATCAGAGGGGAGAAGGGATAATCCCAAACCTCCCTCCAGTCGTCCGCGTCCAGCCCCGGTATGTCCTCCACCCATTTCCTGCGGAGGGAAGACAGCTCGGGGATAGCAGCAACCAGCAGGGATCCATAAATCTGAGACGCGGGTTTTTCCAGGTCTTTCACCCGGATAGTAGATTCCAACTCTGAGTATGCCAGTTCGACTGGCCTGCCCAAAAATTGGCACCTGAAGGCATGTGCAATTTGGAGATATCTAAAGCGGGCTCGGTCAGGTACGTTGAATTTAGCACATAAAGTGTGAAAGGGAGTGAGATCTCCGTTGGTGATGATATGTTTGAGGGTCAGTATTTTATACTTGGCCCAGGCCTGCGGATCGGGGATAGTGTGGAATTGTGACAGGTTGGGATTCAGCCACAGAGGGGTGTGAGGAGACCAAGAGTTCGGCTAGGGTGCCCTTAGTGCCTCACCCGCCTTCCATGCCCGCATAGTGGTACGCATGGAAGGGGTGAGATTGTGGGGCGTTTTTTGCCCCCTGAATAGCAGTCCCTCCAGTGCCTCCAAGGACCCCACTATGGCTGCCTCCAGTACCGTCACGGAATTGGTCAGGTCCGGTCTCAGCCACCAGTGGGCGGTCACAAGCTGAGTGGCCAAATAGTACTTGTAACAATCAGGGAGAGCCAAGCCGCCACTGTCCACAGGCCTGGTCAAGGTGGAATATTTGAATCTAGGTGGCCTGCCCCCCCCAAATAAAGGAGAGGAAGAGTTGCCTGAGGGAATTAAAGAAGACTTTAGTCAGCCAGTGAGGGGAATTCCGAAAAAATAGGATTTTTATAACAGCTTACCTGTAAAATCCTTTTCTTGGAGTACATCACGGGACACAGAGCGACATAGTCATTACTAATGGGTTATATAGATACCTTCAGGTGCTGGCACTGGCAACTTCCAAAACCGGAAGTACCCTCCCCTATATAAGCCCCTCCCATCCGGGAGCACCTCAGTTTTGTAGCAAAGCAATAAGTGTCCCCAAAGAGGGGTGGGAGCTCTGTGTCCCGTGATGTACTCCAAGAAAAGGATTTTACAGGTAAGCTGTTATAAAAATCCTATTTTCTTTCTCGTACATCACGGGACACAGAGCGACATAGTCATTACTAATGGGATGTCCTAAAGCAATGCCCAACGAGGGGGGGGATACACCATACATAAGCTGAGCGCTATCAGACATGAGGATCTTTTGCGGCCTGCAACACACTGCGCCCAAAGGCGACATCCTCCTGACTTCTAACGTCCACCTGGTAGAACCTAGTAAACGTGTGTACTGAAGACCATGTTGCGGCCTTACAGATTTGAGCCAGGGAGGCCTGGTGATGCACTGCCCATGAAGTTCCAACTGCTCTCGTGGAGTGCGCCCTAACTTTGAACGGAGGCGGTCTCCTTCTCAAGCCATGGGCTTGCATTATGACCTGTCAAATCCACTTGGCTAAAGTAGATTTTGACGTTGCCTGACCCCTTCTGGGGCCTTCCGGCAAAATAAACAAAGTATCCGTTCTGCGAATCTGAGCAGTGGCTTTTAGATAAGCTTTAACTGCTCTTAATACATCCAAAGAATGCAATAACTTTTCCTCTACCGAAGTAGGTTTGGGGAAAAAAGAAGGAAGAACCACATCTTGGTTCAAATGAAAACTCGATACCACCTTAGGAAGAAAGGCTGGATGAGGACGTAACACTACTCTGTCCTTATGGATAACCAGATATGGCTCCCTACAGGACATAGCTGCTAATTCCGACACTCTTTTAGCCGAACAAATGGCTACTAGAAAAATCTATTTCCTGGTGAGAAGAACCAAAGAAATATGCTGTAATGGTTCAAATGGTTGTTTCTGTAGAACCGACAGAACCAAGTTTAGATCCCATGGACATATGGGAATATTAACCGGAGGACTAATACGCATCACTCCTTGTATAAAGGCTTTGACTAGTGAATGCGAAGCCAAGGGCCTTTGAAAAAATATTGACAAGGCCGAAATCTGACCCTTGATAGTACTCAAGGCAAGCTTCCTATCTACAGCCCATTGTAGGAAGTCCAGAATCCTACCTATTATGTATTTACGTGGATGCCATTTCTTGGCCTCACACCAGGCGATGTACGCCTTCCAGATTCTATAGTAGATCTGCCTGGATACCGGCTTCCTGGCATTGATCATGGTAGATACCACAGCATTAGAGAGCCCTCTCTTTTTTAGAATGTGGGCTTCAATAGCCAGGCCGTCAAACCTAGGGCTGGTAAGGAAGGGTGGTATATCGGTCCTTGCGAAAGCAGGTCCGGACGATGTGGGAGGGTCCAAGGACTCCCCACAGACATCTTTACAATCTCCGCGTACCATGCTCTTCGGGGCCACGCTGGAGCCACCAGAATCACTGGTTTCTTTTCTACCCTGATTCTGCGGAGTAATCAAGGTAACAATTGTGGCGGTGGGAATGCATATATCAGCTTGAACTGATCCCAAGGGAACACTAGGGCATCCGAGCCGCAAGCTAGGGGATCCCTTGTCCAAGAGACAAACCTGTTCACTTTTGCGTTGAATCTGGATGCTAGCAGATCTACATCCGGTGTTCCCCACCGCTGACATATTGTCCGGAAAACCTCGGGATGAAGGGACCATTCCCCTGGGCATAATTGTTGGCGACTTAGAAAGTCCGCCTTCCAATTCTCCACTCCTGGAATGAATACCGCAGATATGGCTGGGACATATCTTTCTGCCCATCTCAGGATGTAATTTACTTCCCTCTGGGCTGCACGACTCCTGGTGCCCCCCTGATGATTGATATATGCCACTGCTGTGGCATTGTCTGATTGAATTCTGACAGGGGACCCTTGGAGTTTGGATGTCCATGCTACTAGGGCATACCGGGCTGCTCGTATCTCTAAGAGATTGATGGGCAGGGCCTTTTCCGCATCCGACCATCTGCCCTGGAGAGACCATTGCTCCAGTACTGCTCCCCAGCCTATAAGGCTGGCATCTGTAGTGACCACCTTCCAAGAAATCGGACTGAAGGATTTCCCTCTTTCCAGATTCTGGGGAACCAACCACCAGCGGAGGCTCTTGCGAACGGAAGGGGACAAGGACATTGGTAAGTCCAGAGCCTGAACTTTTTTGTTCCAGGCTGACAGTATGGCCCTTTGCAAATTCCTTGAATGGAATTGACCGTAGGGTACTGCTTCGAATGATGCCACCATTTTTCCCAGCAGCCTCATGCACAGGCGTATGGATGGCTGTCTTTTTGAACCCACTAAGTGGATCAAATCTCTCAAAGACGACCCCTTTTCTTGAGGCAAGAAATTTTTTCTCTGGTCTGAATCCAGCCTTAGCCCCAAGTATTCCAGACTTTTGACTGGTTTTAGGGCTGACTTGTCTCGGTTGATAATCCAACCGTGATATTCCAGATACTTGATTGTCTCGTGAACAACCACTTCTAGTTTTTCCACTGAGTGGTCTATCAGCAACAAGTCGTCTAGATATGCCATTATCGTTACACCTCGTGTTCTTAGATTGGCCAATAATGGGGCCAGAATTTTTGTGAACACTCGTGGTGCTGTGGCCAGACCGAAGGGTAAGGCTCTGAACTGAAAATGGCGCCCTTCTACCGCAAAGCGTAGAAATTTTTGGTGGGCTGGAAAGATGGGAATGTGCAAATAAGCATCTTTGATGTCGATCGAGGCTAACCATTCCTCCCCTTGTAGGGCAGTGGCCACCGACCGGATCGACTCCATCCGGAAAGTCCTGATATGTAGGAATTTGTTTAGCCCTTTTAGATTTAATAAGGGCCTCACGTCCCCGTTTGGCTTCGGGACTGTAAAGAGGTTTGAGTAAAACCCGAACCCCCATTCTTCCAGGGGAACCTCTATAATTACTGCTTGGAGCAATAATTGTTCTAGTGCCAACAGGAGGGATCCTCTCTTCTGGGGATCCCTTGGCACGTTTGACCTTATAAAGTGGGAAGGAGGGGAGTCTTTTAACTCCAATTTGTATCCCAGATTTACTGCGGAGAGCACCCATCTGTCTCTGATCGTGTCCCGCCAGGTCTCTGTGAACAACTGAAGTCTTCCCCCCACCCGATTGAGTGGGGGCAACCCTTCATGCATTTGACTTTGGGGGAGGTTTTGTACCTCTCCTGCTCCAGGGCTTCTTGTTACCCTGCAATTGTCCCTGATTTTTACCTCCGGGATTTGACCGAGGAGGCCGTCGGAACTGTTTCACAGCCGATGTCCTAGGGACTGGAGAAGCAGGCCTCTTAAAAGAGGGACCTCTAACTCTGTTTTTAACCGGCAAAAGTGTACTTTTACCGCTGGAAATTCTCTGGATATATTTGTCCAGGTCTTCCCCGAATAAGCGTTCACCATGAAATGGGAAGCTGACCAGCAATTTTTTACAGGGAGCTTCAGCAGACCAGTTTTTGAGCCATAAAAGCCTGCGCATATGTACTACAGACAGCGTAAGGCGGGAGGCCTGATGGATTGAATCCTTTATAGCGTCCCCCGCAAAGCATAAGGCTCTAGGTAGATCAGCTAGGGCAAGAGCCTACTGATCTGGCAAGTCCCTTAAGACCTGTTTCAACTGATCCTTCACTGCTTGGCAGACCCCAATAGCTGCCACTGCTGGTTGTGTCACCAATCCTGCTGTAGAAAAAGCAGATTTTAATAAGGACTCTAATTTTTTATCTATTGGGTCCTTGAACATTTGGACATTATCCACTGGACATGTCAGTGATTTATTCACACAAGAGATGGCTGCGTCCACTGTAGGGACCCTCCATTTTTTGATGAACTTATCCTCCATGGGATAGACCACTTGAAATCTCTTGGGAGGAGTAAATATTTTATCAGGATGCTCCCAATCCTGGTAAATGAGCCCTTCCAGTAAAGGATGGATCGGAAAGGAACAAACAGTCTGGGGAGCTTTTAGCGACCCCAACGAGGAGACAGAAGTGGATGATGGCTCCGCAAGGGGCATTTTAAATGCTGATCGGACCATATTAGTCAGGGACTGAACCCATAACCTTTCAGCATGTGATGCTGAGAATGGCTCTTCCACTGTTGATTCCTCTACAACAGAATCGACCTCATCCTGATCCCCTTCAGGCAGGTCGATCCCTGTATGGGACTGTTGCTCTGCTAACAGGCACTCTGAGGGAGGAGACGGAGATCGAGCGCTTTTTTCCTGTGACAGGGAAGCAGCGATCAATGCTGACAATCTCTCTTCCAGCCCTCCCAGAGCTGAGGAAAAAACCTCCTCTGTTACATACACAGGAGCAGGTGAACTGAGGACAGCCACAGTACCAGGTACTCCTGAGGGTGCTCTACGGTCACTAACCTCTGATTCTTCAGGGGAGACTGGTGCAGCCGAAGCATGCCCAAGATCCTCAGAGCCCGATGGAGACCCCCTATGCTTCCTGGAATTTTTAGTCCCGGAGTTTTTAGATGGCATTATTCCTAAGCCCAAAGCTGAGGTATTCCAGCCGAAATACACCACTTACTGACAATAGTCTAGCACAAATGCTGCTATAAAAACAGTTGGTGTCTACTAATGTGCCTTTCTATGGGGATGCCTGCATCAACCGCTTGCTGTATGCCTTTTTTTAAATGTTGCCAGCTCTGTCTCTGCACTCCATAGCCAGCTCACAACACATAATTGTGGTTTTTAACATGCTGGGACGCCCGCACATGCGCAGAAGCGCTGCGGCGCGCACAGAGCGTCATCCCCCAAGCTCCGCCCCCTTTCCCGGCTCACCTCTATATATAGAGGCGCGTGCACACGCACGCGCGCGGCCACGTGCGCCTTCGGCGCTAATTTTGAAAAGGAAACCAGGGACAAGAGCCAGGGCCCCTTTTGCCGCAGGCCGGGGGATGGACGAGTATTGCAACATGGCAGAGGAAGCAGTTTCCCACAAGAGAACTCACCATCTGCCTGGACTTGCTCTGATAAAAAGAAACTAGTCCACATGACAAGAAACGTTCCACAGCGGCCTCTCGTGGATTAACACAGGTACCGCAGTCTAATATATTAAATATATATATATATATTTTTTTTTTCTTGACCACTATTAAAATTATTACATTTTTTAGTAGTTACAGGCATGCACAGATATTAGCGGGAATACCGTTAGGTAACAGACAGAAAGACAAATTAGGCTTGGGGGTCCCCCAATAGAACCAAGTTCCTGGGGGCCCCCACTTACCTGTTCCCCGCCGCAGGACTTTGTTTGGTCCACAGAAGCCCAAACTTCACCTATCACGGCAGGCATTGTAATTAAACCTTCAGGGACCGGGTTCCCAAGGATTCCACTCCCCTGGACCTGTATAGCACCCTGCACAGAAAACATCTTGGTCGTGGGTATGACCAGAGCTCTGGATCCCAGGGTCCAGCTCTCCTAAGAGAAGCATTACAGGCAAAACCTTGCTCTTCTCTGCAAGGCCCGGGTACCGACTGTTTAGCTATGAAGCTTTTTTGGTCGGATCCGGAATAGCTTACTGAGGCCCAAAAGAACCTGTACGCAAGCTCAGTGAAAAACACATGTTTCTTCTTGGCCAACACCTTAGACACTGGCAAAAAACTGAGGTGCTCCCGGATGGGAGGGGCTTATATAGGGGAGGGTACTTCCGGTTTTGGAAGTTGCCAGTGCCAGCACCTGAAGGTATCTATATAACCCATTAGTAATGACTATGTCGCTCTGTGTCCCGTGATGTACGAGAAAGAAATATACGTGAGTTTAGGAAGGACTTTCATTTTAATCAGGTTAATACGCCCAATGAGAGAAAGGGGGAGGTTACTCCACGCCTTAAGTTTGGCTTTAATGGTCACCAGGACAGGGTCGAGATTTAGCCGCACAAAATCCCCAGTCTCCTTTGAGATAACAATTCCTAAGTAGGTGAACTGCTCAACCCACTGAAGCGGGAGAGAGGAGGGCGAGGAGGACCGGGCCCCCGCATCCACTGGGAACAATTGCGACTTGTGCCAGTTCACCTTCAGCCCCGTGAAGGCGGAGAAGGCATCCATGATACCAAGTGCGCCCCGCAGAGAGTCACCAGCGTCATTCAGGAACAGGAGCATATCGTCCGCGTATAAAGCCACTCCCTCCTCCAGCCAGCCCACCCGAAGACCACGGACCTCGGCCGAGGTCCTAAGGGCCTCAGCAATAGGCTCCACGGCCAGGGCGAACAGAGCCGGGGAGAGGGGGCATCCCTGTCTGGTGCCCCTCTGCAGGGAGAACGGAGGAGACAAGGAGCCATTCAGCTTAATGCGTGCCGTAGGACCAGTGTAAAGTGTGCGTATCCAGCCTATAAATTTTAACGGGAACCCCATTCGTCTAAGCACCTCCCACAGATAGACCCATTCCACTGTGTCGAATGCCTTCTCTATATCCAAGGTGGCAATGGTTCTAGTACCCTGGTTAGTATGGGGGGCATGAATATTAGTGAATAATCTGCGTATATTAATGTCCGTAGATCTACCGGGCATGAAGCCTGTTTGGTCGGGGTCAATCAGGGACTTTATCACTACGTTGAGTCTAG
Organism: Rana muscosa; assembly: GCA_029206835.1. Taxonomy (NCBI): domain Eukaryota; kingdom Metazoa; phylum Chordata; class Amphibia; order Anura; family Ranidae; genus Rana; species Rana muscosa. The sequence goes on from CM055123.1 coordinate 168,102,969, forward strand.
TGGCCAGTAACTTGGTCAAAATTTTAAGGTCACAGTTGAGAAGTGCAATTGGCCTGTATGAGGCGCAGAGCTTAGGGTCTCTATTAGGCTTAGGAATAAGTACCACATGGGCTTCTCTCATAGAGGGTGGCAAGGAGTCTTGATTCAAGCAAGCTTGAAACATCTGAGCTAGTTTAGGGCGAGCAATTCTGCGTGGGCCCTATAGTACTCAATGGGCAGGCCGTCCGGCCCTGGGGTTTTACCTGCCGGAAAAGATTTAATGGCCAGTGTGACTTCTTCTGGGGTGATCTCCGAGACAAGGAGTTGCCTCTCCGTGTCAGAGAGCCACCCCAGGGCCAATGTGTCCAGCATGGAGATCATAGGCGCAGGATCAAACCCGTCAGGAAGTGAAGAGACATAAAGAGAAGTGTAGAAAGTATTGAATGAAGACAGAATATCCTCCTGAGAGGTGGCTAAAGCGCCATCTGCCGTGAGGATCTCCGATATAACCGCTGAGGGCCTGTCCTGCTGCGCTAGCATCGCCAGCAGCTTGCTATTTTTGTCACCATGTTCATCAAAGTATGCCTGTCTGCTACCCTGTATACCAAGACTAGTGACATCTGTAACATAGCGATGTAGTTCTCGCCTAAGCGATGACAGGTGTTCAAAATTGGACACCGTCAGCGAGGCTGAATACTGAGTCATCGCCTCATCCACCCTACGCTGCAGGTCAGATACCCCATCTCCCAGTTCCGCCTTTACCGCCGCCACAGCCGAGATATACTGACCCCTGCTGTGAGCCTTGGAGGCGTCCCAGGTCGTCTCCAGAGAGGCCGACCCCGCATTGTGCACCCAATACTCCCCCAGGGGGGAAAGAACTCTGTCGTGGACAGCCTCGTTATTGATCCAATGGGGTTGCAACCTCCAAAGGGCATTGTTCCGCGACCTGGTGGTCCTAATGGTCAATTTAAGGGGGTGATGATCAGAGAGGCCAGAGGGGAGATAACATGCCTCCTGAACGTTAGCCAGCATGGTGGAATTAGCAAAAGCTAGATCAATGCAGGAGGAGGTTCTAAATGTGGCCGAAAAACAAGAATACGTTCTATCTTGGGGGTGAAGCCACCTCCATGCCTCCTGGAACTCCGTGGCCTGAGCCCACGTTCCGAGATCAGAGTTAAAATTGGATTGGGGGGAAGGCCTGTCCAGGTCACGGGACAGCGTAGCATTAAAGTCTCCCATGAACAGAACCTGCGCTGGGCAATGCGGAGCCAACCTCTCGTAGAGAGTATCCAGAGCCTGTACCTGACCAGGGGGAGGCAAATAAACATTCACTATGACATACTTTTGGGTATATACACTCAGAACAACCATAACGAACTTTCCCTGGGGGTCCAGATGAACATCGTGTATCACACACGGTACACGTTTGCTAATCAGGATAGATACCCCACGAGAATATGAAGAGTAGGTCGCATGAAACGCCTTCTGTACCCAGGGCTTCTTCAGAGCCATAACCTTGCTGCCGGTTAAATGTGTCTCCTGCAGTAGCACTATGTGGGGATTATGTATTTTCAAATATTGAAATAAGAGTGACCTCTTAAACTTCGAGTTGAGCCCCCGAACATTCCACGACAGAACGGTCAGGAGCTCAGCAACCGGAGGAGCCATCAAGGAACACCAGGGGGAAATAGAAGCAGGATGAGACCATCAACCCAACACATATAAGTAAACACAGTAGTGGCACACTCATTCAATAGGGTCAGAGACCCATAAGGTAATTGAGCAATACAGTAATTATCTGGACCTTCATAACAATTGAACCCTTCTCCCCATAACATAAAACACCCTACCCAAACACCATACAAACCTAGCGTCAAGGGCCAAAAAAAAAGGGACCCAAGAGCCATAAAAACTGATGCAGGGTTTTGTCCCTTAACTGAGAGAAACATGTAATCTTTAGGTCACTGTGACCCTAAGAAGTCGGCCCCTAGGACCGCAGGTGAGGAATACGTTTCCGGGGAATTCCGCCTCAACTCTGGGTGGAAGCCCAAGGTGTGGAAAGGGGGAACAACTTGAGTCACCTTGGTTCATGAGCGAGGCAGTTCGTTAGTTGCCATTGGAGCTCCTTAGACAGGAGTGAGTGGAAGTTCAAACAGCCGAAGTGAACATTTGTGTATAAGGAACAAAGGTGAAAGCCAGCAGGGATAAGCAGGATTAGGGGCATAGAAGGGGGCAGTGCTGGGATTCTTCAAAAGACAGGAAAGATGTTCAGTGATGTGATAGTTGAAGCATATCTGTTCCCTGCCGGGTGAATTCCACCGTTGTTCCTCGGCTGCCTAAGGTTAACGGGCGTCTAGCCACGCCGCTGTCGCCTCCGGGGTATCAAAGAAATGAGTGTCGCTACCGTCAGTGACTCGCAGTCTGCTGGGATACAACAGGCCAAAGCGCAGACCCCTCTCCCGGAGCCGGCGTCTCACATCAGTGAAGGACTTGCAACGTTGCTGTACCTCCTGGGAGAAGTCCGGGAAGAAAAGTAGTCTGGTGTTTTCATACTTAATGTCTGGCATGGCTCGTGCCGCCGCAAGGATGCGGTCCCGGTCCCGGTAGTTCAGCATTCGTAGCAGGAAGGGGCGTGGAGGGGCCCCAGGTCTCGGAGGGAGCGGTGGAACCCTGTGGGCTCTTTCAACCACAAAGGTAGATGCCGGAGCACCCAGGTCAAACAGGGTGGTCAGCAATTGCTCAGTAAATTCAGCAGGCCTAGGGCCCTCGACCCTCTCGGGCAGTCCAATTATACAGATGTTGTTCCGCCTGAGGCGGTTCTCGGTGTCTATCGCGCGCTCCTGCAGCGCTTTCACTTGAATTTGGAGGGCCCATATCTCCCTGGAGTCTGACCGAACCGTATCCTCCACCACAGAGACCCTGTCCTCCACCTCTGTGATGCGAGAGCGAAATTTATCCATATCTTGACGGAGAAGACCGACATCCACTGTCAAAAAATCAATCTTAGATGTCAGAGTTTCTTTACAGGATGTGATGGCTGCCAGGATCTCCACTCCCGTGGGTGGCGCCGCCACACCCGACTCCGCAGCCATCTGCGTATCGGCCGCTATCCCAGCCGAGGATCTCCGTGTAGACGGAACAACTGCTGACGGAGGTATGTGAGGAGCCTTCGGGCCCTTATTTGTATAGCCGCGGGTCCTAGGGCGGCCCATCCAAGCCTAACCCCAAAATCAGGGAAAGTTCAGGGGGGGGGGGGAGAGGGGGGCTCGCGGGCAGAGGGGCCCAGTCCAAATGGGAGGGCGGGGGGCACAGCAAAGACAGGATGGAGAGGTGCTGGAGTGGGGGTGTCCCCCCCCGCAGTATTGTGGGGCAGTCGATCACCCAAAGGATCCCAGGAGGAGTGGAGGCGTACCTGCGTCCGATGGATGGAGCCGGTCAGGAGGCTGAGAGATGGCTGTGGGCTGCAGACGTGGATGCGTAGAAACAGCTCCCCGAAAGTCGTCAGGCGCAGTGCCAACCCCCCCGGCACGGATGGTAGCTCCGGAGGACGTGCCCGTCCGCCGCGTGTCCAGCGGCACTCAGAAATTGAGGACGGAGGCTCCCGGAATCGCGGTAGGCCGCAAGATGTGCGTAGGCCGCAGGCCTGGGCAATCAACTTCCCGAGGCCCCCAGGCGGTCGCAGCGCCGGTCCGGAACACCCTCCCCACCACTGGTGCCCTCGGTGTGCGCGGACGAGGCACCTCCAGCCCCGCGAACCACGGCAATCGAGCCCAGAGGCTCCGAGAAGGACAGCAGGCCGCAAGATGGCGGCGGGACCCGGGAGTACAGAGCCAGCTGCAAGTCCCGGTAACGGCTCGATCGGGCGACCAGGGCCAAAAATACAGGATGTGGCCAAGGCAGAGGACCTTCAGGGACCCGCAAGGTAAATTTGAGGGCTCACCCGGGCAGAGGGAAGGCAGGATGGCAGCAGATTTTGTCAGGATGTATGGAGCTCCTCAGCAACACGTCTTCCCTGCTCTACATCCGGACACGCCCCATGAAGAAAGAAATTTATTTTATTTTTTTTCAATTTTCAAAACTTTTGTGACAAAAAGCGAGATCTGCAAAATACTCACCATACCTCTCAGCAAATAGCTTGGGGTGTCTACTTTCCAAAATGGGGTCATTTGGGGGGGGGGGGGGGTTTGTGCCATCTGAGCATTCCATGGCCTTCGAAACTGTGATAGGCAGTGAGGAGTGAAATCAAAAATTTACACCCTTAGAAAGCCTGAAGGCGGTGCTTGGTTTTGGGGTCCCGTACGCGGCTAGGCTCCCAAAAAGTCTCACACATGTGGTATCCCCGTACTCAGGAGAAGCAACAGAATGTATTTTGGGGTGTAATTCCACATATGCCCATGGCATGTTTGAGCAATATATCATTTAGTGACAACTTTGTGCAAAAAAAATTAAAATAAAAAATAAATTGTCTTTTTTCCGCAACTTGTGTCAACATATAAAATATTCCATGGACTCAACATGCCTCTCAGTATATAGCTTGGGGTGTCTACTTTCCAAAATGGGGTCATTTGGGTGGGGGGTTTGAACTGTCCTGGCATTTTATACACAACATTAGGAAGCTTACATCCACTCTTCTAACCACTTGAAGGCAAAGCCCTTTCTGACACTTTTTGTTTACATGAAAACATTTTTTTTTTTTTGCAAGAAAATTATGTTGAACCCCCAAACATTATATATTTTTTTAAAGCAAAGGCCCTACAGATTAAAATGGTGGTGTTGAATTTTTTTTCCACACAGTATTTGCGCAGCGATTTTTCAAACACATTTTTTGGGGAAAAAATACACTTTTTTAAATTTTAATGCACTAAAACACACTATATTGCCCAAATGTTTGATGAAATAAAAAAGATGATCTTAGGCCGAGTACATAGATACCAAACACGACATGCTTTAAAATTTCGCACAAACGCGCATTGGCGACAAACTACATACATTTTTAAAAGCCTTTAAAAGCCTTTACAGGCTACCACGTTAGATTTACAGAGGAGGTCTACTGCTAAAATGACTGCCCTCGATCTGACCTTCACGGTGATACCTCACATGCATGGTGCAATTGCTGTTTACATATGACGCCAGACTGTCTCTTGCGTTCGCCATTGCGCAAGAGCAGGGCAGGAAAGGGGTGTTTTTTTTTTTTTAATTATTAATTTTGCTTTTTTATTTTATTTTTAAACTGTTCCTTCCATATTTTTATATTTTTATCATTTTTATTGTTATCTCAGGGAATGTAAATATCCCCTATGATAGCAATAGGTAGTGACAGGTACTCTTTTTTTTTTAAAACTGGGGTCTATTAGACCCTAGATCTTTCCTCTGCCCTTAAAGCATCTGACCACACCAAGATCGGTGTGATAAAATGCTTTCCCAATTTCCCAATGGCACTTTTTATATCCGGGGGGGGGGCATTCCCTCCCACTGCTTGTAAAAGCAGTCCAGAGGCTAATTAGCCACTAGGATTGCTTTTACATGAAATCCGGCCACTGGCTGAAAAGAATGATACCAAGATGATACCTAAACCCGCAGGCATCAATCTGGTATAACCATTCAAAGTCCAGCAACATACCAGTACGTTGCTGGTCCTTGTTGGACATGTATTGTAATCTTTTTTTTTTCATGCAGCCTGTTGGCTGAACGAAAAAAGAGATTGATCGGTGGGTATGCCCACCATTAGAATACCTCCCTTCATTCACCCACTTCTAATGATGGGCATACATGCACCATTTATATATGCCGAAGCATGGGGGCATCCTCCCGCAAAAGTTATGCCGCACACACATGGTCGGACTTTTCCACGGACAAGCCTCCGTCGGAATTTCGACCGTATGTACGCGGCATTAGGAGCAAAATCGCTCCTCCGCCCCTGCTGCCCCAATGCTTCGGCATATATGCTTTTTTTTTAACTGTGGTGGTGAAATCACCTCCTACAGCACTGGAGTCGCAGGGATCAGGCCTGTCTCTGCGAACGCTGCAGTTATGTGTGTTGTGTTTTGTAAGTGACAGTGACCGATTGATACTGCACTTGGGTGGCCTGGGCTGGACGGAGGGGCAAAACGCAGGTGCTAGCAGGTATCTGGGCTGATCCCGCTAACACTGCGTTTTTGGGAACCCTAAACTGCTGGGGACGCTAGTATAGATCTGATCAGATCAGATCAGATATTGATCTGTTCAGATACTATACCACTAAGGGAGGTGTATGCTTCACGCGTGGGTGTTAGCGTTACTGGCACTAACCTGACACTGCCTGGGGCGACGCAGACCCTCTCTGACGCTAAAACCTAATTGATATCACCCGCCGGGCGATCAGGGGGTTAAACCTTTATTGGGTTATATATGGCGGGTGCCCTGACACTATAAAAAGCAAACGAACTAACCAGCGTCACCGTAACACTTATATGGTGATCACTGGTGAAAGGGTTAACTAGGGGCAATCAGGGGGTTAAACCTTTATTAGCTAATATATGGGGGTACCCGACGCTATAAAAACCTGCGGCGAACCAAAAAAAAATAACTGGCTACCTATCGGCCTCATGGACACTAAGACAGCGATCAGAAAAACGATCGCTTAGTGACACTGGCAAAAGGGGGTGAAAGGGTTACCTGGGGGGGCGATCAAGGGGTTAAACCTTTATTAGGTAATATATGGGGGTACCCGACGCTATAAAAACCTGCGGTGAACCTAAAAAAAATAACTGGCTACCTATCGGCATCACCGACACTAAGACAGCGATCAGAAAAACGATCGCTTAGTGACACTGGCGAAATGGGGTGAAAGGGTTACCTGGGGGGGCGATCAAAGGGTTAAACCTTTATTAGGCAATATATGGGGGTTCCCAACGCTATAAAAACCTGCGGCGAACCTAAAAAAAATAACTGGCTACCTATCGGCATCACCGACACTAAGACAGTGATCAGAAAAACGATCGCTTAGTGACAGCGGTGCTAGGGGGTGAAAGGGTTACCCGGGGGCGATCAAGGGGTTAAACCTTTATTAGGTAATATATGGGGGTACCCGACGCTATAAAAACCTGCGGTGAACTTAAAAAAAATAACTGGCTACCTATCGGCATCACCGACACTAAGACAGCGATCAGAAAAACGATTGCTTAGTGACACGGGTGAAAGGGTTACCTGGGGGGGCGATCAAGGGGTTAAACCTTTATTAGGTAATATATGGGGGTACCCGATGCTATAAAAACCTGCGGCAAACCTAAAAAAAATAACTGACTACCTATCGGCATCACCGACACTAAAACAGCGATCAGGAAAACGATCGCTTAGTGACGGCGGTGCTAGGGGGTGAAAGGGTTACCTGGGGGGCGATCAAGGGGTTAAACCTTTATTAGGGGGGGTTAGGGGGCTACACTGGACCTAAACTAACTGCCCTGACACTTTTACAGTCACAAATGTCACTGATTGCAGTGATCAGTAAATAAATGGTCACTGCATTCAGTGACACTGTGACTGGGGGCTGGCTGGTGATCTGGGGGGTGATCTGGGGGGGGCTGGGGGGACGATTTGTGTGCCTATGTGTCCTGGTGTCAGTGTGCTGTTTGTGCACTAACCTGTGTGTCTTCTCTCATGCGGCGCTCGGTATATGTGAGCGCCGCATGAGGGATGACATCACTTCCTCCTACCTGTGTAAACATTACACAGGCAGAGGAAGCATTTGATTCGCCGGGAGCGATCGCGAGGGGTTGGCCAGAATCGAATGGCGGCCCCCTCATCACGGATCGCTCCCGAAGCGATCCCGGCCACTCACTGTACCGGAGGGGGGTCCGATTGGACCCCCCACCCATATGAAGGCAGGCACGTACAGGTACGTGATTGTGCCTGTCCGTGCCATTCTGCCAACGTATAATTACAGTGGGCGGTCGTTAAGTGGTTAATTTCTATGGACAGTGCCCACCCGGTCAGTTTAGGCCTAGTATAGCTGCCATTAGTCAATACTGGCAGCATAGTCCCAGCAATTTGTTTGGTTATGCTTCATTGCTCCTCACTGTTGCACTTCAGGTGAGGCTGCTATGGTTTATGCTGAACTGAGTAAGTGTCATTTTATGCTTAGTCCTTACTGTTAGCCTTTTTGTAAGCTGAATTTGGTTACCAAAATTGCCAATTTATTTGTTTCTACTTGGCTTAATTAAGTGATAATACATTAGGATTACCCTTTCTAACTGGGTTGGTGCCTGCTTCTGTTTCAAAGGCTTTCTACTGTCAGAATGCTAAAAAAGTACATGTGATGTTTGTTTTGAGGAAAGTCTTAGAATGCACCCTGGTAATCAGAAACTGACATTATTTTAGTGGCTCAGTTTGCCAATGCCACTACCTGTTTGTGTGCGTGTATATGTGTGTGTATATAATATATATAATCTTGGAAAACTGGTGTTTGTTTTTTTTCTTTATCTACCTGCATAGGATGTGTTTTTGCTTTGAATAACAGACTGTGCACTCCTAACATTTATTTAGTTTGATGTAGTTTCAAACTTGCAATAAACTGGCAACTCCATAGCACAGCAACAAGATTCAATCAGCCAGGCAATTGTTTCATGTTCACTCCACTGTTCCAAACTACTGTTAGAAACCCGGAGCACTCTGACAAGGCGACAGTTAAATTATGTTCTACTAAATAATATCGATTGATCTTTGAAGAAAACAATTCCAAAAAGGAGAACGGATCAAATAATCAAAACCGAAGAATGAAGAATGTGAAAAATACAAGTTAAACACTTTTACGGAATAAATAACAGTTATTGTGTATAAATGGAGAAAAATAAACAGATGCTAGTCTATAGTAGTCAGATCCCACTTGTTGAATTCCAATCATGCTTTGATATAAAAGAATGAATTTTATATAAAAATATTTTGAAGGAAAAGAAACAAGAATGGCCAATGTGGAATACATCTCCTCTTTTCTAGAGGTAAGTAAACAAATGTATGTGGATCAAGATCTGATCTGGATCTTTGAATCACAGCACATGAATATTAGCAAATCTGCAGGCTGCATCTACCCTTAGGCCCCTTTCACACTACTGCGACTTCAAAGTCGCGCGATTTTACTGCAATTTTGCGGCGATTCGTGGCCACGATTTTGCTGCGATTTTAGGGAATGCCTGTGTAAGTGGCATCAAAATCGGACGAAAGTAGTGCAGGGACTACTTTGAAGTCGGAACGACTTGAAGTCATACTATTATGAATGGTTGTCATTGGAAATCATGGCAAACGACTTGTCATGCTACTTTGCCATCACAAATCGTGAGACAAGTCGTATAAGTGTGAAAGGGGCCTTAAAGTGGAACCCTAGAAATGTTGTGTTTTTTTTGCAAACAGCACAATTGATATGTTCCTTCTAATGAATAATATCCTATGTCTGGATACTACAGACAGCCTATTAACACCTATGCTGACTTCCTAAAACCAAGAATGAAATTATGTAGTTAGAATAGGGTGGATATGCAACTCACACCTCCCATCTTGTTCTTGGATATTCAACACCCACACATTCCATGGTGATTGGATTAGGGGGTCTGGCTGGGCTACCTGTGTGGATAAAAATGGGAAGGTAGCTTCCTGACACTCATTAAAACTGAAGTAGTGACTTGGAGAAACTATGAAACATCTTCAATATTACAGAACAAGTCAAGTTTAATGTAAATAACTACTACAAGCTATACCATGACCTGGATAAGTGAGAACCTTCACAGAAAACACAAAGATACAGATCTTTATCTTCAGCTATGTGACTGTAATTTTTTCATCTGATTGAATTCAGACAAAATGGTGGTCACGTTTTTAAAAATTAGGATGATCCTTATCCCAATGTGTTAGCATTGCCAATTCAGCCTAATGTGTTTTTTATATTTTATAAAAATGATTTTGAGAAAAAAATTACAAAAACTTACCCTTGAAGCGCTTTCTCTCCAAACCAGTCACCTTTTCCTAAAGTGCGGAGGAATATTGGATCTTCACCTGGGGTGTCTTCTCTCGTAACATTCACCTGTCAAGGAGATCGATTTGTTTTATCAAACCTTTGTCACAGGAAGAGCAGGGGGACAGACGGAATGTCAAATTGACAGATAGAATGTAGAATTTACTGAAAATAATAGAGAAGTTGTCATACCTACCATAAATGACTACAATCTATTAAAATAGTTTCTGGTATAACTGTCCATTTTTTCCCATAAAGATACCACTCTTTATACTTTAAATTATACAATAAATAAGTAAGGGAGGGTTTTGACCCCTGTCAGTTTTTTCGCCCTCTATGTCCCATTGGGGAGATTTCACTTCACTTCTTGCTTCTTATGCCCTGTACACACGATAGGTTTTTGCGTCCAAAAAAGTTGGATGTGAGCTTTTGGTCGGATATTCCGACCGTGTGTATGCTCCATCCAACATTTTCTGTCAGAATTTCCACCAGCAAAAGATTGAGAGCAGGTTCTCTATTTTTTCGACGGAAAAAGTTCTTGTCGGAAATTCGGCTCGTCTGTATGAAATTCCGACGCGCAAAAAAACACACATGCTCAGAATCAAGCAGAAGAGCCAAACTGCCTTCATTGATCTCGGCTTGTCGTATGTCTTGTACGTCACCGCGCTCTTGATGGTCGGAATTTCAGACAAAATTTGTGTGACCGTGTGTATGCAACACAAGTTTACAAGTTTGAGCCAACATTCTGTCAGAAAAAATCCACGGTTTTCTTGTCGGAATTTCCGATCGTGTGTACGGGGCATTAGCCAAAAGCAAGGAAATCCCTCGTTGTCACCAGAACTAAAGTCCCCACTGGAAGATTTTCACTCTATCCATGTTCTGGTGAAAACTTAACATTTTATTTAAATCTATCTGTGTCACAGTCAGCAATAAAAACAGTTCTAATAATTTTTCACTCTATCAAAGACTAATGCCCTGTACACACAATCGGATTTCCGATGGAATAAAATCCAATGGAATTTTCTGTCGGAATTCCGATGAAGCTGACTTTCATCAGTCTTGCCTACACACCATCAGACAAAATTCCGACCGTCCAAAACACTGTGACGTACAACACTCAGACGAGCCGAGAAAAATTAAGTGCAAATCTTCTGAGCATGCGTCGACTTGATTCTGAGCATGCGTTGGTTTTTTCTCCGTTGGAGTTCCACACAGACGATCAGAATTTCCTGTCTGTTTTTTTTCCATCGGAAAATATTAAAACATGTTCTATTTTTTAACACCGATGGAAAAAAGTCCGATGGGGCCCACACACGATCTGTTTTTCCGATGAAAAAAGTCCATCTGACTTCTTTCATCGGAAAAAACGACCGTGTGTACAGGGCATAAAGAAAACGTTTGCCTTTATTTATTTTAACAATGTTGATCTATAAGCAAAGTTTTTTTTTTTCAAGCAGTTTAGATGACATATTTTAGGAGGTTTGTCAGAAAGATTATATAAAATTGAAAAGAATAATAAGAGAAACATTTTTTGGCACTATGGTTTATTAAACAGAGATAATTTATGTAATTTTAGTTCTCAGAGAAAAATCATCTCCTCTGGCACCCTGTTTATGGAGTGGAGAACATTTAGAAGTTTTTCCTTTTTTTCCTGAGATCTGTGTAGAAGGGGGAGGAATGCCTGTTTTGCTGTTTTTTAACATGCCATGTTTTTTAATGCTCATTTTGCCTTGGGTTTTTTATTTTGACGCTTAGACGCACATTTTAGCACAGGTTATTTTAACACGCATTTTGGTATGGTTTGTAACGCACATTTTGGCGCTTCTTTTAGCACGTATTTTGCCACTTTTTGAAAAATGCATTTTGATTTGTTTTACATGCGTATTCTGTCAAACAGCACATTTGCTAGCCATCTTTGGGATGCCATGAACAATAATGGCACCGGAAGCATAACGTGCATTTTGCATGAATTTCCGTAACGCACACAAAAATGCTGGTAAAAAATTTGCCAAAATACATGTTAAAAAGCACCAAAATGCACATAAAAATGTGCTAAATTGCGTTTTAAAAAACTGCACCAAAATGTGTGTTGAAAAAAATCAGCAAAACGTACGTTTAAAAAAACTGTACCAAAATGCGCTTAAAAAAGCCCTAAAAAGCCAAACTGAACCTTTTTTGGGCATGGAGCATTGTGCGTTTTTAATGTGCATTTTGTCAAAAGTATTGGGACGTCTGCCTTTACACGCACATGAACTTTAATGGCATCCCAGTCTTAGTCCGTAGGGTTCAATATTGAGTTGGCCCACCCTTTGCAGCTATAACAGCTAACACTCTTCTAGGAAGGCTGTCCACAAGGTTTAGGAGTGTGTCTATGGGAATGTTTGACCATTCTTCCAAAATCGCATTTGTAAGGTCAGGCACTGATGTTGGAGGAGAAGGCCTGGCTTGCAGTCTGTGCTTTAATTCATCCTAAAGGGACGCAGCCCAGTCAAGTTCCTCCACCCCAAACTCGCTCATCCATGTCTTTATGGACTTCGCTTTGTACACTGGTGCACAGTCATGTTGGAACAGGAAGGGGCCTTCCCACAAAGTTGGGAACATGAAATTGTCTAAAATGTTTTGGTATTCTGACGCCTTAAGAGTTCTCTTCACTGGAACTAAGGGGCCAAGCCCAACCCCTGAAAAACAGCCCCACACCATAATTCCCCCTCCACCAAATGATTTGGACCAGTGCACAAAGCAAGGCCCATAAAGACATGGATGAGCAACTTTGGGGTGGAGGAACTTGACTGGCTTGCACAGAGGCCTGACCTCAAACTGATAGAACACCTTTGGGATGAATTAGAAAGGAGACTGCGAGCTAGGCCTTCTCACCCACATCAGTGCCTGACATCACAAATGTGCTTCTGGAAGAATGGTCAAACATTCCCATAGACACACTCCTAAACCTTGTGGACAGCCTTCCTAGAAGAGCTGAAGCTGTTATAGCTGCAAAGGGTGGGCAAACGCAATATTGAACCCTAGGGACGGAGACTGAGATGCCATTTAAATTTCATGTGCGTGTAAAGGCAGGTGTCCCAATACTTTTGGAAATACAGTGTATGTATATATAAAACACATATATACATACAGTATACACACATAAACATATATAGTTATTATTTATATCCAGTGGCGGCCGCTCCATCCAGTGCCACCCCTCTAATCCATGTGCCCGACCCCTAATCTACATGCAGGGCGCCAGACACATGGATTTCCATGGGCTTTTTTTTTAGGCATGCGATTAGAGACTCTAATTGGCTTTATAAAAGGGTGTGCTCTGTGCCGCAAGTCCACCCACTTGTATAACAATAGTGAATTAACATATATATATATATATATATATATATATATATATATATATGTTAATATGTATGTATATATATATATATATATATATATATATATTGTCTTACTGCTTCTCCTCCCTGACAATCAGGAAGAGGGTCTTAGGACCGGATTGGTCGCGAGGAGAAGTAGCCATATTGGCCAGGAGCAGAGGGAAGGCGCCTAGGAGGAGACGGGGGAAGCCGCTGAAGCTGCCTGCGGCCTGGAAGGAATAAGTGCGGGGCTGATGGACGGACAGATGATCAGGGGGGTTTGACCACTCGACCTAACGAACGCATTACAGCAGCTTCCCACCCAGATTATCCACCTCTGGGCTGGAGAGTCTGAGACGGAGATATTTTACAGCGATGGCCAGCAAGATCTTCAGATAAACTGGACATCTCAATGATAGAAGGGTGTGTCCTGTGATGAGACGTGAAGAACATGTTCTCCGCTCATCATCTCAGCTTCATAAACTGAGAGATCAGCTGTGATTATCAGGATCTCATCTTTTCTCTCTTTCATAAATGGACACCTAAATTAGGTAATATTTCAGGTCCCTTTGCAATTCATTAGTGTTAAGAAATTATGGAAAACAAGAAACACTTTATTGCCCTGAACATGAATATTGATTTGCAGATCACATTATCTATGATGTCACTACCTTTCAATTGATCTTCAGGATGGGAATGTTTGTATTCAGTGGAAGAAATTATTAGCTGAACAGAGTTGTGATTGAGTAGAAAGAAAGCTGTGCCATTTGGTATTTGATATTCCATACATTTCTGGCAGATATTACTGACTTGATGCTATAGGATGTAAGTTCTAGGCAGTCACAGAAAGTATATAATACCACATAATTGGCTTTAATATAATGTAGAGAGGTTTAGGATCTGTACCACCAAGACATAATTTTATATCCAAACTCCTGGTATTAGATATTAATCAAGTATTTCAAACACAATATTAAAGGGTAACTCCACTTTCGTAGGGAAAAAAAAAATAGCAAATAAAGAAAAAATAATATACCGTAAGTCATATTGTAATTGAATGCTAGTAAGAATTACCTTACCTTTTCAATCAGCAACCGCTGTAATGTTCTGAAAATGCAACGCAATAGGGGGCTACCTGGAGGTGATCTGTACACAGAATGTGTACAGAACGTCCCCCAGAAACACAGCTGATTAATAATTATGAAACCACTCCCAGTAGACTCACTTTTCCACATGAGCACAGAGAAACACACAGGGATTTATTCAGAATAACAAAAGGTAGGAATCTGCAACAAAGTTTGATAAAATCCTTGCAATGTACATATATCACCCAGGGGGGAATGTTTTTTTCTCAACAAAAGTGGAGTTACACTTTAAGAATATTAAAATGATTCTAAAGTAAAAACATTTTTTTTTCACCTTAATGCATTCCCTGCATTAATGTAAAAGAAAACTTCCCCACACTACTTGCTCCCACCACTCCTAAACACCTTAGTCCGCTCACAATCCAGCACCGTCAGCAACACTCTCCCCTCTTCTTAGTCTCACAGGAGACCCAGATAGCAGAGGGAGCCATAGGCCTCTAGGCTTCTGCTGCTGTAAGTAAAATCCTGTGGGGAGGGAGTAAGGGGTGTGGCTGAGCCGTGCTGTCTGTATCTATAGATGTACATAGTCTGACTCGGGAGCATGCCTACATGTGTGCCCCATCAGCATACAGGAGAGGAAGAGGGGACAGCACCAGTGGAGGAATCCAGAAGAGGAGGTAAAGGGCCACTTTGTGCAGTACCATTGCACAGAGCAGGTAATTATAATATCTTTTTTATTTTAAGAAAACAAAAATTTCCTTTACAATGAATTTAATCTAGTACCAGCTCTCACTGAAGTGCATTAAATCGCTTAGCTTTCTTGTTAGTGTTGTTTATTTTTTTATTGTTTTAACTAAAGTCTAATGCACTATTCACTTTGAATTATGCATGTGTATTCTTCCCAGCAGCCTCAGGAAAAATACCAATACAATGGGTTACTGTAGCAGGGGACAAGTCCTGCTTTGTTTGTGAACAATTCCATCAATCTTTCTCAAACCTGCTGTAGGTTGAAAGAAACCTGTTATTTAAGATGAATCTATGCAGCAAACTGACCTCAGTTAAATATAACCATTCTGTGGTAAACCAGTGCTTGGGGGTTTTCCAAATGAAACCACAGTGAATGGTAAAGCTGTTGTAAGGGCATTTTTTTTAAATAATAAACATATTATACTTACCTGCTTTGTACAAGGGTATTGCACAGAGCGGCCCCTTACCTCCTGTTCTGGGGACCTCCGTCAGCACTGTCCATAGTGCCCCCATAGCATGCTGCCCCCATAGCCCAGCCCCTGCTCCCCATCACAGATATTGATTGACAGCAGCAGGAACCAATGGCTCCCGCTGCTGCCTCTGTGTCTTGTGAAGGCATCAGGCACAGCGCTGGATCGAAAGAGGGAAGGGCGGGCTGGGGGAGCTGATCATGGAAGGTTTTTTACCTTGACCACCTGGGCCAGTGTGGACATTTCTCATGTACATGTAAAAACAACAACCCTTGTGGTAGCAGGGCGGGGGACCCCCTTCCGCCACCTATAAAAGTGATTGAGTGGTTGTAGAGCTGCTTGGATCACTTTTACATTGAAGCCCATCACATGCTCTAACAAAACAATACCAGGATCATGGCTGCAACAACACCCATGATCCTGATATCACCAATGCTGTCTATGTATACATATGTATAGCTGACAGGAAGTGGTTGATGAAGAGAATGCTTTAAGGTAAAAATCCTTATGCCTTTAGAACCACTTTAAGGGGAACCAGGGCAAGGAATGGCCACTTACCTGCCTTAACTTGTATTTGGCATAGATGGACCCCTCGTGTAAATCACCTTCTCCAAGTTGAAAACCATTCAGTCTGGTATGCCCCAAATTCCACAATGTCTCGCTTTGGTTCATGAGATATTTACTGCATTGTGGTATGCAGGGATGCTGTGCTAGAGTTCAGCTTGGAGTTAAAGTTATTCACATAATGATCTGCTGGTTTTGTTACCATAGTAGGTTTAATTCATGTACAGATTGTCTTTAAAATGGAATTCAAGCAAATAAATAAACATTGTTGAGGAATATTAAAGCCATCTAGAGATGCTTTTTCTTTGACATTTATTGAACCATGTCTCACCCTGTCTAGAATTCAGCCCATGTGCTCAAACTCCATGCTAGCAGCATTAATTGAGTGCAATAACCTGAAACTGTAAACTTAGAGAGAATATTTGACTGATATAGAATTTCCTAAGTGCATTACTATGATTTCAAATGGAGCATGGACCTCGAAGAGGTAAAGGGGAGCTTACCAGTCCTTTGCTGATGATGAAGAAAGTGTCCCCTCGAGCACCTTGCCTAATAATGTAGTCTCCACATTCGTAGTGAGTCTACAAAAAAAGAAAGTAAAAAAAAGATTATGTTATTATCATTTGCCTTGTGGTCAGGCTGTTTCACACAATAAACCTCTGGGATGCATTACACTTCTGAAAGTTGCTTGCTTGTGTGAAGAAACCCACTGATCCACAAACACAATAAGCTTACGATGAGTAAACTGCCATACAAGTGTATCCAATATAAATTCCAACAGCTGCAGGCATCTGTATAACTACATTTATCAGATACTGTCCTCTAAGTCCTACACTAAACTAAAATGTGAACATATTAACCTGCATTTATCATTTCTAATGGGTGAAATGTTGTATATCTGTTGCATAATTAAATTCTTACTAATGAAAACTATAACCAGTGTATTCATATGCAAAATGCTGTAGACTGCAAAAAATAACAAATTTTACTTAAATGGCATCTGATAAGATGGAAGCAAAATAGTTTACTCAAAAAATGACTATACATAAGCTGTTTTCTTTTCTTACATTTGTTTAGACCTCTGAAAGGCGCAAAAGTTGTTTCTCTCCATTTCGGAGCTGCAACAAATTGGAATGCTATGGGCATGTAAACATTCCATACACAAAACCCATGACAATGAGAAAAACATGGACATTTGCCAAGAAACACAATTGGGACAGTGGGGGTTACTAAAACTGGTGCACACAGAATCTAGTGTAGCTGTGCAAAGTAACGAATCAGCTTTATGCTCCGTTCACATCTGAGTGATCCGAAACGTGGGTGGAATTCCAGTCATTCTGCCCGTGATTCGAAATAGCAGCAAATCGCGGGACACCCGTGCGATCCCTGTCACTTCCAATGGCACCCTGATCATGTCGCGATTTTGCCACGATTGTCACCCAACGAATTGCAGTAAAATCGCACAAACAGATTTGCGGGACACCTGCAGGGTTCACAATGTTTGGATCTCATTGTTCTTTATTACATTGTAAAGTGCAAAAATAAGCCTAGTACTGTGGTGTGCTTACATGACTGAATGGTCCACTGACATAGTGTGAAAAGCCAAGATAGGATTATTTGCATAAAAGTCAAATGTGACATACAGTATACCATTCAGTGACAGAGTTGTTCCAGGTCATGGAGTCAAGTATATAATTTGCTAAAATTACCTACATGGTTAGAGTAAACGCACACTTCTGGAGCGTGTAGCTCGGTGTACGAGGCGGCTGGAGTGGAGGTTTCTGGCTTAGTTTGTCCCCTTTGAGCCTCCAGCCCTGCATTTCCAACACAGACCCAGTGGCAAAACCGGCAGTGGCGGAGTTGCTTCTGCCTCCAAAAGCAACAGGGACAGAAGAGAACGTCTCCAGCAGCTGGCCTTAGAGGCAATTGATATTAACAGGACCCTTATTTTATGAAAAACCATCTGGGCTCATATAAATGCAAACTATGCCTTACCCTTCACAATAATGAGGGAAGCTACCTGGCCCACACACAAGGAAAGAAACATCAGACTAATTTGGCTCGGAGAGCAGCAAAGGAAGCTAAAGAAGCTCCTGCACAACCAGCACCAGAGAAAGTGAAATTTGAAGTTAAAAAGTTTGTAAAGATTGGACGCCCTGGATATAAGGTGACAAAACAGAGGGATTCCGAGGTGGGACAGCAGTCATTGCTGTTTCAGATTGACTATGCATAAATAGCAGAGAGCATCATGCCTAGACACCGCTTCATGTCTGCTTATGAACAGAGGATAGAACCACCAGACAGACATTGGCAGTATCTTTTACCATTGCCTTTAAGGTTCCTAGCAGATAAATTGACAAGATTGAAGGGAAGTTCTGGACACACTGGAATAGAGAATCTAAACAGTTCTTCTTGCAGTTTTATTTCAAGATGGAAAAGCCTCCAACAGCAACCAGCATCCCCTGCTCCTCCTGGTGTCAAAAGGCTTCCACCTCCACCACTAATAAATGGGATGCCACCTCGACATCCCTTACCAGAAAACATGCCACCACCACCACCATGTGGAATGCAAATGCCACCAATTCCTCCTGGGGCACCAGCACCACCAGGGCCACCTCCCCAACTTCCTCCAGCTCCTGGTTTTCCACCTCCTGTTGTGTCGCCTCCTGTCCCACCACCAACCTTGCCATCTCCAGGTGTACCTCCTCCTGGTGTACCCCCACCACCTCCGAACCCTGCTGTTCCCCCTCCTGGAGTTCCTCCCCCTGGAATACCACCTCCTGGTATTCCTCCACCAGGGGTTCCCCCTCCACCAGCACCTGAAGTTCTACCTCCAGGACCTATGCCTCCAATGATGAGGACACCTTTGTCAAGTAAAGTACCTACAAATATTCCCCCACCACCTCCAAACAATTGATTCCATCTTTGCTGTCTCTTAGAAAAGTGCACATTTGATATTTTTTATAAAAAAATAAAAATTCTGTTTGTCACAAAATAAATTGAACCATTTAACAAAAAAAAATTACCTACATAGGCATATATATTTATTATCATCATCATAGACGTGTATTTGCTATCCCAGCTGTCTGATACAGGGTTCACACATATGCAGAGTGTGGAGCTCTGGAATGTTGATTTAGAATGTAGAAAACAAATCTTTTGGTTTTCTTTGGGTTTTGGTATTCCCAGACTGGGTTTCTAAGTTTGGAGACTTCAAAGAGTTTTGGGTGGGAAGAAATCTCCAACCCAGTGTTCGGGTTTTGCAAGAGACGGGCAGGCTGTGAGCACCCCTTATAATGAAGAACCCAAACATAGCTTGAAGCTCTAGTTGGGAGACAGATGACAGTACAAGAGACAGTACTCCATGCTGGAGATGAGAGATTGCTAGTCCATTGAAAGTCGAGACCAGGGATGAGCCGAACACCCCCCTGTTCGGTTCGCACCAGAACCTGCGAACAGACAAAATGTTCGTGTAAACTTTAGAACCCTATTAAATACAATGGACTCGAACATTCGAAATCTAAAGTGTTTATTTTAAAGGCTGATATGCAAGTTATTGTCCTAAAAAGTGTTTGGGGACCTGGGTCCTGCCCCAGGGGACATGTATCAATGCAAAAAAAAGTTTTAAAAACGTCCGTTTTTTCGGGAGCAGTGATTTTAATAATGCTTAAAATGAAAAAATAAAAGTGAAATATTCCTTTAAATTTCGTACCTGGGGGTGTGTATGATATGCATGTGAAGTGGCGCATGTTTCCCGTGCTTAGAACTGTCCCTGCAAAAAATGTCATTTTTGAAAGAAAAAAAGTCATTTAAAACTGACTTGCGGCTATTAATGAATTGTCGGCTCCCGGCAATACATTCAAAAGTCATTGATAAAAAAAAAAAAAAAAGTGTGGGGGTTCCCCAGAATTCAATTACCAGGCCCTTCAGGTCTGGAATGGATATTAAGGGGAACCCTGCCGCAAATTTTAAAAAAAATTGATGTGGGGTTCCCCCACATATCCATTCCAGGCCCTTCAGATCTGGCATGGATTTTAAGGGGAACTCCACCCCAAATTTAAAAAAAAAATGGCGTGGAGTCCCCCTAAAAATCCATACCAGACCCCTTATCTGAGCACGGAACCTGGCCGGCCGCAGGGGAAAAGGGGGGGATGAGAGAGCGGCCCCCCTCCCTCCTGAACCGTACCAGGCCACATGCCCTCAACATGGGGAGGATGTCCCCATGTTGATGGGGACAAGGGCCTCATCCCCACAACCCTTGCCCGGTGGTTGTGGGGGTCTGCGGGCGGGGGGCTTATCGGAATCTGGAAGACCCCTTTAACAAAGGGGACCCCCAGATCCCGGCCCCCCCTATGTGAATTGGTAAGGGGTACATTGTACCCCTACCATTTCACGAAGAAAGCGTAAAAAAATGTTTAAAAAAAACACACAAAGACCTTGAAAAAGTCCTTTATTTAAAAAAAAACAAAAAACATTCCAGCGGTGAAATCCAGTGTCCCGCGGCGATCCCGATGTCCAGCGCTGTCCTTTATTGGTTGTGCCTGAGCGGACCTGATGGGGAACTCCCTCTCAGTATTTTAAATGTATAGACCCGCCCCTTCTAAAGTTCCCCATCAGGTCCGCTCAGCGGACCAGATGCGGAACATGAGAAGGGGCGGGTCTATACATGTATTGCCAAAGTGAGAGCAGTTCCCCATCAGGTCCGCCCCCTCGGTATGTCGGACCCGCCTACGTCATTGGCTTGAGCGGGGAACTTCCTTCACTATGTAAATTTAAATTACACAGTGAAGGAAGTTCCCCGCTCAAGCCAATGACGTAGGCGGGTCCGACATACCAAGGGAGCGGACCTGATGGGGAACTTTAGAAGGGGCGGGTCTATACATTTAAAATACTGAGAGGGAGTTCCCCATCAGGTCCGCTCAGGCACAACCAATGAAGGACAGCGCTGGACATCGGGATTCCAGATTCCGATAAGCCCCCCGCCCGCAGACCCCCACAACCACCGGGCAAGGGTTGTGGGGATGAGGCCCTTGTCCCCATCAACATGGGGACATCCTCCCCATGTTGAGGGCATGTGGCCTGGTACGGTTCAGGAGGGAGGGGGGGCCGCTCTCTCGTCCCCCCCTTTTCCCCTGCGGCCGGCCAGGTTGCGTGCTCGGATAAGGGGTCTGGTATGGATTTTTAGGGGGACTCCACGCCATTTTTTTAAAATTTGGGGTGGAGTTCCCCTTAAAATCCATGCCAGATCTGAAGGGCCTGGAATGGATATTTGGGGGAACCCCACGTCAATTTTTTTTTTAATTTGCGGCGGGGTTCCCCTTAATATCCATTCCAGACCTGAAGGGCCTGGTAATTGAATTCTGGGGAACCCCCACGCTTTTTTTTTTTTTTTATCAGTTACTTTTGTATGTATTGCCGGGAGCCGACAATTCATTAATAGCCGCGAGTCAGTTTTAAAAGACTTTTTTTCTTTCAAAAATTAAATTTTTTGCAGGGACAGTTCTAAGCACGGGAAACATGCGCCACTTCACATGCATATCATACACACCCCCCAGGTACGAAATTTAAAGGAATATTTCACTTTTATTTTTTCATTTTAAGCATTATTAACCACTTCAATACAGGGCTTTTTTACCTATTCAATACCGGGCCTATTTTGGCACTTCTCTCCTACATGTACAAATCATCATTCTTTTGCTAGAAAATTACTCAGAACCCCCAAACATTATATATGTTTTTTTAGCAGACACCCTAGGGAATAAAATGACGGTCATTGCAACATTTTTTCTTGCACAATATTTGCGCAATAATTTTTCAAACGCCTTTTTAAAAAAAAAAATGGTTTCATGAATTAAAAAATAACAAAACAGTAAAGTTAGCCCAATTTTTTGGGAACATATGAAAGATAATGTTACGCGGAGTAAATAGATACCTAACATGTCACACTTTAAAATTGCGCACACTCATGGAATGGCGCCAAACTTCGGTACTTAAAAATCTCCATAGGCGACGCTTTCGATTTTTTTACAGGTTACCAGGTTAGAATTACAGAGGAGGTCTAGTGCTAGAATTGTTGCACGCGCTCTAACGCACGTGACGATACCTCACATGCGTGGTTTGAACGGCGTTTACATATGTGGGCGACTTACGTGTGCATTCGCTTCTGATCGCGAGCTACCGGGGACAGGGGCGTTTTAATTTTTTATTTTATTTATTTATTTATTTATTTTACTTATTTATTTATTTTTTTACAATGATTTTCCTTTTTTTTTTTTTGATCACTTTTATTCCTATTACAAGGAATGTAAACATCCCTTGTAATAGGAATGTGTGTGACAGGTTCTCTTTATTGAGAGATGCGGGGTCAATAAGACCCCACATCTCTCCTCCAGGCTGGAAAGCATGAGATCAGTGAAAAAATTTTCACTGATTTCATACTTACAGCCGCAATGGCGGCTTTGTTTACATTTGAGACCCGGGCGTGACGTCATGACACATCGCGCCCGGGCCTCCGACGATCATAGAGATGACTGGTGACCATCTGGTCACCAGTCATCTCTATGCTCATCACGTGACTCCACCAACGATGCCGGAAGATTCGCTCCGGGTCCCCGATCGCACGGGGGAGCCCGGAGAAGCACCGGATGACGGCGGGAGGGGGGGTGTCCCCTCCCGCCGCCTATAAGAACGATCAAGAGGCGGAACCGCCGCTATGATCGTTCTTATGGTGCACAGAATCGCCGGCACTTCAAAAGGATATCTGAATGATGCCTCTAGCTGCAGGCATCATTCAGATATCCCCCTACAAAGCCGAGGACGTCATATGACGTCCACCCAGGATGGGAGATCCCATCTGTGGACGTCATTTGTCTATTGCTGGGTAGGGAAGTGGTTAAAATCACTGCTCCCGAAAAAACGGCCGTTTTTAAAACTTCTTTTTGCATTGATACATGTCCCCTGGGGCAGGACCCCGGTCCCCAAACACTTTTTAGGACAATAACTTGCATATAAGCCTTTATAATTAGCACTTTTGATTTCTCCCATAGATTTTTCGAATTTGCAGCGAACACCCCAATTTGTTCGCTGTTCGGCGAACGGGCGAACAGGCAATGTTCGAGTCGAACATGAGTTCGACTCGAACTCGAAGCTCATCCCTAGTCGAGACGGCTAAGCAAGTCTGGAAGACTGAGAAAGCCAAGATGACTAGGCGAATATGGGGGACTGAGGGAATCTGGGGGACTCAGATGAGTGAGAGAACATGGGGTGCCAAGAGATCTCCTATTGAGATGCCATGGTGTGAACTGAAAAGGCTGAGCGAGGAGAATTAGGAAAGCTGAATGAGCACAGCAAGGCACTGTGTAAGATGGTCTGAGGAGCCAGCTAAAAGCCAAGGTTTAAGACCTAAATAGTGATGCTGCTAAAGAGAGAGCCAGGTGGCTTGGTTTTATTTTTTTTCTGTTGCTGTTTATGATGGTGAAAAACCCCTGTGTGGGCAACTGCTTCTGTTTTTGTTTAATACAATTTCTGTAATTTTTGTTTAATAAAAGTGGGCCAACTCTAAAAAACAGTTCAGACTGGTATGGACTCACTTAAAATGCTTCTGCTACTGAGTTTACAAACCCCACACATCACATATTCAATCGTAAGATTTTGAAGTTTCTGACCAAGGTTTGCAGTAGTTTTGACATACATATTTCAGCAAAGTGGATATTAGTTTCAATAAGAACAATAATATATGTATTTAGTATGCTAAACTGGAAGACAACATAGGTTACAGGAAAGAAGAGAGATTGGGACTTTTAATGAGGCCCGCCATATCAAATAAAAATGGAATAAGTACATATATGTAAATATAACCTAATTATTTTTTTATTATAATCTATAATGCATACCAAAACTCTTAAATAGACATTGTATCGAATAAATTGGTAGTCACATGACTTACACTCAATTTATACTGCTCATGGCATGAAATACAAATAATGAGTTGACATGATAGACATAAACAATAAATTGGATATATAAAAATATATGCATAAAGGAACCAGATGTATATTGGTATATAATAGCACTCAACGCGTTTCATGGCGTTACAGACACTCATCAGGAGTGTTGTACGACAGTATACTGTAAAAAAATATCAACAATTAAAAGTGCCTGCTAAAAAGGGGAGAAAAGGTTATTTTACCAAAAGAATGGGGACAGGTTAATGACTAGTAACTCTGCCCCAAGACTGGGTCCAACCTCTGCACGGGAACTTGTGGGGATCTCAGATAGTGTCTCCTGCGGGGTTGAGGTGGGAAAACCCTCCAAGGACCAAGGGAAGCAGCCAAAGGAAAGCCGTATGGCCACAGCACAGTCCAATGTGATATGTGTACACTTAACGTGCTTGGTGTCCTACAGGGAATGTATAAGAAAAAATATATAAATAAATGAATAAGTAATAATGTGTGAATGTGAAGGGTCATCTGAGTGTTCCCTCAAAGGGACTACATGTGGGGTGGTAGTAGGGGTGAATGTGCCCACTAAACAAATTGGATACTGTCCCATAAATGGTGCACCCCACCCAAAATAGGTGTGAAGCAGGTGATAAATTAACCCCGATTAGTAACCTTTGATATATAGTTCATAGACCAACTCATGTCTGAGCACCCTTCCAAGTGATAGGATCATGCAAAGTGAACCACCGGCTGGCTCAGGCTTATATACCCCCAGTCCAAGGCGGAGTTCCACCAACGTCATGCTAAACAAGCCAATGCAGCACGAGGGAGGCGAGAAGGCGGATCCCATTTGCGTGCAGCATTTCTGCCAGCAGCGGGTCCACGCCCACCTTGTCTGCGGCGTGAGGTGGAAAAGAACGTCCCTGACATTGAGGTGTTGGTTGACGCTGCGAGCAGGGCATCAGTGCATGACGCCGATGTGCAGGAGGTCAATCCCCACCCCCACCAAAGAAGATGGGGAGGAAAGGACTGCCGCACATCGCAACCACGGAAACAAAACACAATCCGATCCCTATCAACCCTGGGCTGGGCCAACCAGCTGGAAATAAGAATGTATATGGAAAGAAGGCACTAAAAACAAAACCAATTGAACTACTAAACATAAAAGGGGGCTAAGACAAAAAAACTAAAGTATATGAGTATATAGAAATACTCAATAATTGGAAGACAACATACTGTAAACTATCAGGTATAAAAAAACAAACAAACTGTGAAACATTTGAACAAAAAATTACACTGTTCCTGCTACACAGCCACACATTTTTGTCATTGTTTTAGCAGTTTTAGCACTTTTTTATTTTTCAGTTTGTTTTATTTTCAAGGAACAGTGTAAGCTAACATTTCACTCAAAAATGTTTGTTGTAATGAGTGCCATACTTTTTCATTGTTAAAACAATTTTAGCTACAAGAGGAATACAATGTAACAATATATTTGCTCTGGAAGAAACATTATTGCTATTAAATGAGAATCTTAAATGTGCCACATTCTAGCGGCTTTCCTCTAACTGCAATTTTCCCAAGAGCCTAACGCAACCTCTCAATCAAATGACACAGTATTATTTTCTATAACTGCATTGATTGGGCACCAAAATCAGTTTCCTTTTATAAAAGATTTCTGTAAAACATGGATTAAGAACTGTTAACCTTTTCCAAATAATTGTAAGCCTTACCTTATCAGGACAAGCCTGAAAACTATATACAATGTAAAAATAAATGAGTCCATGTATAATTTTATTCACTATTATATTTCACGGATTAGTTGTGTAATGATTTAGTACTGATAGACAATTAAAATGTTCAGTGACCATGTGAAATGATTTTTTCAATAGACAGCCCCTTCACTAATTGGTTATATAACTCATTAACAAATACACTGATCTACTAGGTTTTGAAGAAACTATAAAAACCCCCCACAAAAAATAGACTAAACAGAATTAAAGAGTTCAACTCTCTGTTACAAATATATCTTGATTTTTGCTTTGTTTTAGTGCATTTTGGAGAAGCTACAGTATATTTCAGAAGCTCCAGGAAACATAGAGACAAAGGGGTTTTGCAGTGAAATCTGTATCTGGAAAGTAGAGTTGGCTGAATCATAAAATAATTGAGCAGCAAACCAGGACCCAGGATTTCTAAAATAAAGGATTTTGGTGAGCTGTTATTATAATGTAATGTAATGTGCACTGGGTAGGGTCAGGCTTTGCACTTCTGATTCAAACAGATAATGTTTTTATTGTTATTATACTCTCCACATCCGAAGATGCAATACAGATCATTCTGTTCCCATAGAGTTACCCGGGTGATAAAGTATTTTTGCTACCAATAGTTGACCACTTGTTTTACAGCCACCTCATTTGTAGCACACTAAAATGTGATGATAATGAAATAACTTACAACAAATAGTTAAACCTCACGTTATTAAAGACATTTAGTTACCTGTTTGGCTTTGTCAATTTTCTAATGCAATATATTTACAGTAGTTGTACACATAGTTACATATTAGGTCACATAGTGACCTCTTGAGAAGAGGAGAATAAGGGGGGATATGATTAACATGTACAAATATATAAGGGGTCCATATAGTGAACTTGGTGTTCAGGTATTCACTTTACGGTCAACACAGAGAACAAGGGGGCACTCTTTACGTCTAGAAGAAAAAAGATTTCATCTCCAAATGCGGAAAGGTTTCTTCACAGTAAGAGCTGTGAAAATGTGGAATAGACTCCCTGCAGAGGTGGTTCTGGCCAGCTCAGTAGATTGCTTTAAGAAAGGCCTGGATACTTTCCTAAATGTACATAATATAACTGAGTACTAACAGTTCTAGGTAAAGTTGATCCAGGGTAAATCCGATTGCCTCTCGGGGGATCAGGAAGGAATTTTTTCCCCTGCTGTAGCAAATTGGATCATGCTCTGCTGGGGTTTTTTGCCTTCCTCTGGATCAACTGTGGGTATAGAATTGGGTATATGGGATTGCACAATATTTTTTTATTTTATTTTAGTTATTTTTTTATGGTTGAACTGGATGGACTTTGTCTTTTTTCAACCTGACTAACTATGTAACTATGTAAGTATATAGTACATGTAAAAACATGTTATTGCCATTTTTTGATCTTTAAATTGACTCTGTCAGTATAGGGTCAAAATTAAACTAAAGCTACTCCCCTTGCTCCCCTGTGTTGGTGATCCCTGCAAGACTCACATAGCAGGGTAGCATTCCAGAAGCACAACTGGGAGATAGTTGTCACCCCACAACATGAAAAGCCTGAACAAAGCTCTACTGGAAGGATCACCAGTATTTGTTTATAAAAGCTACATATTTAACCACTTCCCGCCGACTATATAGTAAAATGATGGTGGGTGGGATGCGCTCTTGTTCTGGGATGACGTCATATAACGACGCTCCAGAATGCCTGCTCTCACGCTCCCGTGGGGACGAGGCAGCTCTTTACCCATGTGTACGGCTGTGTCCAATCAGAGCTGGTCACATGTAAACAAAGAAGTGCCATTTATCAGATCTCCTCGGTTCATACTGACTGAGTGTGAGGTGAGGAGAGACGATCAGCTCAGCTCTGAGGAAGAAGACTTGTCTTCGAAACACGTCAGCCGGCAGTGACCTCTGTCAATCCCTCTGTGACCGATTTGAGTGGGTTAGCTTTGGACGCATCGCTGCGACCTTGTGGATTCTTTTTAAACGCATGGTTTTTACGTATGTTTGTAAGTAGGATAACTTTGTCCTTTTTTTTTTTTTTAAATAAATTTATCCAACGATGATGCACGAGGCTGGTGCACCTTTCTTTTTTCTTCTTGTCATTTACCGCTAGGATACCCCTATCCGTGAAGGCAGCAAAGCCAAGTGTCATCTATCTTTCCATCTACAGACTGTCTGGTATTCCACTTGTGCGCAGGAGTTTTTTGTTTTTTGTTTTAATCAGTACACTGATCATCAGTGCCCCGATTACAGTACAGCCCTAGTAGTGCCCATCAGTGACACCAATCAGTGCCCATCAGTGATGCCAGTCAGTGCTGCCTTTCAGTGCCCATCAGTGCCTATTTATCAGTGCTGCCCATCAGTGCCCAGTGCAGCCCATCAGTGCCCGCTATCCGTGCCGCCTATCCGTGTCCACAAGTGCCACCTATCGGTGCTCATCAGTGCCACCTATCAGTGCCCATCAGTGCGGCATATTAGTGCCACCTCATCAGTGCCCATAAGTGCAGCCCATCAGTGCCGCCTTATCAGCACACATCAGAGAAGGAGAAAAATTACTCTACGAATTCTCATAACAGTTTACATCTTTGTATACGACATTCTGTCGCCGTTTAGTCTGTTAGATCCATTCAATGTCAATGATTAATAGGTGTTTGATCTTAATAAGGCAAAGGTTATGTAACAATGTTATTTTGAGACACTATAATTGGAAGTTGTAAGACTACTTATACCGATTGCATCGGTTGTAATTTCTGTTATAATTTCATGTGAATGTTTTATCTTTACCAATAAAAATTATTTGAAAAAAAAAAAAAAATACTTATTTACAAAATTTGCTGACAGTAACTATGAAAAGCTTCATTTTTTTCCAAATTTTCAGACATTTTTCTTTTTTTTAGCAAATAATAAAAAACCCAGCAGTGATTAAATACCACCAAAAGAAAGCTCTAGTTGTGTGGGAAAAAAATGAAAAAAATGTAATTTGTGTACAGTGTTGCATGACCGCACAATTTTCATTCAAAGTGTGAAAGCTGAAAATTGGCCTGGGCAGGAAGGGGGTAAAAGTGCCCAGTTAGGCAAGTGGTTAAGAAGAGTGAGAAGAAATTTTGAAAACAACATTAACAAAAATAGAGCGTACATGAGATTTTTGTGAATGAGTTAAAATTCAACTCCATGCTGCAATATCGGCGTGATGCTGTAGCTGTCCTACGTTGGTTTTAAGCCTGAGAACTGAGCAATCACATGGCCGCTGATCACTCAGTTCTTGGTCTGCTCAAGGGAGAGCAATTATTGACAGTCACTGCACTCTGCTCTGCTTATCTAGTGCTCAAAGGAGCACTGGGCAGAAGATGGTGGTGGAGCAGCTGGCCCCTCATCATAGCAGAGAGAGACTGAGCAAGTTGCCAATTAGACATCTGGGTGGAGCCCAACAATATTGTTGGGATCCTTCCAGATCGTGGAGCGACTCTGTGATGTCAGTTGATAGGGGGCAATAGCCTGCTAACAACTGACTCTGGGTCACATGAGAGCAAAAGTAAGTGCACTCCTGTGACCCAGAAGAGATGTACATATATGTCCAAAAAAAGCTTTGACCATGCTTCTCTTTTAAATTTGGCACCTAAACATGCAAATCCATTAAAAATGTAATGTAGTATGGTAAAGAGTAAACCTTTCTTTTCTTTTTTAAACACAGATATTTATATAATTATAATCTGATGCATGCGAATATCATTTTGTTTTGATTGCTTACTGTTACCACTGATTTGAAAAGTGCATACATCTGACACACAGTTCACATCTCTTCAGCTTTTTTAAAACAATTCAGCTAAAGAACCCCAGGCAGATATTTAAAGCCACATTTGCTAATGATATCAACTGTCTTGAGAACTAACATACCTGGGAAGCTCCAGTATTTTTGTTCCAAGTGTCAAGTTGATGAGACAAGACCTCTTTGAATTAATGTACTATAGGAGGCATAAAACTTGACATCCCTAGGAAATTGAACACATTTCCTATCAGCTATGTTCAGTAGCTTTTAAAAGATGCTCACTAAACCATGAAAAAAAAGTATGACTGCTGGCTAAAAAATAATTTATGGTCCTGTTACAATGTAAGATTCAGTTTAGCAGAAAAAAACCTAACCCTTTCTAACTACTGACATACAGTGGGGCAAAAAAGTATTTAGTCAGCCACCAATTGTGCAAGTTCTCCCACTTAAAAAGATGAGAGAGGCCTGTAATTGTCATCATAGGTATACCTCAACTATGAGAGACAAAATGTGGAAACAAATCCAGACAATCACATTGTCTGATTTGGAAAGATTTTTTTTTGCAAATTATGGTGGAAAATAAGTATTTGGTCAATATGAAACGTTCATCTCAATACTTATATATCCTTTGTTGGCAATGACAGAGGTCAAACATTTTCTGTAAGTCTTCACAAGGTTGTCACACACTGTTGCTGGTATGTTGGCCCATTCCTCCATGCAGATCTCCTCTAGAGCAGTGATGTTTTGGGGCTGTCGCTGGGCAACACGGACTTTCAACTCCCTCCAAAGGTTTTCTATGGGGTTGAGATCTGGAGACTGGCTAGGCCACTCCAGGACCTTGAAATGCTTCTTAGGAAGCCACTCCTTCGTTGCCCGGGTGGTGTGTTTGGGATCATTGTCATGCTGAAAGACCCAGACACGTTTCATATTCAATGCCCTTGCTGATGGGAGGAGGTTTGCACTCAAAATCTCATGATACATGGCCCCATTCATTCTTTCATGTACACAGATCAGTCGTCCTGCTCCGTTTGCAGAGAAACAGCCCCAAAGCATGATGTTGCCACCCCCATGCTTCACAGTAGGTATGGTGTTCTTTGGTTGCAACTCAGCATTCTCTCTCCTCCAAACACGACGAGTTGTGTTTCTACCAAACAGTTCTACTTTGGTTTCATCTGACCATATGGCATTTTCCCAATCCTCTTCTGGATCATCCAAATGCTCTCTAGCAAACCTCAGATGGGCCCGGAAATGTACTGGCTTAAGTAAAGTGGGACACGTCTGGCACTGCAAGATCTGAGTCCCTGGGAGCATAGTGTGTTACTGATGGTAGCCTTTGTTACATTGGTCCCAGCTCTCTGCAGGTCAATCACTAGGTACCCCCTGTGTGCTTCTGGGATTTTTGCTCACCGTTCTTGTGATCATTTTGACCCCACGGGGTGAGCTCTTGCATGGAGTCCCAGATCGAGGGAGATTATCAGTGGCCTTGTATGTCTTCCATTTTCAAATTATTGCTCCCACAGTTGATTTCTTCACACCAAGCTGCTTGCCTATTGCAGATTCAGTCTTCCCAGCCTGGTGCAGGTCTACAATTTTGTTTCTGGTGTCCTTCGACAGCTCTTTGGTCTTCACCATAGTGGAGTTTGGAGTGTGGCTGTTTGAGGTTGTGGATAGGTGTCTTTTATACTGATAACAAGTTCAAACAGGTGCCATTAATACAGGTAATGAGTGGAGGACAGAGGAGCCTTTTAAAGAAGAAGATACAGGTCTGTGAGAGCCAGAAATCTTGCTTGTTTGTAGGTGACCAAATACTTATTTTCCACCATAATTTGCAAAAAAATTCTTTCCAAATTAGACAATGTGATTGTCTGGATTTGTTTCCACATTTTGTCTCTCATAGTTGAGCTTTACCTATGATGACAATTACAGGCCTCTCTCATCTTTTTAAGTGGGAGAACTTGCACAATTGGTGGCTGACTAAATACTTTTTTGCCCCACTGTAACTTGGTTTATAGTGCACAAAGATCATAAATAGTGGGGGCAGCTATCTGTCCAAGTGTGTAGCCTATACAGGGCAGCCATCAGGAATTTTTGGGCCCCTTACACAGCTTTAGGCCTGAGCCCCCCTGGCCTGACCACCAACATCTGTACACACTCAGCCCCCTCACTCCTGCACGCACTTAGCCCCCCCTAACACCTGTAATCTCCCAGCCCCCTCTCACACCTGTATGCACTCAGCCCCCCTCACCTGTGCGCACTCAGCCCCCCTACACCTGTACGCACTCAGCACCCTCACACCTGTATGCACTTAGTCTCCCCTCACACCTGTATGCACTCAGCCCCCTCACACCTTTATGCACTCAGCCTCCCCTCACATCTGTATGCACTCAGCCCCCCTACACCTGTATGCACTCAGCCCCCCTCACACCTTTATGCACTCAGCCTCCCCTCACATCTGTACACACTCAGCCCCCCTCACACCTGTACACACTCAGCCCCCCTCACACCTGTACACACTCAGCCCCCCTCATACCTGTATGCACTCAGCCTCCCCACCACATCTGTATGCACTCAGCCCCCTCACAATTGTATATATGTCAGTCTTACCCACATACACACATCTGTAAACACACACACGCTGTTTTTTTCTATTTTCTTTTCCTTGCACATGATTGGTTATTCCTTGTAAAAGGAAACTTCACCTTATTCACTAAGCTCTGGGGCAAATCAAGTGTCCCTGACCATTGCCACGTCAGGTACAATGTCCCTGATTACTGCCACACCAGTCCCACCCTGATCACCACCACAGCTGTAGGTTTGAGCTTTATATTTGAGTCGAACATGAGTTCGACTCGAAAATTGCGAACAGCGAACAATTTGGGGTGTTCGCGGCAAATTCGAAAAGCCGCGGAACACCGTTAAAAGTCTATGGGAGAAATCAAAAGTGTTCATTTTAAAGGTTAATATGCAAGTTATTGTCATAAAAAGTGTTTGGGGACCTGGGTCCTGCCCCAGGGGACATGTATCATTGCAAAAAAAGTTTCTCCTCTCCAGCGACGCTGCAGTCTCCACTCATTCTCCAGCGAGGAACGAATCCTGCATGACACGTAAGAGGAGGCGGGGTCACCCGCCCACGTCATAGGGTAACCCCCGGCGGCCGGGGTTAGTGACGTCACGGGGCAGGGTCACCCGTCCACATCATTCGGTAACCCCCGGATTTCTCCTGTAGTTGACGGGTGACCCCGCCCCATGACGGTAACCCCTGGCCGCCGGGGTTACCCTATGACGTGGGCGGGTCTCTTATGCGTCATGGGGGTTTCGTTCCTCGCTGGAGAATGATGGGAGACTGCAGCGTCGCTGGAGAGGAGAATGGATCACCGCGGGACATTGAGAATGGATTACAATGCTGGAATGTTTTTTTTATTTTTAACAAAGGACTTATCCCAACTGTATCTGTGTGGTTTTTAAAAATTTTGACATTTTATTTTGTGAAATGGTAGGGGCAAGGGTTGTGGGGATGAGGCCCTTGTCAACATGGGGATATCCTCCCTATGTTGAGGGCATGTGGCCTGGCATGGTTCAGGGGGGATGCTCTCTCGTCCCCCCTTCTTTTCCTGCGGTCTGCCAGGTTGCGTGCTCGCATAAGTGTCTGGTATGGATTTTTGGGGGGGACCTCACGCCATTTTTTTTTATTTTGGTGCGGGGTTTCCCTTAAAATCCATACCAGACCTGAAGGGTCTGGTATGGATTTTTGGGGGGAACCCCACGGCATTTTTTTTAAATGAAGGGCCTGATATGAAAATTGGGAGGGACCCCCACGCTTTTTTTTTTTTCGTTTGGGGTTCCCCTTAATGTTCATACCAGACCCAAAGGGCCCGGTAATGGACTGGGGGTGAACCCCTGACGTTTTTTTTCAATGACTTTCATGAATAGCCGCGAGTAGTTTTAATTGACTTTTTTTCCTTTAGAAATGACATTTTGTGCAGGGACAGTTCTAAGCACGGGAAACATGCGCTACTTTACAGGCATACTATGCACACCCCCCAGGTACGAAATTTAAAGGAATATTTCACTTTTATTGTTTCACTTTAAGCGTTATTAAAATCACTGCTCCTGAAAAAACTGACGTTTTTAAATTTTGATTTTTCATGTTCGTGTCCCATAGACTTTAACGGTGTTCGCGTGTTCGAACAATTTTTTTGCCTATTCGCATGTTCTGGTGTGAACCAAACCAGGGGGTGTTCGGCTCATCCCTACATACCAGTCATATTGTCCATAATTACTGCCACGCCAGGTACAGTGTCCCTGATTATTGCCATACCAAGTACAGTGTCCCTGATCACTGCCACACCAGGTACAGTGTCTATGATCACTGCTCCACCAGTTACAGTGTCCCTGATTACTGCCACACCAGCTACAGTGTTCATAAGGACTCGATAATTTGTACAATGCCCTCTAAAGAGCCATCCATATTCAGATTGCTCTTCAGAGAGCATTTGACCGTCAGTGAGGTGGCATTGTATCGCCTCCTCTCCACCTGTTTTAAACCCCTTGGAGCCAGCACAAGCTATTCATGTGTAATGGGTCATGATCGATGGGTGTACAGGGGGCATCACAGCCATGGCATGTGTACACCCCCACTGCTATCTCTGCAGCTAAAGGGGGTAGAGTTTGAGAGGTGGTAAAACCACAGCTCAACTGCAAGGTTTTACCACCCCAGCCTTACGTGTGAACAAGCCCTAATAGTGCAGCCAGTCACAGGGGGAGTGGTGCCTTGTTTTGTTTCAAGACAGGGCACTGTTTCCCTTTTTTTCCCTAAACATAATCGAATGTGACTGTCCTGCAGACGACAGCTGCGGGAAAGTCTGAACAGGGCACATAGAAAATCATTGTTGTCTGTGTGCCCTTTCAGAGAGCTGCTTTTTTTATTATGCAGCTTTCTCTGGTGTGAACAGGCCCTCAGACATGTGGTATCGCCATACCCAGAAGGAAAACTATGGGCAAAAAAAAAAATACATTTTCATTTAGCATTTCCCAAAAACGTGGCAAACAAAATGAAGTGTTCAAAAGACTCACCATGCCTCCTAGAAAATACCTCCTAGAAAATACCTTGGAGTGCTTGCTTTTCCAAATTTGGTAATTTTATGGGTGTTTCCACTGTCCTGGTGCTCCAGGGCCTCCAAAAATTGTTATAGATAGTCAGGAAGTTAGATGCATAATTTATGCCCCTAGAAAACCTGAAGGTACTCCGTAAATTTTGGGCCCCCTGTATTTTTCCAAAACCTGTGATTATAAAAATGTAATTTTTCAAAAGATGCATTAAGCCTTTTTGAAAATACCTTGTGTTTGCTTTCCAAAATGGGGTAATTTTGTGTGTCCACGGTCCTGGTGCTCTAGGGCCTCCAAAAATGTGATAAGTAGTCAGGAAATGTAATGTTCAATTTATGTGTTATTTATGCTCCTTGAATTTTGAGCCCCTCTGTGCATATAGGCTGTAAAAAAAGTCTCACACGTGGTATGACCATATTCGGGAGGCATAGCAGAATGTGTATTGGAGTGTAATTAGAAGCATGCCTATGCTGTGTTGGAGACATAACAAGAATTGGAGCCGTTGTACAAATTAATGTCAAACATTAAAATGTTTGGCATTGAAAGATCCCGAACAAATTGTAGAAAAAATGATGAGCACCCACAGAGCCTGTACTGGTTGTTTTTTTACGTTACTTGGGGCTATGCTTCACTTAATATTGCATTCTCTGCAATAGGTGACATTGGTCTTTTCGGGATAAAGGGTCCTAATAATGGGTCTGCAAGAGGATACCCCTATGGTTACCCAGGATTTTTTCCATGTGTTTGTACTTTGAATGAAAAAGAGTAATGAACTGTATGCGTACTGTTACTCATACGCTTCGTTACTCAATTTAATTCACAGTACAAACACATGGAAAAAATTATTGGTAAACCCTGAGGTAACCTCTTGCAGCCCCCTAATAATATATATATAATATATAATATATATATATATCTGAGCCTAATCTCGATCCAGCGTTATGCACAAGAGCCAAGGCTCTCTCGCTCCTCATTAACTCAGATACAGCAGCAGGAGCCATCTGCTCCCGCTGCTGTCAATCAAAGCCAGTGACAATGGAGCAGGGCTGATTCCTCTTCTGTGTGTCTTATGCACACATAGAGCCTAGCTCTGGAGCGAGCATGCACGAGTGCCCCATTGCAAGTGGCTTGCTATCGGGGCACTCAGCTGAGAGAAGGAGCCAGTAGTACCGGTGGGGGGACTTGAGAAGACGAGGATCAGAGTAGGTAAATATAACAACAGGCAAGTATAATATGGAAAAAATTAAGCTTTACAATCACTATAAAAAACAAACAGTACAGGCTCTGTGTCCTCAGGACTGCAAGTCTGGATAATTGAAAACATACAAAACAATTGTCTCAAAGCTGAACATTTTAAAAAGCTCTGCGAGCATAAGATTTATTGGATTTTTTTCCTTTAAACACTCTAGAAACCCATGGGTTAAATGAGTAGATTGAGTTGAATACAGTTTCATAATATTATATATATGGTTATGTCCTCAGTCATTTTTTTTTTTTTTATTATACAGTATCTTTTAATTCATGAGTGTTTACACTTTACGTCTTGTTTTTTTTTTTTTTTTTATCATATATCCCTTAAATGTTTTACTTATTTAAAATACATTTGAAATGGTATGTCCCTGTTCCTTCTATTGGGTGTGCGCAATTTCATTTAATATACAGTTAGTACTTACTCTATACAACAGTTTTTCACTTTCATAATGCTCAGTACGTGGTTTGATTTCATCCTGCAGTAATACAAAATGATCTGGTTAGATCCCCTCCGCCCCCCCCTCCTTAAATACATCTCTTTTGCACTTTTTCCCTTTCATTTGGCTTGACAAAGGGGAGTTCCCAGCCCCAAAATTCGTAGCCAATCCTACCGTAGATGTCACCTTCCGAACACCACTGAGTCCAGCTGAACCAGGTCAGGTAGTCCCCAGCCACATCCTCAGCAGCTTGCATTCCAGTCTGTCTCTGTGACTGCTGCTCACACCAGCAGCCTCCCAGCACTGCTCTGCATCCACCAGCTGTATCCTTGCTGAACTCTAAATATCTTGGCTGCTTCCAGGAGGACTTTACATGTGATATGTGACAGATATGCTTATCTCTTTGATCATGCAATAAGTGCATAAAGTTTTTTATATTTTTTATGACTTAATAAATGGCTACACTTATATGGTGGTATCCTCTTCTGTTTATGAACTTAAAGGAGAAGTCCAGCCTGGGCTTGTTTGGCTGGGCTTCTCCGAGTGCAATTTGTTTTGCACTCCTATGACCCATTTTCAGAAGTACGTTCTCTGCTGATGTCACCAAGATAAGTCCAGATGATTGTCTCAGTCTCCGAGCAAGCCGCCGAGATGCTGAAACGGCTGCTCCCCGCCCCTCCACAGCTTGATTGACAGTGCATGGCAGTGGGTGGATTCAAAATCCACTATTGGACTGAGCAGTTGCTGTGGATCTGCCAAATGCCATGTGCTGTCAATCAAAAATAAAGCAGAATTGATGGAGAACTAGTCTCTCAGTTCCCTTTACAGGCTCTATCCACGCCTCTACAAACCTCCTCAGCCATGTGTCTATCAGTGTGATGGGCACTATGGCCAGGGAGGATGGGGGCTCACTGAGGAGGAAATGTTTAATCCAATTCCATTTGAACAATGCCCAAGCATAAACAAATTCCCAGGAATATCCAAAAAGTAGTTCAACCTATAGAAGGGCTCAAAATTATATATATATATATATATATATATATATATATATATATATATATATATACATACATATACAGGTATAGTGCCATGATAAATTGTATAGATGAAGAAGATGCTGTATGTTTATCCAGATAAGTATTCTACATTGGTCAGATACTCTATTATGTGAAAGCAATTCTCAGATAGTGTCAGCTGTCTTATCCAACTTAAAGCAGAAAGTCTCTTCAACAGAGTGTCCACAGATGTTTGCAAAGTTTAGATAGAATCCAAGCATTCTTTATGGAACTGTTTGTTCCCATAGCAATAAATAGAGAACAAACAGTTTATCAGTGTACCGTATATGCTCTCTTTGTACACAAATATAGAGCCAATATCAGTGAATCTATTTTACTGTGAGACCACTTGTGGCCATATAAGTCAGTAACAAGTATTGAATGTGCAACAATAGATAAATTGTGTGTGATCCAGTAATGACTGAAATGTTCAAAGTGTATACAGTTGTCTCAAGGGTATATATCATGCAACAGTTGCCAGCCAACTCTCTATTCAGGCACAGAAGTGAGTGAATGTGGATATAATTGTAACATATGAAATTGCAAAAGCAATATAGCCATTTGTATACTATGTAGCGAACCCCTGCAGAAGCCGCTATATTAGTAATCCCTCTGGAGTTATTCTTCTTTTGCTGAACTGAGTGGTGTAATACCTCCACCACTCTGACACACCCAAAGAAACCACAACAGTTTAAAATGAACCTGAGTATATTGAAGGTAAGTCAACAAAGACAAGGTTATATTGTAATAATTTACTACTATGCAATGCAGTCACAAATCAGACAGGAGATTTATGGGGATTTTTATTTTACTAATGGTGACTGGGCTCCTAGTACTTTATGCTAGCATCTGGCTATAACTATATAGACATTCTACCTTCAGATGTAGATAAAGGGTCAATGTAAATCAGTTAATGTAATGTTTTTGTGAAAGTCTTTGGTATCATGCAACCTATAAAGGTGCTAAAAGATCTCTCAAAGGTAGAGTTGCCTCAGTATATTCCAGCAGCAACAGTCAACAGCACTGTCTATAATATATCAGGAAGAACAGTCCTCAACAATTTAAATGTGAAAGCACGTAGGTAGGCAAATATAAGACTTTATACATCACTTGTGAGTATAATACAGTAAAACCTTGGATTGCGAGCATAATTTGTTCCGGAAACATGCTTGTAATCCAAAGCATTTGTATATCAAAGAATTTCCCAATAAGAAATAATGGAAACACAGATGATTCGTTCCACAACCACAATTCATAGGTCTTTCAGTTTATAGTCCCTAAAAAAAGATTATAGCAATGTGACCAGGTTGTGTAACCATAAAATGTCCATCCACAAATGGCAGCCTCCACAAGGGGATTAGAAGCAAAATCCAGGAGGAGCTGCAGAGTATAAAAGAGAAGAGAGGCACCTCTAAGTGTAGCAATATGGTTACATTTAAAGCGGAAGTAAACCCATCCATAAAACAGTTTCATTTCCGGCATATGCTGGGAATGTAACACTTCCATTGGTTGTGCTCTCAACCAAACTGTCAAACAATCCAATGGCTGGTGTCATAACTGATCACATGTGCAACCTCATGGTAGTTGTAGAACAGAGGCAAAGATGGCAGCTTCCTTTGCTGAAAATGATAGGGGGTTTACTTTAATGAAGGTACAGGATTTAGCAACTCACATGGTTGATGATTAACCCCTTAACGACCTCTCACTGTATATATGCGTCGGCACAATGGCACCGACAGGCACAATCACGTAGAGTGTACGTGATTGCCTTTGTACAGTTGGGGGGTCCAATCGGACCCCCCTTCTGTACAGTGAGCGGTCGGAATTAGTTGGGGAGCGATCCGACATGAGGGGACAGCCGTTCGATTCCGGCCACCCCCCCGTGATCGCTCCCGGCGAATGGAAATGCCCCCTCTGTCTGTGTAATGTTTACACAGACAGAAGAAGCAGGAGGAAGTGATGTCATCTCCTGTGCGGCGCTCACATATACCGAGCGCCGTACAAGAGAAGACACACAGGTTAGTGCACAAACACTACACTAACACCAGCAC
The DNA here is from genome assembly GCA_029206835.1 of Rana muscosa. Taxonomy (NCBI): domain Eukaryota; kingdom Metazoa; phylum Chordata; class Amphibia; order Anura; family Ranidae; genus Rana; species Rana muscosa. The sequence goes on from CM055123.1 coordinate 168,142,523, forward strand.
ACATAGGCACATAAATCGCCCCCCCAGGCCCCCCCAGATCACCCCCCAGCCCCCAGTCACAGTGTCACTGATTGCAGTGACCATTTATTTAGTGATCACTGCAATCAGTGACATTTGTGACTGTAAAAGTGTCACTACATTTAGTTTTAGGTCCAGTGTAGCCCCCTAACCCCCCCTAATAAAGGTTTAACCCCTTGATCACCCCCCAGATAACCCTTTCACCCCCTAGCACCGCCGTCGCTAAGCGATCATTTTTCTGATCGCTGCCTTAGCGTCGGTGATGCAGATCGGTACCCAGTAATTTTTTTTAGGTTCGCCGCAGGTTTTTATAGCGTCAGGTACCCCCATAAATTATCTAATAAAGGTTTAACCCCCTTGATCGCCCCCCAGGTAACCCTTTCACCCCCTATCACCACTGTCGCTAAGCGATCATTTTTCTGATCGATGTCTTAGCGTCGGTGATGCAGATCGGTAGCCAGTATTTTTTTTTTAGGTTCGCCGCAGGTTTTTATAGCGTCAGGTACCCCCATAAATTATCTAATAAAGGTTTAACCCCCTTGATCACCCCCCAGGTAACCCTTTCATCCCCTATCACCACTGTCGCTAAGCGATCATTTTTCTGATCGCTGTCTTAGCGTCGGTGATGCAGATCGGTAGCCAGTAATTTTTTTTAGGTTCGCCGCAGGTTTTTATAGCGTCAGGTACCCCCATAAATTATCTAATAAAGGTTTAACCCCCTTGATCGCCCCCCAGGTAACCCTTTCACCCCCTATCACCACTGTCGCTAAGCGATAATTTTTCTGATCGCTGTCTTAGCGTCGGTGATGCAGATCAGTAGCCAGTATTTTTTTTTAGGTTCGCCGCAGGTTTTTATAGCGTCAGGTACCCCCATAAATTATCGAATAAAGGTTTAACCCCCTTGATCGCCCCCCAGGTAACCCTTTCACCCCTATCACCACTGTCGCTAAGCGATCATTTTTCTGATCGCTGTCTTAGCGTCGGTGATGCAGATCGGTAGCCAGTAATTTTTTTTAGGTTCGCCGCAGGTTTTTATAGCGTCAGGTACCCCCATATATTATCTAATAAAGGTTTTAACCCCCTAATTGCCCCTAGTTAACCCTTTCACCAGTGATCATCATATAAGTGTTACGGGTGACGCTGGTTAGTTAGTTTGCTTTTTATAGTGTCAGGGCACCCGCCGTATATAACCCAATAAATGTTTAACCCCCTGATCACCCGGCGGGTGATATCAATTAGGTTTTAGCGTCAGAGAGGGTCTGTGTCACACCCCAGGCAGCGTCAGGTTAGTGCCAGTAACGCTAACACCCACGCGTGAAGCATAAACCTCCCTTAGTGGTATAGTATCTGTACAGATCAATATCTGATCTGATCAGATCTATACTAGCGTCCCCAGCAGTTTAGGGTTCCCAAAAACGCAGTGTTAGCGGGATCAGCCCAGATACCTGCTAGCACCTGCGTTTTGCCCCTCCGTCCAGCCCAGGCCACCCAAGTGCAGTATCGATCGATCACTGTCACTTACAAAACACAACACACATAACTGCAGCGTTCGCAGAGACAGGCCTGATCCATGTGACTCCAGTGCTGTAGGAGGTGATTTCACCACCACAGTTAAAAAAAAAAAAGCATATATGCCAAAGCATTGGGGCAGCAGGAGCAGAGGAGCGATTTTGCTCCTAATGCCACGTACATACGGTCAAAATTCCGACGGAGGCTTGCCCGTGGAAAAGTCCGACCATGTGTACGCGGCATAACTTTTTTGCGGGAGGATGCCCCCATGCTTCGGCATATATAAATGGTGCATGTATGCCCATCATTAGAAGTGGGTGGATGAAGGGCGGTATTCTAATGGTGGGCATACCCACCGATCAATCTCTTTTTTCGTTCAGCCACCTGGCTGCATGAAATAAAAGATTACAATACATGTCCAACAAGGACCAGCAACGTACTGGTATGTTGCTGGACTTTGAATGGTTATACCAGATTGATGCCTGCGGGTTTAGGTATCATCTTGGTATCATTCTTTTCAGCCAGCGGCCGGCTTTCATGTAAAACCAATCCTAGTGGCTAATTAGCCTCTGGACTGCTTTTACAAGCAGTGGGAGGGAATGTCCCCCCCCCGGATATAAAAAGCGCCATTGGGAAATTGGGAAAGCATTTTATCACACCGATCTTGGTGTGGTCCGATGCTTTGAGGGCAGAGGAAAGATCTAGGGTCTAGACCCCAGTTTTTTCAAAAAAAGAGTACCTGTCACTACCTATTGCTATCATAGGGGATATTTACATTCCCTGAGATAACAATAAAAATGATAAAAAATAAATAAATATGGAAGGAACAATTTAAAAATAAAATAAAAAAGCAAAATTAATAATAAAAAAAATAAAATAAAAAAAAGCACCCCTGTCCTGCCCTGCTCTTGCCCAATGGCGAACGCAAGCGTCGGTCTGGCGTCATATGTAAACAGCAATTGCACCATGCATGTGAGGTATCACCGCAAAGGTCAGATCGAGGGCAGTAATTTTAGCAGTAGACCTCCTCTGTAAATCTAACGGGGTAACCTGTAAAGGCTTTTAAAGGCTTTTAAAAATGTATGTAGTTTGTCGCCAATGCGCGTTTGTGCGAAATTTTAAAGCATGTTGTGTTTGGTATCTATGTACTTGGCCTAAGATCATCTTTTTTATTTCATCAAACATTTGGGCAATATAGTGTGTTTTAGTGCATTAAAATTAAAAAAAGTGTATTTTTTCCCCAAAAAATGCGCTTGAAAAATCGCTGCGCAAATACTGTGTAGAAAAAAAAAATGCAACACCCACCATTTTATTCTGCAGGGCCTTTGCTTTAAAAATATATATATAATATTTGGGGGTTCAACATAATTTTCCTGCAAAAAAAAAATATGTTTTCATGTAAACAAAAAGTGTCAAAAAGGGCTTTGTCTTCAAGTGGTTAGAAGAGTGGATGTAAGCTTCCTAATGTTGTGTATAAAATGCCAGAACAGTTCAAAACCCCCCCAAATGACCCCATTTTGGAAAGTAGACACCCCAAGCTATATACTGAGAGGCATGTCGAGTCCATGTAATATTTTATATGTTGACACAAGTTGCGGAAAAAATAATTTTTTTTTTTTTTGCACAAAGTTGTCACTAAATGATATATCCAAAATACATTCTGTTGCTTCTCCTGAGTACGGGGATACCACATGTGTGAGACTTTTTGGGAGCCTAGCCGCATACGGGACCCCAAAAACCAATCACCGCCTTCAGGCTTTCTAAGGGGGTAAATTTTTGATTTCACTTCTCACTACCTATCACAGTTTCGGAGGCCATGGAATGCCCAGATGGCACAAAACCCCCCAAATGACCGCATTTTGGAAAGTAGACACCCCAAGCTATTTGCTGAGAGGTATTGTGAGTGTGTTGCAGATCTCGCTTTTTGTCACAAAGTTTTGAAAATTGAAAAAAAAAAAAAAAAAAAAAATTTTCTTTCTTCATTTTCAAAAACAAATGAGAGCTGTAAAACACTCACCATGCCTCTCAGCAAACAGCTTGGGGTGTCTACTTTCCAAAATGGGGTCATTTGGGGGGGTTTTGTGCTATTTTGGCATTTTATGGCCTTCAAAACTGTGATAGGTAGTGAGGAGTCAAATCAAAAATTTGTGCCTAGAAATCCTGAAGGCGGTGATTGGTTTTCGGGGTCCCGTACGCGGCTAGGCTCCTAAAAAGTCCCACACATGTGGTATCCCCGTACTCAGGAGAAGCAGCAAAATGTATTTTGGGGTGTAATTTCACATATAACCATGGCATGTGTGAGCAATATATCATTTAGTGACAACTTTTTGTAATTTTTTTTTTTGTCATTATTCAATCACTTGGGGCAAAAAAAAAATATTCAATGGGCTCAACAGGCCTCTCAGCAATTTCCTTGGGGTGTCTACTTTCTAAAATGTGGTCATTTGGGGGGTTTTGTGCTATTTTGGCATTTTATGGCCTTCAAAACTGTGATAGGTAGTGAGGAGTGAAATCAAAAATTTGCGCCCTTAGAAATCCTGAAGGCGGTGCTTGGTTTCCGGGGTCCCGTACGTGGCTAGGCTCCTAAAAAGTCCCACACATGTGGTATCCCCGTACTCAGGAGAAGCAGCAGAATGTATTTTGGGGTGCAATTCCACATATAACCATGGCATGTGTGAGCAATATATCATTTAGTGACAACTTTTTGTAATTTTTTTTTTGTCATTATTCAATCACTTGGGACAAAAAAAAATATTCAATGGGCTCAACAGGCCTCTCAGGAATTTCCTTGGGGTGTCTACTTTCCAAAATGGGGTCATTTGGGGGGGTTTTGTACTGCCCTGCCATTTTAGCACCTCAAGAAATGAGATAGGCAGTCATAAATTTAAAGCTGTGTAAATTCCAGAAAATGTACCCTAGTTTGTAAACGCTATAACTTTTGTGCAAACCAATAAATATACACTTATTTACATTTTTTTTACTAAAGACATGTGGCTGAATACATTTTGGCCTAAATGTATGACTAAAATTGAGTTTATTCGATTTTTCTTATAACAAAAAGTAGAAAATATCATTTTTTTTCAAAATTTTCGGTATTTTTCCGTTTATATCGCAAAAAATAAAAATTGCAGAGGCAATCAAATACCATTAAAAGAAAGCTCTATTTGTGGGAAGAAAAGGACGCAAATTTCGTTTGGGTACAACATTGCATGTCCGCACAATTTACAGTTAAAGCAGCGCAGTACAAAATTCTGAATTCACCTCTGGTCCTTTAGCTACCAAATGGTCCGGGGCTTAAGTGGTTAACAGGCACATCTAAGTATGCAGGAATCGGGGTAAAGCAGTCCACATAGACTGTCCTCCGCACCGCCAGCTCTCACCGTTGTTATTCTGCAATCGTGACCAGGAAGACTACTCTGCAATAGTGTGATCTGAAAGCAAGGCTTGAAGCGCTCGTGGAAGGGATGATGTCGATGGCGGTGTGGAGGATGATCTATGTGGACAGCTTTAGCCTGGATGTCTGCATACTTAGATGTGCCTGTTTTAATCATCAATCATGCAAGTTGCTAAACGTTGTACCTTCATTAAATGTAACCATATTGCTATGGCGCCTCTCGTCTCTTTTATACTCAGTTGTGACATAACGCTACTGTATATCAAGTCAAAATTTATCAAAAAAAATTTGCTTGTCTTGCAAAATGCTCTCAAACCAAGTTACTCTCAAACCAAGGTTTTCCTGTATATGTTAAACCCAGGCCAATTCTGACAATTCTCACATACAGTACATGTAAAAATATGCATTTTTTTATTGCTAGAAATTAAGTAGAACCCCAAAAACATTGTATATTTTCTGAAAGCAAAGGCCCTAGAGAATAAAATAATGTCTGCTGTAATTTTTATGTGCTTTTAGCTGTAAATTTGCACAACAGTTTTTTCAAATGCAATTTTTCAGGAAAAATACACTTTAATGAATGTTAATGCACACCAGCACAATCCCAATTTTTTGGTAAAGTATATACAATGTAAAGCAAAGTGGTAAAGTATACAGTATAAGACGATGTTACACCGAATAAATAGATACCTAACATGCATGCTTTAAAATTGCACACGCCTGTGGAATGGCAACAAACTATGGTACATGCTTTAAAAGCCTTTACAGGTTACCAGTTTTAAGTTACACAGGAGTAGGGATGAGCTTCGAGTTCGAGTCGAACTCATGTTCGACTCGAACATTGCCTGTTCGCCCGTTCGCCGAACAGCGAACAAATTGGGGTGTTCGCGGCAAATTCGAAAAATCTATGGGAGAAATCTAAAGTGCTAATTATAAAGGCTTATATGCAAGTTATTGTCCTAAAAAGTGTTTGGGGACCCGGGTCCTGCCCCAGGGGACATGTATCAATGCAAAAAGAAGTTTTAAAAACGGCCGTTTTTTCGGGAGCAGTGATTTTAATAATGCTTAAAATGAAAAAATAAAAGTGAAGTATTCCTTTAAATTTCGTACCTGGGGGGTGTGTATGATATGCATGTGAAGTGGCGCATGTTTCCCGTGCTTAGAACTGTCCCTGCAAAAAGTGTCATTTTTGAAAGAAAAAAATGCATTTAAAACTGACTCGCGGCTATTAATGAATTGTCGGCTCCCGGCAATACATACAAAAGTCATTGATAAAAAAAAAAAAAAAAAGCGTGGGGGTTCCCCAGAATTCAATTACCAGGCCCTTCAGGTCTGGAATGGATATTAAGGGGAACCCCGCCGCAAATAAAAAAAAAATTGACGTGGGGTTCCCCCAAATATCCATTCCAGGCCCTTCAGATCTGGCATGGATTTTAAGGGGAACTCCACCCCAAATTAAAAAAAAATGGCGTGGAGTCCCCCTAAAAATCCATACCAGACCCCTTATCCGAGCATGCAACCTGGCCGGCCACAGGGGAAAAGGGGGGGACGAGAGAGCGGCCCCCCCTCCCTCCTGAACCGTACCAAGCCACATGCCCTCAACATGGGGAGGATGTCCCCATGTTGATGGGGACAAGGGCCTCATCCCCACAACCCTTGCCCGGTGGTTGTGGGGGTCTGCGGGCGGGGGGCTTATCGGAATCTGGAAGACCCCTTTAACAAAGAGGACCCCCAGATCCCGGCCCCCCCCTATGTGAATTGGTAAGGGGTACATTGTACCCCTACCATTTCACGAAGAAAGCGTAAAAAAATGTTTAAAAAAACACACAAACACCTTGAAAAAGTCATTTATTTAAAAAAAAAAAAAAAAAACATTCCAGCGGGGAAATCCAGTGTCCCGCGGCGATCCCGATGTCCAGCGCTGTCCTTCATTGGTTGTGCCTGAGCGGACCTGATGGGGAACTCCCTCTCAGTATTTTAAATGTATAGACCCGCCCCTTCTAAAGTTCCCCATCAGGTCCGCTCAGCGGACCAGATGCGGAACATGAGAAGGGGCGGGTCTATACATGTATTACCAAAGTGAGAGCAGTTCCCCATCAGGTCCGCCTCCTCGGTATGTCAGACCCGCCTACGTCATTGGCTTGAGCGGGGAACTTCCTTCACTATGTAAATTTAAATTCCCTGATGGGGAACTTTAGAAGGGGCGGGTCTATACATTTAAAATACTGAGAGGGAGTTCCCCATCAGGTCCGCTCAGGCACAACCAATGAAGGACAGCGCTGGACATCGGGATCGCCGCGGGACACTGGATTTCACCGCTGGAATGTTTATTTATTTATTTTTTTAAATAAAGGACTTTTTCAAGGTGTTTGTGTGTTTTTTTAAACATTTTTTTTACGCTTTCTTCGTGAAATGGTAGGGGTACAATGTACCCGTTACCAATTCACATAGGGGGGGGCGGGATCTGGGGGTCCCCTTTGTTAAAGGGGTCTTCCAGATTCCGATAAGCCCCCCGCCCGCAGACCCCCACAACCACCGGGCAAGGGTTGTGGGGATGAGGCCCTTGTCCCCATCAACATGGGGACATCCTCCCCATGTTGAGGGCATGTGGCTTGGTACGGTTCAGGAGGGAGGGGGGGCCGCTCTCTCGTCCCCCCCTTTTCCCCTGCGGCCGGCCAGGTTGCGTGCTCGGATAAGGGGTCTGGTATGGATTTTTAGGGGGACTCCACGCCATTTTTTTTTTAAACTTGGGGTGGAGTTCCCCTTAAAATCCATGCCAGATCTGAAGGGCCTGGTAATTGAATTCTGGGGAACCCCCACGCTTTTTTTTTTTTTTTCTCAATGACTTTTGTATGTATTGCCGGGAGCCGACAATTCATTAATAGCCGCGAGTCAGTTTTAAATGCATTTTTTTTTCTTTCAAAAATGACATTTTTTGCAGGGACAGTTCTAAGCACGGGAAACATGCGCCACTTCACATGCATATCATACACACCCCCCAGGTACGAAATTTAAAGGAATATTTCACTTTTATTTTTTCATTTTAAGCATTATTAAAATCACTGCTCCCGAAAAAACGGCCGTTTTTAAAACTTCTTTTTGCATTGATACATGTCCCCTGGGGCAGGACCCAGGTCCCCAAACACTTTTTAGGACAATAACTTGCATATTAGCCTTTATAATTAACACTTTAGATTTCGAACGTTCGAGTCCATTGTATTTAATAGGGTTCTAAAGTTTACACGAACATTTTGTCTGTTCGCAGGTTCTGGTGCGAACCGAACAGGGGGGTGTTCGGCTCATCCCTGCACAGGAGGTCCAGCACTAGAATCATAGCTCTCACTCCGATGTTCGCAGTGACACCTCATGTGTGTTTGATCACCATTTACATATGCATGTGGGACCTTCGTATGTGTTCACTTTTGTGTTCCCCTCTGTGTTTACCAGACCTAACAGGTCGCAGCAGTTCTTGCACTGAAGAACCTGGAAACAGCAGCGGGGGGGGGGGGGGAACCTTCTGTGCCCTGCAGAAGTGATTGGGTGGCCTTAGGGCCAATTGGATCACTTTTACATGAAAGCTCATTGCTGGCTGAAATTTTTTTTTTTACCAGGATCATGGTTGCAGCTACAGCCATGATTCTTATATCACTGCTTGCCAACGAGGACATATATGTACATACGGCAGTCTGGAAGCAGTATAGGTAGATGTACTGTACATGGTGAGACCTGACGAAAATTGGAGGCCAGTGAAAGCTGCAAAGGCAGACACAGATACTTTAAATTTAAAGTATGGTTTTCCATTGAAATACAAGTGGTTTTAATGATTTTAAGTACATTCTTATTTTGGTGAAATGTATACTTATATTACAAATATGATATTTAATTAGTAGGCTTAAGAAACATTTAGTATTTTCTTATAAACACACTACTGGATTACAATTCCCCAGGCTAGTAAACAACTCCCAGTTTAATTTGCACATTTATAGGACTTGGTTTCCTATTAATTCCTTCAATGACAAATCCCTTTACATGCTATAAAACTTCCATATGCTTTATCTGTGTTCTCAGCCCATTAAGTTTAAATTGGCATATTGGACTCTAAGACGTGTTTATCAGTGCAGCAAATAATTTATGGCAAGCCTGGATAGCATTCTGAAAACAAGCAATAGTGCTAGATGACGTTTACAACAAAGTAAAACATTCAACATGCTATGTTATGATTAACATTTTATGAACAGTTTATTAATAATAATAATTTCTGCATAGATTTGACAGAATTATTTGCAGTCATTCAAAATGGATTACTTCTTTATAATCACCTAAATCTCCTTTTTGACATAGCAATGAATCTTCTTTGATGATAAAAAAAGAAGTATGCTATTTTTATGTAAAAGAATATAGCAATATCTGTATGCCTTCTTAAAATACTGTATATTTTAGAAAAAAAAAGAAACAAAATTCAAAAGGCCAGTATTCCTTTCCTCTTATTCTTAGGCATGTGCACCTGTAGCAGTGTGCTCATTTCTTCACCATGCTCAGATACAGGCACAGACCCCTTCATTTCCTACAACTCTCTGGGTTTCTGAAAACACCCAGGAAGTGTAAATTCCTTAAGCCTAGTACACACGGGCCGAATGTTGGACGACATTGGTTGGTTCAATAGAAACTGGTGGATATTTGACTCGTGTGTACTGCAGTTGGTCCGACAGAAGCTGGCCATTTTTTCGGCTTCTGTCGAAGAGGCATGACTGAAAAAAGTCTGAGGATAGGCTCCCGATTGGCTAAGAGCGCTGACCAGAGTGTTCTGTAGAAGGGGGTGGTGATGTACTAACATCTAATTGAACTGTCTGGGTTGAATGAAATAACAGCTACTAGTGTGTACTAGGCTTTAGCTTCCCTTGCTTAGGAGTTTATAGAGGCCACACCTATTCAGCATAAGTCTGGCAAGTGATCTGAACCAATGTGATAGGCCACCCACTGTCAGAGCTAGTCTGTGGGCAGGCGGGCAGGAGCCTAATAGCATGCAACTTCTCCAGAAGACCCAGCTACTGTGGGAAGCCCCTCTCCAATTCCTGGCAGAGCACTATAGTTCCAGTAAGGTGATCCTTTTTACTTGGGCATTGGATTCCTCCAGTTGTTTACCAGAATTAACCTGGACTTCATTGTGGGGAATGCGGTTTATGTAATCACAAGTAGTTGTGTTTTGAACTGTTTTTGTTGCTTGACTCTCTGTTGTTATACAATATGATTGAGCCAAGCTGCCCTGGGTTTGGTTTGAGCAGGGCTCGTCAAAGTTCAGATGCCAAAATTAAAGCCCATTGAAATCAATAGGAGCCAAATCTGTCAAATTAAAAATGCCCTCTTTCTGGAATGATAAGTATGGGAGTGTAAAAAAAACAGCATGAGGGAGTAGGACATATACTGTACCAATGCAAAAAAAAAACTTGTAAAAAATGTACAGCCAGGAGCAGCAGTTTTATTTAAATGCTTAAAGTGAATCTTTTAAAAACATCCAATTCAAGCCTTGAGGGTGTTCTAATCCTGCCTACGAAGGGGTGCATCTCTGCAATGTACAGCATATGCTGCAGCACTGACATTTACAAAGGCCCCTTTCACACTGGGGCGGTGGGTGCGGTGGCGGTATAGCGCCGCTATTTTTAGCGGCGCTATACCGTCAGGATTGCTGAGGTATTCGGCCGCTAGCAGTGTGGTTTTAACCCCCGCTAGCGGCCGAAAAAGGGTTAATACCACCCGCAAACCGCGGCTACAGCGGTTTGCGGGCGGTATTACTGCGGTGTCCTATTCATTTCAATGGGAAGGAGCGGTGGAGGAGCGGTAAACACACCGCTCCTCTCACCGCTCCAAAGATGCGGCTAGCAGGACTTTTTTCACGTCCTGCTAGCGCACCGCTCCAGTGTGAAAGCCCTCGGGGCTTTCACATTGGAGAGACAGCAGCCGCTGTTTAGGCTCGGTTTGCAGGCGCTATTTTTAGCAAAATAGCGCCTGCAAACCGCCCCAGTGTGAAAGGGGCCAAAGGAAAAACATAAAAAACATAAAAAAAAACCATAAAAAACATAAAAAAAATTCCCTGCAAATTACATGTCATTAAAGACTTCTTCGTACACAGACCCTTCCAAGTGTTTGCTATGTATTTTGGGGGACATTTGGAGGAGTCTATGTGCTGTTTTTTTTTTAAGAAGATGGCAATGAATGTAAGTTGCCAGCAATTTAAACTGTACCATGGATTTTCTTTGTGAATGTCATTTTTGTGGTAGCATATCCTACAGCAAGACTGAAAAAAAATTGGGGTCGGGTATGGTCTTTAAGTGGGACTCCACGCGAAATAACAAAAAATCCCCTACAAATTCGATAGCAGACCCTTAATTAGAGCATGCAGCCTGGCTGGCCAGGAAAGGGATGGCTGAGTCCCTGCAAAGAAATAGGATGCACTGACCTCACCACGCATGTTGATCGGCCAATTAGAATTCTCAGACTGGTATACTGATATTTGTATTCATGAACAGTGTGGCCATTTTCAGCTTTACCATGTGAGTGTTTTTCATCTTTTGATTTTAATAAAGTCGGCGTTACATTTTTACACTTTTGGGAGAACTTCACTTGTGCTTGTTTTTCCTACATGCTATGTATGTTTCAGGCCCGGACTGGCCATAGGGCATGCCGGGCAAATGCCGCCGAACAGCATGTCACGTCTTCTCCACCATCTCCAATGTCTCCGGAGGCAGCCGGAATTGGTGGGCGGAACTTGGTGTGTGGCTGCCCCCTCCACTCCTTCCACAGACTCATTCACTCTGGCTGATCCCACAGCTGAAGGAGAAAGAAACGAGGACACAGCAGCCAGAGTGTCTTCATCTCCAGGCATGCTGTAAGTTACTGCACTGCTGCACATGTCACTACATAGAGTGCTAACCTGGCACCATACCACCCCAGCCTGCCCTATGCCACCGCACCCTGCCCTATGCATGCCACCCCAACCTGCCTTATGCCACCACACCCTGCCTTATGCCACCGCAACCTGCCTTATGCCACCGCAACCTGCCCTATACCACCCCAGTCTGCCCTATGCCACCGCAACCTGCCCTATGCCACCCAGCCTGCCCCAAGCCTCTGCAACCTGCCCCAAGCCTCTGCAACCTGCCCTATGCCACCGCAAACTGCTCTATACCACCCCAACCTGCCCTATGCCACCGCAAACTGCTCTATACCACCCCAACCTGCCCTATTCCACCGCAACCTGCCCTATACCACTGCAAACTGCCCTATACCACCCCAGTCTGCCCTATACCACCGCAACCTGCCCTATGCCACCGCAAACTGCTCTATACCACCCCAACCTACCCTATGCCACGGCAAACTGCTCTATACCACCCCAACCTGCCTTATGCACCTGCAACCTGCTCTATGCCACCGCACCCTGCCCTATATCACCCCAACCTGCCCTATGCCACCCAGCCTGCCATATACCACCGCAAACTGCCCTATACCACCCAAACCTGCTCTATACCACCCCAGCTTGCCCTATACAACCCCAACCTGCCCTATGCCACCCCAGCCTGCCCTATATCAACGGAACCTGCCCTATATTACCCCAACCTGCCCTATATCACCCCAGCCGGCCCAATACCACCTTATACTTTAATTTACAGGGGTAATTTGGGGGTGTGTCTCATGACCGTGCACTGCCTGCAGGGCGCTGGGCAAGATAGACAGGCGGGGGGTGACACCATGTTTTGCCGCACCAGGTGACACCAACCCTAGTGACGCCACTGCCCCAGTGCACTCTCAGCTGCGAGTCGGAGCCACACTCGAGTGACAGTGACACCCGTCAGCACATCAAGGGGCCGGGACCGGAAACGATCCCCTTCTCTCTGGCAAGGTGGCCGCAAGGTGGCCGCGGCACTGAGGATCTGATCAGTCTCGGCTCGGCTGTCTCACACAGCCGAGCAGAGTGAAGCCGCCTCCCCCTCCTCATTGTCCACACAGGGGGAGGGGACCCAACATGCAGTCCCGTGCTGATCTGAGGTACATTATAGGTCTGAAGGGGGGTCTGTATTGTAGGGGGGTTCTGTATTGTAGGGGTGGTCTGAAATGTAGGGGGGTCTGTAATGTAGGAGGGTTCTGTATTGTAGGGGGGTCTGAAATGTAGGGGGGTTCTGTATTGTAGGGGGGGTTCTGTATTGTAGGGGGGGTTCTGTATTGTAGGGGGGGTCTGAAATGTAGGGGGTTCTGTATTGTAGGGGGGGTCTGAAATGTAGGGGGGGTTCTGTATTGTAGGGGGGTCTGTATTTTAGGGGGTCTGTATTGTAGGGGGGTCTGTAATGTAGGGGGGTCTGTATTGTAGGGGGGTTCTGTATTGTAGGGGGTTCTGTATTGTTGGGGGTCTGTATAGTAGAGGGGAGTCTGTAATGTAGGGGGGTCTGTATTGTAGGGGGGTCTGTACTGTAGGGAGGGGGTCTGTACTGTAGGGAGAGTGTCTGTAATGTAGGGGGTCTGTATTGTAGAGGGGGTCTGTACTGTAGGGGTGTCTGTACTGTAGGGAGGGGCTCTGTACTGTAGGGAGGGGGTCTGCACTGTAGGGAGGGGGTCTGCACTGTAGGGAGGGGGTATGTACTGTAGGGAGGTCTGTGTAACATGCAGGGGGTCCAGAACTGTTAGGGGGTGTCTGTGTAACAAACTGTAGGGGGCTGTGTAATGTAAAGGGTTCCAGAGGTGTGGTGCTATGTAATGTAAAGGGGTCCAGAGGGTCTGTAATGTAGGGGGGTCTGTATTGTAGAGGGGGGCTGTAATGAAGGGGGGTGTGTATTGTAGAGGGGGTCTGTACTGTAGGGGGGTCTGTACTGTAGGGAGGGGGTCTGCACTGTAGGGAGGGGGTCTGTACTGTAGGGAGGGGGTATGTACTGTAGGGAGGTATGTGTAACATGCAGGGGGTCCAGAACTGTTAGGGGGTGTCTGTGTAACAAACTGTGGGGGGCTGTGTAATGTAAAGGATTTCAGAGGTGTGGTGCTATGTAATGTAAAGGGGTCCAGAGGTGCAGGGTGCCGTGTAATGTAAAAGGGTCCAAAGGTGCAGGGTGCTGTGTAATGTAAAGGGGTCCAGAGGTGCAGGGTGCTGTGTAATGTAAAAGGTTCCAGAGGTGCGGTGCTATGTAATGTAAAGGGGTCCAGGGTGCTGTGTAATGTAAAGGGGTCCAGAGGTGCAAGGTGCTGTGTAATGTAAAGGGGTCCAGAGGTGCAGGGTGCTGTGTAATGTAAAGGGGTCCAGAGGTACAAAGTGCTGGAACCCCACATCCCATCATTAACCGCCGATGCGAAGCGCCGCCGCCGCGCCCCCCCCCCCCCCCCCCCCCGGGCTGCTCAGTCTAAAATGCCCGGGCCTATTTTTTGTCCCGGTTCAGGCCTGGTATTGTTTACTGATGGTGAAGAGGCTGTGAATTTCAGTGCCTAATACATGGATCTATGCATCCATATAATTTTCTGACCTCTCAATGTACAGTGGTCATTACCATGTGGTAAGCATCTTTCGGATCACAGTGGTGGCATGCTCCTCCTCTTATTTGTTTCATAGATGGATCTTCTTCTCTTCACAAGCACTTTGGGTATTTCTTGGACTTTATAGTTTTTGGTTGTTTGCAGTATGTGTAGAGACGCAGCATTTTATTTATAAAAAAAACAAAACAATTAATGTGTTGCGCTTATACTAAGTAATCTAATCCACAGTGATATACCGATGTCTGATTTACAGCATTTTATTTTGCACTTTTTGTTGATGCATATATTAGAATAATCTGTCTTTTAATGCTGTGCCATAAAGTGGTTGTAAACCCAATTTAAAAAAACAAAACAAAAAACCTGCAAGACAAAGGCATAAAGAGCTAGTAAGACTAGCATACTAGCTCATTATGCATTACTTACCTTAGATCGAAGCCCCCAAATCCATCCTCATCTCCCCCTCGAGCCGCAGCCATCTCTCCCGGAGGTTACTTCTGGGTATCACCGCTCCAGCGCTGTGATTGGCCGGAGCGGCGATGACGTCACCCAGCGCATGCTGTGATTGGCCGTAAAAGCCGACGTTATCATTCATAAAACCGGCATTTACAGTGCGCATGCGCCGTACACATCGGTGTACACTTTTTTGCAAATATCTCCTAAACCTTGTAGGTTTAGGAGATATTGCAAACACCTACAGGTAAGCCTTAATCTAGGCTTACCTGTAGGTGCAAGTTTCAAGAGTGGAGCCTCGTACACACGATCGGATTTCCTATGGATTCTAATCCAATGGTTTTGTCCATTGGAAATCCGATGAAGCTGACTTCCATCAGTCTTGCCTACACACTATCAGTCAAAAAACCGACCGTTACAAACGCGGTGACGTAAAACACTCCGATGATCCCAGAAAAATGAAGTTCAATGCTTCTGAGCATGCGTCGACTTGATTCTGAGCATGCGTGGGTTTTTTATCCGATGGACTTGCCCATAGACGATCGGAATTTGCTATCGGTTTTTGATACATCGGAAAAATTTAAAACATGTTCTATTTTTAAAAACCGATGGAAAAAAGACCGATGGGTCCCATACACGATCGGTTTGTCCGATGAAAAAAGTCCATCAGACTGTTTTCATCGGTAAAACCGATCGTGTGTACAGGGCTTGTGTTTACAACCACTTTAAGATCAGTAATAATCCTATTGCTGAAAAAAAACAATACCTAAGTTTACTGCAGTATGACTTATTTTATGGTTTAAAAGAGATAGCCAGGGATAGGGAGATGGCGCTATTAATTATGAAGTATTGATTTTTGGATGGAAAACTGGACACGACAGACCAAAGCACTTCCTTTGCTCTCGTGGGCTACTTTGTAAAAAGTGGGCCCCACCTGGAAGGGTGCAGCAAAGAGCTTGAAGGCAGCATTTAGAAGCAAGGACATGTAATTTAAACACTCTCAAGTCATCCCACCTAAACACCACAGAAAGTAAAATTATCTCAGTGCGTGAAGTTAAATTTATAAGTATTATATGACAGCAGTTCCACTCCCCTGAGGGCAGATACCAGAAAGAAATGTGGAGAAACATAACAGAGGTCAATTTTGGAGTAGCAATTTCCAGAATTTATGTTTCTGCCTCACAGGAATTTCTTAAACGAGTGTTTCTTGTTACATACGGATTGAATTTTAAACAGAGCACTCTAGAGAAAGAACCAAAAATATAGTAATTGCTTTAACCAGAGATATTTACATTAAAGATTGGAGTCTTTATTTTTTCTTTGCTACTATACACCAGACTTTTTTAAATTCAGTTTTAATTGCCTTTACTTTGATGTAAGTGTTCCTGGTTAGGGTTTTCAGAATAAGGGTCAATATACTAACGCGCATGAGTTTTTTAACTGCATTATTTTATTTTGCCACATTTGAGCATCAAAATGTTTTAATGCATATAAAAACATATTACATATGTACTGTATATACCGTATATACTCGAGTATAAGCCGAGTTTTTCAGCCCATTTTTTTAGGCTGAAAACTCCCCCTCGGCTTATACTCGAGTGAGCCGTACCTTTCATTACTAAAACAGAGTGTGTCTCCCGCTGTGTAATGCATTCTCTTCGCCCGCCCATTGTAACAAAGCCCTGCCTCCTCCTCGTCTGTGATAGGCGGAACACTGATACAGTTTCCCAGCATCGTATCAGTGTTCCTCTATCACGGATGGACGAGGAGGAGGCGGGGCTTTGTTTCAATGGATGGCCGAACAGAGTGCATTACACAGCGGGAGACACACGCTGTTTTAGTAATGAAAGGTACGGCTGCAAATGGGCACAGTGAGACTACAAATGGGCACAGTGAGACTACAAATGGGCACAGTGAGACTGCAACTGGGCACAGTGAGACTGCAACTGAGCACAGTGAGACTGCAACTGGGCACAGTGAGACTTCAACTGGGCACAGTGAGACTACAACTGGGCAAAGTGAGACTACAACTGGGCACAGTGAGACTACAAATGGGCACAGTGAGACTGCAACTGGGCACAGTGAGACTGCAACTGAGCACAGTGAGACTGCAACTGGGCACAGTGAGACTTCAACTGGGCACAGTGAGACTACAACTGGGCAAAGTGAGACTACAACTGGGCACAGTGAGACTGCAAATGGGCACAATTAGACTACAAATGGGCACACTGAGGCTGCAGATGGGCATTGTTTTCCCAGTAGCTGCTGCATTTTTCTACCCTAGGCTTATACTCGAGTCAATATGTTTTCCAAGTTTTGTGTGGTAAAATTAGGTGCCTCGGCTTATATTTGGGTCGGCTTATACTCAAGTATATACAGTATTTATTTTTCAAGTATAATTGTCATTTAACAAATGAAGCCTTTTTTCTCGTGAATCTTTTTTTTATCTTAATTTTTTGCTCCCTTTAATGGACACCTTAAAACTAGTATCTATTACTAGACATAAAGTAGTGGTAACTTATGAAGTGATAACTTGTTCAACAATCTTTTTGAACTGACGTACATAGAAAATACTTTTAAGAATCAGTGATATGACAGGTATACAAAAGATTTAGCTGCCTGATGTGATAAACACTTTAGTGAATGGAAAACATGATTTGTGACCATAAAAATAAATTAATAACAAACTGCGGTTAAAATACGGCATACAATATGCTTTAGTGTATTGACCCTATAATCACTTTCATAGGGTAGAAGACATTTTGCCTTTGTGCACCAAAGATTCAGTCCTGGTTATAACTAGTAGTGTGTATTTATCCAACATGCAGTAATCACTGCCACTGCTGAGAAAATTTCAGAAGGCGGTCAGGCAGTCAGCATTCTGGGAAATATTCACTGATCAAATACAATTTGTTCGGACCAAAGTCTTTGGTAAGGGAAATTATTATTTCAATGTATGACTTAAAAAAAAGCATACAGCTGAAAGAAGAACATCCTGCTCTTACAAATGCTTTGTACATGTTTAATAAAAGGTCAGTTAATAGATTCTGGGTCTGGATTTTGTATTTTCATCATGTTTTCTGCAGACATAAATTTATAGTCTTTTCCAATGCTTACCAATAAAACCTTAACAAGGCTTGCTCAAGTGACTTGGGTGATTGTAGTTTATCTAAAAGGTTTTAAAAATGTCTAAACTGGCATAACTAAACTGATTTTCTTTACTCTGGATTCCATAACCATCCTATATAAATAGTCCATGAGCTCTTAAGCAATAAAACTATTCATGTTAAAAGAAATATGTCATGAGAGTAGCATGTAGCAAGTCAGTGACCCAAATGATACTGAAGTGAGGGTTATCATATTAGCCAGGCTACTTGCATTCTCAGGAAGAGGTCAGCAGTGATGCCTATTGAATATCTACTAATACTAATATCTACTAATACTGAATATAGCAAGGCTGCACATCATAGTGACTGGTCTGGTCAATAGAAATGAGTAGGACTGACACTAAATGACAAGCTCTAAACTATCCAGAAGCATCAGAGCTTTGTCTAAATCAGGGGTCTCAAACCTGTGGCCCTCCAGCTGTTGCGGAACTACAAGTCCCATCATGCCTCTGCCTATGGGAGTCATGCTTGTAACTGTTTAGCCTTGCAATGCCTCATGGGAATTGTAGTTCTGCAACAGCTGGAGGGCCACCAGTTTGAGACCCCTGATCTAAATGGTCAGGGGTATAGCACCTGTCTTTACTTTTGCCATACATTTAGAAAACTAACATGGATTAATCCAGTCAACTAAGACAGGTGAAGCAAACAACATGTAATTTCCGAAATCATTTAATAAAAAATTCCCTCATAGTGCTGGTTTATATTAGGTCACAGCCAATGCATGCTTGGATAAATCTTTTAGTGTTCTAAATGTTACCTAACATTTAGACGTACCCAATGAGCTCTCACTGAACTATTTATCTTCTAATCACTGTGCAGTGCCTTTTTTTTTTATTATTATATCATATAATGCAAGTTATGAAAGTCTTCTGTGTGTGCTTTGTTTTACTGAACATAAATTTTGGACATTTATAATTACATTTATCTTCCATTTCTTTGCTATGTTAAAAATCTAGATAAACATCTGTATCCATGTCAATGGCCACACAAGTAGAACACATATGCAAGTTATGATTCCTGATTGCCTAATAAAGCAACATAGATCAAGGAGCTATGGAGAATAATATTTACACTTATAGACTTTTAAATTTACTACTGTTCTACCACCCAAGGCTTATTATGATTTTCTGTGAGATATGAATAGCTTGGTACATGTTCACTTTTGGAGAAAAACCCCTCTAGACAGTAAGCCTTCTCCATTGAGCCCACTTTAATATATGCATGGGAAACACCTGATCATCCTCAGGCTTTGAGATGCTGACAGGTAAAGAGAGAAAAGCAATGATAACCACTGGTATCCTCTAGCAGCGAAAGGTTTCCTGATAGACACTAAATTATTTTCATTGCACCCAAAAAAATATATATTTTTTAAAGAGGCAGTGTTGAGTAAATAGTTAAATAGTAAATAAATACCAATATGTCCAGCCTCAAAACTGTGTGCACTCGCAAAATGGTGAAAAAATATGCTACTCAATATACAATGCTTGTGGTTCAATAGTTTAAATGCATGTGTATGCTGTACCTGTCTCTGCTTTTGAGTTTGTATCTATATGCATGGGGTGGTTGGTTTGAATGTTTCCATAATTTTTTTTTCTATTATTTATTTTAAATTTTACTTTACTGCTGTCACAAGGGGTCTAATAAACCCCTTGTGTGAAAGAATTGGGCAGGTGACAAGTACTCTTTATGGAGACATCAGGGATCTTTAAGACCCCTAATCCACTGCCCTCTGCTACAGCCGATTAAGAACAGCGCCAAGATTTTTGGAGCCCTAAACCCGGAAATGCTTAGAGATGCTTGCTTCTAGGTTTGCACTGCGAAAAGGAGATCAGGGAACAGATGTTCCCCCAGCTGCTCTTTCTCACCAACCTGAAACTGTTTGTTGTTGTACCGGGAGCAACTCTACAGCCTCTACCTAGTTACATAGTAGGTGATGTTGAAAAAAGACACAAGTCCATCAAGCCCAACCTATGTGTGTGATTACAGGTCAGTATTACATTGTATATCCCTGTATGTTGCGGTTGTTACGGTGCTTATCTAATAGTTTTTTTAAACTATCGATGCCCCCACTGAAACCACCGCCTGTGGAAGGGAATTCCACATCCTTTCTGCTCTTACAGTAAAGAACCCTCTACGCAGTTTAAGGTTAAACCTCTTTTCTTCTAATTTTAGTGAGTGGCCACATGTCTTATTAAACTCCCTTTGCGTGAAAAAGTTTTATCCCTATTGTGGGGTCACCAGTATGGTATTTGTAAACTGAAATCACATCCCTTCCCGAGCGTCTCTTTTCATGAGAGAATAAGTTCAGTGCTTGCAACCTTTCTTCATAACTAATATCCTCCAGACCCTTTATTAGCTTTACAGGAACCCTCTAGAATGGCAAAAAAGAGTCTCTTTTCCTAATAGAAGCATTGACTGCAAGGGTAGACTTGTATAGCATGAAATACATCCAGACAATAAAGGGAAATATTCTTCTGATGTATGGGAAGCAGACAGATAGGGATGGAAGGCCAATTTCTTGGTTGAGGTGAAAAAGCTAAAACTACTTTAGAAAGTAAAGAGGCTCTAGGCCTCAGCACTACCTTGTCTCTATTGTAGACCAGAAAAAGCTTATTTATAAGACAAGGCCACAAGCTCAGACGCGTGTCTTTACAGAGGTGGTGGCAACCAGGAAAAGGGAATATGCCTTATAGAGGGGGTCTTTAAACGCAGAGAGAAAACAATTCAGATCCTATAGAGACAGGAGAATATAAAGCAGGTGACACAAGTCTTAATTAAATAATGGGAGGCTAGTGGTGTCTGGAAAAAGACAGACAGAAAGATTTGACCCTTGATGGTTCTCAGAGCCAAGTGTTGGTTCAGACCTTTTTGTAAAAAAGGTTATGCCTTATGGAGTATTTTCTGAGATGAAAGTTTACATGCACCAAGTGAAATAAGTATTTCATGTGTGATGACAGACTTTGTGTAAAGTGGATTTTCTAGCTTTTAGCATTATAGGAATCATGGATTCAGAGAGGCCTCTAACCTTCAGGACCTGGGCATCAACAGTCTTGCTGTTAAGCCAATGAGTGTGGAACAGGATGGTAAACCTATCCTTTGGATAGAAGATCCTGGTGATATGGAGTACCATATTCACCTGGGACAGTTTAGAGCTATGTGGATCACCAGAATGCCCTCCATTTAGATCCAGTTGAGCAAATTAAGAAGAAGCTTTAGGGAAGCAAAAGCATAGAACAGACTGTACAGATCCCATGGAGCCACCAAAACATCCACTGCTTTTGCCAGAAAATCTCTTCACCTGGAGTAGACAAAATTTGTTGCCGAACCTGGAGGCAAGGAGGCCCACATTTAGTGCCCCCCACCTGTGCCACAGGTCCTTTAACATCTCTGGGTATAGAGCCAATGCCATGGATTAAGGTGCTACTGGCTGCAGAAGTCCATCTGCCAATTGTCCAGGCCTGGAATGTAAATGGCAGACAAGGCCATCCTTTCTACCTCTCTTGCCATGGCAAGTCTTTTGGTTCCTTCCCGATGGTTAATGTACATCACCTGGATCCTGATTGCATGACCCACCAGTCATGCTGTTTAGCATTATAGGGACAACCAGGTCACCCACAGCTCCAAACTGTTGATCGGGAGATGGGATTTCTCCAGCATTCTAGTCCCCGCACACAATTAAGGTTCCAGGACTCCTCTCCCAGCCTGTCAGACAGGCATCTGTTCTGAGAATTTTCCAAGAGATCAAAAAGAAGGATTTCTCTAATTCAAGAGCAGGATTTGTGACCCACTAGGCTAGAGATAATCTGATCCTTAACAACAGGTGCATCTGTTTTCCAGAGGCTGAACTGAGTTGTCCCATGATTACACAATGTTGAGTTGTAAGGGTCAGGAGTTGAACTGGGCAAACAGGAATGCCTCAAGACTACCATCAGCCCCATGGCTTTAATAAAAAAGCAAGGATCTTCCAACTCTTTGACAGAAGAGTCTGATCCTGGGAGGGGAGTGTTTAAAGTTTCTTCTGGAGATGAAAAACCTTTGCTTCAACTGTCTCTAGGAAAAGACCCAGATTCTCCAAGTGATGAGTCAGCTCCACTATTGACTTCTAACTTCTGATTTCTGCATAATTGCAGTTAAATGCTGCTTGAATAAGGCCATGGAGAAACCCAACCCAATTAAGCTAAAGAAGATTTCAAGGACTGCGGGAACTTAAGCAGATGGCAACATTCCAGGCTGTCTGTGTCAGGCCTATAATAGGTAGCACTGCTAGCAGTCTTAGAACAATTAGTGAATCATGAGCTAGAGGAACCAATAGTGCAGGAACACTCCCCTTGTGGGCGGAATCTGACATGTTGCACTGCTTGGCAGGGACAACTTCACTCAGAATACCAGGTAAAACCTTGGGTACTCATGAACTGGCTTCTGAGAGAATTGAGGTTCAAATGGCTTGCAACACTGCTTATTTAGAACTATTTATATGTAAGTATTCCAGGGAGATACACATATTGTTTCCCCTTGCCCCTACCTTCTTTCTCATTATCTGGGAAAAACATTCAATCCTATTTGGTACTAGGGATGAGCCGAACACCCCCCTGTTCGGTTCTCACCAGAACCTGCGAACAGACCTAAAGTTTGCGTGAACTTTAGAACCCTATTAAATACAATGGACTTGAACGTTCGAAATCTAAAGTGCTAATTATAAAGGCTAATATGCAAGTTGTCCTAAAAAGGGTTTGGGGACCCGGGTCCTGCCCCAGGGGACATGTATCAATGCAAAAAAACGTTTTAAAAACTGACGTTTTTCGGGAGCAGTGATTTTAATAATGCATAAGGTGAAACAATAAAAAGTGAAATATTCCTTTAAATTTCGTACCTGGGCGGTGTATAGTTTGCCTGTAAAGCAGCGCTTGTTTCCCTTGCTTAGAACTGTCCCTGCACAAAATGCCATTTCTGGAGGAAAAAGAGCCATTTAAAACCACTCGCGGCTATAATGAATTGTCGGCTCCCGGCAATACAGAGAAAAGTCATTGATAAAAAATAAAAATAAATGCGTGGGGGTTCCCCCCAAATTCAATTACCAGGCCCTTCAGGTCTATTAAGGGGAACCCTGCATCAAATAAAAAAAAAAAGACGTGGGGTTCCCCCCAAATATCCATACTAGACCCTTCAGGTCTGGTATGGATTTTAAGGGGAACTCCACCCCAAATAAAAAAAAAATGGCGTGGAGTTCCCCCAAAAATCCATACCAGACCCTTTATCCGAGCACGCAACCTGGCAGACTGCAGGAAAAGAGGGGGGGACGAGAGAGCGCCCCCCCCCTCCTGAACCGTACCAGGCCACATGCCCTCAACATGGGGAGGATATCCCCATGTTGATGGGGACAAGGGCCTCATCCCCACAACCCTTGCTCGGTGGTTGTGGGGGTCTGCGGGCAGGAGACTTATCGGAATCTGGAAGACCCGGAAAACACGCAGACACCTTGGAAAAGTCCTTTATTAAAAATAAAAAATAAAAAACACATTCCAGCGATGTAATCTAATGTCCTGCAGCGATCCGATGTCCAGCGCTGCAGTCTCCACTCGAAACGTCATTGGCTGAGCGGACCTACACTGCGGAGGAAGTTCTTTATCAGGTCCCCTTAGCCAATGAAGTCGGCGGGGTCTGAGGTACGAGGGGGCGGGGCGCCATCGTATCTCAGACCCCGCCTATGTCTTGGCTGAGCGGACCTGATGGGGAACTTCCTCTTCAGTGTAAAAAAATTAATAGACCCGCCCCTTCTCACGTTCCCCATCAGGTCCGCTCCTCTACTGTGATTTATTTGCATCCTATAACCCATTTGTATCCATAACTCAATAAGCACTGGCTTTTTATACTAGTTACTTCCATGGGATACTATGTGATTTTAGATGCGACATGTACATACATGAATTCTTCTTTTTGTATGCCATTGTCTTGTGTATATCGATAAAAATACTCATGTTCATTGCTTTGTTTATATGCCAATTAAACAATTTTACAATTTCTCCTACCATGTGTCTTGTGCCTCACTCAAAGTCCCAAAAAAAACATTTCTTATTTTTGGCTTCTGAGAGCAGGGGAGGTTCAGCTGAGGTGGAACCATGAGTCAAATACAATTGTGAGCAATGGCTCTACCTGGTGACACAGCATTCAGTTCAGTTTAACCCCCTCCATGGAATCAACAGAAAAATAGGTAACAGTAATGGCACCCAGTGGTCCTAATAAAAGAAGCAGCTCCTGACGCTCACCCCCATGACCTACTCATAACTAAGTACTTCAGAATAAACCAAACCAAAGGCCTACGGCTTTGGACCCAGGAAAGCACTTTTGGATTTAACACCGTACTGAAAGGTCTAAAAAGCACCACAATGGAGAGCCCAGAGCCTGAAGGTCCCTATCCATTTTCTATTGCTGAGGGTACACTAATTGTGATTGCTGTGTATATAGAAACTCACTCAAGCAAAGAGGTGGTTTTGCACAGAGCAGCCCAGATCCTCCTCTTCTCGGGTCCCTCTTTGGCACTCCTGGCCCCTCCCACCTGTTGAGTGCCCCCACAGCAAGCAGCTTGCTATGGGGGCACCTGACCCGAGCCCCGTGTGTCCATTCAGACACAGAGATATGGCCCAGCCCCACCGCCCTCTCCTCATTGGATCACTGCCTGACTGACAGCAGCAGGAGCCAATGGCAATGATGAGGGAGGGTCCGGACAGCCCAGTCTCTCGTGCAACATCGTTGGATTGAGATAGGCTCAGGTAAGTATTTTAGGAGTCATTTGTAAGTCAAATGTTTGTAACCCGGGGACCGCTTGTATTTGAAGAGCCATAAATTAACATAAAATGTGGTCTAGAGAGTATTGAGTGTATTTGGGGTATTAAAAGCAACTGCCCTTCAGACTCAAATGGGTAGCTGTCAGCTCTGTTAACAGAAATTATCACATCTCTGTAAGTGATGCCGATATCCTAGTTCACAGTCAACTCTGTACAATATTGAGTCAAATATGACCTGGCATATTCAGTAGGCATAAATGTACAATTTTCTTGGCTAGCCAGGTATAAAAGATTACTGAGTTTGTCTAATGCAAACAGATATTCACTGATTGCAAAAATTACTAATTGGGAATAAAGCCTTGTGGTGAGTTTCTGGCATTTGGAAAGCCTTAGCAGTTATAAAAGGCTACACTGCACTTCTTAAATGTGTACAGATTCAGATTCCTCTCTGTGTCTTACTATAGTTATTTAGATTTAAACAAGGGCAAACAATGTTTTATGAACCTAAAGGTGCCCCTGGAATATACAAACTTAGTAGCCACAAACAAGAATACAGCATATAAAAATATATAGTCTATACTGTATATAGCAGCAAAACAAGTTGAAATAAGAATATGATGCAGTAGCAGTATGAGTATGTTCATAAAAAATTCATGCGATTCCATCAATTATTAAAATAAATGTTTTTGCAACATGAAGTGCAAATTTAAATCAGGCACAAATTGGATCTATTAAGTCGCTTAGAGATGTTTCCTGGTTATTGTTGAATAGAATATATAGATATGTACATGTTTTTTGTGGGACCTGCCAGAAGCAAAACATCTTTTGGACGTGAGCAGCATTTTATTTTGAACATAACCGAACAAATAAGCATTACATACAGTATATGCCAAGCTTTTCACCAAACGTGTGTGCATAAATGTACGAATTAAATATCTTGATTGGCTCAGCCCTTAGCTTAACCTGCCTTTAAAAAATCTATTTCTTGAAGAATGTTTTAAATGTATCTTTAGTAAATATAGTCATATTTTGAATGGTTACTATTTTACAATATGGCACTACTGAAGCAGTTCTTTTAGTTGCTGTACTGGTGCTGTAAGTTAATATGTGATATGGCTGTGTGTACCACAGAGCAACATTATCTGGAAGGTGTCATGGCTAGACCATTTTTTGCTATTCAATGCACTGTCAATTACTCAGTCATGCAACACTGTACTGTACGCAAATTAAATTATATATTTTTTTCACACAAATAGAGCTTTTATTTGGTGGTATTTAAACACCACAGGGTTTTTTTTATTTTTGGTTATATAAATAAAAAAAGACAGAAAATTTGGAAGGAAAAACAATATTTGAGTATGCAAGCCCGAAAACCAGGAAGTACATCGGGACGTACAGGCGCATGCTGGGTGGCTTCCCTCCCTCAATTAATGTACTGTGGGCGGGCAGCATATCTGGTGAGTATCTTACCCTCTATTGCATATAAACAAGGTATTTTCATCTATCTTCAAAGTGTATGACTATCATCACTATAATATAGAAAATGGAAGATACCCACTTAAAAAAAGGGCATCCTCCAAAATAAATAAATAAATAAACAAACAAAAAAAATAAAAATACAATTCCCTCCATTAATTAAGTCCAGTATTTATCAGGCAACATCCATCCATATAAAATCCAAAAATGCAGGGCCCAAACAAAAATAAACAACAGACAGTCAAACATCTAACATTTTAAACATACCATACTTGTGGTAAAATCATGTTATGGTGCTTTACAGAACAAACAATATATGATTGTGTATACATAATCAACTGAAATTTAGCAGGTCATACACATGACAATTTGTGACTAGTCCCAGTGAGTAAAACCTCGTACACATGATTGGATTATCCGACGGGAATTGTGTGATGACAGGCTGTTGTCAGAAAATCCGACCGTTTGTATGCTCCATCGGACAATTGTTGTCAGATTTTCCACTGACAAATGTGGGATAGAATGCTTTAAAATTGTCTGCCAACAAATGTGTGTTGTCGGAATTTCCGATCGTGTGTACACAAGTCCGTTGGACAAAACTCCAAAGTACAAACACGCATGCTCAGAAGCAATGCTCACATAACACAACATTAGCAGAAGTTGCCCAAAGGGTGGTGCTAAAGAGCTGAAAAACCACATAGTTTTGTGTTTGTTGGCTGACAATTCTTTGCCGTTTGTATGCAATACAAGTTCCTGGCCAATGCTCTTTCGACAAAAGTCCTACGCTTTGTCCAATGAAAATCCGATTGTGTGTATGAGGCTTAACATTCCACCTCCAGAGCTTGCAGAAAGATTCTGTGGGGAGAGAAAACATACTGTATGTTCCTTACCAGAAACCCATGACATTCTGTTCTAAAGAGTAGTCATAAGCAATTGTGGGACCAAACCACTATATACTAGAAGGCAGGGGGAGCTCCAAACTGCAAACAGATTCTACTCACAGAACAAGAAGACAGAAAGAGCTAAGCTTCCCAGTGTAGCAATTAAATTGAAACACAAATATTTAAAATAAGTATTGCACGTTCTACGTGTTTCGTCACACAATGACGTTGTCATCTATACAATCCACTTTTGGATTTTATATGGATGGATTTTGCCTGATAAATACTGGACCTATTTGATGGATGGAATTATTTTTTTTGCTTTTTGAGGGTATCCTTTTTTCCGACGTTAGTATCTTCCATTTTCTATATTATAGTGGTGGCAGTCATACACTTTAAAGATAGATGAAAATACCTTGTTTATATGCAATAGAGGGTCAAGCCCTGTACACACGTCCAGGAATTTCCTGACGGGATTTCTGGCAAGCTTGCCTTGCAAAGCCGTGTATACACACGGCCACTCAAAAGAACCACCATTCTTTTGAATGGCAAGAACCCGGTGACGTCAAAGACTACGATGAGCCAGCAAAATTAAGTTGTATGCTACCATGCATGCGTCTGCGTGTTTTTTTCCCCTGCAGGTAAGCATACAGACGACCGTTTTTCTCGGCAGGAAACACTCTGCCGGGAATCCCAACGGGAAAATACAGAGCAGGTTCTCTATTTTTCCTGAGCAGTTTTCCTGTTGGGAAAACTGCTAGGGAGCATACACACGGCCGGGATTCCCGGCCAAAAGCTCTCCTTGCAGTTTTCCTGATGGGAAAACCGGTCGTGTGTACGAGGCCTAAGATACTCACCAGGTATGAGAAATAACGATTATTGGAGTGAGGTTCTTTTAACTATTAGTAATATGAGGATACTTAGGCTAATTATAGGATACACATATGCATATATACACATACAGTATGTAAGTTTCAATGTGGTGGTTGAGTGGTGGGGGCAGTCTGAAGTAATTGATAGTAGGTCTTAGTTTTAAGCACATGGGTAGGTGGAATGAGTGCTCCCTGTCTCTTCAATATAATTTATCTTTTCCCTATAGTTAGCTTCCCTTTGTTTATACAGTATATGGTTTTATACTCAAGCATAGGTTGTCCTACTAGAAGAGAAATATATGACCATGCAGGGAGCGCAATAACACACAGTACATACGTTTTTTAGTCGATAATGGTTTTTGGTGTGGGATTGTGTGTCTTTTGTGCGTGATTTCTTGTTCCCCTCCGCAGATTGCACTCTTGGTAGGTACATGTGGGATATGTGAGCGATAGTGTTGGTAATTCCTCTTCTCCCCCTTTTTTTTCTTGTACGATGAGATTTCTAATATAATACTTTATCTTGGATTATATTGGACATTGTATATATTTATTATTATATTTTCTTATGTCCTTTGTTCAGGTTTTGCTTACTATTGTAGAATGTCCTATCCATGCTAAATACCATTATATTGATAATATACATGAACCCTGTGCTTTTAAATATGTGCTTTGTCCTATGTATTACTGTTAGAATGATGTGATAAAAAAAAAAAACTATTGAAAATTGATATTTTTTAAGATTTCTCTGTGGCACATATAAGGTCCTGTCCCTGCCCTCTTGGTTTTGGGAGTAAAGGGTTTTCCATGTGTCTATGGTTAAGCCCGCCCCTCATCACAAAAGGGGGGTCACAGATCAGCACAGTATCAGTAAATAGGAAACTGTAGGTAAAGTATAGGAAAAACTGACAAAAGGCATAGGGAGGAATAGTACTTTAATTCTGTTTGCCAGCTTTTTGAACAGTCAACCCCTTTGCTGTCCTTTTTGTTCCTATTTGTGTGGCTTTTTTTGTCCTCACAGAATACAAGGCCTTCTTTGAATAGAAAGGGCAGAGTAGGGGAAGATAAACAGCCAACCAATTTTAAACTACTGTATTCCTGTATCCTTAGGGGTTGATTTACTAAAACCGGGGAGGGCACACTCTGGTGCAGCTCTGCATAGAAACCAATCAGCTTCCATGTTTTTTGTTAAAGCTTAAAAATTGATCAAGCTTAAGTTAGAGGCTGATTGGCTACCATGCACAGCTGCACCAGATTTTGCAGTCTCCAGTTTTAGTAAATCAACACCTTTGTGTCTCAACCATGTTGGCCCATTATCCTTGATTAAACTGTCCTGATACTGGCCAATTTTACACTGCTATATCCTTTGCAGCATGCAAATTTTGTGGTAAAGCCCCAGTCTGGAAATTGAAAATTTGGGCTTAGCCTTGTTATTTAAAACTGTACTGCTGCTGGCAAATTTTACACTGTTGTGCCATCTATGGTCTCTTAAGTGTTGCAGTAAAACACCGTCCTGTACATTATCTACAATTCTCCCTCATTAAAAATGTGTTGCTGACGCGCTGACGTCATCGCTGGACGGGAGACTGCAAGCCGGCCGGCTTTTTCCCATGCTTGTTTTATCTGCTTTGATGTAAGTAGCCATCTGTTTTTATACAATAAAATTACTGTTGGACGGTACACACTATGTGGTTTCCCCTCTTCATTTCCATGATTGGCGAATACTCAGTCCTATACAGCGCAGGAGTTCCATCCCTGGGGTCCATTTACTACGAGGAAGTGGATTATTCACAGTTTGGCACTACTTAAGCTTGCCTCTGGTAAGCATAACATCCTGGTGGTGGTGCACGTGTGCAATGGTGTGATTAGGAGTTCACTCTTCTCTTTGATACCCTGCATTGCAAGTTTCACTGATCAGGACCATATGGACTTTTATATGGACTATTTTTGTGGATATTTATTTATTTTTAAACATTGGGGTTCATTTTCACTGATGTGTTTTGGTCTATCACGTTATTTATTTTTATAATCAGTCTCATTGATATATTATATTAATTGGTTCACCATATTTAGGTTTGCGCAACTCCTCTTTCTCTTTGGTTGCATATTAGTGTTGGGTCTGCACATATGAGTTTGCTGCACATTTAGGGTTTTTTCTATTTATTATTATTTCATTATTTAATTTTTAATATTATTTTTAAGCGCGGCTACCCTCCTTTTTTCTTTTTCTAATTTTAAACTACTGTATTCCTGTATCCTTAGGGGTTGATTTACTAAAACCGGGGAGGGCACACTCTGGTGCAGCTCTGCATAGGAACCAATCAGCTTCCATGTTTTTTGTTAAAGCTTAAAATTGATCAAGCTTAAGTTAGAAGCTGATTGGCTACCATACACAGCTGCACCAGATTTTGCAGTCTCCAGTTTTAGTAAATCAACACCTTTGTGTCTCAACCATTTTGGCCCATTATCCTTGATTAAACTGTCCTGATACTGGCCAATTTTACACTGCTATATCCTCTGCAGCATGCAAATTTTGTGGTAAAGCCCCAGTCTGGAAATTGAAAATTTGGGCTTAGCCTTGTTATTTAAAACTGTACTGCTGCTGGCAAATTTTACACTGCTGTGCCATCTATGGTCTCTTAAGTGTTGCAGTAAAACACCGTCCTGTACATTATCTACAATTCTCCCTCATTAAAAATGTGTTGCTTCTGTCCAGATTTACACTGCTGTATCATCTGTGGTCTGTTTAATGACAGCTTGATAAAAGTTAGCTGGCAGCAGGACAGTTTTACATTAGTGAGAACAGAAATAGCCACAATGAACTACTGGCTATTTTTTAACTGCCAGTCAATGTTAGTTTAATTCTTTGTTCACTAAAAAACACATCTATAAATTGTTTGAACTTATCTACACTCTCCGCTGACACCACCAGCTGCAGAAGAGAGTTCCACATCCTTACTACCCTAACAGTAAAGAACTTCTTACACAGTTTAAGATTGAACTGAAGTGCTTCTCATCAAACTTTTGTGGTTGCATGCCTTTTTTTAAAGACCTAAGATTAAAAAGTTTCCTCCTAATGATAGAGTCACCATTTAAGGATTTGTATATTGCTATCACATCCCCTCTTAAGCCTCTCTTGCCTGGGTAGAATAAGTTTATTGTTTGTAGTCATTCCTCATAACCGAGTTCCTCCAGTCCCCTTGTTAGCTTACTTTCCCCTTGTGGACCCTCTCCAGTTCAAGCACATCCTTCTTGAGAATTGGTGACCCTTCTCTGGACCCTTTCCAGTTCAGGCAAATCCTCTTTGAGGACTAGTGACCAGAACTGGACAGCATAGAATGGAAGACTTATAGTTTTATCTCTTAAATAAATACCTGTGTAATGCGTGCTAATTGTCTGTTGGCCTTGCTTACTGCAGCTTTGCATTGCATGCCATTGCTGAGTCTGGGATATACCAGGATCTACAGGTCATTTTCCACACTTGATTCCTCCAGATAAACACCCCCCCCCCCAACGTCTAACTTGCACGCATATTTTATCTCCCAATTGCATTACTTTAAAATTTTCTACATTAAACCTCATTTGCCACATAGCTGCCAATCCCTCTATTTTAACTAAACAATAGGGGTAGTGGCGCTGTAATCAGTGTAGATGATAAATGAGTCAGTTTTGCAGAAGTCCTTTTATGATTTTTTGTGTGTGTAACACAAACTTTTGGGGTTGGAGGGATGAAATAGGGGAGGGAAAATCGGGAAAATTAGTCCTATAGATGAAGCATGTACACAGTCCATGTTCCAGGGCAAGCCTCCAAGGGGAAGATGAGAGCAGGCTCCAATATGCAAAACAAGAGAGAGAAGGCACCACCAGACACTGCCCGGACTTCCTGCTTCGGAGGAATAATATCATCAACACAGCTGATATCTGCAGCGGATTATCGCCACACCATGGGCCTGTCAGGACTTGTCTACTGGATGCATATTATTTAAAATGTAAGTGGATAATGCACCTATTGTAAAATTAAAATTGTACTGTTCCTTACCTGGTGGTGCCTTCTCTCTCTTGTTCTCTATTTTAACTAGATCAGATTTACCCATCACTAGTTCTGAACACTACTTTAAGTTTAAGTTCTCTGCTTGATGCATCACTATATATTACACACATAATGCAAAATGATCAAGGATCAATGTTGTGCTTTGGGTCAGTGCCTCCACATCCCCTACACCTCAGGTAAGAACATTTGAGTTGGATTTTCTTGATTGACTATGCACCTGTTCTTCCACTTATGTAATATTTTAAAATCATTTTTAGTGTCCCCTATATGTTTTGTGGGCACCCAACTAAAAATTCTTTAGATTACATCAGTGAATGTCTGATAAGATAGTATGAGATGTATATTACCAGGTTTTGGCTAACCTTTAGCTAGCTTTTATTTACAAACAGGTGTTTCACAGTGCACATATCATGTCAAGAATGCTTACTTGCACAGTTTGCAGCTTAGCAAGCTGGTGATGCATCATTCAGATCATGTAAGATCAACTACAGAAAGTCCCTGAATCACTGTCCCCTTCCCTTAGATAGGAGCCCCAGACAGGTAATTCTTGCATTTATTGTACTGAAGTTACAAGTCACTAGGGATGAGCTTCGAGTTCGAGTCGAACTCATGTTCGACTCGAACATTGCCTGTTGGCCTGTTCGCCGAACAGCGAACAAATTGGGGTGTTCGCGGCAAATTCGAAAAGTCTATGGGAGAAATCTAAAGTGCTAATTATAAAGCCTAATATGCAAGTTATTGTCCTAAAAAGTGTTTGGGGACCCGGGTCCTGCCCCAGGGGACATGTATCAATGCAAATATTTTTTTTAAAACTACAGTTTTTTCGGGAGCAGTGATTTTAATAATGCTTAAAGTGAAACAATAAACGTGAAATATTCCTTTAAATTTCGTACCTGGGGGGTGTGTATGATATGCATGTAAAGTGGCGCATGTTTCCCGTGCTTAGAACTGTCCCTGCATAAAAGTGTCATTTTTGAAGGAAAAAAAGTCATTTAAAACTCACTCGCGGCTATTAATGAATTGTCAGCTCCCGGCAATACATACAAAAGTCATTGATAAAAAAAAGCGTGGGGGTTCCCCCAAATTCAATTACCAGGCCCTTTAGGTCTGGAATGGATATTAAGGGGAACCCCGTCGCAAATTTAAAAAAAAAAATGTCGTGGGGTTCCCCCTAAATATCCATACCAGGCCCTTGAGATCTGGCATGGATTTTAAGGGGAACTCCACCCCAAATGTAAAAAAAATGGCGTGGAGTCCCCCCAAAAATCCATACCAGACCCTTATCCGAGCACGTAACCTGGCCGGCCGCAGTGGAAGAGGGGGGGACGAGAGAGCGCCCCCCTCCCTCCTGAACCGTACCAGGCCACATGCCCTCAACATGGGGAGGATGTCCCCATGTTTATGGGGACAAGGGCCTCATCCCCACAACCCTTGCCTGGTGGTTGTGGGGGTCTGCGGGCGGGGGGCTTATCAGAATCTGGAAGACCCCTTTAACAAAGGGGACCCCCAGATCCCAGCCCCCCCTATGTGAATTGGTAAGGGGTACATTGTACCCCTACCATTTCACGAAGAAAGCGTAAAAAATGTAAAAAAAAAACACACAAACACCTTGAAAAAGTCCTTTATTAAAAAAAAACAAAAAAAATTTTCAGCGATGAAATCCAGTGTCCCGCGGTGATCCCGATGTCCAGCGCCGTCCGTCATTGGTTTTGCCTGAGCGGACCTGATGGGGAACTTCCTCCTCAGTGTTTTAAATGTATAGACCCACCCCTTCTAAAGTTCCCCATCAGGTCCGCTCAGCGGACCAGATGCGGAACATGAGAAGGGGCGGGTCTATACATGTATTACCAAAGTGAGAGAAGTTCCCCATCAGGTCCACCCCCTCGGTATGTCGGACCCGCCTACGTCATTGGCTTGAGCGGGGAACTTCCTTCACTGTATAATTTAAATTTACACAGTGAAGGAAGTTTCCCGCTCAGGCCAATGACATAGGCGGGGTCCGACATACCGAGGGGGCGGACCTGATGGGGAACTTCGTTCACTGTGTAATACATGTATAGACCCGCCCCTTCTCATGTTCCACATCTGGTCCGCTGAGCGGACCTGATGGGGAACTTTAGAAGGGGCGGGTCTATACATTTAAAACACTGAGGAGGAAGTTCCCCATCAGGTCCGCTCAGGCAAAACCAATGACGGACAGCGCTGGACATCGGATCGCCACGGGACACTGGATTTCATCGCTGGAATGGTTTTTTTTTTTTGTTTTTTTTTAATAAAGGACTTTTTCAAGGTGTTTGTGTGGTTTTTTTTACATTTTTTTACACTTTCTCTGTGAAATGGTAGGGGTACAATGTACCCCTTACCAATTCACATGGGGGGGGCGGGATCTGGGGGTCCCCTTTGTTAAAGGGGTCTTCCAGATTCCGATAAGCCCCCCGCCCGCAGACCCCCACAACCACCGGGCAAGGCTTGTGGGGATGAGGCCCTTGTCCCCATCAACATGGGGACATCCTCCCCATGTTGAGGGCATGTGGCCTGGTACGGTTCAGGAGGGAGGGGGGGCAGCTCTCTCGTCCCCCCCTCTTCCCCTGCGGCCGGCCAGGTTACGTGCTCGGATAAGGGTCTGGTATGGATTTTTGGGGGGACTCCACGCCATTTTTTTTTTAATTTGGGGTGGAGTTCCCCTTAAAATCCATGCCAGATCTCAAGGGCCTGGTATGGATATTTAGCTGGAACCCCACGCCATTTTTTTTAAATTTGCGGCGGGGTTCCCCTTAATATCCATTCCAGACCTAAAGGGCCTGGTAATTGAATTTGGGGGAACCCCCACGCTTTTTTTTATTTTTTATCAATGACTTTTGTATGTATTGATAAAAGCCGACAATTCATTAATAGCCGCGAGTGAGTTTTAAATGTCTTTTTTTCCTTCAAAAATGACACTTTGTGCAGGGACAGTTCTAAGCACGGGAAACATGTGCCACTTTGCATGCATATCATACACACCCCCCAGGTACGAAATTTAAAGGAATATTTCACTTTTATTTTTTCATTTTAAGCATTATTAAAATCACTGCTCCCGAAAAAACGACTATTTTTTAAACCTTTTTTTGCATTGATACATGTCCCCTGGGGCAGGACCCGGGTCCCCAAACACTTTTTAGGACAATAACTTGCATATTAGCCTTTATAATTAGCACTTTAGATTTCGAACGTTCGAGTCCATTGTATTTAATAGGGTTCTAAAGTTCGCGCAAACATTCTGTCTGTTCGCAGGTTCTGGTGCGAACCGAACAGGGGGGTGTTCGGCTCATCCCTGCAAGTCACAAGCTGGTAAAAATACTGAAAACATTTGCTTTTGAAAGTATATGTAGGTCGAACACAAATATATAATCTTTTTACATATAATAATATTATTTCAAATATAATTTTCAATATTTTTAAATCTTCAGCTTCCAGTATAATTATGTCCAATAAACCTGCTATGCAGGTCCTTGTTTAGATAGTTCCTGCAATATGTCACCCTGTTACATGGATGACTTCAAGATGACTACAAGTGGCCCATTCAACTCACCTTACACAACCATGGTCCACTTTTGTCACCATCAGGAACCAGCCCTAAGAAATGCCATGAAACCACCACTGTAATGCACACATTTAGATATGTGGCTGCCAAGAAGCTGCAGGAGATCAACAGCAGCACTAAGATATTACAAAAGGATACAAAAGTGAAATTGTCTTAACTTTTTTTTATATAAGAATATTTCTGATGATACAGAGTGCTCTGGCAAACTAAATATAATTTGGTAAGCATTTACCTGTTCTTTGACTCTTCAGACATTGCACAAAAAGCATCCATGTGATGTCAGAATTATTCTACAAAAATAGGTTTATGCCTGATAACATGTATTGTATTTCAAACTGTACTTTAACAGTTGATGACTTTGGCTTCTCTTAATGCAAGCAATGACTTAAGGAAAGTCAATTTCTGTTACCATAGGATATTTTTGTTGTGGAAACTATACATGATTTATATTGGAATTTAGGCATATACAGAAAAGGTCTTTCCAAGCTCCAAGCAAGAACATAATATAAAAGACTGCTGTTGGCAGACAGAAAATAATTTGACTTTAACAGTTTTTTCTGTAGTCATTCACAGATGTGATCCATGACATTTCCTAAAAGACAATAGAACATATTTAAAAAAAATAGCTCATAGCAGAAAATTCAAGGACTCACTGGTAATACTAAGTATTCCATGCTGTGATTTTCTTTTATGATTATTTGTGTTGTTTATGTTGCAGCTCATTAATTTTAAATGATGACCAAAGTACTTGAAGTATTTTTTTAACTATTTTTTACAGTAACATATATAAATATATAACAGGCCACTAGGCTACCATGTCATAAGTCACATTGCTTGGCAAATAAAATTGTAAATTTGGCCTCTATGAATAAGCCCTGGACAGAGAGGGATGTGCCGGAGGATAATCTGGCAGGGATTGTTATGCTCATTAAACAAAAAGCTTTAAAGCGGTTGTATAGTCCATTTTGTAACTTTTACCTACAGGTAAGCCTATAAAGCTTACCAGTAGGAAAAAAAAAAATCTCCTTATCTCCTAAACCTTTACGGTTTAGGAGATATTCCCCTTGCAATGAGCCGCTGACTGCAGCGGCGCATGCGCACAGGGGATTCTCGGCTGAAGGCCCAGCAGACACCGGACCTTGCCGAAAAGAAGTCTCCCGCGCGCATGCGCGGAAGTGACGACATCGCGGCTCCAGCCACTCACAGTGCTGGAGCCGCGATACCGGAAGACACGCCGAGGCAACATGTCATCTCCCTCGGCGTGGACCAGGTGAGTTACCGACGCCTTGTTCTAAGGTAAGTATTTCATAATGAGCTAGTATGCGGTGCATACTAGCTCATTATGCCTTTTGCCTTACAGGTGACAAAAAATATAAAACATTTGGGGACTATACAATCGCTTCAAGACAAAGATGTGATGATTGTGCATCTCCTGTGCTGGTTACTGACAAATACAATAAGAGCTCTGTGTCACAAAGTAGCCAATCAGACATTTTGATTAGTATGTTAGTTTATAATAGATTAGTGTTTTCTGAGGTAAATACACACCTATGATATGAAACAAATATCATACAGAGCATTTACAGGCCTTTTTAGATTTTGTTTCATTTGAGGTTGTTGAAACAGATGGACTGCTTTTTTATTTCAATCTGACTATATAACTATGAATATTGACTTCTGTGTTCTCATGTAGATTATGGACTTGCCCCATCCCAAAACCTCACTAACAGTGTGATTTTCAGTTAACAGAATCACAGAATAATTATTTATTAGTCTGCTATTAAAAATTATATTTTAGGTTCTCATAATCATTATAAGTGATTTTTACTGTTAGATTTGTTATTTCTTCTATATGTTGGAGAATTCAGCAGGAGGATTAAGATAACCCCCAAGGGCAAGAACACCCAAACCTATAAGATAGACAGACATTGGACCAGGAATATTTGATCTTGATCATTGATCCCTCCTGAGATGTTATTATTATTATTTAGGTACTTATATAGCGCCATCAATTTACACAGCGCTTTTCATTATACATTCACATCAGTCCCTACCCTCAAGGAGCTTACAATCTAAGGTCCCTAACTCACATTCATATACTAGGGCCAATTTTAGACAGAAGCCAACTAACCTACCAGCATGCCTTTGGAGTGTGGGAGGAAACCAGAGTACCCGGAGAAGACCCACATAGGCACAGTGAGAACATGCAAACTCCAGGCAGGTAGTGTCATGGTTGGGATTCGAACCAGCGACCCTTTTTACTGCTAGGTGAGGGTGCTACCCACTACACCACTGTGCTGTCCATATATAAGAGCCAATCCTTCATGAACACATTTGTGTTCCTAACTAGAACTTTTGTAAGCATTTTGTTGTTAATTTGAGTTCTCAAAATATGACCGGTCATATCTTTGTCATTTTTGACAAGAGTCAGAGATAATTTTTGTCTAAATAGACATGTGTGCCTGAAGTGAATATGCATAGGCCGTGTGAGAGCAGGCTTAGGCTGGCCATAGATTATTATTATTTTTTTAGCTAGTGGGCTGATAAAAATAAAAATAAAAAAATGGATTCCCCCATCCAAGAAAGCATGGTGGATGGAGGAGTCCTCCCTGCTATTGTATTCTCACAGTGGGGAATCCTCCACCTGCAGAATACACAGATCAGTGCTGCAGCCAATTGACTCTAGCCTGCTGTTCAATCATTTTTTTCCAACATTCCTATTTGACAGAAGTTGATTGTTAGATCTACTTCTGTTGAGTGGGAACAGCCAAAATTTATCCAGTCCCTGCTGAACTGGCCGAATTTCAGGTCATATATGGCCATCTGAAAGGTCCCTTTAGGTAAGCAAATGTCAATCCAGCAGGGAGGCTGAGATTGTGGCAGCATGTTATGCTGAGGAATAGGGACAGCGCTGTGCAATAGCAGGAGGATGGAATTTTTTTTTATATATATCTGCTGCATCTGAACAGCTTCTTTTAACTTACTTCCTTGGTAAATGAAAGTGGGAACAAAGCCTTAAAGTAGAAGACTAGGCACTATAAATGCCACCTTTTAAATGTTGCTGACCCCACTGTCACTATTGTGCTGCGTACAAAAAAACACACATTGCAGTTTCAATACCTCTTTTTTTTACTTGCTATGTGGTAACATGACTGTAAAGCCCCAGCCCCTCTATGTAATGTGTGGGACCAACAAGGGAGCAAAATTTCCTACAGCAGTGATGTCCCCCACTGGCTTTCACTGATCTAGGTAGTGTTGGAGGGGAAGATAGTCTCCTCCCATCAGCTTCACATTACAATTAGGGATGAGCCGAACATCCCCCGGATCGGTTCGCACCAGAACATGCGAACAGACAAAAAATTTCTGCGAAAATGCGAAAACCGTTAAAGTCTACGGGACACAAATGTAAAAAATCAAAAATCTTAATTTTAAAGGCTTATATGCAAGTTATTGCCATAAAAAGTGTTTGGGGACCGTCAGTAATAAAGTAATTGTCAAAAACTGTCTCCTGTCTCCTGTCGTTTTTACTTTTTTGTAAATTTTTGATGAATGGGTAGGGGTACAAGGTACCCCATACCCATTCACATAGGGGAGGGGGCCAGGATCTGAGGGCCCCCATGTTAAAGGGGGCTTCCAGATTCCGATAAGCCCCCCGCCCCCAGACCCCCACAACCACCTGGCAAGGGTTGTGGGGATGAGGCCCTTGACAAGGTGCTTTGGGGGTCCTAATGTTGAGGGCATGTGGCCTGGTACGGTTCAGGAGGGGGACACTCTCTCGCCCCCCCATTTCCTGCAGCCTGGTAGGTTGCTCATCTGAAGGGTCTGGTATGGATTTTGGGGAGGACACCGATGCCATTTTTTTTTAAATATTGGCGCTGAGTTCCCCTTAAAATCCATACCAGACCTGAAGGGCCTGGTATGGATTTTGGGGGGGGATGACCCTCACGCCATTATTTTTTTATTTCCCCTTAACCACTTCAATACACTGTGTTATATAAACTACACTGCCTGCATTGACTTAATATAGTCATAATGCACTGCGATCTCGCAGTGCATTATGGGGCGTTCCACGGCGCTCAAATTTCCCACGAACACCCCATATGTTCTGTTTATTTTAGAAAAAACGAACACCTGATGTTCTAATCGAACTTACGTTTGACTTGAACTGCGGGCTCATCCCTAATTACAATAAAGCATAAAAATGTATTGATGCTCCCTGAGGATGACTGCAGACAAAACAAGTTTAGGAGCAGAAATGGCATCCAGTGACTTTATAGTGTGCCTGCTGGCATACAACAGTGTAGTGTTTGCCATTTTTAACCTGTGGTATTTTTGGGTAGTGTTGGGCGGACGGTTCAGCACCGAGCATGAGTTCCGGTCGAACATTGGCTGTTTGCCCCGTTTGGGGAACACCCAAATTTTCGGAGTGTTCAGCGGGTGTTCTCCCTGCCGAACGCCCTGTAATGCACTGTGCGCTGCAAAGTGCATTCTGCGCCCTGATTGGGTAAAGCTTTGCCCAATCAGGGTGCAGTAAACGCTGGTTGTTAAGGAGCGGGTCCGGGAAGCCGAATGGCAGCGTCCTTAACAACTGATAAGTCATCATGTGTCAATAGGCTTCTCCGATGACAGCTGAATAATAAAAGAAAAAAGAATGCTGGTAAAAAAATAGTTTAAAAAAAAAACGCCATGAGGTTCCCCCTTCCCCTCCGGTTAATATGGCAATGTTTGATTACGTAGGCTGATCCAACTGCCTTTGTTGAGTCAGAAAATGATTGTGTTGCCTTTGTGACAAAGTTGTGGTTTTTCCATACATACTGTACATAGGAGTTTTTTTTTTTCTTAGTTTTTTACAGTAGATGCTTGCACAAAAAAGATCATTGCAGTAACTTAGAGGTTATTTCCACCAACTAGTTAAATAACCTCTACAGCATTATACATTTAATTTCTACCTAATCCCAATGACAAAAAGCAGAACATTAAATTCTTCCAATATCCCCAGTATAAAAAAGCAAAACATTAACAAAGTGTTAACATAACAGCTGTGAAATAAGTAATTTGTGCTCACTGAGCTATGTGCTCAGTGAAAGCAGTTATGTACTGTATGCAGCATAGAATGTTCAGTATGCAGTTCTACATTATGGGCATATATTGGACTCTAAACTTCAATACAGTTGTCCTGTGTTTCAATAAAAAGTTTTTTTGAAACAATGGCATATCAAGAGCAACTCAATTTATCCTTAATAAGCTGGACAAGCATTATATTCGTTTTTGTTATAGCACACAAAACAAAGAACTATAGTATACAAATTTTTTGTCATTATTATTAATATTGTCATTATTATTTTATTATTTATAGTTTATATTCTTATGCTTGGCTGGATTCACCCCTTTGCATTTTTCCCCTGATGCATTTTCTTTTAAAAGCAATGGAATTGCTACAAAACATATGTTAATGCACGTTAACTTGCACTGTTGGGCATTTTCACTGCACTGCATATTGAATATATATTGAATATCATTGTGCATCATAATGCACATCAACATGCATCATAATGCACATGACCAGTCAATGTGTGACATTGTGTGCACTGATGCATGTCTTAATGCATGCCTTGAGATGTGTTTTGCTGTATTTCCATTGGTTATAATTGAAGACACGTCAAGTAAAAATGCTGAGTTATGAATGTACCCATACATGATTCATTCAGTTTAATATCATTGAGGTTCCAAAATAAACATAACTGCTTTCTCCTGCTCCTAGAATTTCCTTTTCATTTGTGTACACTGTCTGAGACAAATGGGCAGAGTGAACCTTGACTCATTCCCAACATCTTACACAGAAGCTGGGTGCGGGATGATTTAACTCTAGTGTGCATGTGCAGGAGTTAGATCATTAGTGGCTGCCCAAATGCAGAGGGTGGAGATGCTGAAGATCAGCAAAAGATGTCAGGGGCAATGGAGGACTATGAAGGACAGGCTTGGGTGTTGAATTGCTGAAGGTGGACACACTAGAGGGTATGTTTTGAAAGCATCTGTACACTAAACAGGATGATTCCATATCTACTAGACATGTGCATTCGTTTTCGTCCGAATGCATTTTCGTCCGAATTTCAGGTATTTCAGCTTTATTTTCGTTTTCGTTGCGACAACAGTTCGATATAGATAGGAGATTCGACATGGCGCTGACAATAACAATCTGTGTCTATCGAACCTGCGGTCGAATGTGCCTAACCTTAACTCTATTAGTCCAAGATTATTCTACATAGAGAGAAAAGATTTGACATAGAGAGAAAAGATTCGACATGATAGAGAGAAAAGATTCGACATAGAGAGAAAAGATCGCTGCTGGAATTGGGTGGGGGAAGTAAAATAAAAATAATGATGATGATGAATGTTATTGGCTGATTGTAACCAAAGAGGAGGAGCAGTAAAATAGCTAGAACTAACTTGACAATTCAACATGAACGACGAAGATTCGACAAAGCATCGAAAAACATACAAACGTCTAATCTGTCATTGAAGGCTTATGGTGTCTGTCGAAAGTTAGAAGATTTGACGGTGCAGCTAAACTGTACGACGCTGCAATCGTACATTTCCGGTCAAATGCATCCGCCCATAGGCTATAGAAAAATTCTAATGTTGGTTGACTAGTAATAGTAATTAATAAATATAATTATTACTAGTCATACAACATTAGAATTCTACTATAGCTTGTAGGCGGAACATTCGACCGAAAATGTATGATTGCAGCGTCGTACAGTTTTGGTGCTCCGTCGAATCTTCTTTGAACATTCGACAGACACCATAAGCCTTCAATGACAGATTCGACCTTAATTAATTCAAATTTTCGGACGAATGCAATTTCTAATGAAAAACGAAATAAATAAAAACGAATTTCGGGAGTAACTAAATAAATTTATTTTTCGGACGAAAACGAAATTCCGAAACGAAATATTTCAGTGTGCACATGTCTAATATCTACTAGTAAAAAATAATGGGGATGTGTTTCTCCTATAATTAATTTTAATGTCTATTTCAAAGGAACCTTATCATGACATGAATATAGAGGCTGCCATTGCCAATTTCCTTCTGAATATACTAGTTGCCTGACTGTCACTAGCCTCAATACATTCATTCAATGCTAGTCAATACTGAACCTTCTTAGATCTCATCATCTGCTGATTAAAAGTGGCAAATGGGAAATATTTAATAAAAGGATAGGCCCTCAGCTATTATATTGTTGTTAATACTTCACCACACACATTGCAATCTAACTGTAGATCTTTAGATCTACCAACTGCTATTTAGTGCATAGGCCTACATCACTGTATACAAATTGATTGAATAATTTAGGTAGGTCTTTGTTTCATAATATATAGCTTTGGTAGATAGAAAGTTCATTGTACAATGATTTTATGGTTAGATTTTAACGTGTATGGTGAACCTTGCACTTTAGCAGGTATTGCAAGATGCAAGATATCAGTGTTCAAACACCAGTGATAATAGGAACTAGACTCTACGTGACTGGAACTCCAAAGGTTTTAGAGGGTATTGGGGGTAGAAGGCTTTCTACAGTATGTATATATGACCTGTACATTGCAAACCCTGTTCATATGAACT
Organism: Rana muscosa; assembly: GCA_029206835.1. Lineage (NCBI taxonomy): Eukaryota > Metazoa > Chordata > Amphibia > Anura > Ranidae > Rana > Rana muscosa. The sequence continues at coordinate 168,185,827 of CM055123.1, forward strand.
GGTGAAGAAGAATTCTTTATTATGGAAGACCCCTCTATAATTTGCTTCCAAAAATCAAGGGTTGCAATGATCCATAAGAACTTATTTTCTTTATTTTCCTAGCTGGGTCTGCCTTTTCATAAGAATAGTTTTACGCATAACTAAAGACAAAACTTTTATAATTTAAAGGCAAAACTTAAACGGTACCACGTAAAACGCCCCAGTATGTTACTCCAGGCGCCACTGCTTCCAGGTGCTTGTTGGGCAAAATGTAGGTTTGTCAGGCTTGATCATGGAACTGCAACAAATTGGCGCCCTCCCGTACACTGTCCAGGCACTATATCTATTGCATCTGCGTTAAAAACTGTTTCAGCTTGATCTCCATTAACCACTTAAGCCCCGGACCATTTGGCTGGCCAAAGACCAGAGCACTTTTTGCGATTCGGCACTGTGTCACTTTAACTGACAATTGCGCAGTCGTGCGACGTGGCTCCCAAACAAAATTTACGTCCTTTTTTTCCCACAAATAGAGCTTTCTTTTGATGGTATTTGATCACCTTTGCGTTTTTTTTTTTTTTTGCGCTATAAACACAAATAGAGCGACAATTTTGAAAAAAAAACAATATTTTGTATTTTTTGCTATAATAAATATAGCTTCTGATGCACGTTGTGAGAAGCTCACAGTGTGCGGTGAAATCAGAGGAAGGCATTTCAGCCCAGGAGAGGAGCCGCTACACCCGTGCAAGACTGCAGGGAAGGCCGCCCATCTCATTCTGAGGTCTCCTTGACGGATACAATATTTCAGTGTTTGGCTTGGATGCAGCAATTTCTATTCAAGGCTTTAATTCAATATTACTCTGGTGAGTGTGAACCCCTAAGGGGTGTGTGTGTCACGTGGTGGATCTGGAAGATCGGTGGAAGGTGCACTCTACTCATTTCTTTAGGATCACCCATGGACATTCTTGTGAAGCACTGAAACTATCTTGAATCTGTCTTAAGAACTTTTAGGTGGTGTTGACTGTCATTATTCAACATTTAGCGCTGTTTGTAGTATTGACTGATACAGATTATTGTGTTCATTTTTACTATTGTTATATATAATAAATATACCCATTTTTTTTTTTAAAAAGCAATTTTTTTTCTCAGTTTATGCCGATATGTATTCTTCTACATATTTTTGGTAAAATAAATCGCAATAAGCTTTTATTAATTGGTTTGCGCAAAAGTTATAGCGTCTACAAAATAGGGGATAGTTTTATGGCATTTTTATTATAATTTTTTTTTACTAGTAATGGCGGCGATCTGCAATTTTTATCGTGACTGCGACTTTATGGCAGAAACATCGGATACTTTTGACACATTTTTGGGACCATTCTCATTTTTACAGCGACAGTGCTATAAAAATGCACTGATTACTGTGAAAATGACACTGGCAGTGAAGGGGTTAACCACTAGGTGGTCGCTGAAGACATTAACCTCCCTGGCGGTATGATTCTTTCTGGAATTATGTACCAAAAGCGGTACAATTATTTTGCATGGAAATTTGGTGTTATGTATTATAGGCCTGCAATTCTTAGTAATTACTTACTTAAACCTGAGCAAACCAGAGTCTAGTAAACATCCCGGGTATGATAAATATGAAACACAAAATTATAAATTATAATATAATAAATAACTATAAATAATTATAAAAAATAGTAATCTAATTATAATAAAAATTATTCAATAATGTAATCAAATCAAAAACACTGAAATTTGCTCAGTTGCAGAATTGTCGCTGTCATTAGATTTAGTGTTTGATGACGAATTTCCCCACAAATCGCTATCGCTCAATTCTGTGAGTGATTCTAATTTATTATCGCTGTTTTCTAGCTGGTCTAAAACCACTTTTGACATAAAGGGACACTTTTTGGTTGCTATGGACAATCTCCAGTTTCCAGGCAGAAAGAACAGTTCTTATTATATAAAACTGCACGCAGGGCACTGGACAAACCACTAGGGACAAAGGGGGTGTGTAATTATTACATACAGTACTGTAATCTGTAAGATTACTTTATACTGTATGTATACTATGTGTGTAACTTTTTGAATTTGCCGCCCAGTTCCGCTCCCTTGCGCCGCTGCGGCTCGCAGGGAACGGAACTAGGAAGTTAGATGGGGTCGAAAGTGCCGACACTCGCCGGAGATCTCGCTGGCGATCACAGCAGAGGACATCATCGCTGGATCGCCAGGAGAAGGTAAGGAAACTCCGCTGCGAGCTCTGCAATGTCTACCCCGAGCGTGACTCGGGGTTACCGATCCTAGAATAAAAAACAACCCCGAGTCACGCTCGGGATTACCGCTAGGGAGGTTAAGTGTGTCCTAGGGATGTGTTCTAACTGTAGGGGGGATGGGCTATGTGTGACACGACACTGATCACCGCTCCCGATTACAGGGAGCTGTGATCAGTGTCCTGTCACTAGGAAGAATGGGGAAATGCTTGTTTACATTAGCATTTCCCCGTTCTTCCTCTCTGTGAGATGATCGCGGGTATCCCCGCGGACATCGAGTCCGCCGGACCCAAGGTCAGACTCACGGAGCTTGCGGCGGGCGCGCGAATGCGCCCACATTGCCGTGTCTTAAAGGCACCGTACAGGTACCGTACAGAGCCGGTCGTCAAGCAGTTAATGGGAAAATCCTCCTCTAATGCAATTCACCTGGTTTAGAGCTTAACGGTAACGCAAACCTTTTTATTTTTTATTTTTAAGTACAGTGGGGAGGAACACATCTGTCATGTTTTGCGGTCTGTGCCCTGTTAGGGCGATTCACCTTTTCTATTTGTCATGTTTGCCATGATCATTAAAAGTGAAAAAAATCCCAAATTTTGGGTGGTCTCCAGAACAATAATAGAGGGAAAATCTTCCAATGGGGACACTATTTCTGGTGATCTACTACAAGGGAATACCTGGCTTACATTTAGGCCGGGTTCACACTATTGCGAATTGCCAATTCGCAATAGCAGGAGAATGTGAATGGCTCGCTATGGAGCTGGTTCACATATCTCCGGTGCGAATTTGCACAGGAGCCCTGTGCGTCTTTTGGTCCGTTTTAGGTCTGAATTCAGCCCAAAATTCGGGCTGAAATCGAACCTGAAACGGTGAACCAGGACCCCTGCTGGGAGCCGCATCGGCATCCAGTGTGAACGGAGCTTAAAGATTCTCTGTAATGTTTTTGAGTTGCTACAGAGCTTTTTTTGCTTTGACTTTGATAGGTAGGATAGCAAAAGCGAAGAATGGTGTATGCAGTTCTACCTCTAATAAACCAAAAAATTATTTTCTTTGGTGTTCTCTTCATTAAAAAAAAATAAAAAATGCAGTGTGGTATGCTAGGAGATTCCTAGTCTCAATTTCCAATACTGTTGTTGCTTAACATTTATTAAATAGAAAACACAATGACAATGCTGGGGAGCAGTTTGGAGCTTTTGAAACACCAGTGACAGAAACAAGTAAATGTCAATTATATTTATTTTCTTTAGAAGTATGGTCAAAACTTGCTTAGCCATACTTCTCATGTGGGTCACAGGAGTGCACTTACTTTTGACCTGAATCAGCCTACAGCGGGCTAAAGCCTGCTGTCAGCTGATATCACAGACCCTATTCGGTCTCTGAGAGGATCTCGACAATAATGTTGGGATCCACCCAGATGTCTGGCCGGCAACTGTCTTTGAGCGCACCGCTTAGAGGCTGAACTAGCCAGTCCAATGTGTGTGGGAGGGGTCAGAGCAGAGAGCGGTGACTGATATTCACTGCTCTCTGCTCAGAGTGGACCTGAGAACTAAGTATTCAGCTGTCACATGATTGGCAAGTTCTTGGGCTTAGAGGCCGGGGGAAACAGCCCAGCATCGGACTGATGCTACAGCCATATTGGTGATATATACAGGTACATATATTGGTGATGGATACAGTAAGAGGAAGCCAATCAAGGTCCCCACCTCATTTTGCCCCATCATTTTATTGAAACCTGCTCTTGGTGAAGAAGTATGTCTGGGTACCAAAGGGGAGTCTGGGCGAGCAAATGGCAAAGTATTTTAAGACTGTTAATATTTTTTGTTCAGCAGTAAAGGAAGGCAGCAATTCAAAAGTATTTTTTACTTTGGGTCTACTTTAGGGTTGCTCACAAGGCTATTTCATTTCAGCTAAAGTGATTTGGGTGTGAGGTATGGGACATTTGTACACATTTGTTTTAAAGTGGTAGTAAACCGCAGCATTGAAAAATCCCCTGAAAGGCAATTGCTTAATGTGCTAATATGCATCCCCTTTAGGTCATTCACTGTTGTATTCAGCTCTTTAAAACATCTGAATATGTAGGGCCAGTATGGCACCTGCTAGTTTTTTTATGCTCCATGTCTACTCTTTCTAATAGTTCTCTTTATTATATCTTCTGTGTACCTAGATTTTGTGTAAAATCCAATGTTAGATAATTATTTAGCTTTGGCATGTTATTTGAACACCTAATTTTGTAAAGTCAGATTCATGCAGAGTACTTAGGTAGTAAATCCAGAGATTGTGTTCTTTGAAACAACTTCATATGGAACAACTGGACCACATAGCTGAAATAACTGGAAGTAAGCAAATAATAACACAATGGGGCTACACTCTATCAAACAGAAATATAGGGGTTGATTTACTAAAACTAAAGAGTGCAAAATCTAATGCAGCTGTGCATGATAACTAATCAGCTTCTAACTTCAGTTTGTTCAATTAAGCTTTGGCAATAAAACCTGGAAGCTGATTGTTTTCTATGCAGAGCTGCACTAGATTTTGCTCTCTTCCGTTTTAGTAAATCCTCCATGCCATGTTGAAATAAAACTCTAAAATTAAAGCACCACTAAATACCTCCCGTCTCCCACTCTCCCTCCCTATTTATCTAATCTGTTGGGATATGTATTTTTCCTGAAAGCAATTTGGCTAAAATGTTCAAGGTCAGCTTCACACTATGCGTTACGTTAATGAACCTGCATTAATACAACATATTATTGAACATTAAGGTGCACTGCATTAAGACAACACATTCATTTTAAATGGACTGGAAGCACAACTTAACACACACAAAAACAGACAGAGCAAAATATACAGCATGTGCACTGCACTGCGGGTGTACTGGCAGCTCTTGTAATGGTGAGTTTCATTGCACTTCTCATGTTACCACAGTTTTACTGATTAAAAAAAACACAGAAAACTATTAATAATAGCCAAACATATTACGATCTGAATTCTAGTGCAGGTTAGAGAGGCAAAAATTGAATTAATTGTTATAGACAACAAATACATTTTCCAGTATATATTACTAGGGAGTGTCTTTCTGAGATTATACAGTACATTCAGAAACCTATATAAAAAATAACTATGGATTTCCTTGATTATTTGCTCTAAATATACTCTCCGAAATTCCTTTTTTAAGAGTGTAAAATGCATGCATATTACTAGATAATTGTATTCTTTGTCTGGAAAAACACTTGTCCTTCAAATCTTGTTCACTGAATGTGTTTAAGTGCAAATTTAAGCAAAGCCATACTTATAGTCATTTAACTACTAGTTTATTTTGTGATCAAATAAAAACAGTAGAAACCACATTTTGCCTTCTTTTGTACAAAGGAAATGGTTGATGTCCATTTCTCAGGGGCCTGCAGTGCTTGAAAAACAGCCATTGCTGTAGATTACTTTGAAATGTTACTGCCTGCTGTCATGCAGGATACTTAGGGCAGCAGGAGAGACCACAAGCTGAGAAAAGTATCAAGTAAAACACTCAAGAATATTGACAAAATAAACTCTGTCACAAAACTGGGCAGCTGAAAATGCATGATGAAAACGATACAAACAGGACATTATAAAGTCGATAGATAATTGTTGCAGTGACAACAGCAGGTTTATTTAGCTCGCTTCCATCTTGAATAGGACTACTTCAAGCCTTTCTTTTTATCACTGGAGATTTTGCTTAACATTATGGCTTGTAGTCTAGTCTAGGACAAACATAGATTAAATATATCCCCAGACCATCCAGGAACATTCACAGACATTTGAAAGACCAGCATTTCAAGGCTGCTCAGGACCTCTTCATCAGTTATGCAAACATTTCACTTTAATGTGATGTTTTAAATAAGAGCTTTGAACTTTGAAAAAAGCTCTTAGGTGCTCGGGGGCATTTTTGATCTATATTCTGTACTGATACCAGTTGGGAGTTGCTACAATACTCTAAATACCTGATTTGGTATGATGATATTATATTGATTAGTTGATAATCAGGTTATCAGGGCTGAGCTCTCAGTCCTCCCTTCTCAGTGCTCAGGTTGGGATAATTGCTTTCGGTTAATTGCCAGTACTCATGGTTCCACAGTGGCTCACCTGTTGATCATTTCCTTCTAGTCAGTCCAGCCTTCAGACAGCCCCTTCTGGCTATTTAAACTGCCTGGTTAATTTCTTCCGTGCCTTTGCCCTGGTCAAATATATCTGGAGACTCTCTGTTGTGATCCTGTTGAAGACTTGCCTGGCTGACGTCCTTTCTGGTTCCTGATCCTGTCTGCTGCCTCTGACTGCGCTGATCTCTGGCTTCATGATTTACTGGCTAGTTCTGAGTACCCGCTCTGGTTACCGTACCCTGGCTATGTTTTGACCACATTTACCATTTGTACCATTTTTACCATTATATTAAGAGGTGTGATTTTTACTGCATTTTCTGTCTCCGTCTGATTCATGGTTCCTGACACAGGTGTTCGATAGTGAACCATCCAATAATTTATCCCATAGAAATCTCTCCTAATCTCTGTTAATCCTTTTGCCCTATTTAATTTCCTGATGTTTATGAAAAAAATTGTCAGTATAACAGGTTCAAAAGTCCTCAACTTACATTAAGATATAACATTACAATTATGAAATTTTTCCTTGGTTTTATACAATTAACAAATTTGTTGCTTGGTCAATTGGTCAGCGCTAGTTAAGAATTGAGCTCTAGTTAAGTACTTGACATGACTGTCACCTTATACAAGATCGGCATGAGCTTTGTGAGACTCAAAAAGCATGGAACCAGGTCAATAGAATAGCCAGGAAACAAAATTTTTCTAAAGATAGACTATAGTAATCCCAGATTTTTATTGTGACAGGTTTTCTTTAATGCAGACAGCCACATGCAAAAGTTAGATTAATGACCATTGAATGCATGTATTTTAATGGCACAAATCCAGCCACTATTAGTCATCTATAAATCATGGTGCAACTGAACGTGCCTACATACTTACATATATATATATATATATATATATATATATATATATATATATATACATACACACATACATACAGTATATATATAGTATCTCACAAACGTGAGTACATCCCTCACATTTTTGTAAAAAAAATATTATATCTTTTCATGTGACAACAATGAGTGTACAGCTTGTATAACATTGTCAATTTGCTGTCCCCTCAAAATAAATCGATACACAGCCATTAATGTCTAAATTGGGCCCAATTAGCAATTTTCCCTCCTCTGTGTCATGTGACTCGTTAGTGTTACTAGGTCTCAGGTGTGAATGGGGAGCATGTGTGTTAAATTTGGTGTTATCACTCTCACTCTCTCATACTGGTCACTGGAAGTTCAACAAGGCACATTATGGCAAAGAACTCTCTGAGGATCTAAAAAAATAATTTGTCGCTTTACATAAAGATGGACTGGGCTATAAGAAGATTGCCAAGACCCTGAAACTGAGATGCAGCATGGTGACAAGACCATAAAGCGGTTTAACAGGACAGGTTCCACTCAGAACAGGCCTCACCATGGTTGACCAAAGAAGTTGAGTTCACGTGCTCAGCATCATATCCAGAGGCTGTCTTTGGGAAATCGACATATGAGTGCTGCCAGCATTGCTCCAGAGGATGAAGGGGTTGGGGGTCAGCCTGTCAGTGCTCAGAACATACGCCGCACACTGCATCAAATTGGTCTGCATGGCTGTCATCCCAGAAGGAAGCCTCTTCTAAAGATGATGCACAAGAAAGCCCGCAAACAGTTTGCTAAAGACAAGCAGACTAAGGACATTAATTACTGGAACCATTTCCTGTGGTCTGATGACACCAAGATAAACTTATTCAGATGGTATCAAGCGTGTGTGGCAGCAACCAGGTGAGGAGTTCAAATACAAGTGTGTCTTGCCTAAAGTCAAGCATGGTGGTGGGAGTGTCATGGTCTGGGGACTGGGGAGCTACAATTCATTGAGGAAACCATGAATACCAACATGAAATGTGACATACTGAAGCAGAGCATGATCCCCTCCCTTCGGAGACTGGGCCGCAGGGCAGTATTCCAACATGATAGCGACCCCAAACACACCTCCAAAATGACCACTGCCTTGCTAAAGAAGTGGAGAGAAAAGGTGATAGACTGACCAAGCATGTCTCCAGACCTAAACCCTATTGAGCATCTGTGGGGTATCCTCAAACAGAAGGTGGAGGAGCGTAAGGTCTCTAACATCCACCAGCTCCGTGATGTTGTCATGGAGGAGTGGAAGAGGACTCCAGTGGCAACCTGTGAAGCTCTGGTGAACTCCATGCCCATGAGGGTTAAGGCCGTGCTGGAAAATAATAGTGGCCACACAAAACATTGACACTTTTTTGGACATTTTGACTTAGGGGTGTACTCACCTTTGTTGCCAGCGGTTTAGACATTAATGGCTGTGTGTTGGGTTATTTTGAGAGGACAGCAAATTTACACTGTTATACAAGCTGTACACTCACCACTTTACATTGTAGCAAGGGGCCATTTCTTTTATGGTGTCAGATGAAAAGATATAATAAAATATTTACAAAAATGTGAGGGTTGTACTTTTGTGAGATACTATACTAAACTCTAGTTTGCATGAGCTTTCACAGTGGCCATCATTTATAATTGTCAGTATTTGTGTGTGTGTATAAATTATATATATATATATATATATATATATATATATATATATATATATATATATATATATTTATAATTTATACACACACAAACACTGACAATTATAAATGATGGCCACTGTGAAAGCTCATGCAAACTAGAGTTTTAGTCATTTGTCATCAGGCTGCATGGTACAATAAAGCTACAAAATTTCAGAAGTATACCAAACGTGTACATGACACCTTACAAGTAATTATAAATATGTACACAGTTTCAGAGACATGTTATTCTTCAGTGGGCATCTTACCTCCTCTAGTACATCAGCTAGCTTACTGAGTATTTCTTCTGGAAGGCTCTGGAATGTTGGTACACTGAAAAAAGAATGGATGAATATGGTGAGGATAAAAGGAAATAATAATAAGAATAATAATACAAATGCATTGTGTCTGCCCACTTTATTCCCCACAATTTACAGCAATACTAGTTTATCCTCCTATTTACATATAGTGTAAAATATACAAACTCTTGTTTACAGTTGCAAAGAGTTAAAAAAATGCAAGTTTAGGTAGGTATGTGGTTCTATTGAGGCCCCAATACCATTGCTGTTCCGTTGCAAAATATTAATAATAATATTATTATTATTACTTATATTTTGACTTAATACTTTTCACTATTAAGAACAGCAAATAAGCAACTATTCCACCGATATTTACTGAAGCTCATCCAGAAGGCTTGTTTTGTGCTCTTAATCTCTCAATGTAATTCTTCCTATCTGCTATCTTGAGTTACATCTTAATGTCAGGTTCTCTAAGCTGGAGGGTTTGTCTGATAGACATAGCCAATAAACTATATCTAACTTGTCAAAGATTCTCCTAAGTCCCTTGGACATAGCAGTGTATCATTAATGAAACACAGGCTGGCACACAGTAGTATGAAAGTGCATGTTAAAATTCAAGGCATTAAATCAATTCTATTACTGCCAGTTAGCTAGGAGATCAACTTTCTTATTTCTGATTTTAAGAAAAAATTAGGTTATAGTGGGTGATAAAAGAAATCTCAAATGTAATAAACTATGCAATATTATAGAACCCTTAAAAGGATTTTAACTGTCAAAATTCTTAAAGACATCTCCAAAAAATAAAATTAAACTTAAGGAGTTTTTAAGGAGTTTTAAATACCTTTTTATGCTTAAGGCTATCATAAATATTGAACAGATACAAGCAATACATTTATTTAAGTGCAGTCAGAATTAATTTCTTAAAGTATCCCTCACCTCCTTCAAGTAGAAGAAAAAATAATTTGTACATTAAAATACCATAGTACTTTTAATATCTAAAACAATTGCCTTTGTAAATATAAACTCCAACTTCTGCCTTCTGATTCTAATAAATTTGATTCATTAGGTTTGTATGTAACACTTTTACTTTATTTAGCAGTAATAGGCCCGAATTGGCCAGTAGCAGTTTTAACATTGCTAAAAAAAGTTAGGAAAGTCACATAACAGTTTAATAGTACAGCTTGTGATTTTTCGCAGTAGCACAGCACTGCGTTGTCCTAAATTTTAAGAAACTGACAAAACAGGGTGCACAAAAACACTTCAATACAACAGCCCTACATTCCCCTGAACTGCCTCCCATCCCATGACTAGCATTAGGACACTTCAATAAGGGGAAAATAAAAAGCTCTGAAGTGTGGGCTTTTTTTAAATATATCTTCTGCCAACAGTACCATTGTGGTCTGCAGCCTCTGCCTGCAGTGTATCAGCCATGAGTAAATTACAAGCCATTTGGATACCACATGCATGAGGACAAATAGAGCACCATAGGAATCGGTGGGAGCAGCACCTCAACGAAACAAGTCAGCAGTAAAAAGCATGCACTCCTCCTCATCAAGGGCACATTGCAGTTACTTTCTCTTATTGCTGCTAATGTGCCCTTCTCCCACTTCTTCTACTCAAGGTTGCAGTCATTTTAGTTGGGGCTGCACAGCAGCAGTTTTTTTGTTTTTTTTGGCCTTGTTATGCTGCAAAATTTTCCACATAATCCAGTGAGAAGTTCCTGTGTTTTTCATTCTCCTCAGGAGCACATAGCAGCCATTTTTGCTCCATTTTCTCCTCCTCACAGCCCTCCATCTGCATGTGGAATTCAGTGAGACAGAGGTGGAATACGAGGAGGGTTGGGGTCCATAGTGAGGAGGGTTGGAGTCCATGGAGTGAGTAGAAAATACGGAGGCGCCCACCCTTGCCCAAATAGGGCTTCTATTTTTGTGGAGGTATCTTTTTTACTATGACCTTTTATGCAACTCATTTGTATTTGTAACCTCTTGCTGGAATGTCTACTTATTACACGCCACATTATAGCTTTATGCATCCTTACCTACATATATTTGAAAAGCTGAGAATTATGCATAGATGCATGGATGTTTCAGCATTATAGGTCATTGGCCCAAATACTGCCGTTTATGTTAAAATAAATGTTTCAAAGTGATCAACTACCCTTGTCTGTGCTTCTACTTGCTTTCTTCATGTGAGTCTAAAAGTAACAAATTCTTCTGTGACATAACTTATGTACCCACCATACTAGGTTATAGCTAACTCTGTGTATTACTAACTTTTCTTTTGCTGTATGGAGAGGTTACAACAAATATTACATCATATCAACATGAAGGTGGAAACATATTCAGTAAGGTAGGCCATACAAGATTAATTTTCCTTTATTCAACCAGCAGGTTGAACAAAAGAAAATGAATTGATTACCCCATCCACACATTTGAGGTGGATGGGGAATTCCCTCCCGTGGAGCTGTTGTATTCTGACAGCAGGGAGGCTTCCCTGCCATCAGGATATACTCTTCAGAGATGGACTTCTGTACCACAAGTCTGCCCAAAATCGACTGTTCCTTGCTGAACAGGCCAAATTTGGATCCATCAATGGCCGTCTTTATATTATAAAGACATTTGTTGTCATTTGGAGTGTTTGGTTGCAATATTGGCATGATGATCAATTAATGAGACAAAATGTGAGAATTCCACCAGCTAATGTTTTTCTTGCCCTTGCTGATAAAATATAGGATAATGCTTTTAAACACAATTTGAAGGTGCTATCTCAGAGGTTAATGTGAGATTAATGATACAGCTCTTCCATTGTGAAAAGAAAATTGAATTGTTGCAGAAAACTGATTATGAGTCTGGTTTAATCTATAGCTGGCAGAGTATGCAAAGAAAGGTCAATAACCAGTGCTAATGTGAGCCTTCCTACCAATACATATATATGATAAATTAAATTATGTACTGTCATCTTTACAGAAAATGCCCTGTTTACACAGCTAACCCAAATTATAATTTTTAATGTCACAAATTAAATATTCCCTTAACATATCGCATTGTATGAATACTGCAGGTACTAATGAAATAGGATACATCTGCCACATTGCTTATGTATGATAATTATCTTGTTTATAATACTGTATTAACCACTTAACGACCGCTCACTGTATATATACGTCGGCACAATGGCACCGACAGGCACAATCACGTAGAGCATAAGTGATTGCCTTTGTACAGTTGGGGGGTCCGATTTGTACAGTGAGCGGTCGGAATTCGTCTGGGAGCGATCCGACATGAGGGGACGGCCGTTCGATTCCGGCCACCCCCCCGCGATCGCTCCCGGCGAATGGAAATGCCCCCTCTGTCTGTCGAATGTACACACAGACAGAGGAAGCAGGAGGAAGTGATGTCATCTCCTGTGCGGCGCTCACATATACCGAGCGCCGTACAAGAGAAGATATCAAGGTTAGTGCACAAACACTACACTAACACCAGCACACATAGGCACATAAATCGCCCCCCCAGATCACCCCCCAGCCCCCAGTTGCAGTGACCATTTATTTACTGATCACTGCAATCAGTGATATTTGTGACTGTAAAAGTGTCACTACATTTAGTTTTAGGTCCAGTGTAGCCCCCTAACCCCCCCTAATAAATGTTTAACCCCTTGATCACCCCCCAGATAACCCTTTCACCCCCTAGCACCGCCATCGCTAAGCGATCATTTTTCTGATCGATGTCTTAGCGTCGGTGATGCTGATCGGTAGCCAGTATTTTTTTTTTAGGTTCGCCGCAGGTTTTTATAGCGTCAGGTACCCCCATACATTATCTAATAAAGGTTTAACCCCCTTGATCGCCCCCCAGGTAACCCTTTCACCCCCTATCACCACTGTCGCTAAGCGATCATTTTTCTGATCGATGTCTTAGCGTCGGTGATGCAGATCGGTAGCCAGTAATTTTTTTTAGGTTCGCCGCAGGTTTTTATAGCGTCAGGTACCCCCATAAATTATCTAATAAAGGTTTAACCCCCTTGATCGCCCCAGAGGTAACCCTTTCACCCCCTATCACCACTGTCGCTAAGCGATCATTTTTCTGATCGCTGTCTTAGCGTCGGTGATGCAGAACGGTAGCCAGTAATTTTTTTTAGGTTTGCCGCAGGTTTTTATAGCGTCAGGTACCCCCATAAATTATCTAATAAAGGTTTAACCCCCTTGATCGCCCCCCAGGTAACCCTTTCACCCCCTATCACCACTGTCGCTAAGCGATAATTTTTCTGATCGCTGTCTTAGCGTCGGTGATGCAGATCGGTAGCCAGTAATTTTTTTTAGGTTCGCCGCAGGTTTTTATAGCGTCAGGTACCCCCATATATTATCTAATAAAGGTTTTAACCCCCTAATTGCCCCTAGTTAACCCTTTCACCAGTGATCATCATATAAGTGTTACGGGTGACGCTGGTTAGTTAGTTTGCTTTTTATAGTGTCAGGGCACCCGCCGTATATAACCCAATAAAGGTTTAACCCCCTGATCGCCCGGCGGGTGATATCAATTAGGTTTTAGCGTCAGAGAGGGTCTGCGTCACACCCCTGGCAGCGTCAGGTTAGTGCCAGTAACGCTAACACCCACGCGTGAAGCATACACCTCCCTTAGTGGTATAGTATCTGAACAGATCAATATCTGATCTGATCAGATCTATACTAGCGTCCCCAGCAGTTTAGGGTTCCCAAAAATGCAGTGTTAGCGGGATCAGCCCAGATACCTGCTAGCACCTGCGTTTTGCCCCTCCGTCCAGCCCAGGCCACCCAAGTTCAGTATCGATCGATCACTGTCACTTACAAAACACAACACACATAGCTGCAGCGTTCGCAGAGACAGGCCTGATCCCTGCGACTCCAGTGCTGTAGGAGGTGATTTCACCACCACAGTTAAAAAAAAAAAAAGCATATATGCCGAAGCATGTTGGCAGCAGGGGCGGAGGAGCGATTTTGCTCCTAATGCCACGTACATACGATCGAAATTCCGACGGAGGCTTGCCCGTGGAAAAGTCCGACCATGTGTGTGCGGCATAACTTTTTTGCGGGAGGATGCCCCCATGCTTCGGCATATATAAATGGTGCATGTATGCCCATCATTAGAAGTGGGTGGATGAAGGGCGGTATTCTAATGGTGGGCATACCCACCGATCAATCTCTTTTTTCGTTCAGCCACCTGGCTGCATGAAAAAAAAAAGATTACAATACATGTCCAACAAGGACCAGTAACGTACTGGTATGTTGCTGGACTTTGAATGGTTATACCAGATTGATGCCTGCGGGTTTAGGTATCATCTTGGTATCATTCTTTTCAGCCAGCGGCCGGCTTTCATGTAAAAGCAATCCTAGTGGCTAATTAGCCTCTGGACTGCTTTTACAAGCAGTGGGAAGGAATGTCCCCCCCCGGATATAAAAAGCGCCATTGGGAAATTGGGAAAGCATTTTATCACACCGATCTTGGTGTGGTCAGATGCTTTGAGGGCAGAGGAAAGATCTAGGGTCTAGACCCCAGTTTTTTCAAAAAAAGAGTACCTGTCACTACCTATTGCTATCATAGGGGATATTTACATTCCCTGAGATAACAATAAAAATGATAAAAAATATATATATATATGGAAGGAACAGTTTAAAAATAAAATAAAAAAGCAAAATTAATAATAAAAAAAAAAGCACCCCTGTCCTGCCCTGCTGTTGCGCAATGGCGAACGCAAGCGTCGATCTGGCATCATATGTAAACAGCAATTGCACCATGCATGTGAGGTATCACCGCGAAGGTCAGATCGAGGGCAGTAATTTTAGCAGTAGACCTCCTCTGTACATCTAACGTGATAACCTTTAAAGGCTTTTAAAAATGTATGTAGTTTGTCGCCAATGCGCGTTTGTGCGAAATTTTAAAGCATGTCGTGTTTGGTATCTATGGACTCGGCCTAAGATCATATTTTTTATTTCATCAAACATTTGGGCAATATAGTGTGTTTTAGTGCATTAAAATTAAAAAAAGTGTATTTTTCCCCAAAAAATGCGTTTGAAAAATCGCTGCGCAAATACTGTGTGGAAAAAAAAATGCAACACCCACCATTTTAATCTGTAGGGCCTTTGCTCTAAAAAAATTATATACTGTTTGGGGATTCAACATAATTTTCCTGCAAAAAAAAATATGTTTTCATGTAAACAAAAAGTGTCAAAAAGGGCTTTGTCTTCAAGTGGTTAGAAGAGTGGATGTAAGCTTCCTAATGTTGTGTATAAAATGCCAGAACAGTTCAAAACCCCCCCAAATGACCCCATTTTGGAAAGTAGACACCCCAAGCTATATACTGAGAGGCATGTCGAGTCCATGGAATATTTTATATGTTGACACAAGTTGCGGAAAAAATACAATTTTTTTTTTTTTTTGCACAAAGTTGTCACTAAATGATATATTTCTCAAACATGCCATGGGCATATGTGGAATTACACCCCAAAATACATTCTGTTGCTTCTCCTGAGTATGGGGATACCACATGTGTGAGACTTTTTGGGAGCCTAGCCGCGTACGGGACCCCAAAAACCAATCACCGCCTTCAGGCTTTCTAAGGGTGTAAATTTTTGATTTCACTTCTCACTGCCTATCACAGTTTCGGAGGCCATGGAATGCCCAGATGGCACAAAACTCCCCCAAATGACCCCATTTTGGAAAGTAGACACCCCAATCTATTTGCTGAGAGGTATTGTGAGCATTTTGCAGATCTCGCTTTTTGTCACAAAGTTTTGAAAATTAAAAAAAAAAAAAAAAAATTAATTTCTTTCTTCATTTTCAAAAACAAATGAGAGCTGTAAAATACTCACCATGCCTCTCAGCAAACAGCTTGGGGTGTCTACTTTCCTAAATGGGGTCATTTGGGGGGGTTTTGTGCTATTTTGGCATTTTATGGCCTTCGAAACTGTGATAAGTAGTGAGGAGTCAAATCAAAAATTTGTGCCTAGAAATCCTGAAGGCGGTGCTTGGTTTTCGGGGCCCCGTACGCGGCTAGGCTCCTAAAAAGTCCCACACATGTGGTATCCCCGTACTCAGGAGAAGCAGCAAAATGTATTTTGGGGTGCAATTCCACATATAACCATGGCATGTGTGAGCAATATATCATTTAGTGACAACTTTTTGTAATTTTTTATTTTTTTTTGTCATTATTCAATCACTTGGGACAAAAAAAAAATATTCAATGGGCTCAACAGGCCTCTCAGCAATTTCCTTGGGGTGTCTACTTTCTAAAATGGGGTCATTTGGGGGGGGGGGTTTGTGCTATTTTGGCATTTTATGGCCTTCAAAACTGTGATAGGTAGTGAGGAGTGAAATCAAAAATTTGCGCCCTTAGAAATCCTGAAGGCGGTGCTTGGTTTCCGGGGTCCCGTACGTGGCTAGGCTCCTAAAAAGTCCCACACATGTGGTATCCCCGTACTCAGGAGAAGCAGCAGAATGTATTTTGGGGTGCAATTCCACATATAACCATGGCATGTGTGAGCAATATATCATTTAGTGACAACTTTTTGTAATTTTTTTTTTTTGTCATTATTTAATCACTTGGGACAAAAAAAATATTCAATGGGCTCAACATGCCTCTCAGCAATTTCCTTGGGGTGTCTACTTTCTAAAATAGGGTCATTTGGGGGGGTTTGTACTGCCCTGCCATTTTAGCACCTCAAGAAATGAGATAGGCAGTCATAAATTTAAAGCTGTGTAAATTCCAGAAAATGTACCCTAGTTTGTAAACGCTATAACTTTTGCGCAAACCAATAAATATACGCTTATTGACATTTTTTTTACTAAAGACATGTGGCTGAATACATTTTGGCCTAAATGTATGACTAAAATTGAGTTTATTCGATTTTTCTTATAACAAAAAGTAGAAAATATCATTTTTTTTCAAAATTTTCCGTCTTTTTCCGTTTATATCGCAAAAAATAAAAATCGCAGAGGCAATCAAATACTATTTGTGGGAAGAAAAGGACGCAAATTTCGTTTGGGTACAACATTGCATGTCCGCACAATTTACAGTTAAAGCAGCGCAGTGCAAAATTCTGAATTCACCTCTGGTCCTTTAGCTACCAAATGGTCCGGGGCTTAAGTGGTTAAGATAGTACATGACTGAATTTGGGGGAATCTGAGTACTAAGGCTACAAGAACAGTAAGACTAGTTGCGAAACTACAAGGGTTGCACAGGTTGCACTTACAACCAAGCCCTTGTTTTCCATCACTGTGAGGGGGGGGGGGGGCCCAAGACGCAGGGCCGAAACTGGGGGGGGGGGGCGGGGGGCATGTACCCGAGGCACCACATTGAGGGAAGCAGTGTATTTAGAAATAAATGAATAAAGTGTATTCTTGAGCTACCACTAGCACTGTGTAAATGTGTATGAATTACCAAAACCAAAACAAAAGCAATAGCTGAAAAAATGAAATTGAGGATTAATTAATTAAGGAATATTCAGTACCTATAATTACAATTTATGTTACACATTATTGTATAGTGAATACATGGAATTGTAACATTTGGTTTAATGTTTATGCACATTAGCAAATTTATATACTATTGCTTTTCTTGTGCACTATGGTATTATTGTTTATATAGTAGCCGTGCAGCATCACTTTTTTGAATTTATGCACATTGAGAAGAGCGCCACTGTCCCCATGCTCCAGGGGGTTTGTGTGGCCTCCTTGTCACCAGGGCTGGTGCCAGCATAAGGAAATTTAGGCAGCCAGGAGAGCCAGGGGTGGTAAAATGTGAAACCCTCCAACCAAAACTGAGATGCCAGTTTTGGGTGAAGAGGAGGAGGGGTGGGGTCCTCTCTCAGGGCTGTTAGTGACTGCCCCCCCTCCTTTGCTCCATCCTGATCCTTATCATCCCTTTATGACCTGAGAGAGCTGCCGACTGCAATCCCTGGTGAAGATGATAAGATGAGATGGTGAGGACAGTGATGACAGTATAGAGGATAATGATGAGAATGATAAAGGAAAGTGAAGGGGATAATGATCAATGGATGAAAAAGACAGAGATAAAGTAACATTATGGGGAAGTGTGTAAAGTGATGGTGAGGATGATGATAACAATGGGGGGTGGGGGGTTGCATTGTGGAGGGGAAGCGTGGGTGGGAAGACAGTAGGGGGGGGGGCAGCAAAATGCACCTTCACCTGTGTACACAAAAATCTTGGACAGGAGGGATGGTGGGGGCGGTATTTACTAGAACGTGGATGGGGGGAGGCAGGGGTGGCATTTAATAGAACCAATCAACTGTATTTTCCTCCTGCAGCAGCTAAAAATGGGCTCCCCCTCCTCTTCCTCTCACTGGTATTCAGTGGCTGCAGGAGGTAAATACGTCCGATCAGTTCTAGTAAATACCACCCTGCTGCCCCTCCTGACCAGGTTCCACTGTTAACACAATTTGGATATACCCACTGTTCACCGGCACATTACTACTGTCCTTGGGGCACCCAAAGGAGGGGAGGGGGAGCATTGGGTGAAAGAATGTTTAGCTTTGCCACTGTCAAGATGGCAGTAAGGGGGAACGCTGTGAAAGGGTTTCGCTGCAGAACCATAATAAAGAGCTCAGGAGTAATGGGAGTAAAAGGCTCCAGGATCAGTGGGAAGGGCCCAAGGACCAATAGAAAGGTCCCCGGGCCCATTCGGAAGAGACCTGGAGGGGGGCGGAGGGCCCTTTATGGTTTCTCGCATCGGGACCCTGAAGATTTTAGTTACACCTCTGAGTATGACTGTGCAGAACATGCAATTCCCAAAGCTGTATAGAACTTTAAAGTCTGTCAAATGAAAGTGTAGTTATAATATATTAAAGTTCAACTAAAATCAATTTCTTTTTTAATTTCAGTTACAATAAGGAATGGTGAAAACACTGTCAGTTATCACTTGCACAAGTGTCCATTGAAAGATATCCACAGTAATGCTATACTGGTGACAGCTCAAATAGGATTTTTATGATAAACTCTGGTTTGATTCTGGATAATTTTCTTTCTTTCCTCCTGTGGTCCAGTGGCAGGGGTCACTAGGGCAAATAGAGAAGGCAAATATCTCTAATGAGGACAATAATAATAACTTAACATTCAAAACCCTATCCCACATTGTCACCTACAGTCAGTATTAGTGGGTGCATGGCCAATGGCAGCACTGCATGTATCCGCATTTTTAAAAATAACAAGCAATCCTTAGACACTATAAAAATAGTGATGTTAGTAGTATATAATTGCAAATCTATGTAGAAGACACACTGCTTCAGTCATTAGATTGACATTGGTTGAACAAGAATGTTGGAAAACATTTTATCGATCAGCAGCTGCAGCCGGTGCTCGGTGAATTGTGACAGTGAAGATTCCATTGTGAGAAGGTGGTGGCAGCATCATGTTGTGGGGATGCTTTTCTTCAGCAGGGAAGCTGGTCAGATTTGATGGGAAGAGAGGTGGATCGAAATACAGGGCAATCTTAAGCCTCATGCCTAGTACACACGGCCGGGATTCCCGACAGGAAAAGATCCGTCAGAAATCCCGAGGGGAAAACCGAGAGCCTGCTCTCTACTTTTCCCCCCATACAGATGATTGGTTTTCCCGTCGGGAAAACTCTGATGAGAGCTTTTCCTCGGGAATCCTGTCCCGGTGTTTTGCTCTCTATTGGAGTTTTTCCTCACAGGAAAACGGCCAAAAATGGCAGTTTTCTGCTACACACGGCCGGGTATTCTGACGGGAAAAAGTCCATCGGGAAATCCGCCGGGAAAAAAGAGAGCTGGTTCTCTTTTTTTAGCTGGCCGATTTTGGCAGTTTTCCCATTGGATAAACTGCGAGGAAGCATACACACGGCCAGGATTGCCGGCCAAAAGCTCTCAGCAGCCCCTGAACTCTCCTCTAGGTTATCTTATGTGCACATGTACACTCAGTCATTTTAATGTGGTTTAAAGGCAGTTCAGGTTACATTCATTTTTTTTAAAGCAGGACGCCAAATGCTTGTAACCGCATGTAACCACTGCGTTTACGTTTAAAAGAGTTTTTCAAGGTGAAAACCTTTCTGATCATTTTTGAACATATAAAATGTTTGAAAAAACACTGGATGAGTCCAGTAGCGACAAACTCTGGTCCTCTGACACAATTTTCAATGTCTTGGGAGCCTTAGCAACATAAGGAGCATTTCCTCACACATGCTCATGATGGGATTCATAGTGAAAACATAAAAAATTAGACAGCTTTTACAAGCACACTGCTATCTCTGCTGCTGCTGCTCTCTTCTCTCACTGATGGCTGAAATAGTTAATAATTTACTTGTTTTTCATGAAGTGTGGGCATTTGGGAGGGTCTCCTAAGGTTATCTTTAAAAAATGTTTCTAAACTCAAATGCTCATAACTGCTCCTAAACTCATATAAACCTCATATGTAAAAGCTGCAAATTGGATGTTTTTCACTTCCGGTTTCCAGCTGTCAGTTTCCAGCATTCAGAAAAGGTTTTAAACTGCCCTGTGTACATGAGCCCCGTACACACAGGCAGAATGTCGGGAGACATTTGCTGGTACAAAAATACCAGCTGACATTCTGCCAGTGTGTCTGTCGGATGTGCATGCTGAAAAACCAGCAGCTGACCAACTCCCGATCAGAGCTCTCAGCCAATGGCAGAAAGCGCTAATCGAAATGTTCTGACGGGGGGGCGTCCCCCTGTCAGAACACAACAGCTCAGTGGCGGAGATCGCTGCACTAACCTTGCATGGTTAATACAGCGGCTCCCGATCGGAGCTGTAAGGTTTTTTTCATGCAACCTACGGGGTTGCACAAAAAAAACTGTAGTGTGTACCTGGCTTTAGAAGAAAGAGTCTGCAAAAGACTTGAGACTCAGGCGGAGGTTCCCCTTCCAGCAGGATAACGACCCTAAACATACAGCCAGAGCTACAATGGAATGGTTTCGATCAAAACATATTCATGTGTTAGAATGGCCCAGTCAAAGTCCAGGCCTAAATTCAATTGAGAATCTGTGGCAAGACTTGAAAATTGCTGTTCATAGATGCTCTCCATCCAAACTGACAGAGCTTGAGCTATTTTGCAAAGAAGAATGGACACAACTTCACTCTCTAGATGAGCAAAGCTGGTAGAGACATACCCAAAAAGTCTTGCAGCTTTAATTGCAGTGAAAGGTGGTTCTACAAAGTATTGACTGAGGGGGGCTGAATACAAATGCATGCCATGCTTTTCATATATTTATTTGTAAAAAAAAAATTAAAACAATTTATAATTTTCCTTTCACTTCACAACTATTTGCCAACTTGTGTTGGTCTATCACATAACATCCCAATAAAATACATTTACATTTTTGGTTGTAACATGACAAAATGTGAAACATTTCAAGGGGTATGAATACTTTTAAAATGCACTGTCATTTAACTATAACCTAACAGAGCACCAATTCTGGGACATACACAGCAACAAATAAGGGCAGGTATGCCTGGAGGTAGCCAACTCCTCTTTAAAAGTTGTCAAAAATGTACCAGAAGCTCAGCACAGCACACATGCAGCTGGAGAAGCTCAGCACAGCACACATGCAGCTAGAGAAGCTCAGCACAGCGCACATGCAGCTGGAGATCTCCTGTGTGTCCCAGCAATTAGTAATTAGCTTTCTAAAGCAAGGTGCACATTGTCAACACACTTACCAGTCAGAAACTGAATTCAATGTTGTGTATAAATATCCCAGGAATTGGTATCATGTGTGTTTTGGGGGTGTTGGTGACAATCACAGCGCAAGTAACTAACATTTAACATCCTGTCCAGAAATGTTTTCCCACAGTCAGTATAGTAGGGTGTACTCCAATGGTGGCATTGAATCTATTTTGCAAAAAAAAATAAAACAGGGACTCTAACTACCCCTTATTACACTGTCAAATTAAAAACATGGATATTCAAACACACAGATCCACGTCCTGTGAGGGAGAGGAGACCGATGGTGTGTCCCTTGTACATAGGGACAACCAGTCAGTCCCCTCCCCCCACAGTTAGAACACATCTAGGAAACACATTTAACCCCTTCTTCGCCCCCTAGTGTTAACCCCTTCCCTGCCAGTCACATTTATACAGTAATCAATGCATTTAGCAGGGATCGCTGTATAAATGTGAATGGTCCCAAAAATGTGTCAAAAGTGTCCGTTCTGTCCGCCGCAATATCGCAGTCACAATAAAAATCGCAGATCGCCGCCATTACTAGTAAAAAAAAAAAAATACTATAGATCTATCCCCTATTTTGTAGACGCTATAACTTTTGCGCAAACCAATCAATATACGCTTATTGCGATTTTTTTTTACCAAAAATATGTAGAAGAATATGTATCGGTCTAAACTGAGAAAAATTTTAATAAAAACAAAAAAAAATGGATATTTATTATAGCAAAAAGTAAAAAATATTGTGTTTTTTTTTCAAACTGGACGCTGTTCTTTTGTTTATAGCGCAAAAAATAAAAACCGCAGAGGTGATCAAATACCTCCAAAAGAAAGCTCTATTTGTGGGAAAAAAAGGACGCAAATTTCGTTTGGGAGCCACGTCGCACGACCGCGCAATTGTCATTCAAAATGTGACAGTGCTGAAAGCTGAAAAATGGCTTGGGCAGGAAGTGGGTTTTCGTGCCCGGTAGGGAAGTGGTTAAAGTTCATGTGTGTGTAAATGCAGGCGTCCCAATACTTTTGTTAATATAGTGTAGCTCAGATACATATTAATACTCACTGATAATATACTCAGTGCTATTGGCACTGCCTGAGTGGCACCATTGAGTAGCCTTTGCAAATTGCTCCTTATAGGCACCTAAGACTCATTGATTTTACAGTGATAAAGTTGCTAAAAAATGTAGGAAGTAGCCCCGATTTTGTATTATCATGTTTTATCCTTGCAATACAAAATACTCCAAATATAGTGCTATGGTATGAATTATCTATAAAGCAAGGTAGAGGCCAGCCACAGAATGTTTGTAGAAAATGGAAAGCAGAGCTGCCTAAATGTACACCGAGCTAAAATAAGTGTGTTATAAACTGATCCTGACAGCTCATTTGTCTAGGTACCAAGCAAAGTCGATGGAGGAATATTGGTTTAATAATCCTTCTCTGAAGTCAGGCATAATACGCTGATGTTGATTGTGAATCACTGATGATATTATTGGGTTTTAAAATAAAGCATTCTCTATTTGTTTTGAAGCTGTCAGAGATTTCTGTTTCATGCCACTGTTAGGAAACATTATTGGCACCCTTAAACCCACCAAGAGCACATTTAATAAATCAAGTCAACTTTCAGAGAAAATAAAATAAATGTACACAAGCCAGCAACATTTTTAATATCTTAAACTTGGCACAAAAAGATCTGAAACAGGGTGGCAACTATGGCTCTGTTTACAGATAGTATCACATTTTCTGGCAAGACATTTCTTAGATACCCATATCTGCGGAATTTTATTATTCAGTATTGTATGTAACCTAAAATCTACGTGTATAGGGAAAATAATTACTAACGCTTAATATCTAGTCAAAATGGATTTCAAGTGCTTTTGATTTTGATGCCATCTTAGGTTTGGAGATAGAATTCAAACTGCTTTCAAAAAGTAACTTCAGCTACCAGATTTGAAAGTAAGTAAGGTGATTTTAATATAAAAAGTTGACTTTGTGCTTTGCTATGCTTTTCTAAACCACCTTATCACCCATCTTCTGGAATCCAAAATCCACCATTAAAAAAAGCAGTAATAACAACTCACACCTTTGTACAGAAGCATTGCCAATCTGGGGAAAGGATAGTGTTAAATGATCTAGTCAATTTATGGATTTAACTAACAATTTACAGATGAATTCCAGCTAACACGTAGTAGTTACAGCAACTGTTTTTTTCCTTTTGAGATAAATGTTTTACATAAATTAATAAAAGCTGACCATTATAAGCACCCCTGTTTGTCTCAGCTCACTAATGGTCACTTTAGCTGGATAACTTGGTCTGTTGAAAAATACAGGCTTTCTGACCAAATCAACAGGCGAAAAAAAAGGAAAAAGGTCTAAAACAAGAACATAGTTACATAGTTACATAGTTACATAGTTAGTCAGGTTGAAAAAAGACAAAGTCCATCCAGTTCAACCACAAAAAAACATGAATGCAGCCACCACATTAACCACTGCCGGACTGCCCTATAGAAGCTACAGGGTGGCCCTCCTGTGCAGGATCATGTTTATATATACGTGATTGTGCACTTCCACCTACGGGGGGCACACAGCAGAAGCCGAGCTGTGGGTGCCAGTCACATAATGTCAGCCGGCACCTGCCGATCATCAGTAAAACACACAGAACAGAGATCTGCCTATGTAAACAAGGCAGATTCCTGTTCTGACAGGTAGGAAGGGAAGGATTTTGTGATGTCTGTGCAATGCGTGTTCAGCCATACAGTCGCATTGGATTCGCTGGAAAATAGTGGAGGGACTTTTTTTTCCCGCACTAGAATTGGATCACATGGGTGAGAACACCCATGCGATCTGATTCCACTGCGATCTGTGAACCGATCTGCATGTGTCATTAACATATTATTGACACCCGCAGCGGTTCGCAGAGGGCAGTGTAAACTTCCTGCGGGAGAGATGTGATGCAGGAACCAGCGCTGGAATCATGCTGGTTCCCGCATTTAATATAGCAAATTTTATATTTTCATATTATTATTTTTTGGGATATGTTTTATAGCAGAAAATAAAAAATATTGTGTTTTTTTTTTATTGCCAGGCTTTTTTGTTTATAGCACAAAAAATAAAAAAAACACTGTGGTGATCAAATACCACCAAAAGGAAGCTCTATTTGTGGGAAAAAAGGACACAAACTGTATTTGGGTACAGCATCGCATGACCGCGCAACTATCAGAAGGGGGGTAAATCTTCAGGGGGTCAATTGGTTAAAGTATCTGTAAGCTGTTATATAATACACTTTTGTTTTTGTGTTCAATATACTTTAACTCTAAATTTCTCTGTGGTAAGTATTATATGGGATAACTTGCATCCAGGCAGAGAAACTACATTAGGGTACTGGATTTGGGTAACTCACATCCATTTGGGATAATATTTAGATTTGCAAAATGAGACACAAACGTCTCTAATCTTACCACACTCAAAACTCTCCACTCTCCCTGCTCAAAACAAAATGAGCAGCCACTGGATCACTGAACTCAATAGGTTTCAGTTTAAAAAGAAGAAGAAGAAAAGAAAGACAAAAGCTGGACCAAAACTGTGTTGAAATGTGTTTGGAAAATAATCTGATTACTTGACCTTGCAGTGACTGACTGCAGAAATAAAGTAGAGGTAATTGAATCCAGTCACTAGATATAAAATCTCCAGAGAATTCTGATGATTAGCAGCAAGCTTGTAAACAATTCCTGACCTTCTGTATTTTTTTATTTTAACACGGGGTGCATGATAGATAGCCTCTTCATAGAACCAAACAGGAGTTTTCTGCACATGTGCAAAAGAAGTAAAGGACTTTACAGGAAGGTTTGCAGCCAGACAGGAGCATGGACAGGTGATTATGTGGCTGGGTTCACATATATGCAAATTGGATAAGAGTTTCCCCACATCCAATTCGCATGACAGGCGAGTGTGATTGGCTCTCAATAAAGCCGGTTCACGCAGGTCTGGGGCGGCCACAGAGCGGATTGCAAAAGAGTCTTGTGCGTGTTTGGGTCCGGTTCAGGTGCTAATTCAGGCAAAGATTCAGAACTGAATCGGTGAACAGACAGACACGCACTGGACCAAACCCAGCCACACATAAGTGAACCCGGCCTTGGACTTTGTCAGGGGGAGGAGTAGTCCTGGGAAGGGAGGTATATTTAGAGAAAATGTTATAAAAATAAAGTTATCTTTTAAAGAAAATCTGTCATCGAACATAAAACAAAACCTGCATCAGGAAAAAGATGCATGCATCTTGGAACACTTGGGATTCAGTTGTATAGGCTGCATATGAGAGCTTGCTGTAGGTAAGTGCAAGCACCTCTATTTTATGGCAGATTCATATAAATAATCAGTTCTGGCTGGGGTGTGCCTTTAAACCATCAAACCACCTGTGCCTAAAGGCTAAACAAAAATGAAAACAGAATTCCAGCCCTGATTACTACATGTCAGTTTTCATACATTGCCGAACAGTAGTATTTCTGTAACGTCTAAAAGGAAAATGACATATATATATATATATATATATATATATATATATATACACACACAGTATATTATGTATGTGTGCAAGAGGTAGAAATTCTGGAAAAATTACAATTTATAGATTTGGGAAACATACAGATACTTTAACAACTTGTACTTAGAGTGATTGCCTACACTTTAAAATACACTCTCCTGTCTGACAAAGAGTAGACATGGTGCCAGAAGAAATGGGGCAAAGACAAGACCAACAAGATTTGGCTTCACTACAGATATAAGAGCCAATACTTGAAAGTGAGAATACCAGGATAAGCTTGGTGGAATATCAATTTAATTGCCAGATAGATGACTTATAATGCTGGTCTGAAAAACTGTCATGTGGTGTATTTAAGTTTTCTCTAGTTTTAAACAATTCAAATGATATAGTAATGATATATAGTAATGTAGAAGGCAATGCAATTTATAGTATGCATCTCCAATGCTGACTGCAGTCACACAAAAATGGTGTCTAGTGGAATTTATTAGTTATTAAGGTATTATTATAGTTATTTTTTATTGTCAGTTTCACTTAAAATGTACATAGACATTATGAAATACATACAAATACCCTTAATATACACATCCTAACAAGAGACAAGTAACTCAAATGTTCAAGCAAAAGGGCATCAGAAGTTATTGTTCAAGGTTACAAGCTAATTTAAAGTCTGTGCTTAATCAATAGTCATCTTTAATTTCTCACTTTGTGACTCAGTATTTAAAGATAGGGCATGCTAGTACCAAGGAAGGGCAAATGGAGGTCATATCAAAATCAATGACTAGAAAAAAGAGTTAGGAACTTTTCAAATTCGGGTCATGGCCTGAAACAAAGAACTTTAATGTCATTAACACTTTGCCAGGCATTGTGCCCCAGTTTTAGCCTAAGGTGACCATGTCATTTTTGCAATTCTTTACTTACAGCTTTCAGAATTTATAAAAGCCCAACCCCCCCCCCCCCAAAAAAAAAAAAAGACTTACAAAATTCTAAAAGATAAAACTGTATTGGGTTAGCAAATGACAAATATTTGTAAATGTTAATATGTGCCCTCTTGCAAAATGGTGAAAATGTAAGGTACATAAAACTATAATCAAATAACTTACAATACAAATCTGAAGGTGTGATTCACACCTATTTGTTGTGGCAATGCCCATTCTGCAGTGCCCTGCTATTATTGGTGTGTGTTGCAATAAAATGATACAGGCATACCCTTTATCTCCACACAGCATGATATAATTTTTCAGCAATACATCACAATCAGTAAATGAATGTGATGTGATGTTAAAACTTTTTTTTTTTTTTTTAAAGGAGAAAAAAAAAACAAGCACTGTGATGCATTGCAACAATACACTGCAGATTGTGTGTCAACACCTTTCCACCTAAGTGATGGGAATGGGACTATGACAAGGGGTTTAAGAGGCTTACCTAATGGCACATCAAGTGGGGTAAAGGGTCAGCCATCCAGGGTAGGGCCAAGCATAGGCCTGACTCTTGCCATAAGTCCACCCACCATCTCAATCAGAAACATAAATGTTGGCACTTTTACTGTGTCTGATTATGAGCATTGCCAAAAACTTTGAAGAGTAATGCAGGATTCACTCTGAAGAGAAAAATACTGAGGCCCAGCTGCACAAAAGTGTGTGGTGTTATCACAATGCTGGAGTACTGTCATTAAGTAGTTTGATCATAAAGTAATTGAATTTGTTTGGGGTCTCAACTCAGCCTACTGATTGGACAATGAAAGATCAGCTGCACAATAGCGAGGTCATCCCAGAATCAGTGTTACTATACAGCAAACCTTGTATGAAAACAGATGTAGGTAGTTATAACAGCTGTCAAAAATAACTTTAATCTGAATTAATAGTGAATTAATCTGAATTAATAGTGTTTTTCATATCTGCATGGAATTTAGCTCTAAAGAAGACTGAATTTGTTACAGATGTACACTTGCAGTTTCCAATGGATTGTAGAAACGGGAAAGTTTGAACCCTATCGGTGGCTGTTTGTATTTAGCATGCTTAAAAACATTAGGGTCAGTGATATTTAGCTAGGTGCAAGTGGATGTCCCATTAGCAGGAAAATCAGCCAATTTATGGGGAACCTTCACCACCCAGTAGATGAAAATGGCATAAACTAGGAAAGCCTCCTTTCTCTCTATCATTCTTAACCACAAAAATAAAATGAAACATATCTCTAACTTTTCAAGAGAGTATTTAACAGATAACAGAAAAAAAGCTGAGATATGAAGGATTGATAAAGTTTTAAAGGACTTTATTTTTGTATCTTTTAAACTCATACTTAATCCATTCAATTTATATATTCATTCATTTGGCATATGAATAGAAACCATGGTATTATGTGTCACTTTCCACTGACAGATTAACTGTCCCTCTCTATTGTGAAGAATATTCTATTTATTCATAATCCTGTCCATAAACGTCAGAAATTACAATGTGTAAAGCAGAGATAAAATCCTGTCCTCAGACCCCATAACAATGACAAAGCTAGATTACTTTGTTTTGACAACTATTGAAGAAAAATGAGTCGGCTGGCCATTAAAGGAGCTTTTACATCACTTAATATTATTTACAGCTAATGCTCCGCCAGCCCGCTTCAATGTTTTCTGACACATTTGCATTTTACAAATATATTCATGCACATTTAAGCATTATCAGTGATTTTCGCTGGAAATATAAACATTTGACTTTGCATCTTCCTTGAGAATAATTGTTTGTCATCTTTAAAAACACATATTAGATAGAGAAGAAAAAACATTTAAGTGGAACAAAGTGGCACTTGTCCAGATGGGTATTGAAATCTCCCAAAACCAGAGGGTAGAACCAAGTAAAGACCCTAAAATTGGTGAGTTGACTGGCACTCCAACACTGCCATCAGTAATTTTCATTGTAAAATGTGAAAACAATATAATCACATTAGAGAGTAAACCACAAGTATATAATAAAAGAAAGGAAAAAGTGTTGGGGATGCATAAGCAATGAGAAATGATAATTCAGGTTATAATAGTACATTTTTCTAAACTCTGTAAACTAGGAGCCATGTCCTTACTTTTATGTGTATCCAACAAAACAAAACATACAGTATAACTTTTACCATTGTTGGGTGTATATTGCTCTCTGACAAAACAATTGTTATTTTTAGCCACACAATTGATATTTTAGCTTTCATTTACTCTAATTGCAGAAAAAATATATATATTGTACCGGCAAATAGTCCTGATTGCTTTCTATATTGAACCTACTGTTCTATATTATAATGGATATAGTTAGTTACTATATATGCTGGAGCAATAACTATGACAATACTACTCATTAATAGCAATAATATACTTAAAGCTTTTGTTAACCCAAGAAAAAAAATGGATCTTGTGCCTTTAAAGCATGTTATACAGCACACTTCTTGTGCTGTGTAATTTGGCCCCCTGTATCATCTGAAATACCTGGCTGATCCTGACAGTTTTCACCCCCCCCCCTGTATTATGGCTGCTGAGCCCTGACACCATTGTCAGTTTACGTGCGTCCATCAGCCGCTGCTATCCTGTCTCTCCTCTGTCCTCTCCTCTGTCCTCTCCCCCCTCCTCTCCCTGCCTGTCTGCCCCTGTGTCAGTGCCCCCCCCATTTCTGCTGGTCTCATAACTGTTATAATCTTATATTATCCTGCTGGTTTCTTAATAACAGGAGCTCCCGTCTCTGCTTTAAACTATGACAGTGGTGACGTTACTTCTGATAATTACATTTGTCTTCACTATACATTCTGTAATGTATTATTAATAATGGAATATCCATACAATACATACTGTAGCTTTTTGTTTGTTATTAATAATTTTACCTAAAAACTGGAAAGATCTGTACCCAGATCCATAACTACATGTGACTGAATCTTAAGGTGAAATTATAACTAAAGCCACAGATTTTGAGACTGGACAGGGTAGGGTACATTACATTGGAGGATTTTGATCCAAGATGGTGGCGCATGCAGGTGAAGCAGCTTGGTGCTCTGTGCAGGAGTATGAGAGGAGGACTGTTTACTATGAACGAGAGGAGTTGCTGGCTATTTGCTGCAGGCAGGAAAATGTTGTGTGTACTGTGGGAGGTTGGAACAACTCTTTACTGCCATTGGTTTCATGTCCTGTTTGGCCACCTGCCTTGACACTGACTGCCCCAGTGTGTGCTCTGTGTGTCCTGCTAGGAGCCTTGCCAAAGATTCAGTGCTTTGGGAAGTGTGCTGAGGCTGCTATTGATGTCATGGCAGCTGTTGCAGTGCTGACAGAAAAACAAAACTGTCAGTGGAGGAAGAGCAAGCAAAAATCTTCCTGTGACAATGCTAGGAATGGGGCTGCTGTTTCAACTGGGGCAGCTGTGGGAGCAGCTGA
The DNA here is from genome assembly GCA_029206835.1 of Rana muscosa. Lineage (NCBI taxonomy): Eukaryota > Metazoa > Chordata > Amphibia > Anura > Ranidae > Rana > Rana muscosa. The sequence goes on from CM055123.1 coordinate 168,216,645, forward strand.
AGTTTTAGCAGAGAAATAAGCTAAACAGTGGAGGTGCAGCACACTAAAACTTCCCCTGGAGAGCTCATGTTTAGCTGAGTGTGCTGGGGCTGCTGCTAAAATGTCAAGAGGAACTGTTGAATGTGCTGCTGTTTATCTTGGGAGACAATGAAGGAAACTAAGGTATAGGAAACAGAAGCAGGGTAAGAGAGCAGCTATAAGATTACCGATCTCTCTTAAACAAGATGGATATACGCAGGCTGAGGTTTACTACACACAAATTAAATAGCTGTGTGATTGTCCTCACAGAAACCTGGCTGGATGGTACTATACCCAATGAGGCCATTGAGCTGGCAGGCTGCTCTGTTAATAAAGTTGATAGGACTGTTGACTCTGGGAAGACTAAGAAGGTGGTCTGTGTATATATGTTAACAATAAATGGAGCACAGCTAACAATATTGTCAGGACATACTGTTTACCCGATTTGGAATAGCTTATCTAATATCACTGCATCCAATTAGCTTTTTAGGAGATTGTAACCAGTTCTCAATGGAGCCTATTCACAGAACTTTGGGACGGCTACGGAGCGAATTACACAAGAGTCCTGTGCGTCTTCTGGTCTTTCGGGTCCGAATTCAGCCAAAAATTCACACTGAAATTGGACCTGAAATGGTGAAATGGGGCGTGTCAGACCCCTGCTGTGAGCCGCTCCACATGGCAGTGTGAACCCAGGCTTAAAGTATTCCCAAATAAAAAGCCATGGCTGGATGATAAAGTAAAGGCTCAGCTTGGGGCAAGAGATGTAGCGTTTAGATTAGGTGACCCTATGGCCTACAGTAAGGTCAGCATAAATTAAAGAAAGGCATTAATGAGGTTAAGTTTAGTTAACCTCTTCCTTGCCAGAGCCATTTATACAGTTATCAGTGCATTTTTATAGCACTGTAGCCTGTATTGGCGTCACTGGTCACCAAAAAGTGTCACTTAGGGTCAGATTTATCCACCACAATGTCGCAGTCCCCACCATTACTAGTAAAAACAATAAAAAAAGTCCCTAAATCTTTCCCCTATTTTGTAGACGCTATAACTTTTGCGCAAACCAATCAATATATGCTTGTTGGGATTTTTTACCAAAAATATGTAGAAGAATACATATTGGCCTAAACTGATGAAAACATTAGTTTTTTTAAATTTTTTTCAAAAAGTAAAAAAAAATTTTTTTTTTTTCAAAATTGTGTCTTTTTTTTGTTTATAGCACAAAAAAGAAAAACCGCAGAGTTGATCAAATACCACCAAAAGAAAGCTCTATTTGTGGGAAAAAAAGGACATCAATTTTATTTGGGTACAGCATCGTATTTCCGCGCAATTGTCGGTTAAAGTAATGCAGTGCCGTATCGCAAAACATGACCTGGTCATTAAGGGGGTAAAACCTTCCAAGGCTGAAGTGGTTAAATGATTATGGTCCAGTTGCCCTAACTCCTATCATCATAAAATGTTTTGGAAGGCTTGTATTATCATATCTTAAAGGGTAAGTTCACCTTTACAGTGAAATCTGGACTCCCTCCTTACCCCCCCCCCCCAGTCCCGCTGACCTGGACTGCAGCAATATCCCGTCCTGAGCCCCGGTATGTCCGCATCAGGAGTCTGGGGCTTATAAATCCGCTCAGCATCTACGCGTCTTCTTCCCAGCAGACAGGATGAGCCCATGTGATGGCATCAACCAATTAGAATGCTTCAAAACATCCCTCCTGACGAGGTACATTTTGACAATTCAGCTGAGGGGATTTCTAAGCCCCGAACTCCTGACGCGGAAATACCGGGGCTCAGAATGGGAGATTGCCACGGTCCAGGTCAGCGGGACTGGGGGGGGTGAGGAGGGGGACCTGTGTAAGTTCACCGTACAGATTTTTCTGTAAAGGTAAACTTACACTTTAACCTCTTCCAGACCAGCCGCCGCAGTTTCACTTCTGCAGGTTGGCTTCCCTGGGCGAAACAACATTACCTTACGTCGGTTCGGCCACTAGGGGGCATGTGCCCGCGGCTCGCCGCCAGAGCCGATGCGAGTGCCCAGCAGGCGCGATGACTGCTGAGCACCCGCGATCATTTGTGACAGAGCTAGAACCCTGATCTGTGTGTGTAAGCACACAGATCACGGTTCTCTCAGGGAAGAGGAGACTGATCGTGTGTTCATACTAAGTATGAACACCGATCTCTCACCTCCTAGTAAGTCCCATCCCCCCACAGTTATAACACACCTAGGAAACACAGTTAACCCCTTCCCCGCCCCCTAGTGTTAACCCCTTCCCTGCCAGTGACATTTATACAGTAATCAGTGCATTTTTATAGCACTGATCGCTGTATAATTGTCACTGGTCCCAAAAATGTTTCAAAAGTGTCCGATCTGTCCGCCGCAATATCGCAGTCCCAATAAAAATCGCTGATCACCGCCATTACTAGTAAAAAAAAAAATCCGTACACCTATCCCCTATTTTGTAGACACTATAGCTTTTGCGCAAACCAATCAATATACGCTTATTGCGATTTTTTTTAACAAAAATATGTAGAAGAATACATATCAGCCTAAACTGAGGACATTTTTTTTTTAATTGGGATACTTATTATAGCAAAAAGTAAAAGATATTGTGTTTTTTTTTCAAAATTGTCGCTTTTGTTTATAGCGCAAAAAATAAAAACCGCAGAGGTGATCAAATACCACCAAAATAAATCTCTATTTGTGGGAAAAAAAGGACATCAATTTTGTTTGAGTACAATGTCGCATGACCACGCAATTGTCAGTAAAAGCGGCGCAGTGCCGTATTGCAAAAAATGGCCTGGTCATTGAGCAGCCAAATATTCCGGGGCTGAAGTGGTTAATAAGGCAAGCATTCCTATGGATCTGGTATCAGTTTGCCTATTGTGCAAATAGATCCACAGATGATGCAATTTCTATTGCGTTGCATACTGCCTTGACACATCTTGAGCAGGGATGAGCCGAACACCCCCCTGTTCGGTTCGCACCAGAACCTGCGAACAGACAGAATGTTCGTGTGAACTTTAGAACCCTATTAAATACAATGGACTCGAACATTCGAAATCTAAAGTGCTAAATATAAAGGCTAATATGCAATTTATTGTCCTAAAAAGTGTTTGGGGACCCGGGTCCTGCCCCAGGGGACATGTATCAATGCAAAAAAAGGTTTAAAAAATAGACGTTTTTACGGGAGCAGTGATTTTAATAATGCTTAAAATGAAAAAATAAAAGTGAAATATTCCTTTAAATTTCATACCTGGGGGGTGTGTATGATATGCATGTAAAGTGGCGCATGTTTCCCGTGCTTAGAACTGTCCCTGCACAAAGTGTCATTTTTGAAGGAAAAAAAGTCATTTAAAACTCACTCGCGGCTATTAATGAATTGTCGGCTTTTATCAATACATAGAAAAGTCATTGATAAAAAAAAAAAAAAAAGCGTGGGGGTTCCCCCAAATTCAATTACCAGGCCCTTTAGGTCTGGAATGGATATTAAGGGGAACCCCGTCGCAAATTTAAAAAAAAATGGCGTGGGGTTCCCCCTAAATATCCATACCAGGCCCTTGAGATCTGGCATGGATTTTAAGGGGAACTCCACCCCAAATTTAAAAAAAAATGGCGTGGAGTCCCCCCAAAAATCCATACCAGGCCCTTATCCGAGCACGCAACCTGGCCGGCCGCAGGGGAAGAGGGGGGATGAGAGAGCGGCCCTCCCTCCCTCCTGAACCGTACCAGGCCACATGCCCTCAACATGGGGAGGATGTCCCCATGTTGATGGGGACAAGGGCCTCATCCCCACAACCCTTGCCCGGTGGTTGTGGGGGTCTGCAGGCGGGGGGCTTATCGGAATCTGGAAGACCCCTTTAACAAAGGGGACCCCCAGATCCCGGCCCCCCCTATGTGAATTGGTAAGGGGTACATTGTACCCCTACCATTTCACGAAGAAAGTGTCAAAAAATTTAAATAAAAACACACAAACACCTTGAAAAAGTCCTTTATTAAAAAAAAACAAAAAAATAACATTCCAGCAATGAAATCCAGTGTCCCGTGGCAATCCCGATGTCCAGCGCTGTCCGTCATTGGTTGTGCCTGTGCGGACCTGATGGGGAACTTCCTCCGCTGTGTTTTAAATGTATAGACCCGCCCCTTCTAAAGTTCCCCATCAGGTCCGCTCAGCGGACCAGATGCGGAACATGAGAAGGGACGGGTCTATACATGTATTACAAAGTGAGAGAAGTTCCCCCATCAGGTCCGCCCCCTCAGTATGTCCGACCCCGCCTACGTCATTGGCCTGAGCGGGGAACTTCCTTCACTGTGTAATTTAAATTTACACAGTGAAGGAAGTTTCCCGCTCAGGCCAATGACGTAGGCGGGGTCGGACATACCGAGGGGGCGGACCTGATGGGGAACTTTGTTTGCTGTGTAATACATGAATAGACCCGCCCCTTCTCTCGTTCCGCATCTGGTCCGCTGAGCGGACATGATGGGGAACTTTAGAAGGGGCGGGTCTATACATGTATTACAAAGTGAGAGAAGTTCCCCATCAGGTCCGCCCCCTCGGTATGTCCGACCCCGCCTACGTCATTGGCCTGAGCGGGGAACTTCCTTCACTGTGTAAATTTAAATTACACAGTGAAGGAAGTTTCCCGCTCAGACCAATGACGTAGGCGGGGTCCGACATACCGAGGGGGCGGACCTGATGGGGAACTTCGTTCGCTGTGTAATACATGAATAGACCCGCCCGTTCTCTCGTTCTGCATCTGGTCCGCTGAGCGGACCTGATGGGGAACTTTAGAAGGGGCGGGTCTATACATTTAAAACACAGTGGAGGAAGTTCCCCATCAGGTCCGCACAGGCACAACCAATGACGGACAGCGCTGGACATCGGGATCGCCGCGGGACACTGGATTTCATCGCTGGAATGTTTTTTTTTTTTTATTATTTTTTTTTTTTAATAAAGGACTTTTCCAAGGTGTGTGTGTTTTTATTTACATTTTTTGACACTTCCTTCGTGAAATGGTAGGGGTACAATGTACCCCTTACCAATTCACATAGGGGGGGCCAGATCTGGGGGTCCCCTTTGTTAAAGGGGTCTTCCAGATTCCGATAAGCCCCCCGCCCGCAGACCCCCACAACCACCGGGCAAGGGTTGTGGGGATATGGCCCTTGTCCCCATCAACATGGGGACATCCTCCCCATGTTGAGGGCATGTGACCTGGTACGGTTCAGGAGGAAGGGGGGGTGCTCTCTCTTCCCCCCTCTTCCCCTGCGGCCGGCCAGGTTGCGTGCTCGGATAAGGGCCTGGTATGGATTTTTGGGGGACTCCACGCCATTTTTTTTAAAATTTGGGGTGGAGTTCCCCTTAAAATCCATGCCAGATCTCAAGGGCCTGGTATGGATATTTAGGGGGAACCCCACACCATTTTTTTTAAATTTGCGGCAGGGTTCCCCTTAATATCCATTCCAGACCTAAAGGGCCTGGTAATTGAATTTGGGGGAACCCCCACGCTTTTTTTTTTTTATCAATGACTTTTCTATGTATTGATAAAAGCCGAAAATTCATTATAGCCGCGAGTGAGTTTTAAATGACTTTTTTTCCTTCAAAAATGACACTTTGTGCAGGGACAGTTCTAAGCACGGGAAACATGCGCCACTTTACATGCATATCATACACACCCCCCAGGTGCGAAATTTAAAGGAATATTTCACTTTTATTGTTTCATTTTAAGCATTATTAAAATCACTGCTCCTTTTTGCATTGATACATGTCCCCTGGGGCAGGACCCAGGTCCCCAAACACTTTTTAGGACAATAACTTGCATATAAGCCTTTATAATTAGCACTTTAGATTTCTCCCATAGACTTTTTGAATTTGCCGCGAACACCCCAAATTGTTTGTTGTTCAGCGAACGGGCGAACAGGCAATGTTCGAGTCGAACATGAGTTTGACTCGAACTCGAAGCTCATCCCTAATCTTGAGCACGCAAACATATATATTAGGATGCTATCCATTTATTTTAGCTCAGCATTTAACACAGTAGTTCCTGACAAATTATGACTCAGCCCCCCTCTCTTCCTGGCAAACTCTCACGAGAGTGAGAGAGAGAGAGCTGTGCATGATGCCATAAGCCTAGGCTTTATACCAGACAAGAAAAAGGAAGTGGGCTGTATAAAGTATTTACTGGCAGAAAAAAAAAATTTACTATCCAAAGTTAAAACAAGGACAGAGGATTTAATAGATGGAAAGATAAAAAAATTACTGAAATGCAGCTTTAAGATCTTATCTTATCTATCTTATCCAAGTGCAGTTAAACATGCTTTTGTAAATATTGCTGCACTTCCGTAGAGTTCTAAACACAAGGATCCTTCCCTATGAAAGTGTCACACAGTTTTCTGAACAGAAATGCCTGCTACACTGTTATCTTACACAGCATAATCAGACAGGGACTTTCCAAAAAGCTGATGTTTTAGCATATGTTAACATTTGTATATGTGCATTCTGTTGCTTAATAAATAGTAAAACGCTTCTTGGTTGTCTTTCAAGTGCGAAGTAGAGCAGCTGGCAAGAGGGAGAGAATTGGCACTGGTGAAGGGCATAACAGTTTGGCAAGATGTTTACTTTTGAACTTGTTAAAAGGTGTAGGAAGACTACAAACAATCTGATCTTTTTGTTCACTCACAAAAGACGCATGGAGAGTTAGAATAATTACTGCTTTTATAAAGGTTCAAGTAAAAATGATTGTGCTACGAAAACAGACATTTATGAAAAATAATTCAAGTGAAGGTTTGTAAATAGCCACAAAAGCAAGGAAATCCTTTGGGGGAAATTACAAATTCATATTTTAGGTGTACCTAACATCAGAGTTTTTTTTAATGTTAAAGAACAAATACGATTTAAAAAAAAATCCAGCTGCTTTCCTAGTAACCCTTTCCTAGCCTCTTAACCTACAGTACTTTATGCTCTACCCCCCCCCCCCCATTCAAGTGCATAATTAATGTGTATTGTGGAGGTTAGCTCAAGTGAGGATCAGCCTTCCTGGGAAAAAGGCAGGTCTTTCTTAAAAATTCTGACTTGTCGCCAGTTTTATTTAGGGTTGCAAACAAAACAAAGAGAACAAACCAGAAAATAAATCCTTACCATTTAGGCAACTCTATGACATGTGAGGGGCAAAACTCGGCTCAGATTCCACATTGCCAAATGGCCTGGATAATGTAGAGCAGATTCCACTTTAGTTTTCCACATGCGAGGGGAAATATACCATCCCTTAATCATCCTCGCCTTTCATTATGTCAGAGTATACAGTATATCACAGCCTCCAAGGTGTAATTATCCACCATACAGAACATTTCTTAATACTACTTATACACAGCTCCACAGTAGTTCCTTATTAAACTTGAACCGAGCCTTGCTCCTACACTAGCCTCCTCCCTAGCCCATTTCCCTAGCCTTTAAACAAACTATGAGCTTCCCCCAGTCCTACATTATTCCAAGGGTTCTATATTAGATTAGGTTTGTGTGATGAACATCACTTGAATTTAACCCAGACACATTTGGCTCATCACCAGCTCCTGGCCCAAGCAAGCTCTCTTTTCTTATTTTGACATTTTAGAATTGTCTTTCCCAATCTCACTATGTCTGTCAAACCTGTAGAGTGAAGTCTTCTTTATTTTAAACATAGAAAAGTGATGGCAGAAAAAATACCGAGTAGTCCATCAAGTCTGGCTTTTTTTTTTTTTCGTTAACTTTTTTGTCTGAGTATAGATCTACATACAACTGCCCTCCTGAACCTCATTCACCTCTTGATGTATTTAAAGGTTTCAATCATGTCTCCCCTCTCCCTTTTTTCATCCAGACTGTAAATATTAAGTTCCTGAAGTCACTCTCGATATGTTCTATTCCCCCAAACTTTCACCATTTTTGTCACCCATCTCTGGACTCATTCTATCTTATCAATATATTTTTGTAAGTGAGGTCTCCAGAACTGGACATAGTATTCAAAATTAGGTCTCACAAAAGATCTATATAGGGGAATCAGAACCTCCTCATTCCTGCTGGTGATCCCTCTAGAATCCTAGAATTATATTTGTTTTTCCCACTGCCTGGTCACACTGTTTGCTCATTTTGCAATCATCTGAAATGTACCCCCAAATATTTTTCCTCTGTAGTGCTGGCCAACACTGTACCCCCAATGTTTCTTACTTTGACCACTGTCAACCTGTGTTTGAAGCTGGGATCTTGTTAGGTGCAAATCACGCAAGCTCTCACGTGTTCAAGTGATTGTAAAGGTCCTTTTTTTTAAATAACAAACATGCTATACTTGCCTGCTCTGCAATGGGTTTGTTTTGCACAGAGCAGCCTAATCCTTCTCCTCCTGTCTTCCGAGTACCCCCCCAACAAGCCACTTGCTAGGTGGGGTACTTGTGCTTACTCATTCCAGAGCCACACTGTGTGCGTCTATTGACAAAACAGTGTGGCTCAGCCCCTACCTCTACTCCCTCAACTAGTAGTAGAGTCTAGTAAAGGCACAGCACTGGATCGAGATTGGGCTTAGGTAAGTATTTAGGGGGCCGGGGGAGCTGCACCTAAGAGGTTTTTTTTACCATAATGCAAAAAATGCATTAAGGTAAAAAAAAAAACTTTAACCTTTACAATCACTTTAACTCCTACAAACTCGGTTCTGGATTTGACAGTGTTTCCAAGCGCTTTTTGATGTTGAAGAAAACTGTACTCATGGACACTTTTCTATATATTTCCCTTTATATTTTTCAATTTTTGGCAATATTAATTAAAAAAATTAAAAAAATAAAAACTGCTGGCAAAGTGACATCTACAGTACTTTTGTATCATATGAAGTTATTCATTGGACATAAAATACTTAAATAAAAAAAATAAAAAAAATGGAAAATGGTTGTGTTCTAAAACATATGACTGAGTGTGTATTTGGGGCTTGCACCCTTTTCTCACTATATTGGTTTTCGTGTCCCAAGTTAAAGATTTGCTTTCCAATCTGGCATCTTTTTGAGGAGGTGTATACTATAATTACTAGTTTTGTTAAAATAAAGAAGTGTTAAAACATTTTTTAAGAGTTTACCTTTTATTGGACTTAAGCCAGGAGAACACAATTGCCTGAGTTAACTGAGCAAAGTGCCAGTGAAGCATATTTCTAGATGTTGGCTTGCCTCTAATGGCTTACCTTTTTCTAAAATTTTGCTTTTGGAACTCACCTCATGTTTTTCTGATCTGTTGTTGGTAGATTAATCAGTTTGTCTCAATTTGAAGCTGTTGTGTGGCTTAGAAAACCAATTATTGACGAGGAACTACATTCATTATTATCAGATATGCAGGAGCATTGCTTTCATTCTGTGTCAGCTTCAATTATTCAGCTAGCACACAAGAGTACGGTATTACTGAACCTAAATGAGACTGATACAGTACTGGCCAGGTATCTGTAAGTTTATACATCAAAATATTTAGTCAGTGTAAAGAATTATGGGACTTGCAGCCAACAGTGAATGTGGTGCCGACTATTCTCAGCCTTTTCAATGAATTTTAAAATGTGTGACAACCAATTTTTTTTTTAACTAGGCAGATTTGAACAAGCATTTATACAGGGCTTCCACTGGCTGATGTAATAAACATGCAAGTATTACTTGCCCTAACCTCATAATCTACTGATGACATGTATTTTCAAATGCAGCATGCATTACAGATGTGCTGCAGAATTTTGAAAATGTATATCTACAGTTGCATGTGTAAAACAGCACATATATTAAACAGGAATGCAAAGGAAAAAGGAAAGAATGGCAAGGAGAGAATCTGACAGTTCCATGAAATTAAATGTCTAATCTTTCAATATATTGGAGAAGGGCATGTATGGGCAGAATTAGTTACAGCACCTGTAATGAAGAAGATGATAAAAACAATTATAATTTTGGTTTACACAGTGCAGTCTTCTTTTTGAAGCACTTGAGATTCATGCTGTTACTGTACATAAATACATAGTCTGGTTGAAAAAAGTCACTAGGCCTTCTAGTTCAACCAATAAAAGGAATATATATATATATTCCTTTGTTTCCTTCTAAAATTCTGCAGCACTTCTGTAATGCATGCTGCATTTGAAAATACATGTCATTAGTATATTATGAGGTTAGGGCAAGCAATACTTGCATAATTCTTTACACTGACTAAATATTTTGATGTATAAACTTTCAAATACCAGGCCAGTACTGTATCAGTCTTATTTAGATTCAGTAATACCGTGCTCTTGTGTATAGATATATATATATATATCTATACAGTGCTCAGCAGTGCTCAAAAAGTAAGATTTTAATCAATATCTCAATGAACACAAGAACAATTGCCAAAAGTTTGACAGCATCTTTTTTTATAGAACATTTGTGTAGCGCCCACCCCATTTAGGGGTGCTATATACCCCAAATTTAGGGGGCTGGTCTGAGATAATAGTTAGGCTCAGACCGTTCTCAATTTATAGGTTGTGCTGTTTATTTCCTGGATGGTATACTGGTGTGCAGTTCCCTGTGGCCTGTAGGTGGCACTGCCATAATGGGTCAGGGTTGAACCACTGGTATTAGTGCTGTGCCTTGGGTGTCCTCTCTCGGCAGCGGTACGGTGGGTGTGGTCGACCTGCTGTGCATGCCGGGAGAGGATACATAAGGGGCAGACGCCGCCTGGGGAGGAGTTTCGTTCCAGAGTCGGAGTCCTGGTGCGTGGCGCTTGGTCCTCCAGGCCATGGGGCCACGTGTGCATCAGTCCCAGGCACCTTTAGTCCTGGGGCTGCATCTTCAACACTGGGCCCAGCACCTTTAGCTGGAGCCTGCTTCGAGGAGGAGAAGTCCCAGGTTGTCTCTCGCGAGGGAGCCCGCTTCTAAGAGGAGGAGGCCGGGGGAGGACCTTTCTGACGGACCGGTGAGAGTTCACGGTGAAGGAAGGGGCCCGGTAACTCTCTGGAGGGATTTCTCCTATTCACCAAGAGCCTAGTAATGTGATGCTGCTGGCACCTGTCCTTAAGTACCAGAAGATAAGAGGTTCGGGGTCTGATAGATTCTGTGGCAGAGAGTCTCCCGATCGCATCTAGGAAAGAACTTGATCAAATGTCTGAGCATCACTTCGGCTGCTAGGATCCACTTGTAGGAGACTATCCGGGTGAGCTAAACCTACTCAGTGATAGAGTAGTGATTGTGCTATCCATTGTGCCTGGACTAACCTCCCAAACCTTGCTGTCCTGTCTCTCTTCCACTCTTTACCTGTCTGCTGAACATTGAGAAAATAAACTTAACGTTGGAGTTTAAAGTGGTGTGGACATTGGAATTACTGGGGGGAATACAGAGACTTGTCCCTATATCCTAGGAGACGAGAACCAACTGATGGAAGAACCTAGCTGTGGGACCCAAATAACACCGCTTAACCTCCTCATCCAGGAGGGTACGGCATATAGTACGGTGTGCCTTTTTCCTGCAATTTAGCCAAAGCAAGGGAAAAGGGTCCGTGTGCTACATTTGTTTAGCTCATTAAATGAAAGTAAGGTTAATAATATAACTTAGATTACACAATCTTCAGTTTTACTCAAATTAGTTGATGCAAAAAATGAATAAACTAAAAAAAGAAAAAAACTGCCAGATCACTCCTTCCCCTTCTGGTCATGTATCCAATTAAGACACTTTCTGGACAAACCCTTATTACGTCATGAATATTCTAGACAACCTACACCATTCGAAGCTTTATGCACAAGAAAAAAGCCGCAAAGACACCTGATCTCTGACATATACACTATCTTGTTCTCTGATATCATTCCCAAATCCAACACAGCTAGCCGGAAGTGGGAAAGAGAACTTGCGATAGACCTTTCAGATGAAGACTGGGAAAACATTTTCTCTTGTATATGTAAGGGGACAATCAACGTCTCTACACAAGAAAATGGCTTTAAGGTCTTTTCTAGATGGTACAAAACCCCCCTCAAACTTCACAAAATATCCCCTGCTATCCTCCCAAACTGCTGGCGATGCTCAGACAAGGAAGGGTCACTTCTACACATATGGTGGTCCTGTCCTATAATCCAACCCTTCTGGACAAAAGTACACCGCCTTATTACACAGATCACCACCTACTCGATCGACTTCTCTCTGGCCCAAATGCTCCTACATTATTCTTCTATTCCTCACAAAGATTACAAGCATTCCCTTACCCTCCACTTAGTCAATAGTGATGTCGCGAACATAAAATTTTCCGTTCGCGAACGGCGAACTCGAATTTCCGCAAATGTTCGCGAACGGGCGAACCGGGCGAACCGCCATAGACTTCAATAGGCAGGCAAATTTTAAAACCCACAGGGACTCTTTCTGGCCACAATAGTGATGGAAAAGTTGTTTCAAGGGGACTAACACCTGGACTATGGCATGCCGGAGGGGTATCCATGGCAAAACTCCCATGGAAAATTACGTAGTTGACGCAGAGTCAGGTTTTAATCCATAAAGGGCATAAATCACCTAACATTCCTAAATTGTTTGGAATAACGTGCTTTAAAACATCAGGTATGATGCTGTATCGATCAGGTTACGCCTGCTTCAGTGACAGACCAAACTCTGACAGACCAAACTCCCCATTTAACGCACCGCAAACAACCGCAAACAGTCCATTTGCACAACCGCAAGGCTTTAATGATCACCTTAGATGATCACAAAGAAAATTAATGTTTTTTCTATGCAAAATTATCCAGCCGATCACTTTTGGTCTGTTCACAATGAAGCAACGACCTATTATCTGGGGTGTGCCAACATTGCCATTGCCAACACACTCATAGAGGTGGTCGCTTCATTGTGATACGCAAGCCCCTTCACCAGTCACCACAACAAGGTAACGATCACGAAGGGGAATTGACACATGTATGTGCTTTTTTTTTTGTTTTGTTTTTGCAGCCACAGTGCAGCACCAGAGGCCAGAAAAATTAGGCATGTACACATGCCTGAAAAATTAGGTATTGTTGCAGCCGCTGCTGTAGCAGCGGCCAGAAAAATTGATGTTTTCCAGGCAGAAAGTGCCCTAAAACATTGCGGCTTTGTCATGGATATGCACTTATGTCTGTCTGCCATCTTACCTTTCCTCCTCATGTGTTCATCTTAGAGGCCAGACCCCTTCACCTGGCTTCCTTTATAATCTCCTCCCAGCTTACTCCACCCCAGACCCTATCACAGAACACTATATTAACCTGTGCACTGCAAGCCTGCTTTGCTGATCAACGTGTTTGTTAAGCATTGTGTGTTTGGGTTCCTGCCTGCCGTGTGCTACGTCTGTCTCTCTGTTACGATATTGGCTTGTTCCTGACTATCCCTGTCTGCTTGTGACCCTTGACCTTCGGCTTGCCCTTCGTTTATCCTTGTCTGCTTGTGACCCTTGACCTTCGGCTTGTCCTTTGCTATTTTTGTATCCTGTGCTGCTGCTTCCCCTCTTTCCCCCTTACCCTACGGGGCGTGAGCTAGGAGACTCTAGGGGCCGCGACCTGGACCTAGCTGCAGCGCAAAATCCTCACCACTAGAGGCTCTGGTGAAGACCTGCTGGGTCTTAGACTCCGCGCCCTGAGGAATCTCGGCTCTAGCTTGGTGTGGATTCCGGTTGTGCTCCTCTGGTCCCGCTTTCCACAACCACCCAGTTTCCTATCCACAGCAGTCAGCCATAGGGTTCACTATCTTGTGGTGCACTCCTGTCCTCCTACGGTGTGCATCTGTCATCTGGCCACAGGTGACCTGACAGGCTTGAACCCTAGTTGGTGGCGGATAAGTTACGCAAGTCATCCGGCATTCAGAGATAAAATACAGCAGCGTGTGGACCATTTTTAGCCCTAGGCAGCTCATCTCATCAGGCCTTTTTTAGTCAAATGTATCGCCCACTGTCAGTCCCTTCGGGATCCATGCCTCATTCATCTTAATAAAGGTGAGGTAATCTAGACTTTTTTGACCTAGGCGACTTCTCTTCTCAGTGACAATACCTCCTGCTGCACTGAAGGTCCTTTCTGAAAGGACACTTGAAGCGGGGCAGGCCAGAAGTTCTGTCACCAATTGGGATAGCTCAGGCCACAGGTCAAGCCTGCACACCCAGTAGTCAAGGGGTTCATCGCTCCTCAGAGTGTCGATATATGCAGTTAAGGCGAGGTAGTCTGCTACCTGTCGGTCGAGTCGTTCTCTGAGGGTGGACCCCGAAGGGCTGTGGCGATGCGTAGGACTTAAAAAGCTCTGCATGTCCTCAATCAACAACACGTCTGTAAAGCGTCCTGTCCTTGCCGGCGTAGTCGTGGTAGGAGGAGGATTACTTTCACCTCTTCCCCTGTTAGATTCCCGTTGTGCTGTGACATCACCCTTATACGCTGTGTAAAGCATACTTTTTAATTTATTTTGGAACTGCTGCATCCTTTCCGACTTCCGGTAATTCGGTAACATTTCAGGCACTTTCTGCTTATACCGGGGGTCTAGTAGCATGGCCACTCTGTACAGGTCATTCTCCTTCAGCCTTTTTATACAAGGGTCCCTCAACAGGCATGACAGCATGAAAGACCCCATTTGCGCAAGGTTGGATGCCGAGCTACTCATGTCCCGTTCCTCGTCCTCACTGATCTCACTGAAGGTCTGTTCTTCCCACCAGCCACGTACAACACCACGGGTACCAGATAGGTGACAACGAGCACCCTGGGATGCATGCTGTGGTTGGTCTTCCTCCTCCTCCTCAAAGCCACATTCCTCCTCTGACTCCTCTTCCTCAGACTCCTCTTCCAGCGTTGCCGCAGGTCCAGCAAGCGATGCTGATAAGGCTGTTTCTGGTGGTGATGGTGACCACAACTCTTCCTCTTCCTCTTCACACTCATCTACGGCCTGATCCAGCACTCTTCGCAGGGCACGCTCCAGGAAGAAAACAAATGGGATGATGTCGCTGATGGTGCATTCAGTGCGACTGACTAGGTTTGTCACCTCCTCAAAAGGACGCATGAGCCTACAGGCATTGCGCATGAGCGTCCAGTAACGTGGCAAAAAAATTCCCAGCTGCGCAGAGGCTGTCCTAGCACCCCGGTCATACAAATACTCGTTGACGGATTTTTCTTGTTGGAGCAGGCGGTCGAACATTAGGAGTGTTGAACTCCAACGTGTCGGGCTGTCGCAAATCAAGCGCCTCACTGGCATGTTGTTTCGCCGCTGGATATCTGAAAAGTGCGCCATGGCCGTGTAGGAACACCTGAAATGGCCACACACCTTCCTGGCCTGCTTGAGGACGTCCTGTAAGTCTGGGTACTTATGCACAAAGCGTTGTACAATCAGATTCAACACATGTGCCATGCACGGCACATCTGTCAACTTGCCCAAATTCAATGCCTCCAACAAATTGCTTCCGTTGTCACACACCACTTTGCCGATCTCCAGTTGGTGCGGAGTCAGCCACTGATCCACCTGTGCGTTCAGGGCGGACAGGAGTGATGGTCCGGTGTGACTCTCTGCTTTCAGGCAAGTCAACCCCAAGACACTGTTGTATCCGGGATGTGGAATAGCCCCTGGGGAGCTGGGGGGGTGCAGTTGATGTGGAGCAAGACGCAGCAGCAGAAGAGGACTCAGCCGAGGAGGTTATAGAAGAGGATGGAGTAGGAGGAGTAGAGGAGGTTGCAGCAGGCCTGCCTGCAAGTCATGGCGGTGTCACCACCAACTCCTCTGCAGAGCCACACATTACATGCTTGGCAGCCGTCAGCAGGTTTACCCAATGCGCAGTGTAGGTGATATACCTGCCCTGACCATGCTTTGCAGACCAGGTATCAGTGGTCAGATGGACCCTTGCCCCAACACTGTGTGCCAGACATGCCATGACTTCCTTTTGCACAATAGAGTACAGGTTGGGGATTGCCTTTTGTGAAAAGAAATTTCGGCCGGGTACCTTCCACTGCGGTGTCCCAATAGCTACAAATTTTTTGAAGGCCTCAGACTCTACCAGCTTGTATGGTAAAAGCTGGCGGGCTAAGAGTTCCGACAAGCCAGCTATCAGACGCCGGGCAAGGGGGTGACTCTGTGACATTGGCTTCTTACGCTCAAACATGTCCTTGACAGACACCTGACTGTGGGCAGATGAGCAGGAACTGCTCAAGGCGAGAGACGGAGTGGCGGATGGTTGAGAGGGGGCAAGGAGGACAGCAGTGGTTGACGTGGCTGAAGATGCTGGACCAGGAGGAGGATGGTGGCTTTGAGCTTGTGTGCTGCTTGTACTCGTCATCATGTGTTGATCCCATAGGCATTTGTGATGTGCGATCATGTGCCTTCGCAAAGCAGTTGTACCTAAGTGGGTGTTGGATTTCCCACGACTCAGTTTCTTTTGGCACAGGTAGAAAATGGCATCGCTGTTATCAGAGGCAGACACACAAAAAAAAATGCCACACTGCTGAGCTTTGCAATGACGGCATTCTGGTGGTGGCAACAGCATGCGTTGATTGGCGTGCTGTCTGGCTGACCCCGGGCGCCGATACATGCCGTCTGATTGTGCCACTAGCTCCTTGCGACAACCTCCCCCTGCTTCCAACTCGTCTCCTCGTCGTCTCTGTCTCCCCATCTGAACTTTCCCCCTGTTCTTCTTCTCTTCGAGCGGGCACCCACGTGACATCCACGGACACATCATCATCATCAACCGCTTCACTTGTATCTGACAACTCAGCAAAGGAAGCAGCAGCGGGTACATCATCATCATCATCACACCGTACGTCCATGTGTGTAATGCTGCCTGACTGAGACATATCCTTTTTATCTACATCCTCTGGCAATAATGGTTGCGCATCAGTCATTTCTTCCAACTCATGTGTAAATAACTCCTCTGACAGATCAAGTGAAGCAGCTGTGGTGCTAGTGTTGGTGGTGGCGGCAGGCGGGCGAGTGGTAACTTGAGAGGTGCCCGAAGCTGAGCTGGAGGAGGATGGTGCGTCAAGGTTCCGAGCGGAAGCTGTAGAAGATTGGGTGTCCTGTGTTAGCCAGTCAACTATGTCCTCAGAACTTTTCAAGTTCAGGTTACGTGGCCTCTGAACACTGGGCATTATTCTAGGGCCAAAGGGAATCACAGCACCACGACGGCCCCTGCCTGGGTGGCCTGCCTCTGCCTGTCATTTTTTTAGATTAGTTTAGTTGTACTATGCGTGCAAGCTACTGTGACACCAGATATGAGTGGCACTGTGCACTGGCAGAAGTTGGCAGAGTAGACGCTGTAGGCCTGACACACACGCTGGCAGGCAACTGACTGCTATTCTATTGCAGTCAAAATTGTTGTTATTTTTTTAAATGCAATCTACTGTGACACAAAATATATGAGTGCTGGCACTGGGCAAGTGGGCACAGTATACGCTGTGAGCCTGACACACACACGCTGGCAGGCAACTGCAATTAGATTACAGAGGAAAAAAAAAAGCAGACTGATGTACTAGCCCTAAAAAGGGCTTTTTGGGGTGCTGTCAGGACGCTGTCCTTACAGCAGAGATCAGATGAGTCTTTCAGGACTGGAGTGGACACTGAATACACACACGCTGGCAGGCAACTGCAATTAGATTACAGAGGAAAAAAAAAAAGCAGACTGATGTACTAGCCCTAAAAAGGGCTTTTTGGGGTGCTGTCAGGATGCTGTCCTTACAGCAGAGATCAGATGAGTCTTTCAGGACTGGAGTGGACACTGAATACACACACGCTGGCAGGCAACTGCAATTAGATTACAGAGGGAAAAAAAAAGCAGACTGATGTACTAGCCCTAAAAAGGGCTTTTTGGGGTTCTGTCAGGACGTTGTCCTTACAGCAGAGATCAGATGAGTCTTTCAGGATTGGAGTGGACACTGAATACACACACGCTGGCAGGCAACTGCAATTAGATTACAGAGGAAAAAAAAAAAGCAGACTGATGTACCAGCCCTAAAAAGTGCTTTTTGGGGTGCTGTCAGGACGCTGTCCTTACAGCAGAGATCAGATAAGTCTTTCAGGACTGGAGTGGACACTGAATACACACACGCTGGCAGGCAACTGCAATTAGATTACAGAGGAAAAAAAAAAAAGAAGCAGACTGATGTACTAGCCCTAAAAAGGGCTTTTTGGGGTGCTGTCAGGACGCTGTCCTTACAGCAGAGATCAGATGAGTCTTTCAGGACTGGAGTGGACACTGAATACACTGGCCTAGCTATAGATTTCCCTATTAAATCAGCAGCAGCTACACTGTCCCTCCTCTCACTAAGACTGCAGCTTCCGAATGAATCTAAAATGGATGCTGTCCAGGAGGTGGGAGGGTCTGGGAGGGAGGGTATGCTGCTGATTGGCTGGAATGTTTCTGCTGACTGTGAGGTACAGGGTCAAAGTTTGCTCAATGATGATGAATAGGGGGCGGACCGAACATCGCATATGTTTGCCTGCCGCGGCGAACGCGAACAAGCTATGTTCGCCGGGAACTATTCGCCGGCGAATAGTTCGGGACATCTCTATTAGTCAACGCAGCCAAAATGACTATACCAGCAAAGTGGAAATCACCCAACCCGCCAACAATAGTGGATTGGTTCCGGCGCATAAACAAAACTGAGGAAATGGAGGCTCTAGTACATCAAGCCAACGAGACATCTTCCAAGTTTCGGAAAATATGGTCTTGCTGGCAACACTTCAAAAAAAACAACGATTATTCTCAAATACTGATTCATTGAAGGTTGTTCATTCGTTTTTATCAGATCGGAGGAGGAGGAAGGAACCTCCCCCCATCTCTCTCCTCTCTTCCACCTTGACCTTCCTCTCTCTCTACCACTGAACGATGCCCTACAAATCCTATTTTCCCCAGAGAGCATTTACCTAACTATATACTACTCCACCCCCCCCACACCCACAATCCCTCTTTATGACCCACCCCTACCCCATATAAAACATTTCCCATCACCCCCCATACCCCCTAAAGTATGTAGCAAATACTCCTCATTGTCTTGCCCGAACAACTTAAACGTAAACTAGGCCTTCCAGACTCTCCTCCCTCCGTACTGGTTGCTAGAGGTCCGGCGACCACATCCATACGGATCACAGAAATTTTTTGAGACTCCAGGCTGATTATCACTGCTACTATCACATACTAGACAAACCACACTGAAATATACGCTTATAACATGTCCACGTACAATTAACACATGCCCTTTGCGATTGGGTGTAGAACCAAACTCCTAGACGACACAGACTTACTGACCCAAACATTAAAATATGAATTCAAGTTTCAAGTTAACTGTGATGCTCTTTATTCTTCGGTACACCTTGATTTAAACACAATGGAAAGAAGTAGTATCAGAATTGCTTACTACTGTGGTAACAAGAGAACATTGCAATCTCAGCGTAACTTTTTTTTTTTTTATTATATTCTCTTTATTAATTTTCTTGCATATTCAAATTAACATTGTACATGCGTATGTGTGCTTATTTTTCACAACAATAAACTAGCAAAATATTATCAGTGTAAGTTTCACTCTGTTAACCCTCATCCCTCCCTCCTTCCCCCCTCCCCCTTTACTGTTTCTCATATTAGGTTTTTTTCCTATTTTCCTTTCTTCCATTTTTACACCTTATTCAAAGTTTATTTTTGTTTTCATTTATTTTCCTTGTGCCATTTTTCTTACTCTCTTTCCCTCTCACTCTCCGCTTTACAGGGATATCCCTATTTTTTCCAACCACGGGTTCCACACCTTTTCAAACTCTCTTGTCTTCCCTCTCTTAATATATACTACCCTCTCCTTCCATATTGTTGCGGTAACTATGTTAGCCCATTCTCTCACTGAGGGGGGGTCTTCTGCCTGCCATCTTTGCGCTATCAATTTTCTAGCGTGAAAAAGGCATCTAAGCACTGCTTTTGTTATACTGGTCGCTCTGCTTGTTCCCTCCCCTAGTCCCAGGATACACATTCTAGGGTCCATTTCTATTGTTGTCCTATATGTCCTATTTATGCTGTCCAGTACCCCTGTCCAATACCTAAATAATTTCGGGCACCTCCATAGCATGTGTATCAGGTCCCCTGTGTCCTGACATCTGGGACAACCTGCATCTGCTCTCCACCCAAAATCAAACAGACTTTTTGGTGTATAGTATGTCCTATGTAATAGCATTAAGAATGAAAATTTCTGGGCCGGTGAAACAGATACAAGGTGTCCACTCTCTAGTATCTTTTTCCATTGCCCCCCGGATATGGGCCCCAGATCTTCCTCCCATTTCCCTCTGCTTTTGAGATGTTCAGGAGCTGTAATACTTCCTTTACATAAGTGTGGGTATATTTCGGATATACGGCCCCCAGTCTCACTCTGATTGCCCAATCTCTGTAAGATAGGGGATTTATGCCAGGTTGGTCCCTGTCTATCAAACTGCATATTTAATGCGTGTCTAATTTGCAAATATCTGTTAAAATGTATGTTTGGGGACATCATATTCCTCTCTAAGTGTAGCAAAAGTTTTTAGGATTTCTCCCTCATACAGCTGGGCCAACCTAGTTATCCCCTTCCCTTCCCATTCCTTAATTTTCCCCATCGGCTCCAACTCCTGAAGATTCCTATTATCCCAAAGCGGTGTATATTCTGTCTCTCCTTCTAATCCCCCTATTGCTTTCACAGCTCAACTTTGGTATGTAATCACCCAGTATGTTCAACTGTTCTTAACATTCCCTCTCAGAAGTTAGAAACTGCCTGTTTGTACCCCTCTGTATAGTTTTTTTTTTACATGGCTATATTACTGTGACTGTAACTAAACAGACTTTTGTATTGCTTCATTTTGGGGGAAAAAAAACAACTACATCTAGTATTTTGTATGACCTCTATGATTTGTAAGGACTGCACCAAGCCTTTTAGGCATGGAATGAACAAGTAGGTGACATATTGCAACATCTATCTTTTTCCATTCTTCAAGAACGACCTCTTTTAAAGCCTGGATGCTGGATGGAGAATAATGCCTAACTTGTCTCTTCAGAATTTCCCATAGGTGTTTGATTGGGTTCAGATCAGGGGACAAACTTGGCCACGTGTGTGCGATCGAGTGTGGTCGGCGGCGTTCGCAACTGGGCGCATCAGGTGCCCCGCCGTACAGCGGGCGCGTGCGTCCTCTGGCGGCTCTTAAAGGAAACCCTGTACGGGTAAGGGGTTTCACGCAGGGGAGCCTTTCTGCCCCCATAAATAGACATGAGCCGGTCGGGAACCAGTTAATTAGGATTTTGTTGGCTAAAATTTAGCTTTGCTCCTAAGACTTTCTTTGGGGTGTATTCATTTTTGCAACATTGTCTTGAATGAATTTGTTAGGAAAAATACTTTGTGTATGCAAATGAACAAATCTTGGTTGCAATCAATGGCCCATATTTTTGTGGGAGTATTTTGTAGTATAGTGTCTCATAGAAAATGTTGATTCTGAAAGGAAATTAAAGGTTTTCTGACAAATCTGTTGGGGTGTACTCATTTATGCTGAGCACTGTATATACAATACTATATTCACAGTTTATCCAGAGGAAGCCCAAAAAAAAAAGAAGCATGATCCAATTTGCTCCAGCAGGGGAAACAATTCCTTCCTGATCCCACAAGAGGCAATCAAATATTCCCTGGATCAACACCAAGTTCACTATATGGACCACTTATGTATTTTTACATATTGATCATATCCCCCCTTAATCTCCCCTTCTCAAGAGCTGTAACGTATGCATTTAAACGCATGCAAATGCATGATTTAACTTACAATGAGTCTAAAGGGTGCTTATATCTCTGCACCACAGTGAAGTACTTTTTTTTTTCATTCCGTTTATTCCTTTTGTGTTAAATGGGCCATCAAAGTTTATGGTAATGAGCAAAAAGGCATGATATATGTGTTTAACAAGTTTTTAATGCATTTTGATGCATTTTCAATACCTAGGTCAAGCCCACCCTTGGATCCTTCCTGGCAACTTACCAGAGAAAATGGCTGAAGGACACTTGGACTTTAGAAATGTTAATCAGGACGGTGCAAGGCTTGTCCCTGCTGTATAATCCTTTCCACAGGCATTATAAAGAGAGAAAAAAGTTAGACTTGGGAAACTATTGGATGCAATATCTTTACAGATTTGCAGAGTATATGGCACTTCCTTTCTCTTTGAAATAAAAGGTAATTTTTTTTCTGTTGATTTTATTATGCCAGTTCATGTCCAGTTATCTTTGCTCCCTGCATTTTGGTTATGGTATGGTATTATTGTCTGTACATTTTTTTTTCAACCAGAACGTTTTACCTTTGGGCTGTCCCTTTACCTGCATGCATTAGGTTGCTCTATGTATGTGCCCTTTTTAATATATGTTGCAAATTCCTACATCTAAATATACTTGCAAAGTGACACCTTTTCCCTATTGATTTGCTGTGTATGGTCTGTAGTTACACTGAAGGAAAGGTGAGAGTAGAATAAGCCCCATCTTTCATGTCAATGTGCATAGTAACATACTACCGCAATATCAGAGGAAGCAAAAATAAACCCTAGCATTGTTTTTCAGTGGCAATAATATTATCCGATCACCCTTATTCCTGGCCAATAAGAACAATATTAAATGCCCTTCATTGATGGACAGCATTTTGTTAATAATTGCCGCAATTGTCGTACAGTGTATACTTATTGACCATATGCTCCAGCGCTGCTTCCTCTTTCCCCTTAAGGCAGAGACAATATTTTTTACTGCTGTCCATATAAACAGTAACTCTTGGACACTTGGCACTTAGCAAGCATGCTTTTAACACATGGTAATCAGCATAGGTGGCAAATTGGCTGCTCCTACCAAATTATATGTGTGTGCGCTGCCAGGGATATTTTAGCTTTGTAGTCAGAGCCAGAATTAGCTTTATAGTGGTTGCAAAAAATATTGTATCCAGGGTGTAATAAATGAGTGATACATAGATAATCTTCCAAAAATGTTTATTCATAGACATTTTTCCAACATTTAATCAAACAGGACAATATGAATATTTTGCAGATCCATTAATCATCAGCAAACTCCCTCTAAATTACCCAGACAACACTTAAATGCTTTGGAGTTGCCATGGTAGCTTGTCAGCAGAGTAATCTGAAAACTTGTCACTGATTGCTTTCAATGTCTGTGAGGCAGACCAACTTCGGCCTCTGCAGGGAACATCACAGAGAGTCCTCAAACAGTAACCGGACTCTCTGTCTAATGTAGTTAGACAGGATGCATGTGGCCTTAACAGCCTTTGATGCATTTGGCAAGGAGAGGTTAATAGGTAAATGTGGATACAGCATTTGTTTGCCAATATTCTAAATCTGCATTCAACTGTACACAGTCTATAGTTGAGAACTCAACATTCAGGGTCTAAGAGGATAATGTTCTAGTGCAAATACTTTATCTCTCACAAATACCATTGGTAGACTTGGCTCACTGGTACTAGAAAGGTAACAGTTGGGTAGAAAGTGTATTTCTTTGCTTCTGTCAAAAGGTCAAGTAGGCGAAGATCCTTGAATTAGAATTCCTGCGATGCAATTTGATTTTGATGTAGCTGAAGCACTAATTAACATCATCCATACCCAGCAGTACTATTAAGAATTACTTCCTGCAATTTAATTTACTGCTGCTGCCTGGTGGCATTGATGTTATTTTCCATCTATTGCCCCAACACAATTAGGAAATTGACATTTTTTTCACAAAATAAAGAAACCTTTTCTTCACATCCCTGCATGGCTCATGACTGGTTTCTTCATCGCCTGGTTGCACCATATCCCACCGTACTGTAATACTACTGAGCAGGTCATTGACTTTTCAATCATAAAGTTGTAAAGAAAGCTTGACACAGATCGTCCTGTTAAAAGGAACCTACAATTAAAAGATTTTTACACATTTTTATCCTTGTTTTGATTTACAGTAGAATCTAAATTTGAATTGAAATAACTATGCACAATATAAGAAGCAGTGTAGGGAGGCCTACAGTGGGTCAGCAGATGGTGCCTGCACCAAGAATGTGCATGCAGGGGAGTTTTCCTTCACATGATCTCGTGTCTGCGCTGCAACACCATGTTTGAATTTGTACATTGACTCTGTTTAGATGTTATTTCAATATGCTGCTTACTAAAATCCTTTATTTTTCACAGTATTGAGTGCAGTTGGAGGCCTATGCATCCACAGGAAGACAACCATGACCACGGAGTCAGGGCACACGTGTTGAAGAAATTTGCTGCAAAGCCTCAAGTGAAATCCCAGCCTTCCAGTGAAGTTGGATTCATGTATATCAACCAGCACAAGGCCAATCTATACATGTTATCAGAGGGGAAATGGAAGTCAAGTGGCTTGGGATGTTGTTGCTGTCCTTAAGGGACCTAATAGAAAAAGTTCCCCAATCGTAAATTATCTCTGTTCTATAGTCAACAGAACAGAAAATATAATTTGCCATTTGTAAAATCTGCACAGGGTCACTAAACTGATCACACATCTGATCAAGGTCATTATAGGATTCACAATAAAATAACCCCTCTTAAATATAGAAGGCAACAAACTTCAACATCGCTAATATCAACTTCCTATCATTGCCGCACTATGCTTATCTTTAAGCTATCATGATCCTCCTACAAGGGAACAGCTTTCTGAAACAGGTTGTTTTGAAGATCCAGATGTAAAAATACAAACTCCAGAAGACCATCACTACCATCACTATAAAAAAAAACACAAAAATAAGAGGTAGGAGTCATACAGCTGCAATAATATCTTTTAATTCCCAGATACGATAATATATTAAAAAAATTTTTTATGTGTATTGGCATTCATTATTAGGTTGTAAGTAAAACCCCACAATCAGCACGTGCTAGTTATAGTGGGTTGTTGTGAGGACATATTTTGCAACAGAAAGGGATGAAAAAAAAAAAAAAGATCTGTATTGATAGCGAGGCTCAAGGACATGCTATAGAAAAATGATGGTCAGAGACTGTGGACCTAATTTATAATTAAAAACACAACTGGAGACATCACACAGAAGACAGGGAAAGAATGGGGACATGTCAGATAAAAATGTGTTTCTTACCTTCTAACAGTAATGCAGCATAGTCCACAAAGTTTTCCTTATGCTCATAAAGCTGATCATACAGGACCTAGAATTGGCCCCTCACCTCCCTGTTAGCGATGACAAGTTCACCCAATTCCTCCTCCTTGGTCTTCTATCTTCTGTATCCAGATATAGTGCAGTACATTTCAAAATCAGTATTTGATGTACAGTTTTGTGAGCCTTTGCCAGGCTTAAAAACCCATCACAATGGACACGGATAGGTGTGAATAGTCCCTAGATGATTAATCTTAATTTTCAGTCTTCATCTATTTTTCTTTCAAAATACCATCAGATAACAGCAGGATTAAATGTGCAAAGCAAAAATTATTTCACTAAAGCATGCTACAGCTCATGTATGTAAGATAATCAATTCTCAGTGGGTTCAGGTACCCTTCAAGGGACTGGTAAATGATAGGCTTGTGCAATTCGTTTCGTAACGAATCAAAATTTGTCCAAATTTAGCAACTTTCGGACATTCGGAAGCATTCGAATTTCCGAACAAAGCAATTAAGAAAAAAACCGAATCCGAAATAAATTATATCGCAAATAGCGAATGCCCGAATGTCTTCGGCATAATTAGTTATGAAAAAAGTTACGAATGTACGAATCCATTTGAAGCACAATAACACTCTGCTCTGCTCTCTGCTTCTCCCTCACCGTGCTGAACTCCCTCTCAAAATGGTGTACAGGGGCGGAGGCTATAGCCGCATGTAAAAAACTAAAGTAAAATACGAGATTTCGAATCGTTACAAATAACCGCTATGTATTTAGAAAAGTACAAATCCATTCGAAGCACATTAGGCATAATAGGCAGCGTCGTCGTGAGAAAGACGCGGAAAATTACGAATCAACAAACCCCAAAAAAGTTATGAAAGTAGTAGTTGTGTCCAGAATCAACGAAAAACAATGTACTCTACCGAAAGTACGAATTATAAATCAACTAAAAATAAGGCTTACATTAATACGAATCATTCCGATTCAACGAAAAATGTCGCTTGCGAAAATACGAATTCGTCCGAACACAAAAAATCCAGTCTAGCAAAATTACGAACGATTCCGAATCAACAGGACCGAAAAGAAACGAACCGAAACTAAACAAATTTTTCCATTGTGCACAAGTCTAGTAAATGATATTCCCCACACAATGATTATAAGAAGCATTGGTGTGTGAACAACAGAAAGAAAGCCCATTATAGCCATTGGTGTGCAAAATGAGATCACACATTATTGTGAGATGTCTAATTGCAGTATTCCCACTGTTCCATTGGCCTTTATGTCTGATCTTGTATTAGAGAGAGATGATATCCTGCAGATATTTTTGGAGACATATTTAGCATAGAGATACACAATAATCAAACTAAAAACAGTAATAATCAATATAACATTCAAAAATCTATGTAAAATCACATTTATGCCCATCTGTCAGACATTTGTTGTTTATTACCTCTTCTCTATGGAGTTCACTGGTCAGTGGTGTCATCAAGATAAAGTTGTTAGCATGTGGCGAAATTGGGGAACTGCATGCAGCCAACTGTAATAGCTCCCATGTGGATTAGCGCCATCTTGCAGGCAGAGGCTATACTAATATTTCACCAGGCCCCACACACAGAAGAATGTCCTATACCCTGCCAGTGACTCATTTCCACTGTCAACAGAGGAATTATTGTTGTACTGTATGGTTATTATTGTCCAGGCTTAAATCAAAGAGTAGAGTCACTGTACTACAAACAGGGCCCTGCATTCATCTGGTTCCATGACCAGCCCCTATGAGTATTCTGTACTGCAGTGGGCCCTATGATAAGGACCCTGCATCACAGTAGAGTGCCTCATGCCTTGTCGTCTCTATTTACAGAATCTCTGTCACTGGCCACCACCACTCCACACCAGTACTGGCTGCTGCTCCTTATTGTCACTCTTCCTCACAACCCCAAGTTAACTGCAATACACATGCTGTTAATTGCAAGGGTTACATTTGTATTAATACACTTCACTGTATAATCTGGAGGGTTAACTTAGACAGGTACTCTTAAATCTCCAGTTCTTTAAATACACTAGGAATACACTTCTAAAGTACACACTTGGTTCCTCTTTAAGAAAACATATTTTGTACTGTACATCTTCAATATAGTACAATGTGTTTACATGGACATCCCCTTCCATAAAGAGGGTTACATTAGCTATGGCTGTGCTTGGTGCTGTCCATACCTTATTGAAGAAAAGGCCACTCCGCAGAAAATGTCCATGATCCAACTTGTGGAATCCCTGAAGAAGTCCCAGTAAAGGGTAACTCTGGTCCAATAGCATTTTACATCCAAACACAGAATGTTCATGCTGTCTCTCCCCAAGTGCAGACTGCACAAGGTACCATCTCCCTTTCTATAAATCACCTCACAAAAGGGAAGTGAGTCACACATGGGAAGAGAAGACATATAACAAGACAGCAGCATTAAAGTGATTGTAAAGTAGTGTGTCCAGCCCCCCACTCCCTCATCACTGGATTTGATTGACCACAGCAGGTGCCAATTTCTCCCACTGATCTCACTAATTCCACTGAGGAGGGAGAAAAAGAGAAGCACCTCTGCTCTTGGGCACAGCGCTGGATCAAGATCAGGCTCAGGTTAGTATTTGGGGGAGCTGGTTAGGGGAAGTTGTTGACCAAGATTTGGTCATTATCAGGAAATTACATTAGTTTGATACAGACACCAATCAAAGCAAACATTCTGAATTCCACAGTGTTATTTTCCAGTACAGACCTGAATCTGGCTGGTGATTGTGGGCTAATAACAATTTTTACTGAAATTGTAACACATAGGTGCCCACCACTGGATCTACTTTCCATCCAACCTGAAAAAGCTTCCCTAGCTAGTGCCTACTTGCTTCTTTTGCAGTTGCTAACAGAAAACCCTTTGAGTAGCACAGAGCCACGAAGATAAATGGACACAGCTTTCTAACCCCAACGTTGTTGTTAAGCCCTGTACACACGATCGGATAACCTATGGATTTTCGTCCGATGGATTTGACCATCGGAAATCCGATGAAACTGTTTTTCATCAGTCTTGGCCACACACCATCAGTCAAAAAACCGACCGTTCCAAACGTGGTGACGTAAAACACTCCGATGAGCCGAGAAAAATGAAGTTTAATGCTTCTGAGCATGCGTCGACTTGATTCTGAGCATGCGTGGGTTTTTTAACCGATGGACTTGCCCATAGACGATCGCAAATTACCATCGGTTCTTGATCCATCGGAAAATTTTAAAACAAGTTCTATTTTTTCCATCCGATGGAAAAAAGACTGATGGGTACCATACACGATCGGTTTGTCTGATGAAAACCATCCATCGGACGGTTTTCATCAGTTAAACCGATCGTGTGTACGGGGCTTAACTTTGCCTTTCATCAACGTACTCGCATTTTTATATTCTGATTTTGCTATGTCTTCAATGCTCTGTAATTGGCTCCAATCATACAGAATACTATTCAATGTTGTCAGAAGGCCCAGCACAGGGTATTTAAGCCTTGAAAACAAATGTGTATTTCTATGTAAGCATGCATTTCACCCCAGTTTTACCTTTCCATAATACAATACTTCTGTTCACTATAACCGCTATTGCCAGCCTCCTAAAAATGCTGTTGCCTAGCTTTAAAGTTATGACTAATCGGTAGGTGTGTGTGTATTTA
Organism: Rana muscosa; assembly: GCA_029206835.1. NCBI lineage: Eukaryota > Metazoa > Chordata > Amphibia > Anura > Ranidae > Rana > Rana muscosa. The sequence goes on from CM055123.1 coordinate 168,245,382, forward strand.
TCTATCTATACACACATACAGTACACGGTACAGTGCATGCACTATACCATGTCCCTTAGTTAAGTACACATTGTTGTTGATTTACTAAAACTGAAGAGGACAAATCCTGGTACAGCTCTGTATAGAAACCAATCAGCTTCCAGGTATTTTGTCAGAGCTTAATTGAACAAGCTGAAGTTAGAAGCTGTTTGACTACCATACACAGCTGCACCAGATTTTGCACTCTCCAGTTTTAGTAAATCAACCCCATTGTGTTTTTTAATAAAGTATAATCAACCATTTATTGTAAACCTAAAAAAAAAATACTTAATAAGTACAGCCCAAAAGATTCCAGTCTTGCTCCAAAACTACCAGCATCAAAATCCTAGGAATAATAACTCAAAGTCCTACTTCTATGTTATTCAGATGTGTTTATGTTGTTGAGGAGGACCTGGAGGAATATTGGAATTCAGATAACAGCTTTAATCTGAACAAAGGGGCAAGAACCTCAATAGTCTTAGGGATTGAGGAATCGATATGGAGGATATGTAAAGCAATCAAAGTTGCAGCATTTGAAGGTATATTGCCTAAAGTCATGTAATACAATTTCTGGGTATGTAAGCAAACCATTACAAATGTTTTTACTTTTTATTTGCAAGGAGTTACATGTAGTAAAATACAGACTATTGAGTGTTTATCCCCCCGGAGGATTCTCCAAGAGAAGAAAAACAACTGCAGTGGTCCAGTAAATGAAAAAAGAAACCTTCCACTGTGCAGATGTGTTTACAACACACAAATGTTCATGATGCTTTCACTGCTATGCATTTTTTGATTAATCTCAAAGGGCTGTGATATTCAGTGCAAAGATGTGATCTAGCCATATAGCAAAGAATGAGACTGAGACTTGAAATCCAATAAAGAAAATGTGGGTAATTTACTATAGCGCCGCGGTGCTAATTAGCACAAATTGTCGCGAATTTGCGCTAATTAGCGCAAATCGCGGCAAATTTGCGCTTATTAGCGCTAAAACGGTATTCACTATAGCGCTGGAGAAAAAATACTTACCAAAATCGAATTTACTATAGCTCCCAGAATCCAAATAGCGCCCAAATCCTTACTCTACTAAAAACTGGAGTTGTGCACATGGAAATAATGTTTAGAGCATGATATAATTGCCTAAATGGTACTGAAATATGCGGTATATTATTTAAAGATAATCTGCTTTTAAACTGTGTGAAAAAGTGATTTCTACACTGAAATATCTTTAAAAGTCTGAGAAGTAAAAAAATGCCAGTTTTTGGACAACTATTTGCAAGCTAAACTGAGCATGCCCAGAGCTAATATAACTCAAATTTTAACTCAAGTGACTTTTTTCACAAGAGTTATAGTAAATACCGAATTGAGAGCTAATTAAAGAGCATGTTTTGGAAGTGAAAATCTGAGCTATTTTAGTCCAATGCAAGTTTTAGCCATTGATTCTAATGATACAATTGTAACTTTTACAAATAAATCCTTTTAATGTTGAGATGAAATGTATCTTTCTCTGAAATAAATTTTCCTTTGCAACAATGTTGCTTCTAATTAAAATATTTTGTTTTTAAAGAAAGCTAGAATGTGGAATGTTTTGATAAAATATATTTTTCTCTGTCACTTTCACTAGTTACTCTCCACCTCACACCAATCTTTACCCAGACTCGCATAAATGTCTTTACAAACCACAATCAATACTATTGCTGATGCAAATTTAAAATTAGTCACTTTTTTTATGCTTATTATTATTTCTAAATAATCAGAATTTGAGACCCAAAAATCTGATATGTGTTCCAACATAAGAAATAAAAATGTAATTCCCCAAAATTTGAGGGTAATATCACTATTCTAAACTCACCCCCCCAAAAAAACACCAAATTTCACAGAATAAATCAAGAAGAATAACTCTTGAGTAATGTAATTCCATCACATGTATGTCCAAAGAAATGCAGTATTTATGTGTATTTACGTGTAGGAGGATTCCACATGTGGCAGCTCTGTGGCTTAGAGGTTATAACTTCTGCTTACCATCCCTGAGTGTCTGGGTTCCAATCCCAAACATGCTGCTTCATGTAGACAAGTTGTCTCAAGTCCTACAACTATGTCTAAATGTTGTATTTATGTATAGGAGGGTTCCACCACCATTGTAAATCTTGCCAGATACACAATTTAGCCCAAAGTATTGGGACGCCTGCCTTTACACACACATGAACTTTAATGGCAGCCCAGTCTTAGTCCGTAGGGTTAAATTTTGATTTGGCCCACCCTTTGCAGCTAGAACAGCTTCTGGGAAGGCTGGGAAGGCTGTCCACAAGGTTTAGTGTGTCTATGGGAATCTTTGATCATTCTTCCAGAAGTGCATTTGTGAGGCCAGGCACTGATGTTGGATGAGAAGGCCTGGCTCGCAGTCTCTGCTCTAATTCAGCCAAAGGGAGTTCTATTGGGTTGAGGTCAGGACTCTGTGCAGGCCAGTCAAGTTTCTCCACCCCAAACTCACTCATCCTTGTCTTTATGGACCTTGCTTTGTGCACTGTCATGTTGAAACAGGAAGGGGCCATCCCCGAACTGTTCCCACAAAGTTGGGAGCATGAAATTGTCCAAAATGTCTCAGTATGCTGATGCCTTAAGAGTTCCCTTCACTGGAACTAAGGGGCCAAGCCCAACCCCTGAAAAACAACCCCACATCATAATCCCCCTCCACCAAATGATTTGGACCAGTGCACAAAGCAAGGTCCATAAAGACATAGATGAGTGAGTTCGGGGTGGAGGAACTTGACTGGCCTGGACAGAGTCCTGACCTCAACACAACAGAACACCTTGGGGATGAATTAGAGTGGAGACTGTAGGCCAGGCCTTCTCGTCCAACATCAGTGCCTGACCTCACAAATGCACTTGGAAGAATGGTCAAACATTCCCATAGACACACTCCTAAACCTTGTGGACAGCCTTCCCAGAAGAGTTGAAGCTGTTATAGCTGCAAAGGGTGGGCCAACTCAATATTGAACCCTAGGGACTAAGACTGGGATGCGATTACAGTTCATGTGCGTTTAAAGGCAGGCGTCCCAATACTTAGGCCAATATATTGTATATTGCTTGGAGACACTGAACATGGATATGGACTTAGGGCTGGTTCACACCACAGAGATGCAGAGAATATGTGTGAGGCTGCCTGGTGGCTAAGTGGGCAGAAATTCCGTCTAGCAGCACTGGGGTTGCTGGTTCAATTCCCCAACATGCTAATGCTTATGTTGAAGTTTATATGTTTTCCCTGTGTGGGTTTCTCACCACAATCCTAAGACATGCTGGCATTTTATTTGTCTCCTGTCAAAATAGTCTCTAATGTAAAAAAGTTTATTTTGGACTTTAGATTGGAAGCTCATTGGAGCCAAGGCCCGATGTTAATGTTTGTTAGCACTAATCATGCACAGGGACTTGGACATTTAAAATTGTAGAGTTTACACTGCACAGGTACATATGCTTAGAAAACTGTTGCTTTGTTTATGTGCATGCAAATGGACTTGGATCTTTGGCCTGTAGTTGGAGATTTGATGCACATAGCCAAGGGCTAACACAGTTGTAAATAGTATTATGTGTTCCTGCCCATCAGGTGCAATCTCTTTAGACATACACGGAGGGACAGATTGAAAGATACTGGTGGGCGTGTACTTCTATTGGGCGTGTACTTCTATTGGGCGTGTACTTCTATTGGGCGTGTACTTCTATTGGGCGTGTACTTCTATTGGGCGTGTACTTCTATTGGGCGTGTACTTCTATTGGGCGTGTACTTCTATTGGGCGTGTATCAGTTTGCTAACAATACAACCTCTCTTATATAAAGGCCTGCAGTATGGGGGATCGTTTGGTCTGAGAAGGCCAGGTTTTTTGCTGTGATTTGTGGGGGGGAGAAGGAATGATATTGTGCAGATTGACAAACCCCCTAACTAGTGTTATTTTCTGAAATTCTTGTGCATTTTTTCAATCAAAAATTGTGTGTATTGTTCCTGTCTGACCATGCAAAATCGTTTGGAAGCATCTGCTGACCTTCTACTCTTGGATCTCATTGCTTAATCGTGTACACAGAAATGCAGCTTCCAGCAGAACATGGTCACCAATGTATGTATGTGTGGATTGTGGGGTGGGGGTGGGTGTTTTGAACATGTCTTTTTTATTATTATGTTGGAATGCTTTGTAAGAATAATGACTTGAGTATGTTTCTATATTCTTGCAGATAAAAATGTGATGTGTTGCCCGTTATACACTAAAAGTAAAGCTGTGTGCACTCTAAGCTTTTGACAAATTTTAGATTGTAAGCTCCAATGAGCAGGGCCCTTAAAATCCAATTGCTAAATTGAGTACCGTGTATCCTGTCCAAATTTTTTTGAAGCTAGTAAATGAATGTACCGAATTTTGTTTCTGCTGGCAAAATAAAAGTACGTTATTGAGCTTTGGTGTGTGCTTTTTTTTATTTTTTTTGGCAAAGTGCAAAATCCTTAATTTTTTTTTAATTTATATATGGATTTGTGCATCAAAAAATGAATCTCTTTGCCCTGGTTCACATTGATGCTACTTTGAAATCGCGCTACTTCACTTAAGCTAGTGCGATTTTAGGTACTACTTGATAGACATCTGTGTGGCTTCATACACAAATGTCTATTGAAGTCGCACCTGAAATCGGCAAAAGTAGTGCAGGAACTACTTTTGCAAATCTGTGCGGTGCCACAAAATTGGGGTTGCATCGATTGGAACAGTGCCATTGCCACCAATAGTCATGCGATTTGATTTCTGAAATTGCATGACAAATTGCCCCAATGTAAACCTAGGCTTCAGCACACCTGCAAGTAAATGTTAAAGGTGGAATCTTTATATATAACAGCTGTGGAGAATTGCAGGTAATGAATTCAGCTGGAGGATAGACAGTGTTGAATGTGTCAGCTCTGGTTCACATTGGTGCTATTTGACATGTCAGATCGGTGGCAATTGCTCTGTTCTAATTGGTGTGATTTATATTGATATAAGTGCAAAACCTGCACAGATGTCTCTGAAAAAAAATTGCGGCAAAATCATGCGAATTTAGGGTTGCAATAGTGGAAACAGAGCCTCATGTGACTTGAGGTACATAGGGCGCAATATTACACAGGCATTCCCAGAGGTTGGGGCCAAGTTGCAGCGACAAAGTGGCAGCAAATTAGGGTGACTTTCAGGTCACAGCAGTGTGAAAGAGATTCAAGGATATCTTTGAATTTGGCCCTATTGTCACTTGTGCATCCTGAAAGTGGGGAAAATTCATCCCTGCACTACCTTGGTTTGACTTTGATGTGATTTGAGGTCCATACACCACAAGATAACACAGACATTGCTTCAAGTCATGGCAAAGCTGTGCAATTTTAAGGTCGCACAAGTGCAAATGGGGATTTATTCAAAGGTGTTATTTAATCTCATTAGGTTACTTTCACACTTATGTGACTTTTCATGCAGCTTTGGATCTCAGAGTCGCATTAAAAGTATCCCCCCCCCCCCCTTATGAGTTCCATTCATATCTATACAACTTCACCCATGTTCACATAGCTCTGAATTGACATGCCAAATTGGCGGCTATTGACGGCAATAGAACTGTCCGAATTGGTGTGACGCCACACAGATTCCCAAAAGTAGTTCCTACACTACTTTGGGCGACTTCAGGAGGCGATTTCTTACCTCCCAACTTTTTGAGATGGGTATAAGGGACAACTATTAGCAAAAGTATGTAGGCATAGTACACACCTCCTAAAACACCTTCTTAAAGGAGAATTATTTAAAAAAAAAAAAAAACATTAGTTAAACCCCCAAGTGCTTTTTTTTTTTTTTTAAACAATAATATCCCTTTGGATTGGCTTTGGGAATTTACAAACAAAGCAATTTAGAAATTAGATGAAAGGTTTAGTGCTGGGAAATACTTTTTGAAAGATAAAAATTGCATTTAATATCAAACTATACAGATCCAAACAAAATGAGGGACAAATTCGGAGGAAAGAGGGACAGAGGGACTATGTTCCAAATCAGGGACAGTTGAGACCTATGTGATTTGACTAGACATCTGTGCAGGAAAGTGCACTGATGTCTCTGAAATCGCTCACAAAGTCGGGCTGAGGCCCCTTTCACACTTGAGCAACTTTTCCTGCGACTTTGGTCATCAGAGTTGCATGACAAGTCATACCCCATGATTTTCAATGTGTACCATTTATATCTGTGAAACTTCAAGTCACACCGACTTCAAAGTACCCCCTGTACTACTTTGGTCCGACTTTGATACGAGTTGAGGTTCATAGACCTTAAGTTTACACAGGCATTCCCTGGGATCGCAGAAAAAATGCAGACAAAAGTTTGCGCGCCTTTCCCTGCGACTCCTGCAATCATAGACCTCAAGATTAAACAGGCATTGCTTAAAGTCGCATCAAAATCACACAACTTTCAGGTCGCACAAGTGTGAAAGGGGCCTAAGTCACTGTGCTGAGTACTATTATACCTAGAATATAAAGTAGTCCCACCATCAAACACTCAGCAGCATATGCTGAAAAGAGGCGAATGCCTATTAGCCAATGCCACATCAGCATGAGCATGGTTGTTACAATAATATTAAAGTGGTTGTAAACCCACTTAGACAACTTGCATCTACAGGTAAGCCTAGATTAAGGTTTACCTGTAGCATCGGCAGATCCAGGGGGGGGGGCAACAGGGCAATTGCCCCCCCCCCCCCCCGAGACCACCATGTCACAATCGTTTCCTTGCTCTGTTTTTTTTTTTTTAAACATTTTTGGGATTTACTTGTCCTGTGGCTGACGCTGCCCCTCTCAGTCTCTCTCTCACATCAGCCGATCAGCGGCGCAGAGAGAGAGACTCGTAACTGTCTAATGCAGTTACGCGGCAGTGTGACATGATAATACCAGGAGCGGCTGCGGAGGTCGGAGGAAGAGGTGGGTGGAGCCTCTTCCCTGCACTCGTTGCTAACGCCTGGGCGGCTTGGCGTTTAGCAACGAGTGTGATGTCAGTGAGGTCACGTCGGACTCGAGTCTCAGAGCCGACGTGACGGTGACTGTGACAGACAGCCTCAAATGGGGGGCGGGGGGGGGCGGGGTCGAGACTTCACTGTGTGTCACTGTTTCATTAGTTTTACAGCCTAACTTTACTGCACACTTTCACTGACTGTGCACCACTACTAAATTATGTTACAATGCACATTAATGTCCAGACTCACTCAGCCTTCTTCATTCTCCGCCCCTGACTTTGTTGGCCCCACCCACCACCGACGCCTCCTCCCTGCATCTTCTCCACACTATAGGCCTCTGCCGCCCCTGAGTTCGTTTTGGCTCCACCCACCTCCTCCATCTTCTCCACCTGTGCAGTCTGCGGAGCAGCGTGTCAGGAAGAAGAGCCTAAGAGGACTTATTGAGAAAAGATTACTGGATCCATCATCCATGCGAATCTCCACCTCCACTCCATACTCCATTGCACCTGCATGGGAGCCCCTCCCCTCACCAGAGCACCAAAATTATTGACTAAAAGTGAGTAAAATAATTAATGAATGTCATGTGTCAAATCGCAAAATACATGTGTGCCATTTATGGAAGAAAAAAATGCCCTTTTAGTCTTGACTTGTTAAATCTTAACCCCTTCAGCTCCGAAAAGTTATACCCGCCCTTATGACCGGGCCATTTTTTGCGATACTGCGATGCCTTACTTTAACTGGCTAACAATTGCGCGGTCGTGCGACGTGGCTGTGCCCAAATAAAATTGTCCTTTTTTTCCCACAAAAAGAACTTTCTTTTGGTGGTATTTGATCACCTCTGCGTTTTTTGTTTTTTTTTGCGATATAAACAGAAAAATAGCAACAATTAAAAAAAGAAAAAAAATTTTTGCTATAAAAAAATGTCTTCCTCAGTTTAGGCCAATATGTATCCTGCTACATATTTTTGGTAAAAAAAATCCCAATATTGATTGGTTTGCGCAAAATTTATAGCGTCTACAAACTATGGGATAGATTTATGGCATTTATATTTAAATATTTTTTACTAGTAATGGCGGCGATCAGTGATTTTTAGCGGTACTGCAACATTGCAGCGGACACATCAGACACCTAATTGACACTTTTTGGGGACCAGTGACACTAATAAAGTGATCAGTGCTAAATATATGTACTGTCGCTATACTAATGACACTGGCTGGGAAGGGGTTAACATCAGGGGTTGATCTAAGGGTTAACGGTGTGCCATGGGGGTGCTTGCTAACTGTGTGGGGATGGGCTCACTAGATGAACAGAGTGATCCGTGTTCCTGGTTAGCAGGAACACAAGATCACTCTGTTCATCTCTGACAGAACGGCGGTCTGCCTTGTTTAAATCTGCAGACCGCTGTTCTATCTCTGTGGGGAGCGATCGCGGGTGGCTGGCGGACATCACTGGCTATTGCACGAAATGGCCCACAGGTATGTAGTTTCGTTTAATAGAGCTAACCTGCTGCAGTATATGTACTGCAGCTGGTCAGCAAGTGGTTAATCTAATTATAATGCAGGATATTGATTTAAATGCGGAGCTGCAGAAGAGCAAACGGCGCTTTAATTTGGCCACCTGAATTTATTGTTATATTTACATTTTTGAAACATTTGTTAAATCAATAAATCTAACACTGAATTTTAAAAACTGACATGGCAATTGAGCAACAATTTTCAGGGTTAATTAACATGCAATATTTGTGGTATTTCATGGTACAAAAGTTTATAGCCTAAAGCAGGGGTGCCCAACCTTTTGAAGAGCGAGGGCCACTTAAGCAAATTGGTAACTGGTCGCGGGCCACAATGAGCGGAGCGGGAGGATGACAGGTCTGTGTCCAATATACTTTATAGGCCCTCTGATCCAATCCGATTCACCCAGACGGAAGGGGGCAGATCCCTTTCTATTTTTTTTAGATAGGAGGGTGTAAACAGACACAAGTCCGTTTTATATCTGCTGCTCCATAGAGGTGAATAGTAAGTCCGATTGGGTCAGACCGATCATGTGAAAGGGGCCCAAGTCTGCTTTCACACTGATGCGCTGCGATTTGCCCAAACCGCGGGTGCAGCGCAGTGTACCTGTTAATTTTCTGCGGGTTAGCTGCACTTTGCCGTAAACTTCTATTATATCCTGCAGGTGTGGCGCACTTTCCAAAGGCGCAACAAACCCGCAGGTAATAACAGAAGTCTATGGCTCAGTGCAGGTATCCTGCAGCTGCACTGCACCTGCGGATCAGTTTAAAAGCAGCCCAGTAACCACTGCAGAACAGATATACCTGTATATACTGTGAATTTATTAGTAAACTTACCTTTAATAACCGTCTTCCATTCAGGTATCGCCGGCTGTTGCTGTCCCAGGTGGAGTGCATTTGGTATCACTCCGCCTGTGACAGGAGCGAGCGCTATACAGGAAGCATCAACTTATGTGGCTCTGCTCTGCAGCCACTTTCTTCCTCTACCAGCGGCTTCATTCACAAAACTGCTGCTCTGGGATGGCGGGTCGGAAACCAGTGATCTGGGCTTGCCAACCTGCCATCCCAGAGAAGGGGGTCGATGGCCAGATCAGAGGGCTCTGCGCGCCACATGTGGCCCCCGGGCCACTGGTTGGGCACCCCTGGCCTAAAGGAAACAGAACAGGTGAGTTTATAAGGAAAACAATGTAACCAATGTTGCTGTTATTTTAGGAAGAACCTCAGTCTCCTTTCACACGGGGCAGATTCTGCTTCAATCAGCAGGGGATTGGCTGACAGATCCCCTGTTGATTGGAGCAGAGTGGGCGGATGACACATCTGTATCCGTTAAGTTTCTGAAGAGCAAACACAGACTAAGCCTGCTCTACTCTATAAGCGGCTGGGTGTAAATGGACTCTGCTCTCTGTTTACACCCAACTACTTCTGATCCGATTTGCCTACACAGAAGAGGACAGATCCCTTTCCATTTTTTTAGAGCTGACAATATTTTTTTATTGTTGTTGGGAACGGATAAAGCTACATTTGGTTAGGCTGCATTGATCTCTTGTATCATGTCTGCAGTCTCTGATCGTCTCTTGTATCATGTCTGCAGTCTCTGATCATCTCTTGTATCATGCCTGCAGTCTCTGATCATCTCTTGTATCATGTCTGCAGTCTCTGATCATCTCTGGAATCATGTCTGCAGTCTTTGATCGTCTCTTGTATCATGTCTGCAGTCTCTGATCTTCTCTTGTATCATGTCTGCAGTCTCTGATCATCTCTTGTATCATGTCTGCAGTCTTTGATCGTCTCTTGTATCATGTCTGCAGTCTCTGATCGTCTCTTGTATCATGTCTGCAGTCTCTGATCGTCTCTTGTATCATGTCTGCAGTCTCTGATCATCTCTTGTATCATGTCTGCAGTCTCTGATCATCTCTTGTATCATGTCTGCAGTCTTTGATCGTCTCTTGTATCATGTCTGCAGTCTCTGATCGTCTCTTGTATCATGTCTGCAGTCTATGGTCATCTCTTGTATCATGTCTGCAGTCTATGGTCATCTCTTGTATCATGTCTGCAGTGTCTGATCATTTCTTGTATCATGTCTGCAGTCTCTGATCATCTCCTGTATCATGTCTGCAGTCTCTGATCGTCTCTTGTATCATGTCTGCAGTCTCTGATCGTCTCTTGTATCGTGTCTGCAGTCTATGGTCATCTCTTGTATCATGTCTGCAGTCTCTGATCGTCTCTTGTATCATGTCTGCAGTCTCTGATCGTCTCTTGTATCATGTTTGCAGTCTCTGATCATCTCTTGTATCATGTCTGCAGTCTCTGATCGTCTCCTGTATCATGTCTGCAATGTATTCTTGCAATATTTAAACAGGGGGTCGGTTCACTTATGGTACATGTACATGTCAACAATGTGTGTGCACTGCTGTTCTATAAAGCCAATTACTTTATGTAGTGTGCACTTTTGTACTTTAACTATAGAAACAGCAAAATGAGTCAGAAAAGAGGGAACTGCAGGATAGTGATGAGCCGAACACCCCCGGGTTCGGTTCGCACCAGAACCCGCGAACGGACCGAAAGTTCGTACGAACAATAGAACCCTATTAAATACAATGGATGCGAACGTTCGAATTCTAAAGTGCTAATTATAACAACTATTATGCATGTTATTGTCCTAAAAAGGGTTTGGGAACCCGGGTTCTGCACCAGGGGACATGTATCAATGCAAAAAGAAGTTTTAAAAACGGTCGTTTTTCGGGAGCAGTCATTTTAATGATGCATAAAGTGAAAAAAAAAAGTCAAATATTCCTTTAAATATCGTACCTGGGGGGTGTCTAAAGTATGCCTGTGAAGTGCCACGTGTTTCCCGTGTTTAGAACTGTCCCTGCACAAAATGACACTTCTAAAGGAAAAAAAAGCCATTTAAAACTGCTTGCGGCTTTAATGTAATGTCTGGTCCCGGTAATATGGATGAAATTCTTTAAGAAAAATGGCATAGCTACCCCATGACCCCCCCCCCTACCCCAGCCCATTACCAGCCCCTTTGGGTCTTGTATGGATATTAAGGGGAACCCCGCACATAAAATAAAAAAGGCCCTATATACTCTGAACAGCCGTATACAGGCGGTGCATACAAGACAGGGACTGTAGGTTTGTTCTTATGTAGAATCTGTTTGTAATTTTGAACAGGTACATTGTTGAAGTGTAGCTGCAGCCCAAAAATCTATTTTTAAACTTTTTGGAAAACATAGGTAAGGGTTATCACCCCTGTAACATTTGTTTTGCTGTCTGTGCCCCTGTTCAGAACATTTCACCTCACTTTCCGTCCCAATGACAACTGTTTTTGAAATGTGGTGTTTTTCTTGAAACAAGGATTGCTGATAAAGCATCAGTACAGAGGAGACACCTTTCTCCCATATTTATTCTTACAGGAGAGAATTTTCCTTCCTAGTGGTAGATTTCCTCTCACTTCCTGTTGTCTTCTTGCGTTTGCAAGTAGGAGTCGTTTGTAAGTTGGATGTTTGAAAGTAGGGACCTGCCGTATATACTCTGCAGAAATAGGCCCCTTAGTTGTTGGTGTTGGCACAACACTGTAAGCACTCACAGTTACTCTTGGTTGGTGCTGGAACGCCCTGCTGTCAACTATTATATCAGGAATTTTAATTACATATAATTGTTGAACAGTGGTAGTAAAAATTGGGCCTTTGATGGTGGTGCTGGTGCCACAACACTGTAAGCCCTGACAGTTACTCTTGGTGGGTGCAGCAATGGGCCCTGCTGTGAATTATTAGATCAAGAATTGTAATTGCATGCCCCTGTTGAACAGGGGCTGAAAAATTGGGCCTTTCGTGGTGGTGGTGGTGGTGGTGGTGTTGCCACAACACTGTAAGCCCTCAGAGTTACTCTTGGTGGGTGCAGGAATGGGCCCTGCTGTGAATTATTAGATCAAGAATTGTAATTACATGCCCCTTTTGAACAGGGGCTGAAAAATTGGGCCTTTCGTGGTGGTAGTGGTGGTGGCGTTGCCACAACACTGTAAGCCCTCAGAGTTACTCTTGGTGGGTGCAGCAATGGGCCCTGCTGTGAATTATTAGATCAAGAATTGTAATTACATGCCCCTTTTGAACAGGGGCTGAAAAATTGGGCCTTTCGTGGTGGTGGTGGTGGTGGCGTTGCCACAACACTGTAAGCCCTCAGAGTTACTCTTGGTGGGTGCAGCAATGGGCCCTGCTGTGAATTATTAGATCAAGAATTGTAATTACATGCCCCTTTTGAACAGGGGCTGAAAAATTGGGCCTTTCGTGGTGGTGGTGGCGTTGCCACAACACTGTAAGCCCTCAGAGTTACTCTTGGTGGGTGCAGGAATGGGCCCTGCTGTGAATTATTAGATCAAGAATTGTAATTACATGCCCCTTTTGAACAGGAGCTGAAAAATTGGGCCTTTCGTGGTGGTGGTGGTGGTGGTGGTGTTGCCACAACACTGTAAGCCCTCAGAGTTACTCTTGGTGGGTGCAGGAATGGGCCCTGCTGTGAATTATTAGATCAAGAATTGTAATTACATGCCCCTTTTGAACAGGGGCTGAAAAATTGGGCCTTTCGTGGTGGTGGTGGTGGTGGCGTTGCCACAACACTGTAAGCCCTCAGAGTTACTCTTGGTGGGTGCAGCAATGGGCCCTGCTGTGAATTTTTAGATCAAGAATTGTAATTGCATGCCCCTGTTGAACAGGGGCTGAAAAATTGGGCCTTAGGCACTGGTGGCACAACACTACAACCCCTCACAGATACTGTACTTGGAGCACAGCAATGAGCCCTGTTGCAAAGTATTGCTTCAAAAATTGTAATGACACGCCCCTGTTAAACAGGGGCTGAAAAATTGGGCCTTAGGCATTGGTGCCACAACACTCCAACCCCTCACAGATACTGTACTTGGAGCACAGCAATGAGCCCTATGGCAAATTATTGCTAAAAAAATTGTAATTACACGCCCCTGTAAAACAGGGGCTGAAAAATTGGGCCTTAGCCACTGGTGGCGGCACCCATAAACAAAAATCATCTTCCAAGCTATCATCATCAATCGTATCATTGAGGACTCGGAGGAGGAGGATAGCCAGTCAACATAACAGCACAGGCACTCAGCATCAGCATCAGTCTTGAAGGGATGTGACATGTTAAAATCAATTAGTCTGTTATATCAGCATCAGGTGTGTGGTAGCTGGTGGTGATCCAAGACTGGTTCATCTTGATGAAAGTCAGTCGATCAACCGAGTCGGTGGACAGGCGCACCCTGTGATCCGTGACAAATCCTCCAGCAGCACTGAATGTGCGTTCCGAAAGAACGTTGGATGCAGGACAGGCCAGTAGCTCAATTGCATACTGTGCAAGCTCTGGCCAGTGATCCATCCTCAAGACCCAGTAAGCCAGAGGATTTTCGGTGGGGAAGGTGTCCAAGTCTGACCTTGCCCCTAGATATTCCTGCACCATGTTTATCAGACGCTGGCGATGGTTGCTGGAACCGATCATACTTTGGGGCTGCGGACTAAAGAATTGTCTGAACGCATCGGTCAGACGGCCACCTTCCCCACCGCTCCTTCTTTGACTGGCCGAAGCCTCAGCAACTCGTTGTCCAGGACCAGGAGTTTGTAACCTCCCAGTCTCTGGGAACGCGTTGCACAGACCTTTCTGCAAGGCCTCCCGGAGTTGTCTCATCCTCTGCGACGGTAACATAAGGTCCGCAACCTTACCCTTGTACCGTGGATCAAGGAGAGTGGCCAGCCAGTAATGGTCCCTCTCCTTGATCCGAAGAATATGAGGATCCTTCCGCAGACTTTGCAGGATCAGGGAGGCCATGCAGCGTAGGTTTGCTGAGGCATTCGCTCCGGAGTCCTCTGGGTCACTAAGGACGACATGATCCGCAGCCACCTCCTCCCAGCCACGTACAAGTCCACTGGTTTCTTGGGACTGTAAATCATCCCTAAAAGACTGCTGCTGATGATGCTGAGTGCCAGCCTCCACCTCCATGCTGACACAATCCTCCTCCTCCTCCTCCTCCTCCTCCTCCTCTTCCTGTGCGATGGGTGGGACAGAAGGAACACTGTCTGGGTAAAGGGGGCCTTGAGAGGCAAGGAAGTCCTCCTCTTCCTGCCTCTGTTCTGCCTCAAGTGCCCTGTCCATTATTCCACGCAGCGTGTGCTCCAACAGGTGGACAAGAGGTACAGTGTCACTGATGCATGCACTGTCACTGCTCACCATCCTCGTGGCCTCCTCAAATGGTGCCAGGACAGTGCATGCATCCCTGATCATGCCCCACTGGCGTGGAGAAAAAAAAACAAGCTCCCCTGACCCTGTCCTGGTGCCGTAGTCGCACAGGTACTCATTGATGGCCCTCTGCTGCGTGTGCAGCCGCTGCAGCATGGCCAACGTTGAGTTCCACCTGGTGGGCATGTCACATATAAGGCGGTTCTTGGGCAGGTTCAACTCCTTTTGCAGCTCAGCCAGGCGAGCACTGGCATTATAAGATCTGCGGAAATGCACACAGACTTTCCTGGCCTGCCTCAGGACATCCTGTAAGCCCGGGTACCTGCCCAAGAACCGCTGCACCACCAGGTTAAGGACGTGAGCCACACAGGGCACATGGGTCAGTTGTCCCTGTCGGAGGGCGGAGAGGAGGTTGGTGCCATTGTCGCAAACCACCATTCCTGGCTTAAGCTGGCGTGGCGTCAACCACCTCTCGGCCTGGCCCTGCAGAGCAGACAGGACCTCTGCCCCAGTGTGGCTTCTGTCCCCCAAACACACCAGCGCAAGCACGGCATGGCATCTTTTTGCCTGCGTACTTGCGTAGCCCCGTGAACGGCTACGGAGCACCGCTGGTTCATAGGACAAACCACAGGAAGAGGCCATGGAGGAAGAAGAAGAGGAGGGGGTGGAGGAGAGAGGTGTGTCACAACCAGTAGTAGCATTTTGGAGGCGTGGCGGTGGAACAACCTCCAACACTACTGCACCTTGTCCTGCATCCTTCCCAGCTGCCAAAAGAGTGACCCAATGGGCCGTGAAAGAAAGGTAACGTCCCTGTCCATGCCTGCTGGACCATGAGTCAGCGTTAATATGCACCTTACCGCTGACCGCCCTGTCCAGCGAGGCCAAGACATTGCCTTCCACATGCCGGTAGAGAGCCGGAATAGCCTTCCGTGAGAAAAAGTGGCGTTTGGGAACCTGCCACTGAGGAACCGCACATTGCACAAACTCACGGAAGGGGGGCGAGTCTACCAACTGAAAAGGCAGCAGTTGAAGCGCTAGCAATTTAGCCAAGCTAGCATTCAACCGCTGGGCATGTGGATGGCTGGGAGTGAACTTCTTTCGACGGTCCAGCAGCTGGGGCAGGGAAATTTGCCTGCTAGAATCGGACGTCGGTGTACTGCTAGCAGAGTGGCCGCAAGTACTTGGCTGTGACACACCTAATTCTACACCTTTATTCCTCTCAGTGCATGTTTCAGAGAGGACTGAAGTTATAGTGGGGTTGGAGATCCCAGCTGATGCGGTGCAAGGAGAGGTCCGCTTTGTTCTTTGGTGTGGGTCTTTGAGGTAGGCTTGCCAACGAGCTGCATGGCAGGTCAACATATGTCTGGTCAGGCATGTGGTACCCAAGCGGCTGATGTTTTGGCCACGCGATATACGCTTGAGACATATGTTGCAAACAGCAGCTGTGCGATCTGATGCACTAGCCTCAAAAAAGGCCCACACCAAGGAACTTTTTGAATGACGGGCAGAGGCAGCGCCCTGCACAGACGGAGCTCTGCGGTGTGATTCCTTCGGTGTACTGCCCTTACCCTGGCCACCAAAGGGCATCCTGCCTCGTTGGAGATGTGCCTCCTCCTCATCCTCCTCCTCCTCCTCTCTACTATTAGGCACCCACGTGGAGTCAGTGACCTCATCATCCCCTCCCTCCTCATCACTGGAGCCAATCTGGCAGTATGCTGCAGCTGCTGGAACATGACTGCCAGATTGGTGTCCTTCTTGAGCATCCCCTCTGTCTGCTCTCACGCTACTGCCTTCCTGTAGCTGGGTTTCATCATCAGACCCTTCGAAACGCTGGGCATCCTCCTGGAGCATGTACCCAACACTGTGCTCAAACAGTTCGGGGGACTCCTCAGGAGGAGGACATGGTGGGTCTAGGGAAGGAGTGACTGATGATGAGTCTGACATTGATACCAGGGAAGAGGACGCTTTGGCAGCTGCTTTGCCAGTACCCTGAGCCTGGGTGAGAGAGGATGAGGAGGAGGAGGAGGGCTTGGTCATCCACTCTACCAAGTCTTCGGCATGATGTGGCTCAACATGTCCAGCTGCCGAAAAGAAGGACAAGCGTGTCCCATGGCCATGTGCTGATGACAATGCACCGCGTCCACGACCAGCACTGTTGCCCCCAGACACAGAGCCTGCTTGCCCTCTTTTATTGCCTCCTGACTGTCTGCCTCTCCTTGTTTGCCTTCCAGACATTCTAATAGATGGCCTGCAGGGAGATGGGAAAAAAGCAATAAGGGCTACCTTCAGGTGTCCTTCTCTGTCCCTTTACTTAAGGATTTCTAAATATGGTTGAGGATGATTGCTTTTGCACAGAATAGCACAACGACAATTTCCCTGACTGTCAAAAAAACAAGGATTTCAAAGATGGTTGATGAGGAATGCTTTAGCACACTATAGCACAAGGAGAATTTCCCTCACTGTCCTTCCCTGTCCCTAGAAACAAAGATTCGCACAGTGAAAGAAACTGACACTCTCCCTACCTAGAGTTTTCTGTCCCTAGAATTTTTTTTTTTTTAAAGCACACTATAGCACAAGGAGAATTCACTCACTGTCCTTCCCTGTCCCTAGAAACAAGGATTCGCACAGTGAAAGAAACTGACACTCTCCCTACCTAGAGTTTTCTGTCCCTTGAAAAAATGTTTTTTTAAAGCACACTATAGCACAAGGAGAATTCCCCTCACTTTCCTTCTTTGTCCCTAGAAACAAGGATTCGCACAGTGAAAGAAACTGACACTCTCCCTACCTAGAGTTTTCTGTCCCTAGAAAAAATGTTTTTTTAAAGCACACTATAGCACAAGGAGAATTCCCCTCACTTTCCTTCTTTGTCCCTAGAAACAAGGATTCACACAGTGAAAGAAACTGACACTCTCGCTACCTAGAGTTTTCTGTCCCTAGAAAAAATGTTTTTTTAAAGCACACTATAGCACAAGGAGAATTCACTCACTGTCCTTCCCTGTCCCTAGAAACAAGGATTCACACAGTGAAAGAAACTGACACTCTCCCTACCTAGAGTTTTCTGTCCCTAGAAAAAATGTTTTTTTAAAGCACACTATAGCACAAGGAGAATTCCCCTCACTTTCCTTCTTTGTCCCTAGAAACAAGGATTCGCACAGTGAAAGAAACTGACACTCTCCCTACCTAGAGTTTTCTGTCCCTAGAAAAAATGTTTTTTTAAAGCACACTATAGCACAAGGAGAATTCCCCTCACTTTCCTTCTTTGTCCCTAGAAACAAGGATTCGCACAGTGAAAGAAACTGACACTCTCCCTACCTAGAGTTTTCTGTCCCTAGAAAAAATGTTTTTTTAAAGCACACTATAGCACAAGGAGAATTCACTCACTGTCCTTCCCTGTCCCTAGAAACAAGGATTCGCACAGTGAAAGAAACTGACACTCTTCCTACCTAGAGTTTTCTGTCCCTAGAAAAAATGTTTTTTTTAAAGCACACTATAGCACAAGGAGAATTCTCCTCACTTTCCTTCTTTGTCCCTAGAAACAAGGATTCGCACAGTGAAAGAAACTGACACTCTCCCTACCTAGAGTTTTCTGTCCCTAGAAAAAAATGTTTTTTTAAAGCACACTATAGCACAAGGAGAATTCCCCTCACTTTCCTTCTTTGTCCCTAGAAACAAGGATTCGCACAGTGAAAGAAACTGACACTCTCCCTACCTAGAGTTTTCTGTCCCTAGAAAAAATGTTTTTTTAAAGCACACTATAGCACAAGGAGAATTCCCCTCACTTTCCTTCTTTGTCCCTAGAAACAAGGATTCGCACAGTGAAAGAAACTGACACTCTCCCTACCTAGAGTTTTCTGTCCCTAGAAAAAATGTTTTTTAAAGCACACTATAGCACAAGGAGAATTCCCCTCACTTTCCTTCTTTGTCCCTAGAAACAAGGATTCGCACAGTGAAAGAAACTGACACTCTCCCTACCTAGAGTTTTCTGTCCCTAGAAAAAATGTTTTTTTAAAGCACACTATAGCACAAGGAGAATTCACTCACTGTCCTTCCCTGTCCCTAGAGTCAAGGATTCGCACAGTGAAAGAAACTGACACTCTCCCTACCTAGAGTTTTCTGTCCCTAGAAAAAATGTTTTTTTAAAGCACACTATAGCACAAGGAGAATTCCCCTCACTTTCCTTCTTTGTCCCTAGAAACAAGGATTCGCACAGTGAAAGAAACTGACACTCTCCCTACCTAGAGTTTTCTGTCCCTAGAAAAAATGTTTTTTTAAAGCACACTATAGCACAAGGAGAATTCCCCTCACTTTCCTTCTTTGTCCCTAGAAACAAGGATTCGCACAGTGAAAGAAACTGACACTCTCCCTACCTAGAGTTTTCTGTCCCTAGAAAAAATGTTTTTTTAAAGCACACTATAGCACAAGGAGAATTCCCCTCACTTTCCTTCTTTGTCCCTAGAAACAAGGATTCGCACAGTAAAACACACTGACACTCTCCCTACCTATCCTTCTCTTTCCCTAAACTAAAGGAATCCAGGTTAAGCAAGAAAGAAATAAATGTCACTGTCCCTGCCTATGCTTCTCTTTCCCTGCTCCGGAACACACTACACTAGGCCGCCGTGCTGGCGGCCTTTTATAGTGTGGGGCGTGTACTAAACACCCTCAGCAATAATTGGCCACAGGCATCCTGCCTGTGGCCAATCATTGCTCTCCTCGCTGCCGGCGCTGTGATTGGCCAAGCATGCGGGGTCACAGTGCATGCTTGGCCAATCACAGCGCCTGGATGACACTGCGATGGCGTAGTGCATTGTGGGCCGTTCGCGTCACTCGAATTTGGCGCGAACGGCCCAAATCGTTCGATCTTCGTCGAACGATCGAACAGCCGATGTTCGAGTCGAACGTATGTTCGACTCGAACACGAAGCTCATCCCTACTGCAGGACTATAGATTCTTTCTTCAGTACCAGTGCAAAAAGGGCATCAGGCGAAAAGCCAATAGTCGAAAGCACTTCAAGTATGGAAATTGACACTACCCCATCCTCTTCTGGTACATTTGTAGAGCCAATATCTGGTGAAACAGATCCTAATGTGTCACCACTGCCTGTTCATACCCCGCCTCAAACCAGCAGTATCTTAATTAATGACATTGGCACACATCTTGGGGAAAAAATCAATGACTACACCAAATGCTTGCTATTGAAAAATCCATGGCAACCTCCTCCTGGATATGAATTAGACATGTGCATTTCGTTTCGTTCCGAATCGAAATTCGGACAAATTTTTCATTATTCGGACATTCGGATGCATCCGAATTACCGAATTACAATACTAACGAATTTAACCGAATCCGAATTTTTTCGAATCTAAAAATATTTTTGACCCGACTTTGGGTCCATGTATCTCGGGGTTACTTGGTGATAGAAACCCCAAATTTGGAGATGTTGTAGTGCTAGTTCTTCTGTGTTTGCATATTAAATATGGGGTTTCTATAACTAAGTGACCCCGAGATACGTGGACCCAAATTCGGGTCGCAAAATGTCAAGCACTTTACTGGAGCAGAGAATGACATTTTGCGACCCGATTTTGGGGCCACATATCTCGGGGCCACTTGTAGCTAGAAACCCCAAGTAGAACTAGCACTACAACATCTCCAAATTTTGGGTTTCTATCACCAAGTAACCTCAAAATACATGGACCCAAAGTCGGGTCGCAAAATATTTTCGAATCCGGTTGAAATAGTATCAACATGATTCGAAATTATTTCAACTGCATTTGAAACTATTTCAACCGGATTCGAAAATATTTTGTGACCCGAATTTGGGTCCATGTATCTCGGGGTTACTTGGTGATAGAAACCCCAAATTTGGGGTTATTGTTTTTCTAGTCTATTTTCTATTTTATTATAATCTTTTCTATCCAAAGTTAAAATTAATTAATTAATTAAAAAAATTTGAATTCATACTATTCGAAATTCAAATTTATTCTATTCGAAATTCGAATTTCAGAAGATGGTTGTATATTCTTTCTATTTTATTCTTCAAAATTATATTTTTTTTCTATTCTGTTCTAATCTTTTCTATTTGAATTATAAATTTTGGAAGAAGGTTATTTACTTACTTATATACATCTGTCACATAAAAAAAAAGATGTGAAATGGCTGTCACGGATGTCGATCACAAGGCAAGTACATATGCTGTATGTCATTGTCCACTTGCCACAACACCTGCCACGAGTGCCACGTGACCGGCCACGAGTGCCACGTGAACTGCCACGAGTGTCACGTGACCTGCCACGTGACCAAGTTGTGGATTGTCCACTTGCCACGTCACCTGCCACAAGTTATGGGGTTCCTAGCACCAAGTGACCCCCAGATATGGGCGATATGTCAAGTACTTTTCTGCAGCAGAGAATGACATTTTGTGACCCGACTTTGGGGCCACGTATCTTGGGGCCACTTATAGCTAGAAACCCCAAATTTGGTATGCAAACACAGTAGAACTAGCATTACAACGGGGTTACTTGGTGATAGAAACCCCAAATTTGAGGTTATTGTAGTGCCAGTTGTAATGTGTTTGCATACCAAATATTTTGGGATTTCTAGCTATAAGTGGCCCCGAGATACGTGGCCTCAAAGTCGGGTCACAAAATGTAATTCTCTGCTGCAGAAAAGCACTTGACAGATCGCCCATATCTGGGGGTCACTTGGTGCTAGGAACCCCATAACTTGTGGCAGGTGACGTGGCAAGTGGACAATCCACAACTTGGTCACGTGGCACTCGTGGCCGGTCACGTGGCACTCGGAAAATGACATACAGCATATGTACTTGCCTTGCGATCGACATCCATGACAGCCATTTCACATCTTTTTTTTATGTGACAGATGTATATAAGTAAGTAACTAACCATCTTTCAAAATTTATAATTCAAATAGAAAAGATTAGAACAGAATAGAAAAAAAATATAATTTAATAGAATAAAATAGAAAGAATATGCAACCATCTTATGAAATTCGAATTTCGAATAGAATACATTTTAATTTCGAACAGTAGGAATTAAAAAAAATGTAATTAATTAATTTTAACTTTGGATAGAATAGATTAGAATAGAAATAGAGAATACACTAGAAAAACAATAGAATAGAATAGAATATAGATACTATCTATTTCATGTTTAATTTTTTTTGCAGATTACTATTTTTTACATAAGATCTCCTGCAGACTATTAGCATTTTTTTTTTTTTTTAGCAGATCTGCTGTAGACTATTAACAGCCATTTCACTTCTTTTTTTTGTAGATCTCCTGCAGACTGTTAGAATCAATTTCATTTTTTTTTCAAAGTCGGGTCGCAAAATATTTTCGAATCTGCTTTAAATAGTATCAACATGATTCGAAATTATTTCAACCGCATTTAAAACTATTTTAACCGCATTTGAAACTATTTCAACCGGATTCAAAAATATTTTGCGACCCGACTTTGGGTCCACGTATCTCGGGGTTAGTTGCCGATAGAAACCCCAAATTTGGGGATGTTGTAGTGCTAGTTCTCCTGTGTTTGCATACAAATTTTGGGGTTTCTATCACTAAGTGACCCCGAGAAACGTGGACCCAAAATCGGGTCGCAAAATGTCAAACACTTTTCTGCAGCAGAGAATGACATTTTGCGACCCGAATTTTGGGCCACATATCTCGGGGCCACTTGGGGCCAAATTTGGTATGCAAACACAGTAGAACTAGCACTATAACATCTCCAAATTTGGGGTTTCTATTACTAAGTGACCCTGAGATACGTGGACCCAAAGTCGGGTCGCAAAATATTTTCGAATCCGGTTGAAATAGTTTCAAATGCGGTTGAAATAATTTCGAATCATGTTGAAATAATTTCGAATCCGGTAGAAATATTTTCGAATTCGGTTGAAATATTTTCGAATGCGACCGATTTGCGAATTCGGTCGAAAACAAAACGAAATCCGAAAACGAATTTAACAAATTTAACGAATCTAACTAAACAAAATTAATTAATTAACGAATTAAAACGAAACGAAACAAAACAAATTTTTTCCTTTTGCACATGTCTAATATGAATTACCTTTCTCTGTTCAGAACATGACTTCCAAGAATGGAGAAACTCGGGAAATTAAGAGATACTTGTCAAAACAACATATTGACAGTTTTCCTTGGCTTGTGTATTCACCTGCCAAAAAGGGATTGTTTTGCAAGTACTGTGCATTGTTTGCGCAACATCGGAAAGGTGGTCATAACAAAGGAATGGCCCTTGGAAAATTGGTAATGGAGCCTCTTACTAATTTTAAAAAGCTTAAGGGCAAGGATGGAGATTTGGAAGTCCATGCAAGGCTTGTTTATCACCAGGAGAGTGTATTTGAAGGAACTGCATTTTTAAAAACATACCATGCACCGGAAAATGAAATTGTTAACCAAATAAACTCGCATCGTCTTCAAAAAGTAAAAGAGAACCGAGAGCGAATCCGTCCTATCGTTGAGTCAATTATATTCTTGGGTAGACAAAATATACCTCTGCGTGGCCACCGAGATGATGGTGCTTTAATGGATGACTCCACCCCAGAGGTGAATGAAGGAAACTTTCGGGAATTGCTGAGGTACCGTGTTGCATCTGGAGACAAAATATTAGAGAAGCACCTCCTTACTGCATCTTCTCGCGCTACATACATTTCAAAATCCACACAAAATGATTTGATCGGGTGTTGTGGTGATGAAATCAGCAATGTCATTGTAGCTAGAATTAAAGAGGCTTGCTATTATAGTATTATATTTGATGAAACTACAGACATTTCACATACCGAACAACTTACACTCAATTTTAGCTACGTCTACAATGGATCGATTTGTGAGGATTTTATGAAATTTGTAGATGCTTATGAATTTGCAACCCAAAAGGAATCGGGAATTGGTAGTTCAGGTTCAGAACCAAGGCTTACAGGAAAGGTTTTAGGCCAGATGGTTGTCCAACTAATTAAAGACCTCTCCCTGGACATCACTCATTGTGTTGGCATTGGAACAGACAGTTGCAGTGTTATGTCTTCAGAGGTGGCTGGTGCTGTATCAGAGATTCTCCGTGTAGCACCCAACAGTTGCAGATGTCCTTGCTACAATCATTGTCTGAACAATTCAATTTCAAAGTCCTCACAAGTGTCAGCAGTTCGCAATTCAGTAGCAGTGGTCAAATCAACCATTTCATTCTTTAACCAATCAGCAAAGCGTCATTTAACTTTAAAGCAGGAGTTAGGCTCTCAGCTTACCAGTCTTTGTGAAACTAGATGGGTAGAGCGCCATGATTCTCTCATAAGATTTCGAGATGGTCTGGTAAAAGTGGTGAGTGCACTATCTGCAATATCTCAATGGAAATGCTCAAGCACTAGCTCAACAGCATCTACTCTCATCCATTCTCTGTGCAGTGCAGAATTCATTTTTTCCTTGGTTTCACTCATCAGTGTTCTGAAAGTAACCCTTCCTCTGAGTCGCTTCCTTCAATCCCCAACAATTGATTTAACAAGCGCATCTGACTGTTTGACTGATACC
This sequence comes from Rana muscosa, assembly GCA_029206835.1. Taxonomy (NCBI): domain Eukaryota; kingdom Metazoa; phylum Chordata; class Amphibia; order Anura; family Ranidae; genus Rana; species Rana muscosa. The sequence continues at coordinate 168,269,672 of CM055123.1, forward strand.
ATGGCAACCATGGAGAATATGCGATGTAACGCTGATGGCACTTTTTCCACCTTGCATATGGAGGCAACAGAATTGGCATCAGAACTTGGAGTGGAACTAAAATTGCCACGTCTTGTAGGCAGGCAAGTGCACAGATTAAATTACAATGTAGAATCAACTGAAGAATACTACAGGAAATCGTTGTATATTCCCTTGCTGGACAACATTATTAATGATTTAAAAACTCGTTTTCCAGAAAATTCGATGCAGTGTTTCCAGATTCAAATCTTGATACCAGCAGTACTTTTTGGAAAAAAAATGGAAACCATGGTTCCTGTGGCTGTGCAATCATTATCAAAGCGTTTCCACCCTCTTCTAGCTGATGGTAAGCAGAAGATAATGGAGACATTGCTGCAGGGAGAACTAAGTATCTGGCTTACAAAGTGGAAACGAGAGTTATCACAACAGAAGGAAATTCCAAAAGCAGTTCTTGAAGTGTTGGACTTGTGTGACCAGGACCTCTTCCCAACCATCAGAAGTTTACTTCTGATCTTGGCAACTCTCCCTGTAAGTGTGGCCACAGCAGAGAGATCTTTCTCAACCCTCCGTCGTGTTAAAACATGGCTTCGGTCACGAATGGTGGAAATTGGCATTTGCGCGTACGCGGATTCGCTAATTAGCGCTGATTTCACATTTACGAACACTTGTTTGCTGCTAATAGCGCTCTTTTTCATTTGCAAATTCGCGCATGGAATTTTTAATTGTCAAAAATTGGAGCTATTTTTTGCGATGTGTTCAGTACTTCCCGGAGTTATAGTAAATCAGCCCCACTGTGTTCAACTACAAGAAAACAGACACCTGTGAACAGACCCTCAATGAGAAGCATATAAACAATCCATCAGAGATGATTTTTTTTGTTGTTGTAATTTTTGGCCATACAGATCTTGGCATGCTAACCAAACAGTAATATTTACCTCTTAATTATCCATTTTACATTTAAAGAGTAGAGAAGTGGTAGGGCGTCTTCTGAACTCATCTGTATCCAAATTTCCATTTCATGTTCTTAGTAAGTTCATTCAGCTGCAGGTTGGGTCATTCCCTGTCGTATAGCACATGTAAACAAATGGATGGAATGCTTGTCACATCAAAGACCTTATATGGAGGTATGCCCATCTTTAGCCAATGTCATTGGCTAAATATAGGCATGTGTCCATACGAGGGCCCTGATTATTATTATCATACAGGATTTATATAGGGCTGACAGTTTACGCAGCCCTTTACAACCAAATACAATGCAATTTAAAACAGTAGGAATCAAAGGACCCTGGACGTTAGAGCTTACAATCTAAGAGGGAGGGTCAAGAGATACAAGACGCAATAACTGTGGGGGATGAACTGATGGAGAAAATAAATGTACAGCCAGATAGGCTTCTCTGAAGAGATGAGTTTTCAGGGATCGTCTGAAAGTAGACAGTAGGAGATAGTCAGACAGATTGGAGTAGAGCATTCCAGAAAATGGGAGAGGCTTGGAAAACGTCCTGGAGGTGAGCATGGGATGAGCTGATGTCACCAGCATTCAACCCCTATGTTTACGTGTGCTATGGAGTGGAAAATGACCTAGACCACAGCTGATTGAACTTACCAAGAACAAGAAATGGAAGTTCGGATACAGATGAGTTCAGAAGACATCCATGCTTATCTCTAGTTAAGAAAAATGTAATACAATATTGGACTATGGCACATATTCCCTGTTTCTTCAACACCAAGAAAGGTTATTTGTGCACTTTTCCATCGACCAGGACTACAATATACATTTTCTATTTAAATATACATAAAAATATACATAAAAATAACCTCTCCAGGCTTTACAGATTATCCACCAACTACAGATGCATACCTACTGGCATCTGTTCCCCCACGCAGTATCCAGATGCAAACAGAGTGCACTTATGCTGTTTTGTCTTAATATTCACAAGTTTCAATGCAAGTGCAAAATCACAAAGCCGAACTGGCACATTGCTCATCATCAGGTCCTCTCCTACTCTTTTGGTGCATTTCTCCCAAGTAGGGGACAGTCAACTTTCTCTTGCAGTACACTGTACGTGAATATTTTAGCAAGGCGTGCCTAACTCAGCATATTTAAATGGATGCATTTAGTCCATTGGTGTAATGTTAGCAACAGCATAACACAGAATGGAAGGAACTACTCGGTCGGTGTTAAAGCTTTTTTTTTTATGCAAGCAATGTAAGGACTGTGACTTAATATCATCCCCTTGTGGTCCCTGCACAGTAGAGCTTAGACTGTGACAGAAGGAAGAAAGCAGCATAAGATGCCAGTCAGTTGTGTCAGAGTGCAAAGCGTATGCTTATATGAGAAAGCAGACTAATAGAGATGTAAGCTCATCAGTGTGCTGCTTTTGCTTCGCCCCCTCCAGACAGGGCTGTGCTTTGTGGCAGAGCTGGGTAAATCTCAGAATTGGAGAAACAGTACTTTGGCAGGCAAAACATCTCTCTTATATGTATTTTAATTGTTTATTAAGCTTGCCCGGAGTTCATTTTAATGTATCTTGATATGGCTGTTAGTGGATTGGGCTTCTCCTGGCATGTTTATGGGAAGGGATGACCCCCCCCCCCGAACAAAAAAACAAAAACAAATTACTCTCAAGAGTACTTGTGGTCGACCAGTACCAATATTTTTAGGAAAAGGCTATTGCTTTCCCACCAAAGAAATCATGCTGGCACATTTGACTCCTATCTCATATCTTATGTCTACCGGTGGCAAAGGCATGTGAAGTTAAGAGTCTACACTTCAATTAAGATAGAAACACCTTTAATTTTAAATTAACAAATTGTTTATTTCAAATTTAGAGAAAGACAATGTCTACCATGTGCTCTTGAGTTGAAAGTGACCTACTGTATATACATTAATCTAAATATCAAATAAACTATAAAACAAGTATCAGAAGTGAAGTTGTTTTTTTTTTTTTTTGTTAAATGTCACTTTTATTGAGCATTAAAAGACAATCTGCCTACATCCTGAGGCAATTATTGGCCTGGAGAAAGGATATGTAGAGAGTGGTGTCTGGCTACGTGAGAAGTTGGACTGTTAATCTGCCTCATGTCTGCCTATTATTAAGCTCTGTTTTACTGATTAAATGTATTTGCTTTCCAGCCTTAAATTTCCCCCGAGCATTTTACAGATATTCATTTATGTTACAAGACACTGACATCTTCTGGAATGAGTTTTGTAAAATTATTATGTGATGTTTGTTTATGCAAATCCAGGAATAGGTTATTTTGCCCCCTGGCTATTGCTGTCCACGCCATTTAATTGTTACTGCAAGCATTATCAGTCTATAACCTTATTTCGTCCACAACCATACACTGTAATAGCTAAACATCTCCCCATGTAGTACAACGATTTATCTGTTTTGCCTACTAACAGCACATCCGCTCATCAGTATTAGATTTGAACCCAAAACTATGCATTTTTTATTGGATTTAGCGTGATGGTGTCATGCTGTGGGAAGGGCTACATTTAGCGTTTACACTACCCTAGAAATATACAAGTAATATATTGTACTTTTGTATTCATGTTCATAATTTTTTCTTACCAACCATATGTAGCGCCTCCAACCCTCTCCTCCTTGTCTTTGGCTCCTCGTAGGAAGAGAGGGCACACCCAGCTACATGCCCGTACCCTCCTGTGTAAAGAGGTTGAGCAGGGTTATGAAACAGGTCTCCAGAGCCAGGTTCTCCAGAGAATGGCTCTTATCTCTATGCTCAATAAAGACAAGTCTCTAGTTCCCCCAATAACTTCAAGGTCCACACCAGCCGTAACTCCAACGTAGAGTTTATTTCTCTTAAAGCACAGTCTCTGATAGGAGAGGTTGGAGAGAGAACAGGAGAGCATAAGGTGTGGGAGAGGTCCAGGCACAAACGTAATACACTTCACTGCTTGGCTTCTCAAGCAGACTTAGCCCATTTGGATAGTCTCCCTAGATAGGGACTAGCAGCCAAAATGGTACTCTAACTAAACACACAGTCACTACACAAACTGGTGATCTCAGTCTCTGCCACAGACCTGGTGAACTTGGTTTTCAAAGCTTGGCCTCTTTGTAAGGAGAAGACATCCCTCCATAGAGTTACCGGGCCCCTTCCTTCACTGTGACTTCTCACCAGTCCCTCGGAAAGGTCTTTCCCCAGCCTCCTCGTCTAAGATGTGGGTCCCCTCGTAAGGCGGCACCCTGAGATTCCTCGATCCTTGATGGGCCCCAGCCAAAGGTGCTGGGCCCAAGGCCTTTAGTTGCAGCCCCAGGGCTAAAGGTGCCTGGGACTGATTCATCGATCACCGCCCCTGGGCCAAAGGTGCCCAGGGCGGACAGGAACACACACTCCCTGGGAGTAGGACTCCCAACAATGAATGAACCCCAAAACAGGCAGCGTCCGCCCCTTTTATATCCCTACCCAGCATACACAGCAGGCTGACCACTCCCACTGTATGGTTGCCGAGAGGGGACACACAAGGCACAGCACTGTATCAGCAGTTCAACCCTGGCCCACCATGGCAGCACCACCTGCAGGCCACAGGGGACGGTACACTGATACTCTTCCTGTAGACAAAATGGTTGATAATGTCCTAACAATTTGGGTGTTTGAGCATAACTACCACTAAAACACTACCCCTAAATTTAGGACCCTGCTACACATATTATACATTTATAATTGGGAAAATTAAAGCCAAATGTGTTACTTGGAGAAGGAGGTTTTATATACAGTCTATTGGCACTCCAGATGTTTGAAAGCTACAAGTTCCATGATTTATTGCAACACCCTGACAGTCACAGACATGACTTCCAAGGGAAGAGGCATGATAAGATTTTAAATATGCCTACAATGATTGAAGTGTATGCACATATACATGTAGACTAGTCACCAAGGCTGGAGAGCCACAGTTGCCTATTCCTGGTCTATCATTATTAACCCTGAAAAGAAAGAGATAATGGCAGCTTGCTCCATATGCACACTCAAGAAAGTTTTTACATTCTTTTTGGAATCTACTGCTGAGCTTCCCTGGAAATAAGTGGTGCTCCTATTTTATTCTGCTGCCCCAGTTCTCTGGCCTTTGAGTAACTAAAGTTCTAGCTGTGAGCAAATTGATGGCTATTATCTAAAGAACTATATGTACTTTTTTTTTGCAAAATACATGTATTTGTTTATAAAATGGAAACATTGCCAATAAACCAAATTCAATGAAAAGGTAATCAGGGCATTCCTTGTGGTGCTTTAAGAGCTTTAAAGAACAACTCAACCTTTGGTTAAATTGTTCTTGATACATGTTCCCATCCCCTTGAGTGCAAGCAGCCTGATCACTGGCAAGATACTTACCTTTCCATTGCTTTTTTTTCCTCTGACTTGGTTTTTTCGGCTCCTTCTAACAATTAGGGATTCACACCAGAACCCGCGAACGGACCGAAAGTTTGCACGAACGTTAGAACCCTATTAAATACAATGGATGCGAACGTTCGAAATCTAAAGTGCTAATTATAACGACTATTATGCATGTTATTGTCCTAAAAAGGGTTTGGGAACCTGGGTTCTGCACCAGGGGACATGTATCAATGCAAAAATAAGTTTTAAAAACGGGCGTTTTTCAGGAGCAGTCATTTTAATGATGCATAAAGTGAAAAAAAAAGTCAAATATTCCTTTAAATATCATACCTGGGGGGTGTCTAAAGTATGCCTGTGAAGTGCCATGTGTTTCCCGTGTTTAGAACTGTCCCTGCACAAAATTACATTTCTAAAGGAAAAAAAGCCATTTAAAACTGCTTGCGGCTTTAATGTAATGTCTGGTCCCGGTAATATGGATGAAAATCTTTAAGAAAAATGGCATAGCTACCCCATCACCCCCCCCTACCCCAGCCCATTACCAGCCCCTTTGGGTCTTGTATGGATATTAAGGGGAACCCCGCACACAAAATAAAAAAGGCCCTATATACTCTGAACAGCCGTATACAGGCGGTGCATACAAGACAGGGACTGTAGGTTTGTTCTTATGTAGAATCTGTTTGTAATTTTGAACAGGTACATTGTTTAAGTGTAGCTCCAGCCAAAAAATCTATTATTAAGCTTTTTGGAAAACATAGGGAAGGGTTATCACCCCTGTAACATTTGTTTTGCTGTCTGTGCCCCTGTTCAGAACATTTCACCTCACTTTCCGTCCCAATGACAAATGTTTTTGAAAAGTGGGGTTTTTATTGAAACAAGGATTGGCGATAAAGCATCAGTAGAGAGGAGACACCTTTTTCCCATATTAACTCTTACAGGAGAGAATTTCCCTTCCTAGGGGTAGATTTCCTCTCACTTCCTGTTGTCTCCTTCCGTTTGCAAGTAGGAGTCGTTTGTAAGTTGGATGTTTGAAAGTAGGGGCCTGCCCTATATACTCTGCTGAAATTTGCCCCTTACATGTTGGTGTTGCCACAACACTGTAAGCCCTCACAGTTACTCTTGGTGGGCGCATGAATGGGCCTTGCTGTGAATTATTAGATCAAGAATTGTAATTGTATGCCCCTGTTGAACAGGGGCTGAAAAATTGGGCCTTTGGTGGTGGTGGTGGTGGTGTTGACACAACACTGTAAGCCCTCACAGTTACTCTTGGTTGGCGCATGAATGGGCCCTGCTGTGAATTATTAGATCAAGAATTGTAATTGCATGCCCCTGTTGAACAGGGGCTGAAAAATTGGGCCTTTGGTGGTGGTGGTGGTGGTGTTGACACAACACTGTAAGGCCTCACAGTTACTCTTGGTGGGCGCAGGAATGGGCCCTGCTGTGAATTATTAGATCAAGAATTGTAATTACATGCCCCTGTTAAACAGGGGCAGAAAAATTGGGCCTTAGGCACTGGTGCCACAACACTGCAACCCCTCACAGATACTGTACTTGGAGCACAGCAATGAGCCCTGTTGCAAAGTATTGCATCAAAAATTGTAATTACACGCCCCTGTTAAACAGGGGCTGAAATATTGGGCCTTAGGCACTGGTGCTGGTCCCACGACACTGCAACCTTTCCCAGATACTCTAGTTGGAGTGCAGGAATGAGCCCTGCTGCAAAGCATTGCATAAAAAATTGTAATTACATGCCCCTGTTAAACAGGGGCTGAAAAATTGGGCCTTAGGCACTGGTGGCGGCACCCAGAAACAAAAATGTTCTTCCAAGCTATCATCATCAATCGGATCATTGAGGAGGAGGAGGATAGTCAGTCAACATAACAGGACAGTCACTCAGCATCAGCATCAGTCTTGAAGGGATGTGACATTTGAAAATAAATTAGTCTGTTATATCAGCTTCAGGTGTTTGGTAGCTAGTGGTGATCCAAGACTGGTTCATCTTTATGAAAGTCAGTCGATCAACCGAGTCGGTGGACAGGCGCACCCTGTGATCTGTGACAAATCATCCAGCAGCACTGAATGTGCGTTCTGAAAGAACGCTGGATGCAGGACAGGCCAGTAGCTCTATTGCATACTGTGCAAGCTCTGACCAGTGATTCATCCTCAAGACCCAGTAAGCCAGAGGATTTTCGGTGGGGAAGGTGTCCAAGTCTGACCTTGCCCCTAGGTATTCCTGCACCATGTATATCAGACGCTGGCGATGGTTGCTGGAACCGATCATACCTTGGGGCTGCGGACTAAAGAATTGTCTGAACGCATCGGTCAGACGGCCACCTTCCCAACCGCTCCTTCTTTGACTGACCGAAGCCTCAGCAACTCGTTGTCCAGGACCAGGAGTTTGTAACCTCCCAGTCTTTGGGAACGCGTTGCACAGACCTTTCTGCAAGGCCTACCGGAGTTGTCTCATCCTCTGCTCCCTCTGCGACGGTAAGATAAGGTCCGCCACCTTACCCTTGCACCGTGGATCAAGCAGAGTGGCCAGCCAGTAATGGTCCCTCTCCTTGATCCGAAGAATATGAGGATCCTTCCACAGACTTTGCAGGATCAGGGAGGCCATGCAGCGTAGGTTAGCTGAGGCATTCGGTCCGGAGTCCTCTGGGTCACTAAGGACAACATGATCCGCAGCCACCTCCTCCCAGCCACGTACAAGTCCACGGGTTTCTTGGGACTGTAAATCATCCCTAAAAGACTGCTGCTGATGATGCTGAGTGCCAGGCTCCACCTCCTTGCTGACACAATCCTCCTCCTCCTCCTCCTCCTCTTCCTGTGCGATGGGTGGGACAGAAGGAACACTGTCTGGGTAAAGGGGGCCTTGAGAGGCAAGGAAGTCCTCCTCTTCCTGCCTCTGTTCTGCCTCAAGTGCCCTGTCTATTATTCCAAGCAGCGTATGTTCCAACAGGTGGACAAGAGGTACAGTGTCACTGATGCATGCACTGTCACTGCTCACCATCCTCGTGGCCTCCTCAAATGGTGCCAGGACAGTGCATGCATCCCTGATCATGCCCCACTGACGTGGTGAAAAAAACCCGAGCTCCCCTGACCCTGTCCTGGTGCCGTAGTCGCACAGGTACTCATTGATGGCCCTCTGCTGCGTGTGCAGCCGCTGCAGCATGGCCAACGTTGAGTTCCACCTGGTGGGCATGTCACATATAAGGCGGTTCTTGGGCAGGTTCAACTCCTTTTGAAGCTCAGCCAGGCGAGCACTGGCATTATAAGATCTGCGGAAATGCACACAGACTTTCCTGGCCTGCCTCAGGACATCCTGTAAGCCTGGGTACCTGCCCAAAAACCGCTGCACCACCAGGTTAAGGACGTGAGCCACACAGGGCACATGGGTCAGTTGTCCCTGTCGGAGGGCGGAGAGGAGGTTGGTGCCATTGTCGCAAACCACTATTCCTGGCTTAAGCTGGCATGGCATCAATCACCTCTCGGCCTGCCCCTGCAGAGCAGACAGAACCTCTGCCCCAATGTGGCTCCTGTCCCCCAAACACACCAGCGCAAGCACGGCATGGCATCTTTTTGCCTGCGTACTTGCGTAGCCCCTTGAACGCCTACGGAGCACCGCTGGTTCCGAGGACAAAGCACAGGAAGAGGCCATGGAGGAAGAAGAAGAGGAGGGGGTGGAGGACAGAGGTGTGTCACAACCAGTAGTAGCAGTTTGGAGGCGGGGCGGCGGAACAACCTCCAACACTACTGCACCTTGTCCTGCATCCATCCCAGCTGCCAAAAGAGTGACCCAATGGGCCGTGAAAGAAAGCTAACATCCCTGTCCATGCCTGCTGGACCATGAGTCAGCGGTAATATGCACCTTACCGCTGACCGCCCTGTCCAGAGAGGCCAAGACATTGCCTTCCACATGCCGCTAGAGAGCCGGAATCGCCTTCCGTGAGAAAAAGTGGCGTTTGGGAACCTGCCACTGAGGAACCGCACATTGCACAAACTCACGGAAGGGGGCCGAGTCTACCAACTGAAAAGGCAGCAGTTGAAGCGCTAGCAATTTAGCCAAGCTAGCATTCAACCGCTGGGCATGTGGATGGCTGGGAGTGAACTTCTTTCGACGGTCCAGCAGCTGGGGCAGGGAAATTTGCCTGCTAGAATCGGACGTCGGTGTACTGGTAGCAGAGTGCCCGCAAGTACTTGGCTGTGACACACCTAATTCTACACCTTCATTCCTCTCAGTGCAGGTTTCAGAGAGGACTGAAGGTATAGTGGGGTTGGAGATCCCAGCTGATGCGGTGCAAGGAGAGGTCCGCTTTGTTCTTTGGTGTGGGTCTTTAAGGTAGGCTTGCCAACGAGCTGCATGGCAGGTCAACATATGTCTGGTCAAGGATGTGGTGCCCAAGCGGGTGATGTTTTGGCCACACGATATACGCTTGAGACATATGTTGCAAACAGCAGCTGTGCGATCTGATGCACTCGACTCAAAAAAGGCCCACACCAAAGAACTTTTTGAATAACGGGCAGAGGCAGCGCCCTGCACAGGCGGAGCTCTGCGGTGTGATTCCGTCGGTGTGCTGCCCTTACGCTGGCCCCCCGAGGGCATCCTGCCTCGTTGGAGATGTGCCTCCTCCTCATCCTCCTCCTCTCTCCTATTAGGCACCCACGTGGAGTCAGTGACCTCATTATCCCCTCCCTCCTCATCACTGGAGCCAATCTGGCAGTATGCTGCAGCTGCTGGAACATGACTGCCAGATTGGTGTCCTTCTTGAGCATCCCCTCTCTCTGCTCTCACGCTACTGCCTTCCTCTAGCTGGGTATCATCATCAGACCCTTCGAAACGCTGGGCATCCTCCTGGAGCATGTACCCAACACTGTGCTCAAACAGTTCGGGGGACTCCTCAGGAGGACATGGTGGGTCTAGGGAAGGAGTGACTGATGATGACATTGATACCAGGGAAGAGGACGCTTTGGCAGCTGCTTTGCCAGTACCCTGAGCCTGGGTGAGAGAGAATGAGGAGGATGAGGAGGGCTTGGTCATCCACTCTACCAAGTCTTCGGCATGATTCGGCTCAACACGTCCAGCTGCCGAAAAGAAGGACAAGCGTGTCCCATGGCCACGTGCTGATGGCGAAGCACCGCGTCCACGACCAGCACTGTTGTCTCTAGACACAGAGCCTGCTTGCCCGCTTTTATTGGCTTCTGACTGTCTGCCTCTCCTTGTTTGCCTTCCAGACATTCTAATGGCCTGCAGGGAGATGGGAAAACCAGCAATAAGGCCTAGCTTCAGGAGTATATTTTGCAGGAAGCACACTACGCCCCCTGTTAGTGCTGCAAATGCCTGTTGGTGTAACACACCAGGAAAACACAGCAATACAGGCTAGCTTCAGGTGTATATTTTGCAGGAATCACACTACGCCTGCTGTAAGTGCTGCAAATGCCTGTTGGTGTAACACACCAGGAAAACACAGCAATAAGGGCTAGCTTCAGGAGTATATTTTGCAGGAATCACACTACACCTGCTGTAAGTGCTGCAAATGCCTGTTGGTGTAACACACCAGGAAAACACAGCAATACGGGCTAGCTTAAGGAGTATATTTTGCAGGAATCACACTACGCCTGCTGTAAGTGCTGCAAATGCCTGTTGGTGTAACACACCAGGAAAACACAGCAATACGGGCTAGCTTCAGGCGTATATTTTGCAGGAATCACACTACGCCTGCTGTAAGTGCTGCAAATGCCTGTTGGTGTAACACACTAGGAAAACACAGCAATAAGGCGTAGCTTCGGGAGTATATTTTGCAGGAATCACACTACGCCTGCTGTAAGTGCTGCAAATGCCTGTTGGTGTAACACACTAGGAAAACAGAGCAATAAGGCGTAGCTTCGGGATTATATTTTGCAGGAATCACACTACGCCTGCTGTAAGTGCTGCAAATGCCTGTTGGTGTAACACACTAGGAAAACAGAGCAATAAGGCGTAGCTTCAGGAGTATATTTTGCAGGAATCACACTATGCCTGCTGTAAGTGCTGCAAATGCCTGTTGGTGTAACACACCAGGAAAACACAGTAATACGGGCTAGCTTCAGGTGTATATTTTGCAGTAATCACACTACGCCTGCTGTAAGTGCTGCAAATGCCTGTTGGTGTAACACACCAGGAAAACACAGCAATACGGGATAGCTTCAGGTGTATAATGTGCAGGAGGCACACTCCGCCCGCTGTAAGTGCTGCAAATGCCTGTTAGTGTAACACACCAGGAAAACACAGCAATAAGGGCTAGCTTCAGGTGTATACTGTGCAGGAGGCTTAGCAACAATGACACTGACACTGTCCCCTGCCTATCCTTCTCTCTCCCTGCACACAAGGTTTATCAAATAATATGACACTGACACTCTCCCTGCCTATCCTTTTCTCTCCCTGCACACAAGGTTTAGCAAAGAATATGACACTGACACTGTCCCCTGCCTATTCTTCTCTCTCCCTGCACACAAGGTTTAGCAAAGAATATGACACTGACACTCTCCCTGCCTATCCTTCTCTCTCCCTGCACACAAGAATAGCGCAAAGAATTTCACACTGTCCCTGCCTATCCTTCTCTTTCCCTGCGCTGGAACACACTACACAAGGCCGCCGCGCTGGCGGCCTTTTATAGTGTGGGGCGTGTGCTAAACCCCCTGAGCTATAATTGGCTACAGGCAACCTGCCTGTGGCCAATTATGGCTCTCCTAGCTGCCGGCGCTGTGATTGGCCAAGCATGCGGGGTCACAGTGCATGCTTGGCCAATCACAGCGCCGGGATTGCATTGCGATGGCGCAGTGTATTGTGGGCCGTTTGCGTCACTCGAATTTGGCGCGAACGGCCCAAATCGTTCGATGTTCGCCGAACGATCGAACAGCCGATGTTCGAGTCGAACGTATGTTCGACTCGAACACTGAGCTCATCCCTACTAACAATGTACATTCATGTACAACATAAACTAATTTCTATAGGTAGCCCTACTCATGGCAGCCTCCAGTGAACACTCGAAATACAGTATACTGCAGCTATAGAAATAAATAGATCTGCAGCAAAAATGTGCGCTGTGAAAACAAGTTAGTCAGGAGGAAAGACTGCTGCAACAGAGATGACAGTAAGTACTAGACCAGGATGCCCACACTTGGGGGCATAGGGCATTTCTAATGGAAAATTTGACTAATGGAAACGTTGACCTTTAAAGCAGCTCTAAAGGCATAATATCTTATGTGCAGAAAGCAAGGGTGGGGCAGAGCTGCACTGTGTGTGTCAATGGATAAACACAGCCCGGATCTGGATCGAGCCCACATGTCTACCCCCATTGCACCCATTGTAAGTAGCTTGTTATGGGGTTAGACACAAAAGAGAAGAAGCCCAGAGCACTGGTGGGGGACCCAAGAAAAATAAGTTCAGGACTGCTCTGTGTAATACATTGCACAGACCAGATGAGTATAACATATTTATTATTTTAATTAAAACATGCCTTTACAAACACTTTATTGTGTATCTAAAGCAAGTTTTGTAGATTCAGATAAAACCCTTGCCATTTGCTTTGCACTGCCTTTGCCCCTTTGGGGATATTTCACTTCACTTTCTGTCCCAGGAATATAACAAAAATAACACTGCAATTTTTCCCTGTATTCTTTTAATTCATTTCACATAATTTTCTATGCCAGTGACAACGTGGAAATATAAAAATGTGCGCTAGTCTAAATGAACAGAACAAAAAGCTGCTGCATAAAATGTGACTAAAATTCAAACTGTGATGGTGATAAAGATGTAGCGCTAAGTGTTCAGATGAACCATACATGTAAAATGAGTCCCAAAAAAAGTGAACAAACAGTAATAGTGAAATTATAGTCCACATGAAAATAATAAATAATGAATGTCCATTCACGAAACAATAAAAGGAGATGATAAAGCTGGATGTGTAACCAAGTAGACCATCACGTAACCCTTCTTTCAAAGAAATACAGAGAGGTAGAATACTCTTACCAGAGCTGATGGATCTACCTGTCAGCGACAGCAGATCAATAGAGCATGGGAAATCCAAATGGCAAATCTCAACGGCTTGTCTGAAGACTCTCAATGTTGGAAACCGTGGATGAATCCCATGGACCCAACGACCAATGGTTACCAGAATACATAGAGAGGGTGAATCACCCCAGTGGGGACAAAGATAACTATAAAAAAGCCTGACAGGATATTTTAAACCTGCTACACTGTATCTAAAAGTAAAAATACAGTTTTGACAGATGCACTTTAATCTTATATGGAAAAAAATGTTTACTGTTATCCAATTTCCTTTGGTAGAACTTGAAGAATGGAGTTTTTTTTGCTCTGAATGCATTATGTTTGCGTACTACACTTGTTTAAAGTAATTCTAAAGGCACTTTTTTTATGTAGCACCCTCTACCCTAGGTAGGTAGGTGCAAGGTGTAGGTTTTGTGTAAGCTGCCAGCGCAGGTAAATTTAGGCAGGACTATGCTGTGAGCTAGGTCTGTTTGTTTTGATCTGGGGGCAGGGGAGTGGTATAGCAGTAGGTGACTGACATGTGCCTCAGCTCTTGGGCACCTACTCTGTATCCAAGGAGAAGATTCTGGAAAAGGGACAGTGGCAGAGAGCTGGAGTGACATGGGGTGAATGTGGGAGCCCTGACCAATCCCCAACTAGGATTGGCAGGAGGCAGGCCTCCTACATATATGCATGGTCAGCCTGCTGTGGGAGGAGTTGTCAGCTGGGTGAACTGGATGATAGAGTGTTAGACTGTCATGTCTGAGGGAACCCCCTTTCTGGGGGGGCAGTTGTACCTCAGGCAGGGAGCTGGGAGTGAGCCTCTCTTTACACGGTCATAGAGGGGTGTCCTGGAACAAGAGCTGGAAGAGACAATTGGGAGCATGTCTGGAGAAAGTCATCCAGGAGGGATCCAGGCCAGGTGTCGGTGAGTGAAAGCAAAGTGGAAAGCATTGGAAGAGACATGCTAGGAGTTGGATGTAGAGCCAGAGGGAGAGACTGTGGGTGTTATGTGTCAAGTCGCAGTAGGCTAGGAGGGTGGGCAGGATTTGCAATTGGACTTGCTGGGATCAGTAGTCCATCTAGTACATTTATTCTTCTCAATCAAATTGGTTGCTACCACAAAGGGCTACTGCAGACCCCGGCCTGCAAAGGGCTATCAAGGAAAGACACTAGGACTTATTTAGATTGAGGCCTAGTCATGTGCTAATGGTGTGACAGGAGACAAAATTTGGACAGTGAAGCACGTGCACCAAAGTAGTAGTGCTGGAGAAGAAGTGAAGTTAGTGATCCAAAGTAGTGTGCTGTAGGAAATGTGCTGAGGAGGAGACTGTCAAGTTTAGAGTCAACCATGTTTTATTCTGCTAAAAAGTATACACGCAGCTACTTTTATCCTACTAAGAAATGTTGATGCAATTACTTTTATTCTACCAATAACTTTTTATCCTATGGGCATCCCATGTCCATTTTCCCCAACCAAGTTCAATCCCCTAATGAAAACAACAAAAACAAGCAAGAGAATGTTCATTGTCTGAGGAAGTGTGCTTACAATGGATGTCTGACCAGCAGGGTGAAATGTGTGGATGCTGTAACATGTAGCAACCCCACGGGGCCAGCGCTAAATTAAAATAACAAACATGTCATACATACCTGCTCTGTGCAATGATTTTGCACAGAGAAGCCCGATCCTCATTTTCTTGGGTCCCTTGCCAGAACTCCGGGCCCCTACACCCTGTTGAGTGCCCCCATAGCAAATCACTTGCTATGGGGGCACTCATGAGTGTGTCTGCTCGGTAAGTCAAAGACCTTCCTTACAGAACACATTCCATAAATACATAAATCCTTCTCCTTTCTATATATGAACAGAAGAGACATCCCTGGAATCAGGGTCCATTTTGGTCTATAGATTCTTCTGATAACATTGACTAGTCTGGACTGTCTGCTGAGGTCAGAGTGCCCCTAGGAATACAACCAAAATTCAATCCCATCATTATCGGCTGGACCAACTGATAATCTTCTAACAGGGCCAGGATTATAAGAGAGGCTCCTGTGTCGGATGCTGTGAGGGTGGTGGGGGGAAGCACTGTGTTGTGGTTCTCTCCTAGCTTTTCCCTGCTTTCAAACTGAAAGTGTAGTTCTGCACGTGACACTGACAGCTTGACAATCTGTCCACCCCGTCCTAGCAAAACGGATAGCCACTCCGAAAACATAGAGCAGGACCAGTTACCAAATGGACAGTAGGACCCCGCAGAACATATCAGGAGATTCACACTCCCAGCGTCATTGGCTTCTGAATAAAATAGTTTGTTTTTCTTATTTACTCTTCATAAACATTTAGCAACTACATTTTGGGACCAAAGGCATCATAATTCACAAATTCTATAAAGGCCCTACTTTCAGCCTAAAAAACATCTGAACTGTGTAGGCTGAGCCCAAAAAAGACGAGCAGGGGGTAAAGTACTATTCACCAATATTGCTTGTGGGCTTTTTGCAGCTCATCTTCTTCCCATACAATGTTTTGCTCTGCATCGTGTCTCTGTGTGAAGGCAGCCACAATGGTAGAGGAATAAGGCTTTGTCATAGCGGTCTCCCTGATGGCTGGTGATCTGGATGACTGGCTGGGCAATATGGGAGAAGCAGCAAGGGTGGTTTACAAAGCATGAATCCACAGACTGAATAAAGCAGAAGCAAGTAGATGCATGCAGTGCAGTTTCCTCTTCAACAAGAAGCACAAGAATGACATAACAAAATTTCCCTCTAAATGCAATGCGACTAGCAGAGATAGCTGTGCCTTAGATGATCTTACACTGTTGATATACAGGGATGTATAGGTATCCTCACATACCAGGAAGTGCAATCTTTTGCCTAGGTTTTAGGCCATAAAATTAGAAGCAGTGTTGATTTATCCATGATAAGAAACAGGTACTTTTTTTACTTGAAATATTAATGTGAGTTTGTAATACTTATTACTTATTTATTAATGTCATAAGTAAATTTTAAGTCAACTTAAATACTGTAAAACATTAAATGGACCTACATGATAAACTAAACATTATTAATTGTATTTACTAATAGAACCAATAAGCATACACATAAATATTGTCTTTGTGGATTTGGAACACTATCTTTTACAGCTTTTGTAAATACATCATGAAATAACTTTCTGATATAAACAGTTTAGCAGAATAAAAAAAAAATAGCCACTGGTTTAGCATTTCATAATTTAGTGTATTGAAATTTGTAGTCCTGAATATGGCACTAATATGCAAGAGCCAAGTATTGGAAATCTAACATGCTAAGATATAGGATGTAACAGATCAGAAAAGAGTTAAAGAGGAAGTAAACCCTGCAGGGAAAAAAAAGTTTTCCCCTTCCCTGCAAAGTAAAGGCATAATGTGCTAGTATGCATTGCATACCAGCACGTTATGTGAGATTTACCTGCAAAACAAAGCCAGCGCCATCCCCGCTGCAGGCCGCATCCATGTTTGCCGCTCTTCCTTCTGGGGCAGCCAACTCTGGCTATGTGACTGGACAGAGCCGCGTGACGTCACTCCCAAGCATGCGTGCGGGAGAAGCCAATCACGGCACTCGGCATGTTCCTTTCAAAGTGCATGCACCAATGACATCATCGGTGCAGTATACAGTAAATGTCTCCTAAACGGTGCATGTTTAGGAGATATTTACAGTACCTATAAGTAAGCCTAGAATAAGACTTACCTATAGGTACAAGTACTGCAGGGAGGTTTACAACTCTTTAACAACTCACCTTTCGCTAAAAACCACATCAGCGAGCAGTTCTGCATGCTGATATTAAATTCTGTTACTTTTATTAGTTAAGCAAATATTTAATGCTTTTATTTACAATTATTATTTTTCCACTACCTGGTTGAGTGAGGCACTGGTTATGTAACCAAGGGGCATCCTGGGAAGTCTGCATCACCAGTGCCTTCCCTCTCTGTTCCTCCTCAGAGTTGCAGGAAGAAAAGAGTGATGGGTAAATCTGTCCTTAGTGAAATTAGTAGAATGGGGTACAAGAAAATGAAGGTATGCAAATAATAAAAACCTGCAATTACCTATAAGTATCTGTTTGTAGAATGTCATTACTAAACATTTCTAAAGTTGCCTTTATTGTAATTTTTAAGATAGACGGGAAGTTCTTTAACAGGACCAACTTGTGTGCACTCCTTTCTGCCTGTTTTGAATTTGCCAATTAGAGTTTGCTAAAGGTGTCGATTTAGCCTATTCTTAAGACAAAACAGATTTAGCCTATTCTTAATACAATACATATTTAGTCTATCCTTAATACAATACCTCTTAAAGGTAATGTGCTCTTAAAAGACCATTATAAGCTTATGTGCTGCCCACACACACTTTTGTTATCCACCTACGCAGTCTTGTTAAATGATCCATTTCCAATAGCCATCACAATATTTAAACCTGCCAAAGAACACCGTGCTTGCTTGTAACTTTAACTAGCTGACAACTTAATGATATAAGCTGCATTTAAAACATGTTGTTATGTGAAAAAACACTGCAAAATACTCTAGCATCGACATGCGGCATGTTAAGTACCTGCTCTAAAGTAGGCTGTAAAATCTTCCCACTCTGGAAGGTGAAACCAGGCCCTTCTGTCAAGGCAAGGAGGGCTGGGCAAGCTTTGACACTATCAGAGTGCTGGAGCTTTGCCTGTCAGAATGACCTGCTATTTGTCAGCAACTACAGGCTGTCAGTAACTTACACTTGATCCCTGCACCAGTTTTTTTTTTTTCCTGACAGGTCCTGTTTAACCCTCGGGTGCCCGCAATATAATATAATGTTCTCTAGCACAGCTTCCTGTGCTGCATACATGCTGCCATTGGTCTGTCCATGTTGTCAATGACAGCTGTAGCTCTCACACTAGCAACTGAAAGCCAATCAGAATAGTTCCTAATAATGGAATTACCATGACAACCAGTCACGGTGATCATGTGAACTTTGTTTATACATTGTTGTCAAGTTAACCAATGCATACTGACCAAGTTACTTGATCTAGGCATCAAGGCATCAGTGACCTTAGATCAATGAAATGGTTAAGGGCTAACACATAAAACCAGACCATGTAAAGAATGTTGCAATTTCACCATTTAAAATAAAACCTGCAATAGAAGTTTATTTAGGGCTTGTTTACATGTGTATTAGCCCTCTGAAAAGCAATATGCAGTTGATTGATGGGTGGTGAGGAGGCATTATGTCTGGGTGGGTGTTTTAACAACTAAAAACCTGCACCACCACAATGCAACCATGTGCCCTTAGAGTTCAACTTTGTTTAATAGGGGTTTATTCACATGGGCTCCGTAGAATCATTAATTTCAGTGGATAACAATATACTTCTGCTATAAAATGTATGAGGTCATGCAAGACTAGGCAGCAGCTGTAAGAATGGATGGATGAATGGCCCCGAACGCACATTGTCTGCGTTCACTCGCACACCCGCCAATGCATGGCTACTACATAAGGACAGGTGGCTATGTCTGTACAGCCGCTGTGTCCTCAAAGAGAAACACAGGCAGTCTGCACGCAGCTCTAGGTGTCTCCAAATGCATAAACAAGGCACTCATTAAAACTGTATGGGCCACGGCATTCTTGTGAATGAGGCCTAAATCATCCTTTTGCCATGAGCTTTTATATGGCAGTTCTTGTATGAACTTATACATTTTATAGCAGAGATATATTATTATCCACTGAAATTAGTTCTTGTGGCCGTTGATTCTACAATTAGAACTCTTGAGGGTTATTTTACAAATGAACGCACAGAGCAACAATGTAATACCTGCCTCCATAGCTGCTACTCATGAGTAGCTTTCAGCAGCTTAGCATATTAGCGGTAATGAATAATGGTTACAGATGGTTGCTCCAGGCAGATGTACAACATTACTTTTTAGGGTTAGCGCACATTAGTGCCAGACTCAGAAGCAAGTCCAATACAGCCTGCTTTAAAGAGGAAAATTACTTGAATTTAGGATGTGTTTACCATAAGTTTACATTGTTATTGTTCCCTTGTATAGAGGAATGAAAGTAACACATGACAAAAGCAAGAATACATTTATGTGGATGATTACTCATGCAGCCCAATTCAAAAGCTCTGTTTTTTTTCAGCAGCACTACCCCCTACGTAGTTATTTTAGAGATTTTCAACTGAAAATTGTGTACTAAAATGTTGAGAACTGCTAAAGGCAAATCTAGATCTCTGGAGATGGACTTGTAACCTTGAGATTGTTGATATTTTTCCACAATTTTGGTTCTCAAGTCCTCAGACAGTTCTCTTCTCCTCTTTCTGTTATCCATGCTTAGTGTGGTACACACAGACACACAATGCAAAGACTAAGTGAACTTCTCTCCTTTTTATCTGCTTTCAGGTGTGATTTTTATAATGCCCACACCTGTTACTTGCCCCAGGTGAGTTTAAAGGAGCATCACATGCTTGAAACAATCTTATTTATCCACAATCTTGAAAGGGTGCCAAGAATTCTGACCAGCCCATTTTTGGAGTTTTGTGTGACATTATGTCAAATTTGCTTTTTTTCCTCCATTTTTTTGTTTTGTTCCAATACACACAAAGGAAATAAACATGTGTATAGCAAAACATGTGTTACTGCAATACTTTTCTGTGAGAAATACTTGATTTTCTGGAAAAATTTCTGGGGTGCCAAAATTTCGGCCATGACTGTATATATATATATATATATATATATATATATATATATATATATATATATATATTTTTTTTTAAATATTAATATATATATATATATATATATATATATATATATATATATATATATATTATTACATGTTTACCCTTTTTTTTTACATACCGTGACCAAGGCAATACCATAGTGACCGTGTACTACTCTGGGGAGGTGTAAACAACCATTTTTTTCTGATTGAAATGATATGAAAATGCAGCTACTTTATCTTTTTAGCCTTTCCTATGTTCCAGTTTAAGTTTGTGCCATGACCATTGCCCTAGGTTTCCAGTTTCAGGGTGGCTCCTTTGTCTTGCAGCATCCTATGAAGCCACCTTTGTTTGTAGGGACTAGAGTTGTGTCTGTCTCCTTACAGTGTGTGGACCAATATAAACACACATCCCCTTATCCTAGGATGGCAAGGCACTCTCTTGTTCCTCTCTCCTCTTCTTCTTTACCTTTTCCAAGCATGATTAACTCCTGCCCGTGAAGACCAGAAGTTCGCAGAGAGCAGGAACCAGAAGAATTGAAAGTTGTACACTGCAAATGCTGAAGCAAGAATTTGAAAAGATAGTTTACTGGGGAATGTCATATTTTAGTGTGCTTAATGTGGTGATCTAAAAAAAAAAACTCTTTGAATAATTTATCTGAAAAGGCAAGGCTAGCATTCTGTAAGCTCAAACTATAATGCTGTTTAAAATTGTATTTATGACTTTCAGGAACACATTCATTTACGCCACATACTTCAAGTACTCCACAAAATTTGTCAACGTTTTATCAAACAATTATCTGTCATAAGGATTAAATAGTGCATTTCAGGTGCTGCTTTCAAACAAACAATAAATTTATTTATGCTGAAAATTAAATTGGATTTCATTCCACTGAGTTTGTACTTCCTAGAAACATCCTTACAGAAAACGCATCAGACTGAATAATTGCATTTGATAGGAAAAATACTAACACATCTAATAAAAGGGGGAATAAACATTTTAATGCAAGAGAATACTTAGTTGTGAACCAAACTAATATATTCAAAGTTGGTAAGAGGCCTCTAACCAAGCACTTTTTTTATTAGTAATTTAAATAGTCTTTATTATTATTATTTTTCTATTAATATATATATATATATTTTTTTCTTTAGAAGAAAACTCCTCATAGTATGATATAGCATACATGCTCAATAACAAAAATAGATGAAGGATATTGAATAGCAAATGTAACAGCTGTATTTTGCATCCTGCATATGACTAATTCTTAAAAATCAGAATATCTGTGCAGTGCAGATAACAGGAGACATTCTAACATAACAAACCACCAACAGATGTTGTATGTCAATGTCAGAGATTGATCAGTGATTACTGATCAACAGCGGTGAGGTAGGGGACAGAATTTGACTTATCTATCTGCATGGAAACTTGCATTTAAAAAGATCTATGGTAAATTTACTTTGCTTAAAACAGAAACAGTATTTTAATAATTATTTTTTTACTGTACATTTTGTGAATGTTTGTAGTGCAAAGTGTTGAAAACTATTGCAATTTCAGCTACCAGTATATAAATTGAACATGTTTAAGACCCAGTGAAGCTAATTTCTCAGCAAGGCATAAATAGATAATTCTCTATTCCCACACACCAACATCCACATTGCGATTATTATTTTCTCAAGAGAAAAACACTGGCGCTCTCAGACAACATTCTCCACATACTTACAGGATATTTAAGCATATATGAATATTTATCATAAATATTTCCAAAAAGAAATTTTAAACTTGTGTATTTAAAGGGAATGTATAATGTTTTTGCATACATTTTATTTCATATCATTACATGATATGAAACATTGCATATGAATATTTCAAATTTACACTTCCAGTCAATGGGTGGCGCCCTAGGCGTCTTTTAATATTTTTGCTTTAGCTGCTTTGCTAGTGTAGCGGGTATATGCTTTCTATTTTTTGAATCTGGTGGGGAAACTGTGATGTATGGTTCCCTGGGGCCCACCAGGTGGCGCTGTCGCTTTGGGCCCAGGGTTGAGCCATCGTTGCGGTGGTGTACCTCTTTTGGTCTCTCTCAGCGGTTGTATGGTGGGGCGGGGAACCCGCCTGGCTTGCTGGGAGGGGGTATAAAGGGGGCGGCCATTTTCGGTGGCGGGAGTCGAGTCCCGGGCACCTTCAGCCTGAGGGCGGTGGTTCGTGTCGGTCCCCTAGGCGGCCTAGGCCTAGAGGACATTCGGAGGTCGTGTTCCATCCCAGGCACCTTTAGCCTGGGGTGAGGTACTCTGATGGAGGTCTGGAGCTCAGTGCCCAACACTGAGTTCCGCGAGGGAAGGAGGTCCTAGGGAACCCCGGGAGTGGGTACCCGAATCCGGAAGGCGTAATGGACCGGTGGGAGATACTTGCTTGAAGACCCGGTGCAGCATATTGCCAGTGACAGGTGAGCCTCCCATCGGAGACCGCCTGGAAGGAAATCCCCCCTCGCTCAGAGACCGCAACCCACTTTCAGGAAGGAAAGTGGAGAGTTCATTGTGTCTGGGCCTACTCGCATCCACACCTCCTTGTCTGTTCTGTTCTGTAAGGGAGTCCAACTGATTGTGTTCACTTTGCATTGAAGAAGAATAAAGGAGTGTTGGACTTTAATGGTGTGGGGCTCATTTTCTGGCGGACATTGTTCAAGGTAACTCTCTTTGGAGGTTCCAGGTGCAGAACACTGACCCGAAGGTAAAACAAGAACTTTGCTTCCACCACACACAAACGTCTGCGGTGAGG
The DNA here is from genome assembly GCA_029206835.1 of Rana muscosa. Lineage (NCBI taxonomy): Eukaryota > Metazoa > Chordata > Amphibia > Anura > Ranidae > Rana > Rana muscosa. The sequence goes on from CM055123.1 coordinate 168,292,555, forward strand.
GCTTGGCGTGGTGACCCCGCTCTCTCTCCACTAAAGTATCCCTAGACAAGAGACAGACGAGCTGATAGAAGAGAGGGGAGAGAGGAGGCCACTACACTAAAAAAATAAAAAATACTTTATAGTGTTTAATGATTCAAGCTGAAATCTATGCACACTAATTGGGGCAGAAGACAGATCTTTCCTATTTTATCCCATTCCCATGGTCAAATAGAGTTTTAATTGAGAGCAAGAGAGAGTCAGAAAGAAAACATATTTTTCTGTGCTCCCTCTTTAGAAAATCCATTATGCTCTGTCACATGAGTGCCATGTGTGTCCACTTAAGAGATTTATTCACTCTATTTGTCCCAATGATTACTGTCATCTTAATATATAAACCAAACTAAGATTCTAAGCTAAAAGTATTAGATTGTAAACCTTCCAATGGGGACACTTGCTCCAGTGACTAAGAGAAAATGTAATTACTATGAATAGGCAGTGAAGATCCTGTTATCAACTACTCCACCTTCACATAACGCAATACGTTTTGGGGGAATAGTAATATGAGTTTAGTGAATGGAGGAGAGGGAAAAAGTGGCAGAACAATGGCACGACTAGCAGTGGTGGTGGCTGTTAACTCTCACAGAGCCAGAAGATTGCTGCAATATCCAGTAGCTATGAATATGGGAATATTTTTTTTACAAGAAGTGTCAGACTGCAGGAATTGGAATACACACCATTACACATAACTAATGTGATTGGTGCTGTATCAAACAAATAATGAAATTCAGTTTTAATATTTTTAGTTGCAACTAAGCTTTAATTTGTTAGTCACTTTTGTAAAGGCCATTTAAATCGACTAATCCAACTAAAACTACCCTCTCCAGACAGTGTGGCTGTCCAAGGGTGTCACAGTTGCTGCTCAATGAAATTATCAGATGAATGATCGTCCGTTTTTTTTTTGCATGCTAATCACATATCAAAAATTAAGAGTTTGCTAAAGCTACAAAAATTCTCATATGACCGAATAAAAGTTCGGAAGTGATGTAATGTGTTGTAGTGTATTTGTTTTGTATTTTTGAATAAAGTCATAGGTTGTATTTTTGAATGATAACTGTACTGATTGAATGAAAATTGTACGATCTGGTACCGTAATTTTTTTTTAAATTCTTATCTGATCGGATAATATGGGATGGACTGACATGATCGGCTCTCAAAAGCTCTGTACTAACAATCAGATTATCGTACGATTGTTTTCTTAATTGTTTTCGTACTATTTTCTGATTGTGTGTATGGGCATTTTACTGTCTGAATAACAAGGTTAAGGAAAAAAAATATTGCAGCCAAAACATCTAGGGATTTGTAAGCTGCAATATATTTAATTTTTGTTTTTGAGTCTAGACGTGCTGTAAATTCAGCACTTTAGAAATTAATCTAGGTAACATAAATGATCTGCACAAAGTGAATTATGCAAATAATATGGTTATCCTAGGCACATAAACATCTAAACTTCAGGAAATTTCAACAGTATTAGGCCCTATACAGCATTACTAACATTTTCTTTAACCAGAAATTTTTTAGCACTGTGTATAGCAGATTAGAGTGAAGAAAAACCTGAAAAATGTAACAGAGATAACGCACAGGAAAGTGTTCTGTAAGATAGTCTTAAGCGAGAGAAGCAAACTTAAAAACTCACATACTTACAGTTCTGTCTTAAAAGTAAACTAAAGAACTACAGACAATAGCAAAATATAACACAAGGTATAGTTACTATAGTAACTTAATGGAATATGCATATGTAAGAATTTCACTGCCAGACCAATTTTTCAATTTTTCACACGCATGTTAAAATTTGCATATTTAAAGATTTACTTAACCCATGCCTTATCATCACAACTCCAAACCCCTTGTTGAATCCCCCATGAAACCGAAACCAAGTGTATGGACCAATTGGTCTCTTTCTGAACTGTGCTATCTTTCCTGAGCTAATGTGATCGAGAGTGCTCCCTCCCCCACTGCTTTCCAACCACCCTGCTTATCAGGAGACAAATATGGTTATATAGACAAACACATGGTTTTGTTATGATCTGTAGCAGCGTTGTGCAATGAAAGCTTGTCTTCATGTTTTTTTTCATGCTGACTGTCAGCTCCTCCCCAAGCTGAAGTCCAAATGATGGGCATTCCCATGAGGTATATATATATATATATATATATATATATATATATTGTGACAGCAGGAAGGTAAAGTCACCTGGTTGCATCCAGGGGGGTAGATATATTTCGCCCAGATTCAGGCTTTACGCCGACTTATACAACTAGGTGGAGAGTTGTATAAGCCCAGCTAAGGCTAGTGGGCTCATGGATGACTCATACCTCTAGAGAGAGGGCTGGGCGTCGTGCAGGCAGGGAGTTGATGAGACCAGCTGAAGCTTGTCAGTTCATTAAGGGCCTCTATAAAAACTCCCAGATTCATTAGGTGTTTGCTCATGCCTGGAACCAGACCTGTGTGGACTGTCTAGGGAGAGTGAACCCCTGTGCGGTGAGGCAAAGCCTGTGTGGCTATTTGTTTGGACTTTTACTAAACCAGGGACTTAGGGACTAGGACAGCACTAGGCTGATCCCAGTTGTTAGTTAGGAAACCTGTATGTTTAGTCAGAGGTCAACTTGACCAGGATTTATTTTGGTTATGTTTCTTTTGCTTTGCTGTGTTTTGTCACTGTAAATAGAAAATAAACCGCACTTTTTTTTGATTTTGAAAACCACAACCTCCGTTTGCTGGGCCTGTTTTGTGTGGGGAGCCCATCCCGGGGGTCACACACACCCGCTGCCGAGCTAACCCCCTCACAATATATATATAAAGCCCAGCATTGTACCCACCACCCCCTCACTTGGGCTCCTGGAGGATTGAACTGGAATTGCTGTGGTAATACTTCTTTAAACCCTGAAAACAATATATATTTTGCAATACGCAAATGCAGTTTTTTTTTCCTTGTCAAATTTGTTTATTAAATTTTCAAAATTACAAGCATATATTGTCAATAAACATAGTCACTATAAATAGTAGCAGTTAAGGAGAACACAAATTAGATATTTATGTCAAGCTCCAGTGATTTTTGAAGGCAACAACAACAGAAGAGGAGAAAAAAAACAGTAATTTAAGTTTAACATATGTTGACCATTATCTGGAGACTTGCTAAAATATATGCTTAGTGTTGAATTTAGTAATTACAAACCAGATTTAGTAATAATATATAACATGTAAGGTAATATAAGGATTTATAAAGAAAAAATGAAGGGTCATAATTTCTAGACCTCATATAATGTTATTGTAATATATAAGGTTTGAAGACAAAAGGGGGAGGGGTGGGGGCAAGAGGATAGTTGCTGAAGCTAAACCTTGAACAACCCACCCGAATAATTTGTGGACTATCTCGGTACTAATGCACATGATAAACATTGTTTAAATAAAAGATTTTAATTACAGATAAAAATTATACAAAAAATGGACAGTAATGCACATCAAGGATTGGTTGAAGTCTCTACTAGTTTCGCGGGAGTACCGCTTCTTCAGGAGAGCCAATCTATACAATAAATAGTATAAAAAGATATATAATACAATTCAGCAATAATGTAGATAATTCATAAGAAAAATTAATTAGAACAATTAAGAGCTTACCCGATGAGTAATAAAACAAGCGTGGGAATGGGCCGCCCATGTAGTGCCCCCTGCGGCAGACAAGGGGGGATGGTGCGTCGATCTCTAGGTATAAGGCGTATAATTAATTAATTAAAGGACCCAATAAGTAACCCATACTGAGGTGAGGGGAGGGGGTATATAGAGGAAGAGTACAGGCAGAAGAGGGAAGAGGGAGGGGGAGAAAGCAAGGGTAAAAAAGGAAAGGGGGGGTTTGGGTGGTGGGGAAGGGGGGGGGGTTTGGGAAGGGGAGGGAATCACAAGGGAGAGAAGGAGATAGGAAGGGGAAGGAAAGGAAGGGAGGGTGGGGGAGGATAATGGGAAGGAGAAGAGGGGGGGAAGGGGGAAGAAAGGGGGGAGAAGGAGCAGGTGGGGGGGACAGGAAAAGAGGGGGAAGGGAAGAAAAAGAGGGGAGGGGAAAGGGGAAAGGGGAGGAAGGGAGGGGGGAAAAAGAGGGGGGAGGGGGGCGGAAGGGGAAAAAAGGGAGGATAAGGGGGGAAGGAGGGGGGAAAAGAAAAGAGAGGGGAGGGAACCCTTGGGGTGTAATTGGGGGGTAAAACTTACCACAGTAGTTACGTCTGTGGGTATATAAACAGCCAGCGCAATGTAGAAAGGGAATTCCCAATGGTGTGCAGGTGAATGGACAGATGGAAAGACCCTAGGTGCAGGTACACAAGGGGCCACAAGAGGTGTAATGTCCAGTGGTTCTGGTAAAGCAACCAGTATACGGTCATCCATGGAGGTATCCATATCTGTGACCAAGAATGCAGGGTAGTGCATAGACCAAAAAGGAGACACCTGTGGCGGTCCCCAATGCACAGCAAGGGTGTCCCGTTGATCACCGCCTCGCCACAGGAGAATTCCTGGTGTACATGGCCAGGACGAGATCCACGCTGCTCATCCAAGGGCAAAGCCCATTAAATGAGCTCCCCAACCAGGAGACGTCCAGACGCACCAGGGCGGCTACGTTCAGCGTCACCGGGTCTGTTTCCCCGCACTACGCAGGTGCGCGATGTGCGGTACTGCGCATGTACGCTGAGGCCAAGCCAGGGGGCGGGATGCCCAGAGCCAGGGAAGAGCAAGAGGGGATGGACCAGAGGGACATCCCCGCCAGGGGAAACACAAGTCCGCCACATATGGGAGGGACAGGCAGCCAAATGCCACGCCATTTACTCAAGGGGTGCTATGTACGCAGGAAAAAGAAACAATAATAACACATAATGATAACAGTTGTGGAAATAGTGGGAGTGTAATCCCAAGGGTGATTACTGTAATCGGGTGACATAAAACAGTGCCCTAAACAGCTGAAGGACAGCAAGAGGACCTACGGAAGAGGACAGACTAACAAACGGGGCATCAAAAAAGCATAGGCTAGTGATGAATTTAAGGTATCACCAGTCTGAAGTGAAAATGGGAATAAGGAGTGACAAAGATAAAAATTGTAAATAAAAGATAAACACTTAAATGAATAATGAATAAAAGAATTGGAGATAAATAGATAAAAAAAAAAAAAAAAAAAAAAAATAATGATAGTGATAATTAGAACTAATTATGAAGTGAAAGACAGGGCATCAGGGAGCCAGCCTATTGCGGCATCCCATATATCCCTGAATCAGTGCTAGGGTATGGTTAAACCCATAATAATAAAAAACTGCAATTGTTTAAAATTGCAGTAGGTAAAGCAAGTGAAGAGGATGTGAATGTGAAGTGTGGGTAATATCCGTCCCCATATTTGGGGTGAAAGGGTGCTAAATATGAATAATGCAAGGTGCCCCAGTATATTAGGAGTTAAACGTAGTATCTAGATAAGGCTGGGTAGCCAGGTTATAACCATAGAATGTAGAGGAGGGGTCGCCTACCATGTGTAATCCAAAATAGATACTCCAGGAAGAGAAGGGGAAAATATGGAATAGACATAACAGCCATGACGGGATAAGAGGTGTGGAACACCAGGTAGTTCCTTAACGGCTGGATTATGTCCAGTCCGTGTATAAATAAACCTTTAGTAGAGGTGAATGGATAGGAGCTGAATAACCCTACTCTAAGGGAGAAATTGATCTATGGTTGGTACACATAATTCACGACCACATCACATGTTAAACTGGATAATACAAACAATAGTTAATAGGATCAGTTAAATACATAACAATCATAAGGCCTGCCTAGTCAATACCGAAAGTGTCCAAAGTCCAAAAGTTGAGAGGGCAATGTATATACTATAACACCCAGTAATCAATCAGGTAAAAAATGAATATAAGGGGTTAAACATTAGAGGCACTCAGAAGAGAGAAACGGGTGTGTTATCCACCCTATAATTGAGAACAAAATGGGAGTGCAGCCTCAGATACAAAGTCATAATGAAAACATAACAATGTACCATCATCCAATTAATAGTAGAAAGACAAAAGGGGGAGGGGTGGGGGCAAGAGGATAGTTGCTGAAGCTAAACCTTGAACAACCCACCCGAATAATTTGTGGACTATCTCGGTACTAATGCACATGATAAACATTGTTTAAATAAAAGATTTTAATTACAGATAAAAATTATACAAAAAATGGACAGTAATGCACATCAAGGATTGGTTGAAGTCTCTACTAGTTTCGCGGGAGTACCGCTTCTTCAGGAGAGCCAATATATACAATAAATAGTATAAAAAGATATATAATACAATTCAGCAATAATGTAGATAATTCATAAGAAAAGTTAATTAGAACAATTAAGAGCTTACCCGATGAGTAATAAAACAAGCGTGGGAATGGGCCGCCCATGTAGTGCCCCCTGCGGCAGACAAGGGGGGATGGTGCGTCGATCTCTAGGTATAAGGCGTATAATTAATTAATTAAAGGACCCAATAAGTAACCCATACTGAGGTGAGGGGAGGGGGTATATAGAGGAAGAGTACAGGCAGAAGAGGGAAGAGGGAGGGGGAGAAAGCAAGGGTAAAAAAGGAAAGGGGGGGGGTTTGAGTGGTGGGGAAGGGGGGGGGTTGGGAAGGGGAGGGAATCACAAGGGAGAGAAGGAGATAGGAAGGGGAAGGAAAGGAAGGGAGGGTGGGGGAGGATAATGGGAAGGAGAAGAGGGGGGGGGAAGGGGGAAGAAAGGGGGGAGAAGGAGCAGGTGGGGGGGACAGGAAAAGAGGGGGAAGGGAAGAAAAAGAGGGGAGGGGAAAGGGGAAAGGGGAGGAAGGGAGGGGGGGAAAAGAGAGGGGGAGGGGGGGCGGAAGAGGAAAAAAGGGGGGATAAGGGGGGAAGGAGGGGGGAAAAGAAAAGAGAGGGGAGGGAACCCTTGGGGTGTAATTGGGGGGTAAAACTTACCACAGTAGTTACGTCTGTGGGTATATAAACAGCCAGCGCCATGTAGAAAGGGAATTCCCAATGGTGTGCAGGTGAATGGACAGATGGAAAGACCCTAGGTGCAGGTACACAAGGGGCCACAAGAGGTGTAATGTCCAGTGGTTCTGGTAAAGCAACCAGTATACGGTCATCCATGGAGGTATCCATATCTGTGACCAAGAATGCAGGGTAGTGCATAGACCAAAAAGGAGACACCTGTGGCGGTCCCCAATGCACAGCAAGGGTGTCCCGTTGATCACCGCCTCGCCACAGGAGAATTCCTGGTGTACATGGCCAGGACGAGATCCACGCTGCTCATCCAAGGGCAAAGCCCATTAAATGAGCTCCCCAACCAGGAGACGTCCAGACGCACCAGGGCGGCTAAGTCCAGCGTCACCGGGTCTGTTTCCCCGCACTACGCAGGTGCGCGATGTGCGGTACTGCGCATGTGCGCATGTGCGCATGTGCGCTGAGGCCAAGCCAGGGGGCGGGATGCCCCGAGCCAGGGAAGAGCAAGAGGGGATGGACCAGAGGGACATCCCCGCCAGGGGAAACACAAGTCCGCCACATATGGGAGGGACAGGCAGCCAAATGCCATGCCATTTACTCAAGGGGTGCTATGTACGCGGGAAAAAGAAACAATAATAACACATAATGATAACAGTTGTGGAAATAGTGGGAGTGTAATCCCAAGGGTGATTACTGTAATCGGGTGACATAAAACAGTGCCCTAAACAGCTGAAGGACAGCAAGAGGACCTACGGAAGAGGACAGACAAACAAACGGGGCATCAAAAAAGCATAGGCTAGTGATGAATTTAAGGTATCACCAGTCTGAAGTGAAAATGGGAATAAGGAGTGACAAAGATAAAAATTGTAAATAAAAGATAAACACTTAAATGAATAATGAATAAAAGAATTGGAGATAAATAGATAAAAAAAAATAAAAAAAAAAAAATAATGATAGTGATAATTAGAACTAATTATGAAGTGAAAGACAGGGCATCAGGGAGCCAGCCTATTGCGGCATCCCATATATCCCTGAATCAGTGCTAGGGTATGGTTAAACCCATAATAATAAAAAACTGCAATTGTTTAAAATTGCAGTAGGTAAAGCAAGTGAAGAGGATGTGAATGTGAAGTGTGGGTAATATCCGTCCCCATATTTGGGGTGAAAGGGTGCTAAATATGAATAATGCAAGGTGCCCCAGTATATTAGGAGTTAAACGTAGTATCTAGATAAGGCTGGGTAGCCAGGTTATAACCATAGAATGTAGAGGAGGGGTCGCCTACCATGTGTAATCCAAAATAGATACTCCAGGAAGAGAAGGGGAAAATATGGAATAGACATAACAGCCATGACGGGATAAGAGGTGTGGAACACCAGGTAGTTCCTTAACGGCTGGATTATGTCCAGTCCGTGTATAAATAAACCTTTAGTAGAGGTGAATGGATAGGAGCTGAATAACCCTACTCTAAGGGAGAAATTGATCTATGGTTGGTACACATAATTCACGACCACATCACATGTTAAACTGGATAATACAAACAATAGTTAATAGGATCAGTTAAATACATAACAATCATAAGGCCTGCCTAGTCAATACCGAAAGTGTCCAAAGTCCAAAAGTTGAGAGGGCAATGTATATACTATAACACCCAGTAATCAATCAGGTAAAAAATGAATATAAGGGGTTAAACATTAGAGGCACTCAGAAGAGAGAAACTGGTGTGTTATCCACCCTATAATTGAGAACAAAATGGGAGTGCAGCCTCAGATACAAAGTCATAATGAAAACATAACAACGTACCATCATCCAATTAATAGTAGAAAGACAAAAGGGGGAGGGGTGGGGGCAAGAGGATAGTTGCTGAAGCTAAACCTTGAACAACCCACCCGAATAATTTGTGGACTATCTCGGTACTAATGCACATGATAAACATTGTTTAAATAAAAGATTTTAATTACAGATAAAAATTATACAAAAAATGGACAGTAATGCACATCAAGGATTGGTTGAAGTCTCTACTAGTTTCGCGGGAGTACCGCTTCTTCAGGAGAGCCAATCTATACAATAAATAGTATAAAAAGATATATAATACAATTCAGCAATAATGTAGATAATTCATAAGAAAAATTAATTAGAACAATTAAGAGCTTACCCGATGAGTAATAAAACAAGCGTGGGAATGGGCCGCCCATGTAGTGCCCCCTGCGGCAGACAAGGGGGGATGGTGCGTCGATCTCTAGGTATAAGGCGTATAATTAATTAATTAAAGGACCCAATAAGTAACCCATACTGAGGTGAGGGGAGGGGGGTATATAGAGGAAGAGTACAGGCAGAAGAGGGAAGAGGGAGGGGGAGAAAGCAAGGGTAAAAAAGGAAAGGGGGGGGGTTTGGGTGGTGGGGAAGGGGGGGGTTTGGGAAGGGGAGGGAATCACAAGGGAGAGAAGGAGATAGGAAGGGGAAGGAAAGGAAGGGAGGGTGGGGGAGGATAATGGGAAGGAGAAGAGGGGGGGGGAAGGGGGAAGAAAGGGGGGAGAAGGAGCAGGTGGGGGGGACAGGAAAAGAGGGGGAAGGGAAGAAAAAGAGGGGAGGGGAAAGGGGAAAGGGGAGGAAGGGAGGGGGGGAAAAGAGAGGGGGAGGGGGGGGGCGGAAGAGGAAAAAAGGGGGGATAAGGGGGGAAGGAGGGGGGAAAAGAAAAGAGAGGGGAGGGAACCCTTGGGGTGTAATTGGGGGGTAAAACTTACCACAGTAGTTACGTCTGTGGGTATATAAACAGCCAGCGCCATGTAGAAAGGGAATTCCCAATGGTGTGCAGGTGAATGGACAGATGGAAAGACCCTAGGTGCAGGTACACAAGGGGCCACAAGAGGTGTAATGTCCAGTGGTTCTGGTAAAGCAACCAGTATACGGTCATCCATGGAGGTATCCATATCTGTGACCAAGAATGCAGGGTAGTGCATAGACCAAAAAGGAGACACCTGTGGCGGTCCCCAATGCACAGCAAGGGTGTCCCGTTGATCACCGCCTCGCCACAGGAGAATTCCTGGTGTACATGGCCAGGATGAGATCCACGCTGCTCATCCAAGGGCAAAGCCCATTAAATGAGCTCCCCAACCAGGAGACGTCCAGACGCACCAGGGCGGCTAAGTCCAGCGTCACCGGGTCTGTTTCCCCGCACTACGCAGGTGCGCGATGTGCGGTACTGCGCATGTGCGCATGTGCGCTGAGGCCAAGCCAGGGGGCGGGATGCCCCGAGCCAGGGAAGAGCAAGAGGGGATGGACCAGAGGGACATCCCCGCCAGGGGAAACACAAGTCCGCCACATATGGGAGGGACAGGCAGCCAAATGCCATGCCATTTACTCAAGGGGTGCTATGTACGCGGGAAAAAGAAACAATAATAACACATAATGATAACAGTTGTGGAAATAGTGGGAGTGTAATCCCAAGGGTGATTACTGTAATCGGTGACATAAAACAGTGCCCTAAACAGCTGAAGGACAGCAAGAGGACCTACGGAAGAGGACAGACAAACAAACGGGGCATCAAAAAAGCATAGGCTAGTGATGAATTTAAGGTATCACCAGTCTGAAGTGAAAATGGGAATAAGGAGTGACAAAGATAAAAATTGTAAATAAAAGATAAACACTTAAATGAATAATGAATAAAAGAATTGGAGATAAATAGATAAAAATAAATAAAAAAATAAAAATAATGATAGTGATAATTAGAAATAATTATGAAGTGAAAGACAGGGCATCAGGGAGCCAGCCTATTGCGGCATCCCATATATCCCTGAATCAGTGCTAGGGTATGGTTAAACCCATAATAATAAAAAACTGCAATTGTTTAAAATTGCAGTAGGTAAAGCAAGTGAAGAGGATGTGAATGTGAAGTGTGGGTAATATCCGTCCCCATATTTGGGGTGAAAGGGTGCTAAATATGAATAATGCAAGGTGCCCCAGTATATTAGGAGTTAAACGTAGTATCTAGATAAGGCTGGGTAGCCAGGTTATAACCATAGAATGTAGAGGAGGGGTCGCCTACCATGTGTAATCCAAAATAGATACTCCAGGAAGAGAAGGGGAAAATATGGAATAGACATAACAGCCATGACGGGATAAGAGGTGTGGAACACCAGGTAGTTCCTTAACGGCTGGATTATGTCCAGTCCGTGTATAAATAAACCTTTAGTAGAGGTGAATGGATAGGAGCTGAATAACCCTACTCTAAGGGAGAAATTGATCTATGGTTGGTACACATATTTCACGACCACATCACATGTTAAACTGGATAATACAAACAATAGTTAATAGGATCAGTTAAATACATAACAATCATAAGGCCTGCCTAGTCAATACCGAAAGTGTCCAAAGTCCAAAAGTTGAGAGGGCAATGTATATACTATAACACCCAGTAATCAATCAGGTAAAAAATGAATATAAGGGGTTAAACATTAGAGGCACTCAGAAGAGAGAAACGGGTGTGTTATCCACCCTATAATTGAGAACAAAATGGGAGTGCAGCCTCAGATACAAAGTCATAATGAAAACATAACAACGTACCATCATCCAATTAATAGTAGAAAGACAAAAGGGGGAGGGGTGGGGGCAAGAGGATAGTTGCTGAAGCTAAACCTTGAACAACCCTCCCGAATAATTTGTGGACTATCTCGGTACTAATGCACATGATAAACATTGTTTAAATAAAAGATTTTAATTACAGATAAAAATTATACAAAAAATGGACAGTAATGCACATCAAGGATTGGTTGAAGTCTCTACTAGTTTCGCGGGAGTACCGCTTCTTCAGGAGAGCCAATCTATACAATAAATAGTATAAAAAGATATATAATACAATTCAGCAATAATGTAGATAATTCATAAGAAAAATTAATTAGAACAATTAAGAGCTTACCCGATGAGTAATAAAACAAGCGTGGGAATGGGCCGCCCATGTAGTGCCCCCTGCGGCAGACAAGGGGGGATGGTGCGTCGATCTCTAGGTATAAGGCGTATAATTAATTAATTAAAGGACCCAATAAGTAACCCATACTGAGGTGAGGGGAGGGGGTATATAGAGGAAGAGTACAGGCAGAAGAGGGAAGAGGGAGGGGGAGAAAGCAAGGGTAAAAAAGGAAAGGGGGGGGGTTTGGGTAGTGGGGAAAGGGGGGGTTTTGGGAAGGGGAGGGAATCACAAGGGAGAGAAGGAGATAGGAAGGGGAAGGAAAGGAAGGGAGGGTGGGGGAGGATAATGGGAAGGAGAAGAGGGGGGGAAAGGGGGAAGAAAGGGGGGGAGAAGGAGCAGGTGGGGGGGACAGGAAAAGAGGGGGAAGGGAAGAAAAAGAGGGGAGGGGAAAGGGGAAAGGGGAGGAAGGGAGGGGGAAAAAGATGGGGGAGGGGGGGGCGGAAGGGGAAAAAAGGGGGGATAAGGGGGGAAGGAGGGGGGAAAAGAAAAGAGAGGGGAGGGAACCCTTGGGGTGTAATTGGGGGTAAAACTTACCACAGTAGTTACGTCTGTGGGTATATAAACAGCCAGCGCCATGTAGAAAGGGAATTCCCAATGGTGTGCAGGTGAATGGACAGATGGAAAGACCCTAGGTGCAGGTACACAAGGGGCCACAAGAGGTGTAATGTCCAGTGGTTCTGGTAAAGCAACCAGTATACGGTCATCCATGGAGGTATCCATATCTGTGACCAAGAATGCAGGGTAGTGCATAGACCAAAAAGGAGACACCTGTGGCGGTCCCCAATGCACAGCAAGGGTGTCCCGTTGATCACCGCCTCGCCACAGGAGAATTCCTGGTGTACATGGCCAGGACGAGATCCACGCTGCTCATCCAAGGGCAAAGCCCATTAAATGAGCTCCCCAACCAGGAGACGTCCAGACGCACCAGGGCGGCTACGTCCAGCGTCACCGGGTCTGTTTCCCCGCACTACGCAGGTGCGCGATGTGCGGTACTGCGCATGTGCGCTGAGGCCAAGCCAGGGGGCGGGATGCCCCGAGCCAGGGAAGAGCAAGAGGGAATGGACCAGAGGGACATCCCCGCCAGGGGAAACACAAGTCCGCCACATATGGGAGGGACAGGCAGCCAAATGCCACGCCATTTACTCAAGGGGTGCTATGTACGTGGGAAAAAGAAACAATAATAACACATAATGATAACAGTTGTGGAAATAGTGGGAGTGTAATCCCAAGGGTGATTACTGTAATCGGGTGACATAAAACAGTGCCCTAAACAGCTGAAGCACAGCAAGAGGACCTACGGAAGAGGACAGACTAACAAACGGGGCATCAAAAAAGCATAGGCTAGTGATGAATTTAAGGTATCACCAGTCTGAAGTGAAAATGGGAATAAGGAGTGACAAAGATAAAAATTGTAAATAAAAGATAAACACTTAAATGAATAATGAATAAAAGAATTGGAGATAAATAGATAAAAAAAAAAAAAAAAAAAAAAAATAATGATAGTGATAATTAGAACTAATTATGAAGTGAAAGACAGGGCATCAGGGAGCCAGCCTATTGCGGCATCCCATATATCCCTGAATCAGTGCTAGGGTATGGTTAAACCCATAATAATAAAAAACTGCAATTGTTTAAAATTGCAGTAGGTAAAGCAAGTGAAGAGGATGTGAATGTGAAGTGTGGGTAATATCCGTCCCCATATTTGGGGTGAAAGGGTGCTAAATATGAATAATGCAAGGTGCCCCAGTATATTAGGAGTTAAACGTAGTATCTAGATAAGGCTGGGTAGCCAGGTTATAACCATAGAATGTAGAGGAGGGGTCGCCTACCATTGTGTAATCCAAAATAGATACTCCAGGAAGAGAAGGGGAAAATATGGAATAGACATAACAGCCATGACGGGATAAGAGGTGTGGAACACCAGGTAGTTCCTTAACGGCTGGATTATGTCCAGTCCGTGTATAAATAAACCTTTAGTAGAGGTGAATGGATAGGAGCTGAATAACCCTACTCTAAGGGAGAAATTGATCTATGGTTGGTACACATAATTCACGACCACATCACATGTTAAACTGGATAATACAAACAATAGTTAATAGGATCAGTTAAATACATAACAATCATAAGGCCTGCCTAGTCAATACCGAAAGTGTCCAAAGTCCAAAAGTTGAGAGGGCAATGTATATACTATAACACCCAGTAATCAATCAGGTAAAAAATGAATATAAGGGGTTAAACATTAGAGGCACTCAGAAGAGAGAAACGGATGTGTTATCCACCCTATAATGCATTATTCATTTAAGTGTTTATCTTTTATTTACAATTTTTATCTTTGTCACTCCTTATTCCCATTTTCACTTCAGACTGGTGATACCTTAAATTCATCACTAGCCTATGCTTTTTTGATGCCCCGTTTGTTAGTCTGTCCTCTTCCGTAGGTCCTCTTGCTGTCCTTCAGCTGTTTAGGGCACTGTTTTATGTCACCCGATTACAGTAATCACCCTTGGGATTACACTCCCACTATTTCCACAACTGTTATCATTATGTGTTATTATTGTTTCTTTTTCCCGCGTACATAGCACCCCTTGAGTAAATGGCATGGCATTTGGCTGCCTGTCCCTCCCATATGTGGCGGACTTGTGTTTCCCCTGGCGGGGATGTCCCTCTGGTCCATCCCCTCTTGCTCTTCCCTGGCTCGGGGCATCCCGCCCCCTGGCTTGGCCTCAGCGCACATGCGCAGTACCGCACATCGCGCACCTGCGTAGTGCGGGGAAACAGACCCGGTGACGCTGGACGTAGCCGCCCTGGTGCGTCTGGACGTCTCCTGGTTGGGGAGCTCATTTAATGGGCTTTGCCCTTGGATGAGCAGCGTGGATCTCGTCCTGGCCATGTACACCAGGAATTCTCCTGTGGCGAGGCGGTGATCAACGGGACACCCTTGCTGTGCATTGGGGACCGCCACAGGTGTCTCCTTTTTGGTCTATGCACTACCCTGCATTCTTGGTCACAGATATGGATACCTCCATGGATGACCGTATACTGGTTGCTTTACCAGAACCACTGGACATTACACCTCTTGTGGCCCCTTGTGTACCTGCACCTAGGGTCTTTCCATCTGTCCATTCACCTGCACACCATTGGGAATTCCCTTTCTACATGGCGCTGGCTGTTTATATACCCACAGACGTAACTACTGTGGTAAGTTTTACCCCCCAATTACACCCCAAGGGTTCCCTCCCCTCTCTTTTCTTTTCCCCCCTCCTTCCCCCCTTATCCCCCCTTTTTTCCCCTTCCGCCCCCCCCTCCCCCTCTTTTTCCCCCCTCCCTTCCTCCCCTTTCCCCTTACCCCTCCCCTCTTTCTCTTCCCTTCCCCCTCTTTTCCTGTCCCCCCCACCTGCTCCTTCTCCCCCCCTTTCTTCCCCCTTCCCCCCCTCTTCTCCTTCCCATTATCCTCCCCCACCCTCCCTTCCTTTCCTTCCCCTTCCTATCTCCTTCTCTCCCTTGTGATTCCCTCCCCTTCCCAAACCACCCCCCCTTCCCCACCACCCAAACCCCCCCCCTTTCCTTTTTTACCCTTGCTTTCTCCCCCTCCCTCTTCCCTCTTCTGCCTGTACTCTTCCTCTATATACCCCCTCCCCTCACCTCAGTATGGGTTACTTATTGGGTCCTTTAATTAATTAATTATATGCCTTATACCTAGAGATCGACGCACCATCCCCCCTTGTCTGCCGCAGGGGGCACTACATGGGCGGCCCATTCCCACGCTTGTTTTATTACTCATCGGGTAAGCTCTTAATTGTTCTAATTAATTTTTCTTATGAATTATCTACATTATTGCTGAATTGTATTATATATCTTTTTATACTATTTATTGTATAGATTGGCTCTCCTGAAGAAGCGGTACTCCCGCGAAACTAGTAGAGACTTCAACCAATCCTTGATGTGCATTACTGACCATTTTTTGCATAATTTTTATCTGTAATTAAAATCTTTTATTTAAACAATGTTTATCATGTGCATTAGTACCGAGATAGTCCACAAATTATTCGGGTGGGTTGTTCAAGGTTTAGCTTCAGCAACTATCCTCTTGCCCCCACCCCTCCCCCTTTTGTCTTTCTACTATTAATTGGATGATGGTACGTTGTTATGTTTTCATTATGACTTTGTATCTGAGGCTGCACTCCCATTTTGTTCTCAATTATAGGGTGGATAACACACCCGTTTCTCTCTTCTGAGTGCCTCTAATGTTTAACCCCTTATATTCTTTTTTTACCTGATTGATTACTGGGTGTTATAGTATATACATTGCCCTCTCAACTTTTGGACTTTGGACACTTTCGGTATTGACTAGGCAGGCCTTATGATTGTTATGTATTTAACTGATCCTATTAACTATTGTTTGTATTATCCAGTTTAACATGTGATGTGGTCGTGAATTATGTGTACCAACCATAGATCAATTTCTCCCTTAGAGTAGGGTTATTCAGCTCCTATCCATTCACCTCTACTAAAGGTTTATTTATACACGGACTGGACATAATCCAGCCGTTAAGGAACTACCTGGTGTTCCACACCTCTTATCCCGTCATGGCTGTTATGTCTATTTCATATTTTCCCCTTCTCTTCCTGGAGTATCTATTTTGGATTACACATGGTAGGCGACCCCTCCTCTACATTCTATGGTTATAACCTGGCTACCCAGCCTTATCTAGATACTACGTTTAACTCCTAATATACTGGGGCACCTTGCATTATTCATATTTAGCACCCTTTCACCCCAAATATGGGGACGGATATTACCCACACTTCACATTCACATCCTCTTCACTTGCTTTACCTACTGCAATTTTAAACAATTGCAGTTTTTTATTATTATGGGTTTAACCATACCCTAGCACTGATTCAGGGATATATGGGATGCCGCAATAGGCTGGCTCCCTGATGCCCTGTCTTTCACTTCATAATTATTTCTAATTATCACTATCATTATTTTTATTTTTTTATTTATTTTTATCTATTTATCTCCGATTCTTTTATTCATTATTCATTTAAGTGTTTATCTTTTATTTACAATTTTTATCTTTGTCACTCCTTATTCCCATTTTCACTTCAGACTGGTGATACCTTAAATTCATCACTAGCCTATGCTTTTTTGATGCCCGGTTTGTTAGTCTGTCCTCTTCCGTAGGTCCTCTTGCTGTCCTTCAGCTGTTTAGGGCACTGTTTTATGTCACCCGATTACAGTAATCACCCTTGGGATTACACTCCCACTATTTCCACAACTGTTATAATTATGTGTTATTATTGTTTCTTTTTCCCACGTACATAGCACCCCTTGAGTAAATGGCGTGGCATTTGGCTGCCTGTCCCTCCCATATGTGGCGGACTTGTGTTTCCCCTGGCGGGGATGTCCCTCTGGTCCATCCCCTCTTGCTCTTCCCTGGCTCGGGGCATCCCGCCCCCTGGCTTGGCCTCAGCGCACATGCGCAGTACCGCACATCGCGCACCTGCGTAGTGCGGGGAAACAGACCCGGTGACGCTGGACGTAGCCGCCCTGGTGCGTCTGGACGTCTCCTGGTTGGGGAGCTCATTTAATGGGCTTTGCCCTTGGATGAGCAGCGTGGATCTCGTCCTGGCCATGTACACCAGGAATTCTCCTGTGGCGAGGCGGTGATCAACGGGACACCCTTGCTGTGCATTGGGGACCGCCACAGGTGTCTCCTTTTTGGTCTATACACTACCCTGCATTCTTGGTCACAGATATGGATACCTCCATGGATGACTGTATACTGGTTGCTTTACCAGAACCACTGGACATTACACCTCTTGTGGCCCCTTGTGTACCTGCACCTAGGGTCTTTCCATCTGTCCATTCACCTGCACACCATTGGGAATTCCCTTTCTACATGGCGCTGGCTGTTTATATACCCACAGACGTAACTACTGTGGTAAGTTTTACCCCCCAATTACACCCCGAGGGTTCCCTCCCCTCTCTTTTCTTTTCCCCCCTCCTTCCCCCCTTATCCCCCCTTTTTTCCCCTTCTGCCCCCCCTCCCCCCTCTTTTTCCCCCTCCCTTCCTCCCATTTCCCCTCCCCTCTTTTTCTTCCCTTCCCCCTCTTTTCCATTCCTGTCCCCCCCACCTGCTCCTTCTCCCCCCCCTTTCTTCCCCCTTCCCCCCCTCTTCTCCTTCCCATTATCCTCCCCCACCCTCCCTTCCTTTCCTTCCCCTTCCTATCTCCTTCTCTCCCTTGTGATTCCCTCCCCTTCCCAAACCCCCCCCTTCTCCACCACCCAAAACCCCCCTTTCCTTTTTTACCCTTGCTTTCTCCCCCTCCCTCTTCCCTCTTCTGCCTGTACTCTTCCTCTATATACCCCCTCCCCTCACCTCAGTATGGGTTACTTATTGGGTCCTTTAATTAATTAATTATACGCCTTATACCTAGAGATCGACGCACCATCCCCCCTTGTCTGCCGCAGGGGGCACTACATGGGCGGCCCATTCCCACGCTTGTTTTATTACTCATCGGGTAAGCTCTTAATTGTTCTAATTAATTTTTCTTATGAATTATCTACATTATTGCTGAATTGTATTATATATCTTTTTATACTATTTATTGTATAGATTGGCTCTCCTGAAGAAGCGGTACTCCCGCAAAACTAGTAGAGACTTCAACCAATCCTTGATGTGCATTACTGTCCATTTTTTGTATAATTTTTATCTGTAATTAAAATCTTTTATTTAAACAATGTTTATCATGTGCATTAGTACCGAGATAGTCCACAAATTATTCGGGTGGGTTGTTCAAGGTTTAGCTTCAGCAACTATCCTCTTGCCCCCACCCCTCCCCCTTTTGTCTTTCTACTATTAATTGGATGATGGTACGTTGTTATGTTTTCATTATGACTTTGTATCTGAGGCTGCACTCCCATTTTGTTCTCAATATATAAGGTTTGTATTGTTTCAAAGGAGCTCTAAAGCTGAAATATACTGATAAATAAAAAACATAAAAAAAAAAAATGTTGCTACCATTTTTGCATATAATAACAATATATGCTAAGAAAGAAAAAACAACAAAAAAAGAGCTAAAGAGCGAAGATAGAAGAGAGGGAAGGGTAAGAAGAAGAAGAGAAAAAAAATAAAGATAGTAGGTAGAAAAGATGGAAAAGGTCAAAAAGGTCCCCGGGGTATCTTATAATGTTGGTCTGATAATATTAGTATATTAAATAGCTATTAGTAGTTATATTACCAAGGTCTTAATAATGTGATGTCAAAGTTGGGAGGGAAAAAATTAGTCACCCAAGGATTCCAGATTTTTTCAAGTTTTCCAATATTATCATTGGTAATGGCTTCCGTTTTTCAGTGGGTCATGGCTTGGTTTATTCTGGTTTTGGTTTCTGAGATCATTAATGTTGGGGTTTTCCACGCTTTGGCGATTGTCTGCTTTGCTGCAGTAGTGATTTGTAGAAGGAGTTTGAATTGAGTGTGGGAAATAGAAGTCGGTTTTAGATTTAGTAGTGCAATTGAAGGGTCAGGTTTGATTGTTTTTTTGAATAAGGTAGAGAGGATAAGAAAAACCTCTTTCCAAAAACATTTTGTAACGGGACAATCCCAAAATATGTGTATGTGTGATCCTAGTTCACCACAGCCACGGAAGCAGAGTGGGGAGTATTGCGGAATATATTTCGCGATTCTGACAGGAACCAAATACCAGCGCAAAAGTACTTTATAATTTGTCTCTAGAGCTATTATATTTTGTGAAGATGATTTTGTTGTGGTCCAAATTTTATCCCAATCGGATGGTTCCAACTGAAGTCCAAGGTCTCTCTCCCATTTTGCCACGTATGATGGTGGGTCTGCAGTAGGCAAAGTAATAAGGTGTTTATATATTATTGATATGAGACCCTTAGAGTGAGGTTCACGTTTACATATACGTTCAAATTGTGTGAGTTCGTTGAGCTTACTCATATTTTGTATATATGGCATGAATTTTTTTTTGATCTGCAGATATCGGAAAAGTTCTGATTGGGGGAGATGATGCCTATCACATAGTTCAAGAAATGTTATAAGTGAGGTAGATGTCGATAAATCACAGAGTTGCGTTATGTCAGAGGAGATCCATTTTTTAAATGAATTAGGGAATGTGCAGGCTGGGTAGAATAGTGGGTTTCTAATAAATGATAGAAGGGGAACATGAGGAGATTGTAGTCCTTTGATAAGTTTAAATTTATCCCAGATAGTAACTGTGTGTTTGGTAATCTTATTTTTTATATTTTTATGATCTGAGGGTTTGGACCAAATTAAATTTGTTATAGAAAATGGATCACAGTCAATTGCAACCCAGAGTGGGGTTTCGTATTTTGCGTGATATTTGGGGATGCATGCTATTTGAGCTGCATGGTAGTAAGAGGCGAAATTGGGGAATCCTAGTCCACCTTTAAGTTTGGGAAGGTAGAGTGTGTGTTTAGATAAACAATGTTTTAAAGAGCCCCAGATGAACGCTAGTGTTTTGCGTTGAAGATTTCTAAGAAAGTATGCTGGAACTGGAATGGGCAAAACCCAAAATAGATATAGTATCTTGGGTAAAATAGTCATCTTTATTACGTTTATTTTACCAATCCATGAGATTGGTAAAGAAGACCATTGTTTAAGGAGATTGGTAATTTGCTTTAGTAATGGCGGAAAGTTAGCTGAGAAGAATTCAGTTAAATTGGGAGTAAGAGTAATTCCTAGGTAGGTCAGGTGCGATGTAGACCAGGAGAATGGGAGGGAAGTTTGTGCTTGTTGTAAAGTATGGGGAGGTAAGGAGATATTTAAGGCTGTAGATTTTTGAGAGTTGATAATTAGTCCAGATATCTGTGCAAAATGATCTAGCTTACTTATAAGGTTGGGAGCAGAAATATGAGGGGAAGACATAAATATTAGTATATCGTCAGCAAACAAACATAATTTGTGCTGATGACCAGCTAAGTCTATCCCTTTGATTGAAGGGTCAGATCGTATAGCCTGAGCTAGGGGTTCAATAAGTAGGGCAAATAAAAGTGGGGAGAGTGGACAACCCTGACGTGTACCTCTATTTATGTTAAAGCAACCAGATTTATATCCAGCATATTTAATATAGGCTTTGGGATTATTATATAGTGATGAAACCCAGTTAAGAAAGTGAGGACCGAACCCCCATTTTTGTAAAGCAAAATGTAGATAGGGCCATGATACTGTGTCGAATGCTAATGCAGTTTTTTTTATGATGCAGAATATTTGCACAAACATTTATCAAATCCGAGTATGTTTTTTTTTAAAACATATTTTTAGTAAACAGCTAACACTAAAAGTAATCTTAAGTGCACATACAATATAATCTCCAAATTATTTGAATTATGTCAAATATGGGACTTGCTGATGCTAAATAAATAAAATATCAAATATGTCAAACAATAAAATGATAAGAAAACTATCATGCCCTAAATTGTACATAGGCAATACCGGTACGTAAAAAAACCCACATAGTTACATAGTAGGCGAGGCCAAAAAAAGACATAAGTCCATTATGTCCGGCCTATGTGTGTGATTTTATGTCAGTATTACATTGAATATCCCTGTATGTTGTGGTCGTTCAGGTGCTTATCTAATCGTTTTTTTAAATTATCGCTGCTCCCCGCTGAAACCACTGCTTGTGGAATAGTATTCCACATCCTCACCGCACTTACAGTAAAGAACCCTCTACCCAGTTTAAGGTAAAACCGCTTTTCTTCTAATTTTAGTGAAAGGCTACGTGTCTTATTAAATTCCCTTTTGTGGAAAAGTTTTATCCCTATTGTGGGGTCACCAGTACAGTATTTGTACATTGAAATCATATCCCCTCTCAAGTGTCTCTTCTCCTGAGAGAACAAGTTCAGTGCTCGTAACCTTTCCTCATAACGAAGGTCCTCCAATCCCTTTATTAGCTTTGTTGCCCTTCTCTGGACCCTCTCCAGTTTCAGCACATCTCTTCTGAGGACTGGTGCCCAGAATTGGATGGCATACTCCATGTGAGGCCAAACCAGAGTCTTGTAGAGTGGGAGAATTATCGTTTTATCTCTGGAGTTAATCCCCTTTTTAATGCATGCCAATATTCTGTTTGCTTTGCTTGCAGCAGCTTGGCATTGCATGCCATTGTTGAGCTGTTCATCTACTAGGATCACTCCAGCCATAGTAATCAGGTTCGCTTCATCATTCTTTATGGGACCAGTATGATCTCACCTCCCTTTCTTACTATTTATGTACTTAAAGAATTTCTTGGGATTTTTTTTACTCTCCTCTGAGTGTTCTATGTTAGCCGCCCTAATTTTACCCTTAAATTTCTTGTTGCATTCTTTGTAAAGTTGGAATGCTGTTGATGATCCCTCAGCCTTGTATTTTTAAAGGCCTTTTCCTTTGCTTTCATATGCATTTTTACATTGGAGTTAAGCCACCCAGGACATTTCTTGGCTAAAATGTATTTCCATAATTGGATACACTGGCTAATGCCCTTATTTAATATGCCCTTAAAACACACCCATTTATCCTCTGTGTTCTTTGTTCTTAGGATTTTTTCCCATTTAATATCTTCTAGCAAGGCTCATAGCTTAGAGAAGTTGGCTCTTTTGAAATTCAGCGTCTTTGTATTCCCGTTTTGTTTCCTATTTGTGTGATTTATACTAAAAATAATTGACCTGTGATCTCTATTTCCTAAATTGCCCCATATTTTCACATCTGCTATCAGGTCTGTATTGCTGGTAATCAGTGGGTCTAGTAACGCTTTTTTTCTAGTTGGTGTCTTTACCATCTGACCCATAAAATTGTCCTGCAAGACATTTAGGAAATGGCGAGCTTTAGATGAGTGAGCGGTACCTTCCGCCCAGTCTATGTCTGGATAATTAAAATCC
This sequence comes from Rana muscosa, assembly GCA_029206835.1. NCBI lineage: Eukaryota > Metazoa > Chordata > Amphibia > Anura > Ranidae > Rana > Rana muscosa. The sequence continues at coordinate 168,315,434 of CM055123.1, forward strand.
CCCATTATGATGACACTTCCCATCCTTGCCGCTAATCCAAATTGTGATAGGAGGTCTGCCCTTACCCCCTTCCTCTGGTTGGGGGCCTATAGCATACTCCCAGTATTACATTCCCCTTGATTTTCTCCCCTTGTAACTCTACCAATAAGGATCCCACCTCCTCCCTTGCTCCCTTAGTGATGTCATCTCTCACATTCACATTTCTAAATGTGCGTATGTTTATGTAAAAGCATGTATGGAAGGGCAACACTTTAGGGGTACATCAAAATGGGGACAAGGTGCTTTGGGGTGGGGGGAGCCCTAAAGCACACCCCATGTTGAGGGCATGTGGGTCAATATTTATTATTAGAGTTTGGTACACATTTGTATTTGGTGTTGTTTGAAGTGCAGCTGTGGTCAATATTAGTTTGAGATAACATTCAGTTGTACAGCCTGAGTCCTAGAATTCCAGTCACCACGGGTATACTTGCTGCATCATAGCTGTTTAGGACATGCTAATTGCCAGTTTCTGGCTTCAAAATTTCTGTGTTTCTAACCTTTAATTGAGCATACAGCATAAGAAGTTTGGAAGAAAGTCAAAATTCCTCTTTCTACTTGCTCCAGTGAGTGTAATATATATTGGCTAGCATAGTTGTAAGTCTTTCACAAAACTGGGACAATGTTGCAGCAAAAAAGAGTGACTGGTTCTGCAAAAAAGAGAGATCTCTGGCAATATATATAGGAAACCCTAGGAGGAAAGTCTTGACCGACCAGAGAATAAATCAAGTGACCTTTGTCTATGGTTTAGTTAACCATGTCATACACTACACAAGAGAATCAGCAGAACAGCCAGATAACAAGCATTTTCAGAAGGAGAGGTTAGCCGTGTAAGCCTTTTGATCTTATGTCAAGTTTGGAGATTCTGCAGTTTGTAAACTGACAGTTGTTACTAAGTGAAAGCTATCTCAGTACACACACTGTTTGAAAGCAAAACAAAAAGGGTTAATATATATTAGCCAATATCTTATTTCTCTATTGCGCTCTTAAAAGCTGTTGCTAAGCAACTAGAATGGGACAATGGTTGTGTTTATGCAGTTATGTGAAAAACTTCAGCATTAGCAACTTTCCCCATTATTGAACCACATCAGCATCTTCGTTATGATATTCTGTAACACATGCCTGCTTCCTAGATCATTTTCTTTAAAATAAGTAGAATTAAATGAAGATGAAAATGACAAAAGATGAAAACGTCCTACTGATAATAATTTAATTACAAACGACAATGACATTTCAATTCACGTTAAACAATATACATAAAATGAGCTAAACATGTGATGAAAAAAACAAACAATTGGCTTAGCATAAATTTTAATCAAATTCCTTTTTCATTTTTAGGAGGTAAGTAGCCATTCAAATGCATTAAATACATCTCAGGAGCTACTCTCATTGTAAAATCAGCAAAGCTGGTAAATGTATGAGTAGGATATTGGCTAAAAAGCAACAATAGTATATCCTTTTTAAGGACATAGAAGGACGCGTAAATAGATTATTAAATAACCATTTAGAAGAAAAAAAAATCCACATAGGAGAACGTTACCTGAGTTATTGTATTTATAATGGTAAATAGTTATAGCATGTAATGATACAATTCCGAATATTAAATGGTAACTGTATTTTTAGTACATGCCACTATTTATAAGTAAGTAGACAGTGAAACTTGAACTCAGAGGTGCTTGGACAATTGTAGTAATATTCTTTTCACTCTTTTGTATATATTTTTTAGAATATTTAAACAAGTTAAAAGGTGGTTGTTTTAAACACTCATGGCAGTGTTATAGCTTGTCCCAAACCCTAAAGCTGCCACTTTTGGTAAACAGATTTGTCTGCAGCTACAGGTTTACATAAACCCTGCACACACATACCAGTACCAGGATCGCAACAGAAGTCTGGAATATAAAGTACTTTTTCTATAGATTCTCAAAGGCGTTAATACCTAATAAAGTATGCAAAATGCCCAGTAGAACTTTTTGCTGGTGTGACTCCAATAAATTGGACATTCCACTGAATTAGTCTATACAGATTCACAATTAGAAAACATAACTGACACTTTTTCAGCTGCCCATTTCTTCAACATGGGCCACAGCATAAATGATCTCAAGATTACAGTACTGATGGGGAGCTTTAACAAAAAGAAAGATTGAAAGAGGAATAGAGAGTCAGAAAAATGTCACACTCCAGGCTGTAGCCCATATAAGGACAAAAATGTTATGTGGCAATAAAATTGTATATTAATATTTAAAAAGGACTTTCAATCTCACCAGCTGAAAGTGAAAAATTGGTATGGATTTCTCATCTCTAGAACATGTACTTTCCTACTATAAGGCTCATAAATTCTCAGTCATTACCTATATATTTTTACATTTTAACAAAATCCTTACTATGTGTGTCAGTTTGAAAACAGTTGTATTTCCTTGTTTCTCTCTGTTGTTCTATGTATTCATTTTGTAAAATGCTTGACAAAGAAACTTGCAAAAAAACTTGCATCTTTCACAATTCAAATTTTATGTCTAGCCAAAAGCTCTTCTTTTTAATTTTAGATAGAGTAGGTGTGGGTGTTGGGTAGGTGAAGGCCTGTTCACACAAGCAGCAGCACTGATTTTTATGGTGTCTTTGCGAAGCAGTGGTTTGCGTCACAATCTGCTGCGCTAATAAAATGCAATGTAGTGGTGTAAACTGACACCGTAGGAAACAACAAACCCAGCCTAGTTGCTGTTCAACAAACCCCCAAACAAACTGGCCTCTTTGGCAAATTCATCTGCCCACATCTCCGTAGTCGGGGATCCTGGACAATGTCACTGACCAAATATGGTCAATTATATTGCCCAGAAACATGAGCCGTTTGTTGACATTAATAAAAAGCATCCAATAGACACTGGGACTTTGATGTAAGTTCATACAGTAGTGAGAGGACAAAAACATTTGGAGAGTTAATTTGCTCAGGTTAGGCTGCTCACAACAGGACTACCCTCCTATGAGTACCCAGCAGGTTACCAGAAAAAAACATTCACCAATAAAAGTTTAAATAATAAGAGCGTGCAAATTATTTATTAGTTTACACTACAAAGCAGCCAATGCCAGAAGCCAGGGCCAGAAGAAATTCCGCCTTCATCCGGGCTATAAAAAAACACACACATCATACAAATGTAAATGTAGCACTCCCTGATCCCTGGAAGCATGGTGTAACCCACACAAACAGGGTGGGCTGATATTTTACTATAGGGTGAAGATCACTTAGGCAATAGTGGAATAGTGGAAACACTCACATTCCTCACAGATAAAAAACCTTGAAGCTGACCAAGCTTCTGTGATTGTAGCTCTAGACTGTAAAGCACTTATAAGATCAGCTGCCAGCAGCCTGGGTAGAAGACACCAGACTTCAGTGACATCCGAGCTCCACATCTGAGCTTCTCACAGCCCCTCAAGGAGGTCATCCATGGTCATCCATGGCTCCTCAGTCCCCAGACTCCAATGGGCTAGGCCTCAGATCCAGGCCTCTGTCCAGCTGCATGGTCACCCTCTCAGGGTGCAGGCCTAAGAGAATTCAGCAGCACACACCCCTCCCTCAGACAGTAGGGCCAGGTAGAAAAGACTGACTAAAAAAGGAATAAAAGAGAGAGGGTGCACCAGCCTTGTGCATTATCGTTAGATAAGTTTTATTGAGTAACAATATAAAAACTATTTACAAGCATGTGAAAGGAACCACAATTTAAAAAAGCCTTTAAATGATGACAATTGGTCTGATGGCCACCGTCTCCAGAAGGTGAAGGAGAGGACACAGGAACCACCGCTGGCTGATGTGTTTCAAAGGATAACCGTCTTCCTCAGAGCCTAGCCATGCTGCCTCCTTCAGCTTCTTAAATATATGTGTGCATACATAGAACACATCCCAGAGAGGCCCAGGGACCCCACCAACTGATGTGGGTGGTCCACTGGAGGGGCAGAGTCAGAGTGACAACTAGAGAGTAGCACCAAAATCCTACCATATAGTTTGCATCATATTTATGTCTCACTATCAATAAAATCACTATGACCTATACAGGGCCCAATCAAGTGAAATGAGTGGAGCACATAAATATACTCAACAACATCTGTCTATATACAGGCCACAGGGTAACATAGTACCTGTAGAGGTCCATATCCCTCTGCACTGGGGCACCAGTTCCTATCCGAATTTGCCGCCACTGTGCATGTGTTCTTATCACCCTTATCACCCTAATGGCATCACTTGTCTCTTTCCCACGGCCAGACAGATGTCTGGAACGCATACAGCGATGTCTGGTCCACACGTCACTTCCTGACTGACTACCCAAGGTTACACCCTGAAAATGTATATCCTCTCCCAGCATACACCAGTGGCAAGGAACCTCCTATTGGTTGGCCATGGAGAGCTAAATATTCATAACCCTGATTAGTGCAGCTCTTATGCTATCGCCAGAGGCAGCAGCGCCACCTATTTGCAGCAGAATTTTTGTAAATTGCTGCACAAACTGTTGGTGCTATATAAATCCTGTATAAATTAATAATAACAGAAGGACACATACAAAAGCCAGAGCCTGGGAAGAAGCTGAACTATAAATTCAGCTAAGCTGACTGCAGCCTAGCACCACTACATTTAAATTGACACTCCCACTGGGGACAGGGTAACTACACAAATGTGGTTGATTTATTTATAAATGTAACATAGAAAATCATGGTTATATCATCTGCTAATAATAATTGCAAGACAAACTTATCACACACTATCACTTACCATTTGATAGTCCTTAATTTGTATTCTGTTGCATGTGTACATGTATGTGTATACAGTATATGTGTATGTGCTGTATGTATGAACATATTTTGTATGTACAAACACACACGTACATGTATGTTACTCATCATTTTCTATGTTGTTAGACATATGATTATATCAATTACATTTACATTTATATTATATTGTGTTTTGTTGTAGCCCTGATGAAGGCGGAGTTTCCTATGGCCCCTAAAACATTGCATGTTTTTTGTGTTTGTTAGTTAGGACTTGAGATCTGTCATTTAGTGGCAGACGTGTGACAGGAAAACATCACTGGGTGACAGGTCATCGTGGAGGTGAGAAAACATCACAAAGGATTACATTGGATATTGTGACTGATGATGTATTTTCACATGACAACATTACCTACATTTTTAGTATTGGCATTGTATTCTGTTTAGCAGGACAGAGTCTAAGGATCAAAACCATATCTGGGTTCTCATTTGTTATGAATTTTTCATTGCATATGGTTATACTTTTGTTTGTGTGCTTATGTACATTTATTACATTATATTACATAGGGGAAGGGGGCAGAAATCTGGGGGACCCCTTATTATAAATAGGGCTTCCTTATTCCTATAAGTCCCCCCCTCCAAAAAATCCTAACATCCTTTTTGGGGGACAAAATGTGGGAAAGAGGTCCTTGTCCCTCAATAATGGGACAAGTTACCTTGCAAGAGGGAAGGGCTTTGCCCCTACCCCTTACAAGGTACCCCTCAATGTTGAACAGCATGTGGCCTGGTATAGTGCAGATTCCTGCCATTTTTTCTTATTTATTCGCATTGACACAGGTCCCTCATGACAGTTCCCAGCTACCCATGCAATTTTTTCAACAGTCGCTTGCTTATTCGTCTTGGAAAGGGCAAGAGATTTTTTAGTGATCATTTTAGAGTCAAATATGTTTTTATTGCTTTCAACAGAATAGAATAATACAAATAACATTCAGATGACAATGACATATGGTAATACAATGCAAGGCACGCTTTCTGAATACTGTAGGAAGCGTTTCCAACGGAAACCTTAACACACTGCCGCCTTCCTGGGGCAGACGGTGAGACTCTACACAAAAAGCACTGAGGGTCAATAAAATCATTTAGCATGAGACCTGACTGTAAGGTGAAGAAGTATAGGCATAGGGAGAAGGGGGGAAAAAAAGATAGTAGAGGAAAGAAGGGGAAGGGGGAGAGAGGACAGGGATAAAGGTAGACCGAGCAGACCCTGGCGCGTTAAACCTGCATAATGGATTCAGAGTGTATGTCAGGGTGGACCCTGAGGTGTCAATAATGTTTTTAAGGAGTCTGAAACAGAATAATCGATCCATAGGAGCCATAGGGTCTTAAATTTGTCATAGGTGTCATTATCAAGGGCTAACATCTCCTCCATGCGCATGATGTCATTGACCACGGAGACCCACAAGGACGGGGGGGGGGGGGGTAGTAGTAGTTTTTTAGAATAGGGGGATAAGCTGCCTGGCGGCCGACAAGAAGAAACGCAATAAGGTGCGTTTCTGAGAGGCTACTGAGCCAGGGAGCATGGATAATAAAGCTATCTCTGGGGAGGGCGTCAGAGGCCGATCGTATAGACTGCTGTATATGGCAAAGACCTGAGACCAAAGGGGCTGAATGGACTGACAGTCCCACCATATATAGAGGTAGCTGCCATCTGCTGAGCCGCACCTCCAACATGAGGGAGGTACAGACGGGAATATTTTATGGAGAGATTGAGGGTCCCTGTACCACCGGGAGAGGAGTTTAAAGTTTTTCTCCTGGGAATAACAGGATATTGAGGATTTGTGCGTAAAGTGGTACGACTTTTGCCAATCCACCAGGTGGAGTTCCTTTCCCAGATCCGTGGACCACTTCCTGGTTTAAGAGGGGGGTTTATCGTGTATCAGTGCTTGTTGTAGTGTGTACATGGTAGAGAGCAAATGTCTGGGTGTTTCTGAGAGAGAGCACAGCTGTTCGAATCCCGTTAGGGATCTGTGAATTTGGGATGATGAGAAAAGGTCAGAACAAAAGGAGGATATGCGGAGGGCTGTGAGCCAGTTGGTCACTGGGCACTACAGGAGCACCTGAGGTGGGGTCCACAAATAAGCTCGCTACGGGCCATGTGGGATGGGAGTAGGGCCCCACTGAATTGGAACCAATGCCTTGTGGCAGGGCAGGGTGGTCAAACAGAGATGTGAGTGGTGAAGGATCTGTGGACAGTAATAAGAGCATTCCTTTCTTGTAAAAGGATGTAGGGCATCGGTCGTTAACTGGGAGGCGTCAGAGAGTAAATGTAGGTGTCGCCCATAGCCCCAGAGTAGGTCAAGGGTGGACAGGTCCTGTTCCACCATGGTGGATGCTTTGGGGAAGGGGCGAGGAAACCACTCCAAAACCCTAGACAACAGCGCCACTCTGTGGTATAGCTCAAAGTCGGGGAGGCCTACCCCGCCCTGAATTTTGGGGTATGTGACTAGTGTGTGACAGACGCGGGACATGCCTTGGTGCCAAATAAAACGTATGGACATTGAACGTAGGGAAGTAAAAAAATGTTTAGGGATGGAAATAGGTATAGTTTGGAACAAATAAAGTAATTTAGGAAGGGTGTCCATTTTCAATATATTGATGCGGCCAAACCAGGGCAATGGGGAGGAGTTCCAGGCGTCCAGTTCCTTACGAAGCTGGGTCAATAGGGGTAGATTATTGAGAGCGTAAAGCTCCGATAGATTGGAGGGAATCGTTATTCCCAGATAAGAGATGCCCCTGGGACTCCACTGGAAGGGGAAGTTAGCCTGTACTCGAGTGAGGGTCGTGTGTGGAAGGGATATATTAAGAGCCTCAGTTTTGAAGATATTTAATTTAAAGTTACTGAATTCCCCAAACCTTCGGAATTCATGCATCAGGGATGGGAGGGACGTGTGTGGTTGCTGGACGTAGACCTTTTAGTGATCATTTTAAAAGATTGTAATTTAATTGAATTACATTTTGCAACATAAATGGCATGGCATGATGTTTGGTAACTCTGATATGTATGTGCAGTTCTCCATGTGCTCAACTTAAATAAAGAATAAAAAAAAGGATGATAGAAAATAATTAGATTAGATGCAAGATAGATAGATAGATAGAAAATGCAGTCTTTAAACAGAAATGGTCTAGTGAGGAAAGTGGATAAAGTTACATAAGAGAGTTCTAAATGTAAGGATTTATACTCTTTGATAATATTCAGAAAAACTATTTTGGAAAGAAAATTCTGATTGAAATGAGGAAAGAGCAGTCTCTAAAGGTTACAGCCTTTGATACTGACAGCAAATGCCTTATTACCGGCTACCACCTGTGGTCTATATTACACAGTGTGTGGTTTCCATTTTGAAGCACCACACACTTGGTTAACAAGCTGTTTCCTGCCAGACACATCAATTTATCATCTTAGCGAGAACCTGTGTAGGCACCATAAAGAACTCAGTGGTTTAAACAAACACTGCAATGCACCTGCCCTGACCATAATGTCTGTAGTAACAGATCACATAGAAAAACTGCCAGACATGCTGGGTCACTGCGAGGAAAAACGCACATCAATATGACATTGAATTCATTATTTTGTATTCATTAACAAACCAGTGCAGTGAAAAATACATACATCCTTGCATTCCAGCTTATAGCATTGTATAGGAATTGCACACCTTTTTTGTTCATTTCTTTTAAGCCTGAAAAAATTTATTTTTAATTTGTATTATTTTGTAGGTTACATTTTTCTCAGGTCTGTAATGTTGACAACAGGCAGATTAATTTTCTGGTCAGTACAGTAATCACTCTAGACTAAAAGACCACTATTTAGAGTAGTTATTATCATAAAACTCCTTAAAGTGGAAGAACAGTCTAAATATAAGTCATCCTAAAAATGTTGCCTCCCCCCTCCTCCTACCTATTCTGTATAGCATTTAAAAAAGTGAGCAGTGTTCAATCCCTGGCAAAAAGTATAGAATCACCACTCTTGGAAAATGTTAATTCAATTGTTTAATTGTGTAAAAAAATTAAAACATTTATTACAGACACACCTCAAAACTATTTTCTTTGAACATTATGGCTTTAAGAAACACTTGAAAAAAAAAAAAAAAAAAAAGGAAGAAAACTAATCAGTTGCAACTGTTTTTGCAGATCAAGCAGAGGAAAAAAATATGGAATCACTAAATTCTGAGGAAAATATTATGGAATCACTCTTTACTTTGCAGTTCTAAAACAAACATCTGCATCAGATTACGTCATCATCACCAAACATCCTTTCAATTTATGGAATAAGAAAAAGGTCCAAAATCTCAATATAAACTTGTGCATTTATTAAAGATTGAATGACTGTCATCTCCCCCGTATCTTTACCTGACATGCAACCCCATATCATTAATAATTGTGGAAATGTGCATGTTTTCTTCAGGCAGTAATCTTCATACATTTCATTGGAATGGCACCAAACAAAAGTTTGCTCATCACCCTGCCCAATGCGGATTTGTAATTCATCGCTGAATATCACTTTCATCCAGACATTCACAGTCCATGATTGCTTTTCTTTAGCCCACTGTAACCTTGGTTTTTTTTCTGTTTAGGTGTTAATGGTGGTTTTCGTTTAGCTTTTCTGTATATAAATCCCATTTCCTTTAGCCAATGTCTTACAGTTCGGTCACAGATATTGACTTCAGTTTCTGACCATTTGTTCCTCATTTGTTTTGTTGTGCATTTTCTGTATTTAAGGCATATTGCTTTAAGTTTTCTAACTTGATGGTTTGATGTCTTCATTGGTCTACCAGTACGCTTCCCTTTAACAACCTTCCTATTTGAGTACTAACGAAAACCATCACAGGTTGTAGATACCTTTTCTTTAATCCACCCCAGTGCAATCCAGAAGCAGCAGTTCCCTTGTGTGGTGGAGGGGTTGACAACAGGGCTGAATTCTCAGAGCTGTGACAACACCCACTGGTTTTCTTTGCCCTTCCATTATCAGCGCTCCCTTGCAGCAGCTACTCACTGACACAGGGGAGTTACAGCTTTTGGATCATATGACCACATTAGAAGTGCATTAAAGAAAATATATTTACACTGTTTTCTTTTATAAACTTTATGCAGCATAGGTTAAATGTACCATATACGAAAAACTTAGAGTGCCCCTCAAAGTACTGCAAGACTTCTTCCTGTAGTCCAAAGCACAGATCGGGTTAGCAGAAACAGACTGTAAAACAGAAGGTGAATACATAGCCCCACTTGGGCACAATCACTATTTTGTAGAGGTAAAAATATGGCTTCAGCCTGAACTCCTCCTGGCTGTGCTCCTCTGACATGTTTCGCCCCGCCTACAAAGTTTAATCAATAATTAGGCCTCATAGGTGTGAAAAAGCATATCAGGGGAGCATAGTCAGGAGGCGTTCAGGCTGAAGCCATATCTTTACCCCTCTAATTAGTGGCTGGGTTTCGGTGTGCAGCGTTTCCCCTTTCTGTTTTCTGATAGGTGTATTTTTTTTTTTTTTAACAAAACTTAATTTAGCCTATACTTCCACTTTAATGCTGCCAGACTCATCTACCTTACCAACTGCTCAGTGTCCACCACCCCTCTCTGTCAATCCCTCCACTGGCTTCCAATTGCCCAGCAAATTAAATTTAAAATACTAACAACAATATACAAAGCCATTCACAACTTTGCCCCGAACTACATCACCAATCTTGTCTCCAAATATCACTCAAACCATCCCTGCTCCTCTCAAGACCTCTGCTCTCAAGTTCCCTGGTCCCTTCCTCCAATGCTCATCTTCTGTTCCAGAGCCTCTTCCATCCTTGGGAACTCTCTACCTCAATCTGTCTGGCTATCTCCTACTCTAGCTGCCTTTAAGCGATCACTGAAAACTCATCTCATTCAGGGAAGCCTACAACGACCTCCAACTGACTGACTAACTTTTATCACTTCCATCAGCTCATCCCCCCCAGTTATAACCTTTTGTATAATTTGCCCCACCCTATTAGATTGTAAGCTCTTATGAGCAGGGATCTAACCCTCTTGTATTTTCTGGTATTGTAACTGTACTGTCTTCCTTTAAATTGCAAATTGCTGCGCAAACTGTTGGCGCTATATAAATCCTGTATAAAAATAATAATAATAATACAACCACCAGAGAGGCGGGCTGATGATGTCACAACCTCTGACTCTGCTCAGAAGAAGCTTTGTATTCATTGATAGAATACATTGCTTTCTCTGAATGGCTGGATCCAGATCAGATAGACGCTACTGTGTTTCAGGTATAAGACAGGAAGTCTCGGCTGGAACCCAGAACACAGTGCGGTATGCTGTATGTAGCCTCACATGTTAGTGAGGGACATAGTTCCTTTGGGCTAAGCTTATAGTGCAGTGAGTAAAAGATGTCTCACTGACCTGGCTAGGTGTGACTGGGCAGGAAAAATAGCATTTAGATTTTTTTTCCAGAACTTTAGGTCAAAGAAACGGTTAATGAAATGTGTAGCTGAAATTTGAAGAAAAAAGTTGAATGTCAAGAATAATGTTTTATCTCTATGGAGCAAATCAATCTAAATATGGCTTATTTCATTTTAAATGATAATGATTCTGCCCTGCTATAATTAGCTTAAAATTTAACTACACCTTTGGTGTAGTCACAATTATATTGCATGTTTCCCATCCTCCTACATTTTTTACTCACTTGTCCCTAATACAGCAAGACATTGCCCACCAAGCTGCCAAGCCACTTGTGAAAATCTTAACTTTGAGTTGGACCTGCACATGTGGGAGATTATATTACTCATATATTAAGCCCTATCCCTGTGAAACGCGTCAGCTTTGAGCTGAGGCCAGCCTTTGTGTCTCTGTTATCATGCTTAACATCAGCTGTGCGGACCTGTTTTGTATACTTCCAACTCAAATATATGCTCACCAAAAGTACATGTTACTATCCCTCTAAAGGATGCTTCATCTAGGGCCCACACTAAGAAAGCATTAGAGGAGCATAATTTATAACAGTTCTTTGTAAACCCACACCAATGGCATTTTCTGCAAGACAAATGTCTTATTTAAAAAGGAAGGGAAATAAAACCAGTGTCATAACAGGCATTTAAATACTGAGACTCAGTTTCATAGAGCTTTCCAAATACCAAAAAAAATAAAATTCACTTAGCAACTCTGTAATAAGGTGGAAGTAAACAAACAATACTTGATACTGAAATATTTTCAGTTTGTTTAAGATTCTATAATTTGATCAGACTGACATTGTTATTTCTAACTGCCCAGGAAATAAAATTCTATTGTAAATTGAGAATTTCAGCATGCAGATTTGTTTGTCTCTCTGAGGGAACATTTAAATGACAATAGATTAACTGGCTTTGGCTCTGTATTTCTCCTTTGTTCCAAGAAATGCTCAGTGATCAACACAAATTTGGCACTGATATAAGAAACCAAGTCTTCAGTGGACAGTTAGCAAATGGCACCTCCTGATATATTTGGCACATCTTTAGTATTAAACTTTATTTCTGTTCTGCTTGAATGAGTGGATGGCTGTGCTCTGTTACTCAAGGCCAAACCAGCCTTCAAAAGTAAATGTCTTGTGAAAATTGTATGTGCATGGACTATAAAGCGATTTTTAAAAAATGCAAAAAAAAACACACGTTTTTTTAAATTAGGATCACCTTTTGACTTTCATAGTCAAAGATTATTCATAACTAATTAGGGATAATTGTGTTTTAAAATATTTTCTCTTTTATCATAGGAGTGCATTCTTACAAAGTCTAACTACTAGAGTTGCCATTATCGTTGTAAGAAAAGTCTTAAAGTAAAATAAGAAAATCACCAAATTTAGCAAATCAGTGGGCATATTTTTGAGTACGTCCATTATGCAAAATAATATATGTACAGCTAGGTTTGATGGCTTAGGTTTTAATCCTTATCCTTGCTGGCAGAGTAAAACCACCATAAGCACCAAGAGAGACTGTTTTTTGCCAAGACCCCTCTTTCCTGAATCCTTAATTTTTCCTGTTTGAAGACTAATTATTCATTCATGTAATACATCTAACTACAATGCAATGCAAAACAGAATACATATTTAATGAAATTATATATTGTAAAAAAAAAAAAAGCAATCACAACCCCTTCAAACAAACGGTGGGGTAGGATTGTAACACAAGCTTCCTATAGGGTTCATTTCATTTCAACATGCTGTAGCATCTGGGGAGGGTTTGGCATAAGGCTTTGGCTGATGGTGCAGTGTTGCAGAATTACCAATTGAATAGGGTAGGGTAAGATGGTCATTTTTTATAGAGAATGGTCCACAGAAGAAAGGGATATATACACCTCTTTTTAAAAAAAGAGTCCCATACACTAATCAAGTGACAGGTGATGGTTTCTGATCACTTTCTACTCAGTCCAGACACCACTCACTCATCAACCCCATTTGATGGTATTCAATACTTATATCCTTGTCTTGACAACAGGCTATTAACCCCCCAGGAATCAAGTGAAAAAAAAATCTACGGTCTAAAGCTCACCATACACTGCTCAAATTTCTTTAAATTCTAATTGGCCAAAATTCAAGCCATGGATGACTATCTGACACCACCTAGCCTAACAAACTTCGACTGGGCAGAAAAGAGTCAGCCGAACAGCAACTACGGCCAATCAGCTGCAGTCACTGTTCAGGCATTCTTACAGCAGCAGGTGTCAGATTTTCAGAATACAATAGCCAACAGCAGGAGATTCATCCATCCATGCTCTTTAGCGTGGATGGGAGAATACATGGAGATCTTTCATTTAGCTCTATGTAAATCTTTATGCTAATCGTAGTGCCTACAGCAACATTAATTGCCAATCCAAATTTAGCAGAACTAGAAAATGTCAATATACAGTGACTGGTTATTTTTGCAGATTTGTTCAATATGTTTTACCTACTACTATTATAGGTTTCTATAAATATCTCACCTCCTACTTGTCTAGTGTCTACAAAGGCTCAAAGTAAACACCAGGGCTCAATGCTGTTTTTTCCACACAAAAGTGGAACCTCTGCTTATTTGCTTCCTCCCCCCTTCAGTGCCACATTAGGCATCTTTCCGGGGGGAAGGGGGAACGGGGACCTGTTTTTGACAGGTCCCCGTCCCCACTTCTGGGAGACGTTGCCGCAGTGCAGTCCCTCGGAAGTTCGTCCTCCTACTCCTTCCTCTGCCAATTAGAAAGAGCAGCACGCTTTGTGCATGCGCAGTAGAGAACCGGCTGTGAAGCAGAAAGGCTTCACTGCCGGTTTCCCTTAGTGGAGATTGTGGTGGCAGCACCCAACAGCCAATTCAAAATTTGGCTGGGGTGAAGACATCACAGGCTCCCTGGACAGGCAAGTGTTCATATATTAAAAGTCAGCAGCTACAGTATTTGTAGCTGCTGACTTAAATTTTTTTTCCCCAGGGGGAACTCTTACCTAAGACATTAGGTAACTGACTACATTTTTCTTTTAAAGGCAATCTGTGTAGACATGGATATATAGATCGTATTGCTGACCTCTCCACTTATTAAAAAAATAATAGCTGCCTGGCTTTAATGTTGATCCCTTGGCTTCAACTGGAATAAGCATTAGTATTAGCAGTTTTGTCTTCATTTTCACTTCACTTAGTACATGCTTGTTCTGAGTCAGTTGGGTTGATATACTAAAGGCAAAAATGCTGTTTATTTTGCAAAAAAACTATTATTTTGCAATAGAATCTGGTGAAAATTCACTTCACATAGAATACCCAATCACATGCAAGGAAAATAAAAAATATATATTTTGTTGGGTTACTCTTGATTGGATGATGGAAGTCATTAGAGCTTGACCTCATTCACTAAGCTAAGAGAAATTTCCCTTCCAAAGTGAAGAACCTATTTGATTTTTAGTAAATCAACCACGGTGACTCAAAGGTGTTGATTTTCTATGAGTAAAAAGGTTATTCATTTTGCAAGGGAGTGTCCCCGGGAGCTTAGCGAATGAGGTGAAACTCTGCTGACTTCCATCATCCAATCATGTGCAAACAAAAATGCTGTTTTTTTTTCTCTTCCTTGTATGTGATTTGTATTCTTTGCAAAGTGAAACTTCACCACATTCACTAAGTTCTGGGAAACAACTTCCCTTCCAAGGTGAACAGTCTTTTATTCTTTAGAAAATCAAACCCAAAGTATTCAGGCCAGTCTCAGACAGTGAGCATTTCCATAAGGAGAATAAGGCAAAGTTTGTAGTGATACCTTGTATTGGCTAACTTAAAGAAGTTCTAAAGGTTCAAGGCTTTTTCTCTTCTCTGTGCATCAGCACCCCCAACCCCCCTCCCAATACTTACCTGAGCCCCATCACTATCCAGTGATGTGCACAAGAGCCTTGTTTCTCTGGGGACTTTCCCTCTTCATTGGCTGAGACAGCAGCAAGAGCCATCACAGCCAGTAAACAAGAGGAGAGAGAGGGGGCGGGGCCAAGCAGTGGCTCTGTGTTTGAATGGACACGCAGAGCAGTGGCATGGGAATGAACCTGCTTCGGTGCCTCCATAGCAAGCTGCTTGCTCTGGGGGCACTTGGCAGGCAGGAGGTGCTAGAAGTGCTGATGGGGAACCCGAGAAGAGGAGGATCGAGACTGCTGTGTGCAAAACCACTGCACAGAACGGTAAGTATGACATGTTTTCTTTTAATTGCCTTTAATATCACTTTAACATATCAAGGATGCAGACTTTTGGGATCTTTTTTAACTTTCTCAAGCATTACAAATTTTCTGCACTGAAGGATATTTAAGATGGTATAAAACTCTAATACAGATCAGCAGAAGGTTAATTACATCAGCCTACATGTTGCCTTCAGTACAAATTTTTATTACCAAAACTATCTGTACATGCAAGTAATTCAGAATGTTTGCCTAGAAACCTCCACTGTTCTCTCAAAATGACCCATTAGTCATTTACATAAAGAACAGCCTCAGTATCCAAAAGGATAGACTGATGCCTAGTACACATGGGCCACATGTCAGGACACATCGACCTGTTCAATAAAAAACAGCCAACATTCGGCACATGTGTATGGCAGTCGGTCCGATAGAAGCTGGCCGTTTGGCTGGTTTCTGTCAGACGAACATGCTGGAAAACCAGCAGCCAACTGGCTCTTGATTAGCGCTCTCAGCCATTGACCGGAGTGTTCTGGTGAGGGGGGGGGGGTCCCCCTGAAATAACACAACAGCTCAGCGGGGAATATCGATGTACTAATGTCAGACTGTTAGTACAGCGGCTCCAACTGGAGCTGTCAGGTTTTTTTTTTTCATTCAACCTGCTATTAGTGTGTACTAGGCTTAAAGAGGAAGTAAAGCCATTTAAAAAAAAAAACCTGCAAAAGAAAGGCATAATGAGCTAGTATGCATAGCATACTAGCTCATTATGAATGACTTACCTGAGATTGAAGCCCCCGCATCGGTCCTCGTCACCTCCGCCGCCATCTTGACTCGATGTTCCGTCACCGCCGTCAGTGTATCGCAGCGCCGGCGCTGTGATTGGCCAGAGCAGTGATGACGTCACACACTAGTGCGCATGCATGTGACGTCATCGGCGTATCGCTTTATAGTAAATATCTCCTTAACCATGTAGGTTAAGGAGAAATTTCTTGCACCTACAGGTAAGCCTTAAAGTGGTTGTAAACCCACTTATGCAACTTGCACCTACAGGTAAGCCTAGATTAAGGCTTACCTGTAGGTGCAAGAAATATGTCCTAAACCTACACGATTTAGGAGATATTTGCAAAAAAAGACATGCACCGATGTCTACGGCGCATGCGCGCCGTAGACAACGGTACATTCACAGGGTTAATCCCCAACTGTCTATCGCCCCTGAAGTCCCTTGCCAGCATATTCCCCTATTTTTCTTCCAGGTGCTGATCTTTAACCATCTTGATTGCCCGGTACAGGGTACATTCTACATGGGATTGTGAACAGGCAGGGAAGTGTATTGTATTGCAGAAGAGACCCAGCCTCTTTCAAATTTTTTTCCCCTAAGTTTAGGGAAACTCTCCAAAATTCTGTATGACGTCTTTGAGCAGACATAAGGTTCTGGTAAGTTAGTGTGATTGTGACGATCAGCACAAAAACTCGTCTTTTTGAAACATAGTTTTTATATATTTTTAGTGCAGTAGACTAACAGTGGCACCATGTTAGTTGGTGCTGATGTCAGAAGTCCAGCCATGAGAGCATATGTAGAGCAGCCCATAGCTATTTAATTGGTACAGAGGGCAGTTAAGATTGTTAGAGCTTACATTCTAAGGAAGGGACTGCATGAAAGTGTTAGAAGTCCTATCCAGAGTTTATTGTTAGAACATTTTTTATTATTGTTTCATAATTGTTTCATTAACTATTGTTTGTGGATAGGTAGACAAGGAGGATATTGGGATTTTTTAGGTGCAAAAATTATATCTAATATGTTATTTAAAATTCATTTATTTTTTATTTTGACAAACAAAATAAAAAATGTTTTAAAAATAAAACAGTTGGCAGATACAGTAAATCACAGTGGTATCAGGACAGCACTGTATGATGGATTTCCCAACATGTTTCACTCATAAGTCAGGCTTCTTCAGGAGAGGGCTGTCCAGTTGTGAAGTACAAGCCTTCTAACAAAAGAAACAAACAAAAAAGCAGAAATCATACATATGTAGATCAATTACACTTATATCAAGAATATATATTACATCCACTTAATTACATAACAATTTATATGCACATGCAGCTCTGCTCTCAGGGCGACGCTCCTTACCTGTATCACCCTTATTGTTCCTTTCAGTTTTGAAAAATATTTCCTCTCTGACATTGTCTGATAAATCTTAATATATTTTTTAGCTGGTCCTTTTGTTCCCCCTGTGGCTGCTGATCACTTGTGGTCCCCCTGGCGCAGTTAGCCATCTAGAAAGTGTGGCGACAGGTGTACCCATCTCGGGTGATACAAGTAAGGAGCGTCGCCCTGAGAGCAGAGCTGCATGTGCATATAAATTGTTATGTAATTAAGTGGATGTAATATATATTCTTGATATAAGTGTAATTGATCGACATATGTATGATTTCTGCTTTTTTTTGTTTGTTTCTTTTGTTAGAAGGCTTGTACTTCACAACTGGACAGCCCTCCCCTGAAGAAGCCTGACTTATGGGCGAAACATGTTGGTAAATCCATCATACAGTGCTGTCCTGATACCACTGTGATTTACTGTATCTGCCAACTGTTTTATTTTTAAAACATTTTTTTATTTTGTTTGTCAAATGAATTTTCCAAAATATATTTGATATTATTTTTGCACCTAAAAAATCCCATATCCTCCTTGTCTACCTATTCAACTCAGGGATGTGGTGCTATATTTAAATTGGGGTATCCACAACCTAAAACCTTTCCACATATTGTTTGTGGATAATGTTTACTACTTATATTATTTGCTACAGTATACCCTACCATACTCAGCAGACATTTGCTGTTGTAGCTTAGTAACAGCCTGAACCTAGTGATATGTTTGGATTATCATTTCCCTAATTTAAATTCACAGCTGTAAGCTTGCTAATTTCCAAGAAAGTATAGTATTTTAGTTATACGTGTAGTTTATGTTCAAATATTTAATAAAACAATTTTTTTTATATCAAACAGAGAAAAATAATTGTTTGTTACCTGTACCTTCTGTGTTTATTCTGAATATAAAAAAAATATATTTTATTACATCATCTGAAGAGATTGCAACCAGAATTACTAAGGCCCCTTTAACACTGAGGCGTTTTTCAGGCGTTTTAGCGCTAAAAATAGCGCTGTAAAAACGCCTGAAATAATCCTGCCCCAGCATTCTCAATGTGAAAGCCCTGAGGGCTTTCACACTGAGGCGTTGTGCTGGCTGAGCGTTGGAAAAAATCCTGCAAACAGCTTTTTTGGAGCATCTTTGGGGCGCATAAAATAGCGCTGTAAAAACGCCTATCCTCATTGAAATGAATGAGTACCACTGTAAAACCGCGGTAAAACTGCGGTAAAAACACTGTAAAAACGTCTAGAAGCTGTGGGAAGGTCACATGACCGCAGTAGAGTGGAGGATTGTGGGATACCAAGAAATCCTTTTTACCGCTAAAAACGCGGTAAAAACTATATTTTTAGCGCTAACGCGGTAAAAACGATAATCTTTTTAGTGCGTTATTGAAATGCCTCAGTGTGAAAGGGGCCTTAAAGAGATTTTATCAAGAACTACAGCCCACGACTAACTGCATCTATGGAGCTTCAAAAGGAAAGAAGAGAATGTTCTCTTGTTTCTGTTGCAGTTAGACACATTTTCTATACAGTCACTGTACAACAAAGAAGTAGTGACTGCAGAGTCACACTCTTTTTTTCTCCTAGATGGTACCATAAATAAAAAAGAGGATTGTTTTAAACCTGGCACCCCCATATAATAACTATATCTCCTCTGAAAGAAGTTACACTGCGGTCATAACTAACAACAAAAATAAGGCCGGCAAAACACAGAGAAAATTTCTTTCCTGCAACCACAGGTTGCAGGAAAGAAATTTGCTCGAGCCCCCCATCAACACAGACAGTGTTGATGCGGGAATCCCCCCTGCCAAACAATTTTATGCTCCTGGCAGGGGGTCGGGGCAGCCGTCCCCGCCAGGAGAAGACAGTGATTATTGCTAGTGGCTATAGCAGTCGCTAGGGATAATCGCAGGTAAAACCCGGCATGCGAATTGTACCAAAGTTGATCGATCGATCAACTTGGTACATTCAGCCTGCCAATACACAGTTCAAATTTTGTCCAGTTCCTCCTAAACCGGTCGACATTTGAACCATGTATGGCCTGCCCTAATCTTATATACAGCTACAGTACATAAGGATGGTATAGTGAGGCAAAATATGCAATAATATGAAAGCTAAAAAATAAATGTATAGACAGAAAAATTACTTTGCCGTATACTGTGTGGAAGATGTTAAGCATATATTAATGTAAATGTAAATGGTGAGGGATTACTAGATTATTTTATCTGCTCTAAAAATATGTGTAAAGCTGTATTTAGATAATATATTGCTCTCGGTATTAGAGTCTTGTCCATATTAAGCCTGGCAGTCGTCTGGAGAAGCTCTATTGTGGTCAAAGGTTAAAGCGCTTAGTATGAAATATCTACTTGGAAAACAAATAAAAAAAACGGTGAAGAGAAAATCCCTTTTTACATTTATTTCCTTAATCCTTTGCAGAATTTTGGGTCAGCATTTTAGAGTTCTTAAGAATGTAGAAAGCTATGGAAAGATAATTATTCTGTGTTGGATGGTTAATAAAGCATTGTATTACAATAGACAAATGCATAAACAGCTCTCTTTTTTTTTTCTGATTTGAGAACTTTTCTTAGCCGGATGAACAGAATGGCCATTATTTTATAATAATATATACTGTAGAGAACACTCTTTGCATCATACTGTGATTTTTGTAGCCACTGCTCATTTTTAGGGTTCCAAGATGTTATGCCGCGTACACACGACCGTTTTTAATGACGAGAAAAATGAATTTTTTTAAAATGGTCATTAAAAATGATCGTGTGTGGGCTTTACAGCAGTTTTCCCGACAAGAAAAATGCAGAGAATCACGACGAGAAAAATTGGAACATGCTCTAATTTTTCACGTCGTTCTTTACATCATCGTTTTTCTTGTCATGAAAAACGTCCGTGTGTGGGCTTTAACGACGTGAAAAAAATGCGCATGCTCAGAATCAAGTATGGTAAAACTAGCGTTCGTAATGGAGATAGCACATTCGTCACGCTGTAACGGGCTGAAAAGCACGAGGCTGAAAAGCGCGAATCGTCTCTCAACAAACTTTACTAACATGAAGCGTGGCGCCATCCGAATGGAACTTCACGTCGAGAAAAATGCTGTTTTTTTCAATGACATTAAAAACGGTCGTGTGTATGCGGCATCAGATTCATGGAATCTGTTTCTATTGTTTGTTTTTTTTTACTCAAAAGCACTGGAAACATTTACCATGGACACATATTCACGTGAGCGTTCAGTCTGTGTCAGTTATTCTGACAGAACCACAATGAACGTTGTTTAGAGACAGATGTAAATGAATGTACATCTAGTTACACCCCTATAAACAGATGTAAATGTTTTGTTTATACTTTTGTACACCTATGACTATTTTCTTCAACAACTAAAAAAATTGCCATGTGAAAAACAATTGTATACTGATGTAAACCAAACTGCACTAAAGACTTATGTACAAACTGACATAAATGGGTTCCATTTTTATGCTTTTATTAATCCGTTTTCATGCTCGTGTAAAAGTAAACCTTAGAACTCGCATGAAGGAAAGGTTGAGAACATCTGCACTATATATTGCCCATATCTAATGCCCTTAAGGGCTCATTTACATGGTTACCTGTGGCTAGGGACAGATGAACAGCCCTGGATGTAATCTGTGTGTGTATGTACAGAGCCAATCATCTGTCCCTAACTGAAGGTAAGCACTGGATGCAAATACAGATGAACAGCACATCCTGCCTCTGTGTTCCTGTTGCTTTCCAATAATGCAAAAAGGGCTCAGCCATGTGTCCTGCACCAGACTGGTACAAGTAAATTCTGCAGGAGCATTGTTGTGGACCCAATAACAGCCAAATTATTAAATACTGAAACAGGTACAGCAATAAAAAAGAAGAAAAAGAAAGATAAGGATAAGAAAGCATATATGATAGCTACTAAGAGTGTTTAATCAAAATTTAAATAGCTAATCTTACAAGCTAAAGATGCCAGTACTAGAAATTTTAAATTAAGATGCTGATAAGCGTCCAGACCAAACCCACCTACAGATGAGTAGACAAAAAAAAAAAAAAAGATCAAAACGCTCAAAGTACTATATATCCCTGAGCATAGAAGACGACCAATTTGCGCTCATATGCAAATGTAAAACTACAGAAGAAATGTGGGAGGGGCTACAGAAGAGATAATATAGGAGACATAAGACATAATATTAGCAATGAAATGTACTCAGTTCGAATGCCATACCAGACTAAGCCGATGAATGGTCAGTACATGCAAGAGTATATAAGATGTACATTAGAATTGGTGAATTTCTGTGATCCAATAATTGGGGGCGCTATGTGGAAATTTAAGGGCAGTCTGAGCCAGTAGTTGGGCTCAGACCAATTATGTTTCAATTATTGTTCTGCTCTGGGTGTGATACTGCCCGACAGTTTTGTTCTCCTTTGCCTGCAGGTGGCACTGTCACCGCCGGCACGGGCTGGACTACGGGGATATCACAGCACCTTGGTTGTCCTCTCTCGGCAGCCGTGCAGTGGGCGTGGTCTACCCGCTGTGCATGCTGGGAGAGGGTACAAAAGGGGCAGAAGCCATTTGGTGAGAGGCGATTACAGGGGGACCCCAAGGCGTTCATGGGGACCTCTGGTCCAGTGAGTGTGCCTCGTGGCCCGCATGGCACGAGGTGCGCTAGAGTGCTTAGGCCTTGGGCACCTTCAGCCCGAGGCCCTGTTGCTGCATTGTAGGTCCAGCTCCGCTGACTAGGGCCTACGCTTCAGAGAAGGATCCCAGGCTGCCCGTTTGTAGGGGGCCCATCTTTAGGAAAGGAGTTCCAGGGGAAGAACAGTCCTGGCGGAGACTAGCGATGGTACTGCTGTCTCGGGGAGAGGCCTAGAGACCTGCCTAGAGGGGGATCCATCATCTCTGACATCCATGCTCTATACCAGCTGCTAGGACCGCTCTCATAGGGACTATCCGGGTGAGCAATGCCCACTCAGGCTTGAGTGGCGACGAGTGTACATACTGGATTTAAGTGTTGCGTGCCTGAACCTTCCCCTACGTCTTTCAACTTTTCTGCTCTTGCTTTCTTCAAGTTAACTCAAAGTGGAAAAAGAATAAAGCCTTGCTGATTAGGTTTTACTCATGTGTGGACATTGGCCTTATTCCTGGAAGATATTGGTGTACCTAGACAACGGAGCTGAAGGATCCACTCGTGGGAGGTAATTGCTGCAGACCCAAAGTAACGAAACCAGTAGATCCCATTAACAAATAGGGGTCTGCGGGTGTGTGGAGACCACGCCGGGTAGCTACACATAGAAGAAATAAAAGTATTTCATATACAAAAATGACCTTAGTGGTCTCTGCAATTGTTTTAGTTTAATTAACAGCTGCAGCAATTTAGTGTAGAAGGGTCCGGAGTAGAGTCAACGGGAAATGTACTCCAGAGGAGGCCTATTAACAAACACTGTATTTTGGGTGACTGGTAATGTTTATATCCTGCATCCCAAAGATGGAGCCAATCAGGGTTGGGGGACTGGGAACTGAGTATCGGGAGGGGGGTGGGGGGGTCATACTTGTTGTAGCTGTCAAATGGATGGCATAGTTATGGTTGATTGACTTACCGGCCATGTTGGCTGACTGTTAGTTTGGTGGTGTGCCAAGCTATGTATGTTTTATGTGTCAAAATTTCAATAAAAATAATTTTCAAAAAAAATTAAAAATTTGCCAAGAAAAAAAAACCCATGCATTATAAAAACACGGCTTCATAACCCTGTGGGTAGGAGCTGCAGTCAAAAGCCTATAGGGACCTTCAAAGATGAGCATATGTAAAACAAACAAGCAAATATAGATCACTGTTTTCCCAATGTAGCACCATGCACAACTTTAGCATACAATTAGATTGAAAGAACAGCACATACCTTTTTAAAAATTCCATATATTCGGTGTGCTTGATTAGCCCTGTCCTCATCATTATAGTTTGAAAACATTGTCGATCTATTGCCCACAGTTTCACATTTGTAAGTGCTGCAAAGAAAATAGGAAAAATATATTTATTATTAAATACAGATGTATAATAAAAATGTTTAACAAAATATCTTTAATATATTTCAGTATTTAATGTACTAGTGTTGGTAGGCAATAAATGGAATAATATGAATTATTGCTAAGGACAATTAAGATAGCTTCTATGGCCAAATCTAGGCAGTGAAATTAATAAACCAATTGACATGTATCTAAATCCCGCCAAAAAGTTATCTATTCCAGCTTACCAGTTCTTAAAGTGATTGTAAAGCATCCTTTTGTTTTTAAATAACAAACATGGCATACTTACCTCCACTGTGCAGTTCGTTTTGCACAGAGTGACCCTGAACACCGTCTTCTGTGGTCCCTCTGCGGATCTGACAGCTCCTCCCCGCATCGTATAACCCCCTAGGAGAAGCGCTCTCCCGGGGGGTTACCCTGCGGGCGTGCTCCCGAGTCCATAATTCGGCGTCCATAGTCGCCAAATGTAGGACTCGGCCCCGCCCCTGGCGCCCACGTCATTGGATTTGATTGACAGCAGCGGGAGCCAATCGCTGCGCTACTAATCCAGGGCTCAGGTAAGTAAAATGGGGGGCTAGGGGGGCCAGTCACTGCCAGGTGTTTTTTCACCTTAAAGTGACACTAAAGGTTAATTTTTTTTAAAATAACAAACATGTCATACTAACCTCCACTGTGCAGCTCGTTTTGCACAGAGTGGGCCCGATCCACCTGTTCTGGGGTCCCACGGCGGCTCTCGCGGCTCCTCCCCGCATTGGATAACTCCCTCTGGGAAGCTCTCCCCCGAGGGGGTTCCCTTGCGGGTGAGCTCCTGAGTCATACACTCAGCGTCCATAGATGCCGAGTGTATGACTCGGCCCTGCCCCCGGCGCCCGCAACATTGGATTTGATTGACAGCAGCGGGAGCCAATGGCTGTGCTGCTATCAATCTATCCAATCAAAGCCGGGACTCCGTGGAGAGAAGGACAGCGGGGATGCGCCTACGGAAATTCGGGGCTCAGGTAAGTAAAACGGGGGGGGGGGGCTGGGGGGCCGGACACTGCAAGGTGTTTTTTCACCTTAATGCATAGGATGCATTAAGGTGAAAAAACACGTAGGTTTACAACCCCTTTAATGCAGAGGATGCATTAAGGTGGAAAAACATGAGGGTTTACAACCCCTTTAAAATAGTTGGTTGAATTATTTCCTTTGTTTAAGATCATCTATCTCTCTACCCCTCAGCTCACACCACAAAGCTTCTAATTCACTCCCTGGTCATATTCTGCCTCGACTACTGCAACTCCCCCCTCATTGGCTTACACTCACATACCCCCTTCAGTCCATCATGAATGCTGCTGCCAGACTGATCCACCTTACCAATCGTTCTGTGTCTACTACCCCTCTCTGCCAATCCCTGCACTGGCTTATGCTCATCCCATAATATTTTTTTGGAGATACTAACAGCAACTTACAAAGCCGTTCAATAACTCTGCCCCAGCTACATCGCTAACCTTGTCTCAAAATACCAACCAAATCATTCTCTTCATTCTTCCCAAGAACTTCTGCTCACTAGCTCCCTTGTCACCTTCTCCCATGCTTGCCTCCAGGACTTCTCCAGAGACTCTCCCATCCTCTGGAACTCCCTACCCCAATCTGTCTGACTATCTCCTACCCTGTCCACTTTAAGACAATCCCTAAAAACTCATCCCTTGAGAGAGACCTATCCTACCCCACCTAACAACTGTACATTTACTTTCTCCATCAGCCCATCCCCCACAGTTATTACCTGTTGTATCTCTTGACTCTCCTTCTTAGATTGTAAGCACTAATGAGCAGGGCCCTCTGGTTCCTACTGTAATACATTTTATTGTAATTGTACTCTCTGCCCTAATGTTGTAAAACACTGTGTAAACTGTTGGCGCTATATAAATCCTGTATAATTATAATAATAATAATAATAGCAAGTACAAAAAATACTTATTGATCTTGCCAGAAATGTAGTGTCTGCGTCACTTTCTGTGAGCAGAAAAGACAGCATAAACAATGTAATGTCTCTTTTTTGCAAAACACTAGTCTCATACCTTCACCATGTATTGGAGATGGGCATGGTCACTGATAAGGCAGTACAGCCAGCTATCCTGTACTGGGCCCAGGCTTTATCAATTCAAAAGGGGGGCCTGGGCACCTGCCCAGCAAGAGGGCCGGCAGTACTGCCTTATTGCTGACACTAGTGTAGCACCCTCTAGTGTGCTAGAATGTTTGTAGTGTAGGAAAATTTGGCTTGGCTGAGAGCCAGGCCTGGGTTGAATTTGGGTCAGGGTTGAGTGACTCAGGGAGGCTGAATGATGCAGCAAGCAGCATCTCTGGTGCCTCCCCTTGTCTTCTGGAACATAGGAGAAGCTTCCAGATGTAGTGGGCAGAAGCTAGGAGGAGCTGCTTGGTATATTTATGAGGGCCCCAGACAATCCCCAGCAAATGGGCTGGCAGGGGGCAGGCCCCTTCATAAATAGGCATGAGTCATGCCAGAAGGGGCAGTTGGATGGAAGATGGAGTGCTAAAGGGGGATGTTAGTGGCCCTTAAGGGTGCCCCCTAGTCATATGCGCTCCCTGCTGTCTGGGACCCCTGTGTGCCCCTTTCCCCACAGTGCTGCCGGTTTTACTCCTTTCCCGCCAACAGCTGCTTAGTGCACACAGGAGGGTTATTTCAGGATGGCGGGGGGATGGGGCTCACCATCCTGAACAAACACACCATCCTGAATGAACACAGTGAGTGATCAGTATCGATCGCTCACTGTGAGGGTGCAGGCAATGCCTCCATGCCACTATTTACTTGAATGGTTTTTGTTCGATGGAGGTATAATTTCTTTCATGGCTGCATAGCATCGCGCCCATTGCATTTTAGCAAAAATATCTTTGATATTTTCAGAGGTGGGGGGTCCTGTCAGGTAGGCTGTACAGGGCCCAGTGATTTTTATCAGCAGCAGTGTAGGCCGCTTATTAGGGGCACATGATTGGCTTAAAAAAAGGGTGGGCTCACGGAGCAGAGCACTGTGCCCTGAGCCCACCCTGTTGTGTGACATTAGCGAATATTCCCTAATGTCTTCCTGTTTCTCCTCCTGGCCAATCAGGAAGCAGGTCCTGAGACCTTATTTGTCCAGGAGTCCCAAGACACCATTGGCCGGGAGTCCGAAGACCTGATTGGCTGGGAGTAGAAGTGACGGCCGGGACACAGAGTAGATGGAGGGGGGAAGCCGCTGCAGCAGCCGTGACCTGCACGGGGTAAGTGCAGGGCTGACAGGTGCCTGGCGGGTGAGAGAGCGAGCAGGTGAATGGGGGGTGGGCGGTGTTTGCTCAGCTCTGTGCAAGATATGCACATTCCTGCTGAACAATTAGTAGTGCATCTTCAGCAGCAGGGAGCCTGTGCACAACCATTGAAATACTTTTATGTATGATGCCAACGGAAATTCACTCTTCCCACATATGAATAGTGTGTATTCAGTTACACGTAGGTATTCCAGTTAATTAAGCTAGAGGCAATAAAATGCGATCACTGGTGGAAAAGGATACTGTGGGGCTAATTTAAGAAAATGTTGGCGCATTTGCGTGGGCAGGAATAATTATTGCGACATGGCGCATGCTGTCAACTTGCGCCGGATTCGCGGAATCGTTGCACGTATGGGCGCATACACATTCTTAAATATGAAACAGACATCGGGCACTTGCTCATTGTAATGCTGATAATGTTAATGAGCTTTTCCTTATTGCATCCACTTTTATTCCTTTCATTCATTTCTTTTTGAAACAACTCCATGTGATAAGGAAAAGCTCATTAACATGATCAGCATAACAATGAGCACAAGCTCAATGTATAAGCAGTTGTGCACTCTGGAGAACGCAGATGCGCCCGTGTGCAACACACATCATTAACAAGCTAAAGAGTGTGCGCCCTGTCAGGCGAGCATAAAATGGTGTGCTTTGTCAATGCACATGTACAGTTGAGTAGGCTGAAAGAAGGGTGTAAAAAGGCTTGATTCGTTGTAAGACAGATCTACATGTTCTGGACAGAATTTGTGCATTTAAACAATATTATATACATACTTTTTAGCCTGGTAACAGAAGATGATAAACTAGTAAAGTTATCTACAGTATTCAGACAAAAATGTTGAAGATTACATTGGCTGCGCCTGCTAATGGTAGGCACGAAAGATTGCGCAAGTGCGCAACAGCGCTTCCTATGTAAATATGGTTTGGTGCATATAAGTGCACCATAATTTTTGATAAATGTTTTGAGTCCCGTTTTTTATGCAATTGCTCCAATTTCTCCACTGCACCACAGGCGCAGGTCTTTAGTAAATCACCCCCTGTGATTGTATGTTTATTGCTGTTTGAGATTGCACTGTGCATATAAACAACATTATATATACATGTAATGGTGGCATATACCCAGATAATGTGTAATAGCTGGCTCTAATAAATATGTATGTATATTATATATATATATATATATATATATATATATATATATATATATATACACATTCCCCATACAGTATTAGATCTAATGTATTTGCACTGTGAGTGTGTATTATCTCTTATCACAAAAGCACTGCCTCATGTATGCCTTTTGATTTAACAGTGCCAAGAACAAAACAGCAAGAAAATCCTAAAGTATAGGAATAAACTACCATGCAGTTTTATGGAAAAGCAGCATGCCTGGAATGCTTGGATATTTAAAATAAATAATGTATTATTGCACTGTAGCTAAAGGTCAGACTATTTTGTAACACGTTAGAGGAGCATCTTGGGTTATACACAGAGGACATTCATAAAAAGCGGTAAAATATTATAGATTTATTTTTGGATACTAAGATATCTATATTTTATACCAGACACAACCAAGAACAAAGTCAAGCTGCTTGGCAGAGATGTCTCGCCTTGTGTTTATTTATGTGTACAGTAAACTAAGATAATAAGAGGAGGGGTTAGGAGAGGATACATTTTTAGGGACATATTTATCAATAAACTATCTTTTGTGCTTACATTTTTCTAACTCTTTATAAAGGACATGAATCTTCATATCTGTTAAACCTTCACTGATAATGCTAGAATGGAAAATACTTTGGTGTTCAAATGCTGTTTACTTAAAGCCATATAAGCAAAGGGGTGATGTGGTAGTGACATTACTGACTGAATATGAATATGGCCATATTTGAACTGTTATATAAACCTAGTGACAGCTCCGGAGAGCTGTCAAGTGTAGCATGAGTGGATGGATCTGGGTATCAGCTAGTCTTTTTCTTTTCGATGATGGGCAGGCCACGATCAGCAAGTAAGTGATGCCAAATTTACAATGCTGTTTTTTTTCCACTTTTTTAAATAAAGGAAGAGTCAAAAGCTTTTGTGTTTTCATTTACAACTGTTTTTCTTTCTTGGTGAATGAGTAGGGGTACTTACTCATTCATGGTGGGGGGAATAGCCTCCTCATCCTAATGGGGGCCTCCATAGTCCAATAAACCCCCCCCCCCACGCTCCCGCAACCACCAGACCAGAGTTGTGGGAAAGAGGCACTTTTCTTTATCAACATCCCCCTCAAGTTTGAGGGCATATAGCCTGGTACATTTAAGGCTATACTGAGCTGCCCCCCCCCCATTTGCTCAGATTAGGGGTTAGGTATGGATTTGGGAAGGGATCAAAAGCAATTGTTAGTGGGGTTCCACCCCAAAATCTGTACCAGAATTGAAGGGCCTTGTATGAATTTTGGCAGGGACCCTATGACTTTTTTTTTGTATAGGGTTACCCCTTAAAATCGATGACAGATCCAAATTAAGTGCAGCATTACCAACATTTTAACTGTCTCTTTTGTTATACTATTTTGTTTACATAGTAGAGATAAACCACTTCACAGGTAGGTTTTGAGGCGATACCTAAAAAGATGTTATAAAGGTTTTTATTTTTTGGCAGTGACCAGTCCCTGTGTGCGTTTTGCCAATTCCCTGGCTGTTAAACTTAAAAAAAAAGGAGAAAATTGATTTCACAGATTTGGCTCCTACTGACTTAAAGCGGAGGTCCACCCAGAAAAAAAAAATTACATAAAAAATCCTAAAAAAAAAAGAAAAAAAATTATACTCACCCGAACTACCTGTTGCTATGCGGAAGCCCCCTAATCTGCCTCTAATGTGCCTCTTCTCATCCGCGGTGGGTCTCCTTCCGCTTCCTCTTCTTGTGAATGGGGCGCGCTGCTTTCTGGGAACTGTGTGCATCCCAGGAGGCAAGCCGCCCATTCACAAAGTGCCGTGCGAGTGGCGCATGCGCAGTAGGAAACGGGCAGTGAAGCCGTAAGGCTTCACTGCCTGTTTCCCCTACTCAGGATGGAGGAGCCGGGAGCCTGGCAGCAGCGATCGATCGCCGTGGTGGGACCGACATCACGGGCGAGTAGGACAGGTAAGTGTCCTTATTAAAAGTCAGCAGCTACACTGTTAGTAGCTGCTGACTTTAAAAAAAACAAGCTGCACCTCCGCTTTAAGTGGGGTTCATATTCAGAATCCAAACTTTGTATGTTCGGTTGAATTGCTGTGACCTGAACCCAGCTGTGTTTGGCTCATCCCTACTCACCAATTCAAACACTGAAATATGTGAGGTATCTGCTGCTGCCATTATACCCAAGTTCTGATGCAAATCTAACAGAAGGTAATGGATTTTAATACATAAGAGCAGTTATTCATGACAGTTCTTTCTTCTTATAGAAGTTGGTAAAGATCTCATTTGTTAATTATCACCTCTGGTTGAAGCTAGACTTGATAATGAAAGTGTCTGAAACAAGAATAGTCTGTATTTACACTGATTATTCAAATTCACACTTACACTTAAAAGACACCTGGACAATAAGCTTTTGAAAAATATTAGTAATTTGCGCTGCCCCCTAAGGCACAGAAACTTTCTTCAAGGTCACCATCTGAGTCATGCACAAGTATGGCCAAGAATTGTTGCTACTGACACATGTTTGACTGTGGTCCTTATAACAAGTAACAGGACCTGTAACCTAATACACAGATTGAAGGAACCTACGATAGCCGAGCACAAATCTGCAATGGCATTTGTGACTGGTACATAAATTACAGACACCTGGGGTTATTTACAAAAGGCAAATCCACTTTGCACTACAAGTGCAAACTATAAGTGCAAAGTGCACTTGAAATTGCACTGAAAGTGCACTTGGAAGTGCAGTCGCTGTAGATCTGAGGGGGACAGGCAAGGAAAATAAAAAACAGCATTTTAGCTTGCACATGATTGGATTATAAAATCAGCAGAGCTTCCCCTCATTTCAGATCTACCCCTGCAGTTTACAAGGGGGTGTAGCAGTAGGGAGCCTTCTATGTTACTACACAAGTAAGTCCAAAAGTAGTTTTGAATTTTTTTTTTTAAAGTGGAGAATATTAATTGCTAGGTTAGGCACAAATGCTACAATTTCAAAACACATTTAATCCACAGCCCTTGACAAGCTGCACGACCTCTAGCATAGCATTAAACACCACTCTGCCATGCTTGGTTTGCAAACAGCTTTCATGGCTCTGACATTTGGGCTGCAAACTGCACAGCAGGTTAAATAAAGGAACATTAATAATGCCTGAAAGACATAAGGAACATGAAACTAATGCTCTTGCTAAATGTGCTTAACCGCAAGCATCATATGTACCACTGTGATTTCCCAGGAAAGAGCATGCATCACACAAATGCCAAAGTTTGTATAAATAATTAAGAGAAGGTAGGGGTGGTAAATGACTAGATAAGCAATTTTTAAATTATAAGTTTAAGTAAATTATAAATATAATCAAAAGTAATTTACATACATATTTATTCTGGCATATGCTAAAAAAAAAAAGAAAAATGATATGTGTTAGTGACGCCAGACACATAGGGCTTTATTTATTAAAACTGTAGAGTGCAAAATCAGTAGACATGTGCGGTTCATTCCGATCCGAATTAATATTCGGACAAATTTTTAGTTGTTCGGAGATTCAGATATATCCAAATACCCTAATTACATTATACACCGAGTTTACCGAATGCTCCGAATAACGAAACAAAATTTGTCAAAATTTCCGAAATTCAAATTGAAATTCATTCAAATCAAATTTTCCATTGAATTCCATTCGAATTCTAACTGTAAACATATTTCTGAAACCAAAGAGTTTGTGTTATTAGAGTACCATTTTGAATAAATGCTGCTTTTTGTTAAGCCGACGGTGATTTAAAGAGTCATTGTAATCATTTAATGAAGATTTTTCTTTTGTTTGCCGACTTTGCCGCATTCGAATCGAAAAACGTAAAATTTTTGTTTTGACAAATTCGAAATTTAGCGATTTGAACGTTTTGAATAGAAAGAAATCAGTCAATTTAAAGAAAATTAAAAAAATTCCGAATACGAATTGAACAAATCAACCGAATTTAACAAAACTAAAAAAATTTGATTAATGAATCTTAACGAAACACATTTTTTTCCTCATGCACATGTCTAAAAATCAGTCTCACTTCTGCATAGAAACCAATCAGCTTCCAAGTGTTATTGCCAAAGCCTAATTGAACAAGTTGAGGTTAGAAGCTGATTGGTTTCTATGCGGAAGTGAGCCTGATTTTGCACTCTCCTGCCTTAGTGAATAAACTCCATAGGGTCTTATATTGTATATCCACATGTGTGATAATAGTGAGGTCTGGGTGACCCCAAACTATGTGAAGGGAATAGGAGAGTAGTACTTATCACAGTAGTACCCCAATTCCCCCCAGAATTTGCAGGTTGGTAACCAACATGGTTATATTTAGATCTTAAAGTAACAACGTATTTTAAGTTCTTCACCTTTAAACACCTGACACATGAAAGAGTACATAGATTATAAAGAGAAGTTCACCTTTAAAAAAAAAAAAAGGATAACAAATGTTTTGCAGGTAAAAAAAGTGCATTTATTATTTATTTTATTAGTTGCCTTGGATAGCATTGCACCCATGATCAGCAGATCGCAGGTGCAATGCAGGGCTCTTGCAGACTGTCAGTGTAAGGTGTCTGCTCATACCTCACATGGGCAGGCAGTTACATACTGATAGGTAGGGATGAGCTTCGTGTTCGAGTCGAACATACGTTCGACTCGAACATTGGCTGTTCGATCGTTCGACGAAGATCGAACGATTTGGGCCGTTCGCGCCAAATTCGAGTGACGCGAACGGCCCACAATGCACTACGCCATCGCAGTGTCATCCAGGCGCTGTGATTGGCCAAGCATGCACTGTGACCCCGCATGCTTGGCCAATCACAGCGCCGGCAGCGAGGAGAGCAATGATTGGCCACAGGCAGGATGCCTGTGGCCAATTATTGCTGAGGGTGTTTAGTACACGCCCCACACTATAAAAGGCCGCCAGCACGGCGGCCTAGTGTAGTGTGTTCCGGAGCAGGGATAGAGTAGCATAGGCAGGGACAGTGACTGTTATTTCTTTCTTGCTTAACCTGGATTCCTTTAGTTTAGGGAAAGAGAAGGATAGGTAGGGAGAGTGTCAGTGTGTTTTGTGCTTCTGCTATAGTGTGCTTAAAAAAAAACATTTATTCTAGGGACAGAAAACTCTAGGTAGGGACAGTGTCAGTTTCTTTCACTCTGCAAGTCCTTGTTTCCAGGGACCTGGAAGGACAGTGAGTGAATTGTCCTTTTGCTATATTGTGATTAAAAAAAACATTTATTCTAGGGACAGAAAACTCTAGGTAGGGACAGTGTCAGTTTCTTTCACTCTGCAAGTCCTTGTTTCCAGGGACCTGGAAGGACAGTGAGTGAATTGTCCTTTTGCTATATTGTGATTAAAAAAAACATTTATTCTAGGGACAGAAAACTCTAGGTAGGGACAGTGTCAGTTTCTTTCACTCTGCAAGTCCTTGTTTCCAGGGACCTGGAAGGACAGTGAGTGAATTGTCCTTTTGCTATATTGTGATTAAAAAAAACATTTATTCTAGGGACAGAAAACTCTAGGTAGGGACAGTGTCAGTTTCTTTCACTCTGCAAGTCCTTGTTTCCAGGGACCTGGAAGGACAGTGAGTGAATTGTCCTTTTGCTATATTGTGATTAAAAAAACATTTATTCTAGGGACAGAAAACTCTAGGTAGGGACAGTGTCAGTTTCTTTCACTCTGCAAGTCCTTGTTTCCAGGGACCTGGAAGGACAGTGAGTGAATTGTCCTTTTGCTATATTGTGATTAAAAAAAACATTTATTCTAGGGACAGAAAACTCTAGGTAGGGACAGTGTCAGTTTCTTTCACTCTGCAAGTCCTTGTTTCCAGGGACCTGGAAGGACAGTGAGTGAATTGTCCTTTTGCTATATTGTGATTAAAAAAAACATTTATTCTAGGGACAGAAAACTCTAGGTAGGGACAGTGTCAGTTTCTTTCACTCTGCAAGTCCTTGTTTCCAGGGACCTGGAAGGACAGTGAGTGAATTGTCCTTTTGCTATATTGTGATTAAAAAAAACATTTATTCTAGGGACAGAAAACTCTAGGTAGGGACAGTGTCAGTTTCTTTCACTCTGCAAGTCCTTGTTTCCAGGGACCTGGAAGGACAGTGAGTGAATTGTCCTTTTGCTATATTGTGATTAAAAAAAACATTTATTCTAGGGACAGAAAACTCTAGGTAGGGACAGTGTCAGTTTCTTTCACTCTGCAAGTCCTTGTTTCCAGGGACCTGGAAGGACAGTGAGTGAATTGTCCTTTTGCTATATTGTGATTAAAAAAAACATTTATTCTAGGGACAGAAAACTCTAGGTAGGGACAGTGTCAGTTTCTTTCACTCTGCAAGTCCTTGTTTCCAGGGACCTGGAAGGACAGTGAGTGAATTGTCCTTTTGCTATATTGTGATTAAAAAAAACATTTATTCTAGGGACAGAAAACTCTAGGTAGGGACAGTGTCAGTTTCTTTCACTCTGCAAGTCCTTGTTTCCAGGGACCTGGAAGGACAGTGAGTGAATTGTCCTTTTGCTATATTGTGATTAAAAAAAACATTTATTCTAGGGACAGAAAACTCTAGGTAGGGACAGTGTCAGTTTCTTTCACTCTGCAAGTCCTTGTTTCCAGGGACCTGGAAGGACAGTGAGTGAATTGTCCTTTTGCTATATTGTGATTAAAAAAAACATTTATTC
Source organism: Rana muscosa (assembly GCA_029206835.1). NCBI lineage: Eukaryota > Metazoa > Chordata > Amphibia > Anura > Ranidae > Rana > Rana muscosa. The sequence goes on from CM055123.1 coordinate 168,350,205, forward strand.
TAGGGACAGAAAACTCTAGGTAGGGACAGTGTCAGTTTCTTTCACTCTGCAAGTCCTTGTTTCCAGGGACCTGGAAGGACAGTGAGTGAATTGTCCTTTTGCTATATTGTGATTAAAAAAAACATTTATTCTAGGGACAGAAAACTCTAGGTAGGGACAGTGTCAGTTTCTTTCACTCTGCAAGTCCTTGTTTCCAGGGACCTGGAAGGACAGTGAGTGAATTGTCCTTTTGCTATATTGTGATTAAAAAAAACATTTATTCTAGGGACAGAAAACTCTAGGTAGGGACAGTGTCAGTTTCTTTCACTCTGCAAGTCCTTGTTTCCAGGGACCTGGAAGGACAGTGAGTGAATTGTCCTTTTGCTATATTGTGATTAAAAAAAACATTTATTCTAGGGACAGAAAACTCTAGGTAGGGACAGTGTCAGTTTCTTTCACTCTGCAAGTCCTTGTTTCCAGGGACCTGGAAGGACAGTGAGTGAATTGTCCTTTTGCTATATTGTGATTAAAAAAAACATTTATTCTAGGGACAGAAAACTCTAGGTAGGGACAGTGTCAGTTTCTTTCACTCTGCAAGTCCTTGTTTCCAGGGACCTGGAAGGACAGTGAGTGAATTGTCCTTTTGCTATATTGTGATTAAAAAAAACATTTATTCTAGGGACAGAAAACTCTAGGTAGGGACAGTGTCAGTTTCTTTCACTCTGCAAGTCCTTGTTTCCAGGGACCTGGAAGGACAGTGAGTGAATTGTCCTTTTGCTATATTGTGATTAAAAAAAACATTTATTCTAGGGACAGAAAACTCTAGGTAGGGACAGTGTCAGTTTCTTTCACTCTGCAAGTCCTTGTTTCCAGGGACCTGGAAGGACAGTGAGTGAATTGTCCTTTTGCTATATTGTGATTAAAAAAAACATTTATTCTAGGGACAGAAAACTCTAGGTAGGGACAGTGTCAGTTTCTTTCACTCTGCAAGTCCTTGTTTCCAGGGACCTGGAAGGACAGTGAGTGAATTGTCCTTTTGCTATATTGTGATTAAAAAAAACATTTATTCTAGGGACAGAAAACTCTAGGTAGGGACAGTGTCAGTTTCTTTCACTCTGCAAGTCCTTGTTTCCAGGGACCTGGAAGGACAGTGAGTGAATTGTCCTTTTGCTATATTGTGATTAAAAAAAACATTTATTCTAGGGACAGAAAACTCTAGGTAGGGACAGTGTCAGTTTCTTTCACTCTGCAAGTCCTTGTTTCCAGGGACCTGGAAGGACAGTGAGTGAATTGTCCTTTTGCTATATTGTGATTAAAAAAAACATTTATTCTAGGGACAGAAAACTCTAGGTAGGGACAGTGTCAGTTTCTTTCACTCTGCAAGTCCTTGTTTCCAGGAACCTGGAAGGACAGTGAGTGAATTGTCCTTTTGCTATATTGTGATTAAAAAAAACATTTATTCTAGGGACAGAAAACTCTAGGTAGGGACAGTGTCAGTTTCTTTCACTCTGCAAGTCCTTGTTTCCAGGGACCTGGAAGGACAGTGAGTGAATTGTCCTTTTGCTATATTGTGATTAAAAAAAACATTTATTCTAGGGACAGAAAACTCTAGGTAGGGACAGTGTCAGTTTCTTTCACTCTGCAAGTCCTTGTTTCCAGGGACCTGGAAGGACAGTGAGTGAATTGTCCTTTTGCTATATTGTGATTAAAAAAAACATTTATTCTAGGGACAGAAAACTCTAGGTAGGGACAGTGTCAGTTTCTTTCACTCTGCAAGTCCTTGTTTCCAGGGACCTGGAAGGACAGTGAGTGAATTGTCCTTTTGCTATATTGTGATTAAAAAAAACATTTATTCTAGGGACAGAAAACTCTAGGTAGGGACAGTGTCAGTTTCTTTCACTCTGCAAGTCCTTGTTTCCAGGGACCTGGAAGGACAGTGAGTGAATTGTCCTTTTGCTATATTGTGATTAAAAAAAACATTTATTCTAGGGACAGAAAACTCTAGGTAGGGACAGTGTCAGTTTCTTTCACTCTGCAAGTCCTTGTTTCCAGGGACCTGTAAGGACAGTGAGTTAATTTTCCTTGTGCTATATTGTGATTAAAAAAAACATTTTTTCTAGGGACAGAAAACTGTAGGTAGGGAGAGTGTTTTTTTTCTTTCACTCTGCAAGTCCTTGTTTCCAGGGACAGAGAAGGACACCTGAAGGTAGCCCTTATTGCTTTTTTCCCATCTCCCTGCAGGCCATCTATTAGAATGTCTGGAAGGCAAACAAGGAGAGGCAGACAGTCAGGAGGCAATAAAAGAGGGCAAGCAGGCTCTGTGTCTGGGGGCAACAGTGCTGGTCGTGGACGCGGTGCATTGTCATCAGCACATGGCCATGGGACACGCTTGTCCTTCTTTTCGGCAGCTGGACATGTTGAGCCACATCATGCCGAAGACTTGGTAGAGTGGATGACCAAGCCCTCCTCCTCCTCCTCATCCTCTCTCACCCAGGCTCAGGGTACTGGAAAAGCAGCTGCCAAAGCGTCGTCTTCCCTGGTATCAATGTCAGACAAATCATCAGTCACTCCTTCCCTAGACCCACCATGTCCTCCTCCTGAGGAGTCCCCCGAACTGTTTCAGCACAGTGTTGGGTACATGCTCCAGGAGGATGCCCAGCGTTTCGAAGGGTCTGATGATGAAACCCAGCTAGAGGAAGGCAGTAGCGTGAGAGCAGACAGAGGGGATGCTCAAGAAGGACACCAATCTGGCAGTCATGTTCCAGCAGCTGCAGCATACTGCCAGATTGGCTCCAGTGATGAGGAGGGAGGGGATGATGAGGTCAATGACTCCACGTGGGTGCCTAATAGGAGAGAGGAGGAGGAGGAGGATGAGGAGGAGGCACATCTCCAACGAGGCAGGATGCCCTTTGGTGGCCAGCGTAAGGGCAGTACACCGACGGAATCACACCGCAGAGCTCCGCCTGTGCAGGGCGCTGCCTCTGCCCGTCATTCAAAAAGTTCTTTGGTGTGGGCCTTTTTTGAGGCTAGTGCATCAGATCGCACAGCTGCTGTTTGCAACATATGTCTCAAGCGTATATCGCGTGGCCAAAACATCAGCCGCTTGGGTACCACATGCCTGACCAGACATATGTTGACCTGCCATGCAGCTCGTTGGCAAGCCTACCTCAAAGACCCACACCAAAGAACAAAGCGGACCTCTCCTTGCACCGCATCAGCTGGGATCTCCAACCCCACTATAACTTCAGTCCTCTCTGAAACATGCACTGAGAGGAATGAAGGTGTAGAATTAGGTGTGTCACAGCCAAGTACTTGCGCCCACTCTGCTAGCAGTACACCGACGTCCGATTCTAGCAGGCAAATTTCCCTGCCCCAGCTGCTGGACCGTCGAAAGAAGTTCACTCCCAGCCATCCACATGCCCAGCGGTTGAATGCTAGCTTGGCTAAATTGCTAGCGCTTCAACTGCTGCCTTTTCAGTTGGTAGACTCGGCCCCCTTCCGTGAGTTTGTGCAATGTGCGGTTCCTCAGTGGCAGGTTCCCAAACGCCACTTTTTCTCACGGAAGGCTATTCCGGCTCTCTACCGGCATGTGGAAGGCAATGTCTTGGCCTCGCTGGACAGGGCGGTCAGCGGTAAGGTGCATATTACCGCTGACTCATGGTCCAGCAGGCATGGACAGGGACGTTACCTTTCTTTCACGGCCCATTGGGTCACTCTTTTGGCAGCTGGGAAGGATTCAGGACAAGGTGCAGTAGTGTTGGAGGTTGTCCCACCGCCACGCCTCCAAAATGCTACTACTGGTTGTGACACACCTCTCTCCTCCACCCCCTCCTCTTCTTCTTCCTCCATGGCCTCTTCCTGTGGTTTGTCCTATGAACCAGCGGTGCTCCGTAGCCGTTCACGGGGCTACGCAAGTACGCAGGCAAAAAGATGCCATGCCGTGCTTGCGCTGGTGTGTTTGGGGGACAGAAGCCACACTGGGGCAGAGGTCCTGTCTGCTCTGCAGGGCCAGGCCGAGAGGTGGTTGACGCCACGCCAGCTTAAGCCAGGAATGGTGGTTTGCGACAATGGCACCAACCTCCTCTCCGCCCTCCGACAGGGACAACTGACCCATGTGCCCTGTGTGGCTCACGTCCTTAACCTGGTGGTGCAGCGGTTCTTGGGCAGGTACCCGGGCTTACAGGATGTCCTGAGGCAGGCCAGGAAAGTCTGTGTGCATTTCCGCAGATCTTATAATGCCAGTGCTCGCCTGGCTGAGCTGCAAAAGGAGTTGAACCTGCCCAAGAACCGCCTTATATGTGACATGCCCACCAGGTGGAACTCAACGTTGGCCATGCTGCAGCGGCTGCACACGCAGCAGAGGGCCATCAATGAGTACCTGTGCGACTACGGCACCAGGACAGGGTCAGGGGAGCTTGGTTTTTTTTCTCCACGCCAGTGGGGCATGATCAGGGATGCATGCACTGTCCTGGCACCATTTGAGGAGGCCACGAGGATGGTGAGCAGTGACAGTGCATGCATCAGTGACACTGTACCTCTTGTCCACCTGTTGGAGCACACGCTGCGTGGAATAATGGACAGGGCACTTGAGGCAGAACAGAGGCAGGAAGAGGAGGACTTCCTTGCCTCTCAAGGCCCCCTTTACCCAGACAGTGTTCCTTCTGTCCCACCCATCGCACAGGAAGAGGAGGAGGAGGAGGAGGAGGAGGAGGAGGATTGTGTCAGCATGGAGGTGGAGGCTGGCACTCAGCATCATCAGCAGCAGTCTTTTAGGGATGATTTACAGTCCCAAGAAACCAGTGGACTTGTACGTGGCTGGGAGGAGGTGGCTGCGGATCATGTCGTCCTTAGTGACCCAGAGGACTCCGGAGCGAATGCCTCAGCAAACCTACGCTGCATGGCCTCCCTGATCCTGCAAAGTCTGCGGAAGGATCCTCGTATTCTTCGGATCAAGGAGAGGGACCATTACTGGCTGGCCACTCTCCTTGATCCACGGTACAAGGGTAAGGTTGCGGACCTTATGTTACCGTCGCAGAGGGAGCAGAGGATGAGACAACTCCGGGAGGCCTTGCAGAAAGGTCTGTGCAACGCGTTCCCAGAGACTGGGAGGTTGCAAACTCCTGGTCCTGGACAACGAGTTGCTGAGGCTTCGGCCAGTCAAAGAAGGAGCGGTGGGGAAGGTGGCCGTCTGACCGATGCGTTCAGACAATTCTTTAGTCCGCAGCCCCAAAGTATGATTGGTTCCAGCAACCATCGCCAGCGTCTGATAAACATGGTGCAGGAATATCTAGGGGCAAGGTCAGACTTGGACACCTTCCCCACCGAAAATCCTCTGGCTTACTGGGTCTTGAGGATGGATCACTGGCCAGAGCTTGCACAGTATGCAATTGAGCTACTGGCCTGTCCTGCATCCAGCGTTCTTTCGGAACGCACATTCAGTGCTGCTGGAGGATTTGTCACGGATCACAGGGTGCGCCTGTCCACCGACTCGGTTGATCGACTGACTTTCATCAAGATGAACCAGTCTTGGATCACCACCAGCTACCACACACCTGATGCTGATATAACAGACTAATTGATTTTAAAATGTCACATCCCTTCAAGACTGATGCTGATGCTGAGTGCCTGTGCTGTTATGTTGACTGGCTATCCTCCTCCTCCGAGTCCTCAATGATACGATTGATGATGATAGCTTGGAAGATCATTTTTGTTTATGGGTGCCGCCACCAGTGCCTAACGCCCAATTTTTCAGCCCCTGTTTAACAGGGGCGTGTAATTACAATTTTTGAAGCAATACTTTGCAACAGGGCTCATTGCTGTGCTCCAAGTACAGTATCTGTGAGGAGTTGCAGTGTTGTGCCACCAGTGCCTAAGGCCCAATTTTTCAGCCCCTGTTTAACAGGGGCGTGTCATTACAATTTTTGAAGCAATACTTTGCAACAGGGCTCATTGCTGTGCTCCAAGTACAGTATCTGTGAGGGGTTGCAGTGTTGTGCCACCAGTGCCTAAGGCCCAATTTTTCAGCCCCTGTTCAACAGGGGCATGTAATTACAATTCTTGATCTAATAATTCACAGCAGGGCCCATTGCTGCACCCACCAAGAGTAACTGTCAGGGCTTACAGTGTTGTGGCACCAGCACCACCATCAAAGGCCCAATTTTTACTACCACTGTTCAACAATTATATGTAATTAAAATTCCTGATATAATAGTTGACAGCAGGGCGTTCCAGCACCAACCAAGAGTAACTGTGAGTGCTTACAGTGTTGTGCCAACACCAACAACTAAGGGGCCTATTTCTGCAGAGTATATACGGCAGGTCCCTACTTTCAAACATCCAACTTACAAACGACTCCTACTTGCAAACGCAAGAAGACAACAGGAAGTGAGAGGAAATCTACCACTAGGAAGGAAAATTCTCTCCTGTAAGAATAAATATGGGAGAAAGGTGTCTCCTCTGTACTGATGCTTTATCAGCAATCCTTGTTTCAAGAAAAACACCACATTTCAAAAACAGTTGTCATTGGGACGGAAAGTGAGGTGAAATGTTCTGAACAGGGGCACAGACAGCAAAACAAATGTTACAGGGGTGATAACCCTTACCTATGTTTTCCAAAAAGTTTAAAAATAGATTTTTGGGCTGGAGCTACACTTCAACAATGTACCTGTTCAAAATTACAAACAGATTCTACATAAGAACAAACCTACAGTCCCTGTCTTGTATGCACCGCCTGTATACGGCTGTTCAGAGTATATAGGGCCTTTTTTATTTTATGTGCGGGGTTCCCCTTAATATCCATACAAGACCCAAAGGGGCTGGTAATGGGCTGGGGTAGGGGGGGGGGTCATGGGGTAGCTATGCCATTTTTCTTAAAGAATTTCATCCATATTACCGGGACCAGACATTACATTAAAGCCGCAAGCAGTTTTAAATGGCTTTTTTTTCCTTTAGAAGTGTCATTTTGTGCAGGGACAGTTCTAAACACGGGAAACACGTGGCACTTCACAGGCATACTTTAGACACCCCCCAGGTACGATATTTAAAGGAATATTTGACTTTTTTTTTTTCACTTTATGCATCATTAAAATGACTGCTCCCGAAAAACGACCGTTTTTAAAACTTCTTTTTGCATTGATACATGTCCCCTGGTGCAGAACCCGGGTTCCCAAACCCTTTTTAGGACAATAACATGCATAATAGTTGTTATAATTAGCACTTTAGAATTCGAACGTTCGCATCCATTGTATTTAATAGGGTTCTAATGTTCGTTCGAACTTCCGGTCCGTTCGCGGGTTCTGGTGCGAACCGAACCCGGGGGTGTTCGGCTCATCACTACTGATAGGAAGCCTCAATGTACTACCTAGAGCCATGGTAGTTCATTGAAAACTGTAGTTTTCCCATTTACAGATCTCTGTGAATAAATGACATGGCGGGTGTAGACGAAGCCCAGGCTCGCTTGCACTACAGGCAGCAGATCGGGGAAATGTTGCAACAATGAGAACATGTTACATGTTTTACCCCAAAAACGTGGTGGAACATGTAACATATTACCAAAGGTGAACTTATCCTTCAAACTCAACAGTATGTGCAAGTAAGTAAAATATCACAACCATTCTTTTTTCCCCATTAAGCACCATTTTATAAAGACATAGCACACACTGCAGGGCACTGCATGCCTTCTTTAACTATATAAAGCTGTTTGCTAAAACAGGTATTATACCTATACTATATAAAGCTGTTTGCTAAAACAGGTATTATACCTATACGTTTTTATTTATAGCATGGTACACTGTCACATCTGTGTATATACAGTTGCAAAAAAAAGTATGTGAACCCTTTTGCAGTGATATGGATTTCTTTACAAATTGGTCATAAAATGTTATTTGATCTTCATCTAAGTCACAACAATAGACAATCACAGTCTGCTTAAACTAATAACACACAAATAATTAAATGTTACCATGTTTTTATTGAACACACCATTCAAAAATTCACAGTGCAGGTGGAAAAAGTATGTGAACCCCTAGACTAATGAGATCTCCAAGAGCTAATTGGAGTGAGGTGTCAGCCATCTGGAGTCCAATCAATGAGATGAAATTGGAGGTGTTGGTTACAGCTGCCATGCCCTATAAAAAACACACACCAGTTCTGGGTTTGCTTTTCACAAGAAGCATTGCCTGATGTGAATGATGCCTCACACAAAAGAGCTTTCAGAAGACCTAGGATTAAGAATTGCTGACTTGCATAAAGCTGGAAAGGGTTATAAAAGTATCTCCAAAAGCCTTGCTGTTCATCAGTCCACGGTAAGACAAATTGTCTATAAATGGAGAAAGTTCAGCACCGCTGCTACTCTCCCTAGGAGTGGGCGTATGAGGTGAAGAAGAATCCTAGAGTGTCAGCTAAAGACTTACAAAAGTCTCTGGCATATGCTAACATCCCTGTTAGCGAATCTACGATACGTAAAACACTAAACAAGAATGGATTTCATGGGAGGATATCACAGAGGAAGCCACTGCTGTCCAAAAAAACATTGCTGCACGTTTACAGTTTGCACAAGAGCACCTGGATGTTCCACAGTAGTACTGGCAAAATATTCTGTGGACAGATGAAACCAAAGTTGAGTTGTTTGGAAGAAACACACAACACTATGTGTGGAGAAAAAGAGGCACAGCACACCAACATCAAAACCTCATCCCAACTGTGAAGTATGGTGGTGGGGGCATTATGGTTTGGGGCTGCTTTGCTGCGTCAGGGCCTGGACGGATTGCTATCATCGAAGGAAAAATTCATTCCCAAGTTTATCAAGACATTTTGCAGGAGAACTTAAGGCCATCTGTCCACCAGCTGAAGCTCAACAGAAGATGGGTGTTGCAACAGGACAACAACCCAAAGCATAGAAGTAAATCAACAACAGAATGGCTTAAACAGAAGAAAATACGCCTTCTGGAGTGGCCCAGTCAGAGTCCTGACCTCAACCCGATTGAGATGCTCAAAAAAGCGATTCACACCAGACATCCCAAGAATATTGCTGAACTGAAACAGTTCTGTAAAGAGGAATGGTCAAGAATTACTCCTGACCGTTGTGCACGTCTGATCTGCAACTACAGGAAATGTTTGGTTGAAGTTATTTCTGCCAAAGGAGGTTCAACCAGTTATTAAATCCAAGGGTTCACACACTTTCTCCACCTGCACTGTGAATGTTTACATGGTGTGTTCAATAAAAACATGGTAACATTTAATTCTTTGTGTGTTATTGGTTTAACCACCTCCCTGCTGTGCACGAAAACCCCCTTCCTGCCCAAGCCATTTTTCAGCTTTCAGCGCTGTCACACTTTGAATGACAATTGCGTGGTCGTGCGACGTGACTCCCAAACAAAATTTGTGTCCTTTTTTTCCCACAAATAGATAGAGCTTTCTTTTGGTGGTATTTGATCACCTCTGCGTTTTTTATTTTTTGCGCTATAAACAAAAGAAGAGCGTCCAGTTTGGAAAAAAACCACTATTTTTTACTTTTTGCTATAATAAATACCCATTTTTTTTTTAAATAAAATTTTCCTCAGTTTAGGCCGATACGTATTCTTCTACATATTTTTGTTTAAAAAAAAATCGCAATAAGCGCGTATTGATTGGTTTGCGCAAAAGTTATAGCGCGTACAAAATAGGGGATAGATTTATAGCATTTTTATTTTTTTATTTTTTTAATAGTAATGGCGGCGAACTGCGATTTTTTATTGTGACTGCGATATTGCGGCGGACACATCGGACACTTTTGACACATTTTTGGGACCATTCACGTTTATACAGCGATCCCTGCTATAAAAATGCATTGATTACTGTATAAATGTGATTGGCAGGGAAGGGGTTAACCACTAGGGGGCGGGAAGGGGTTAAATATGTTCCCTCAATGTGTTCTTACTGTGGGGGGAGGGGACTGACTGGGGGAGGTGACCGATGGTTGTCCCTATGTACAAGGGACACACCATCGGTCCCCTCTCCCTCACAGGACGTGGATCTCTGTGTTTACACACAGAGACCCACTTTCCTGCTCGTTTCCCGGGCAATCGCGGGTGCCCGGCGGCAATCGCACCGGGGCCTTGTGAACGCGGCGGGCGCGCGCCTTCTAGCTCGTTTTAAAGGGAGGACGTCATATGACGTCCTCCCAGAACGAGAGTGTCCTCCGCCCGCCGTCAATTGACAGTGGGCGGTGGACAAGTGGTTAAGCTGACTGTGATTGTCTATTGTTGTGACTTAGATGAAGATCAGATCACATTTTATGACCAATTTGTGCAGAAATCCATATCATTCCAAAAGGGTTCACATACTTTTTTTGCAACTGTATGCTGTGAATAGGCAAAGGCATCCACAAACATACATATTTAATTTGTAAAGGTTACAGAGTTCTCATACAAAGTATTTACTAGGCTTGTGCAATTCGTTTCGTAACGAATTGAAATTCGTCCGAATTTAGCAACTTTCGGACATTCGGAAGCATTCGAATTTCCGAACAAAGCAATTACGAATAAGACCGAATCCGAAATAAATTATACCGCAAATAGCGAATGCCCGAATGTCTTCGGCATAATTCGTTATGAAAAAGTTACGAATGTACGAATCCATACGAAGCACAATAACACTCACTCTGCTCTGCTCTCTGCTTCTCCCACACCGTGCTGAACTCCCTCTCAAAATGGTGTACAGGGGCGGAGGTTATAGCCGCATGTAAAAAACGAAAGTAAAATACGAGATTTCGAATCCATTCGAAGCACAATAACACTCACTCTGCTCTGCTCTCTGCTTCTCCCTCACCGTGCTGAACCCTCTCAAAATGGTGTACAGGGGCGGAGCCTATAGCCGCATGTTAAAAACGAAAGTAAAATACGAGATTTCGAATCGTTACAAATAACCGCAATGTATTTAGAAAAGTACAAATCCATTCGAAGCACATTAGGCATAATAGGCAGCGTCGTTGTGAGAGAGACACGGAAAATTACGAATCAACGAACCCAAAAAAAGTTACGAAAGTAGGAGTTGTGTCCAGAATCAACGAAAAACAACGTACTCTACCGAAAGTACGAACCCAAAAAAAGTTACGAAAGTAGGAGTTGTGTCCAGAATCAACGAAAAACAACGTACTCTACCGAAAGTACGAATTATAAAGCAACAAAAAATTCAACGAAAAATGTCGCTTGCAAAAATACGAATGAGTCCGAACACGAAAAATCCCGTCTAGCAAAATTACGAATGATTACGAATCAACAGGACCGGAAAGAAACGAACCGAAACGGAACGAATTTTTCCGTTGTGCACAAGCCTAGTATTTACTCCTTTATAACTTTCACCATTCATATATCTCACTATGTAATTATTGTAAATAATCTCTACAGGCATGTTCATCAACGAACAAGAACTCCTAAATAGTGGGAGCCACAGAATTCTCATGCACAGTGTTTGCTGATATGTAACCTTCAGCAATATTGCACATGTGTTTAGTTGTGAATAGTCTGCAGGCATAAGCATCAAAAGACTTACATTTTGATTGCGGGAACTGCAGCTTTCTTACACACAGTGTAGTTTTTTTTTAAATGATGCATACCCTTTAGTCTCTAAATGTGAATATATAGCACACAGAAATGTCTGTATTACTCCAAAAAAATAGAATGTAAAAAAAACCCTGTGCAGGAAACACCCCTCGTACTGGTAAAGTGACACCGATTGTATCTCACTGTGGTTTTATCAAATTGTACATGGAAACAATGCAAATGTCTCATTGAATGCATATAATATTCTCTTTTAGGGTTATTAATAGACATGCACTGAACCAAAGACTCGTAAACTACATATCATTTTTCTTGTCATTTCAGTAACCACTTCAGCTCTAAAAGGTTTTACCTCCACCCTGACCATGCCATTTTTTGCGATACTGCACTGCGTTCCTTTAACTGACAATTGTGGGGTCGTGCAACGCTTTTCCCCCAAAAAAATGATGTCCTTTTTTTTCCCCACAAATAGAGCTTTCTTTTGGCGGTATTTGATCTCCTCTGCGGCTTTTATTTTTTGTGCAATAAACAAAAAAATCGAAAATTTTGAAAAAAAAAACACAATATTTTTTACTTTATGCTATAAAACGTACCCAATAAAAAATGTAGGAAATCACGTCTTCATCAATTTAGGTCAATACGTATTCTACTACATATTTTTGGTAAAAAAAAAATCGCAATAAGCGTATTTTGATTGGTTTGCAAAAAAGTTATAGCATCTACAAACAATGGGATATTTTTATGGATTTTTTTTTTTTTTTACTAGTAATGGGAGCGATCGGAATTTTTTTGCAAAATTGCGACTTTGCCGCAGACAAATCAGACAGGACACTGACACTTTTGACACTTTTTGGGGACCAGTGACATTATTACAGTGATCAGTGCAAAAAAAATGCACTGTTACTGTACTAATGACACTGGCAGGGAAGTAGTTAACATCAGGGGTGATCAAAGGGTTAAGTGTGTTCCTAGGGGGTGCTTTCTAACTGTGGGGGATGTGCTTTGACTGGGGGAAAACAGAGATCTGTGTTTCTGCTTAGCAGAAACACAAGATCTTAATTTTCCCCTCTGGCAGAACGGCTATCAGCCTTGTTTACATAGGCAGACCACCATTCTGCCTCTCCTCAGAATGATCACCGGGTCCTGATGGACATCACACTCGCCCGACCTGCTGATTGGCTCCTGCTGTGTCCAAACACAGAGGAAGCGGGGCTCCGGCGGCGCGCGCGCCCCAGAGCCAAAGAGGAAAATCACGTACAGGTACATTATTTTGCACTTAAGGCCCACCCTGCCACAATACATGTACATGGAGCAGTTCTTAAGCGATTAATACAATAATATACAGAAGAAGCTACAGTAGTATAGACTCTTTTACATTCCTCTCTTGGTTTGGCAATAAGTGATCCCAATATTTTTAGCGGTCAATTGCAACAATGGATGCTGTAAATGTTTGCATTTTCAATAAAACATGTGGTGGCTACCATGCATGAGTGTAAAGATTAACTGATCATTGCCATGTCAAAGTTATGGTCACGCTCAGTCTGCTGGTGCTATGAGCTGGAAAATCTCTGTGCAAGGTGAGAAGTTTGTAATCATCATACCAAGAGTTATGTCTCCTTAGGATATATTGCAATTCCAGTTCTTAGTAAGAACATGTAGCTAAACAAGCCCCAATCCCTGTTCAGAAAACAGATGACTTCCTTTACTTTCACACTACTGGACAATACAAGTTTAAATAATTCTGGTATCATTGAAAAACAGGATACTGTTTCAAAATTAGGAGATGTTAAAGACTATAATTAACTTTTATTTAAATATAGTTTGAAAGATATTGGGGGAGATTTACTGAAACTCAGAATTTGATGTAGCTGTGCATGGTAGCCAATCAGCCTCTAACTTCAGCTTGCACAATTAGGCTTTGGCAGTAAAACCTGAAAGCTGATTGGTTTCTAAGCAAAGCTGTACCAGATTTTGCATGCTCCAGTTTTAGTAAATCACCCCCATTGACTGTAACCCCAGTGAGGAGATTTTCTATCACTTCCTGTCCATGTGATACCTGTGAAAGAAATGTTGAGTGCAGCTGTCACCATGACAGGAAAGCATGGATAGCAATAAAATCATACAAATTTAAAATTTTCTCCACTCTGCTAAAACTGTGCTTTTGTCTTCGTGCTTGGAAGAAAGATTTCCCATTATTTCTTGTCTTGACAGAAAAGGGAAATCTCTTCAATACAGACACAGACAGCAATAAAAACCTGACACAAGCTCTACAATAAAAAATTGTACTTTAAAATCACTAAATATATTATACTTCACTCCTTTCCAAGAGGAAGAGCAGCTAACATGCTGGTCCATTGTCTGATAGATTTTAGTTCAATCTTAATTCTGTCAACTAAGTTACTAAACTGCATCCCCTTTGTTTATGAACACGTCAATAATTGCAAACTTATCCCCTTAGTGGCAGACGGTAAAACAAATGTTATTGCCTGAACACAATTTTTGACACAACGTTTGAGATGCGCTAGTAAAACTGTACATATAATCACAATGACTTTGTGTATCCAGTTGAAATATACCTTGTTTTTTTTTAGGACAAATTGGACTTTCATTTGGTGGTAAACTCCTTTTTTTTATTATTCTCAAGGAAACCTGACCGAAAATATATATATATATTTTTTATTTAGCTGTACTTTTCTTGTTATTACCACAACTTACTACCAAAGAACAATCCAAAATAAATTCTCCTATTCCTGATGATCACAGTAATACCAAATGTGTGTATGTTTTTTGTTGTTTGTACCCATAGTAGGGCCCAGAAACAACAGTGTACTTTTTTTTTTTTTTTAACTACTGACATTGACACCGATACTAATTTATAAAATGTTTTTTTTTAAAAAAAAAACTCTACTACCCAAAATATATTGATCCTGAATTTTGACCCCAACATTTGACCCTTTCCTTAACCCTAACACTAACCCTGGCACTGACCTAAATCAAACCTTGATCTAGCTATTGTTTTCTTTATTTTTTAATAGTTTTTTTCTGCACACCAGTGTTTGTCTGCAAAGAGAAAAATACACAATGTATAAATATGTATATGTATGTATGAAAGAAAACACAGGGGTGGGCTATACAGCGACTGATCAATGTGATAGCCAATCAGAGGCTATCACAACGGTCAGGTGACCTGGAACAGGAAGGCCTAGGTCCCAATTGTTCATACTAGACCCAGGACTCTCAGTGATACCTGTCTCTGCGCTGGGAGCACACTGTGCAGCACAATGTACCCCATACTAATTTACATAGGGAGTATCTGGTGTTTGAATGTCCCCTTTTTGTTAAAGGGGGCTTCAAGATTCTAATAATACCCCTGCCCACAGACCCCCACAACCACTAGACCAGGGTTGGGAGGAAAATGCCCTTGATCTTATCAACTTGGGGAAAAGTAGCTTTGTCAGGCAGTTTCCTCCCGGCAAGGAACCCCCCTATGTTGAGGGTATGTGGCTGGGCATGGTTCAGGAGTGGGGGCATATGCTCATTCCTTCCCCTTTCCTGGCCAGCCAGGTTGCATGCTTAGATTAAAGGTCTGGTATGGACTTTTGGGGGGGGGGGCTTTGTTTGTTTTTTTGCATAGGGTATCCTCTTTAAATCCATATACGATTTAGAAGATTCTGGTTTGTGTTTTAGGGAAAGCTTCATACATATTTGTCTTTCTTGCTGTAGGATGTGCTACAGCAAAAGTGACA
The DNA here is from genome assembly GCA_029206835.1 of Rana muscosa. Lineage (NCBI taxonomy): Eukaryota > Metazoa > Chordata > Amphibia > Anura > Ranidae > Rana > Rana muscosa. The sequence continues at coordinate 168,365,467 of CM055123.1, forward strand.
TTTTCAAAGAAAAAATTTCCAACATTTCATTACTGGATTTAAAAAAACAAAACAAAAAACAGACCCCTCCAAAAGTCCCATAAAATACAAAGGAGACCCTTGGAGGGGACTGTGTGGACTTTCTGTACAGCACAGAGATGTGCCCCATTCACAGTCAAGATTAGGGCACACAAACCCATCTCCCCCTTTCCCTTCCCAGGCTTGTTATTTAACCTCCCTGGCGGTAATCCCGAGTCAGGCTCGGGGTGAGTTTTTCATGAGTGGAGCGGTAACCCCGAGCCAGACTCTGGATTGCATTGCAGGATACAGGGAAGTTACTTACCTTGTTCCCTGGATCCTGCGATGTCCTCCCGCAGTGTGTGCGAGCTGTCTCCTCACTCGATCCACACTGCCGAGTGCCAAGCTCCGTTCCCTGCGACGTTGCGGCGCCAAATTCAAAAAGTGAAACACACAGTATACATACAGTATACTGTAATATTACTGATTACAGTACTGTATCAAATCCCCTTTGTCCCTAGTGGTCTGTCCAGTGCCCTGCATGCACTTTTATATAATAAAAACGGTTCTTTCTGCCTGGAAACTGGAGATTGTCCATAGCAACCAAAAAGTGTCCCTTTATGTCAAAAGTGGTTTTAGCAGAATTGAGTGATAGCTATTTGTGGGGAAATTCGTCATCAAACACTAAATCTAATGACAGCGACAATTCTGCAACTGAGAAAATTTCTGTGTTTTTGATTTGATTACATTATTGAATAATTTTTATTATAATTACATTACTATTTGTTATAATTATTTACAATTATTTATTATATTATAATTTATGATTTTGTGTTTCAAACTTTATCATACCCGGGATGTCTACTAGACTCTTTTTTGGTCAGGTTTAAGTAAGTAATTACTAAGAAGTGCAGACCTACAATACATAACACCAAATTTCCATGTTAAATAATTGTACCGCTTTTGGTACATATTTCCAGACAGATACATACCGCCAGGGAGGTTAAAGGAATTGGAAATGTTTTATGTTTCACTTTAAGTACTTAAAACATCAATTTTTGGGGGGGAATTGGTACACATTCCCCAGAGCAGTGCACCATATGCAATTCTTTTTTTACATCCTCTTGCTTTCTCGCACCAAGGCAACATATTGTAGTTTAAGCGTGCTTAAACATTCTGTTTTCCTTTGCCCAAGCTTTCATACAGATTGTATAAACGTCAAAACAGTGAGAATATCTATTCTTTAGTTTAATACTTAAATAGGTTGTACTTACAGTACATCCTTAAGGTATTCTGCCTCCCTAAAACACTCCACTTACCAAAATGAAAATCAATAGCCCTCCCAAAACCTGGAAAGTGGAGAACATTTGCATATTTTTAACAACTGTCAAGCTGTCTAATGACAGAAAACATGATCCAAATCCCCAAGCTGGTTGGCTATGCTGAGTTATGGCTGATGTTATGTCTGATGTGTTTCTGGAATGTTATTGTTTTCTACATTTAATTAATTTATCGAAGGAAAGTCTTCAAATCTATTCAAATGCTTTAGATAGATTTGTTTGAGAAATAGATTTTCCTAGTGTCCAATTGTAAAAGCTAGATGATTTTTAATCTGTGGGAATCAATAAAGTAGACCCCTTTATTCGTTGTACCAGTGAAGCCAGCTGTGTGGTATCACTTCCCTAGTAGGAATTAGGTCTCGTTCACACCATGTGCAGATACATGAGTTTTTCTGCACCTGCACCCAATTGTTCTTTAAGTGCCCTGTTCACACCAAAATGCTGGTACTAGGTGCATATTTTTTTCTGTGCATAAATTTGCAATGTCTATGAAGTTTTCTGCACAGAAAAAATCTCATGTGACAGCAGTTATAGTGTGAACAGGGCTTATAGAATATACCGGTAATAGCTTTCTTTGTGTCTTTGTAGCAACCTACATTGGAAATATGCACATCATTACACATGGTGTGAATAAGCCCAAAATATTCTATGCAAATCAAATCTTTTTTCCAATGTCATCAGCAGAAGGGTCTCATTTGAAGTGTGGGGTTACTGTTTAGTGGAGACCACTGCACACTTTACACATCAGGAAAGAATTGGTAATTGGTAATTTGAGCCACAATACCAGTCCACTTTAGCAAATAGGTTTAGAAAACCTGCCGCTGGACTGAAGTTAGATCATTATAATATAATGGCAATTACTATATTACAGGTCTGGAACTTCTGCTTTCCAAACCTGCTAATTCTTTTCTGAGCAAAATAGGAAAGGATCCTTACGCAAACCTTTTATTCATAGTGTTTTGTTTCAATTCATTAACCACTTCAGTACCAGCCTGTTTTATCCCTACATTACCAGATTACTTTTCAGTGCAGTGATAGTTTAAAGTAATTATAACAGCTGAAAGTTATTTTACCTTATTGCATTCTCTTCATTAATGTAAAAAACCTTCTATTCTTAACCATTGCCCCCCCTAATACTTACCTAAGCCCAATCTCGATCCAGAGCTGTGCCCGAGAGAAGCCGCGCTGCTCTCTCTCTTCCTTCTCACTGGACTCAGTGAGAGCAGCAGAAGCCATTGGCTCCTGCTGCAGTCAATCAAATTCAGTGATGAGGGAGCTTCACTGTACCACAGGTCACATTAAGAGACAACATTTAAATTAGATGTGCAGGAGAGGAGCAGTAGTGAAAGGGTTAAAAAATAATATTTACTCCTTTTGAACTGACAACCTGTGGAATGCACTAAAAATATAAACGCCAGTGAAGAAGGCTATAGTGAAAGCATGGAAGATCCCATTTGTCCCCTTTGATTAGGTCAAACACAGAGTTTCACAAGTAATGTTTTTTGATGGAATGATCACTGGACAAAATGACAGAATGGATAACATTTTGTAAACGATAGGAACCATGGATTAACCACTTTGCGCCCGTCATACGACTAACGACGGCCGCAAAGTGGTTCTATAATGCCGGGAGGCCGTCATTATACGGCCTCCGCTCCTCCGGCCACTGGGGGGCGCGCGAGCACCGCAGGCGGCGCGCGCGCGTGCCCGGCACATCACTGAGATGCCGATGCGCGTGCCTGGCAGCCGCGATGTCCGCCAGGTACCCGCGATCGGCCGGTACACAGACAAGGACATGGATCTGTGTGTGTAAACACACAGATCCATGTCCTGTCAGGGAGAGGAGACCGATGCTGTGTCCCTTGTACATAGGGACACAGATCGGTCTCCTCCCCCAGTCAGTCCCCTCCCCCCACAGTAGCAATCACACATTAGGGAACATATTAACCCCTTCCTCGCCCCCTAGTGTTAACCCCTTCCCTGCCAGTCACATTTATACAGTAAAAAAACATTAAGAATAAGGATAGCTGATATCAAAAGTTAATGATCACTGTTATAGATAATGTACCTGTTTAAATAATACAAGTTCATTTTTTAGGAATATTTTATATTATAAAAGTAAAAGAGGGTAACATGAAACTAGTGTGATATTTGATACTGTTTTTGATAAACTAATGCATCAATTTCTGATTTGATGGATGTAGTAGCAATTTTTAATGAATTCTAAAGGTGCTTTTTAGATATTTTGGTTTTAATTTTGCCGTTCATGTGCTTCATCCTTGAAAATAGTTTCTCACATATAGAAGTGCTGCTGAAAACTGATGACACAAATAAGGCATGATTATGAAGAGTGGGATATTTTTCTTTGGGAAGATGAAAGTCCAGTAAAGAGACACTGTCAAATTTTTTTTTTTGGCCACATGTGTTCGCTAAGTGTAAACACATTTTTTACAAAAAGAAATCCCCAAAAAAATCAACATATTTAAGTAAGTTTACAATTTTGTTTTAGGCACATTCATAACTACCTTGGGCCGCATGTGACTGTGGGCCGCAGGTAGGACTCCCCTATTATAAACAATTAATAAGTATTTTAAATGCAGTCAGTGTAAAAACTTGATTTGACTTGATATAAGCCACTTGTAATCCTTTGTACAGCAAGATTCAAATTAAGAGAAAGGGGTGTAATACATGCACAGTACCTGTGCTGACAAGGAACATGTTTACAGGAAGATAGGGCAGAATGATGACCTTATCAGTCTTTTGCTGCTTTACTGTCCATTTACAGAGTGGGGAAAGCTAGCTGACCTAGTTGAGTTGCCTAATTGCAATTGACAAAAGTCAAGTCACCAAAAGGTAGTTATCAGGGCTTTCAAAATTTTAGAACCAGCTAAACAAAACATAAATCCTTTGGCAGGTAACACAGCTTCTTTGGGCATATTTAAATATGTATTTAACCATTTTACCGGAGTTTAGCGTTAAGGAAATCATATTTAATATTCCTGTTTATCACAGAAAATATGTAATGATTTGAGATCTACGTTTCCATCAAAACTGACAAAGGTTGCCCTATATATTTCAAAGCAAGACACTATTTTTGGTAAAAGAAGCAGATTATATTTCAAGCATGAATACAGTCAGCATTGGTGTCAGTATTGAAAACTTCTACCCTGTATTTTGTATTCCAGACTATTGAGATATTAAGAAGTATCTCTGCACTGATAACAATAACTGTTTCCTCAGTATTACAAATTGTAATGCAGTTCCTTACTTACTCTTTTATATTATTACACCAAGAGAATGATTAAATAAGGAAGACATGTAGCAGAGCAGACAAACAATGGCTCTAAAACTGGAACTTAATGCCTGAAGTATAATGAATAATAAAGTGCCAGCCTTAGGATCACAGGTATTCAGTGTCAGTTAAGTATTTATGTGTCATGGATATGCACTAATGTCTGTCTGCCATCTTACCTTTTCCTCTTCATGTGTTCATCTTAGAGGTTGGACTCCTTCACCTGGCTTCCTTTATAATCTCCTCCCAGCCTGACTCCACCCAAGGCCCTATCACAGAACATTATATTAACCTGTGCACTGCAAACCTGCCTTGCTGATCAACGTGTTTGTTTAAGCATTGTGTGTTTGGGTTCCTGCCTGCCGTGTGCTACGTCTGTCTCTCTGTTACGATATTGGCTTGTTCCTGACTATCCCTGTCTGCTTGTGACCCTTGACCTTCGGCTTGTCCTTCGTTTATCCTTGCCTGCTTGTGACCCCGACCTTGGCCTTTCCCCTCACTATTCTTGTATCCTGTGCTGCTGCTCCCCCTCTTTCCTCCTTACCCTACGAGGCGTGAGCTAGGAGACTCTGGGGGTCGCGACCTGGACCCAGCCTGCAGCGTAACATCCTCACCACTAGAGGCTCTGGAGAAGACCTGCTGGGTCTTAGACTCCGCACCCTGGGGTATCTCGGCTCTAGCTTCCTGTGGATCCCGGTTGTGCTCCTCTGGTCCCGCTTTCCACAACCACTCAGTATCCTATCCACAGCAGTCAGTCATAGGGTTCACTACCTTGTGATGCACTCCTAACCCCCTACGGTGTGCATCTGTCACCTGGCCACAGGTGACCTGACATTATGCTGCCAGGCAATTGAATTCAACACGCACCAAAAAAAGTCTGTGTCATACTGTGAATTTTTTCACCTAGAATTTTAACTATAATCCTAAAGACTTGTAAAGTAAAAAAATCGAAACCTCCACATTGATACTGACACAGAGGTTACCAATGTGATGATAATGAGGTCTGAGAAACCCCAAACTGAGAGGGAAGAAAATTGAAGTTGTATTAAACACCGTGCCACCCTAATTTCTCCCAAATTCACAAGTCAGAAACAAAAATGGTGAGATTTAAATCTCATGTCTGTGCTTGACATTCATGGAACACAATATATCTGACAAAAGAAAACATTTCAATTAAAGCACATTTGATAGAAAACAGATGTAAAATAGAGAAAGTTAGATGCCAGACAGGGGGGGGGGGTCATAAAAATGCTAGCAGTATCATAAACACTATTTAGCATAGTCTGAAAAACTATTTAATGCAGCTTTGTTGTACATAACCTGTCGTGTAACAAAATACACTTCTGTGAGTCTTTATTTTGACCTGAGATCAAACAATAAAAAAGTTCCATAATTCCAGCTCTGATTTACTTGGGGGGGGGGGGGGCAAGCGTGCAAACCTCGCTCCTGAACCATATCAGGTCTACATACCCTCAACATGGGGATACTTCCCTGGCAAAGCACCTTGTCCTCATGTTGATGTTGGTTTCTTCCCCACAATCCTGTGGCCCTGTGGCTGTGGGGGTGTGGGAGTGGGGGGCTTATCAGAATTTGGAAGCCTTCTTTAACAATAAGAGGGCCCCCAGATACCAGCTCTCCCATGTGAATAAATCAGGGGTAATTAGCCCTGACTAGTTTACACAAAAAAATGTAAACTATAAATAAAGACACTTTCAGTTTTTCCCTTAAAAACTCAACTCAAAAAATGTACATTTACATTTACACCCATCATCAATAACATCATCCAGCAATGTAGATCCATGTCAATCACAATGAAATAAAAAATAAAAAAATGCATTGCAGCCAACCGACATACATATCTAATCCTGCCGGTGACTCATTAAGAAAGACATCTTCCAGGGCCCCACCACTAAAAGTATACACATGGATGATGTCCAAATACATAGTTTTCAACATTAAAAAAAAAAGTTTCCAGGGACACATTTTCGGTGTGTGTCCATCAAGACATTGTCTGCAGAGAATGCACTTTAATTAAGGGTTAAACATTCATCTAAAATTAGTGTTGTTCTACAAGAATCAGCAAGGCACGGTACTGAGGAGTCTGGAGAGAAAAGTACAGGGGGGCAGCAGGGCATAGTACTGTGGGGACAGGATAGGAAAAAAAAACTTTTCCTGAAAGCATATGACCTGTAGATTAAAAAAAAGGTGAAAACGGACTTTTTAGCCCTTGCAATAGTTGCATAAATATTTCTCAAATCATTAATTTTCCCTAAAAATACATTATTTGCGGTTACAAACACAACATAACTTACAAAATACCTACTAAATTCCCACTAAGGTATTTTTCACATGGGGTGTACTAAATCTGGCAACAGGGGAGCCACATGGGGATCAGCACTGTGGGGGGGGGAGAGATCAGAGCTGGGGGGGCAGAGAAGAGTGGTGGAGGGGAGATGTTGGAGAGGGTCAGGAGAGGTGCAGGGAGAGACAGAGGTTGAGGTAGCTGGGAAAGAGAGCAGACAGGGCTGCTGCTGTCCCCGCTTTTGGGATAAAGCCCGGGACACAGCCATATTAGAACAGCTTAATAAAAAGCGTGACTTTCCTGTCAAATTCAGGACACATGGCAAGTATGCAAATATAACCATGTGGCGTCACGCTACTCCCACCCCTATATTTACATGACCAAGGATTTCCAGCCAGCAAATGAATGGGGCAAGGTGACATCACTGGTAGACAGGAAGGAAGCAGTCATATATAGTAACAGTATATTATGTGTGACATTCAGCTTAGGTCAAATGAGCAAAAAGTCTGGAGCTCTGACTTCACATTAGTCTTTGCACTCAATGAGCTTACAATCAATTATCCCTAACCCACATTCATACATTCACGTACTAGAACCAATTTAGACAGAAGCCAGTTGACCTGAGAGAACATGCAAATTCCAGGCAGGTTGGGATGTGGTTGTGATTTGAACCAACAACCCTAGAGCTTTCAAGGAGAAGCACTAACCACTTAGCCACTGTGCTGCCCAAAGGTTAAGCACTGCTCAGATGACTTGGTTTTGTTCTGGGAGTGGGACAGGAAGTTCCCACTCCACTGCTGGAACATAGCACGGTATACTGTGTGTATCATATATATTGCCACGCTAACATAGTGAAAATAAATTGCTGACAACAAAAGTCCATATCTAAATGGAATCTAGCAATGGTAAATAGAGTGTATGAAATAGTCCAAATCCAATGTATGTCTTGAGGAAACATCACTGATATTGTACAGAGATCGTGCTACTCCATTATTGTAATCACCACGTGACCCATCACCATTGTAAGAAATGCACTCTTACCAGCCTGAAATGACCCCACTACAGGGTCTGATTTGCCTGCTATAAATACTCAGTTCACACCCATTGATTCCAATAATGCAGCGTACACACGGTCGGATTTTCCGATGGAAAAAGTCAGATGGGAGCTTATCATCAGATATTCCAATGGACTTAGATAGAGAACATGTTCTCTATTTTTCCGACGGAAAAAAATCTGATCGGAATTTCCTATCGTGTGTACAAATTCCGACGCACTAAACTCTGTCTCACTAAATTACGACGCATGCTCAGAAACAAATCAACGCATGCTCGGAAGCATAGAACTTAATTTTCTCAGCTCGTCGTAGTCTTTTACGTCACCGCATTCTTGGCAGTCAAAAGTTCACCAAACTTTTGTGTGACCGTGTGTATGCAAGGCAGGCTTGAGCGGAATTTCGTCGGAAAAACCATCCAACTTTTTCCCAATGGAAATTCCGCTCATGTGTACAGGGCATAAGTCAAGCTGGCTTTCTCTCCAAGATTAGTAGGACAGTAGTGACCATATGTATAATCAAATATCCACATGGAATCAAAGCAAGGAAAGCCACATAGTGTAAATCAGCTATAAACTTTAATGTAAACACATGATACACATTCTACTCACATGATAAAAAAGATTAAGCGCATAAAAAGTAACAATTTCAAGCTGTAGAGCAAAAGCTTCCAACTCCAAAGAAGCATGGCAGTGTCGTGCGTGTAGGTTCCGCCAGCGCGTTTTCTACTTTGGTTTGTTGTATACTGTGTGTAGCTAAGGCTACATGCAGTTTATGCAGCGTTCCCAGCCTCTGCATCTATTAGTGAAGGTAACCTGTCATTTGGACCAGCTCGGAGCTATAAAAACTTCACTAAAAGCTAGAGATCAGGTTTGGCAGTATAAATGTATTGTAAAATATGTGCCTTTCTTGTTTGAACAAAATTTAAGAACTCTGTTTAAGTAGCTGATCATACATTAATGTCACATCCAATGAATTATAATTAAACAAAAGAGTTACAACTTGAACGCCTACAGAACAAGTGTACATGTAATGACATACAGTGGATTATCTCATAAAACTTTAGTGAAAAGCACATTAGTTTGAGGTAGCTGTAATGTATCATAGTGTCACAGTTAGTATGCTTTTAGGTATATCATTAATTATAGACAACCTCTAGTCAGTCTGAATAGATATGTATTCATGTGCATTAGATGCTGTAAACAATATTACCCTTCAGAATAATTTCCTTAATTACACCAAAGCAACAAATGATCTCCCTCATAAGCATGCATGGAGGGCCACCAACGTTCATTATGTTACATTAGCTTTTCATGACAAGGATACTAAAATTACAAAATAGTAATTGTATAATTAAATCTGCCTGCAGTTCGCTGAAGATCACTGGCATATGCCTTTGGGGAAACAAGTTGAGGTGTAGCGTCCCTGCTAAATTACTACATATAATAACTAATTTTATGAGCCTGATTACAATTTATGAAAATGTCTGCTTTAAAATTGACATTGTAAAAGGATTAAAACTTTAACTGTAAGATCTAAGATGATCTACACTTAAAGGATTGTAAACGAAAAAAAAATCATGCAACATACAAAAATGCTTAGGTAAATTCTTGACAGTTTGTAAGGGGACACACTGACCACAAGTGAAAGGGGCACACTGAGCCCTGACCACCAGTGTAAGGGGGTACACTAAGCACTGACCACCAGTGTAAGGGGGTACACTTACCACCAATAGTATGGGACATTTATACTGACCATTAATGTAAAGGGGCATTTACATCGCTGACCACTAATGAAAGGGGACATGCAGACCACTAATGTAAGGAGACAGGTAAATCATCAACATAAGGGGACACACTTAACACTAACGGAAGGGAAAACACAGCCGTGTAAGAAAACACATTGGGCATGTCCCTTCATATAAATGACACTCCCACAGTACCTCCCTCACCCTTCTTCTTCTCCTAACCTCTGGTTATATACAGTATCCCCACACTATATGCCTCCATCACCTAACTGTACCCAAGGCACCCATCACCCTGCACTCTCTGGCAGCAGCTGCAATCCACACAATTTCGTTTCCATTCCTCTTCTTCCCAAGACCAGACACCCTTCTCTTGCGCCCTTTGGAATGCCCGCTCTGTCTATAACAAACTCACTTCTCTCCACGACCTCTTTATTGCTAACTTATTTAATCTACTCGTCATTACAGAAACCTGGCTTTATGAACCGGACACTGCTTCTCCTGCTGCCCTCTCCCATAGTGACCCTCTCTGGACCCAGTGGACAGAAGGGAGGGAGAGTGGGATTCATTCCAGCCATACATAGAACCTTTCAGGTACTTCAACCACCTCCCTCTCTGTCTCTCCCCTCATTTGAGGTACATGGCAATTATCTTTTCTCTCTAGTTTCTCTAAGGATAGCTGTGATCTACTGGACTTCGCTGCCTGGCTACCCTACTTTCTCTCTTCTGAAATCCCTACAATCATTCTCAGTGACTTCAACATCCCTGTTAATACTAACATTCCTATTACTTCCAAACTTCTCAGTCTAACCTCCTCCTTTGACCTGAAGCAATGAATACATGCTTCTACTCACTCTGACAGTAAAGCCTCGTACACACGACCGAGTTTCTCGTCAAAAAAACGACAAGAAAACTGCAGAGAGAGCTTTCTTGCCGAGAAAAACGTTCGTGTGTATGGTTTTTCATTGAGAAAACTGCCGGGAATCTCAACGAGAAAAATAGAGAACCTGCTCTCTATTTTCTCGCCAGGATTCTCGATTTTCTCGTCGGCCTGTTTTGCGACGAGAAAACCGTTCGTGTGTATGCTTTTCCGAGTCTTCAAAAATCGCGCATGCTCAGAATCAAGTATGAGAGGGGAGCACTTCTTCTGGTAAAACAAGCCTTCGTAAAGGAGATAGCACATTCGTCACGCTAAAACGAACTGAAAGCATGAAGACTGAAAAGCGCGAATCGTCTCTTCCCAAACGTTTACATCACACGCGGTAACACGAGATCAGCAAAAGCAGCCCAAGGGGTGGCGCCATTGAAATCGATCTTCCTCTTTATACTGCCATCGTACGTGCTGTACGTGACCGCGCAGAACAACGACGAGATTTGGAATTGACAGTGTGTATGCAAGGAAAGCTTGACAAGAAACTCGTCAAGCTTGACAAGAATCTCGTCGAGAAAAACTACGGGTTTTTTACGACGAGAACCTCGGACGTGTGTACGAGGCTTTACACCCTTGACCTTGTTTTCTCCCACCTATGTACTCCATGCAACTTTTCCAACAATCATTTCCCTCTCTCTGACCACTACCTTATATGTGTCACTCTCTCCCTCTCCTCCACCTCCTCTCCCTCCAAACGCCTAACAAATACACGTAGAAACCTTCGCCACCTCAACCCTTCTTTTCTCTGCTCTGCTACTGACAACCTCTATAACAAAATCTCATCCCTGTCCTGCCCCAACTTAGCCACTTCTGTCTACAACACTTTACCATCATCCTCCCTGGACACACTGGCCCCCCTTACTACACACAGAATCAGGTCCGACCCAGTGGCATAACTAGAACCTTTAGGGCCCTGATCCAAGAAACCATGAAGGGCCCCCTGGACAGGGCTCTTTCCTCCGAGTCCAGTGGCCAAACTCCTGGGCCCGGTCACAAGTGGGTGGCTGCATATAAAGGAATTGATTTCTCCATTCTCCCCAGAGGAAAATGGAGAGGCGGTCAGGAGGCAACATATTGCCTCTTTACCGGCTGTCAAATGCCTCTGAAAAGCAATCTGGGCATGGGTCGCTTTTCAGAGGAACATAATTTTTCTGCTGGTACTATGAACAAGGGGGGAAAAAAAACAGTTATTGTACACAAATAGAAGTTCAGGATTAGAAGGGCATACATAAAATTTGCATACATATATGTAAACACACATGTACGCACACACACATACATACAGATATATAACACACACACACAAACATATATATATATATAAATACATGCACACACACACATACATGCACAAACACACATACATACATACACACACATATAAACACACATACATACAGCCTTTTAAAAATGTGCAGTCCTTTACCTTAGCTCTTTCTGCCGGGTACTGCACTGTAGGGGGAGACAAAGAGCACATCACACACTGCTTTCACTTTTTCCCCGCAGTGCCGATATACAGTTTGGCTTAGGATCAGGAAGCTCGGTCCCAGCCACCCTTGCCGCTCCTCTTATCGAGGCATACAGGGGGCCCGCAGCATGGGGCCTGGTTGCCATGGCAACATATGTGACCCCTATACGTCCTCCAATGTCCCAACCCCTAACAACCTTGGCAAACCGATGACACCAAAAATCTGAAAAAACAGCCACACTCTTGAGCGCCTGTGGTGTAAGAATAAGTCTCAGAAAGATTTCAACCACTGTAAATCTGCCCTCCAAAAATACAATTCCTGACTCCTCACTGCCAAGCAGATCTATTTTATCATTCTCATTAACAACTTATCATCCTGTCCCCATCAACTCTTCTCCACCTTAAACTTTTTACTTCATCCTCCACTGCCTCCACCCACTAACTCACTCACTGCCCAGGAGATCGCCAATCACTTCATACATAAGATTGTTACAATTTGTGAGGAGATCTCCACTGTACAGGTACCATCTGCACTCAACACTCCATGTCCACAGGTACAGATATTACTTCCTTCATTCAACCCGCCACTTTAGACGAGGTTGCTAAACTTTTCTCTATTGTCCACCTAACCACTTACCCCCTGGACCCTGCTACCTTGCAAATGCTACAGTCACCCTCTGGCTCTATCCTACACTCTCTAACTCACTAATCTTCCAACGCTCCCTCTCTTCTTGCAGTTTCCCCAACTCTCAAAAACATGCATTAGTCACCCCTATACTTAAAAAGCCCTCACAAGACCCCACCAATCTTAACAATCTACGCCCCTCTTCCTTGCTCCCCGTTTTATCCAAACTCCTTGTACGTCTGGTCTACAACCGACTGAGCGGCCACCTCACCGAGAATAACCTTCTTGATCCCTTTCAGTCTGGATTCTGCTCTCAACACTCCACAGAAACTGCTCTCCTAAAACTGACAAACAATCTGCTGACAGCTAAATCCAATAGACACTATTCTGCACTCCCACTCCTGGACCTCTCTGCTGCCTTTGACACAATTGACCACCCCCTCCTCCTCAACAAACTCTACACCTTTGATCTCTGTGACTGTACTCTTCACTAGTTCTCATCCTACTTATCCAACTGCACCTTTAGCGTTACTTACAAATCTACTTCCTGTTCTCTCTTTCACTGTTAGGATCCCCCAAGGTTTTGTTCTTGGACCACTCTTGCTCTCCATCTACACATCATACCAGGGTCAGGTAATAACCTCCCATGGCTTCCAATACCAACAAGATAGGGGGACACAATGACCACCAATGTAAAGGGGCAAAGTGTCTGCCAATGTAAGGGGACACATAAGCTATCATTGTAAGGGGACCCACTGACCACCAATGTAAGGGGACACATTAATCACTAGCATAATGGGACACACTGATCACCAAGGTAATGGGGCATGTTAAAAATTGACCACCAGTGTAATGGGGGCACACTGAGCACCAATGTAAATGGACACGCTGAGCACCAAGGAAGGAAACCCACTGATCACCAACACAATGGGGAAACTTATTTCTGACCTTGAAAGTTGTGATGTGTAATTACATAGTCCTGACCCTTGCATTCTGACTACTGCACAGCATGTTCTATACTGTACATCACACAGTTCTAGTTGCTGCACTATATACTCTGCAAAGTTCACACCACTGCACTCTACACACTACTATGTTGTACATATATATACCTGATCACTACACTTTTTATACTTATTTTGGATTAAAGTTACAGTTTATTAGTCCTGTAATCTATTGTCATGAAATCATTACATTCTATCTTTTTTTGCCTTCTTGTGAGGTACCACATGAGCTCCCGGACCTCTTCTTTTTCCTTCTAATTTCTGTTTGATTGGAATAAACCATGCACACCAGTTGCTGTCATGTGTACTTCTCTATGAGCACTACAAATCCCATGGCCCATAGTCCTTAGTTAATCTCAGGAGTGAGTAAGAGAGGGTGTTTATGTTCCTACAAACAGTGGGAACATGGTAAACAAACATAGCCACCTTCTAACAGTAAGTCAGATCACAGCAGCAGAAAAAGAAAATTGGAGGATGCTGAGAACAATTGAAGGTCCTTTTTTGAGTTAGGAATACATACTTTAATATAATTATTTTGAAACCAGAGTTTAGTGTCACTTTTACCCGCTAGATTCCAGGAAGAGGTGATTTGGAAGCCCTGGGGGAGATCTGGCAGAAACATTGTGTCCTACCTCTCATCTGCCTCTTCCTACAAGAAACGATGCAGCCTAATCCTCATCCACCTTAATCCATTCTGCAGTGTTAAATGTTTGAGACACTTTGCAAAGATAGCTTTGCATTTTTAAATATCAAATATTCTCATTTGAAGATTGAGTCTTCCACAGTGGAGCTTAAAAGGCCCCACTGCTGTCAGACTTTGCGGTGGTTTACCTACTGGCCAGTGGTTAGCTTGGGTCTATAGATTGCAGTTAGGCCCCAGTAGCCAGCTGCATCACTCTAAGGCCTCATGCACACTGGACGCTTTTGGACGTTTTTACAGCAGCTGTTTTTGGCAGTAGACATTTTTTTCCACAGTCATTAAACTCTCCATCATGTTATCCTATGTGTCCATGCACACATAGGCTGTTATCAGCCGTTTTGGGCAGTAAAAACAAAACAAAACTAGTGGGTTCTGAGAGACGTTTTTCAGCTGTAAAAATGCTCTAACACTGATAAACGCTGATAAACGTCGATACACATCGATAAACGTAGATAAACGCTCAAAACCGTCGCTCACCAACATTTTTGATCCATTGAAAAAAAAAAATTTTCTTCAAAAAAAAACGCTAACGCGGAAAAACGCTAAAAAACGCTATTGCATTAACGTTGAAAAACGTTTTTATAATGTTATTTCAACGTCCAGTGTGCATAAGGCCTAACTCTAGATTGGGGATATTTGTTGTATTGTTTTTGCACAACACTCTCTACTCTCCCAGTGTGTTTTAGGCAAAGACCTTTCATTAACAGGTATAAGAGAGCAAACATCAGCCCTTTTAACTTTATTGTGTTATTGAATTATATTGCTGTTATTGACCTGCTGAATTTACTACTGTCTAGCCATTTTAACTACCGTATATCTTTCCTTTAGGGTTTAATAACACCCATTTATTGTATGTATTTTATGTATTTTATGTATTTTATTATTGATGATTGTTAATTTTTTACAATAAAAGGTAGCCATGTTAAGTCACGGTTGTGTTCAGTTTCATTTGATTATTGTTTTAAAAAAAAAAAATAATTAAAAAAAAATATTGAATAGAGATTGCAATATGTGAATAGAGTCATATTCTGCTTTGTTTTGTCAGCATTTTAGAAGCTCCTAAACTCTTTACAGCTTTACTAAAGTGTTGTGATTTACAACAGAGCTGCTTGTACATTTCAGAGTAGCATGTTCTCTTGAAAGTCAGCACAAATGGTGTAGTTAATACAATAATCTGTCCTTCAGGTGAGGCGGTATTCTTTAAGTAACATTTTAAAGTGTCATGTGATGATATGGGATATTTTATATATAGTGCATAAGCTACCATATTGGCAGGAATATTGTTTCATTTTTTACCACTCTGCTGTGAAAGCAGAAAATATAATAAATGTGTAGGAGCAAACAAGTAATATAACTGCACTGTTTAGTTAACAGAGAGTAACTATGGCCATATAGCTATATAGGTTCTCATACTTGAAAGAAAGACAAACATTTTACCTTTATTATTACATGCTTCTCTTTACTAATCATGCTTTTATTATTATTATTTTATTTTGTTAAACTGTTAGCATATGGTTGCTGAAGCATGAATTTGAATCGCAAGAAAACTAAAAATGGACGACCTGGACACTGTTATTAAAGGATCGTGTTTGACTGATTGATAAAACATCAATTATATCCTAAATGATAGTCCTTGCCCTGGAAACATTAAAATACTCTCTCTGCAACCAACTTAAATAAGGACTTCTGTGGTAATTCATCTGTAAAGTGGTGTCAAAGGCTTGTAGAATTGAGTTTTGTGCAAGACCACGGAGGATGAATTGGTTATTAGTGCAGCATGCCCTAGAGAGATGGGTGTTTGTTGATCGGAAAGGAACATCATTGTCTGGACTCTGCTTATGGCACACTGGAAAGACTGAAACACAGGCCACTTGGGGTTTACTTCCTCTTTAACATTGAAGATTAGATCTGTCTGTATATTGTAACTTAAAGCCCCATACACACAGACTAAATGTTGGGAGACATCGGGCGGTTAAAAAAAAAAAAACGCCCGACATTCGGCCTGTGTGTATGCCACCATTCCTGTCCTGCAGAAGTCGGACGTCTGGTCAGCTTCTGTAAGACAAGCATGTTGGAAAACCAGCAGCTGGCCGACTCTAGATCATCACTCTCAGTCAATGCCAGGGAGCGCTGATCAGAGTGTTCTGGCGGGGGGGCCTCCCCTTGTTAGGCAGGGGAGATCGCTATATTAACTTTGCAACGTTAGTACAGCAGCACTGATCAGAGCTGACAGTTTTGGGGTTGAACAAAAAAACAATGATAGTGTGTACCAGGTTTAGCCAGTACACACGTGATTATCAGACGAAAATTCTCGTACGACAGAATAAAAATTCAGAAGTGATTTAATGTATTTGTATTGTATTTTCGGATAAAAACTGTACTGATTAAACAAAAATTGTACCATCTGGTATTGTACAAGAAAACTATTTGTGTTTGTCCCTTTGGAAAATTTTGAACGAAAGCTAATGATCACATTATTGTACGATCGCTTCAAAGTGGTATTTTTTGTACAATATTTTGATCATGTGTACGGGGCTTAAAACTGCATACTTAAGAAGATTCTGAAGGAGGATTTGGTGACTGAAATGTTGTTAATATAAAACATGGTTACTTTTGTATTCAGATACCTTCTTTGTTTTCAGCCCAACGAAGACCAAGTGAGTTTTCTTTTGAAGCAAATGTGGTCATTATGAGGGGAATGAAAGCATTTATTATTAGACTTGAAATTAAAGTGATTGGAAACCCTCACACACCACTTTTACCTACAGGTAAGCCCTTAATAAGGCTTACTTGTAGGTACTGGAAATATCTCCTAAACCTGCATGGTTTAGGAGATATTTACCATATTTGCTTGTGCCAATCTCATTGGTGCATGCGCACTAAAGAAAGGGCACAATTGTGTAGTTCCTATAGGGCCCATGCCGTGACCTTCGGCTCTCACGCAGGAGTGACGTCACGCAGGGGTGTACCTAGAGCATTTGGCACCCGGGGCGGATCCTATATCTGGCACCCCCCCCATCTTAAAATGTAAAAACACCCCACTGTGCCCCTGGCATACCTCTGTATCCTTCAATATCTCTTTGTCACTACTGTGTACCCCCTCTCCACAACTGCACCTCTGGACCCCTTTACATTACACTGCACCCTGCACCTGTGGACCCCTTTACATTACACAACACTCTGGACCCTTTTACATTACACTGCACCCTACACCACTGGACCCCTTTACATTACACAGCACTCTGGACCCCTTTATATTACACAGCACCGCACCTCTGGACCCTTTACATTACACAGCACCCTGCACCTAAGGATCTCTTTACATTACACAGCACCCTACACCTCTGAACCCCTTTACATGAAACAGCACCCTACACCTCTGAACCCTTTTACATTACACTGCACCTTGCATCTCTGGACCCCTTTACATTACACAGCACCTTGCATCTCTGGACCCCTTTACATTACACAGCACCTTGCACCTCTGGACCCCTTTACATTACACAGCACCCTACACCTAAGGATCTCTTTACATTACACAGCACCCTGCACCTCTGGACTCCTTTACATGAAACAGCACCCTACACCTCTGAACCCTTTTACATTACACCGCACCTTGCATCTCTGGACCCCTTTACATTACACAGCACCTTGCATCTCTGGACCCCTTTACATTACACAGCACCTTGCACCTCTGGACCCCTTTACATTACACAGCACCCTGCACCTAAGGATCTCTTTACATTACACAGCACCCTACACCTCTGGATTCCATTACATTACACAGCACTCTGGACCCCTTTACATTACACAGTACTCTGGACCCCTTTACATTACACAGCACCCTACACCTCTGGACCCCTTTACATTACACAGCCCTTGCACCTCTGGACCCCTTTACATTACACAGCACCTTGCACCTAAGGACCTCTTTACATTACACAGCACCCTGCACCTCTGGACCCCTTTACATGAAACAGCACCCTACACCTCTGGAACCCTTTACATTACACAGCACTCTGGACCCCTTTACATTACACAGCACCCTACACCCTGGACCCCTTTACATGACACAGCACCCTACACCTCTGGACCCCTTTACATTACACAGCACTCTGGACCTCTTTACATTACACAACCCCTTGCACCTAAGGACCTTTTTACATTACACAGCACCCTATACCTCTGGACCCCTTTACATTACACTGCACCACACACCACTGGACCCCTTTTCATTACACAGCACCCTACACCTCTGGACCCCTTTTCATTACACAGCACCCTACACCTCTGGACCCCTTTACATTACACTGCACCCTACACCACTGGACCCCTTTTCATTACACAGCACCCTGCACATCTGGACCCCTTTACATTACACAGCACCTTTGGACCCCTTTACATTACACAGCACCTTGCACCTAAGGACCTATTTACATTACACAGCACCCTACACCTCTGCACCCCTTTACATGACACAGCACCCTACACCTCTGCACCCCTTTACATGACACAGCACCTTGCACCTCTGGACCCCTTTACATTACACAGCACCCTGTACCTCTAAACCCCTTTACATTATACAGCACCATGCACCCCTTTACATTACACAGCCTCCTACAGTGCAGACCCCCCTAGAGTGCAGACCCCCTTCCCCCCACAGTACAGACCCCCCACAGTGCAGACCCCCACCCCCCACAGTACAGACACCCCTACAGTGCAGACCCCCTCCCACAGTACAGACACCCCTACAGTGCAGACCCCCCACAGTACAGCGATCCCTACAGTGCAGACCCCCACAGTACAGAGACCCCTACAGTGCAGACCCCCCACAGTACAGACACCCCAACAGTGCAGACCCCCCCACAGTACAGTGATCCCTACAGTGCAGACCCCCACAGTACAGAGACCCCTACAGTGCAGACCCCCCACAGTACAGACACCCCTACAGTGCAAACCCCCCCAGTACAGACACCCCTACAGTGCAGACCCCCCACAGTACAGACACCCCTACAGTGCAGACCCCCACCCCCCCACAGTACAGACACCCCTACAGTGCAGACCCCCCCACAGTACAGAGACCCCTACAGTACAGAGACCCCTACAGTGCAGACCCCCACAGTACAGAGACCCCTACAGTGCAGTCCCCCACAGTACAGACACCCCTACAATGCAGACCCCCACAGTGCAGACCCCCCTACAGTGCAGACCCCCCCACAGTGCAGACCCCCACAGTACAGACACCCCTACAGTGCAGACCCCCCCCCAGTACAGACACCCCTACAGTGCAGACCCCCACAGTACAGACACCCGAACAGTGCAGACCCCACAGTACAGACACCCCTACAGTACAGACACTCCTACAGTGCAGACCCATAATGTACCTCAGTCAGATAAGCGCGGGACATGCACAGAACTGGTCAGGTGACGGGTCCAGTCCCCTCCCCCTGTGTAGGGAGGAGGAGGGGGAGGCGGCTTTACTGAGCACTCTGCTCGGCTGAGACAGCCGAGACTGAACAGAGCAGCGGTCATGAGAGAAGGGGATCGCTGCGGCCGGGTCCCAGGTGTCACTCGGCTCGCACCCCCTCCCCTCCTTGCAAAGCCACTACAGGCTCTTCCTGTCACCGCCGCGGTGCCGCGGCTTAAACCCACCCACCCGCTGTCTTCACTTCAGCCGCGGAGGGGGGGCGCCGGCCTGACACCCCCCCAGTGTGTGTCACCCGTGGCGGCCCACCCCCCACTTAGTACGCCTCTGACATCACGCAACTCCGGGCAGTTACAGAGCCGGAGTCCACGGCCCTGGAAGGAAAAGGGGTGAAGATGGACACGGCCACCAGCGGGACATCACATGCTTTGTTTGCAGGTAAGTGCAACATAATGGGCTAGTATGTGATGCATACTAGCCCATTATGCTTTTACTTGGCAGGGGAATAAAGAGGAAGTAAAACCCATCAGGGTTTACTTCCTCTTTAACATTTAAAAAGAAGTTATATAGCTCTGCCCAAGCTACAGGAGTAAAGAAAGCATTACATTTGGTTTCTGATTTTGTTTTTAACACAATGTGTTAAAAGTTTAAATTTGTGATTTATTTTAGATTCACAAACCTAGAGAGTTCCAGTTAGACTGTTAATTCTGGGAATTTGGGGTGGATTGTATTGCTAGATTTGTAAAATATTTTTTTTTTCTAAGGCTGCAATAATGTTCTATGAGGGTAGGTACTGTAAGGGTAGTGGAAAACCTTAGCCCAGAGTAGGGCTTTAATCTAATCTTATTAATATGTGATAAGGTCTTAAAATTATTGTTTCGGTGTTGCAGTTATTATAGGTGTACATAGGGGCAGCCATATTTTCACATTGCATATGAAGGTTCTGCCCTCTCTATGTAGCAGGTATTTTAATAGATATTAAACCACAGTAACTTCTGAAAAATATAGACTTACAGCTAATCTACAAAACAGTACTCACAAAAGTGATCTGCATCAATAGTTCCCAACATTTTTATGAGTTTTTTTGAAGGACAGGCTGTAGCCTCATTTGGTGTAAAATACACCTGTAACTTTAGGTTATTTCATGGATATTTTCTTTATACTATTCAGATAACCTCTAAACACTCATTGCTACAATACATGCCTTTTATGCCCTCTCTCCATGTGCCTTTACACAAAGACTACACTGGATCAATGTATGTGTTTGCTCTTTTCTGTGCTAGCGCTACAATATCTCTACAATAGTTTTTGGAAATTTGCCCAGATGTTATACACAATCATAAGTCTTAAGACTGTACACACAATTTACTGCAGGAAAAGCCATTTTCACAGCCAGACATGGACTTCTAAATATGCATCTCTGCAGGACATCCTAATTAATGTACAATGAAGGCCTACTTGTGTGTATATTATCCTAGCAGCCCAGATTTCATATTCTGTACAAAATGCCCTATTGTTAACTGGGGAAAAAAAGGTTATTTGTAAATAAGAAAAAATAAATGTTAAAATCTAAATGAAAGCGTATATTTTCTATAAAGCCCTGTACACACGATCGGATATCCTATGGATTTTCGTCCGATGGATTCTTTTCATCAGACAAACCGATCGTGTATGGGACCCATCGGTCTTTTTTCCATCGGTTTTTAAAAATAGAACATGTTTTAAATTTTTCTGATGGATAAAAAACCGATCGAAAACTCTGATCGTCTATGGGCAAGTCCATCGGATAAAAAACCCACGCATGCTCAGAATCAAGTCGACGCATGCTCAGAAACATTGAACTTCATTTTTCTCGGCTCACCAGGAGTGTTTTACATCACCGCGTTTGGAACGGTCGGTTTTTTGACTGATGGTGTGTGGGCAAGACTGATGGAAAACAGTTTCATCGGATATCCGATGGACAAATCCATTGGACGAAAATCTATAGGATATCCGATCGTGTGTACAGGGCTTTATAGTTGCTTTTCTTTACGGCCTCAGGCAAGCAACAAGCTCTGTAGTCAAAACACATATGTGTAAAAAGATCTAGCTAAGAAAATTAAATTTTGTTTAGTCACTCTACAATGCATCTTGATCACCAGCCCATCTTAGCCTTCTGACTGGACAATGCAGAACAGCAAAACAGTATACGTTCACCCTCTCTTCCTGTATCTAGCATTATTTCATCGAGGAATTGCAATGAGTAGGAAAACGGTTACTTTGATCTTGGGTGTGGGTAAACCAAATCCACCATTCTGACTTTTGATAAACTACCTTAAACTGAATGTGTAATACCCCCATCTCCAATTATGTTGAACAACACAGCAGTCCTGTAAACACAGTAACCCTCAGGGGTGCATTACAGCACAATATAGTTTACACATGGATGCACTTTGCATAATTTATGTTTGTTACATTATGCCTTGCTACATATGTATGACAGTCTTTATTTAAGGTAAAGTTTGTGGAAGTTGTCATTAGCTTCCAATTCAATTATTTCCCAGTTTTTAGTGACCAAATTATAAATATTGGCATGGAAACTAAAGAAAATGCCTTAGATTAGTTGTGGATTACAGTGCATACAATCTAATGAAATGCCTCAAAATTGCAAGTTGTGTGGCCAGAAGAATTATTTAAGATAAAATCATGCAGGAGCTCTACAAAGATGATTCTGCTAACAATCACAAGTGCTTAATATAAAGATATAGGGGTAAGTTCACTAAGAGTTAAATAATGGCTAATAATATGCGTTAAAACACTGCATGTGGTAACAATTGTGCAAGTGTTCAATACACTAAGAATTTGGGGTTAAATACCGAATGCAGTATTTGTTTGATTTAGCGGTAAATTACTGCATTAGTTAATGCAGTAATTTACTGCATTGAGCTGGTTGCTAAGGAGCAGGCCAGGAAGCCGGCTGCCACATCTTTAACAACTAATGACTCATCAGCTGTCAGCGGGCTATAGCACCTGCAAAGCACCTCAGTGTGAAAGTAGCCTAAAATTTCTTCAGACTGACTACCAAAGGGAAAGTTGGAATGATGTCTAGAAGCCTAGAAACCACAATTTTGATTTCTCAAGCTCCAGGGGAAAATGTAAAGGTATATGGGAGCTTTTTATAATATTTATATCCACAGTATTTGTTTCTATAGTAACTTTATAATAAGTGCTATGTGCTTTATTTCCCTTTAGAAATCATGCAGCACTAAAAGTAGAGAGAGCTGAGATTATGCTACACTTTTTCAAATAAATGCATTTTCTTAGCAGTCTAGCCCCACTGATCTTATTTGACATCTACTGCACAACCAGAAAACCAAATTATCTCTGTAGTATATATGATTAATAAGTGAAGTATAAAGATTGCCGCAAAACACTTGTATAATATTCTTTTCCCAAAGAATGTATTTGATACGGTGCAATATACAGTATTAAAGAAATCATATAATGACACAAATATGAACTTATAAACCTTGTATATATTTTATTTCAAAGGTGGAAAAAAATTGTATACTTCAACGTGTTTATTATCAGTATTACCACAAGTTAGCAGACCATACTTTTAGTTGGCGGTCAAAGGATATGCCTTTGGTTTGTTATATTTTTCAGCCACTATGATACCTATGCAAGAAAGGATCTAAGGTGGGAACACCCAGAATAATCACCAACCCCTTGAACTGAAACCACCCCTATACACAGATGTGCCGGTCAGAAATCGGTGCCCTGATGAGCTAGATGTGAATTTACAGTGTGAAGCAATGTAAAACTGTATGATACAATACAAAACCAAATGACAGATAAAGCTTATGTAAGCTATATACTGCGGGTAGCCCAGAGTGCTATACAACACACTACTAATCTAACTCTGGAAGTGCTGTTTCGTTCCTGCATTGGTGTGCTGTGTGACTGTAGGAGACAAAAAGTTGGGAGAGGAAGAGAAGCGCAACAATCATAGTGTAGCATGCAAAGTGTAATTTTAATAGAAAATATAAAAAAGCACTCACAAAGATAAAATAGGTGTCCAGCATGACAGTCAGGTAGCCTCTGGGACAGAGATCAGACATGCAACCAGAATGCCTTGCCTTGGCCACTGGCAAGGCAGTGGAGGTGGATTGGAAGCAGGGAACCACTGTCACTGGAAAACCAAAGCCATGGATGGAACACAAGGCTCTGTAATGAGTGTTTGAGATAGTGTAGCCCATTTTTAAACAGGCTGAAGAAACATGTTCTAGTTCCAGCTCCAGCATTTCCCTACTACATAAGGTAGCTTCATACCCTGGGCCCTGTGTTAGATCCATGGCTTTGGCTTTCCAGTGACAGCCGTTTCCTGCTTCATTTCCATCTCCTCTCCCTTGCCTGTGACCAAGGCAAGGCATCCTGGTTGCGAGTTTGATCTTTGTCCCAGACACTACCTGACTGTCATGCTGAGCTTAATTTTATCTTTATGAGTGTTTTTTTTAATTTTCTATTAAAATTACACTTTACATGCCACACTATGGTTGTTGTGCTTCTCTCCCCCTCCCAACTTTTTATGATACCTATGCAGCTGACCACAGAATATAAGTGGCCTCTGAATGAATAGCCACAAGTTACAGAGGTTTGTAGTATGCATGAGGGTCAAATAAGAAAGTTATGATCTTCCGGAATCTCTGGAATTTGTCAGGCTGTAAATGAGAAGACACCAGCACCAGAACACACAAATGTGCATATACTTTTTTGTGTTAGTGAAATTATGTCAATGGTGCTGCACTGGATGACAGGAAAATGGAGATGCTGCCAACTGCAAATGCCACTGTAGCTTGGTACTGTTGGGTAAAAATTAACACTACCCTTTTTATTTTTTCTAACTGTTCATACTCATTCTATACAGTCCATTGGAAAATAAAGCAGAACATAGCTGGTAAAGATACATGGCATTCCATCATCAGCGATGGTTTAAAACAAAAAAAGACAAATACAGTACAACTAGTTTTCTTTGCTTCATGGCAAATACAACTATCAGATTTACCAGTATAATTATCAGAAATAAACATATTCTCTGTTTTCTATTTTAATGCTTAAAAATGATTTATCAGGGAAAGAACCTTCCCACAAAATGAACGCTTGTTTTTTTTTTATCTACCACAAACCCATTAAATACTTTTTGAGCCTTTGTTTTGTACATTAATAATGTTATAAAAGGCAGATGTTGACATTTGTTTTATGTGCGGCACTGAATGCCTAGCAGGAAAAACAGAAGAAATAAAAACTGAAATATCCTTATTCTAAACATAGGTTCATATAGGCCAAGTAAGTGATTCCTGGTGTTTTCCTGTTAAATTTTCTCAATTAGGTAATAACAGCAGTACGATTTCTCCAGTTTTATTTGCAATTTCCTTGTCACTTATATAATTGTCTTTTATGCCAATATACTAGAGCTGTTTCTTTGCCATCTGATAGGACATCTGTTTGATGTTTTGAAACAAATTAACCCTTTCCTGCATTTAAATTATTTCTATAGGTTACAGGATCTTTTTAATTTCAAAAGTGACATTGGTCGTTTTTAACATTTTCTGTTTGGGGGGGTGTGGGTGCCACCCAGTTTCAGTACCTTATCACATTTGATAATCATTATCTTGGACAAAACGTAAATTCAGCCATGTTAAAAAAATAATAAAGGAGTAGAGTATCCCTGGGGACGCACATCCACGGAGTTGTGTGATGATAGGAGAGACAACCTCAGCCTGGCCTCCCACCAGGCCATGTCCCCAATGTGTTTCACTCCACCCCCCCCCTTCCCACCCCCGGGAGCTTAATCATAAACCTATACATTCCATTTAGATGTAAAATAAATCAGTTTAATGTAAATAATCCTATCATTATGTGTTTCTATGTATAATTTTTAATTACATATGTACATGGAAGAAGCCATATTTGCTAAATACATATGCAGGCTGTTCTTCCTTTTTTTGCAGCACCACCCAATGGTTCTAAATTGCTGCTCCTTTGAACAATGGAAGCCTATGATTCAGAGAACTGAAACTAATGTAAGCTATGTGTACGGTAGCTTACACCTTGAGAGATAAAGTGTAATTACACTGCAATGAAAGCTTGCTCTAATCTACAAATCTCTGTTTATTAGAATAGCAAAAATGAAGCTTAAACACTGCAATAATAACTCAAAAATTCTTACTGAACACAGTAATTAAATTGCTTCATTGTTATTATTGACTATGATCCATAGCAATCAATGTGATGGTGTTTTTTTATCTCTTCTTATTAAAGTTTATATTGTGTTACAATAGTGATACATAACATCACATCAGTAATGTTAGTAAAAAAGAGAGGGGGGTGTAATGTGGGAACGAAAAGGGATACATTAAATTCTGAGTAACAGATGTTTGTCCTTATGTTGCATATGTAAAAAAATGGAACATTCTGACAACCAAAAGTAGTATATATGAGATAACACTGTGTCCTGGGACAAAATACCTAGGATTTGAATGTATAGTAAAACACAGGAAAGGTGAGGTACAATCAGTGAAGAACAGTAATATACCTGGAAAAAGTAGGAGAGGACATGAATGAGACGGCAATAGGTACTCCCCGTGGACATATTTCATAATAACTAAATCTATTTTGCATTAGGTGTAATGGAGGAAGCAGAAGGTCTCAAGTGAGGTACAACAACATATGAGTAGAAGAAGCTGTTGGAAATAAAGTTAGGATGTTTAAAATCTTACAGTAATAGGTGAGTATCTGTAGACCAACCAGCAGGGCCATGTCTCAAGGGCCGGGGTCACCTATTCTAGTCGGATGCCACTGTAGCTTGTATTTTTTTTTTTTAAGGTGAATCCGGAAAATCACAACTAGAGATTGTCTGCTTGCTAGGAAGATAATTGCTTTTCCTTTTGTCAACATAAATCAGCACTTACAGCATCAGGGGAAGGTTTTCATGCTGCTGTTACTTCATTCTGTTCCTACAAGATCTCAAATATCCATCGCTTTTTCTTATATTGTTCTTAAAAGCAAAAAAATGTGCCTTGATTATGTGAAAAACAAAATCTGTAAGCTGGCATGACAAATTGTGTATAACTAGGACACATTTTTAGGAAGTAGAATTTAAACAATGTCTGGGAGGCAGGCAAAGCGAGTGAATTGGATTATGGAATGCAGCTTAATATGCTGAATGTGATAAGCATTCTACTGCCTGAGTGCAGAAGAGCAATGAGACTCTAGCTTTCTTTGTACAGTATTCCACAGTGCTTACAATAACAGCATTTCACAGATAAGATCACATTAAACTACAGTGGGTCATTGCAGGACTTGAGGAGAAGAAGAAACTTTGGACTTTTTTTCCTTAGGTCACTAAAGATTTATAATTCGGAACTGATGCACAAAGCAGAGGAACATATTAATCACAATATGTGCTTAACTGTTTTGACTTTACTACAAACTACAAAAAGACATTGCTAATTGGTATGCACTGCCTTTAAAAGCAAGCTGGTTTAGGGCTTTTATATTTCCCACCAAAAAAACACCTAAAGAAATTGTACCAGAAACCACCTAGAGAAATTCAATCGCAGGCAGTGGATTGGGGTAAACAGTAGTGCACAATGCTAAGTGCAGAAATAGTTCAGGATTTGCCTAAAAGAAATTGTCATAGTATACACGGCATGTAAAGTACATCCAGTCATTCTGCCCTGTTGCCTGCTGTAATCCCCCTGACTCCCCCCATCACAGGCGCAAAGAAAAAAAAACAGCATTTTTTTTTTTTTGCATGATTGGATAATGAAATTCAGCAACCACATTCACTAAAATCTGGGTGCAAAGTGCACAGTCTATTTGCCTTTAGTAAATCAACAATGTTCAGATGCAAAATAAAGAGATATAAAGTAACATTGGTACCTTTGTATCAACTCTTTTTTGTTTTATTTGCAGATCAAAGTCATGAGCTTGCAGATCCTGTCAGATAAAGAGTAACCAAAGACAAGTGTTTTGTCAGAGTGGAGAGGGATTCGAACACCTGTCAGTTTTTATTGCTGTCTGTGCCCCCCATTAGGGAGATTCACCCTCTCTATTTGACCTGTTTACTGTTCTTTTTGAAAGTGAAAACAAAAGAAAAATCCCAAATTTTAGGTTAACGTCAGAACACGAACAGAAGGGAACTCTTCCAATGGGGACACTAGTTCTAGTGACACGTCAGGATTCCTTCACATTGGAGATATTTCTTCTCACTTCCTGTTTTGGCTATGGAACAGGAAGTGAAGGGAAATATCCCACACAGCACACAGATGGCAAAAAAATAAATAAACTGACAGGGGTTGAAACCCTTCCTCAGGCAGCCCATGACTCGATCCCCTCATCCACAAATTCGAGGTGGATGGGGAAATCCTCCCACTGTGCTTTTGTATTCTGACAGAAGAGAGAACTCTCAGTCAACAGAATACACATGTACAGTATGGCTGGCATTATTCTATCCAAAACGAAAGAAAACAAAAAGTTTTGCCTTTAGTTACATTTTAAGCAATCTTTTTTTTTAAATAAAATGCCTCTATTTTACCTCTTGTTAACCCTTAGTTTACCCCAGTCAGCCCTAACACCATATTCCCCCTCACCCTTCATTTATAATTTTCCTGCTGCTTGTTGTATTCATGTATTTGTTTCTATTTTATTAACCAAGAATAACATTTACATTTTTATCATACCTAACACTACTTTTTTAAACTAACACTGGTCAATAAAGAAAAACATGCATTTTTTTGTTACTTTTTTGCCTATGGATTCCATAAAAAATCATTTATGCAAGACAGTATCACAAAAAAAATATATACAGTAGGTATTATTTTAAATAATAAAAAAGTAATTGCTGGATAAACAGGTCCATAGCTGAAATTTAATTTTTTTTTCTGGTATACATGTGTGAGAGGTGAAGTGCATAATACTCTTGCCACTAAGAGGTTCTAGCTTAGCTTTCCATCAGACATGCTGTCTGCATGGAGTGTGTATGTTCTCACTGTGTTTGCACATATCCCCTCCAATTTTATAGCTTCTTCCACAATCAAAAAACACACTGAAAAGATCGTTGGTGTCTGACCAAATTGACCCTATAGTGTGTGCTTGCATGAGTGTGGTAGGGATGATTGGGCTCCAAAGTCCTTTGTGAGAAGGCATTCATTTGACATTTTATAAACAAGCAGCCTCTCTGCAGATTCTTAGAATGCATTCTCATGGACACCTTGGGCCACACTACATAAAATTCATACATGTATCTCTACCCAGGAGCCACAGAGCTCAATGGTGTCAGGAGTTGTGTTTATGCAAGTGTAGCACTACCTCCGTAGGAGCTGCTGGTTTAAAGTTTTGGGCCTACCGTTACCTTTTCTGTTCACGGCACTCGTGTCAGTGATTCTTCTTGAAGAGCCTGTATAAACGTTCACACCAACACCTGGATACGTTTTCTTCAAGAGGCTTTATTTCACCAGTTCCAACAGAGGGATAGAGGGATAGGGCAGTTTCAGGCACTTTACTTTGCGAATCACGGGCACAATCTCAGATCCAGAGGACAAACAGTTCCACGCTGGATTCAGCAACCACCGGATAGGCCTACTCTCACTGGCCTAGCAACCGGTGCGAAGCTCGCTCAAAAGTCTCTGCCACAGACTCGATGAGTGCCGTACAGTCGTTCCACAACCTTCTGCCACAAGATTGTGTAACCACACTGACACTTTGCAAAAAGTTCCTTCAAGAGTACATAGCTCACGGTGCCAGAATCTTTCAGCCGTCCGGCAGCACCGCGAGGCAAACTGGCCAGGATGCGTCCTTCAATTGAGTCCCCAATTGTTCCGCTTCTTCCCGCAGGCAAGACCGCGTGGGACCATCCCTGGACTAGTAGGCCCCAGCAACTCCTGGGCCTACTTCTCAGTTGCAGAGCCTCGGGCCAGCAGGCCCTGAGGCCGAAAATGGCTCGCACATCCCTGAGGCCAGGAGGGCCCTCAGGTCAGGATCCGGCAACGACCCTTGGCAACGAACCCTGAAAGAGCGGTCTCTGCCTCTTAAGTACCCCCTCCCAGAATGCACAGCGGGTTGACCACGCCCCCTGAGACACTTCTGGGAAAGGAATACCCAATACACCTAGCCTGCTGCATTTCCAACCCTGACCCGTGATGACAGTGACACCTACTTTTAGGTGGAAAACGCGCAGCCAAGCTAGACTGAAACAGAGCCATCAATTTACATAATTCTTTCTGAGCTGAGTTACAGCTCAGATAACTAAATTTAACATATAGCGTCTACCCAACAGGAGTAGGGCGCTACACAAGTATGGGTGTACACCCATGCACAACCACATATAGCCAATGCGCTGATAATTTGGCATGGCTTGCAGTGTGGTTATATAGAGCCTTAGCCTACTCTCAGCAAACATTTCACACATTTGCCACAGTCTTTGCACCCACAAAGTACTTCTTAATTTATTTGTTTTAATAAGCTCTTCTATTATAGATAAAAAAAATGTTGCAAAATGTGTTCAATCTCGGTGTTTGCTGATGATACAAAGATAAGCAGGACAATAACTTCACATCAGGATATAGCAACTTCACAAGTAGAGATAGATAAAATAGAGAGATGGCGAGCTATATGGCAGATGAGGTTCAATATTGAAAAATGAAAGATGTGCATGAAAGTTACTCACTAGGGGGGAGAGCCTTTGGGGAATAGGGAATGGAACAGGATCTGGGAGGCCTTATAGATCACCTGATAGACTACTATCATGCAATACAAAGGGTATGTATTTAAGAGATAAAACTAGAATTGCACCTTTTTACAAAACTCTGGCTTGGCCACATCTTGAGTATACCGTGCAATTATGGTCACCAAGGAAGGATGTTCTTGATTTGGAGGGAGTCCAGAAAAGTGCAACAAAACTAAAAGGGGGCTTAAGGACCTCAGTTATGACAAGCAACTACAAAAGTTGAACGTATTCAAGAGGCGCTTAAGAAGTGATTTGATTGCAATATACACAATTTTCAATGGTGACTGTAGCATTGGAAGAAAACTATTTAATCTAGGGTCTCCAAGTAGGAAATAATGAATTTGGATGAGAAGTGGTTAAACTGTGTAAGGGGTTCTTTACTATAAGAGAAGTAAAAATATGGAACTCCCTTCTACAGTTATTGGTGTCAGAGGAGAGTGTAGATGAATTAAAAACCTTTTAAATGTGTTTGTCAGTGAACACAATATTTAGGGATTTGGAATTTAATAGTAGCACAAAGACACACACAGGTTGAACTTGACAGACTTGTGTCAGGAACTTAAGGCTGTCTATGTTAATTTTCACAAGCATAGATGTATAACTGGACTTGCAAGAAGAACATGTACATTCGTGTGCAGGAATGTGTCACAGTGCACACCCTATATCCCGGCAACCAGTGGCCTTTTTAAACCAGAAGACCTGACTACTCGCTTATTCCACCTCAGCATCTCCAAGTCCAAGGTCACTGAACCAACTACCTGGCACCTGCGCTGTCCTAGCCCAAGCAGTTCCTGTCTCCACCACCAGGGGTATTGTGCAAGAGGTCATCCTTGTCATCTCGAGCTCCACTAATACGTACATGAAAACTTGTTTCTTTATTTTAACTTACCGACTCTGCCAACATAATGATGTAGTGTGAACAGAGTTAGGGAGATTGTCTACTGTTGCTTGATTGCAGCACAGAGCAGTAGGATTTAAGCAAAGGAAAAGCAAGACCATCTTGGAATGTAGGACAGTTGCAGGAAATCTGGGACTGTTGGGAGGCATTGAATATTACACTGGTGACGATTCTAAGACACTGGGGTTGATTTACTAAAGCCAAATCCACTGTGCACTACAAGTTCACTTGGGATTGCGCTTGGAAGTGCAGTCGCTGTAGATCTGAGGGGAAGATCTGAAATGAGGGAAGCTCTGCTGATTTCTTTCATCCAATCATGTGCAAGCTAAAATGCTGTTTATTATTTCCCTTGCATGTTCCCCTGAGATCTACAGCGACTGCACTTCAAAGTGCACTTCCAAGTGCACTTGTAGAGCCCAGTGGATTTGCCTTTAGTAAATAAACCCCACTGGGTCACTCAAATTCCCATAAGTGTTCTATTTTCTAATTATGAAGCACTTTGCTATATTAAATTCATATTCTACCTTCATAAGTATTCTTTCAGTATACAAAATACTTGTCACCTTGGTATGCTTAATAGGTGAAACAATTGTTGTTACCAGTTACACAGGCAGTGATAATTTATGTTCACAGAATATTAGCATCCAATATGCTTTGAAAAAAAAAAGTTGGCAAAGATTAACTTTTTAGACCAGAAATTAACATTTAATAACGATTCAAAAAGAGTGATAGACGATTTTAGCTTATCGCAGTCCAGTCAGTAAAGCCCAAGTGCAGCTTGGGAAAAGCAAAGAAATAAGTCCTTAGCAGCTACCCCTCAGTACTGGCTCCCCCTGTTGTAAAACAGTCATATGGCTAAAGTACAGACCTTTTTTCTGTTAAAGTATTGTTAAATGAGCCTTTTGCATTTTAAATGTAATGAAAATAAAAACAAATGCTTACTGTATTGAAAACTTTATAACAGAGAATTTTTTTTTTTTACACACAATATACGTGTCATTGCACAGTACTTTATCTTTTTATATCCGGCATGTGCAAAATTGAGAACAAGGCATTTTTTGGGATTATCTGTCCGAAAGCACTTACAAACACCAAGAGGACTCCACAGCTAAAATGGATGTTATATACACAAAGAAGCCAGAGGCTGTTTATCTCCAGCTAGAATTACTTTGATACTCAATAGTCTAGATGCTGTCACCACACAGGCAGCATAATTTGGAGCACATTGACCTCTCATTGCACTGTGTCTACTGATATATATCGAAGAATAGAAGATATGTGTCAGGTTAACGCAAATGTATTCAACGTCAGCCTAATTCCTTCAGCTTTCAGGGAATAAAGGCAATCTCAAAACAGGGTCCTCTGCCATGTCCTCTGCTGCACATACACAAAAAAATACCGAAATCAGACAGAATTACCATTCACTGCCCAGACTAGATTGTATTTGTTTCATTCGACATGTAGAATTAAGAGATTGTGATTTGTCTCTTCCAACAGTGTCAAATGTGTTCCTACGAAGAAACGCTTGCATAGTTTGACAAAATGCTAGGATTAAGTCCGTCTACAAAGCTTACTGACTGATTTGTGTCTAAACCAGAAGGCATTTATGTTCACAAAATATAAGTGTGTGGAAATGCATTTGGCACACATTTAATGGATTTGTTTCCGGTTTTGAAAAAAAGGTATTTCGGGCAGTACTTTAACAAATTGTAATGGTATGTCAACAAACATAAAGGGTGTTTGCGATTGTAAAGTATATTATGTATGTAAATTATACAAATAAATCCTACTCTGCAAACAGCATTGAACAGTAGTTAACCAATGTTGGTTCTCAGGTAGAAAAGCTGACAGAATGTCTTTACGTGTACAAATACTGTATATCTATCTATCTACAGGGCCGTATCTAAGGCAGGGCAAAAGGGGCAGCTTCCCTGAGCCCTGTCATTGTTGTGGGGCCCAAAGCAGCTGCCTCATACTTGCCAACTATCTTAGTTTAAATTCCCTTGTCCCTTAAAGTTTTAGTCCTGTGCTGTGTCCCGATATCTCAGTGTAAAGTGCTTCTACTAATGCTGCCCAGCTCTGCCCTATTGTTGTGTACAGATGACTCACCTGCAGACCCTGTGTTTACATGTAAATAACCATCATTCATATGCAAATAACGGGAGCATTCATATGTAAATAGCGGCAGACGGCTGCATTGATATGTAAATAAAGGCAGCATTCATATTTATATCATACAGTAATCTCTAGCAACCAATCAACAAGCAGAAATCATGTGCTGTAACCTAATCAGTGAGCCGTAATGTGTGCTGTAACCTCTAGCAACCGGTCAGTAAGTGGTAATGATATGCTGTAAACTCTCGCAACCTATCGCAATCGCTGCCTGATCTGATACAGTAAACTGATTTTAAGTCTAGCTGATAGTTATTGTATGTCTCAGAGCATGTGAAGAGCGAAATTGCATGGGGGGGGGGGGGGGGGCAAGAAATTTTTTGCCCAGGGTCCAATCAATATTAAAGACGGCCCTGTCTATCTATCTATGCTGCCAAGCAAATTTTATTTTTAATACAAACGTTTTTTTATTGGGTATAGACAGAAAAAAAAGCACATATCTTATCGGGATGCAACCCACTCATATAACATAAAAATTACATTGCGACATATAATATCGAGAGGAAAAGAGCATAAGAGGATCAGTCACAGGGGCAGAAACTAAATGTGTTACTCGAGGTCAGGCCCAGTGACAGCCCGTCAGGTGCATCCCAGGGTTCAAACAGAAATAAAATTCTATTAATGCTTAAAAGAAATCAAGAAGGAAACAGGATTAGAGGGGAATAAGGGAGAATCTTCATGGAAGGATAAGAAAGAAGGGAAAGAAAGATTAGGGAAAAGAAAAAGCTCAGACAGGTATATGTGTAGAAAGGGGACAACAACCTGTTGAAAACTCAACTTTAATCTGCTACTTCTGGTTTGAATAATTCGACCGACCCAGTATCAAACAAAAAGAAAAAGTAGAGGATGTACTCCTCGTCGGGTTGGGATCACATGTCCTGACCATCTCCTAGTATCCCCAGGCCCAGGGCCCAAAGGAAACGGGAGAATATGGGGTACCTATCCGACCACACAGAGGCGGCCACCCCAGAGGCAGTGCGTTGGTCACAGTATAGCCGCTCCTGTCGACCACGCCGCCCATTTATTATGGAAGGTCGGCATGGTGTCCATGATAGTGTGATAGATCCTTTCCATAAGACGGATAGACTCCATCCGCTGGAGTACCTGTGTCCATGGAACCGACTGGGACCGCCAATTCAAGGCTATGGCCCAATGAGTTGCACAGAATAGGGTATTCACTAATCTCTGGGTATGGGGAGGCAGACCCGGTATAGTGGCAAAGAGCAAACACATCGGGGCCGTCAGGTCTAGGATGGTGCCCGCAATCTGCGCCACCCTGGATGCCACCTGGCTCCATAGGTGCCTCAGATGAGGGCAACCCCAAAACGTGTGCAGAAGGGTGCCAGGGCTCTGACAGCCCCTAAAGCACGTCTCCTGAACTGTAGGGTAGTATTTATGAACTCTATCTGGAGTGAGGTACCACCTCGTATGTAGTTTAAGTACTGTCTCCTTAGTGGCTATGGAGCGGGTACATCTGTGCATATTCTGTAGCATGTCGCTCCAGTCTTCTGGGGGGAATGCCACACCCAGGTCTGATTCCCAATGGGTCATAGCAGAGGACTTAACTGGCAGCTGAGAATCATTTAGTGACATATATATCGTAGAGATCGTTCCCTTGCCTCTAGCACCATTCTGGCAGATTGTTTCATACTGGGATAAGTTGGATCTAGTGTTCAATGTGAATAGGGATTCGAAAAAGTGCCTAATTTGTAGGAATCTAAAGAATTCCGTTCCCGGGGCTTCGAACTGCTCTTGGAGTTGTGTAAATGAACAGAAATGTGTGCCTTGCGATAGTGCTTTTAATGTCAGGAGGGAGTTTTGTACCCACCAATGGAAGCTCTCAGGGGCTCGGAAAGCAGGGGGAAAACTGGGCGATCCCAGGAAGGTGGACAGGGGGTGTCTGCCCGACCTAAGTTTAAATTTGTGGTGATATAGGGACCAAAGGTGTATTGTTTGACCCACTACCATGTTTAGCATGCCCAGGTCCCTGGGCTTAAGGCCCGTCTGCCAAAGAAGTCCCGGAAGGTAGTATGGGCAGACAGAGGACATTTCAAACTGTAGCCAGGGGATGTTGTCTGGTGCGGCATGCCACTGTGCCGTCTGGGCCAACCTGGCTGACAAGTAATACAACCAGATG
Source organism: Rana muscosa (assembly GCA_029206835.1). Taxonomy (NCBI): domain Eukaryota; kingdom Metazoa; phylum Chordata; class Amphibia; order Anura; family Ranidae; genus Rana; species Rana muscosa. Next base: position 168,401,322 of record CM055123.1, read on the forward strand.
TTAGGTAGCCCTAACCCCCCCTGTGAAGAGGGTCTGTGTGTGATAAGACCGCCATACCTAGGATGTTTATTGTTCCATAGAAACCCATTAATCTCACGTTGGATCTGCAACAGAGTATGTCGTGAGACATAAAGGGGGAGAGCCCTAAAGAAGTAAAGCAATTTCGGTAAAATGGACATTTTTACGGCTGTGACTCTGCCTAGGAGGGTGATGTGGAATGTAGACCATAGGCGTAACCATTGTCTGACTTTGGCGAAGATCTGGGGGTAGTTAGCGTTATATAATTATCTTAGGGTGGGGGCTAGACGAATCCCGAGGTATTGGAGGGTTTTATTTGATACTGAAAAGCCAAAAGAAGATTTAAGGGCAGAGGTGACTCTGGGAGGGATATTGACAGGGAGGGCCGAACACTTGGAGAGGTTGACACCAAGGCCCGAAAAAGTGTGAAAGGATTGGAGAGTAGAGATTAAATTAGGAAGGGAAGTAACTGGGTCCTGGAGGAATACAAGGATATCATCCGCGTATAGGCTCACCTTATACTCCCCATTCCCCTTCTGATACCCCCTAATGTTCTGGTCTGTGATGATCGCCCTTGCCAAAGGCTCCACGGCCAGGGCAAACATCAAAGGGGACAGAGGGCAGCCCTGGCGTGTTCCCCTGCCCAGGGGGAAGTAATCCGAAGTGCAACCTGGGAGCTTAACGCGTGTGTGAGGATTGTGGTACAGTGCCCTAAATCCATGAACAAACTCCCCTGAAAAACCAAACCTAGTCATGACCGCGTCCATATATGGCCACAGGACACTATCAAAGGCCTTGTGTATATCCAGGCCCAACAGAAGAACCTTGCGGGAGAATAGCTCCGCATCCTGGATAATGTCCGTCGCCAAGCGAATGTTGTCTGTGATTTGCCTAGCGGGGATGAATCCGGTTTGTTCGGGGCCAACCAGGGTGGAAATTATGGGGGCTAGTCTATCTGCAAGAACACGACCTAGAATCTTAATGTCATTGTTAAGAACCAAGATTGGTCTGTAATTCTGGGGGAGGGAGTGATCCTTGTTAGGTTTAGGGATTAGGGTCATATTGGCTGCAAGCATTTCCTCTGGAAGTGAGTGGCCTTGCAATACGTGGTTGATTAATTTAGTCAATTTAGGGGCCAACGTACCTGCAAATTTTTTATAGTAAGTCGCCGTGTACCCATCTGGGCCCGGGGCTGTTGACGCTTTGAGCGACTTAATGACTGTCAGGACCTCCAGTTCTGTGCATGGGGCGTTCAAGTTGGTCAGTTGTTCGTGTGTCAAAGTCGGAAGTTGGATGGAGTTCAACCAGTCCTCAACTCCAGCAGGGGGGAGAGAGGCTGGCGCAGATAGTAGGGAGCTGTAGAACGCGGTGAAAGTGTCAAGTACCTCCTTGGGGTGGGAAACCAGCTGGCCCGAGGTGTTACGCAATTTGTAGATATGGGTGGGCTGAAGGGAGTGATGTAGTTTACGTGAGAACATGGCCGAGGCCGCGTTTGAGTGCAATAGGAATCTCGCTTTGGCCCATCTAATAGATTTTTCAGTGTGGTCTGAGAGGATAGTATCCAATTCCACCCTCTTCTGGTCAATTTGTCTAAGAGTGTCCGGGGCGTGGGATTGTGCGTGTATATGGTACAGTTTTGCAAGGTCAGCAGTTAGGGTTTTAATTTTGGCTAACTTCTGTCTCTTCTTAATGGTGGCCAACTCTATCAGTCGGCCGCGAAGTACTGCCTTATGGGCTGCCCAGAGAATAGAGGGGGTGGTGCCTTCTACATCGTTCAGTCTGAAGTACTCTTCCAACTGATTCGCTACTTGTGTGGCTATGTCAGGGTCCGTCAATAGGGAGTCATTAAGCCTCCAGGAGGCTGTCAGGGGGGAAATGCCTACATGTGAAGTTTTAAAGGAGACCACCAGGTGGTCTGACCATGGGCATGGGTGTATAGTGGCCGCTGTGGAGTTGGCAAGTAAAATTGGGGAGCTGAAAATGTAATCTAGCCTTGCATAGCTCTCGTGGGGGGCTGAGTAATGTGTGTATTCCCTAGCTCCTGTATTGAGGGCCCTCCATGTGTCAATAAGTTGGAAAGTCTCCAGGGACCTCACTAGAGATTTGGGGAAGGCCTTAGATGAGTGGGTAACCTTACTTCTGTCCAGTGTGGAATGGGCGACTAGATTGAAGTCCCCACCCACTATCATGTGTGGAGAAGTATATCTGTCCAAAATTCGGGTGAAGGACCTGAAAAAGGAACCCTGAGCAGTATTGGGGGCGTACACATTGGCGACTGTAAAGGATTTGCCCTGGACATCACCTTGGAGTATCAAAAACCTGCTATCCGGGTCCTTGTAAACATGTTTGACATCAAAATGTACATTATTTCTGACAAATATGGCTACACCTCTGGCTTTAGAGCTATACGTGGTATGGTAATGTAACTTAAATGACTTGTCAAAATAATTGGGGTGAGACAATGCCGAAAAATGAGTCTCTTGCAGGAGGACAATGTCCGCCCCCAATTGCTTATAATCTCGAAAGGCCTTCCTCCTCTTTTGTGCGGAATTAAAGCCTCTGACATTATGTGAGATAACCTTCAAACCCATAATATGGTTGGAACAAATTTAGCTTGGGGTGAGGTTGGTGAGATAGGTGCGAATGTCAGCCGCACAACCCACAGGCCCAGCACCAAAGCGGGTCGCCAAATTCCTGGATCATAGATCGGGGGCACGGTCAGCAGGTTAAGTGTAGCAGTAAAACCAATAATATAACATTGATAACAGGAACATTGTAGGAAGAAAAAAAAAAGGCAAACAAACTAACAGGGGTCTGGATGGATAGGCCATCCAAGCCAGCATCAAATATTTCAAATGACTGAAAAAAAACAGTCTTCCACGTGCACTCAATCTCCCCCAACACTGAAGGGGGGAGAGAGAGAGTGGCAAGAGTTCAGTACAAGGTCTCTCCCAAAACAAAAAAGGGAATGGTGGGAGAGAAGTGATTCTTGGATTGAACACTAACGTGGTTGGGGGGTAAAAGTTCCGGGCGGAAAACAGCAGGATCACGAGGACCGGAGACATAAAGGCTCGTTCAGAACCGAAAGGCTTGGGGGTCCAGAAATTGACAAGTCCAGCGAGACAGGCCAGGGGACATGGGGCTCATGAACAAAAAATAAGGGGGGGACAGGTGGTACCGAAATCATATTTAGTACCTTGACCGCAAGCCTGCGGGAAGATCGTGTTGGAGCCGCGGAGAACTTCCACAGCTGTCCGCGGTCACGGGTTACGGTAGGCTCTGCGTCCCCTCTGAGGAGGTGGAGTGGCCCAGATTGGTGACGGGCGGGGGGTGGACGGGTGCCTTGGTGCTTGTTGAGGTTCGAGGAGGCCCAATTTGACCAGGATGGATTTACCTTCCAGGACCGTGGTGGCGGTGTATGTGGATCCGTTGTGTGGGACCGTCAGTTTGAATGGGAAACCCCATCTATAGCGGATCCGAGCAGTTTGAAGGACGGAGGTGATTTCTTTCATCTGTCGGCGTCTCTCCAGTGTGGTCGGGGAGATGTCCGGATATATCTGAATGGTGACCCCGTCCAGCTGTATACGAGGGGTGTTGCGGGAAGCTCGCAGGATCTCCTCCTTCACCAGGTAGTCCTTCAGGCACATCACCACATCCCTCGGAGGCTTCTCCGGGGGCGGTTTGGGTCGTAGGGCCCTGTGGAGGCGATCACATATGAATGCATTCACCGGTTGTCCTGGGAGGAGGGAGCGAAACAATCTCTCAGTGGCATCAGGCAGATCCAAGACTGTTTCAGGCAGGCCACGCACTCTAATATTGTTCCTCCTGTTCCGGTTGTCTAAATCTTCCATACTATTCTGGAGCTGGACAACCGTGTCCGTGAGCAATTCATGGTCTTTGCGGAGGTCATCGTATGCGAGCTGGAGCTCATCATGCTTCACCTCCAGTACGTCTGTCCTCCCGCCCAGGGAAGCGATCTCCTGAGAGAGGGTATGGGTGGACTTGTGAAGCTCAGCCTGAAACTTGCGGGCAAGTTTTTCATACATTGTTGTCAGATTGTGGTCCAAGACTGCCTTCGTGAGGTGTGGAGTGCACTCACTCAGCTCTGAAGTCGCAGAAGGGGAAGCCATGGGCTCCGGGGCCTCCAGCATGGACGATTCCTGGTCAGCGCCACTCTGGGACATCCTCGTTTGATCCCGGGCCCGTAGTAAATAATTCGTCAAGGACCGCTGGGCGGATTTCTGCTTATTATATTTTTTAATCGACGGCATGCACAACTGGTCCCTCTAGGGGTTCAGGGTGATTCAAGTAAGATTTGCAGGCAATATAACCCCCTTGGGAGTGCTAATGTCTCCGGTGCCCTCGGATCTCCTTCACTTAGCTGCCTGCCAGTTCCGCGCCGCGCATGCGCCCCCCCTTGCGGATGTGACTTTTAGTTCATCTTGTCACCTTAATACAGGTGAGGGGGTGAGGGGATCCTCCAACCATGGAGCACTGTCTCCTGTTGGGTTCTCACAACAGCCCAAGGGAAAGTCGGCAGAGGACCGGGTTGGGAGGTTAGTGGCAGGCCAGGAGTCTCGGTTCAGGCAGGGGACGACTTATGGGGAGTTCAAAAACCAGGATGGGAGGAAGTCTCTACTGATGGTGACCCCTGGGGACGTTCTTTCAGGCAGGGCTACTTTAAAAGTGTTGAGGGGGGTGAAACATCTGCAGAAGGATAAGGAAGAGCTCTGTAAATTTGAGGCCGGGTGAAGCAAGATGTCCGCCTGACAGGGTTATGGGAACCGGGCCGCAGCCGAATCCCACTAATAGGAAGGAATCCCACCTTAGTCCTCTACAAGAGCACCGACTTTTGTAGAACTGTTAGCCGAGGTAGAGGGACAGGGTCTTTAATCTGCTGCAGGGGGACTATGGAGATCGCAGAGGTGTACCAAGATGGCCGCCGTATGCTAGCAGCACAGACTTTTGTATGAAGGTAGTAGATAGCCTTATGCATATATTGGGGAGAAGTGATGGATAGTTTCCCCAGCTGAGACAGGGACCAGGAAGAGTGACTGGGTACCGGAGATCTGCAGATGTGGCCCGGCCGCGGCCCGCTCCCGCGGGGTACTGCCTCAGGAAACACCGCGGACTCCCAGGCCCGACTAGGCCGCACCGACCGCGGCCTCCACGAATGCCCCCGAGACGTAGCTCTTGCTCCGGATCACTAGAGGTAAGTGGATGGGTGTCAGGGAGGGACGAGAGCTGGTCCCTTACCTCAAATTCAGCCGCAAACAGGTTTCCTCCGGGAGGCCTCGGGCCTGCAAGATGGCGGCGGCCCCGGGCACTGGATGCCGTCAATCTCGGGAGACCTCCGGTGTCCCCCGGCCGAATTGTCCGAAGATAAGGGTGTGGGATACTGCAGGGGGTCTAGCTGGATGGGATGGTATGCTTTGTAAGCGTGGATGGGCGATACAGCGTTCCGATGGTGATGGATGGTACCTGGAGCTCCTCTAGGAAACGTCCGCCGCCACTCACATCCAGGCCACGCCCCTGCTGCCAAGCAAATTTTATAGTGAAACGCCACAAGTTCTGTTTAAAAAAAAAATCATCCTAACTGTACTTACATGCACTGAAATTATTTTATCAAACTTCATTGTATTTTTTTACACGTTTCTACTCAGTAGCAACTGAGATAGACTATAATGTCCCAATTATGTAAAAAAAAACATATATATATATATATATATATATATATATACCGTATTTATCGGCGTATAACATGCACTTTTTTCCCCTTAAAATCTGGGGAAAATCGTGGGTGCGTGTTTTACGCTGATGCCCACAGATCCCCGCTGATTGTGAGTGGAGCGATCGCCGCAGAGATACACATAGCCGAGTGTACTCGGCTCTTCTCGGCTTCGCCCACAGTCACGCCCAGTCCCGCCATTGGACCTGTGTTATGTCCATCATAGGGCAGGACTGGGCGTGACTGTGAGAGGAGCCGAGAAGAGCCGAGTACACTCGGCTATGTGTATCTCGGCTCCGCCCAGTCTCTGCGATCTCGGCGGCGTTTGCTCTGCTCCGACCCCTCTCGGCGGCGATCTCAGCAGCGCCAATTTTAAATTCATCCAAGGCTGCAATCTAAACTGGGGACAAGGTTGCACTGGGGCAAGGCTGCAATGGACACTGAGGGAAAGGCTGCACTGGGGCAAGGCTGCAATGGACACTGGGGGCAAGGCTGCACTGGGGTAAGGCTGCACTGACAAGGCTGCAATGGACACTGGGGCAAGGCTGCACTGACAAGGCTGCAATGGACACTGGGGCAAGGCTGCACTGACAAGGCTGCATTGGACACTGGGGCAAGGCTGCACTGACAAGGCTTCAAATGACACTGATAAGGCTGCATTGATGGGCATGTAAATGTAAGTTTTTTTTTTCCTTGAACTTCCCTCCTAAAAAATGTTTTCCTTAAAATTCCCTCCTAAACTTGGGGTGCATGTTATACGCCGATACATACGGTATATATTATCCAAGGAAAGGGAATATTGATGTCACCAATTAACAAACAAAAAACCTGAATAAAACACTTTCCATAAGATGATATATGTGCATTTAATGCAATTTAGGAATATTTTTTACCTGTAAAATTCTGTGTGTAGATCCAAAAGCCTGACACTGTGACTGCCTGTATTTTTTAAAATTTAGCAGTGGTCAATTTTTGTCCCACCGACCTGCCTGTCAGAGCTGCAACCCACAGCTGAAGGAACTGCTCCTAAAATCTATTTCAACTCTAAAGTTTAATATGACACAGCTAAGGGGAAGCTTATGTATACCTGTACTTCCCCTATTTCTTGCTAGTGCCACACCATTTGGGGGTCTTGTGAGTTCTCAGAGGAAAGGGGATTCATGCTGGGAGGGGGAATTTTTTTTCCTTTGGATGGAATTTTCACTTGGGTAGTGGGTGAACAAGGAGATTTCTGGGGGACTTTATTCTGATGATTGATTTTTTTTGCTTTGGTGTGTAGGTGGTTAGGCCCCTTTCACACTGGGGCGGGGAGGTGCGCTGGCGGTATAGCGCCGCTATTTTTAGCGCCGCTATACCGTAGTTTTTACCGCGATATTCGGCCGCTAGCGGGGTGATTTGAACCCCCGCTAGCAGCCGAAAAAGGGTTAATACCGCCGGCAATGCGCCTCTGCAGAGGCGCACTGCCGGCGATATTACCGCTGTTTCCCATTGCTTTCAATAGACAGCGGCAGTAAAGAAGCAGTAAACACACCGCTCCTTCACCGCTGCAAAGATGCGGCTAGCAGGACTTTTGGAGCGGTCCTGCTAGCGCACTGCTTCAGTGTGAAAGCCTCCGGGCTTTCACACTGAAGACTGCAGGGCACGATTTTTTCAGGCGGTATAGCAGCGCTATTTTTAGCGCTAAACCGCCTAAAAAATGAGTCAGTGTGAAAGGGGCCTTAAAGCTAGGAATTTTCTTCCCAGGTGGATATTATTCTGAGGCTCAAATTTTTGCTTGCAGGAAGAGGGAGTTTAATCAGGGAGATCTGTTCTGAAGGGATATTCTTGTTATGTCACTGCAGAAATATGCAGCAAAAACTGTTTTTTTTTTTATTTTATTTTTTGCAACTTTGTAACATTTAGACATCAGGCAGAGACAATTCAATGATAGATATATGTACAGTTTAGTCCATTTCATATACCTTGCCTTTTCTTCTACTTTAAGTAGCTGACCACTGCTTTCTGTTTTCTAATGCTGCGTGCACACGATCGGAATTTCCGACAACAAATGTTCGATGGGAGCTTGTTGTCGGAAAGTCCGACCGTGAGGCAAATGTTTGAGAGCTGGTTCTCAATTTTTCCGACAACAAAAGTTCTGCTCGGAAATTCCGTTTGTGTGTAGTCAATTCCGACGCACAAAAATTATACGCATGCTCGGAATCAATATGACACATGCTCGGAATCATTGTACTTTATTTTTCTCGGCTCGTCGTAGTGTTGTACGTCACCGCGTTCTTGACAATCGGAATTTCCAAGCAACATTTGTGTGACCGTGTGTATGCAAGACAAGTTTGAGCCAACATCCGTTGGAAAAAAATCCACGGTTTTGTTGTCGGAATGTCCGATCGTGTGTACGCGGCATGAGAGTGCCGTGGTCAGGAGTATGCACTATATAGCACTATATACAGAGTGCAGATGTCAGGAATATAAAATATTCAGCATAACATGCAAAGTGCAATGTACAATGTATTGTGGAGGGGTGGAGCCCTATACAGTGATGTCACAGCAGCAGCCATTGGAGTACGTTTTGGCCACATTTGTTTGTGAAAATATCCACATGGAATTTTATTATGTTGTATAAGTATTAATTAATAAATACTACACTATATATTGAATCTCTCGCTCCGGGTGGTGAGCATTTCTCCATTAAGATGGATGCCTGGCAGCATTGTACATTGAAAGGAAAGGATATCACAGGCTAATTATCAGTAGTCTTCTGCTGAGCGCAATGTGGTGGAGGATTTGCACTAGTGGATACATGGATGGAACATGCATTTTCCTTTTTCTCCTGCACGAAAGCACTTTGTGGTTGATAGCTGGAACACAAACTTGCTTTTTGGAATCATAGTGTGGACTACTTGAATGGACTTGCACATTTGGATGATTTATTACAGCACCTTTTATGCTGATATATTGATTTTGACTTGAACATTTATTTTTTTGTGAACATACAGTGGGTACGGAAAGTATTCAGACCCCCTTACATTTTTCACTCTTTGTTCTATTGCAGCCATTTGCTAAAATCATTTAGGTTCATTTTTTTCCTCTTTAATGTACACACAGCACCCCATATTGACAGAAAAACACAGAATTGTTGACATTCTTGCAGATTTATTAAAAAATAAAAACTGAAATATCACATGGTCCTAAGTATTCAGACCCTTTGCTCAGTATTTAGTAGAAGCACCCTTTTCATCTAATACAGCCATGAGTCTTTTTGGGAAAGATGCAACAAGTTTTTCACACCTGGATTTGGGGATCCTCTGCCATTCCTCCTTGCAGATCCTCTCAAGTTCTGACAGGTTGAATGGTAAACATTGGTGGACAGACATTTTTAGGTCTCTCCAGAGATGCTCCATTAGGTTTAAGTCAGGGCTCTGGCTGGGCCATTCAAGAACAGCCACAGAGTTGTTGTGAAGCCACTCCTTCGTTATTTTAGCTGTGTGCTTAGGGTCATTGTCTTGTTGGAAGGTAAACCTTCGGCCCAGTCTGAACTCTTAAGCACTCTGGAGAAGGTTTTCGTCCAGGACATCCCTGTACTTGGCCTCATTCATCTTTCCCTCGATTGCAACCAGTCGTCCTGTCCCTGCAGCTGAAAAACACCCCCACAGCATGATGCTGCCACCACCATGCTTCACTGTTGGGACTGTATTGGACAGGTGATGAGCAGTGCCTGGTTTTCTCCACACATACCGCTTAGAATTAAGGCCAAAAGTTTCTATCTTGGTCTCATCAGACCAGAGAATCTTATTTCTCACCATCTTGGACTCCTTCGGGTGTTTTTTTAGCAAACTCCATGCAGGCTTTCATGTGTCTTGCACTGAGGAGAGGCTTCCATCGGGCCACTCTGCCAAAAAAGCCCCGACTGGTGGAGGGCTGCAGTGATGGTTGACTTTCTACAACTTTCTCCGATCTTCCGACTGCATCTCTGGAGCTCAGCCACAGTGATCTTTGGGTTCTTCTTTACCTCGCTCACCAAGGCTCTTCTCCCCCGATAGCTCAGTTTGGCCAGACGGCCAGCTCTAGGAAGGGTTCTGGTCGTCCCAAACGTCTTCCATTTAAGGATTATGGAGGCCACTGTGCTCTTAGGAACCTTAAGTGCAGCAGAATTTTTTTGTAACCTTGGCCAGATCTGTGTCTTGCCACAATTCTGTCTCTGAGCTCTTCAGGCAGTTCCTTTGACCTCATGATTCTCATTTGCTCTGACATGCACTGTGAGCTGTAAGGTCTTATATAGACAGGTGGCTTTCCTAATCAAGTACAATCAGTATAATCAAACACAGCTGGACTCAAATGAAGGTGTAGAACCATCTCAAGGATGATCAGAAGAAATGGACAGCACCTGAGTTAAATATATGAGTGTCACAGCAACGGGTCTGAATATTTAGGACCATGTGATAGTTCAGTTCATCTTTTTTTTAATAAATTTGCAAAAATGTCAACAATTCTGTGTTTTTCTGTCAATATGGGGTGCTGTGTGTACATTAATGGGGAAAAAAAATTAACTTAAATCATTTTAGCAAATGGCTGCAATATAACAAAGAGTGAAATATGTAAGGGGGTCTGAATACTTTCCGTACCCACTGTATGTGATACACTATTTTCCACAGTTATATCTCTATAGGCAGCAGTTTCATGAGATACATCGTTAGTTTTTTGGCGCTGCATTGTTTGTTTTTGTATTGTGCTGTATGTTACATACCCCTGACTGCCATACTCTGTATGCTGTGCTGTGAGTTACATACTTATGGCTAATGAATTCTGTACAGTACTCTGTACACTGTATAATACACTACATACACCTAAGCTCTGCACACTGTATTCTAGACTGAGTCTTGTGCATAACATACTCCTGACTTCTGCACTCTGTACCCTTGTGCTTTGTGAATTACTTACACTCTTGACCCTTGGCCCTTGTACTCTGTACATTATGTACCAATATGGCCCCCTGAACTCTGTACATTGCACAACTTTATATGCTTCTGACACTTACACTGTTTACACTGTCTTGCACAATAAACACATGTGCTCCTTACACTATAAATATAATTTACTCCAGACCCCTGCATGCTACTTGATATATTGTAATTACATACATGTGGCTAAAACATTCATTGTCTCAACAGCTGGTTGATAAGTGGGCTCTGACTATTTTAAAGAAGTCCTCCTTTAAAGTAGGTGTATACAAAGTGTCAGCTCCCTGTCTATTTTCTATGTGCAGAAAATCCTAGGAAATGACAGAGATCTTTTTTTTTTTTTTTTATGTGTATTAGGTTAGGGTTATGTTTGTGAGACTCTTGCTTATGCTACAGGAATTAAAGCAAATGTTATGGGTACTGAGTGGGTACGCTCACATTTTATTTAAAGCAGATCTTCAGTAATTTTTTCAACTTTCCATCTATTAAATCTTCTGCCCTTGTAGTTTTCACTTTGGATGGTATTTTTTTTTTCTGAAAATAAATACCTTATACAGCTCACTTCCTGTTTCTTGTCTGGTCATTAGCCTAGGCTTATGACATCATGCACAGCTCTCTTACTCACTTTCGTGAAAGTTTGCCAGGAAGGGAGGGGGTGAGTCATAAGAGGGCCAATGAGAGCTTCAGAGCATCTGTGTGTGTGTGTGTGTGTGTGTGTGTATGTGTAAATCCAGGAAGTGAACAGGCAGCAGCTTCAGCTAAAATGGTTGCAGCCAGAATCAGTGGGGGGAGATTTCTGAAGCATATTTGGCAAGTACAGAATCACAGTATATATAAAATAATATGCAAAATGGTTGGAGGGAAGCTTCAGATGTTTTTATTACAAATTATGTAAGCAGACTGCAGTTCCTCTTTAACCCCTCTTTAACCCCTCCCACTGTTAGCACAATTAGACCATTCACCATTTGCTGCAGTGCACTATGAGTGCCCAATCTTTGCTTTTCTCAGGGTGCCCCAGGTCTTTCACAATCCTAGAAATGCCTTTGAGGGACAGAGATGCTAGATTAGCACAGATAGTAATTATACACTCCCAGAAAAAAGAGGACTATGATATTCAAGGAGGAAGGGGGTGGTGCTACAGAATTGACTCTTTCTGAACAAGTCAAATTTGCTGGAAAGTTCAAGGGCACACTACAAGTGAATAAAAATTAAGAGAAAAACAGCTGACAGAGCCTTTATGTCAGTGGTCCCATATGTGGTTGTTCAAAGGTTTGAAATAAACAATGATGGAACAAAAATGTGAGTCAGTAACATCAGTAGGAAATGGCACGTCTGAGAGTGTTCTGGACACAAAATAGACTGCCCTCAATGGTGCTAAAGTTTTAATGAAGTGACACTTGTATGGCAACCTTGGAAATGAAAGCAGACAGAAGATGGAAATTGACAGCAAGAACTGTCAACGTGATCAGATTCCAAATTTTCAAGCTACAATATCACTAAAGTGATAGTGCTAAACAGTGCTTAAACTATGCTAAAACAAGCCATACTGTATGATAACAATGATTAGGAGGCCATTTTGACATGCCTTAAAGGATAAGTTCACCTTTCAAGAAAAAAAAAAAAATGCATATATTTATGCAGGAAAAAATGTGCATGTATTATTTTTTCCCACAGGAGCCTGAAAAGCATTTTACCTGTGATCAGTGAACCAGGAATGCAATGTCAGGCTTCTGCAGACAAGCCCTGCAGCTTTCTACCTGTACCTTTAGACTGCATTCACACCTAAGCGTAGCGCTTCAAGCGTTTTTACCGACGTTTTTACCGGCGTTTTGTCGCGCGAATTTGCGCCCATCGAAACGCTCGTTGTCGCGCTAAACGCTTGAATCAAGCGTTTCCATTACATTTTATGACTCCTAAAACGCCCAAATTTGCCTGATTCGCGCAACAAAAAAGGGTCCGGAACTTGTTTGAGCTTCAGGCGTTCGGCTTCAGGCGTTTTGGAGTGGAGATGTGAACCATCTCCATAGAGAATAATGTTTTTTTCCCCCTCTAGCGTTTTGTAGCTTCAGGCTACAAAATGCTCAGGTGTGAATGCAGCCTTAATATGGACTGTCAGTTTGAAATCTGCAGGGCTTGTGAATGAACTACGAGAGTGCTCATCAGTGCCCTCACAGTTCATTCAGAGCTACAAGCTTTTAGACACAGTGGCTGATGGAAGTTGGAGTTCACACATTCACAGGGAACTGTGAATGAATTACATGACCATCTTGCTGCCCTGTTTTTAAATTGTGACAGTGGGTGCGGGGAGAAGATCCCCCCATCCACTGTCACACTGAGGGAAGGGATCAAGGGAACTGGTGGCAGGAGCTGGAACATGTTACATGTTCCACCCTAAATATGGATGAAACATGTTCCAAAAGGTGAACTTAGCCTTTAAGCACTATTTATAGCACTTAAGGGATATTGTAGATTCATGAATCAGAGCCATAATAGAAATCTTGGCAAACAAGTTCAAATTCTAACCTATTACATTTTGAAAAAGACAGAGCAATCCTAGTACAGTGCAAAAGGACCGGAGTGTACAATTTATAAGCCTCATGGCTGATCATTTCTCTAAGCTCTAAACCTAACTTTTAGACACTTGTTCATGAAACAACAATTATTAACTGGAGCTCTCAGCACAAAACAACTTTCCCTAGTCTTCCAATTAATAACATCCAGGTACACTTGGCATGAGCAGACCACAGAGAGGGCACCCAGCCCCAGAAGCAAAGTTCCAAAAACTGAAAGCCTCTACTAAGGCCTCATGCCCACGGACGTTTTTACAGCCATGTTTTTGAGCGTTTTTTACAGCTTAAAAACGCCTGTCCATGTTGTTGTATACATTTTTTGACTGTATTTAAAAAATACAAAAAATAAAATGGAGCTCAAAAACGCTGCATTTTTGGGTTTTTTTTGTGCCTGACTCTGCGGAACGCACTGGTCCTGGGGTTTTTTTTACAGCTTAAAAACGCCTATGCTATTTGCAGCTCAAAAACACCTAGGTGGGCATGAAGCTATAGACTAACAAGGACAGGCATTTTTAAGCTGTAAAAAACGCTCAAAAACGCGGCTGTAAAAACGTCCGTGGGCATGAGGCCTAAGAGTTGATCCTAGCTTTTATTTGTGCTAGTTCAAATAATAATTTTGCATTAACCAGAACTCAGTGTCAATGACTATAGACAGCTTTGCCTTATAAAAGTTAAAATATAATATCTTTAAAGCAAGGATATTACATTTTTAATTTTTAAAGCAAAGAACAATTTTTATTCATCTGAATGATTTTTGATCATTTTACTCTCTTCCTCCGGAAGCAGAGATGATAGGCTGAATTCCAGTGTGTAAGATCATCCTAATGCCTGAATTCAGAGCTGACAACAAATACTTAAAGCTCCGCCGTAAAAAATAAAATAAAAGCCAGCAGCTACAAATACTGCAGCTGCTGACTTTTAATAAATGGACACTTACCTGTCCTGGAGTCCAGCGACGTCGGCAGCAGAAGACGAGCAATCGCCCGTCTCTCGGCTGCCCCCACTGCCATCATCGGTGAGGGAATCAGGAAGTAAAGCGTTGCGGCTTCACTGCCCGGTTCCCTACTGCACATGCGCGAGTCGCGCTGCGCCGTCCTCACTGTTCCCGTTGTGTTCTGGGAGCCGTGTGTTTCCCAGAACACAACTGGGGGGGCAGGAACTGACATACTGCCCGCAGGTCCCCGCAGAATCTATGCCCGGAAGTAGGTGCTAATACCTGTCTTAGACAGGTATCTGCACCTCCCTCCCCCCTGAAAGGTGCCAATTGTGGCACCGGAGGGGGGGGGAATCCGATGAGGGGAAGTTCCATTTTAGGGTGGAGCTCCGCTTTAAAAAACAATGAACAAACATAACAAAGCTGATGTCAGAAGAACTAAATGAAAGAAAACTAAAGGTTTTGGTAAATAACATTTTTAAACCTATCAGTGATTTCTCCACCATCCCAGACAGAGGGGTTGATCTACTAAAGGCAAATAGACTTCACTTTGCAAAGTGTAGTTGCACACTGCAAGGGCAGTTGCTCAAGAGCTTAGTAAATGAGCAGAAGCTTTGCTAACTTCCATTATCCAATAATGTGCAAGCAAAAATGCTTTTTTTTTTTTTTTAATTTTCCTTGGGCATGATTGGGTATTATTTCCAAAGGGAAGCTTTAGCTCATTTTACTAAGCTCTAGAGCAACTGCACTTGTAGAGGGCAACTGCACTTTGAAAAGTGCACATTCTATTTTCCTTTAGTAAATCAACCCCAGAGTGCCAGCTATCAGGCTTGTTGGTGACCATAAGCTTGCTATACACTAGTAGATTTTTGAAAGAACATTCATAAGAAAATTATTTGTACATTTGATGACTGGACAAATATCATTTCAAAGTACCTTAAAATTTTGTTTGGTTTTAACATTCCATTTTGAAATGAATGTACTTTCCCAAATAACAACCACATACACATTTAGAAATATGTTTGTTTGAGAAAAAATTTCCATCATGTTCCTTCAAATTTTTTTGTCACTGTGCCTGAGAACAAATGCTGTTTGACCCCACTAATAATCAAAAAAATCGAATGAATGTTTTTAAAACTAAAAATTTCAAACAAAATTATACTTGTGTAAAGGCAGGTTTACAGCTACATACTGAGGTTACATTCTGCTCTACCATGAAAATAAAACAAGAGTGCAATCCTGAACAATTCCCCCAAAATCCACTCATCTTCCCACCTCCTGCTGATCACTAGAGTGAAAAAGCATCAATAGCTAAACTTCCATTTTACTGGATTGGGGGTCTCTCAGGATCCAGAAGAGGACTGATGTCAATTAGACTCCTTTCACACTGGGGGCGCGGCCTCGTTAACGCTAATGTGCTGCTCTACCGCTGTTTAAGCGGCACTTTTGTGCCATTATTCGGCCGATAGCGGGGCGCTTTTAACCCCAAAAAAGGGGTTTAAAACTCCCATTTTGCTTTAAAAAGCGCTTTAAAAGGTGATTTGAAAGTGCTGCCCATTCATTCCAATGGGCATGGGCGTTTTGGGAGCGCTGTATACAACGCTCCCAACCCGGCCCAAAGATGCTGCTTGCAGGACTTTTTTTCCTCACCCCGTAAGCGCACCGCCCCAGTGTGAAAAGGCACACTGGGATGAATGAGAGGTGGTTTTCAGGCACTTACCTAGCGCTAAAGCGCCTGAAACCGCCCCAGTGTGAAAGGGGTCTAAGCAATGGTTCACATTGATGGTACTTTGAAATTGCACTGCTTTACTTGAAGTAGCGTGATTTCAAAGTAGCAAGGTCAGCACTATTTTGGGTTCTACTTGATAGACATCTGTGTGGCTTCATACGTAGATGTCTATTGAAATCGCACCTGAAATCAGCAAAAGTAGTGCAGGAACTACTTTTGAAAATTGGTGTTGCGCCAATTGAAACAGTGCCATTGCCACCAATAGGCTGTGACTTGTCATGCGATTTGATCTCTCAAATGTGAACCCAGGCTAAAAGTGAGTTATGGGACCAGTGGTCTTGGGCACCACTGCAGTACTGGATTAGTGGTCCCCCACAACAGAAGCAATGACAACAAAGGACCTAGGTGAGTATAGCTGGCTTCACCAGGTAAGGAGTAAAAAAGCCTGTCAGTATGAGTTAGAAGGGATGAGAGAAAGGATTGGGAAGACATATTGCTTGCCTGAAATTGGAGGGACAATCAGATTCTTACAAATGTCCTGACTGATTTGTTTAATCCAAAAAACTATACATCTGTTTGTACAGGAATTAAAGAACTAGCTGCATGTTTTTATAGATCAGTGACTCCTTAAATAGTGAAGCCAGGATCAGGATGACAGATGTACAGTCTGCACTGTAAAGACAGTTCAATGATAAGTGAGTTAAAGATACTTAAAATGGCCCTTGAAAGGCCTCAACATTGAGCTTGATATCAATTGCTTCATCAGTGATACTTGATATCACCCTCATCTCTTTAGTTTCTCACATACCCACCTGTTCTGTCTCTCTTATCTGTTCCCACACACACACACTGTTCATTGAGGGAAAAATCTCTTATCTTATACATATATATATATTTTAGTTTTTTTTGGTTGTTTTAGAATATTTGAAGAATGATGCACACTATTACATACTCTATTCTAGTCACTCCTTATCATGTGTGCCATAAGGCATCTCACCCATGTTGGAGTCAGGATGAAATAACAACGGGGGGACCCTGTGAGTTCACATCAGGTCCCTGTTGTACATATGTGTATGTACATTCTTATATGTATATAATTTTTATGTATATATATATATATTGTATGTATATTTTATATGTATGTATATGTAGATATATAGTTTACGGATACACATTTTTATATACATGTATGGATTTTATGGACATATTTAAATATACATTTTTATGCATATAATTCTCCATATAGTTTTTACATATATGGATTTTTATACATAATTTTACATTTTTTCTATACCTCCTTTCATTATACATAGTTCTAAATTTATAAACAATAATTTATGGATTGTTGTATGAATTTATTGCATATCAGATATCGCTGCATGTGTGGGGATCCATCTCGGCACACTAACAGAAATGCGATTGCCCCATCTCGGGCTCCGCTTCGCTGTACAAGCGTTATGCATCAACATCCATGGACTATACTTAGTTGCACAATTAGTGTAATTAACTACCATGGAGATGGTTTTTATTATATAATTTTTCCAAATTGAATACTAGCAATAGTGTCCGTGGAGTATATATGTACATCATTGTATTCATTTGCGGACACTATGCCGCTGTCTTAATGCTTTGAAAGATGCAGGTCCTCCCCCTGGGCGTGCTCCTCTCATTTAACCCGCAGGCTTCGATCGGCATTGCTGGGGGGTGTGACCGAGCACTCCGCTGTGATTGGTTTCCAGCGCAGGGGTGACGTCCGCCTCTCAAAGATAAAATACCGGCAACTGTGGCTTGAGACCACGCCCTCAGACGAAGTCCGGAAGTGACGAAACGTGTCAAGTCGTGGTCTCGCCGTACCGGAAGTGACGCTTGCGCTCCACCGCATCCAGGAACCAGGAAGTGGTAACAAGTTTACACGCTGTCCAGGATAGCGTGGACCCCCATCTACTGGCGCCTTTGGTGTACTGAGCAGCCAAGCTACAGCACTTTATCTGCCCATTTTAATTTTCAGTTTTGTACGTATCCACTTGTAAGGGGGGCTGTCTATGGGAAATAAATGTGTAAAGCAATATCACGCTATGTGGCTATTTCTTTCCCATATGAATAACCTGAACACCTGAGCAAAAAAAGAGCAGGATATCGGTGGAAGAGTGAAAGAAAGGGAAGAGGTGATCCTACGTTTGGTGATAAGGCTTATCTATGTCCACATTTTGGTGAGTGCATCCCCAAAGGGGGACTTCTCTACTTTTAATGCGACACATGGCGGATGAACCTTTGAACTGTATCATTGCACTGGGATAAAGAATTACACTTTCCCTCCACTCATCAGTTCCTCTATGTGCAGATTAACACATAAAGAAGCTTGTCATTTATGACAAGAGCGCTGCTACACTATTTATGGACAGTCATATGGTTTACATTTTTAGTGTTTTTCAGTATTTATTGTCTACAATTTTTATTGTGTACGATTTTATTGTTTTACATTATTTACGATTACCCTTTGGATGCTCCTCTAAATATTGTTTTATACAGTTCAATGATAGTCAACATATTTGTATTCTTACAAGTTCCCTTTGAATTAGATCTTAACCTAGTCATTAAAATTCATGTAAATTGAACATGTTAATATCACTTCAAGTGTTGTTTTCAATCTTTGTAATATGCAACTTCAATTAAAAACACACCTGAGGAGTCTGCCACAAAGGCCCTTTTTACCCATTTATTTGTATAGGGTCACAGCTGCCCGCCCTTACATTGTTACATTATCACATGCATCCCTTGTTGAGATTACAAGTGGCCATGTCAACATACATTTCTCAGGCATGATCTATTATTGTCACTATCAGGAAACTGATCCAGAGCAATGATATGCAGCCAATGCTGGAGTGAATGCATGTGGACAGGAAGTGGCTAATAAAAGTTAAAGGTAATTAGCAGCACCAAGATGCAAAATAAAGATGAAAGTTGTTTATGAAAAAAATATTGCAGTTGTTTATGGTAAATTTCAGTCAGATATAAAAGACAAAAATGATGGTATCTATATATTCATTAGTATATATTTGCATTTATTTTTTAAAACAAGCAGTGAAAATATCTGAATAGAATTTGGTATTACCTCTTACAGATCCCTGTATATCAAAGCTTAGACCGAGGAAAATAGAAAGCAGTACAAGGAACCAATGGGTTTTGTTACAGTGTACAGAGTGTGCTGGTAGAGACCATAGTAACAGAGATAAACTCAACAGTCTGCTACTTCTCCTTATACTATCCAGTCATAGGCCGTAGAAGAGACAATACCTATAAGTTAGACCCCATACACACTATTAGATTTTCTGCAGATTTTTGTCTTCAGATTTACCAAAACCATATAATATGAGGTCAAACCTTAAGAGTTTCAATTTGTATGTAGCGGCCTCACTTTCTCCCTCTCTTGTATCTGTTGTTCTTGGCTGTTGTCTAGGGGTACTCCAGAGGAGAGAGTGCAGGACACCACGCCCAGCTTTCACCTTAAATGTATATGAGGTTTGAGCAAAGTCTCTAGATTACCTTCGGTTCTGTATTCTGCATATGGAGCTTCTTCCGTGGAGGTGTATCTGCCAGTAATAGAGCCCCACACCATTTCAAAGTTCAACACTCCTTTATTTCTTCAATACCAAAATGGACATACTCAGTTGAACTTCCATAACAGACAGACAGGGGTGTGGATACGAGTAGGCCCAGGCACAATGAACTCTCCTATCCCTTTCTCGTGCGGATAGGCCTGGCGCACGGTCTCTGCCACAGACCGTGAAGTTGGTAGCTGCCACCTACCGGGCGAACTAGTTGGGGTCTCTGCCACAGGCCTGAGTAACGGTCTCTGCCACTAACCGGAGGAGCGGTCTCTGCCACAGACCTTAGAACATGGACCACCTTCCGTATGAATATGGCCCCTGTTTGGTGAGGACATCCATCACGACGGTCTCCGGAAGGCCCTGTCCCGGCACTGGCAATCTGCTGCACCAGATCTACCGGAAGGTCACCTGCGCGGTCCCTTACGCCTGGATTCAGACACCCGATTCTGTGGGTGTCTTAGGACGATTCCTCCCGGGCGGATCCCAGTGGAAGAAGCTGGGCCCCAGGCCTGAATGATGCACCCCACCCCAGACTGAGGGTGTCTGGGGTGGCTCCAGCCTAGGCTGCCTGGACACCGACCGCTGGACAGCAGACCTCAAGCTAAAGGTGCCTGGGACTCCAACCTCGTGGAGAAGATGTCCGCCCCTTTTATAGCCTCTCCCAGCCAGCACAGCGGGTTCCCCGCCCCACCGCACAACAGCCGCGAGAGACCAAAAAGGGTACGGCACTCCAGTGATGGTTCAACCCCAGCCCAAAGTGACAGCACCACCTGCTGGGCTGCAGGGAACTGAACATCACTGATGTCTCCACCCGAATCAGCATACTGAAAAGTACCTACCCGCTACATGTATGCAATCAGGCAGGCCCTTGCACTACATGGTTTTGGTAAATCTGAAGAAAATCTAATAGTGTGTATAGGGCCTTACTTTAAGTATAATTAAATCCTCCTATTCTTTACACCCAAGGAAGCTGGCATCTTAGTCTCTGTTTGTGATGCCATTGCCATGGTGCTGCACAAATGATCAGCTATGACACCAGCCAATTGATGGCTTGACATTTTGTTTGAGAGATAATATACGCACTAGTAACTGTGACAGTCTTCATTCAAGGCATGCCTTTAATGTAACTGTCTTGGGAAACTGTTGAATAAATGGGTTTAAGTGAGGATCTAAGGGCTCATTCACACAGGGATATGCATATTTTCTGGATTAAAGGTCCTTGCTAGCAATGCTGGAAGATCCTGCATAAAATACACACCCAAAGTACTTGCGTTTATGCACATATGTGCATAAAATCTGCAAATCTACATGTATAAAATCTGCAGCTGTGTCCTACTTTGTTTTGTGCGTGGCTAAATGCAGTGCATTTTGTAAGTAGATGCAGCTATTTGTAAGGACTTATTGATTACTATAATGTTGCATTTAGATGCATATAAAACTGTACACATGGAAACATTTTTTTCTGCCTGTGTAAATAAACTCAAAGGCCCCTTTCACACTTGTGCGACTTGTCTTGTGACTTGTTACTGCAAAGTCGCATGACAGGTCGTACCCCATAATTTACAATGAGTACCATTCATATCTGTGAGACTTCAAGTTGCACCGACTTCAAAGTAGTCCCTGTACTACTTCGGTCCGACTTTGATGCGAGTTACACAGGCATTCTCTAAAGTCGCGTCAAAATCGTGGCCGCAAAGTTGCGTCAAAATTGCGCGACTTTGAAGTCGCGGTAGTGTAAATGGGGCCTAAAGTTGAACCAAGCCCATCAATTAAACTGTTTCCCAAAACAGCTACCATTTTTACAAAATAGGAAGATGCTTCACTTCAAGTACAACAGAGAAAAATGTAGGTCTTTTATGCCGCGTACACACGGTCGGAATTTATGAGGAAAAAAGTCAGATGGAGTTTTTTCATCGGATATTCCTACCGTGTGGACTTTTTCCGACGGAGTTAGAAAGAGAACAAAAATTTCTATTGGAAACTCGGTTCGTCTGTATGGAACTCCGACGGAGAAAAAAAACACGCATGCTCAGAATCAAGACAACGCATCATCGGAAGCATTGAACTTTATTTTTCTATGCTCGTCGCAGTGTTGTACGTCACCCCGTTCTTGACATTCAGAATCTGGTGTGACAGTGTGTATGCAAGACAGCTTGAACGGAAGTAGGCTTTAATCACGGGCACTGCATATATGTGTTTCTGTGTTTGTGCTGATTGGGTATCACAGTGATCATTCACTCTGTAGCCCGTTCATGTGTTGTTTCTCCTCTGTGAAGAGGAGAGACAACAGACTTCTCTGTTTGTATCTCTTCCTCTACATTAGAGGAGAAGTCTGTGCAAAAAAAAGTCTTTTGAATTTGTTTTTTAACTAGATTAAAAATGCACAATATAAAAATGCACGCCAGATACCCCCCAAGTGATTTTTATTTTTATTTGTATTAAGAGGGCAGTGCTTTTTTTCCACCGTCCTGATGTTTGATAAATGCTTGTCACACACGCGAAAAAAGTGCTGTACACACTACAGATGGGTTTATGCTGCATTACCATAAAATTAAATGGAAAGAGTTGACAAGCTTCAACGCCTCCCAAACTCGATATGCAGCTTTGTTTTTGCTGCACAGCTCTGTCCGCTTTCCATATTATCCAATATAGACTGCTTTGCTAAGCATTCGGAGAGCTACAAAAAATGTGCCCATAACACCTATTTCTATTGCCAAAGTGAACAGGGCCTTACTCTTCCAGATAAGGCAATGCTGTGTGATAGAGCGGTGTAAATCTCAAAGATGGATATGACATACATTTAAAAAAAAATCTTTGATATGTAAAAAATCTTTGATATGTAAAACAGCTCCCATACTCATATTTTATCTGTGTTGTTAATGGTTTGCATATAGATTCACCCCTTCATGACCATGTAACACATATAAGCGGTGTCCAGGAAGTAGGCTTTAATCACGGGCACTGCATATATGTGTTTCTGTGTTTGTGCTGATCACAGTGTGCTGATCACAGTGATCATTCACTCTGTAGCCCGTTCATGTGTTGTTTCTCCTCTGTGAAGAGGAGAGACAACAGACTTCTCTGTTGTATCTCTTCCTCTACGTTAGAGGAGAAGTCTGTGCAAAAAAAAGTCTTTTGAATTAGTTTTTTAACTAGATCAGGGCATGATCCAGTTTAGTGATGGTTAGTGTCAGTGTAGGTGTAGGTCTTAAGGCCCGTACACACGGTCAGAAAATCTGAAGATAAACTTCGTCCAATGAACGATCTGCCGATTTTCGTTAGTATGCTGCTTTTGACAGCCGATTACGAATTTTCGTCAGATAAAAACTGTATGTGCAGGCTTGAAAACTTTTGTCTGATCTGACCACAATGTCTGATTTTCTGTTCATTTGTACGGTTTTCTGCCCAAAAAAATCTGAAGAGTTATCTGAAGCAGGGAGGAGCCCAGAGAGCCGGGGAGGGACCCCAGAAGAGGATGATCGGGGCCACTCTGTGCAAAACGAACTGCACAGTGGAGGTAAGTATGACATGTTCATTATTTTAAAAAAAAAATCGAACCTTTACAACCCCTTTAAGAGCTTCAATTTGTATGTAATCAGGCAGGCCCTTGCACTACATGGTTTTGGTAAATCTGAAGACAAAAATCTGCAGAAAATCAAATAGTGTGTATGGGGCCAGGGCTCATTTACACTTGCTTCAGCTTCAACACACATTAACGGCTTGTTTACACTTGCTTCAAAACATGGCTTCGGACATGCTTTGTTAAAGCTCTCTGAATGCCAGTCAAAGCTCCTGTCACTAAATACAATGGTTAGCTTACAGTCCTGTTTACACAGGCTTTTGCTTTGCTTCATCTTTGCTTCAGCTTTGCTTCAAAAATTATACCCCCTGTAGCTTTAGTTGTGCTTCAAAGTGTCTTCAAAGCCTCCATAGAACTTCATAGAACTCTATGGCAAAGCTCGCTTGAAGCCACACCGAAGCCTCAACAAAGCACCAAAAAGCCTCACCGAAGGCTCATCAAAACCTCATCGAAGCTCCACCAAAGCCTCATCAAAGCCCCACCAAAGCCCGACCAAAGCCTCATTGAAGCACCAAGCAAAAGCCTGTGTAAACAGGTCTGTGAGCTAACCATTTTATTTAGTGATGGGGCTTTGACTGGCATTCAGAGAGCTTTAACAAAGCCTGTTCAAAGCCATGTTTTGAAGCAAGTGTAAACTAGCTCTTAGTGTAAGTGGCAATTACTGTCAGTCTCAGTTACTGACAGTGTAAATGTCAGTGTCAGTGTTCATGTCAGTGTCAGTTAGTAGCAGTGTTAGTGGCAGTTAATGGCAGTGTTAGGGTCAGTGTGTTTTAGATAAGAAAAAAAAAAGTTTTATATTAAGGCCTCTTGCACATGATACTCCTGTTTGAGCATCTACTTTTTTTAAATCAATGGGCAGTGCTGCCAAAGCCCCTGCAAAGCGCTTCGGCAGCGGCGCTTTTAACCCCTTCTAGGGTGTTAAAAGCACCCCGATAGCGGTGGAAAAAAAACACTTAAACAGCGGTAAAGTGCCACTAAAACTAGCTTTACCGCTGATGCCCCACCGCCTAGTGTGAAAGTAGCCTTAAGCTTTGTACACACGATCGGATATCCTATGGATTTTCGTCCAATGGATTCTTTTCATCAGACAAACCGATCGTGTATGGGCCCCATCGGTCTTTTTTCCATCGGTTTTTAAAAATAGAACATGTTTTAAATTTTTCCGATGGATAAAAAACCGATCGAAAACTCTGATCGTCTATGGGCAAGTCCATCGGATATAAAACCCACGCATGCTCAGAATCAAGTCGACGCATGCTCAGAAGCATTGAACTTCATTTTTCTCGGCTCATCGGAGTGTTTTACGTCACCGCGTTTGGAACGGTCAGTTTTTTGACTGATGGTGTGTGGGCAAGACTGATGGAAAACAGTTTCATCGGATATCCGATGGACAAATCCATCGGACAAAAATCCATAGGATATCCGATCGTGTGTACAGGGCTTTAAGGTTTGTGTTGACATTGGTAATGAAGGTGTTAAACAAAATGTAATCCATTAAAATTCAGATCTATGGAAAAAAATCATGAATGCAATGCTTCTTGACTCTGTGTAATTTACCACATGTGTGTATTGGGGGGGGGGGGGTGATATCACTTCCATTTATTCCAGTTGTCAGTTATTATTCCTGTGCAATATGGATTTTCCTGCTGAGATAACAGTTTGGAGTAGATGGGTTCATTATAATAGCAACAGATGCAGACCAAACATTTTATATGTAGCCAGGGGCAACAATTTATTTTCTGTTGCTTAAACCCTGGAGTTAAAAGGATAGAAAGGAAAAAAATCCAAGATAAAGTTCTTAGAAATTTTTATTGTTTGTTATATTAATTTCGTGTCTTGTATACTTCCATCTACCCCCAAAAAAATATTTTGTGAAACATTTAGGAGTACATTTTTATAGTTTAGCACAGCATGGGATGCAACAAGAAAAATGTGACAACTCACACTATGTATTACTTAAATTGCAAACAGAATATAATTTGGTTTTGTTAAAAAAAAAAAAAAACATGTTATGGCCTATATAACAACCCACAAGGTACTGACTTTGATTTTCTAAGCTCTGAATCAGCAGCCAGACAACACGTTTGTATTAGTTTGATTAAATTTCCTCAGTGAATAAGAGTTGGATTTTTCTTCTGTCCGCCCTTCTCAAAATACAGAGACTGAAAATTGTGTTTTTTTTATCTGTCAATTAATAAGTGCAACATCACTTATGCTACTGTGTTCCTGTTACCATACAAATTAGGCTGTTTCTAAAATGTAATATAAAATCTTTTATTTGACCAAGAAAAATTATTATGGAATTTGCACTCTAAGCAAGGTCCATTTATTGACTGGGGGCTTATCAACTATATCTCAAACTATGGCACAAAAATTTAAAAAACTACAGGGGTAAAATAAGTTGATTAAGTTACTTACTTTAGTCCCAGCTTCCATATTGCAGGGGTGCGGTCACTATCCTCCTGGCAAGATCCTGGCAAATACAGTGTAACAAAACTTTCAACTGAAGGTTTATCTTTATCAGATATTTGGGCTACTCAGCATTCCCCATTATCATGCTGGAAGGATATTGACATTTTCATTTCTTTTCTTCATTTTTACACAGAGTTGTGAGATCGAGGTGGGGTCCTCACGAAACAATTAAACCCTGTTTTCTATGAGGTCTGCTTTTAGGTTGCTTGTCAGGAAAAAACAAAATTGACTTGCTTATAACCATTTTTTTTTTTTGTGCTAAAGATCTTAATTCTACATTTGTGCCACCCTTATATAATAAGCCACTTACATTTACCAGTATTGTTTTTTGTTTCTTTTTTCTAAACAGAAAAAGGCTTAAAAATGCATTGCTTCATGACGCTGTATATTAGTAAAACCTTACTAACGGCTAGAAAATAATTGAAGTGACCTTTAATGGAGCGCCTATTTCAAAAGAAGAAAAAATACAGGCAATCTGTTACTTAGAGATTACCCCATCTCAACACACTTGAGAGACACTTTTATCCTCATTCCAAAAGCATTTATAAAGGCATGAGTGCCAAGCAGATGGCAGTAGTGTGGAGCATTGGAGCAGACATCAGTCGATTCAGGATAGAATGATGGTCACACTATTTTGTAGATTCTTTTATCCTCAAGATGTATATGCAGAGCACAAAAAGAAAACATACATTCAGGTCACTCACTGCTGGTTGTGCATGACATCAACAGAGTTTAACCACTTCAGATTCGCGCTATAGCCGAAAGATGGCTGCAGCGTAAACCTGAACTGCCGGGAGGGCGTCCCTGGACGTCCTCTTGTTTAATTCCGCAATGCGCGCCCACTTTGGCGCGCATCACGGAAGAGCTGTGCCTGCTGTGTCACGTGGGTGCCGATGCGCGTGCCTGGCGGCTGCGATGTCCGCCGGGTACCTGCAATCGGCTGTCACAGAGCCAGGGACGTGGATCTCTGTGTGTAAACACAGAGATCCACGTCCTGCTAGGGAGAGGAGACCGATGGTGTGTCCCTTGTACATATGGACAACCATTGGTCACCTCCCCCAGTCAGTCCCCTCCCCCCACAGTAAGAATCACTCATGAGGGAACACATTTAACCCCTTCCCGCCTACTAGTGGTTAACCCCTTCACTGCCAGTCACATTTATACAGTAATCAGTGCATTTTTATAGCACCGTTCGCTGTATAAATGTGAATGGTCCCAAAATAGTGTCAAAAGTGTCCGATGTGTCCGCCACAATATTGCAGTCCTGACAAAAATCGCGGATCACCAATATTACTAGTAAAAAAAAAAAAATGTAATGTCATAAATCTATCCCCTATTTTGTAGGCGCTATAACTTTTGCACAAACCAATCAATAAAGGCGTATTGCGATTTTTTTTTACCAAAAATATGTAGAAGAATACGTATCGGACTAAACGAAAGGAAAAAAAAATGGGATATTTATTATAGCAAAAAGTAAAAAATATTGTTTTTTTTTCAAAATTGTCGCTCTTTTTTTGTTTATAGCGCAAAAAATAAAAACCACAGAGGTGATCAAATACCACCAAAAGAAAGCTCTATTTATGTAAAAAATTATAAAAATGTAATTTGGGTACAGAATTTTATGACCGCGCAATTGTCATTCAAAGTGCGTCAGCGCTGAAAGCTGAAAAATTGTCTGGGCAGGAGGGGGGTTTAAGTGCCCAGTAAGGAAGTGGTTAAGCAAAATCATTCACCCCACAAATGACCTGGAAGTTGTTTAAATGTATACTTTCTAAGAAGTGACAGTGTTAACAATTTTTTAATTCAATCTTACTAATTTTGTATAAATTATAATGTAAAATAAAAGGCATCTAGATATTTGATGTGTTTGAAAGTACATTGTGAAGATGTACTGTTAAAAAATATTGTGAACATACTGTAAATATCCAATACAATGGGATTGATTAAATAAAGGCACATAAATTGCACACTTTGGAATTTGATCCAGAGTTTAGTAAATGAGGGGAAGCTCTGCTGACCACCATCAGCTTATTATGTGCAAGCAAAAATTACGTTTTTTTTCCTTGCATGAGATTGGGTATTCTTTGTAAATTGAAGCTTTACCTTATTTACTAAGCTCCTTCAGCGCACAATTACACTGGTAAAGTTCACAGTCTATTTTCTGTTAGTAAATCAACCCCATTGTGTTATAATGCATCAACGTGCACAAATCATCACCTCAATGTACATGGTAAATTTATCACATACAGACACACCGTTATCACTGCTTATTCTTATTCTGCCTAAATCCTCATTCAAATCAGATCTAAAAACGTTTTTCTTTAGACAAGCTTTCACTTAGTTGTCCCTTTTTCCCTTATGTTATGTTATCCTGTGTATTTCTTGTGTTTTCCTTGTAAAGCGCTTTGAGAAGCCACATTTAAAAGGTGCTATATAAAATAAAGTTTATTATTATTGATATAACACAGTGGAGTACTGTCGATGACACTTTTTGAAATTTTCCAAGGACAGACTTGTAAAGTCTGTCCCCTTCTTCTCGGTACAAGGTGTCATAACATTACTTTGCTTTATTACCACTGATTGCACAGTCTTACACTGTCTTGCTTACCTGATGTCATCCTCAAACTGATTGCCATGTCTCTGTGGCCTAATAAGAATTCACCTTCTTTATCTGTCCCAAAATGGAAGATACTCTTTCTTCTAAATTAGTTATACAAGACCATAGGACCAGATGCAGAACATCCTAGTCTGCAGGTCAAAATGGTTACTGGCTGTCATCAGTGGACTAAACATCATATTCTATCCAACGTGTAAGTCCTGACTTTAACCCCTTGGAGCTGGCGCCTCCCAGCCCTTTATGGGGTTTAGGATGTTGGGATGCATTTGGGTTTATGATCATATGACTGTCATGTTTGGCTTTCATGACAGTCACATGATCAGGAGCTTTCAATTAGCCACCGTAACTGTGCCGGGAGCGCGAAGGGCACACACTTTTAACACAGCTGTATTTGCACTGATGCAAGCAAATATGTGGCTGCTCAGCACCAAGGCCCACCCACTGAGAGGCCACATATTTGCGTGCGGCCGATGCCAAGAGGTTAAAGAAAGAAACCCACAGTGAAAATGGGTACCACCTTCCACTACTGCAGCACATCCTATAAGAAGTATTGTGATTGCTTACGGTTAGTCTGTTTCCTATTATTGTGATATATTGTGTTAACAAACATTCATGTATTCTAAAATACATTGACACATTGCTAAAAACAAAAAAAATTTAAGCATCTAATGTTTAAAGATGGACAGCTCTTTACATGGCAACATCACTTCGTACTGAGCTCACTGAAAGGTGTGAAAGAAAACTGAAGAAAAAAGTAACTTGCTTGTTTTTTGTGCATTACCCATTAAATGTGTTAAATTGTTATATTTGCTAATCATTTCTGGGAAATATACTTGACAGAGAATGTAAAATAGCCATAAATGTAGACCATTACATTAATGTGATTGTAAAGGTTAATTTTTTCTTAATAATAAATATGTTATAGTTACCTGCTCTGTCCAATGGTTTTGCAAAGAGTGACCTCAAACCTCCTCTTCTGGGGTGCCCCACCAACACTCTCAGCTCCTTCCTTTGAGTGCTCCCATAGTAAGCCGCTTGCTATGCGGGCACTCGAGCGGACTCATTCCCTAATCAATAGGCACACACACAGCCCGGCTTGGCCTCCCACTCCATCCTCATAGCATTTGATTGACAGCAGGAGGTGATTTTCCTGCACATGGCTGCATTATGGAAGTCAGCAGAGCTTCACCTCATTCACTAAGCTAAGGGAAAATTCCTTTGCAATGAGAAAATATCCTTGCAAAGTGAACAGCCTATTTGCTTTTAATGAATCAACCCTACAGCCAGAGTATCCCTATCTCTCCCAGCACACATAGAACACTTTACCTTAACGCCTCTGACTTAGACTTAAGCCTAGTACACACGACCGAGAATCTCGTCGTAAAAAAAACCCTGTTGTTTTTCTCGACGAGATTCTTGTCAAGCTTGACGGGATTCTTGTCAAGCTTTCCTTGCATACACACTGTCAATTCCAAATCTCATCGTTGTAAAGTGTGGTGACGTACAACACGTACGACAGCAGCATAAAGGGGAAGTTCGATTCCAATGGCGACACCCCTTGGGCTGCTTTTGCTGATCTCATGTTACCGTGTGTTAGTAAAAGTTAGTAAAAGTTTGGGGAGAGACGATTCGCGCTTTTCAGTCGTCGTGCTTTTCAGTCCGTTACAGCATGACGAATGTGCTATCTCCATTATGAACGCTAGTTTTACCAGAAGGAGCGCTCCCGTCTCAAACTTGATTCTGAGCATGCGTAATTTTTTAAGACTCTGAAAAGCATACACACGACCGATTTTCTCGTCAGGAAACAGGCCGATGAGAATCCTGATGAGAAAAAAGAGAATCCTGAAGAAAGCTCTCCCAGCTGTTTTCTTGTCGTTTCTTGACGAGAAAACCGGTCGTGTGTACGAGGCTTTAGACTTATAAACCTTCCACGTCTCAGCTGTTGACTAGGATTTGTGAATTAATTTAAAATATGATTTTAAAAGGCAAAAATGCCCAGATTAGATTAATAAATATAACAAACTGCAGTATTTTCTAGTTTAAACAAACATCAATCGTGACAACATATCTGATAACCAATAAAGAGCTCACTGCATACATATATAAACAAGATTGTTGCTTTCTGATCTACATTGTTACAACATCTCTCCACATGCTCAAAATTGCTGAATAAATTTAATGATTATCTGTTTGTAGCGGTTGAATGATCTAAGTCACGGCAATCAAGAATCCACACAAAAATAAATTAGACTCCCAGTGATTTGTGGATGGAAAATTATTTTCATAATGGCTTTTGAGCCATATAATTATGCATTTGGTTTTTACTTTACAGATTTTTTAAAACAAGAACCAACATTAAAAAAAACAACATGTATTATATCTGTTAGCAGTATTGCCATGCGCTAACATTACGAAGTGTCATTTAAAAAAAGGCATTTGACAACTAAAAAATGTTTCAAGTTCTGTATACATATTGGTTATGCACTGCAAGGACTAGCCCTTTAAAGTAGACCAGTGAGTAGGCTTGAAAGGTTGTTTACCTTTTGTTTTGCCATACTCCTCTTTTAGGTCACGTGAGTTACTTACTTTTGCTCTCCTGTAACCTGGAATCATCTGACAGTAGGCTAAAGTCTGCTGTCAGTTGACATTGCAGAGCTGCTCCAGATTCTGGAAGGATCCCTACCATATTGTCGAGATCCACTTAACTTGCAGCTGGCTCAACCTTTCAGCATTCTGCTGAGAGACGGAGCCAGCTCCTCCCATCCCCTCCCCAGTCCAGTGCAAGGGACGCTGGAAGGCAAAATGGAGAGCGCTGACTGACATCCATTGCTCCCCACTCTGAGTGGACAGAGAACTGAGCTATCAGTGGTCATGTGATAGCTTAGTTCTCGGACTTAGAGCCAGCGGGGGACAGATGCAGTTTCAAGCTGATTCTGCAGCTTGAAGGTGAGTATGTATGTCAATACTTCTCCTTTAAATATAGGTAAATACTTAAATGCCCATTGTCTGGCCACAGTTTCACTTTAATGCACCAATGATAACCAAAGATGTGATATCTTGGACTTTTGATTGCCACTAGCTAGAAGTCTCTTTATAAATAAATGGTGATTGTCTCTTTTCCCATGGAAAAAAGGGACAAAGCCATCACCACAACCTATTTGCCGAATAAGGAAAATAATTACAAAAGGCCCCATTGATAAGCAAGTCATTAACAGATGGGTT
Source organism: Rana muscosa (assembly GCA_029206835.1). Classification (NCBI taxonomy): domain Eukaryota; kingdom Metazoa; phylum Chordata; class Amphibia; order Anura; family Ranidae; genus Rana; species Rana muscosa. Next base: position 168,432,755 of record CM055123.1, read on the forward strand.
CATATTTTATTCACCCATAGTTCTGGATGAACAAAAAAAGGTTTTGCCTTCCTCTAACTCTATAGAGACATAATTTACAGTGATCTTAGCTAGGCAGAATAAAATTGTCTGTCTGTCCAACTGCAGTCAAGACTTCTCATCTTATGACTCATTTGCATTGAGCGGATTGGTACGGTATGGTACGGTATGGTACGCTAATTTGGATGTTTCCATTATGAAAGCGGCCCATACAACCGAACCATACTGCACCATTCTGGGTCCTGCTTCAGATGTGGTGCCATAGAAAATGGTACGGTTCGGTTAGGATGGAGCTACAATGACGGACACGCTAGACATTTTTTCTAAACCCTGTATGGCCCCTGACGGTCCGACTTGGAAACGCTCACCAGAATAGACCCGACCATTCTAACCGTTCCAAACTGTACCGACCCGAACCGTTCCGCTCAGTGGAAACGAGGCATAAATGGCCTCTCCTATAAATATTCATATCCAGGATGATGTTTCACTGGTTAAATTCCTCATCTGCTTAAGTTCTCCACACAATTTCTTGATGCCAATTTTCAGTTTCTGTGTACATGTAGATTCTTGTAGACCTAATTACATTCAAGTATCATCCTATTTAACTGTCATCAACTTTCAAGGTACAGGTCCTTAAAAAAATATTTTATTTTACAGTTTATGACCCAACTGTAGTACAGTAATGTGTTAACCATGAAATGGATTATGATTAGCTTGACAAATAGCATTGTGCTTGGAAAGGTTATTTTGAATTCCACTACAAAAAATATTATGTTTTTTTCATTTTGGCCAAAAAAGCTCTTTACTTGCATTTTCTAATTAGTATAACTGAAAATAGGCTATGCCTAATGCATACCTGATGTCAATACAATATTCTGCAATGCCGCATTCATTAAAAAAAAACACATTTTTGCTACAAATGTGCTTTCTTCAGAAAGAGATAAAGTTGCTATACAGAGCATATCTGGCTGTTTGTTTTAATTTCATTTTTCTAATCCAACTCTTCAGAAAATGTATTAAAAGAAGATGTGTTTAATAATGTATATATGCTATCTGCAGGATTTCAATTTTTTGTTTCCTATGGATGGCATGTTCACAGACAAAAGAACATATATATGTTATAATTAGTTATTTCAAACTCTGACCAGAATAATTAAATTTGTCAACTAGCAGTCTGCTGTAATTGTAAGAAAGCTAAATGAATTCACGCTGTACAGAAACTTGAGGTATGCCCTTGTTCATTAACAGAGTTGAATGTGGCACAGCAAGGAAATGCAGAGAAGACGGACCTTAGCACTGCATCACCTTGTCAGGTCACCACAGCATGCGGCAGCTATCTACAGACTTTGTACATTGTTAAAAGCAGGATTTCTTTCTGACTGTGTTGTTCAGCCAGCAGGAACACTCCAGATCATTGTTAAGATGTTCAGTCAGCAGTAACATGCCAAATTGCCTTTGTTAAAGCTATTTTCACTTATTGATTCATTGTGTGTATATTGTGAAAGATGGAAAATGCTGAGATCTGTGTCAAAATGTGTCACTGTGACATGAGAAAATCTACACAGTAAATCAGATCTCCTGACAATACCAAAAATATTAACGAAACAGGCATTAAACAAAAAGTCAAAATGTCTACATGTTATATTTTATTGTGCCTCCCTTTCCCTGCAATGGATAAAGTAATTTGTCTGAAAAACTGATGGTTGTCTCTCTTTCAGTTGCCAGGTGAAACCACATAAACATAGCACTGAAAAGCCCTCATTGTGTCACCTTAACAACAATTCCATGTAGTTTATGAACTGGCTCAGTGTCAGGTACATAAGACACAGCAGGCTTGTTTTTTTTTGTTTTATTTTGCCTGTGAAGGCACATCGTGGTGAAATTAATGGCAAATTTTATATATCATTACATTCTCTAGGAGGTGCAACTTAATCTCTTTGTGTGGATTCCTCTACAAATTGCACAGGGTTGGACACATTTAAGGCTCATTCACATTTGTGCATTTCGCAAATGCATGCTAAATGCATGTGTTACTGCATGTTTCCACAACATATAGTAATGTTTAAAAGCCCCCCAACACATCATACAGTAGAGCACATTGTACTGCATCATACCACAATACATATACAATAATGCATATTTTTCATTCACTGATCTGTTGGCCTATTCATAAAGAAAGGGCTGTCTTAATGCCACACACATTAACACGTGCCAAAACAAGTGTTAATGTGTTTGCATTAACACACTACGGCAAAAGATTCAAGTGTGTATGGGTCATTAAAGTGATTGTAAAGGTTTTCATTATATTTTAATTAAAATATAAAACATGTTATACTTACCTGCTCTGTGCAGTGGTTTTGCACAGAGTGAGGCCGGATCCTTCTCTTTTCGGGTCCCATGCCAGTATATTGTCGATAAATGCCCCCTGTTGATTAATAATGCCCGTCCGGTACTGCGCATGCGCAGTGCTTGCGCAGTACAGAGCCGCTGAACATCGAACGATCAGCTGTACACGGCGCCTGCGCACTATACCCAACATAATGCCACATACTCCCGATGCTCGTACAAGTCTGCAAGGGGCGGACTTGTTCATGATGGGCACGTGTGAGGGGTGGATGGCAACAGAAGGGGGCGTATTTTGTAATGATGGGCAGTGCTGTCACGAAACTCAAACACATCTCCTAAACAAATATATCTCTGCTATTCTTCCTACACGTGTTGCCCTTAACACATGTAGGAAGAATAGCAGAGATATATTTGTTTAGGAGATGTGTTTGAGTTTCGTGACAGCACTGCCCATCATTACAAAATACGCCCCCCTCTCTTGCCATCCGCCCCTCACACACACCCATCATGAAAAATTCTGCCCCTTGTAGACTTGCACGAGCATCGGGAGTGTATTCCAATGTTTGGCGGCATTCAGCTGCTCTGTACTGCGCAAGCGCAGTACAGGGCAGCCATTATTTACCAGGGGACATTTCTAGTCATAACACCGGCACTCCTGGCCCCTCCCTCCTGTCAGGTGCCCCCCAGCAAGCAGCTTGCTATAGGGGCACCCGAGCCAAGCCGCTGCTCTTTGTGTCCATTCACAAATGGAGCAGTGGTTAAGCCCCTCCCCTCTCTTTCCTGATTGGCTCACTGGCTGTGATTGACAGCAGTGGGAGCCAATGGCCAATCAGGAGTGCAAGTCCCCAGAGGCATAATGCATGAAGGTAAAAAACCTTGTGCCTTTACAACCACTTTAACCACTTGCTGCCCGCCATATAGCAAAATGACGGCGGCAAAGTGGTTGCGATATCTTGAGCGGACGTCATATGACTTTAGCAGGATATCAAGCGGCTGCGCTCCCCCGGGGGCGCGCATCAAGGTGATCGGTGTTGCGGTGTGTCAGTCAGACACAGCGCAAGTCCGATCTAGGTAAAGAGTCTCCGACGGAGACTTTTTACCACGTGATCAGCCGTGTCCAATCACGGCTGATCACGATGTAGCCAGGAAGAGCCATTGATCGGCTTTTCCTCACTTGCGTCTGACAGAGGGCTGCTCTCCTGACAGGGGGGTCTGTGCTGATAGTTTATCAGTGCAGCCCCTCCTCGGATCCCCCCCAGGACCACCAGGGAAGCCGCCCAGGACCACCAGGATGGCCATCCCACTGGACCACCAGGTATGCCCCCCTAGACCACCAGGGAATGCCAATCTGTGCCAAGGCAGCTGCGAATCAATGCCCAGGCAGATGCCAATAAGTGCCCATCCACAATGCCTACCACTTCCAGTGCCACCAGGGATGCCTACCAGTGCCATCTACCAGTGCCACATATCAATGGCCATCAGTGCCATGTATCAGTGCCCAGCAGTGCCGCCTATCAGTGCCACCCATAAGTACCCATCAGTGCAGCCTTTCAGTGCCCATAAGTGTCGCCTATCAGTTCCCACCAGTGCCACCCATGAGTGCCCATCAGTGCTGCCTATCAATGCCCATCAGTGCTGCATATCAGTGCCACCCATCAGTGTCGCTTATCAGTGCCCATCGTCAGTGCCCGTCAGTGCCACCTAATTGGTGCCACCTCATCTGTGTCACTTTATCAGTGCCCGCCAGTACCGCCTTATCAGTGCCCATCAGTGAAGTAGAAAACATACTTATTTACAAAATTTTATAACCGAAACAAGCAAAAAAACTTTTTTTTTTTCAAAATTTTCTGTATTTTTTTATTTGTCTATCAAAAAATAAAAACTGCAGAGGTGATCAAATACCACCAAAAAAAAGCTCTATTTGTGGGAACAAAATGATAACATTTTTGTTTGGGTACAGTGTAGCATGACCGCGCAATTGTCATTTAAAAAGCGATATCGCTGAAAGCTGAAAATTGGCTTGGGCAGAAAGATGTTTAAGTGCCCTGTATGGAAGTGGTTAAAGGAGAACTCTATATAAAGAAAACAGAGGACTATAATTGCTGACCTGTTTCAGAAAATGGTAGTTGTCTGATTCTCTTTGAATTAGTTCATTTCTGAGTAAGAATAAAGCCACATACTCCAAGCTGTACACTTTTTCTGGGTCATCCATTTAAACAATACCCAAGCTGTTAGAGCAACATGCCAGCCAGTTTTTCAGAGAGAGAGAGAGGTCTGCAGTGCAGTTTATTGGTAGCCCAAATATTTTTCACACTACCGATAGCCATTTGAAATGGCTGTTAGAGGTTCCACAACATAAATTCGCAAAAGCAGTTTGGTTTTTTATATCTTCCAAACCTTACATATTGCCACCCAATGTGCAGTGTGTAAAATCAGACAACACCAGATTTAAAGTTACTTTTTACCCCCTCGTAAAAGCCAAATAGTCAAGGCAAATAGAGCAAAAAAAGAGGCCAATAAAAATATTTCAGAAGTATCTCTGGACAGTTATATAACTGATAAAAAATCCTAGATTTTTACATAAGTGAAACTCCAGCAAAATAAGGATTTTGTATTCACTGTAAAATCTGTTTCTTGGAGTTCTGTCAGGGACATAGGATAATGTCATTCATAGACAACTGAGTCATCAAAAAGCAGTCCAACTGAGGGGTGGGCAACAGACAAAACTCTAACTTGCCCACATAAAAAGACAACCGAACCGGGGGTAGCCTGCAGCTCAAAGAGCTGATTGAAGCTGAACTGGTTTCAAATGAGGCCTGAACATCCACCTGGTATAGCTGATAATGTGTGAATAGAAGACCAGGTGGCAGCCTTGCAAAACTGGGAAACAGATGCCTAATTCCAAAAAGCCCAAAAAGCTTCACAGACCTAGTAGAGTTAGATTTGACAGGAAAGAGTGGAACTTTATCCTTAAAAAGCATAATCTTGTACAATGATCTTCCTGAGACATCACAAACATCATAGAGAGAAATCTGATTTCCTTTCACAGAGACCATCAGGAATAATACAAACAAAAGTCTGTATTTTTAATGGAAGCCACTTCTTAAAGGTAAAACCACACAGCATAAACTACATACAGGAAGTAAAAAAAAATATTAATCCGCTGTACTGGAGCTGAACAGGGAGATGGAAGAACAATGTTATGATTGAGGTAGGAACCAAAAACCTTCTTAGGAAAGAAGTTCTTTACAATAAACAACTTCCAGCAGAGACACATACCTTGACTCGCACAGCAACCTTGTGAGTAAGAGTGTACAAGGAAATATCCCCGGTCTTTGAAATGCCAACAGAATATATTTTAAATTCCACAGAGTCACAGGTGGTTGAACAAGAGGAGCTACCTGAAAAACCCTGTACAAATGGTTTAACCAAAGAATGGGAAGCTATCGGTCTTTGGAATAAGATTGCAAGGTCAGAGATTTTTCACTTAATTATACTCAGGGCCAAATGCTGATCCAGTCCTGATTGCAAAAAGGTCAGGATTATTCTCACAAAGTACTTCCTAGGGTGAAAATATTTTTCCTCGCAACAAGCAACGTATACATTCTATGTGCAATGTTAAACCTTGTGTAAGCTGGACTTCCTAGCTTTTAACATTGGAATTACCAAATTAGAGAGACCCCTGTCTCTCAAGCCCTGGGTTGCAACACCTATGCCATTAAAGCTAGCGACCATTAAGCAGGTTGGTGAACTGGTCCTTGGGATAGGGGTTTCCTTCTATATGGAAGAGCCTACAAGGATCTAAAAAATATATTTTAAATGTATTAAAGATTATAGCAAATCTTTAAAACGATGAATATGAAATGTTGATGTGTGAGTTACTGTCATAATTATATAATAGTATGTGGTGTGCTTATCGTGAGAGTTTGAGAATCGTATGTTATGTTCATCAAATTGGATATCTTTTCAACTGATATCCCATTTCACAAATGACTGAACACATGCTGCTGCCTTGACTGGAGCTTTCATTCACTCTCTGAGCTGACTCCTATAGCTCATCTGCCTTCCTTGCTGGACCCATCAGAATGGTTTATATGTTACAAGACACAACTGATTTACTTTTTATATTATTTTAATGATGTGCTACTTGAACACAACTGTATTGTTTTAGATTGAATATGAAATACTTTGAGAATAGACCTGAAAAAAATTTTCTCTTAACTTTTTAAACTCTACATGTCCCTAGTGTCCCAAGAACACAATTATATGAAACATGGAGCACACTCAAACAACAAGAACAACATGGATTATTTGTCCTTCAGTGTTATGCACATTGTACTAGCTAAAGACATTGTGTACAGTGAACATGAATTTATATTTAGGCTGACTGAAAATAGTTCCAAAGCCTGAAGGTTTTTTACCTTCAGTGGTAAAAAACCTTCAGTGTTCTTCTCCCATCCAGCCCCCCCCCCCCTTATATTTACCTGAGCCCGATCTTGATCCAGAAATGTGCAGGGTCTTGTTCTCTCCTCATTGAACAGGGAGGCAGCAGCGGGAGGCATTGGCTCCTGCTGCAGTCAATCACAGCCAGTGAGAGGGGAGCAGGGGGTGGGGCCAAGCCACGCTCTCTGTGTCAATGGACACACACAGCATGACTTAGGAGTGAGCACACTTGCTATGGGGGCACTTAGCAGGGGGGATGAGCAAACAGTGTTGGCGGGGCACCCGAGAATAGGTGGATCTGGGATGCTCTGCGCTAAACCATTGCACAGAGCAGTGAGTAGAACATGTTTGTTATTTAAATAAATAAAAATGCAAAGCTTTACAATCACTTGAAACTTCCACTGAAGAAATATATTTTCGATATTTACTCTAGTCTTTGCCTTAAATAGCAGTATCCATTTGATTTTAAAACATGATTTTTATGGGGAAGCGGTTCATTCACAGTCTGGATGCATTCGATAACATGTAAGCTGGCCATACACTAATAGAGTTCCTTTGTTAAGCCTGCAGGCTAAATTAAATAAATCTAGCAGATTTCTCCAAATGGCTGTCAGGATATCCAAACAGCACCAGCAGCTGATTCAGCCCGCCTACTTTGATTGAGTAATCAATTTTTCTTGAGACGGCATGGCCACCCACTATTACAATTTCAGTCAATTCAAACAGCGTATGCCTAGCTTAAGACAACTTCGTACATACAAATAATATAGCTGCAATAGTCTCCAATTGTATTATTTTAATTCTATCCATACATACTTTGGGATATTGCAAGAGGACCATAACACACAGCGTGCTTGGAAAATGATAGTATCATGTAAAGTTGACAGGAACACCAGCACACCAGTTTGAGGCTTTACACCAGGTACCAGTTTGAACCTTTACTGGAGCTCCATTAGTGTCTGTACCTTAATAACTTTAAAAAATAATAACAAAAAAATCTTACATTGGTCTAACAGAATTTCAGTGGTGCGCAAACTAGATCTTGGTGAGCTGACAAGTTGTATTGTGGTCTACTTTCCCAAAAGACACATGGAGTGCAATAACAACCTTATAGAGGTTCTAACTCCTCCTCGCTGTTCCGGAGAACTTATTTTTTATTTTATTTTTGCTATTTATGTCAACATTGGAAAGACTTTTCCCGGAGACACAATAGAAAGTTAGGAGAAATCTCTACAATAGAAAACCAGACAGCAAAATAAGCCTGACAATGGTCCCAACTCATGTGCACGCTGTTCAAAACTTAAGGTATTGGCTGGAGTTTCACTTTAAGATAATCTACCCAAAAGTTTTTCAGTGGAGCTAAGTCAGATGAAAAAGAGGAGAAACACATTTACCTCCATTGCCCTGCTTCTGTCAATCTAAAGCTTTCCAAAAGCATTAGTCCAATTGTCCCTTTAGAGAGTTTGCGTTGCCTGCACCACAAGATTCCCCCAACTGTAAATGGGTTGTAAACTCTTGTGGTTTTTCACCTTAATGCATTCCATGCATTAAGGTGAAAAACCTTCTATAGTGCAGCACCCTCCAGACCCCTCCTTTTTCTCACCCAAGCCCGGTCTTTCCAGCGCAGAGAACGAGCACACCAGCTCCAGCCGGTGTCTCGGGTCCTGATTGGATAGATTGATAGCAGCGCAGCCATTGGCTCCCACTGCTGTCAATCAAATCCAATGATGTGGGAGTAAGGGGGGCGGGAGTCGGAGGTGGGGTCGAGTCCTGCTGTCTGTTTCAATAGACGCATTAACAGGACATGGGAGCGCACCCACATGAGTACACCGAGGGAGAGTGCTTCTCCAACGGGGCACTCGAGAAGAGGAGGAGCCAGGAGCGCCGCTGAGGGACCCTAGAAGAGGAGTATCGGGGCCACTCTATGCAAAACCAACTGCACAGAGGAGGTAAGTATGACACGTTTGTTATAAAAAAAAAGGAAGGTTTAGTTATCCTTTAAGTGGAAAAATCTTCTAACACTCTTAACAAAGAACACCAGTGATGTTAAAGTTTGGCATACAATGTTCATAGTGGTGGATTCTAAATTTGTCCACCTAAAACTTTAGGGTACAAATCTGCTTTCAAGATGTACCAAATATTAAAAATACATCTATAAAAAAACTATAAACATAAGGTATGCAGACCCCTTTAGATATACAGGTAGAAGATTGTTTTTCATATTGAGAGTCATTTGTGAAGCTTTTAAAAATGAACTTCTAATTTCAAATGTATGCAGAATGGGTTCACTAATTAATATTAATATCAAAACCTGGCTATACAGCTTTGAAGCTGATGTGGTGATATCAAAGATTACTCTCTTGAGGTTTACTGGTGTAAGAAGTTAGAACAAATTAACCTTTATGAAGCTTCTCCAAAACTATTCATTCACATTAAGAAAACTTTAACAAATACAGCACCTTGTATAGCATATCAATTGAAGAGGATAGAGGAAATGTAGCTATGAAATGGCAGAATAGCATTGCTTTAAAATGAAGTTGCATAAGAACTCATTGTGTTCTTTTCCAAACTTCAGCTCCAAACCTTGACTAATCTGTATTCAGTATAGTTTGAATATCAGTTATTTAACATGTCATTAAAGGGCACATATTTGACTCGTAACACCAATAATATTTATAATTAAACCAAAATTAACATGCAGTAGGTAGACAATATTTAAAGTTAGCACTACTTTCTATCAGCATTATACAAACGGGAAGGGTGAGTTTAGCAAAATAACGTTACTAAAACCGTTCATACTAATTAACACAGGCATAGGACCCAGCTGTGGGAATTGCATATGCTAAATCTCAAAATGATTTGGATCATTTCAAGGATAAATGCTTATGCAAAAAATGTTTTAAATCATTTACAGGGACACAAAATCACCATCTTGCTATTAAAACATTGTAAATATGAACACCATTTGACACAGGCATGTCTATTATTATTATGCACTCCTAAAAAATATGTAACATGGTATGATCCATTCACATTTGTAATACACACTTCCATCTGGCTCCTACTACCATGTATGACCTCACGTGACTCCCAGCAGAGTAAGGCATTTAAGCATTTTTATTAAGAGTGGACATCCCGGACATTGCAGTTGATGTAGACCAAGGTTTTTGTTTTTTTTTGCAGTCCACTAAGGGCAACTAAAGGCAGATCAAGGTCTGATATGGTGCTTAGGGGAGCTCAGCTTCTTTCATTGCCATGTAGCTCTGCCTCATAAGTCAGAAATGAGAGCTCCAAATTGTGAATCAGTCAGTATGTCAGGAAATTTTCCATTATTTTAGCTGAAAGCGTTAAAAGCCCTTAACTACAGCCTAAAAATTAAAAAGTAGTACCAGTTGCTATGCTCACCCATTCCCCAGTGCTGTTCCTTACAGACTAACCAGTCACTGGTCCTGCGATGGTTGTCTTCTGAGTTAAATGTCTTCCTGTGAGCCCAGGGCATCAAGGCTCTGCCCCCAGCCTTGGACTTTCAGGAGAAAGCTGGAAAGTGTACAACTCTCTGCAGCATTAAGGATCTGCCCAATACTGGAGAAAAAAAGAGGGTAAGGAGGATCAGACCGAAGACCCCTGGAAAATATATATGTAATTTTTTTATGCTGCAGGGAGTGCTCCAATTAAGTTGGGCGTTGGGAGTTGGGGGTGTTATGGCAAGCCTTGATTTGGGCATAAAAAAAACTGTACCAGGGATAGTTAAGAGGGTGCTATTGCTGGATTCTTATCTTGGAAATGTTTGCCTGTCTGTCATTCTGGATCATTTGATTTTAATAATTTCTGAGCTACTAAGCCAGACCATATCTACAGAAAAATAACTCTGACTATATTCTCCCTTTTTTTAATTTGCATGCATGTTCTGGGCCAGATCCTCAGAAATATTTAGAAGTAGGTTAGCTAGTTCTCCCTGCACATGTTTCATTTACATGCCTGAAAGATATAAAAGCATGCTTTTGGTTATGGAATCTAAAATTAGTAATTTGTTTTTTTCCCTGTGAAACTACTGCAAAATTGTGAACCAAGTATACAATATTATTTTTAAAGACTACATGTTGCTGTTTGTTTATTATTATTTTTTTGTTCCATAAAGTTTTTATTCATAGAACAGAAAATCATAAACAAAAATTTTTTTCATTATGACCAAAAGCAAACCTCCAGCACTGTAAATATCATTTGTTTCTGTATCTTTTGTTACCAGCATAAAATTGTACAGCAAATGGACCTGATATACAACTGTTTTTTAATACAGTAAAGCATGTGGCAAAGTAGGTAGTAATTGCTTTTAATCTCATATAATGAAAAATTAGCCAGCTATTACCTCCATGATGAATTTCTTCAGGCTTTTTATTAACATAGAATAGCATGTAATTCAATCACCAAAGATAATTTAGAGGCTTAATTAATTGTACCCAGACTATTTACTAGGTGCTATTCATCCTTACATGACGACACAAAGAAAAACATGTTAAAGGGAAAGTTCTAACAAAAACCTTATCTTTAACTCTGAAACATCTCTCATATAGCTTGAATGGTAGCAGTTTATGATTGTAGTCAAGAATGAAATTGACGTGACTACTTTATGTAAAAAAAAAAAACACAAAACAATACATATACATTATATATATATATATATATATATATATATATATATATATATATATATATATATATTAGCTATTTATCGGGGATCATTTCGATTTTTTTGATTGCCAAATGATCCTTCTTAAACATGTTGTGAACACTCACACATGTTCACATTTTCTCATGAACAATGGCTAGCTGGTTAGCCAATCGACTATTTGCTTCCTTTCAGGGTTTTTTTTTTTAGTACTATTTTAATGCTAAAAATTATTGCAGTCTTAAGACAATTCAAGATGTATAAACTAGTATATGTATGTATGAATGTGAGTTAGGGACCTTAGATTGTAAGCTCCTCGAGGGCAGAGACTGATGTCAATGTATATTATATGTAAAGTGCTGCATAAATTGACAGGGCTATAATATGGACAGTATATCAATCATAAGTAGATCCAAACTATCATACATTCTAGCAGGCAATCAAATTAAAATATGTCTTCAATTTAAACATGTAAGTCTGTACAAGAGGAGTAATTTCTTCTCCCATTTCATGCTTAAAAAATATATCATATAGAATATTACTAAACAATATTATCTCTCCTTTTTTAACTGCACATATTAATCCAACATACAGTTTTGGTTATGTCAGCTAAAATACATAGTTACATCATTGGTAAGGATGAATGACACTGGTCCATCTAGTTCAACCTGAGTCTATGTGTGTCTTTATGTCACTACCATTTTCTGTATCCCTGTTAATTATGCTCACTAAAAATCCCATTTAAAAGTATTTTTTACATTCATCTACACTCCCTGCAGACACCACCAACTGTGGAAAAGAGTTCTACATCCTTAACCCTCTAATGCCGCGTACACACGATCGGACATTCCGACAAAAAAAACATGGATTTCTTTTCCCAAGGATGTTGGCTCAAACTTGTCTTGCATACACACGGTCGCACAAATGTTGTCGGAAATTCCGATCGCCAAGAACGCGGTCACATACAGCACGTACGATGGCACTATAAAAGGGAAGTTCAATACCAAGTGCGTCACCCTTTGGGCTCCTTCTGCTAATCTTGTGTTAGTAGAAGTTTGGTGAAAGACGATTCGCGCTTTTCAGCCTCGTGCTTTTCAGTCCGTTACTGCTCTTCAGTTTGTCAGAACTCTGTGTGAATTTCAGCAGCAAAACAACTTCATTATTCTAGCATTATAAAGAAGAGAATGCGCTGCATTAAAAGATTAAAAAATCTGCAGCGCGACAAATGTGCTATCTCCATTACGAACGCTAGTTTTACCAGACCAAGCGCTTCTGTCTCGTACTTGATTCAGAGCATAGGAAAGGAAAAACGTACCTCTCAAAAGCTTGAGAATTCACCAAATGGCTGCTCCCGCCCGGTCACTCACACAGGTGCTGGCTCTGCACTGATGCATGGGAAGAAAAAGAAACCCTGGACTGCCGCACTCTGTATAGACAGTTATTTATTCCAAAATATCAGGTAAAAAATCCAAATTCAAAATAAATCCATAAATCCAAAACAACAAATGCAGGTAGTATGCATGCAGGGAAGGATGGCTAACGCGTTTCACGTCACGAATTGACGCTTACTTATAGATTTATTTTGAATTTGGATTTTTTACCTGATATTTTGGAATAAATAACTGTCTATACAGAGTGCGGCAGTCCAGGGTTTCTTTTTATTCCCATTGATTCAGAGCATGCGTGGGATTTGTGCGTAGGAAATGTCCGATGGAGCCTACACACGGTCGGAATTTCCGAAAACAAGCTTTCATCATTACAGTAACAAACCCCTTTCACAGTTTATGATTGAGCCCCTTTTTGTCCAATGTCATTGTGTGGCTGTGTGTGTCATGGATATGCAGTAGTGTTTGTCTGTCAGCTTACCTTCCTTCCCATGTGTTCATCTTAGAGGCCAGAACCCTTTCACCTGGCTTCCTTTATAATCTCCTCCCAGCCTGACTCCACCCCAGGCCCTATCACAGAACACTATATTAACCTGTGCACTGCAAGCCTGCTTTGCTGATCAACGTGTTTGTTAGGCATTGTGTGTTTGGGTTCCTGCCTGCCGTGTGCTACGTCTGTCTCTCTGTTACGTTATTGGCTTGTCCCCGACTATCCCTGTCTGCTCGTGACCCTTGACCTTCGGCTCGTTCTTCGTTATCCTTGTCTGCTTGTGGCCCCTGACCTTCAGCTTGTTATTCGGATCTCTCTCATCTTGTGCTGCTGCTTCCCCTCTTTTCCCCTTATCCTACGGGGCGTGAGCTAGGAAACTCCAGGGGCCGCGACCTGGACCCAGCCTGCAGCATAACATCCTCACCACTAGAGGCTCTGGAGAAGACCTGCTGGGTCTTAGACTCCACGCCCTGGGGAATCTTGGCTCTAGCTTCCTATAGGATCGCGGTTGTGCTCCTCTGGTCCCGCTTTCCACAACCACCCAGTTTCCTAACCGCAGCAGTCAGCCATAGGGTTCACTACCTTGCGGTGCACTCCTGTCCCCCTGCGGTGTGCATCTGTCACCTGGCCGTAGATGACCTGACAGTGTGTCTTCTTTAGAGACCTTAGATTAAATAGTTTTCTCCCAATGCTTGAGTCACCATTTAAATATTTGTATATTGTGATGAAATTCCATCATAATTAAAGACCTCCAGCCCCCTTATTAGCTTTGTTGACCTTCTCTGGACTCTCTCTAGTTCAAGGACATCTTTCCTGAGCGCCTGTGACCAGAACTGGAAGGCATCTGCAAGATGTGGCCAAGCCAGACTTTTGTAAATGGGGTAGAATTATAGTTTTGTCTCTTTAGTAAATATTCTCTTTGATGCATGCTAATAGTGTGCTAGCCTTGCTTGCTGCATTTCATGCTATTGATGAATCAGTGATCTACTAGGACCCTCAGATCCTTTTACATCCTCAATTACTCCAAATATTCTCCCTCAGCAAGCAACTTGCATGCATATTTTTAGCTCCCAAGTGCATCACTTTACATTTTTCAATATTCAGCATTATCTGCCATATACAGCTGTAACTGCCCACCCCTCTATTTCAACTAGGGGTTCCAAAGCTGCTATATCCTGTTGTGAAGTTATTGCACTGCTTATCTTTGCATCATCAGCAAACACTGAGACTGTACTATAGACATGTGCAATTTGTTTTGTTCCAAATTAGTTTTTCGTCAAAATTTTGCATATTCGTTCATTCGGAAGCATCCAAATGAACGAAAGACTATTTGACAATTTGTTTTCGAAAACTAATATTTTAAAAGAACAAAAATCCGAAAGAACAAAAATGCGAAAGATTTTTTCCTATTTTCTTCTATAATTAATTTATTAACCATTATTATAGTTTTTTGTATTATTATTATTTATTAATAATAAATAATATTAATATTAATAATAAAAACTATAGTAAACACATATAGTATAAACAATTAAATTATAGGTATTGGAATTTCATTTCAAATTTGGCTAACTGTTAGGCCCCTTTCACACTGGGGCGTTTTTCATGCGGTTTAGCGCTAATAATAGCGCTATTATACCGCATGAAAAATTCCTGCCTGTAGCCTTCAATGTGAAAGCCCGAAGGTATTAACCCTTTTTCGGCCGCTAGCGGGGGTTAAATTCACCCCCCTAGCGACCGCATACCGCGGTAAGAACGACGGTATAGCAGCGCTGCAAATCGCGCTGCTATACTGCCACCGCTCCTGCCCGCCCCAGTGTGAAAGGGGCCTTAGTGAACTTAGCGATTGAGAATTCATCCAAAGTTACAAATTATCGGAAATAACGAATGCCGCATTTAAACGAATGGAACGTAACGAATATGAATGCATCTGAAGTTACGAATACCGCATCTATACGAATGGAACGTAACCAATCTGAATGCATCCGAAGTTACGAATTATCAAAATAATGAATGCCGATCATGACAACTGATTTGATTACCAAAAAAAAAACGAATTAAACGAAAACGAAAAAAAGAATTTTCGGCAGTGCACATGTCTACTGTACTATTTATTTCGCTCTCTATATTGTTTATGAATAAGTTAAACAGATTTGTAGATTTGTCTCAGGACATAGCCCTGGGGCACCCCACTCACAACTCAAGACCATTCCAAAAAATATACCAATAATCATTGCCCTCTGGAGGTGCTCCTGTAGCCTGTTTTTTATGAAGGTGCATACAACATCATCAATGGCAAAAGACCTTAAAGGGTAAGTTCACTTTAACGTTTAAGGTGAACTTGCACAGGACACCCTCCTCACCCCCCCCAGTCCCGCTGACCTGGAGTGTGGCGATCACCCGCAGTGACACATCGGGTCGCTGCCTCCCCTTCCAGGGCTTAGAAATCCTCTGCAGCTTAATCTCCAAAATGTACCTCATCAGGAGGTATGTTTAGGCGATTTCTAATTGGTCTGCGCCATCACATGGGCGGCCTGGACCAATCAGAACCCACGTAACCCGTCCTGTAACCGCGGGCGAAGAGGAGAGGAAGCTGCAGGGATTTCAAACCCCATGACCAGTACAGCGGCGATATGAGCTGTCAGTTCGTAGGATCACTGGACTCCAGTTTAGCAGAACTGGGGGGGATGGGGAGGGGGTCCAGTGTAAGTCCACCTTACAGATTTTCTGTAAAGGTGAACTTACACTTTAATACTGTTTATTTCACCTTTCTCACTTTTAAAAAAAAAACACAGACCCCTGGGACAATTTATATATATATATATACACATATAATATTTTCCACAAAATGAATGAGCTGTAGATGGGCTACAGTCCATTGGCATATGATTTTAAAGCAGAGAAGTCTTTAGAAGGCATACATTTTTTGTCAGCTGAACAATGCTTTTCATTGCATCCTAAACACTGTCTGTTGAACAGATAAGTGGCAGGTATCAACACAGGTCTTCTTTTAATTACATTCTTAAGGCAATTGTGAAAACACATTCCCAATGTCAAAAATGATGTGAAATATTCATCTGTCAAAAACTTACTAAGAAAAGCCTCTAGAGTACAGTCATTACTGTCAAAATTATATGGATTGAAATTCCCACAGTGGAAACATATTTATGGAAGTTAACTTAGTCCATCTATGAAAGGAAGACAATTGTGGATTTCACAGAGATAATGACTCTGTACATTTTGCAAGGGAAATATCTAAAAATCACTTTCATTAACTCCTTTATTAGATTTAAATCTGAAATTGCTTAGTCTGATTTCACTGCACACTGTGAACTTAGAAGTTACAAGTCAGATAGAGTGAACCACTGGATGGATAGAGCAAGAAAAACAGAACCTGCCACCACGACACAATTTTACCCAATGATAGGCCCAATCACCATGGTCAAGAAATAATCCATAGAACCAGAAAGCACATGTATAGCATAGGAAAAAAATTGTCCACATAGACTAGTGCTGCTAAAAAACATACTTTAAAGAGTCCTGGAGAATGCAAACACAAAAAAGTCTTCAGCGCACTCAACTGCGTATAAGTATGCAAAAACCTGGCCACACACATTGTGGATGTATGGTATGTGTTGCAAGTCACTTAAAAATCGAAGGGTGACCAGTTATTTGTTATTGGACGAAACAACCAATTGGATTAGTTGTCAGGTCCATCCAAATAAAATTAAAGAATCCAATAGATTAAAGCTGAAAACAAATGTCAATGAAAGAAGTCCTCTTTATTGGACAAAAACATGTAAAGTGCCACTTACATCCAGGAAATAGAGCAACTCTGCAGCCATCATGTGATCAGGTTCTGGTGTAAAGAAATACCCTCTTTGTGCTGCCTGTGGCCACCAGGAAAGCAAATAATGATAAGATTATTGAATCAGCTGAGAGAAGAGATGTAAATGGTGATGTGTCGTGCATCTCTGCATCCAGGAAGAGCCACAGGGCATCGCCAGTCACGGCGTACAAGAAATGACCACCACGCCAATATGTCCCGCCAACCAGATCACTGGAACTGGGGAAATGTTGCTGTGGTGATGGAGACTATTGTGCGTTCCAGCGGAGTCCCCAGTTACAGTGATTCGGTTGATGTAATGTCACTTCCAGGGACAGCATTTCTAGTCTGCCGTGACTGACGATGACTGGTGGCTCTTCCTGGATACAAAGATATGTGGTAAGAGGTACTGTACAGCGCTAAGTGTTGAAATAAAATCCTAATTTGAAGGAAATCATACATTGATAAACCTAGTAAATGTATAATAATACAATAAAGTGTATACCAAAAAAAACTATGAAAAATACCATTGAAATGTACCAAATTTGTTAAAAACTCAGTGACTGCAAAAGGTGAATAAAAAACCCAACATCTCATATAACTTAAGATGTGTCGATATAGGGGGCGTGGCCGGACGCAGGACAGGGAAGACGTGTGAGAGCTGAGCTCCACACAAGCGTGGCGAATCCATTGCCATCCTCGCCCTAGGTCACCAACTGAGGCTTAAAACCGCCATCAATAACACCTGGGCCTCCCCTGCTACAGCCCAGGCTAGCTATTAACAGAAACGGTGCCTGTTCGGGGCAGACGAGCAGACCCGCACTGCAAGGACACGTCGCCATCTTGAGGCCTGCTGACCCTCCGGGGCCCCCAGCTCTCTACCTCCGTGATCGAGAGACGAGGAGACTGCCCGGTTCCGACCGATCAGCTGCCGCTGTCGCGTTCTGCGGAACAGAACTACCCGAAGATCCCGGCCTCCAGCTCCAGCATCCAGCTGCCTGACGCCATCCTGCGGCCTGCCGACCCGGACTTCCCCTTCTCTGGAGCGCAGTAAGTAGCAGGGCAACAGCCCTATCTTGCCACAACGAGGCGCCCCCTGAAGTGACTGTCCACGGGTGCACTGGAGGGGTTCTTAGCGGGGACACCGTAGGCCTATTCTGAGCGAAGCACCCTCGATCGGCCTCCATCCCCAGGAAAGACCGCGGCTTCGGCCTACCCTCGGAAGTCAGCGGCCATCTTGCTACTCCCGGCACTCCGCTCCTATCCCACTCCATCCCCCCACAGCTACCTCTACACCAGTTTCAGTGCCCCAGAGGGATTAATACCCACCCTATTTAACTGTCAAGGCACAAAACTGACGCTCAACCCGCAAAGTAGCTGCAGGGAAGGAGGGACTTGCTCACTGGGCCTCAGCTTGCTACACCTTTAACCTAACAGCAGCAAAGGCCCAATCACCCTGGTCTGACTCAGCCCAGCCCCTAATTAGCAGCAGCAGCCCGGCATACAATCCAGGGGGGACGCACAGACCGCTGCAGCTTGGGCCTTTCCTATTGGACTGTAACCAGGTAGCTGCGATCTTTCGCAGCAATCATTCCTTCCCCAACGCAACTCTCATACACGTCACACCGACGCTCAGACCGTGCACCTACCCAAGCACGACAGATCCCCGCTCTACAACCTTCACTCAGGAATCAGGGATAATGGCTTGGCGCGTGGAGCTGATAACAGATATGTGAGTGAATCCTGAGTCGCCGTGAGACCTGGGCCTGAAAACAAACCGTACGCACAGTGAATATGTCCACACAGATTAAAAAAGGGACACATAACCACGTTCTCCGCTCTCTGACTACCCCCAAAAGGCGGCTATCATCATCAAACTTGAACAAGTACAGATATAGTGAGGGAGGGAGAAACTCAAAAATGGAGACACCCCACAGACATAATATGGAAGAGGACTTGGATGAAGACGAAGTATCCCTCCCTCCATCTGAGGATTCTGCAGCGGGTCACAACGATGATGACAGACCTCTGACCTATGCTACCATGACAGACATAGCTGCGGACATCAAAAGATCATTCACCTCCGCCATTACGGACATTAAAACTGAGCTGCTTAGGCTCTCAGAACAAATGGCTGTGACGGAACGTGCAGGGAAAAGAAGAGACAGGGCATTGATCAGATTGGATGACATTACCGCTTCCCATTCCCAACACCTGATTGTAATGAATAGGCACCTGGAAGACTTGGATAATAGAGGGAGGAGACATAACATAAGAATCAGAGGTGTTCCTGAGACAGTCCTTCCAGACCAAATTAAACCAGCACTAACTTCCATCTTCAATAGTCTCCTTGACAGACCTGAACAATCTCCCATAGAATTTGACAGGGCTCACAGAGCTCTAAGACCTACAGCACCAGAGGGAAACCCACCTAGGGATATCATATGTTGCCTACCCAATTTCGGCCTGAAGGAAGATGTCATCCAAAAAGCAAGATCCAAAGACCAAATCCTGTTCAACGAATCCACAATTCAATTGTTTCAAGATCTGTCACCAATTACTCTTAAGAACAGAAGAGCATTGCGGCCACTACTGGATGTCTTAAGAGAAAAAGGCATCAATTATAGATGGAAATTTCCATTTGCACTTCAAGCCTCTTACATGGGCAAACAACACCTGCTCAAAATCCCAGAGGATTTAAAAAAATTCTGCGAAAACCTACAAATAGCTCCGATTGATCTTCCTGAGTGGTATGCGGAATTTTTGCTGCCGCCGGAAATCAACAACTACCAAACCAGCTCTGGATCAACACCCTCCCGATCACCTTTCCAACAAGGATCCTATCGCAGAAACGCCAACAGAAGCAATTTTGATCCTCCTTCTTCCGCCAAAGGAACCAAAAGTCCAAAGCTCATGTAAAAAGACCAATATTCACTTCTACAGCATCCGCCCACAACACGGACAGGGGACATCCACACATCCCCCCCCTCCATCCCCCCCTTTGTAGGGGGGGAGGGGTTTTTTTTTTTCTCCCTCCCCAGGAAGCCCAAGACTGTAACCTCTGTTTTGAAGCCCAGTTGGCTTTGCTGTCATTTCATGAGGGCGACCAGTCAACCCTCTTCACATCGCTCAATTATCTCCCTCTCCTGACCCGATCCGCCGTGCATAAAACTTGCAACCTAAGGACACTGTACCCACAGCGTACGACGACTTAGGAATAGAACCCAAGGGGAGACTACTTTCAAAGGATTTATTAGTACTTGCACGATTTCTCCCCTCCCAACTGAGGGGTGAGACGAGTGAACAGGCCGGGAACTGACGACTTCAATATTTCTACTCGCCTCTTCTCTTTCTATACCCCGAAATTCCTGAGACTAGCTCTCCAGGGAACCACCTCGGGCTGGGTGCCCAGAATACGCAACACTCTCACGAGAACTTCTTTCTCCAATCCGACAGAACAGTGAGTATTCTAACGGGCTACACTTAAAGATATAGTGAGAATTATCTCCCTGGATATCTGAGGGTGCACCAAATTCACATCTGCAAACATAAGCTATGTCGCACAGACACTGACTGCTTTTACACGCATTGGTGGACCCACTTATATCGGCAGTTACTGGTGGAGACAGACTTTCCCACAAATTTGTTAGGGGTAATCCGCCAACATGCCACCACTCTTAGGAAACTATTGTTATTTGGAAGATGTAGGTCCTCTCTTTATGATTGCTGTTATCCGTTTTGTGTTATTTTTCAATTGTACAAGCCTCTTTCTGGGCTTCTAAGCGCTCTCTCCTGTCTATCCTGCACGGAGCAACAAGCTGTTTGTACCATGTGAGATAGTGGGACAAGACTTTTTCATGATACTAACTATCTAAAGACTCTAACTGTTACCATGCGAGGCATGAACTGTTCCACTTAACCTAGTGAGACAGCTTCATTGTTACCATGAGAAGCATGAACTGTTCCACATAATCTTGGAAGACAGCTGGGTCCCCCCCATCCCCCCCCCCTTTTTTTTTTTTTTTCCCCCCCCTGTCCTACAATGTTGTTACTATTCTGTCAGTTAACGGTTTAAGATCACAATATGACTTTACGATGCTCAACTCCCCAGGTCTCCCGGATCTGTCTCACTTTCTAGGAGATACACTCTCACACACAACACACCTTAGTGATACTTTTTTAGGAATCACCACCTCACGGCCACATCTGTTCTGTTGCGCCTCCCATTCAACCCCCAGAGTTGTCACAGACGTCTCGTTTCAAAGACGACTTATCTGCTCCTCACCTTTTAGGTGTGACTCGAGCATCCACTTAACCTCCCCTTCCTGTTCATCCCTTTTTCTTCTCCACAATCCCTATCCCCGTCCTTACCCTACCCCAACCCTATTAATAACAAGATACAGTACTACCTAGTAACTCCCTGTTTTTAGATCATGGCTTACACTCATCTAGGGAAATCTCCTACACTAATATCCCACAATGTTAATGGTCTTAACATTCCAGAGAAGAGATCTAAGCTGCTCAGAGAACTTAAAAAAGCTCGCCCATCAGTAGTTTTCCTGCAGGAAACACATTTTAAGAGCAAAAATGTCCCTACATTCACTGATAAAATATTCACAAAAATGTACCATGCCACAAACCCCCTAGCCAAGACTAAAGGAGTTTCTATATTAATTGACAAAGATTCCCCTTTTGTAGTCAAACAACACCTCACGGACCCCGATGGTCGCTATCTTTTCCTTAAAGGCGAATGGGCAGGTACCTCCATCACACTCGCTAATGTATACTTCCCAAATACCGCCCACATCTCATTCTGCCACAAGATAATCAATGAGCTTAAATGGTTTGCAGAAGGTTGTATCACTTTGGGAGGAGATTTCAATATCCCCCTCTCTCCCCTCAAGGACACTTCTACAGGACACACGGCAGCAACATATAAGATCCTCAAACGAATTAAGGCACTCTTAAGATCCTTATCTTTGGTAGACACCTGGAGATCTATACACACTACTGGGAGAGATTATACCTTTTTCTCCTCTCCGCACAAACGATACTCGCGAATCGACCTGATTCTGATCTCGCAAAGGGACTTGCACTCCCTACTTCAGGCTGAGATAGGTATAATCTCCTTATCGGACCATGCCCCTACAGCCATCTCATTGAAATTCGACCGTCCGAAACAACCCACCTTTAACTGGAGACTCAATGCTTCACTCCTGACTGACCAGATCATTAAAGATGACATTCATGTAGCAATTAATGAGTACTTTAAAACCAATAGCGACGCAGACACTAACCCACTAAATAACTGGGAGGCTCATAAGAGTGTTATAAGAGGAGAACTTATGAGATGGGGCTCCAGGAAAAAAAAAGAGAGGGAGAAAGAAATAACTAAACTGTCCTCACAGATAGCCACACTGGAGTCACAACACAAACAATCACTCTCAATCAAGGTAGAAGAAGAGCTGACACGCTGTAGGGAAGCCCTCAAATTTATACTTGATCTTAAAATCAGAAAGGCCCTCTTCTTCAAGAGAAGCATTTACTTTGAGCATGCAGATAAAAGCGGGAAATTGTTAGCCAAAGCACTTAAAGACACTACTATGAAAGGACGCATATACGCTATCAGGGACAAAGACGGTACCCCCAAACACAAGCCTACTGAAATAGCAGACCTTTTTCATAAGTTTTATTCAAAACTATATAATCTTCCAGTACAACACAGACCCCCACATATAACAACCACGAAACAAGAAACGATCCATGAATTCCTTAAGGATAGCAAAATGCCCACACTCAATCAGGAGGACACGGCAAAAATAGAAGAACCCATTACCACCGAAGAAATTCTATTGGCAATTAAAGGCCTCAAAACAGGGAAAAGTCCGGGACCAGATGGTTTCACGTCACAGTATTACAAAACGTACACACATCTCCTTGTAAAGCCCCTTAGATCCACCTTCAACTATTTAGCTACAAATGAACATAACTCGAAATCCTTCCTCATGGCAGACATTGCAGTAATACCCAAGCCAGATAAAGACCATTCTGAATGTGGAAATTACAGACCCATTTCCCTACTGAATATTGATCTGAAACTATTGGCCAAAATATTAGCTAACAGACTGAAACCCTTATTATCAAAAATTATAGGCCCAGAACAAGTAGGATTTATGCCTGGTAGAGAAGCACGAGATAATACCACCAAAGCATTAAATTTAATACACTTCTCCCGAAACTCTAAAACAAGAGGTATGCTGCTTTCCACCGACGCTGAGAAGGCTTTTGATAGAGTCTCCTGGGACTATATGATGGCTACATGCGCCCATGTTGGCTTAAATGAACACATGCTCTCATGGATCGCAGCCCTCTACCGAAACCCGTGCGCAAAGATTAAAGTCAACAATATCTTCTCTGACCCCGTTAAGATTAACAACGGTACACGTCAGGGATGCCCCCTCTCCCCCCTTCTCTTCATCATCTCACTGGAGCCCCTGATAAGGAAAATAAACCTGTCGACTGATGTATCAGGATTTAAGATAGGAAAGAGGGAGTACAAAGTCGCTGCCTATGCAGATGACTTATTATTTTTTATATCACAACCACATATCTCCATCCCTAACTTAAAAAAAATCTTTGAGACGTTTGGATTCATATCCAACTTTAAGATTAACCAATCTAAATCTGAAGCCCTGAATATTAATTTACCCCCTGACCAACTAAACTTAATAAAAGACAACTACAATTATAGATGGGATCAAAACACACTGAAGTATCTAGGGATAAACCTGACCAACAATTTAGACTCTCTATATCAACATAACTATAAGCCGTTACTTACCTCACTGATTAAAGAGCTACGAGCATGGTCCTCCAAGACCTTCTCGTGGTTCGGCAGAGCTTCAATTTTAAAAATGACAATCCTCCCGAGGTTGCTCTACCTTTTTAATGCACTTCCCATTAAAATCCCAGGGGCTTTTTTCACGAGCCTTCTTAAAGCACAGAGAGATTTCCTATGGGCAGGCAGGAAACCAAGAATCAACTTCAACTTGCTGACACGTCCCAAAAATAGAGGAGGAATAGGTCTACCGGACTTTAAAAAATATCACCAAGCATCCCACATCACTAGAATACTTGATTGGCATTGCCACGGACAGGACAAGGACTGGATCCAATTGGAACAAAGCTTAACTCCAAACAACCTACTATTCTACCCCTGGACACTACACTCCAAAAGAGGCAAAAATCAGACGCACCCCTTAGTAGCAAACACCCTTTATGTATGGCACAAAACTGTAGTCAAACACAACATTGCTTCCATACCTGGTCCTCTAACTCCGGTCACCAACAATCCTGATTTTATCCCGGGACACCTCTTGATGGTTGCGACCCCATATACGACTTCCCAATGCCTATCAAACTCAAAGGTTAAATCTTTGGAAGCCCTACGGGCAGACTGGAAGGGACCATTCCCTGGCCTCTGGTTTTACTTACAACTAAGAGACTTCTTGATTAATAGCAGATGTAGGTCATTATACTGCTTGCCAATGACTCCACTCGAAAATCTCTGCTTCAAGAGAACCTCAGTAGCACATACCACTTCCCTAGCCTACGCCTGGTTAATGGAGGCTCAGCACACAGATGACTTGAAACATAAGGCTAAATGGGAAAGTGACCTTAAAACTAAAATATCGACAAAACACTGGGAGAAGGCATGTATTATGACACACAAATGTTCCATCAGCTCCAAATATCAGGAGGTCTCTTACAAAATCCTCACTCAATGGTACATTACACCCCAGAGATCCGGGAGGTGGTCCACCACAGCCTCGGATACATGTTGGCGCTGTGAACAGGATGTTGGCACTTTCCTCCATATTTGGTGGGAGTGTCCATTAATTCTTGAGTACTGGGCTGAGATCAGGAAGTGGATCCAATTCATAACTGAAACCACTGTAAAACTCACAGCGGCTGCCTGCCTGATTAACGTTAACACCCTCACTATAGGCAAATATAAGAAATCTCTCACTAGACACCTCCTCCTTGCAGCAAAAACACTCATCACCCTTCATTGGAAGACCAAACGGATACCAAAAATCAGAGATTGGTTGGATAGAGTAGAACACATACACAAAATGGAAGAAATAGCAGCCATGAAAAGAGAAATCAGCAACAACTTTAATGAAACCTGGCAACCTTGGGTTTTATTCTCGTTCTCCCCCGAATTCCAGCTGCTTACTGCATAACTCCTCACTCCCTACATTAGGTAAATGAGACTGACTGTGAAGTCCACACTTGCTGAGACTAAGCTATAATACACTGAATATGTATTCGAGATGATCTGCTAATGTATCTGTATACCCTGTACCTTCATGCTCTATTGATCCTGCTACTACACCCCACCCCCCACCCTTCCCTTTCTTACCCTCTTTTCTTTACCCTCTCACCCACCCCATTTCCTCCCGCCACATTTTCTTAAATTTTATGTACAGCATATACCTATTTCATATTGCGCCTTTATCATTTTACGGGCTTGATAATGATTAAGTCCTAGATGTTAAAAAAAAAAAAAAAAATTCTTTTGTTGTGATATGATTGCTTCTTTTTTATTACCTGTTATCTGTACCAAGCCTCAATAAAACTTTGATTGTGAAAAAAAAAAAAAAAGATGTGTCTGGCATGTAGCAACAAAAATAACAATTATATAAAGTGATTCCCAACTGTGAAAAAGAAATTATGAGTGAAAAATAAATAGTCCCAATACAGCAGATAAATTGATATTAATGAGCTGACGGATGAGTCCTGGATGTAAGTGGTTAATCTCAAAGCAGTCCTTATAGGATTATTCCATAGTGGTGCAAGAAAGGAAAACTTGTGACAAGAGAATCTTCATCCACCAATGAGGCACCCAAGAAATAGTATTGTAGTCTCCTTACCCTATCAATATGACCGCTATCACGGCGGTCACTCCAAGCACAGGGGTTTAAGGTCTCCCTATAGACCCACTGTTGGTGGCTGGGTAACAGAGGTATACACAATATCTGGTGTCTCAGGAAGATATAAACGAAAAAAGCTCCATAGCGTGATACTGTATACAAATTTTTAATTTGCCAAAAAAGTATTGCACTTACAGAAAGATGGTTTAAAATGCGCGGTTAGTGATCATGTGGGAGTGCGGTGTCTCCTCGAGGCTTGCTGCTCTCCCACATGATCACTAACCGCGCATTTTAAACCATCTTTCTGTAAGTGCAATACTTTTTTGGCAAATTAAAAATTTAGTGACTTGCAACACATACCATACATCCACAATGTGTGTGGCCAGCTTTTTTCGTTTATATCTTCCTGAGACACCAGATATCGTGTATACCTCTGTTACCCAGCCACCAACAGTGGGTCTATAGGGAGACCTTAAACCCCTGTGCTTGGAGTGACCGCCGTGATAGTGGTCATATTGATAGGGTAAGGAGACTACAATACTATTTCTTGGGTGCCTCATTGGTGGACGAAGATTCTCTTGTTATAAGTTTTCCTTTCTTGTACCACTATGGAATAATCCTATAAGGACTGTTTTGAGATTAACCACTTACATCCAGGACTCATCCGTCAGCTCATTAATATCAATTTATCTGCTGTATTGGGACTATTTCTTTTTCACTCATAATTTATTTTTCACAGTTGGGAATCACTTTATATGATTGTTATTTTTGTTGCTACATGCCAGACGCATCTTAAGTTATATGAGATGTTGGGTTTTTATTCACCTTTTGCAGTCACTGAGTTTTTAACAAATTTGGTCCATTTCAATGGTATTTTTCACAGATTATTTGGTATACACTGTACCTTTTTACCACACATTTTTCTGAATTTTGTATCCCAATTTTTGGTACCGGCAGCTTTCCTATTCACTATCACAGTGAGGGTTTTTCCATCATTATTCACTCATTATTTAGCGCAGTGTTTCCTTTTTTGTTTTTTTAATTATGGATACAAAGATACACAGCACATCCCCATCCACATCCATCCTCCCATCTGGTTTATTCATCTTCCCATTCTGTGCTTTCCTGGTGGCCACAAGTACAGATGGTATTTCAGTATATGGTATATATACAGAACCTGGTCCCATGTGGGGCTGCGGAGGTGCTGTATTTCCTGGATGTAAGTGGCACTTTACATGTTTTTATCCAATAAAGAAGACTTACAGTATCTCATTAACATTTGTTTTCAGCTCTAATCTATTTGATTCTAGAATTCTGTTTGGTTGGATCTTACAGCTGATCTGATTAGTTGCTTCATCCAATAACAATTAACTGGTCACCCATTGATTTTTTTAGTGACCTGCAACATTTACCATATTTCCACACTGTGTGTGGCCAGGTTTCTGCATACTTCTATACAGTGTACTGAAGACATATTTTGTGTTACAAGTCAGATGGAGCCCGCCTAACTTCCTAGCTAGAGGACATGCAGCATCTTTTTTTTAATATATATATTTTTAATAACTTTCCAAATATAGACTTAAAGTGTTTGTTACCCCTGCATTTCATATTCCTGATGTGTGCCTGCTGTACCATGTACTTGTATGAAAAATTATCCTGTTATATTTCTATTGCTTCCTTTGTGTGAAATCCCTGATGTTCCTGCCACTCCCTCTGCTTTTCTATTAGAAACTGACCACACTAAGCAGGAGAACACATTGTGGCCAGTTTTCTAGGTGTGCTAGGAACTCAGCCTGCTCTCCTCCAATGATAAGATTTGTCCTGACCCCCCCCCCCCACACACACACACACACACACACACTTCACAGCCATTCACTGAGAGGCTCAGTGTAATGTTGCCTATCCTCCCCCCAGCTCTTATGCAGCTGAGAACAGAGGGAGTATAAAGAATGTAATGACTTATAAAAAGGGGGGAAAAGGAATTTATAATGTTTTTTTTTTATTTTTTTTATATTGATATACAAATATTTTGCCTTTTGGTTCACTTTTAAACTGAATGGGCTGTTTTACAAGGTGATCGTTTAGCTATCCTCTCCATTTTTCTACAAATTTTCCCATTTTATCTTCTCCACAGTCAGTTCTTCCATGTTGTACACATATTGTACTCTTTAAATCCAGTATTTTACTGTTGAGCTCTCTTGTACCTGCCAACATTTCGGGATGAGACATTTTGCTGCGTTTAGTAGATAGGAATCAACATATTCTTATATTGCTTTATTGTAAATCTGGTACAATTAAATAGGAATTAGGAAAAGGAATATTAACCACCTTTAATTCCAATATCAATTGTGCCACCTTCTGCCAAAACTCTTGTATTTTTGGACACTCCCACATGTGCCATAATAACTCTTATCTTACTGCTTTAAATAATTTTATTTTTTTCGGAAGATCGGTAACCCGTGGTCTGGGCTTTCGGACATCCCAGAGCAGGAGGTCGCAGGCCACATCAGAGGGCCCTGCGGGCAACATGTGGCCCACGGGCCAGTGGCTGGGCACCCCTGTATTACTGCCATATCACCTTTAATGGATTGTTTCAGTTTTGTGAACATATCAGCCATTTCCAGCTTTGTAGGCATGAGGGAACTGGACCTTTGCTCATCAGTTTCCCTCCGTTCAGATTCATTATCCATCACAGGCTCATCTCTTGATTAGTTCAAAGTTTTTAACCACAAAAGGTGCCTAGGCTGTCCATTATTTCCTACATCTTGTTTTCCACCCTCTCCTTGGAGCATGCAGGATCATCCTTTCTTCCACAGCCCTACTGTTCAGCCTTTATTTATTTGGCTTTTAGTTCTTTCAACCACAGAAACTCAGCACCACATGTGGAAATTACCACAGCCTCTGGGTATGTTGCGTACAACACACTGCTGGCCCATCCTACCAGCCACAATTTTCTTGCATTACATAGAAACACGCAGAGACCTAGTGATGAGGTCACTGGGTCTAACATTAGATATGTAATGAAAACAGATTTTATTAAATTTAGTGAAGGCAAAATATAAGCAGATTTAGCACTTGCTACACATAGGACATCAGCGGCACGCAGCGCGGCGATCGGAGGTGTGGTGTGTCAGTCTGACACAACACATCTCCGTTCCTGGCAAAGAGCCTTTGTCGTAGGCTTTTTACCATGTGATCAGCTCAGGGCCGGCCCAAGACATTGTGCTGCCTGGGACCAAGAATGAAATGCTGCCCCCCCCAAAAAAAAAAATCACGCCCACCAAAAGGTCCCCACATTCATTATTTTATATCATGATAACTAAAGGGGACCCGTCATGGCTCTATACATGTATAAAGAGGACCTGTCATGGCTCTATACATGTATAAATGAGTATAAAGAGGACCTGTCGTGGCTCTATACATGTATAAAGAGGACCTGTCATGGCTCTATACATGTATAAATGAGTATAAAGAGGACCTGTCGTGGCTCTATACATGTATAAAGAGGACCTGTCATGGCTCTATACATGTATAAATGAGTAAAAAGAGGACCTGTCATGGCTCTATACAAGGATAATAAAGAGGACCTGTCATGGCTCTATACATGTATAAAGGAGTATAAAGAGGACCTGTCATGGCTCTATACATGTATAAAGGAGTATAAAGAGGACCTGTCATGGCTCTATACAAGGATAATAAAGAGGACCTGTCATGGCTCTATACATGTATAAAGGAGTATAAAGAGGACCTGTCATGGCTCTATACATGTATAAAGGAGTATAAAGAGGACCTGTCATGGCTCTATACGTGCATATAGGCGTATAAAAGGACCTGTCAGGGCTCTATACATGTATATAGGAGTATAAAGGGACCTGTGCATGGCGGGCGGCCGCAATGTCTTTTGCGCAAACTAATCAATGTACGCTAATTGTGTTTTTTTGGTACCAAGAATATGTAGAAGAATACATATTGGCCTTAACTGATGAAGAAATTATTATTTTTTTATACATTTTTGGGATATTTATTATAGCAAAAAGTAAAAAATATTGTTTGTTTTTTTAATTGTTGCTCTTTTGTTGTTTATAGTGCAAAAAAAAAAAACCGCAGAGGTGATCAAATATCACCAAAAGAAAGCTCTATTTGTGGGGAAAAAAAGGACATCAATTTTATTTGGGCACAATGTCGCATTACCGCGCAATTGTCAGTTAAAGCGACACAGTGCCGTATCGCAAAAAATGGCCTGGTCATTAAAGGGTTTGTAAAGGTTCGTATTTTTTCACCTTAATGCATCCTATGCATTAAGGTGAAAAAACACCTGGCAATGACTGCCCCCCAGCCCCCCTGTTTTACTTACCTGAGCCCGTTCACTTGCTGTGCGCGTCCCCCGGCGTCCTCTTCTCCATGGAGTTTGGCCGTTAATTGGCTAGATTAATTTCAGTGTAGCCATTGGCTCGCGCTGCTGTCAATCACATCCAATGACCCGGGCCCTGCTGGGGGGGCGGGAACGAGTCATACACGCTGTGTCTATGGATGCAGCGTGTATAACAGGGAGCACGCCCGCAAGCTAACCCCCTTGGGAGAGTGCTTCCCAGAAGGGGGTTAGCTGATGCTGGGAGGAGCCAAGACAGCCGCCGAGGGACCCGAGAACCAGAGAATCGGGGCCACTCTTTTCCAAACGAACTGCACAGTGGAGGTAAGTATAACATGTTTGTTATTTAAAAAAACAAAAAAAACAAAGCCATACAACCGCTTTAAGTGGGCAAATCCTTCCGGTCCTTAAGTGGTTAATCAGGGCTGGGCAAGGCAAGTCCCTCTCAGAGGCTCTCATGTCTCATACAACTTGTGATGTGTGTTTGTACTTACAGTTTTGCTTCGGACTCCACCACCAGATGCGGGTTGTCACCTGCCACACGTTGCGGGTTGTCACCTGCCACACGTTGCGGATTGTCGGCTGCCACATGTTGCACATGGTCACTTATGCCACCTGCCACACGTTGCGGGTTGTCACTTGCCACACGTTGCGGATTGTCACTTGCCACGTCACCTGCCACACGTTGCGGATTGTCATCTGCCACACGTTGCGGGTTGTCACTTGCCACGTCACATGCCACAACGTCACCTGCCACACGTTGCACATTGTCACTTGCCACAACGTCACCTGCCACACGTTACGGATTGTCACTTGTCACGGCGTCACCTGCCACACGTTGCGTATTGTCACTTGCCACAACGTCACCTGCCACACGTTGTGGATAGTCCCGTGCCACACGTTGCGGATTGTCACTTGCCACGGCGTCACCTGCCACACGTTGCGTATTGTCACTTGCCACACGTTGTGGATTGTCACAACGTCACCTGTCACATGTTGCGCATTGTCACTTGCCACAACGTCACCTGTCACACGTTGCGGATTGTCACTTGCCACAACGTCACCTGCCACACGTTGCGGATAGTCCCGTGCCACACGTTGCGGATTGTCACTTGCCACGGCGTCACCTGCCACACGTTGCGGATTGTCACTTGCCACAACGTCACCTGCCACACGTTGCGGATAGTCCCGTGCCACACGTTGCGGATTGTCACTTGCCACGGCGTCACCTGCCACACATTGCGTATTGTCACTTGCCACAACGTCACCTGTCACACGTTGCGGATAGTCCCGTGCCACACGTTGCGGATTGTCACTTGCCACGGCGTCACCTGCCACACGTTGCGGATTGTCACTTGCCACGTCACCTGCCACACGTTGCGGATAGTCCCGTGCCACACATTGCGGATTGTCACTTGCCAAGCGTCACCTGCCACACGTTGCGTATTGTCACTTGCCACACGTTGCGGATTGTCACGACGTCACCTGTCACACGTTGCGGGTTGTCACTTGCTGTGTCCCAGAGTGAAGGCAGGCAGCAGAGAGATGATATAATCTCTCTGCTGCCCATGGCTGCACAGTGAGGGTGAAACTGTGGTGATGCAGGGCGGCGGGGAGAGATGACATCATCTCTCTGCTCCGCTGCCCGCTCACTCGCTGACTGCTCCCAACCCAACCCCCCCATGCTGCGCGTGCTCTGCCCGCCCCTGTCACCAACAGCAGCAGCGCCGAGCTCCTCACAGAGAGCAGTGCCTGCTCACTCGCTGACTGCCCCCTCCCCCCGCCTGTGAGTGTCCTCACAGGCAGCGGCGCCGGTACACCGGGCTCCTCACAGGGAGCAGCGCCTGCCCGTGCCTGCTCACTCGCTGACTGCACCCCCCCGCCTGTGAGTGTCCTCAGCGGCGCCGGGCTCCTCACAGGCAGCAGAGCGGGCTGGCTGGCGGGCGTCAGTTTGCCGCCCCCCTAACAGTGCTGCCTGGTACCATGGTACCACCCGGTCCCATCATAGGGCCGGCCCTGGATCAGCTGTGTCCAATCACAGCTGATCACAGTGTAAACAGGAAGAGCCCTATATCCACTTTTCCTCCACTCTCACTGACAGGCACGCATAGAGGAGAGCCGATCGGCTGCTCTCCTGACAGGGGGGTCTGCACTGATTGATTATAAGTGCAGCCCCCCCAAGGATGGCCACTCAGGACCACCAGGGATGCCCACCCAGGACCACCAGGGATGCGCAATAGGGAAGGCACTGTGCCCAACAGTGATGCCTGCCAGTGCCCCCTGATTTGTGCCCCATGATTAGGAGAAAACATACTTATTTACAAAGTTTTGTAACAGAAACAAAAGAAAAACGTTTTTTTCAAAATTTTCGTCTTTTGTTTTTATTTGTAGCGCAAAAAATAAAAACCCCAGTAGTGATCCAATACCACCAAAAGAAAGCTCCATTTGTGGGGAAAAATGTTTGTTGGGGTGAAGTGTCGCATGACCACGCAATTGTCATTCAAAATGTGGCAGCACTGAAATCTGAAAATTGGTCTGAGCAGGAAGGTGTATAAGTGTATAACCACTTCAATACAATCCTGTATTGAAGTGGTTAAACTGGTAATCTGTAAAGGCTTTTAAAGCATTGCCTATGGAGATTTTTTAGGTACCGAAACCAATTGTAGAGCTCATAATACTATATACTAAACTCATGACATGTGTTGTAGGGAGGTTTGCTTTCTGAAGTTTGTGCTGTAAAACTTTATTTTATCCCACATCATATTCATACATCCAAGACCTGTGACAACCTTTTTAATTCTGATACTTTTATGCAACAAGTTTACTGAATGTGAGAAACCAGGGGCGAACATTGCATGCTTTGGTGGATTCTTCTAAATTTCTGCATTATGGAGCCGGAAAAGAAGGGAAATTTGGATCACCAATTATTGACAAAAGACAATGAGATAATCTGGGCCCTACAGCAATGTCTTGGTAAGGAATGAGATTCAGGGTTTTTTCACCTTAAACATCCACGGTCAGGAAGTGTTAACCGACTATCCGAACACGAGATCCTTTTCTCTCCTGTTAAGGGGATAACACCTGTAATTATAAGGAAAACAACAAGGTTGTCGTGTCTTGTCATTTCTGGAGTGTGTTTGAATAAAGGAAGAAAAATCGGAATTACACTATTGTGAGTTTCCCCTTCTTTCCGTGTGCTTGCGTGATATCAAGTACAATAGTGACACTCTCTAAGACGTGGATGTTGAGTGATTGATGTATATATCAAGGCTTGCTTAATTCATCTGTCTGGTGAGTGAGAACCCTGAAGGGGCGTATGATGCACAGTGTTTTGAAGTGAGGCGTTCATCTTCACCAAAGTGTTAGGATCACCACCTTCACCCATTTTGGACTTTTGGGCTCA
This sequence comes from Rana muscosa, assembly GCA_029206835.1. NCBI lineage: Eukaryota > Metazoa > Chordata > Amphibia > Anura > Ranidae > Rana > Rana muscosa. Next base: position 168,466,637 of record CM055123.1, read on the forward strand.
CCCTCTGTGATCTACTCTCTTTTTTTTCCTCTTATGTGTGAAGTTTCCATAAGAAAGTCTGTCACATATGGTGACGATAGCGCTGATGTAAATTTTAGTACTTATTATAAGTACCTGTGGACATTTACTGTTTTTAAAAATTAAAATTGTCTCTGTCCAAGGTGACAGGTGAATATTTTTCTTTTTTTAACATAAAGTTTGTTTATTTTGAAGAAAACAAAACATAACGAACATAGAAACAAAGAAGAGCGGTACATTCTCTACAATCAACAGTTATAGCATGAGAGGTGAAACAACAGTGTATCGGCCAACATCGATTAAGGAAATTCAAACTGATCGACAAAGTACAGTGCACCAGGGTGTCGTATCAGGGGGACAGGTGAATATTTAGAAGGTGTCTAAGCTGTTTTATATTTTTGCTTGTATTAAACTCTTCGAAATCTAGGCAAAGACTTTAGAGATCTGTGATACTGTATACTTCATTGTACATAAAAGCTTCCCATCTAGACCTTTTCACTACATTTTAGTCTCAAGGGATAGGGATAGCTCACTGATAACAACATCTGCAATGAAACTGTTAAGAAAGGACATGAAGTGATTGAAAAGCAAGTTTTCAGTTGAGATGTGTATACCTTTTATTGTCTAAAATAGAAAAATTTTGCTATAGTGCTAATTTGCATATTTTGCCAATCCATATGAATACAAAACAGAACATCCATGGAAAGGTTTCAGCATTCCCATGTAGCCCAAAATCCAAATTTTCTTTCATTCCCAAAGACATAAATGCTTCACCAACTTAGGATACTAAAGTATGGCTGCACTTATGCAGCAAACCCACAGAGTTGGGGCAATAAATCAATTAATTATTCAAATGATAGCAATGGCATTACCACATTAAAATGTAGGTGAGGAATGCATACGGTCAGTTTGCCAAATCTGTTTATCAATCCTATATTACAGTAATAATGAGTTACATTACACACCAGAATGAAAAATACTACTCACAATATTTACTGGAAAAGATGAGGGATTTATTGTGCAATTCTAGCAGTTTTTCTACTAGCAGCATCACTGAGCAAAACAATCTTGTAATGACCAGGCAAATTCTCTTAAAAAAAGATAAAGTGTGTTAAGATAAATATTGACTGGCCATAGTACTGGATAAGGGCACAAATCATATTCATTAGCAGTGCATATCTTTCTCCAGCAACGTGCAAGATTATTTTTATAGACAACCTTTATAAATAGTTTGAGCGTAGACTTTGTTTACTGTTGTAATTTATTTGCATTGTTCTCCCTCTACAGTAATTGAACACAAAAGCTCCACACTAGAGGACACATATTTTTGCATCATTTAATGCAAGGTAGCCCTCAATCTTCCTCTATGTGCCCTGCATAAATACAAAGAGTTGATGAGTAGCTTTATATTTATTCACTGATGCTGATCAAACAATACTTTTAATCTTGCACAACGACCAGTCTATCACATCACAATTTACCTATATATATTTTCAGATTTCAAAAACAATTTATACTACTTTAAGCCACGGGAGTTTTTTTCAATAAACTGCACAAAGCAAAGTTCTGAATTAGTAATCCATAGGAACACATCACAATTTTCATTTGCTAGAGTCAAAAAAGGCAAAAGTATTCTGTTATGTAAACCTAGGAGCAGTAATATAAATCTAAATGTAACTAATTACTGAATACTGTTCTTTTAGCTGTAGCTCTTGTAGCATTTGGTCATGTAAGATTCTGCTGGTTCCAAAAAACAAATGGCATATAAATATAAATTGTAGAGAAGAGGTAGCATTTAAAGTGTATCTAAAGCCATTTTTTCTATTTTTATGGAGTTGGCTAGGATTAGGTAAGGTTGAGGTTGTCATTGATGTATGTGTCAACCGCATGGAGGATTTACCCTCTCTCTTGGTCTTTCTGACCATCCTTATCCACTTTCCATCCACGCTATAGCTAAAAGACCGCTACAGCGCAGGCTTCCAGTGTCAGGGGTGCATCAATAGATGATCGTGTTGCTCGTTCGCCCCCCTGTGGTGTGTGGGCGGCTCGATCTGTGATCGTCAAGTTCTTCAGACTTGGCTGATCACAGAGCAGGGTAAAAGGTCGATCACAGCAGCCCATTACCACATGACCAGCTGTCAGCCAATGACAGCTGATAACGGAAGTAAACAGAAGCCAGTTATCTGCTTTTTTTCTCCTCATGCTGATGGCATGAGGAGAAAAAAAAGCAGTGTTGCATGACAGCGCAATTGTCATTCAACGTGCGACAGTGCTGAAAGCTGAAAATTTGCCTGGGCAGAAAGGGGGTATAAGAGCCCAGTAAGCAAGTGGTTAAAGGAAGGGAAAACACCAGATTTTTAGTTTTCCTTGAAACAGAAATAGAAATAAGAAAGAAATATTCCAGTGTGGAGACTTGTTTCAGTGACAACTGCCTAAAGGGAAGATTCCCCTTACTGACAGAGATTTTAGCAAATCCATGCTCTATCCAAAGTCAAAAATATATTTTGGCTGATATTTCTTATCTATAAACGGATGTTTTTGTTCATAAACATTCTATAATATATTTGATATAAGTATACTATATGTATATATAGTTTGCAAAAACATTGATAAATGAATTTGTAGTGTACCAAGACAGGAGAAAAATCATTCATTACATTCATTATGAGCAACCAAAGTGACAAAGTACTTATTCCTGTCTATGTGTTAAAAAGGTGCAATCATGGTCAACATTATATTGATGAAAGGAGAGAAGATCAAAGAGTAAATCATGCAATACGCATTTAATACAAGGACAGCAAAAAGAGGGAGCCTAATGAACTTTACAACAGATACTCAATGAAAGACATATTTCAAATACTGACAGAAAAATAGAGATTGATATGACAATTAATTACTTTGAGGTTTACATGTTCTTAGCTCAATTAATGCATGTATATTTATATAATGTGCTCCCAAATAATCGAAGGGGTATTTTATTTGAGAAAATTAACCAAGCACATACAACTAATGTATTAACAATGAAAAAGGGAACTGTGTAATAACCAAACTTTCTGTATTTTTAGTTATTGAAAGTGGTTTCTGATTATATACCTGATTATATACCTACCATTATTTTGCTATGGTAAAAGCTCTAGTCAGTATTGAAAATAAATGCTAATGCTGCGTACACACGACCATTTTTCATGACGAGAAAAATGGCATTTTTTAAATTGGTCATTAAAAACGATCGTGTGTAGGCTCCAGAGCATTTTTCTCAACGAGAAAAATGGGCATTAAAAATTTAGAACATGCTCTATTTTTTCTCGTCGTTTTTCACGTTGTCGTTCTTCTCGTCGTGAAAAACGGGCGTGTGTGGGCTTTGATGACGGGAAAAAAATGCGCATGCTCAGAAGCAAGTTATGAGACGGGAGCGCACGTTCTGGTAAAACTAGCGTTCGTAATGGAGATAGCGCATTCGTCATGCTGTAACGGAGCATGGATAAAAAAGTATGAATCGTCTCTCACCAAACTTTTACTAACATGCAGTAACACGAAATCAGCAAAAGCAGCCCAAAGGGTGGCGCCATCCGAATGGAACTTCCCCTTTATAGTGCCGTCGTACGTGTTGTCGTACGTGTTGTACGTCACTGCGCTTTTTTCAGAATAGTGTGTGTGCAAGGCAGGCTTGAGAAGAATCACGTTGAGAAAAACTTTGTTTTTTTCCATGACATTAAAACCGGTCGTGTGTACGCGGCATAAGAATGCAGGATGCACAGTCTACCCACTCAATACTTTAAGTGCACCTGTGCCCAGTCTATGGAGGTTTTCCTCTGGAAATGCTACTTAGATGATGTGATCTTCATCTGGTAAAGTTCACAGGAAAAACTCTAGAAGTTTGTAACAAGAATTAACAATCTTTTTCATATTGTATGGAGGGAAGAATGAGGCTAGTGTGGACTATGTGGGCACAATATGAGGACTGATAAACAGTCGAGGATAGAAGTTTAAAAGATTTTTATTACATAATTATATATCATAAAAACAAAAGTAATTTCGTGACATTCCATGTATCGTACCATTAAAATTAATGGAGAAAAATAGGATTTTTATAACAGCTTACCTGTAAAATCCTTTTCTTGGAGTACATCACGGGACACAGAGCGACATAGTCATTACTAATGGGTTATATAGATACTGTCAGGTGCTGGCACTGGCAACTTCCAAAACCGGAAGTACCCTCCCCTATATAAGCCCCTCCCATCCGGGAGCACCTCAGTTTTGTAGCAAAGCAATAAGTGTCCCCAAAGAGGGGCGGGAGCTCTGTGTCCCGTGATGTACTCCAAGAAAAGGATTTTACAGGTAAGCTGTTATAAAAATCCTATTTTCTTTCTCGTACATCACGGGACACAGAGCGACATAGTCATTACTAATGGGATGTCCTAAAGCAATGCCAAATGAGGGGGGGGATACACCATATATAAGCTGAGCGCTATCAGACATGAGGATCTTTTGCGGCCTGCAACACACTGCGCCCAAAGGCGACATCCTCCTGACTTCTAACGTCCACCTGGTAGAACCTAGTAAACGTGTGTACTGAAGACCATGTTGCGGCCTTACAGATTTGAGCCAGGGAGGCCTGGTGATGCACTGCCCATGAAGTTCCAACTGCTCTCGTGGAGTGCGCTCTAACTTTGAACGGAGGCGGTCTCCTTCTCAAGCCATAAGCTTGCATAATGACCTGTCGAATCCACTTGGCTAAAGTAGATTTTGACGCTGCCTGACCCTTTCTGGGGCCTTCCGGCAGTATAAACAAAGTATCCGTTCTGCGAATCTGAGCAGTGGCTTTTAGATAAGCTTTAACTGCTCTTACTACATCCAAAGAATGAAATAACTTTTCCTCTACCGAAGTAGGTTTGGGGAAAAAAGAAGGAAGAACCACATCTTGGTTCAAATGAAACCTCGATACCACCTTAGGAAGAAAGGCTGGATGAGGACGTAACACTACTCTGTCCTTATGGATAACCAGATATGGCTCCTTACAGGACATAGCTGCTAATTCCGACACTCTTTTAGCCGAACAAATGGCTACTAGAAAAATCAATTTCCTGGTGAGAAGCACCAAGGAAATATGCTGTAATGGTTCAAATGGTTGTTTCTGTAGAACTGACAGAACCAAGTTTAGATCCCATGGACATATGGGAATATTAACCGGAGGACTAATACGCATCACTCCTTGTATAAAGGCTTTGACTAGTGAATGCGAAGCCAAGGGCCTTTGAAAAAATATTGACAAGGCCGAAATCTGACCCTTGATAGTACTCAAGGCAAGCTTCCTATCTACAGCCCATTGTAGGAAGTCCAGAATCCTACCTATTACGTATTTACGTGGATGCCATTTTCTGGCCTCACACCAGGCGATGTACGCCTTCCAGATTCTATAGTAGATCTGCCTGGATACCGGTTTCCTGGCATTGATCATGGTAGACACCACAGCATTAGAGAGCCCTCTCTTTTTTAGAATGTGGGCTTCAATAGCCAGGCCGTCAAACCTAGGGCTGGTAAGGAAGGGTGGTATATCGGTCCCTGCGAAAGCAGGTCCAGACGATGTGGGAGGGTCCAAGGACTCCCCACAGACATTTTTACAATCTCCGCGTACCATGCTCTTCGGGGCCACGCTGGAGCCACCAGAATCACTGGTTTCTTTTCTACCCTGATTCTGCGGAGTAATCGAGGTAACAATTGTGGCGGTGGGAATGCATATATCAGCTTGAACTGATCCCAAGGGAACACTAGGGCATCCGAGCCGCAAGCTAGGGGATCCCTTGTCCAAGAGACAAACCTGTCCACTTTTGTGTTGAATCTGGATGCTAGCAGATCTACATCCGGTGTTCCCCACCGCTGACATATTGTCCGGAAAACCTCGGGATGAAGGGACCATTCCCCTGGGCATAATTGTTGGCGACTTAGAAAGTCCGCCTTCCAATTCTCCACTCCTGGAATGAATACCGCAGATATGGCTGGGACATATTTTTCTGCCCATCTCAGGATGTAATTTACTTCCCTTTGGGCTGCACGACTCCTGGTGCCCCCCTGATGATTGATATATGCCACTGCTGTGGCATTGTCTGATTGAATTCTGACAGGGGACCCTTGGAGTTTGGATGTCCATGCTACTAGGGCATACCGGGCTGCTCGTATCTCTAAGAGATTGATGGGCAGGGCCTTTTCTGCATCCGACCATCTGCCCTGGAGAGACTATTGCTCCAGTACTGCTCCCCAGCCTATAAGGCTGGCATCTGTAGTGACCACCTTCCAAGAAATCGGACTGAAGGATTTCCTTTTTTCCAGATTCTGGGGAACCAACCACCAACGGAGGCTCTTGCGAACGGAAGGGGACAAGGACATTGTAAGTCTAGGGCCTGAACTTTTTTGTTCCAGGCTGACAGTATGGCCCCTTGCAAATTCCTTGAATGGAATTGACCGTAGGGTACTGCTTCGAATGATGCCACCATTTTTCCCAGCAGCCTCATATACAGGCGTATGGACGGCTGGCTTTTTTGTACCCACTAAGTGGATCAAATCTTTCAAAGACAACACCTTTCCTCGAGGCAAGAATATTTTTCTCTGGCCTGAATCCAACCTTAGCCCCAAGTATTCCAGACTTTTGACTGGTTTTTAGGGCTGACTTGTCTCGGTTGATAATCCAACCGTGAGATTCCAGATACTTGATTGTCTTGTGAACGACCACGTCTAGTTTTTTCACTGAGTGGTCTATCAGCAATAAGTCATCCAGATATGCCATTATCATTACACCTTGTGTTCTTAGATTGGCCAATAAAGGGCCAGAATTTTTGTAAACACTTGTGGTGCTGTTGCCAAACCGAAGGGTAAGGCTCTGAACTGAAAATGGCGCCCTTCAACTGCAAAGCGTAGAAATTTTTGGTGGACTGGAAAGATGGGAATGTGCAAATAAGCATCTTTGATGTCGATCGCGGCTAACCAATCCTCCCCTTGTAGGGCAGTGGCCACCGATCGGATCGACTCCATCGGAAAGTCCTGATATACAGGAATTTGTACAGCCCTTTTAGAATTAATATGGGCCTCCCGTCCGCGTTTGCTTCGGGACTGTAAAGAGGTTTGAGTAAAACCCGAACCCTCATTCTTCCAGGGGAACCTCCAAAATTACTCCTTGGAGCAATAGTTGTTCTAGTGCCAACAGGAGGGACTCTCTCTTCCGGGGATCCCTTGGCACGTTTGACCTCAAAAATGGGAAGGAGGAGAGTCTTTTAACTCCAAACTGTATCCCAAACCTACTGCGGAGAGCACCTATCTGTCTTGATCGTGTCCCGCCAGGTCTCTTGCGAACAACTGGAGTCCTCCCCCCACCCGACTGAGTGGGGGCTTCAATGAATTTAACTTTGGGGGAGGTTTTGTACCTCCCCTGACCCAGGGTTTCTCATTACCCTGCTACTGTCCCTGTTTTTTACCCCCGGGATTTGACCGAGGAGGCCGTCGGAACTGTTACACAGCCGATGGCCCAGGGACTGGAGAAGCAGGCCTCTCAAAGAGGGACCTCTAACTCTGTTTTTAAACGGCAAGAGCGTATTTTTACCGCTGGAAATTTTCTGGATATATTTGTCCAGGTTTTCCCTGAATAAGCGTTCACCATGAAACGGGACGCTAACCAGCCATTTTTTACAGGGAGCTTCAGCAGACCAGTTTTTGAGCCATAGGAGCCTACGCATATGTACTATAGACAGCGTAAGGCGGGAGGCCTGATGGACTGAATCCTCTATGGCGTCAACCGCAAAGCCTAAGGCTCTAGGTAGATCAGCTAGGGCAAAGCCTGCTGATCTGTCAAGTCCCTCAAGACCTGTTTCAACTGATCCTTCACTGCTTAGCAGACCCCAATAGCTGCTACTGCTGGTTGTATCACCAAGCAGATTTTCATAAGGACTCCAATCTTTTATCTATTGGGTTCTTGAACATTTGGACATTATCCACTGGACATGTCAGTGATTTATACATACAAGAGATGGCTGCGTCCACTGTAGGGACCTTCCATTTTTTTTTTTTTTTTTTGATGAACTTATCCTCCATGGGATAGACCACCGGAAATCTCTTGGGGGAATAAATATTTTCTCAGGACGTTCCCAATCCTGGTAAATGAGCCCTTTCAGTACAGGGTGAAGTGGAAAAGAACAAACAGTCTGGGGGCTTCCAGCGACCCCAACGAGGATACAGTAGTGGTTGATGGTTCCGCAAGGTGCATTTTTAAATGCTGATTGGACCATGTTAGTCAGAGACTGAACCCATAATCTTTCAGCTTGAGATGCTGAGAAAAGGTTCCCCCACTGTTGATTCCTCTATAACAGAATCAACCTCATCCTGATCCCCTTCAGGCAGGTCGATCCCTGTATGGGACTGTTGCTCTGCTAACAGGCACTCTGAAGGAGGAGACGGAGATCGGGCGTGCTTTCCCTGACAGGGAGGCAGCCTCTCTAATCCTCCCAGAGCTGAGGAAAAAACCTCCTCTGTTACATACACAGGAGCAGGTGAACTGAGGACAGCCACAGTACCAAGTACCCCTGCGGGGTCTCTACGGTCACTTACCTCTGAACTTCAGGGGAGACTGGTGCAGCAGAAGTATGCCCAAGATCCTCCGAGCCCGATGAGACCCCCTTCGCTTCCTGGAAGATTCAGTTCCGGAGCTTCTGGACGGCATATTCCTAAGCCTAAAGCTGAGGTATTCCAGCCGTAATACACCACTTTTACTGAGAATAGTCTAGCACAATTGCTGCTATATCACAGTTGGTGTCTACTAATGTGCCTTTCTAGGGGATGCCTGTATCAACCGCTTGCTGTATGCCTTTAAATGTTGCCAGCTCTGTCTCTGTACTTCATAGCCAGCTCACTACAATATTGTGTTTTTTTTAAACTGCTGGGACGCCCGCACATGCGCAGAAGCGCTGCGGCGCGCACAGAGCGTCATCCCCCAGGCTCCGCCCCCTTTCCCGGCTCACCTCTATATATAGAGGCGCGTGCACGCGCACGCGCGCGGCCACGTGCGCCTTCGGCGCTAATTTCAAAATATGGTAACAAGGGACAGGAGCCAGGGCCCCTCTTTGCCACAGGCCGGGGGATGGACGAGCACTGCAACATGGCAGAGGAAGCAGTTTCCTATAAGAGAACTCACCATCTGCCTGGACTTTGCTCTGCTGAGAAGAAGCTAGTCCACATGACAAGAAAACATTCCACAGCGGCCTCTAGTGGACAAACACAGGTACCGCAGTCTAATATATTAAATATATATAAAAAAAATTTTTTTTTTTTTTTTTTTCTTGACCACCATTAAAAATTATTACATTTTTTTAGTAGTTACAGGCATGCACAGAATTTTGCGGGAATACCATTAGGTAACAGACAGAAAGACAAATTAGGCTTGGGGGTCCCCCAATAGAACCAAGTTCCTGGGGGCCCCCACTTACCTGTTCCCCGCCGCAGGACTTTGTTTGGTCCACAAAAGCCCAAACTTCACCTATCACGGCAGGCATTGTAATCAAACCTTCAGGGACCGGGTTCCCAAGGATTCCACTCCCCTGGACCTGTATAGCACCCTGCACAGAAAACATCTTGGTCGTGGGTATGACCAGAGCTCTGGATCCCAGGGTCCAGCTCTCCTAAGAGAAGCATTACAGGCAAAACCTTGCTCTTCTCTGCAAGGCCCGGGTACCGACCGTTTAGCTATGAAGCTTTTTTGGTCGGATCCGGAATAGCTTACTGAGGCCCAAAAGAACCTGTACGCAAGCTCAGTGAAAAACACATGTTTCTTCTTGGCCAACACCTTAGACACTGGCAAAAAAAACTGAGGTGCTCCCGGATGGGAGGGGCTTATATAGGGGAGGGTACTTCCGGTTTTGGAAGTTGCCAGTGCCAGCACCTGACGGTATCTATATAACCCATTAGTAATGACTATGTCGCTCTGTGTCCCGTGATGTACGAGAAAGAAAATACAACTGTACATACATAATATCTGGTGCTCTACATGTTTCACGTTATGATTCACAAGAGAATCCGCTTCGTCAGGAGCTATATCTAAATATGTATGGGTTTTCAATAAAGTATATTTGGTAAGGAATAAATTCTAAATGCAGATATCACCAACCTCCTGGGAGGACACATCCAGGGGCATCTCACAAATAATGCCCCTGGATGTGTCCTCCCAGGAGGTTGGTGATATCTGCATTTAGAATTTATTACTTACCAAATATACTTTATTTAGCCGCCCTACATGGCTTGGTTTATAGAGATTTCATGTCAACATAGTTTTTTCAATAATTGCAGATTACCCATACCTCCTGATTTCTGTATCTCTGGTGGGTTCACCAACCCCATATGACACACCCGGAAAAACCTGATTCGCTTTCTGGTCCCATCTGGTTCAGCACCCATGGTAAGATTGCTTTAGACAGAGCCTGGCGTTTATGGTTTGGGAGTAGCCTGGTTGTTTTTCTATTCTGAAATATGTATTTTTTATATCCACAATATTTACCATATTTTTCTTTTAATTCATAGTGACGTGAAAACACATTTTTCTCATATGTCTACATAGTCCACACTAGCCTCATTCTTCCCTCCATACAACGTTTAATGGGATGAAGGCACCAATTTGTATATATTCTCTATCCCCAGCACTTTCAACACAATCTTTTTCATATAACACACACACAGCACACACACAATGAAACCTGAAAGTAACTATTTTTATAGAAACAGACTGTACTCATAAAAAACAAAATAGAGGACACGACTAGTTTTGTCTTGTCAAACAGTTGCCATTTAAAAAGATTGTTATACAATGTAAAAGTCTACCCAGATCCACTTCTAAAACAGAAAGTCGCAAAGGTACAAAATCTTAAAGTGGTTGTAAACCCTTACAGACCACTTTAACCTACAGGTAAGCCTAGATTAAGGCTTACCTGTAGGTGCAACAAATATCTCCTAAACCTACACGGTTTAGGAGATATTTGCAAAAGAAAGGCACCAATGTGTATGGCGCATGTGCCGTAGACAACGGGGCGCAGGCGCACTGAGCGTGCTGCTTCTAATGGCGATCATGCCGTTAGTGGCGGCACCCGCGCGCATGCGTGGGAGTGACGTGATCGCGGCCCTGGCCAGTCACAGCGCCGGAGCCGCGATATGCGGAAGTCACTCGTGGAGAGATGGCGCTGACGGAGGAGGTGACCGAGCACCGTTGCAGGGGCTTCGATCTCAGGTAAGTACTTCATATACTGCATACTAGCTCATTATGCCTTTGCCTTGCAGGGTGTTTTTGAAAAAAAAAAAAAGAGGGTTTACTTCCTCTTTAAAACAACTGAACTCCTGAAATCCAGGGACAGAGAAAAAAATTAAATCTGTTAATAAAAATTTCACTTGTTTGGTAAATATTAATACCCAAAATACAAAATATCATAAAAAAATTGGACATGTTAAACAGACACCATTTAATAAAAATGCCTTCAGCATTTAGCTCCACATACTGATGTTAAATCATCCAACATTCAATAATAAATTTTTGCTTTTACTTACAATTACAGTTTTTCCACTTCCTGGTTATGTCACTAATGATGTAACAAGGGCCTCACAGATATATCCTGGGAAGTCCTTGTTGAATGTTCCTGGAGGTAGACACAGAATTTTAGGCAAGGTTCCAGGAAGCAAAGGGAGATGGATTTATCTGCCCTTGTGAAAAATTGCTACCATTAGAAAAATAGGAAAGGAAAGAAAAATAATGTATGCAAAGAATAAAAAGCCTGCAACTAACTCAAGCACTCCACAGCCATCCAGGGGATTTTATCTCTCAGTGCTGCCTATCTTATAGTTATGGGCAAGATCAGGGGCCCTTTATACCCCTCTAAGACCCCACACTCACAATTGGGTTAAAATTTGCCCAAGGTCTTCTGAACCCAGGAGCCTGACATGGCAGAAAATTCCTCCCAAGGGCCATCTTCTTCTCATAGATCACAGGACACCGCTGCAAACAGCAAAACCCACTCATGCCCTGTACACATGATATGATTTTCCATCAAAAAAAGTTGGATGTGAGCTTTTGGTCGGATATTCCGACCGTGTGTATGCTCCATCCAACATTTTCTGACAGAATTTCCGCCAGCAAAAGATTGAGAGCAGGTTCTCTATTTTTACGATGAAAAAAGTTCTTGTGGGAAATTTCGCTCGTCTGTATTTAATTCCGACACGCAAAAAAACGCGCATGCTCAGAATCAAGCAGAAGAGCCGAACTGCCTATTGAACTTTATTGATCCCAGCTCGGCGTACGTCTTGTACGTCACCGCGTTCTTGACGGTTGGAATTTCAGACAAGATTTGTGTGACCGTGTGTATGCAACACAAGTTTGAGCCAACATTCCGTCAGAAAAAATCCACGGTTTTCTTGTCGGAATTTCCGATCGTGTGTACGGGGCATTAGACTCAGTTCTCAGTGTTATCCAACAGTTACCAAGGATGTCAAACCTACAATCTATAGCCTCTAGCTTTAAAATTGCCCTATCTTTACCTGTGTCTGACCTAAGCACGTAACTATATTATGATTATGCACTAATGTTGTGAAATGCATCAACATCTTATCTGTCCTGTGTGCTGTGTATTCTGACATTGGAGAAAAAAAGATTCATTGGATCGAGTTCAATGGTAGTGTGTGGCCATCCCTTCTCTTCCTTCAAGCCCGCAGGAAACTCTAGTGGAACTAAAACAGCCTCATAGGGCGCTAAGACCGCAAGACAGAGAAGGTGATCCCCTGCAAGACATTGCTGCTTCTTAGACTTTAGGCTGAAAGAAGATATCATACAGCGAGCAAGTGAGCAGGAGGCTTTCACTTTCAAAGGCTCAGATAATGAGATCTTCCAAGACCTGTCCCCAAGATGATACAAAACTGTAGAGCCCTGCACCATCCAGGTCACCCTGAGGGAAAGGAACATTACTTACAGTATCACTGGCGCTACCCATTTGGCTTACCCAATACCCACCCAGGCCACTCAGTGACTGCAGAACCCAGACAACCTACCCAAGTTCTTTAACACACTGCAGAGTCCTCCAAATCTTGCACCGATTGGTACCAGTAACTCTTGTCTACCTATCCGCCGCTCCCTTGGATCCTTCTGAGCACTGTTTGGCTAGACGAAGAGATCGCTCCATTCAACCCTACCAGCATCATAGGAACACTGGGAACTTACTTGAAGATATCTGACTGTCCTTCTTAAACTGTTATTTGTGCTGCTTTCTTATTGGTTTGGTGATGGTGATATTGCATGGTAATGTCTTATATTTCCCACTAACCTTTATTTACTAGATCAGATTCCATGAGTGCTGGTTTATTCAATTTTGCTGCCACTTTTGGTCTGTTCATTGCACAGTTTATTAAAATCTTAGCCTTGGTATTAGCTCTAAGTGCCCTGCCCTTACAGTAGAACATGATGGGTTCTTGCTGCCTAGGTAACTTGGTAATTTTAGCTGCTGCCATTTTGTTGTTCTCCTGCCACCCATCTTAGATGCCTTTATTCTACAGTATAGAGGGGGAAGTAGAGAAAGAGAGAAGAGAAGGGGTGGGGATTAAGAAAACAGAGACATATAAGTGGAAACCTATTTTTCCTCAATGCAGGGCACTTGTAATGGTTACAAACACATAGTATGCATATTCCTTCAACATCCTACAGTGTATTGTATGAGACTTGTCATTTTTGGAATGCATAATATCTACCATGGCTAGATCCCATCAAACAAGATACTATTTATGTCACTAAAGGCACCAGTAAGGGTTTCTTACATTACTAATTTCCTCTCCCTCCTTTAATATTATTTTCAATGTTGTTTGCTTCTATCCTATGCCATCAGCAATAGCATGATGACCCACTGCCTTTCACCACAGTTAAGTGGGGTTCACACTATAAGAAAATCGGGTGAACATTTGTCCCATTTTTCTCGATGTTTCACAGCAAATCGTAACCAATGAAAGAAAATTAGTATGAAAATTCTTACGAATATTCTCGTACAACAAAAGCTTTTTTTGTTGTTTATTTTTTCTGATCATGCGCAGTCTTTCTTTTCAGATTTTTCTTGTATGAAAATCGCACAGAAATGGTACACATTAAACGAAAATCGTTTGTTCTGTTCCCATACAAGAACATTTTTGGAGTTTGTGCCTTTGGAATTTTCATATGGAAATTCGGAATCGGCCTTCGAAAGTTGTGTACACACTATACGAAAATTCTTTGGACGAAAATGTTCGCCTGATTTTCTTATAGTGTGTACGAGCCTTTAGGACATAGTCCTACTCTTGTAAAAACTGGTCACTATAGCCAAGGCGCTTGTGCAAAAATAATAAGAAGGTCTTTGTTTTTGTTTTTACAAGCAGGACAGTGTCAAGTATGCTACAGACTCTAGTTTGCCTCCGGTTGTCCCATATATAACAACCCAACACTGGAGGTTGAGACAGAACTGATTTTTACAGCACTTATTGCAAACATGACACCCATGATAGCTCTAGAGGCCTGGAGTATAGTGCTTATAGTTTATATAGCTTAAGGATCCCAGACCTTAGAATCTATTACAGAATCATCAATCCCAGTAGTTGAAGTACTTTAAGCACACTTTCAGCTTGTGGCACAAATCTTGCTACTTCACATATAGGCTACTTTTATTGAGCACTTTGGTTAGGATATTCCTGCATATTGTGGATACATGGTGACTGCCTCCCCTGTCTGTCCTTCAGGGAAAACTGTGTGGGGGAAGTAGTCACTCACTTGTTGGGCCTCATTATTATATGGTGTTGAAAAATGCCTGCCTTATATGTTTTTTGTAGGTTGCAAGGGACATTTCTCTGACTGAGATATGCCACTTCTTGGTTAAGTGGAGTATTTCTTAGACTGTTCTTGTCGCTTTATAGATTTTTTTATGTAGCTGTGATGCTATGGTCAGCGGGAGGGGCTGAGCATACAGCTCAGTGGTCACATGACCTCCCGGCTGACATCAGAGGGGGATCTCTCTGCCCCTCCAACTGTAGCCCTTAGATTGGGAGAGGAGAGCGGCAGGAGGTCACCTAATCGGCCAGAAACAAGCTGCAATAAGGTATTTACAGGCACAATTTTATACAAACATGTACACAGGGTAGTGTAGCTTAGTAGAACAGAGGGGCTGGCAGTAATCTTTATTTGACTTTACAACCACTTTAAGTCATTGGCTATTAGGGATGAGCTTCGTGTTCGAGTCGAACACGCATTCGACTCGAACATCGGCTGTTCGATCATTCGAAGATCGAACGTTATGGTCCGTTTGCGCAAAATTAGAGTGGCGCGTCATGGCCCATGATTCACTGCGGCATCGCAGTGCATTGCTGGCTGATGATTGGCCAAGCATGCACTATGACCCGCATGCTTGGCCAATCACAGCGCTGTCTGTACAGAGAGCCGTAATTGGCCAAAGCCAGGGTGGCTTTGGCCAATCATGGCTCAGAGGAATAGGTACACGCCCCACACTATATAAGGCTGCCTGGAAGTCGGTCTTGTGTAGTGTGTTGGCGTTTGTGAAAGAGGCAGTTACAGAGAGAGAGAGATAGTGTCATTTATATTGAGTTAGATAGAGCAGGCAGGCGAGTCAGTTAGCTGCTGTTACAGTGTGTAGAGGATATACATGCATCCTAGGTGTTGTATATATATTTATACACTGTATTGAGTTTAGCTAGATCCGTTGCTGTTAGTCTCTATACTGTGACAGGCAGGCCGGTGATTGTGCTAGCTGCAGACAGTCAGTGTTTCACTTAGTGTACTACTGTGTGCTTTGCATAGCATTCACCTAAAGCTCACCTGGATACAGTTATTCTCTATACAGTGACAGGCAGGCCGGTGATTGTGCTAGCTGCAGACAGTCAGTGTTTTACTTAGTGTACTACTGTGTGCTTTGCATAGCATTCACCTAAAGCTCACCTGGATACAGTTATTCTCTATACTGTGACAGGCAGGCCGGTGATTGTGCTAGCTGCAGACAGTCAGTGTTTCACTTAGTGTACTACTGTGTGCTTTGCATAGCATTCACCTAAAGCTCATCTGGATACAGTTATTCTCTATACTGTGACAGGCAGGCCAGTGATTGTGCTAGCTGCAGACAGTCAGTGTTTCACTTAGTGTACTACTGTGTGCTTTGCATAGCATTCACCTAAAGCTCACCTGGATACAGTTATTCTCTATACTGTGACAGGCAGGCCGGTGATTGTGCTAGCTGCAGACAGTCAGTGTTTCACTTAGTGGACTACTGTGTGCTTTGCATAGCATTCACCTGAAGCTCACCTGGATACAGTTATTCTCTATACTGTGACAGGCAGGCCGGTGATTGTGCTAGCTGCAGACAGTCAGTGTTTCACTTAGTGTACTACTGTGTGCTTTGCATAGCATTCACCTAAAGCTCATCTGGATACAGTTATTCTCTAAACTGTGACAGGCAGGCCGGTGATTGTGCTAGCTGCAGACAGTCAGTGTTTCACTTAGTGTACTACTGTGTGCTTTGCATAGCATTCACCTAAAGCTCACCTGGATACAGTTATTCTCTATACTGTGACAGGCAGGCCGGTGATTGTGCTAGCTGCAGACAGCCAGTGTTTCACTTAGTGTACTACTGTGTGCTTTGCATAGCATTCATCTAAAGCTCACCTGGATACAGTTATTCTCTATACTGTGACAGGCAGGCCATTGATTGTGCTAGCTGCAGACAGTCAGTGTTTCACTTAGTGTACTACTGTGTGCTTTGCATAGCGATCACCTGAAGCTCATCTGAATACAGTTATTCTCTATACTTTGACAGGCAGGCTGGTGATTGTGCTAGTTGCAGACAGTCAGTGTTTCACTTAGTGTACTACTGTGTGCTTTGCATAGCATTCACCTAAAGCTCACCTGGATACAGTTATTCTCTATACTGTGACAGGCAGGCCGGTGATTGTGCTAGCTGCAGACAGTCAGTGTTTCACTTAGTGGACTACTGTGTGCTTTGCATAGCATTCACCTGAAGCTCACCTGGATACAGTTATTCTCTATACTGTGACAGGCAGGCCGGTGATTGTGCTAGCTGCAGACAGTCAGTGTTTCACTTAGTGTACTACTGTGTGCTTTGCATAGCATTCACCTAAAGCTCATCTGGATACAGTTATTCTCTAAACTGTGACAGGCAGGCCGGTGATTGTGCTAGCTGCAGACAGTCAGTGTTTCACTTAGTGTACTACTGTGTGCTTTGCATAGCATTCACCTAAAGCTCACCTGGATACAGTTATTCTCTATACTGTGACAGGCAGGCCGGTGATTGTGCTAGCTGCAGACAGCCAGTGTTTCACTTAGTGTACTACTGTGTGCTTTGCATAGCATTCATCTAAAGCTCACCTGGATACAGTTATTCTCTATACTGTGACAGGCAGGCCATTGATTGTGCTAGCTGCAGACAGTCAGTGTTTCACTTAGTGTACTACTGTGTGCTTTGCATAGCGATCACCTGAAGCTCATCTGAATACAGTTATTCTCTATACTTTGACAGGCAGGCTGGTGATTGTGCTAGTTGCAGACAGTAAGTGTTTCACTTAGTGTACTACTGTGTGCTTTGCATAGCATTCACCTAAAGCTCGCCTGAATACAGTTAGTGACTAATACTATTATAGTGGTGTTCTCATAATAAAACAAAAAGCAGAGAGCTGCAAGTATTTTCAGTGTACTGTGTCCTCTGCACAGTTTTCACCTAAAACTAACTGAAAACAATTGCTGCTTTTCCCATACTAACACTACAGCAGGCCATTAGTATGTCTGGAAGGCAAACAATGCGAGGCAGACAGTCACGAGGCAATAAAAGAGGGCAAGCAGGCTCTGTGTCTAGAGGCAACAGTGATGCTGGTCATGGACACGGTGCATTCTCATCAGCACGTGGCCATAGGAAACGCTTTTCCTTCTTTTCGGCAGCTGGCCATATTGAGCCGCAACATGCCGAAGACTTGGTAGAGTGGATGACCAATCCGTCCTCCTCCTCCTAATCCTCTTTCACCCAGGCTCAGGGTACTTTGTCTGGCAAAGCAGCTGCCAAAGCAGCCTCTTCCCTCGGCTCAATGGCATCAGTCACTCCTTCCCTAGCCCCACCATATCCTCCTGAGAAGTCCCCTGAACTGTTTGACCACAGTGTTGGGTACATGCTCCAGGAGGATGCCCAGCGTTTTGAAGGCTCCGATGATGGAACCCAGCTGGAGGAAGGCAGTAACGTGAGCTCAGAGAGAGGGGATAGTAACGTGAGCCCAGAGAGAGGGGGTGCCCAACAAGCTCAGCTATCTGGCAGTCATGTTCCCCCAGCTGCAGCATACTGCCAGATTGGCTCCAGTGATGAGGAGGGAGGGGATGATGAGGTCACTGACTCCACATGGGGGCCTGATAGGAGAGAGGAGGAGGAAGAGGAGGAGGATGAGGAGGCACATCTCCAACGAGGCAGGATGCCCTCCAGGGGCCAGTTTAAGGGCAGCACACCGACTGCATCACACCGCAGAGCTCGGCAGGTGCAGGGCGCTGCTGTCTCTGCGCGTTATTCCAAAAGTTCTTTGGTGTGGGCCTTTTTTCAGACGTGTGCAGCAGATCGCACCATTGCCATTTGCAACATATGTCTAAAGCGTATCTCGCATGGCCAAAACATCAGCCGCTTGGGCACCACGTGCTTGACCAGACATATGTCGACCTGCCATGCAGTCCATTGGCAAGGACACCTAAAATACCCACACCAAAGAACAAGGCGGACCTCTCCTTGCTCCTCATCAGCTGGGATCTCCAACCCCAAAATACCTCCAGTCCTCTCTGAAACCTGCACTGAGAGGAATGAAGGTGTAGAATTAGGTGTGTCACAGCCAAGTACCTGCGGGCAATCTGCTATCGGTACACCGAAGTCCGATTGTACCAGGCGAATTTCCCTGCCCCAGCTGCTGCACCACCGCAAGAAGTTTGCTCCTAGCCATCCACATGCCCAGCGATTGAATGCTAGCTTGGCTAAATTGCTAGCACTTCAACTGCTGCCTTTTTAGTTGGCAGACTCTGCCCCCTTCCGTGAGTTTGTGGAATGTGCGGTTCCTCAGTGGCAGGTTCCCAAACGCCACTTTTTCTCACGGAAGGCGATTCCGTCTCTCTACCGGCATGTGGAAGGCAATGTCTTGGCCTCGCTGGACAGAGCGGTCAGCGGTAAGGTGCATATTACCGCTGACTCATGGTCCAGCAGGCATGGACAGAGATGTTGCCTATCTTTCACGGCGCATTGGGTGACTCTGATGGCAGCTGGACAGGATGCAGGACAAGGTGCAGTAGTGTTGGAGGTTGCTCCACCACCACGCCTCCAAAATGTTACTACTGGTGATTCTGACACACCTCTCTCCTCCACCCCTTCCTCTTCTTCTTCCTCCATGGCTTCTTCCTGTGCTGATTTGTCCTCAGAACCAGCGGTGCTCTGTAGGCGTTCAAGGGGCTACGCCAGTACGCAGGCAAAAAGATGCCATGCGGTGCTTGAGCTGGTGTGTTTGGGGGACAGGAGCCACACTGGGGCAGAGATTCTGTCAGTTCTGCAGGGGCAGGCTCAGAGGTGGTTGACGCCACGCCAGCTTAAGCCAGGAAAGGTGGTTTCCGACAATGGCACCAACCTCCTCTCCGCCCTCTGACAGGGACAACTGACCCATGTGCCCTGTTTGGCTCATGTCCTTAACTTGGTGGTGCAGCGGTACTTGGGCAGGTACCCGGGCTTATAGGAGGTCCTGAAGCAGGCCAGGAAACTCTGTGGGCATTTCCGCCGGTCATATAATGCCAGTGCTCGGCTGGCTGAACTGAAAAAGGATTACAACCTGCCCAAGTACCGCCTAATCTGTGACATGCCCACCAGATGGAACTCTACATTGGCCATGCTGCAGCGGCTGCACATGCAACAGAGGGCCATCAATGAGTATCTGTTGCAATATGGCACCAGGACAGGGTCAGGGGGCTTGGATTTTTTCCCCAAGCCAGTGGGCCATGATCAGGGATGCATGCACTGTCCTGGCACTATTTGAGGAGGCCACTAGGATGGTGAGCAGTGACAGTGCATGCATCAGTGACACTGTCCCTCTTGTCCACCTGTTGGAGCACACGCTGCGTGGAATAATGGACAGGGCACTTGAGGCAGAACAGAGGCAGGAAGAGGAGGACTTCCTTACCTCTCAAGGCCCCCTTTATCCAGACAGTGTTCCTGCTGGCCTGGCTATCACACAGGAAGAGGACGAGGAGGAGGAGGATTGTGTCAGCATGGAGGTGGAGACTAGCACTCAGCATCAGCAGCAGACTTCAAGGGATCAATTACAGTCCCAAGACACCCATGGACTTGTATGTGGCTGGGAGGAGGTGGCTGCGGATCATGTCATCCTCAGTGACCCAGAGGACTCGGCACCGAATGCCTCAGCAAACCTACGCTGCATGGCCTCCCTGATCCTGCAAAGCCTGCGTAAGGATCCTTGTATTCGTGCGATCAAGGAGAGGGATCATTACTGGCTGGCAACCCTCCTTGATCCATGTTACAAGGTTGCGGACCTTATCTTGCCATTGCAGAGGGAGCAGAGGATGAGATATCTTCGGGAGGCCTTGCAGAAAGGTCTGTGCAACGCGTTCCCAGAGACTGGGAGGTTACAAATTCCTGGTCCTGGACAACGTGTTGCTGAGGCTTTGGTCAGTCAAAGAAGGAGTGGTGGAGAAGGTGGCCATCTGACTGATGCGTTCAGACAATTTTTTAGTCCACAGCCCCAAGGTATGATCGGTTCCAGCAACCATCGCCAGCGTCTGGTTTACATGGTTCAGGAATACCTAGGGGCAAGATCAGACTTGGACACCTTTCCCACTGAAAATCCTCTGGGTTACTGGGTCTTGAGGATGGATCACTGGCCAGAGCTTACACAGTATGCAATTGAGATACTGGCCTGTCCTGCATCCAGCGTTCTTTCAGATCACAGGGTGCGCCTGTCAACCGACTCGGTCGATCGACTGACCTTCATAAAAATTAATCAGTCTTGGATCACCACCAGCTACCAGGCACCTGATGCTGATGTAACAGAATAATTTTCTTTGAAATGTCAGATCCCTTAAAGACTGCCTATGCTGATGCAGAGTGACTATACTGTTATGCTGAGTGACTATCCTCTTCCTCCTCAATAATCATGCTGATAGCTTGAAAGAACATTTTTGGTTCTGGGCACCGCCACCAGTGGCTAAGGCCCAATTTTTCAGCCCCTGTTTAACAGGGGCATGTAATTAAAATGTTTGATGCAATACTTTGCAACAGGGCTCATTGCTGCGCTCTAAGTACAGTATCTGTGAGGGGTTGCAGTGTTGTGGCACCAGCACCAGTGCCTAAGGCCCAATTTTTCTGCCCCTGTTCAACAGGGGCATGTAATTACATTTCTTGATCTAATAATTCACAGCAGGGCCCATTCCTGCGTCCACCAAGTGTAACTGTGAGGACTTACAGTGTTGTGGCACCAGCAACACCGCCATCACCAAAGGCCCAATTTTTCAGCCCCTGTTCAACAGGGGCATGCAATTGCAATTCTTGATCTAATAATTCACAGCAGGGTCCATTCCTGCACCCACCAAGAGTAACTGTGAGGGCTTACAGTGTTGTGGCAACACCACCATCACCACCACCTTGAAAGGTCCAATTTTTCTGCCCCTGTTCAACAGGGGCATGTAATTACAATTCTTGATCTAATATTTCACAGCTGGGCCCATTCATGTGCCCACCAAGAGTAACTGTGAGGACTTACAGTGTTGTGGCACCAGCACCACCGCCACCACCAAAGGCCCAATTTTTCAGCCCCTGTTCAACAGGGGCATGCAATTACAATTCTTGATCTAATAATTCACAGCAGGGCCCATTCATTCGCCCACCAAGAGTAACTGTGAGGGCTTACAGTGTCGTGGCACCAGCACCACCACCACCAAAGGCCCAATTTTTACTACCACTGTTCAACAGTGGCATGTACATACAATTCCTGATATAATAGTTGACAGCAGGGTGTTCCAGCGCCCACCAAGAGTAACTGTGAGGGCTTACAGTGTTGTGGCAACACCAACACCTAAGGGGCAAATTTCTGCAGAGTATATATGGCAGGCCCCTACTTTCAAACATCCAACTTACAAACGACTCCTACTTGCAAACGGAAGGAGACAACAGGAAGTGAGAGGAAATCTACCCCTAGGAAGGCAAATTCTCTCCTGTAAGAGTTAATATGGGAAAAAGGTGTCTCCTCTCCACTGATGCTTTATCACCAATCCTTGTTTCAATAAAAACCCCAAATTTTCCAAAAATATTTGTCATTGGGATGGAAAGTGAGGTGAAATGTTCTGAACTGGTGCACAGACAGCAAAACAAATGTTACAGGGGTGATAACCCTTCCCTATGTTCTCTAAAAAGCTTAAAAATAGATTTTTTGGCTAGAGCTACACTTAAAAAATGTACCTGTTCCAAATTACAAACAGATTGTACTTAAGAACAAACCTACAGTCCCTGTCTTGTTTGCACCGCCTGTATACTGCTGTTCAGCGTATATAGGGCCTTTTTTTATTTTGGGTGCGGGGTTCCCCTTAATATCCATACAAGACCCAAAGGGGCTGGTAATGGGCTGGGGTGGGGGGTGGGGTGATGGGGTAGCCATGCCATTTTTCTCAATGATTTTCATCCATATTGCCGGGACCAGATATTACATTAGAGCCGCAAGCGTTTTTAAATGGATTTTTTTCCTTTAGAAATGTCATTTTGTGCAGGGACAGTTCTAAACATGTGAAACACGTGCCACTTCACAGGCATACTTTAGACACCCCCCAGGTACAATATGTAAAGGAATATTTCACTTTTTTTCACTTTATGCATCATTAAAATCACTGCTCCCGAAAAAACGACTGTTTTAAAAAAATCTTTTTACATTGATACATGTCCCCTGGGGCAGGACCCAGGTCCCCAAACAATTTTTAGGACAATAACATGCATATTAGCCGTTATAATTAGCACTTTAGATTTCGAACGTTCGCGTTCATTGTATTTAATAGGGTTCTAAAGTTCGCACAAACTTTCGGTCCGTTCGAAGGTTCTGGTGCGAACCGAACGGGGGGGGGGGGGGGGTGTTCGGCTCATCCCTATTGGTTATATCTCTATTTTTTTTTCAAAGGCTGATGCCCAGTAGCATGGTGCCCCCTTCTGTTTCGGTGTTTAATCCATTTTAATCCACTTACAGCACTGCCATGAGCCACATTTTTTCTTTCTTCTCTCTTCTAGCATTTTTGCTTTAGTATTGTGTTGCGTGGCAGAAACTTATTCGCTGTAGATACCCCACTGGATGGCTCTGGCAGCCAAACTATTTGTCTTGTCATGCCTTTCACTACATGAAACAGCTTGGCAATTTGCCTCCTTCGGTGTAACCTGTGAGCGACGGATTCAAATCCCAAATTTACCCAAGGTACTCTTACTGTACATTTTTGCTTCCTTCTACTACTACCTTTATCCCTTTTCTCTTCTCCCACATTTTCAGAGGCATCTCTTTACTTTTTCCAACTCTAATCTTCCCCACCATCTCCCCCCCCCTTTTTTTTGCCCCCTGCCCCCTATATTTTTACGCTTCCTCCTCCCCCTTCCCATTTCCTCTTCCTTTTTTTCCCTCTAGAGGCCTTATAGACATTTGGTAGAGATTTCATTTGCTGCCCTCATTGCTCGCAACTCGCTCTCAGAGCTCCATGTATCCCTAAAACTGAAGTGACGGGAGTAAACTTCCCACAAAAAATTGCTCTAGTGAATATACAGTATATTGCCCAAATTAGAAGCAAGTTCCCTTCTTTAAAAAGGTAAGCAACCTTTTGACAACCTCAGGTCTAGAGCTACCAGGTGGGGGCATGAACACACCACTCAACCTGACATTGGACTTTTCAAATGGCAACTCCTTTGGCTCGTACCAGGCACTAAACTAAATAAAACTGCAACCTTCTGCTCTGACGCTGAATGACACCTGGTGTCATTCACCTGACTCTGAAGGACTACACATTTTTTTCACCACCACACCAAAAGTATTCCCGACTGGACTATTTCTTTTGGACCCGAACTGACCTAAAATATTTGCAGTCCTCTTCAATAGAATTGATGTCCCTGTCTGACTACCACCCCATCACAATGATTTTATGTTTCCCTGAACACAATTCGAAATCCAAAATATGGCAACTTAATCCTTCAATGCTGGCAGACCAATGTTATCATTAATCTAGACTTAAAGAATACTTTGACCTGAACCTGAACTCTGACACCACAAAGATGTTTCAGTTAGAGGAAAATAAGTGCGTAATAAGAAGTAAAACGCATTGAATTATCCACAAAACCTAAAAGGGTAGCTGCCATTTTGGCTAAGATGACCAATCTGGAGCTCACCCATAAGCAACATTAATCTAATTCTACCCTTAAAATATTTTTGCGGACTAGACAAATCCTATTGAAAGAACTGGGGAAACAGGTTAGGAGACTTGCTTTGAGCCATAAATTGGTCTATGAATAATCCAACAAGAGTGGCATACTGCTATCAAGAATGATCCAAGCAAAGAGAGCACACATGGCTATACATGCAATTCATGATCATCAGGGCAAACTTACCATAGGGTTGAGGATATTGCGCATCATTTCTTCAGCTATTATGAAAAATGTTACAATTTAACATCCTCTAGCCAGACTTGCTTCCCTTCTTTTTCTCACAAAGCTATGATTGCAGAATACCTACACAAGCATGGCATGCCCGCCTTATCCTGAAAGGAAGTAACGGACATGGAACACTAGATCACCTCAGAAGAATTGCCTTCAGCAGTTAAACAGATGAAGCCTGTGAGAGTCCAGGGCCAGATGGGCTTTATGTACAAAATAAATTATATATATTGACACAAACTCAAAATTACTAGTGTGGCTTTAGGGAAAAAAAAGTAGATATTTAACAGATGGTACCAATGTCCTTATTACATACATAGAATTGCATGGAATTTGCATACATTTTTCTCAGTGTTCCTGAGGTGTGTTGGCAGTGTTTAGCTCAATCTGGTAAGCCTTAAGGGTTAACCTAACTAAACCCATGGCCCATATTCAATACCGCCTCTCACTTTATGCAATATGAATGAACTGAACTCTGAATTTACTTGGCTACCACATACTCTTTGAGTTCACATAACCATCACTATGCAATACCTCAACAAAAATAAATATTTTCCATTGATCTCCAAGATTAAAAACATTCTTAAATTGTGGCTATTATGCCATATTTCCCTTTTAAGTTGAGTAACAGCCAAACAAATTTCTATAATTTCAAAACAATGTTTTTATTTTAAAGCTTTACCATTATACATAGAAAAACTCACTGTGGACCTCCTACAATCACAAATCAATCACTTACATTGAAAAAGAGACCCAGTTACAGCTATACAGTTGTAACTATACTATAATGCAAAACTCTGACAATCAGGGGTTCTTGGTCTTCACAACTTCTGGCTCTATAACTTTGCTGCAGGATTAGCTCAAATGGCACATTTAGGAAACCTCATAAAAAAAGAAAAAGGTTAAATAACAAAGACATAAGCTGATAGCACCAAGCGTTCAGATACATAAACTCAAAAAAATATGTATAAAAGTGAAGTGAAGCGCTATAAAAAACAAAACATAAAACATTGCTCAAAAACAAGACGTAAAAAACACTCCTATAGTGAAAAACCGTTTGACCAAACTTACAAGAAGCAACACTTACATTTTAAAGAAAGACGGCAGTATATGGAACATAGCGTGAAAAATCGGACTACGGCAAACAGGCTCCAAGTGCGTGATGACATCACTCTCATATTCCCCACCTCACACGCTCCGCCAGAAACAACACTGTCTGGGCACAATGGCACACCCTCAGGCATGATATACCTAGATACAATTTGAAACTGTAATAAAGGATTTATGAGGTCCCACACTTTTAAGGTTGTCCCTTCACAGGGGCATTTGGACAAATATTCTGGAACTGTAGGGTACTCTAACAACTATGGAAAAATATTACATCCTTGGCTGTACATCTAACAGGCCAAATGATGGTTATATAGAAATAACTATAGCCTGGTATATCCGCTATATCCCCCCTGCCTTCCCGTATTATTCAACTTTTGTTTCACCATTCCATAATAGGAATGACTTCTGGTGGATTCATAACTCCTTGACATGCCAGAAAGACCTTCAAACACTTCAATACAAATCAATACTCCTTGACTTCCACACACCCTCCCACTCATCTTGATATATGCCTCTCTTCCTCTAGTGGCAAAGGTATCATATCCACCTTATACTACTAACTGAACCATCTTAACCCCCCCATAAAAATAACTCCCGATAACCTAATTGGAAACCGAATGTGGAGAATTCTTCTTCCTTTAACAATGGGTCCTAATGCTCACCTATACCTATAAAAGCACCTGTTCCCTAATAGTCTTCCATTAAACTACATGCTAGACAATACTTGACCCCTCAAAGACTCTACTCTATTTTCCCTGAGGTCCTGCATATGTGCATTAGAGGTTGTCTTTCCACAGGGACATTTGAACAAATATTCTGGTGCTATAGGGTACTCCAACCACTATGGTAATCATTACATCCTTAGTTGTACACCTGACAGGCCACTTTTTAACTTTATCACTACTTATGTCCATATTGCTTGCTCTTATACCTATTTTACAATATCCTTTTGGAAATTGATTACATACTTCATTCAATGCAGTGCAATGGGTTATACCATTAGTGGCAATTCCAGTAAGCCCCTTTTGTCCAAGTCTTAGCCATAATGGATTCCCTGATGCTCATAGACTCAAAGAGTTTTCTATACCATACATGTATCTATAAAAAAAATCCATAATACATGTGGTGCTTGGTCTTCTTTCTGCTTGATATTATGAATCTGTTATCACCATTTCCCCATTTTTTTTTCTTAATTTCCATGTTTAATACTTGAAGTGGATTATCTGTGCAATATCAGTTAAATGTGGACAGATGCAGTGGATACTATGTAACATGCTAAAATAATGCCAATTCTTCTTCTATAAGCCCATTCATTTAAAAGGGATAAGGGACAAAAATCCATAACTACTGGCTACACCAATAAACTATTTCACTGGTAATGACTCATTAATACAATTACTCTTTTCTCTGTTTGATTGAGCTGAGCGGCTTCTTTAAATATGCCTTTCATATTCTAAGCACAATGCTAAACACAGGGAATTATTTAAATGTATTTCATTTTTACTAAGGAGATGCAGACATTTTCATTGCCAGGAAGGGTATAGTGTCACTGTATCATTAGTTTGCAATACGATTCCATTTCCTTTATGTCTTCTATGTGATATCCACCTTTCATTTCATAGGTTCTATCAAATTATATCATTATTTACACCTGTTCAAAATTATCCAGGGTATGCTAAAAGAATATGAATAGAACTTTTTCGTTAGAAGGGAACCAGTCACTTTGTTTTATTTCTCCAAGTACTTTTTTGTTTTATATCTTCCTGCTTTCTTTTTCAAGGGAAACCTCAGTTGCCTAAAATTTTTGGCAGGCGAATGTGTCTGATCCTTTTTCAGCTTGCAGTATTACTCATCAGAGCTGTTAACCTTTCATTTTATCAGAACTAGGGGTTGTAATTTCTTCTTCCCCATATGTAATATTAGGTGCAATTATTTAATAGAGACAGACACCTGGAAGTTGCACTTTGCTATTGATATTTCCCAGAACTTTGCGAATGAGGTCAAGCTCTGCTGACTTCCAACATCCAATCACGTGCAAGTAAAATGCTTTTAGTTTTTCATATTACTTGCATGTAATTGGGTATTCTTTAGTAAATTATTATTAAATCAATCCCACTGTGTGAGACAAAGCCCTTTTGAATTTACATTCATCACTATGAAAAGATAAGCTTTAACACCCATCCCCCTACAGCCTGGTTTTAAAAGCACCTGTCTAATATTGAAGAGAATACAGGCTGGTATTCTTGCTAAATGAATATCAATCTATATGCCTGAAGTGTCTGGTTAATATCTTACAGAATAAGTTTGTTTTTTTGTTTTTTTACTGTTTTACTATAAAAAAAAATACTGATATAACTGAGATGCATGTTCCCTGAAAATGGGTTTAAAATGATGTATAGATATTTAGAATATTTCATTCTCTCTCATATTTAGTATTATATGATTAAAGATTACAGGGAACAGGAAGCCAGGATGAAAACAGAAGACAATACACAGAAGGTTTGAGTATGTTATTGCAAAACAAAGAATATTGTGCTCCATTCAAGAAACTGTATCTACCGCTTAAAAACAAAGCGGTAAAATATTTTTGCCATTCACGAAAAAATGCTTCTAAAATACTGCATGCAGTATTTTTCCAAAATATGTGATATTTATCTCATGAAAGCATATGGTATTCTCTCTCATGCGATATCCAGTAGGATGGATACAGTGGAGAAGAATTAGAACCCCTGTCAGTTTTTATTGCTGATAAAGAGGTAAAATGGTTTAAACCATAGAAATATGCCAACTACCGTCTATACTCGAGTATAAGCCAACCCGAATATAAGCCGAGGCACCTAATTTTACCACAAAAAACTGGGAAAACTCATTGACTCGAGTATAAACCTAGGGTGTCCATCTGCATGCCTCACTGTGCCTCACTTTGCCTCACTGTGTCCATGTGCATGCATCACTACGCCCATGCCTCACTGTGCCCATGCCTCACTGTGTCCATGACTAGACTGACGTTTAACATGGGAATCTATGGAAGGGGTGCCCGGCTTTGAAAAATCGGTGCTCCCAGGCCATAGGTCCCCCAGACACCAAACTTTGCACACTTGCACACTTGTAGATGAAGAGTGGGGCTACATGTGTGTCAAGTTTGGCTGGTACCGGGTCCCCAAATTATGGGAGATCAGGCGCAAAAAGGTGTCTCGAGTATAAGCCGAGGGGGGGCATTTTCAGCACAAAAAAAATGTGCTGAAAAACTCGGCTTATACTCGAGTATATACAGTAACTAAGTCAGTGTGGTCCTTGTGACTACAATACCAGTCAAAGGGAAGCTGCTTTCACAGGACATGTGGTTTATCAACAGCATTAAGTTAAATTAAGTTAAATTAAGTAGATACAATAACTTTACCAATGTCAAATATTGACTGAAAATAGTATAAAAAATCACACACATATTGTATATAAATACCCTTCTTCCGCCAATAAAAAATAGAACGTTGTATTTTTTTATTGGTGGAAAAAGGGTATTTATATACGTGTATGATTTTTGATTCTATTTTCTTTCAATATTTGACATTTATAAAGATATTTTTTATTTACTCAAAGTATAACTAAAGGAAAACTTTTTTTTTTTTGGATAGGGTGGGGAGGTATTGGAAAACCTATTTATACTGCTGTCTGTGCCTGTTACATAGATTCATCCTTTCTACTTGTCCTGTTTACTATCATCATGGAAAGTAAAATTAAAAGAAAATCCCCAAATTTGGGTTGTCCCCGGAAAATTATTAGAGGATACATTTTCCAATGGGGACACTAGTTCTGACCCCCAAGGGATTTCCTTAATTTGCAGGGATTTTCTCTAACTTCCTATTTTGGCAATGGGACAAGTAAAGTAAAATCTCGCCAATGGTACACAGATGGCAAAAAATAATTAAACAGAACTGACAGGGGTTCCAACCCTCCATTACTCTATCCAAAATTAAAAAGAACGTTTTGCTTTTAGTTATACTTCCAAGCAGCCTTTCTCAAACTTTTCAACACAAAGGAACACTTGAAATATTTTTCCAGTCTCAGGAAACCCCTGCTTAAAATGATTATATCTACAACTCATAATACATTAGTGTGATGGTCAGTGGGAAGAATGTTCCTTACACTTGTGGTTACGGGGAAGAATTACCCCCTCATAGATAGCATGTACATTGTATTATGTTTGAAGTGATTAGGAGTTTTTTCCGCAGCAAATGACATATATAGTATGCTTGCATATGATCAATAAAGTCATGTAAAATCTGGCGTAATGACAGGCAAAAATAAGTATATTTTACTACATGTAATGGGGTTGGTTTACTAAATGTAATGGGGTTGATTTACCAAAGGCACATAGACTAATCACTTTGAAAGTGAAATTGCTCCAGAGTTTAGTAAATGAAGTGGAGCTCTGCTGACTTCCATCATCCAATCGTATTGAAGCAAAAAATATTTTTCCTTGCATGTGATTGGGTATTATTTGTAAAGTAGAGCTTTGCCTCAAGTACTAAGCTCTGGTGCAACTTGCAAATTGCACAGACTATTTGCCTTAAAGTAGAACTATAAGCAAATTATTATTTTTTTCATTGTAAATTGAGTAAAGGAGGGATATAAACACAGTTAGTTTACTTTCACCTGTCTATGACTTTTCTGGAGTGTTGGGACTTTCTTTTAATTTCACTTTCAATGATAATGGTAAAAAGGACAAATAGAGCGGGTGACTCTATCCAAAAGTAAAAATATATATATTTAATTTAGTTATATTTTAAGTAAATCAACCCCAATGATTTACATATTTCTATATTTAGATTTCTATGCATTACTGTTGAGAAACTGATCCAAAAAAGGCAGAGACTACTCAAAATTGGCTATTATATTTTTACATTCCTTTATTACCGCATACTTGAACCACTACTTAATTACCCCATGCATTTAATTTTTTCTTTCCTTCTGTGACGGGGACGTGGGACGTATTGACGCCATAACGCTACCCTCGCTGTGGACGGGTGTATGCCTGTGTGCCGGCCGGCTTTTTATTAATGCTCTTTGACTTTGTAAGCCATGTAAGTGTAACCTTTTTTAATTAAATCACGGTTTTAAACTGGTTCACACTATGTGAGTTTTCTTTTTGGTTTTTGGATTGCTGGTGTACCGGGGGCCTCCAGCCGGACTATCTGCCTAAAGAGAGTTGTGGTTGATCATAGTGCCTGCTACTTCCTGGTATAAGACCCGGCTGGGTTATAGCCGCACGCTTGTCTAAAGCTTGCTTCTGGTAAGCCTGCAATTCTTATGGTGGTGGTGCACGGAGACTTTGGTGGACATCTGTCATTTGTTTATTCAATTTGCGGACCTCAATTTCTCTTGGCTTATGGACTTTTTATAAATCACATATGGACTTTTTTCATCTGACTCACTATCAATAAGGATTTCAAATTGTTTTCTTCACAATTTCTTTATGCCATTTCATGTGGTAATATATGTTAATCTTTAGGGGTTTATTCATTGAACCATTGATTGTCACTTAATTATTGTCAACTATCACCTATATAACATTAATGCTTGGTTCTAATCCATTTTATGTATAAGGGGAGCACAGCTTTATTTTTTCTACTTCTGTGAATTGAGTTTAACGCTTTTTAATGTGGTATTTACAGAGAGTTTTACAGTAAATACCACAAAACTACATAATGAATTGACAGTTTCAGGACCGCATGCGATATTTAGTTAAAATGTGTCCGGACATCTAAATACTGCATGCAATATGTTTTAGTGAATGAAGAAAACAGTGATCATAACCTCTCTCTAGTAATACAATGTCTGACTTATCTTAGTGAAATCAAACACATGTCAATACAATTTTTTGTTTAAAACTCTAAATGCATATTTAAATGTGGGTAGCTTGCCTCCAGTTTTATCTCTGTGTAGTAGTAAAGTTATTTAAAGCTGAAAGAGGTTGTGTTTTTTTCTGTTCCTTTCCCCACCAAAGCATTTAGTAATGTAGCATGCAATATGACATTTTTAATCCATTACGTTAAATCGATCCCATTGAGATCAGAGAGACAGAGTGAAAAAAAAACATGTATCTACGCAGTGTTATGTTGCTTCATTTGACTGTACTATATTATAGGGGTTGAGTTACTAAAGGCAAATAGGCTGTTAATTTTGCAAGGGAATTTGCCCCAGAGCTTGTTGTATGAAATGAAGCTCTGCCAACATCTGTCATCCAATCATGAGCAAGCAATATGCTGTTTTTTTTCCTATTCCACATGATTGGGTATTCTTTTAAAAGTGAAATTATACCACATTCACTCTGAAGAAGATTCCCTTGCAAGTAAACAACCTGTTTGCGGTAATTAAATCAACCCTTAAGGTTTATATAATGTACAAACACTCAACAAAGTGTTACAGAACAAGCCTTGTAAAAAAAACTGTTTTAGAATACATTACTTACTATATAAAGGAAATATTTGCTTTTTTCTACAAGGGCGATCAAATCACCATGGTACTACATATTGGAGACAATAAAAATTGTACTTTAAAACCTACATATGCTATCAGTGGTGGCTGGTGCTCAAATTTTTTTTGGGGGGCGCAAACAATCTGAAAAAAAAAAAACATAAATTGCAGCCACTGTGCCCATCAAACGCAGCTACTGTGCCAAATGCAGCTACTGTGTCATCAAACGCAGCCACTGTACCAATAAATTGCCACCACTGTTCCATCAAACGCAACCACTGTACCCATCAATTGCAGACACTGTGCCCATCAATTGCCGACAGTGTGCCCCATCAAATGCTGTCAGTGTGCCAATCAATTGCCGCTACTGTGCCCCATCAAATGCTGCCAGTGTGCCCATCAATTGCCACTACTGTGCCCCATCAGATGCTGCCAGTGTGCCCATCAATTGCCACTACTGTGCCCCATCAAATGCTGCTAGTGTGCCCATCAATTGCCGCTACTGTGCCCCATCAAATGCTGCCAGTGTGCCCATAAATTGCCGCTACTGTGCCCCATCAGATGCTGCCAGTGTGCCTATCAATTGTCGCTACTGTGCCCCATCAAATTCTGCCAGTGTGCCGATCAATTGCCGCTACTGTGCCCCATAAAATGCTGCCAGTGTGCCTATCAATTGCCGCTACTGTGCCCCATCAGATGCTGCCAGTGTGCCCATCAATTGCCACTACTGTGCCCCATCAGATGCTGCCCGGCACTTACCTGTCTCGCATCGGATCAGTGGCAGTCTCCAGCACATCCTCCATGTCTTCTTCCAACCTCTCTCAGGTGTCCAATCACAGTGCCTGATGTTTCAGCCAATCAGGTTACCGGTAACAGACCCGGAAACCTGATTGACTGAGAGGGGGTTCAGTGTTAGCAAAGTGAATTCCTTCACTTTGCTAACACACAGCCGAGTGAACAGCGAACGCCCAGCATGGCGCCCGCCGATCACTGTTTTGGGCACCTATTAGAGCCTATGGCTCTAATCAGGTGCTTCCAAAAAACACCCCTGCCCCTGTAATTCAGGTGCCCTGCACCCGAAAATGGGCCCGGCACCTGAATAGGGGTGTCAGCAGCGACCATAGGTAGATTCATGCAATGCATGAATCTATCTATGGTAATAGAGCGGTGCCAGGAGAGGGGGGGGCAGCACTCCTGCGCCCTTTATGGATGCACCACCACTGTTTTCTATACATGTTGTTGCTGCTTTTAAAAGATCACAGTTACTCAAATTATCTCGGTGAACATATGAGGGTAGATTATATGCTGATTATCAATTGACAAGGTCAAAACAAGGCTTCACTTAACATGTATGGATTTTTTGACTCCTGAAGCAGTAAGAATGAAAGAAACCATAAATTTACTTTATCATATGTCTTCTGATATACTCCTTTAACCACCATAAAAATTAGATATGCTTTTTCAAAGACTGTGCTCTGTAAATCAAGGTAAATGCAAGTACAGCTGAGGTTGGTTTTCAGCTGCAGTCCCTTTGATGTGATGATCTCTGCCAAGCTTGTAACATGTACTGTAGCTGCAGAAGTTTGGAATTTCTAAATGTAAGTAGGTTATAATTTGATTAAAAGCATTATTTTTGCAACTGGCAATGCTTTAACAAAACAGTGCTTTTGTGTTTTAATATCATAACAAGAATAAAAAGACAAAATATTTATAGAAATAAACTATTAATCTATGTGGGTAAAACATCTGTAAATGATCAAATACAAAACAGTACATGAAAGTGCATTCACATGAATAATGTGCCCAATGTTGCTATTGCCATCACAGATGGACTAGCAAGAAACATAATTGATTGTATTTTTAATTTATTCTGAATAAAAATAATGACGCATTTGCTAGAAATTGTAAATTCATATACTACTCAGGCTCATCACAATCCCCAACATGTGATTATTTGCTGAAAACCTTTTATGTGTATTATTTTCAAAGCCAGCTGGACAATTGGTTTATTTGCAACAGTTGCATCAGCAAATTAAAAGATTTGTTAAAAATTGTTATCCAGCTTGACAAAAAGCAGAAAAATCATGTAATCAATGTTTAAATCAATATTTAACCTGCATTCTCATAGAAAGTGCCAGTCTCCAGATGTTACTGTTAGCTAACAGGACTTTTTACATTGTGCTCATCTCACGCTATGGCTTCTACTGTGGTTGGGCATACAAAAAACAGAGCTATTTTGTCTACAGCAGTACTTGTACAATACACCTGTTTTTGCACCATAATGATTACTGGACTGTATTTTACAGTGCATTCACCATGTTGCCACAATCATCCAAACTAACCATAAAGAGAAGCTATCATGCAGCCAAAACCTGTTTGATCAGAGGTCTGATTCTGGGGCAGGGAAATCAACCCTTTTCCTCATATCACTGCCTTGGAATTAAGAGGTAGCATTTGAATTAGGGAAAAGTTTCCTACCTAAGCACCTAATCACACAAGGTAATTGATGACCATCACGTTCTCAGACCACAAAAAAAGGACCAATCACAAGATTTATTGTGGAAACTAGTTATAAAGACAAGATAACAGTAAAAGGTACATACAGTAGTTACATACATAGTTAGGTTTTAAAAAAAAAAAGACCATCTAGTTCAACCTCTAAAAAGAAAAAAAATATATGTCAACCAAAAAAAATAAAAAATTATACAATCCCATATACACAATTCTATACCCAGATCCAGAGGAAAGCAAAAAAAAAAAAACAACAACGCACAATCTAATTTGCTCCAGCAGGGGAAAAAATTCCTTCCTGATCAAGCGAGATGCAATCAGATATTCCCTAGATCAACTTTACCTATAAATGTTAATATCCAATTATATTATGTACATTTAGGAAAGAATTCAGCAATATTATGTACATTAAAATGTAATTGGATCCATACTGAACATATTGGTGGATAGTCCAGTTGGCAATCATGCCAAGAACACAAACAAATCTTTATATGACAGTCCATTCAAAAATCTCACAAAAATTACACAACCCATTCTATTTTTTCATGGTAATTTTTACATGAAAATGTCATGTTCACAAAAATAAAATGGACACAGTTCCTTTTAAAAGTCGAGGCTTTGAAAAACTACTGCCAATCACTTCTGATAATGGTTTTATCAAACAAGAAAGATTTACAAATGAGCTAAATTTAAGGTATAACCATTATCTCTATAATTATTATGTCTGTAAAAATTGTTATAGTGGCCAATATTTAGTTATCAAGATAAAAAATATGATAATACCATTTAAATAGTTAGCTGGTATGAATAAAATGTTTGCCTGATATTTACCCAAAAAACGTTAATAAACATTTACAAGGAGCTTGTAAAAGAAGTAAAAATGATTTGTCTGTTGCACAAAACATGAACAAACCAGAGATTCTGAATGCTCACCTTCTGGCAAGAAAGGCACAAGACAACAGCAGAATATTTGATTTATTTATGTAATTTATTATAAAAATAGCCCAGTTACACAGCTCTGTTTGCATGCAAAATTAGGTTGGAGACAAACACTGTGTTCATTTTTGGACTATTAAGCCCCATACACACTATCAGTTTTCTTGCAGGTTTTTCTCTTCAGGTTTACCAAAACCATGTAGTGCAAGGGCCTGCCTGATTGCATACGAATTGAAACTCTTAAGGTTTGACCTTATATTAGATGGTTTTGGTAAACCTGACGAGAAAAACCTG
Source organism: Rana muscosa (assembly GCA_029206835.1). Lineage (NCBI taxonomy): Eukaryota > Metazoa > Chordata > Amphibia > Anura > Ranidae > Rana > Rana muscosa. The sequence goes on from CM055123.1 coordinate 168,502,717, forward strand.
CAAGAAAACTGATAGTGTGTATGGGGCTTAAGTACAACTTTGTATAGCAGTGACTGTGAACATGTGTAACATCTTCTACAATGATCCATTAGTATTATAATGATGAAATTTCATATAACTGTACAGAACATCTAAATAATTTTTAATAAACAAAAAAAAACAAATGCATGTTACTTCTTTTGGACAACTACTTAAGACAGTGCAGTTTACACTTTAATCACTGTTTACTTTAACACAGTCACAGTGTGAATGTCCTTCTGCAGATTCTTAAAAACCTGTTTAGCTGCATGTATGCACACATTCAAAGTAGCTTGAGCGAAAACACTGAGATCAGGTTAGAAGGAATTATATTTTCCATATTAAGGGTCTCTCATAAAACCTCATATACATTGTTAACTTTGCTAACTGCTTTTAACAGTTACCACTTAAGTAAATTATGCAGAAAAGAGTGATGCAAGAAATACATTGATATATTATTCTTCACAAAGGACAGACATCACTTTGCACTACCTGCTGTTTATTTCTCTTTAGATCGTATCCTACTTCTACTCCCCATTTTATTTTTAATTTGCATCAGATGAAGACAGAACAAACAGCACAATCAGGAGAAAGCCTCACAGCTACAGTAGGTCACATCTAAGGGCCTGTTCAGATTGTGTTGGTTGAAGTGGACCTAAATTGGACCTGATTGGCATAAAATGTAGAACCAGTGTTGAACTTTGATGCCTTTTAAGTACCTGTGCTTGTCTTCCCAAAAAATTATGTCCCTGTGAATTTTAAGCCAAAACTGTACATGGGACTTCAGCTTCTGACCAAGTTGAGATGATTAACGACTGCTTCTGTTGAAAATCCCATTCGTTGATTGTCAATTGTAAACTTCAGTGGATAGTATAGGTTCTAGGATTTAATAATTGAATGACAGGGGGTGTAGCTTACTCGTAATGGTAGTTGGGGCTTGATCTAAACTTGAGCAAAAGCACAGTCTTGGTCTAGGATCTAAGAGGACATAAGGAGTGATATAAAGCACCAAAACAGGTTCCTTTTGTGTCTGCATTTTAGCACTGTTGCTACTGTTAAATATATTTTAATTTTAGATTCACTTTAACAAGCTGCTACCTTTTTGCTGTGCTGAAAGCTATAAAAACTCCCCATTTAAAACTTTACTAATTCACCTTACATTGCCTTTGCTATATTTTATTCTCAGGGGATCTATTAAGTGATTATGTATGCACCATTGAATAGTATTATTTTTAATCATGCATCCTGTCTATTGCTTTAATAACAACATCTCTGGTAATGACTAAGAACTTTTTGATCTTTAAGCCAATCAACCAATGTTTAGTCCAACTCCAAGAAAATAAACTACAAAAATAACCGTGTACAGTAGGTGCCGCTGATATTGTGTTTCTATTGCGCTCCCATCGCCGAGATTCTCGGCGACAGGAGTGCCGAGATGTCGGCAGCAGGGTGGCGACACGTGTCGCGCTCGCTGCAATGGTGAGGAGACGTGACACTGTATTGAGCGGGGATCCGACGCGGATTCCCGCCAATACCAGGCACTGCGTTTTGTATGAATCCTGAGCGGGAACTCCACGCCAATTTTTAAAGAAAAAAACGGCGTGGGTTCCCCCTCCAGGAGCATACCAGGCCCTTGGGTCTGGTCTGGATTTGAAGGGGAACCCTACGCCGAAAAAACGGCGTGGGGGTCCCCCTCAAGATCCAAACCAGACCCTTATCCGAGCACGCAACCTGGCAGGCCGCAGGGGAAGAGGGGGGACGAGAGCGGCCCCCCCTCCCTCCTGAACCGTACCAGGCCACATGCCCTCAACATGGGGGGTTTGGTGCTCTGGGGCAGGGGGGCGACCTGCGGCCCCCCCACCCCAGAGCACCCTGCCCCCATGTTGATGAGGACAGGGCCTCTTCCCGACAACCCTGGCCGTTGGTTGTCGGGGTCTGCGGGCGGGGGGCTTATCGAAATCCGGGAGCCCCTTTTAATAAGGGGGCCCCCAGATCCCGGCCCCCCCACCCTATGTGATTGAGTATGGGGTACATCGTACCCCTACCCATTCACCTGGTGGAAAATAAATGGAAATAAAAACACAACACAGTTTTTAAAAGTATTTTATTGCACCACTCCGGAGGTCTTCTTCCGACTTCGGGGGTCTCCGGTGTCGTCGCCGCGCTCTCCGGTTCTTTCTTCTGCCGGGCCTCCGCTAACTTCTTTTTAGCTCTTTTGCTAACGGAGGCCCGGTCTTCTCTGTCGTCTTCTTCTTCTTCTCCCGCTCTCCGGTTCTTCTCCCGCTCTCCGGTTCTTCTCCCGCTCTCTGGTTCTTTCTTCCGCGGGCCTCCGCTAACTTCTTTTTAGCTCTTTTGCTAGCAGAGGCCCGGTCTTCTCCGTCGCCTCGTCCGGCTCTCCGTTGTCCTTCTGCCGGCCCCTCCACTAACTTCTTGTAGCTCTTTTGCTAATGGAGGAGCCGGTCTTCTCCGTCGTCGCCGTCGGCGTCTTCTTCCCTCTTCTCCTCCTCGATGTTGACTCGTTGCTTCCTCTCGCAGTAATGGTAAATCTTCGGTCCGCAGAGATTAATATAGGCTTCACATGACGTCACAGTCACATGGTCCCATGACGTCACAGTCACATGCTCCGGGGCACATGTGCACATGTGCCCTGGAGCATGTGACTGTGATGTCATGTGCACATGTGCCCCGGAGCATGTGACTGTGACGTCATGTGAAGCCTATATTAATCTCTGCGGACCGAAGATTTACCATTACTGCGAGAGGAAGCGACGAGTCAACATCGAGGAGGAGAAGAGGGAAGAAGACGCCGACGGCGACGACAGAGAAGACCGGCCCCTCCACTAGCAAAAGAGCTACAAGAAGTTAGTGGAGGGGTCGGCAGAAGGACAACGGAGAGCCGGACGAGACGACGGAGAAGACCGGGCCTCTGCTAGCAAAAGAGCTAAAAAGAAGTTAGCGGAGGCCCAAAGGAAGAAAGAACCGGAGAGCGGGAGAAGAACTGGAGAGCGGGAGAAGAACCGGAGAGCGGGAGAAGAAGAAGAAGACGACGGAGAAGACCGGGCCTCCATTAGCAAAAGAGCTAAAAAGAAGTTAGCAGCGGCCCGGCAGAAGAAAGAACCAGAGAATGCGGCGACGACACCGGAGACCCCCGAAGTCGGAAGAAGACCTCCGGAGCGGTGCAATAAAATACTTTTAAAAACTGTGTTGTGTTTTTATTTCCATTTATTTTCCACCAGGTGAATGGGTAGGGGTACGATGTACCCCATACTCATTCACATAGGGTGGGGGGGCCGGGATCTGGGGGCCCCCTTATGAAAGGGGGCTCCTGGATTCCGATAAGCCCCCCGCCCGCAGACCCCGACAACCAATGGCCAGGGTTGTCGGGAAGAGGCCCTGTCCTCATCAACATGGGGGCAGGGTGCTCTGGGGTGGGGGGGCCGCAGGTCGGCCCCCTGCCCCAGAGCACCAAACCCCCCATGTTGAGGGCATGTGGCCTGGTACGGTTCAGGAGGGAGGGGGGCCGCTCTCGTCCCCCCCCTCTTCCCCTGCGGCCTGCCAGGTTGCATGCTCGGATAAGGGTCTGGTTTGGATCTTGAGGGGGACCCCCACGCCGTTTTTTCGGCGTAGGGTCCCCCTTTAAATCCAGACCAGACCCCAGGGCCTGGTATGCTCCTGGAGGGGGAACCCACGCCGGTTTTTTCTTTATAAATTGGCATGGAGTTCCCGCTCAGGATTCATACCAAACGCAGTGCCTGGTATTGGCGGGAATCCGCGTCGGATCCCCGCCTATCGGCAATGCGTGTCGCTCATCGTGAAAGGAACATTTTTTCCTTTCCCGATGACGAGACAGCTCGGCGCTGGCTCTCGTGACGGAGCTCATAGGGTGTCAATATCGCCGCTAGAAGCGGCGAGATTGACACAATATCGGCGGCACCTACTGTAACTGACAATAAACAAAGAGGTATGGCTATGGATTCGTGAATTTTGTCATGCCTATTGCCATCCTACATTTTGCCTTTGGTTTGAATAATTAACTACTCAGTAGTTAGATTTAAACAAACATTAGAGTGGGTGCTTCAAACAGGCTTTGAAAATGTAAACCCACACTCCAGGCAAAGAGCTCAATACACAGCTGTATATATATATATATATATATATATATATATATATATATATATATATATACACATACACAGGGTGTATACCTGTGTATATAGATAGATAGATAGATAGATAGATAGATACATAGATAGATAGATCTATCTATCTATCTAATATATATATATATATATATATATATATATACTGAGCAAAATTATAAACTCAACACTTTTGTGTTTGCCCCTATTTATCATGAGCTGAACTTAAAGATCTATGACTTTTTCTATGTACACAAAAGGCCTTTTTCTCTCAAATATTGTTCACAAATTTGTCTAAATCTGCGTTAGTGAGCATTTCTCCTTTGCAGAGATAATCAATCCACCTCACAGGTGTGGCATATCAAAATGCAGATTAGACAGCATGATTATTGCACCGGTGTCCACTCTAAAATGTGAAGTTTTATTACACATCACAATGCCACAGATGTTGCAAGTTTTGAGGGACAGTGCAATTGAGATGTTGACTGTAGGAATCTCCACTAGAGCTGTTGCCCTTGAGTATATCCAACTGGCACCACAACCGCAGACCACGTGTAACCACACCAGCCCAGGACCTAAACATCCAGCAACTTAACCTCCAAGATTATCTGAGGCCAGCCACCAAGACAGCTGCTGCAACAATTGATTTGCATAACCAAAGAATTTCTGCACAAACTGTCAGAAACCGTCTCAGGGAAGCTCATCTGCATGCTCGTTGTCCTCATCGGGGTCTCGACCTGACTTTAACAAAGGGGACCCCCAGATCCCAGCCCCCCCTATGTGAATTGGTAACGGGGTACATTGTACCCCTACCATTTCACAAAGAAAGTGTAAAAAAAATAAAAAAAACACACAGACACAGTTGGGATAAGTCCTTTATTAAAAAAAAAAAAAAAAAAAAGACTCCAGTGGTGGTAATCCACTCTCAATCTCCACTCCAGCAATGTCGGTATCCTGCGATGGATGATCTATCCAGGCTCCAGAAGCTCAATAAAGCCAATCCACCTAGTGGTACAACAATTGCCAGCAATTCCTTTTTTTTTTGTTAAATAGTGTATATCAAATCCACGAATATGGAAAAATAAAAACAAAAAAACATAAAAATATATCAAATATATTTGTATAAGATGGATCTCAAAAAAAGTAAAAAGGAAAATAAGTGACATGGATATATCACTAAACTGAAATTTAGAAGGTTTTAGTCGGTTGGGCTTCCTGTTAAGGGTGATTTAAAAAACTGTGGTTCCAGACCACCAAGTTGTAACTGTGTTGGTTCAGTTGTGCATAGCAGGACAGCTCTGATGACTAACTGCTTGGCTGCTAGCAAATCCGACATACAGCAGCGTTTGCTCATTGCATGAGCAAATGTGAAATATCCTTCTAAATAAATCCACAACTCTGAAACACAGACACTCTTATAAGTGAGTGAATGAATTAATAATAAGAATGAAATCTTTATGATTCAATCAGTATCATAATGCTTGGTGTGAAAGGTCTGTATGACTCAACCAAACAGAAAGGAATGATTATAGGTGATTTATAAGCGATTACCAAGTAATTCATGTATCAACTTTTAAGTACAGGGATATTTTTAAGGAAATCAAGAACAATTTGCTGGTAACATGCATTACTGTGTAATTTGTAATTAATTACATGCTTCCTCATTTTCAATTCTAACCAGACAATTCATGTTTGGAAACCTTAAAGCGGAGTTCCACCCAAAAATGTAACTTCCGCTTTTCGGAACCCTCCCCCCCTCCGGTGTCACATTTGGCACCTTTCAGGGGGGAGGGGGTGCAGATACCTGGCTAATACAGGTATTTGCACCACTTCCTGGTATTGACTCCTGCAGGAGTCACGCCCCTTCGCATCATCCCCCACTGCCTTCTGGGAAACACACTCTTCCCATGAGAGAGCGAGGACCAGTGACGGCGCGCAGCGATACTCGCGCATTCGCAGTAGGGAACTGGGCAGTGAAGCTGCAAGGCTTCACTTCCTGATTCCCTCACCGAGAATGGCGGCGGCAGCATCCGAGGACCGAGTGACTGCTCTACCTCATCTGCCGACATCGCGGGCGTGCTGGACAGGTAAGTGTCCATTTTTTAAAAGTCAGCAGCTGCAGTGTTTGTAGCTGCTGGCTTTTAAAAAAAAAATTGGGGCGGAAACTCCGCTTTAAAGTGGTTGCAAAGGCAGAAGGTTTTTATCTTAATACATTAAAATAAAAAACCTTCTGTGTGAAACAGCTCCACCCAGCCCCTCCTAATACTTACTGTACCTGAGCCCATCTCTATCCAGATGTTGCAGGAGAGACTCGGCTGCCCGGGACTCTCCCTCCTGATTGCCTGAGACAGCAGCAGAGCACCATTGGCTCCTGCTGCTTTTAAAGTCAGTGAGCCAATGAGGAGAGAGAGAGGGGGCGTTGCCTAGCCACGGTCTGTCTGAATGGACACACGGAGCTGCAAGCTGCTTGCTGTGGGGGCACTCAGCAGGAGGGAGGGGCCAGAAGCACTGAAGAGGGACCCGAGAAGAGGAGGATCTGGGCTGCTCTGTGCAAAACCACTACACAGAGCAGGTAACTATAGCATGTTTGTTATTTTGAAACACAAAAAAACTGAGACTTTAGTATCACTTTAATGTATTCTTACATTATAATAATATTTATTAGTGACCCAATATACCATGCAAAATGTTTCCAAATAATATAATTTTTTAACAATTTGCCAAGTATGACCCAAGTATGACCTAGCCCTGCTTTAAACTTCCCCACAACTTTATCCCTGACCTGTCTGGTGTGTTCCTTGGCCTTCATGATGCTGTTTATTCACTAAGGTTCTCTAACAAACCTCTGAGGGCTTCACATAACAGCTGTATTTATACTAAGATTAAATTACACACAGATGGACTTTATTTACTAATTTTGTTACTTCTAAAGGCAATTGGTTCCACTAGATTTTAGTTAGGGGTATCAGAGTAAAGGGGGCTGAATACAAATGCACACCACACTTTTCACATATTTATTTGTAATCAATGTTGAAAACCATTTATCATTTTCCTTCCACTTCACAATTATGTGCCACTCTGTGTTGGTCTATCACATAAAATCCCAATAAAATACATTTACGTTTTTGGTTGTAACATGACAAAATGTGGAAAATTTCAATGGGTATGAATACTTTTTCAAGGCACTGCATTTACTTTCCTCAGTTAATTTGCAACATTTAAAGTCCAGACACCCCTATGTCAGATCATATGGGGAACCAGTGGCACCCCTTATCCTTTCTATTTAAAGTAGACATCTGAACCCCGCCCTATTTATATTTATTTTGACGCAAATTTCACGCTGGACAATATACTGCTGATTGTCAAACTGTAAACTGTAGATATTCAGAGATATGAATACTTGTCAAAAACTGTATCTTGGACATAGACATACATGTAGTGACATCCCAGCAACCACCTTAGACCGGATGATTGCTTAGATGGTCTATGTCAACACCTCTTTGATCCCAGAAAAAAGAGAGATGACAGTTTGACAGCTCTCAGGTACCATCAAACCAGGAACATCTGTCAAGTAATGAGAGCCAATAACACCTTGCTCATCAACTGAATTCTGCTAACCCTAAGGACACTGCAGGTATTCTTCTTCCCTTTTCAGCCCCTTTTTTATTTCTTTGTTGTTATATTGTCTCTTTATTTCTTTGTAACACCCTTTTCTCTGTAATTATTTTATTTCCACCAATTTGACCTTTTCATTATTAAACCTTAGTATTGAAAAGTGTTTAAACTGTCTTTAAGGATTTTAATGCAGACTAAACAAATCCCTATCTCTCGAAGAGTGCTACTGAACAGTAAAAATCCTCTGAATATACCGTACCTGTCCCTCCTTCGCGATCAAAATGGGGGTGGTGACAAATCAAGGGTTACTTGCTTAATTAATTTAACCCAGTGACAATCACTCCAAGGCTGCTGGCACCTAGATTGTGTCATGCAAGCTAGAAAATCTTTGTGCAGGGTGCAGCTGAGAGTTGTATTTAGTGGCAGCTGGTGAAGTTTTAGGATGGAGGGGCGCAAGACCCGCCCCTCCATGGTTGGCCCATCCCACTTCTCATAAGCCACACCCCTTATAAAATCCACCCACTCCGTCCCCTGTATTCCACTTATAGTGTCAGCATTATACACCAGGCTCTGCACATCATATACCAGGCTGCACATTATACGCAGGGCTCTGCCCATCATATACCAGGCTGTATATTATAAACAGGGCTCTGCACATAATATACCAAGCTGCACATTATACACAGGGTTCTGCACATCATATACCAGGCTGCACATTATACACAGGGTTCTGCACATCATATACCAGGCTGCACATTATACACAGGGTTTTGCACATCATATACCAGGCTGCACATTATACACAGGGCTCTGCATAATCATATACCAGGCTGCACATTATACACAGGGCTCTGCACATCATCTACCAGGCTGCACATTATACACAGGGCTCTGCACATCATATACCAGGCTGCACATTATACACCGGGCTCTGCATATCATATACCAGGCTGCACATTATACACCGGGCTCTGCATATCATATACCAGGCTGCACATTATACACCGGGCTCTGCACATCATATACCAGGCCGCACATTATACACAGGGCTCTGCACATCATATACCAGGCTGCACATTATACACCGGGCTCTGCACATCATATACCAGGCTGCAGATTATACACCGGGCTCTGCACATCATATACCAGGCTGCACATTATACACAGGGCTCTGCACATCATATACCAGGCTGCAAATTATACACAGGGCTCTGCACATCATATACCAGGCTGCACATTATACACAGGGCTCTGCACATCATATACCAGGCTGCACATTATACACAGGGCTCTGCACATCATTTACCAGGCTGCACATTATACACAGGGCTCTGCACATCATATACCAGGCTGCACATTATACACAGGGCTCTGCACATCATATACCAGGCTGTACATTATACACAGGGCTCTGCACATCATATACCAGGCTGCACATTATACACAGGGCTCTGCACATCATATACCAGGCTGCACATTATACACAGGGCTCTGCACATCATATACCAGGCTGCACATTATACACAGGGCTCTGCACATCATATACCAGGCTGTACATTATACACCGGGCTCTGCACATTATATACCAGGCTGCACATTATACACAGGGCTCTGCAGATCATTAAGGATGAGTTCTGGCGCGTTTGCATACTCCACGTGCAGAGCCCGCCAGGAAGTCGGCACGGCGCTGCGCTAATCACAGGCAGGGAGACATTTCCCGATCTTTGCAGCCGAGCATCGGGACAATGTCTCCCTGCTTGTGATTAGCGCAGCGCCGTGCCGACTTCCTGGCGGGCTCTTCACGTGGAGTATGCAAACACGCCAGAGCTCATCCCTACACATCATATACCAGGCTGCACATTATACACAGGGCTCTGCACATCATATACCAAGCTGCACATTATACACAGACAAAGCTTCAATTTGTTTTAAAACCCAGACGATATCTGGAGATCACAGACTAGGAAATGGTTTAAACTTGCATTTTAAGTTCTGACTTTATTAATTCATTGCATAGCCTCTCTACAACATTAAACGTTAGACGATGGGGGTTGCATTTAAAAGGTAATTTCGCTTTTGATAAGAAAAAAATGTAAGTACTACACTACATTTTGTATTTTTACAATTACAATTACCTATGTAGTTTCATCTGCTGCCTGCTATGACTCATAAAACTGGCAAATGTTTAAACATGGTGTACATGTAGGGTGGTGTTTTGTACACGGTCAATGTACAGAACACCAACTGTGTTATGTAAGTTTCAATACAAGCAATAACAAGTAGGGATCTGCAATGACATTTGCCAACTTACAACCTGGAAATATGCTTTGTTTTAGGTCGCGCACCGGACCCCTGCTGTGAGCCTCTCTGCACAAGTGTGAATCTAGCCTGAACGAGGCCTTAAACTTACTCTGAAGCATGAATCTGACTGATGGTATATCAAGCACAGAGACTTGTGATGATCGCTTAGGAATATGGCTACATGAGATTACAAAGGGATCCGATTAAAGCCTAAAAAATACTGGCATTTGACATTTTTTTTTCTCAGCCTGTAAAAGCACCTGTATGTTAGCTTATGTGTCCATGTGCACACAGGCATTTACAGACATATTAGAAGCAGAGCAATTACAGTCTGAAAAACAAACAAACATGGAAAGCACGTTTAGGAGAGGAGGTGAAGCGCAGAAAAAAGCTAAACACACTGAAACGCTAGACGCATTTAGGTGCATTTGAGAGGTAATGCATTTAAATGGCCAGAACAAATAAATGTTTTGGCCAATAGGATACATTTACGATAAAACGCATGATGCGCCTGCAGTGGGCTTTTCTCCTGCCAGGAGTTCTGATGTTTAGAGGAGCAAAGCAAACACCCTGTGTGCATGAGGTCTATTGGGTAGATTATTAAATTTTATGGACATTAGACTATTATTAAAGAAGTAGGGAATCCACGCTCAGGAAAACACCAGACAGAGGTTGCAGCCCCCCTAAAAACTCCCTAGGGAGAATAGGATACAATATAAAAGAATGGGGTGTTGGCGCTACCTCCCACTATAGAGACCCACCGGGTCTAAGTGATCTCAAGTAAATGTATAAGGACAGGCTGTACTGAGTTCCCTGGTCTGTACACCTACAGTGCCCATTATGAGGGGTTCCCACCATCCCTGTACTGAGTTCCTGGGTCTGTATACCTACTTTGCCCATTATGCAGGGTTCCCACAATCCCTGTGCAGAGTTCCTGGGTCTGTACACCTGAGGTGCCCATTATGAGGAGTTCCCACTATCCCTGTACTGAGTTCCCAGGTCTGTACACCCGCTGTGCCATTATGAGGGTTCCTCCCACCATCTCTGTACACCTACTGTGCCTATTATGAGGGGTTCCCACCATCCCTGTACTGAGTTTCTGGGTCTGTACACCTACTGTGCCCATTATGAGGGGTTCCCACCATCCCTGTAATGAGTTCCTGGGTTTGTACACCTGCTGTGCCCATTATGAGGGTTCCCACCATCCCTGTGCTGAATTCCCGGGTATGTACACCTGCTGTGCCCATTATGAGGGGTTCCCACCATCCCTGTACTGAGTTCCTGGGTCTGTATACCTACTTTGCCCATTATGCAGGGTTCCCACAATCCCTGTGCAGAGTTCCTGGGTCTGTACACCTGAGGTGCCCATTATGAGGAGTTCCCACTATCCCTGTACTGAGTTCCCAGGTCTGTACACCCGCTGTGCCATTATGAGGGTTCCTCCCACCATCTCTGTACACCTACTGTGCCTATTATGAGGGGTTCCCACCATCCCTGTACTGAGTTTCTGGGTCTGTACACCTACTGTGCCCATTATGAGGGGTTCCCACCATCCCTGTAATGAGTTCCTGGGTTTGTACACCTGCTGTGCCCATTATGAGGGTTCCCACCATCCCTGTGCTGAGTTCCCGGGTCTGTACACCTGCTGTGCCCATTATGAGGGTTCCCACCATCCCTGTACTGAGTTCCCGGGTCTGTACACCTAATGTGCCCATTCTGAGGGGTTCCCACCATCCCTGTAATGAGTTCCTGGGTCTGTACACCTGCTGTGCCCATTATGAGGGTTCCCACCATCCCTGTGCTGAGTTTCCGGGTCTGTACACCTGCTGTGCCCATTATGAGGGTTCCCACCATCCCTGTGCTGAGTTTCCGGGTCTGTACACCTGAGGTGCCCATTATGAGGAGTTCCCACTATCCCTGTACTGAGTTCCCAGGTCTGTACACCCGCTGTGCCATTATGAGGGTTCCTCCCACCATCTCTGTACACCTACTGTGCCTATTATGAGGGGTTCCCACCATCCCTGTACTGAGTTTCTGGGTCTGTACACCTACTGTGCCCATTATGAGGGGTTCCCACCATCCCTGTGCTGAGTTCCTGGGTCTGTACACCTGCTGTGCCCATTATGAGGGGTTCCCATCATCCCTGTACTGAGTTCCTGGGTCTGTACACCTACTGTGCCCATTATGAGGGGTTCCCACCATCCCTGTGCTGAGTTCCTGGGTCTGTACACCTGCTGTGCCCATTATGAGGGGTTCCCATCATCCCTGTACTGAGTTCCTGGGTCTGTACACCTACTGTGCCCCCCCCATCTGAATCGCGGCAGCCGATCTAATTTGCATAACAATGCCCACGCGATTTACATGTGAATAATGTTAATTTAAGAACAATGCCTTTTGTTTCTCTATAGCAGATGAACAGGCAGGGGAGAAACGGGAAGGTGTACTGACTTGCATTACAAGAGAGAGGTGAAGTAAAGTTGGAGATTAAAATGCTGCTTTACAGTCTCTCAGGAGTCAGGACACAGTGATAATAGCCCCTTCTGCCCCCCTCCCCCCTACAGTCCTGGCATGTAAAAATGTACCTGAAGATTTCTGTGTGATCCCTCTGTGTGCATTGCTGGATGCTTGAGGAGAAGAAGTGATCTGGACTGCCGCACTCTGGTTAAACGTATTATTTAATGAAGAAAATTAAAATGCCAAAAAAATCCAAAAAAGAAATAAATAAACAATCCATCCAAAAACAATCGGCTATGAGTAAGCATCACACCCTGATGTGAAACGCGTTAGCTGTCACCCTGCATGTCCCTTCACTTTCGATTGTTTTTGGATGGATTGTTTATTTATTTATTTTTTGGATTTTTTTGGCATTTTAATTTTCTTCATTAAATAATACGTTTAACCAGAGTGCGGCAGTCCAGATCACTTCTTCTCCTCAAGCATCAGAGCATAGCCAGCACCTGGAAGTGGAGCAGGGCGGGAGCTAATTGAAGGAACCTGGAACCTTCGAGCGGTACACTTTTCCTTCATTACTATTTTCTGGACATTGCATTGCTGGATGCCGAGTCTGTGTCACAGGGATAAATGGAGCTGCCTCAGCTCCCTGTCTGCCCTGACCAGTTCTCTTCTGCTCGTGATTTCCCCCTCACTTACTGAAGGAGACAGGCAGCCTGTGAGCCAATGACGCTGCAGGTCTGATTAAAGCCCCACCCTATGGACCCAATCAATTACAAGCACTGGAAACCTAATGTTAGAGCCTAGAGGTGGGGTTTTCGTGGCTACAGCATTTGCGCCCCGAACACACACTAAACTACGCCAATAGAGATTCTTAGCCCCAATTACGTGTTTAAACATGGGTCATGCCTCCAATAGCACCCCATGTCCGGCGCCCTTAACACACCCACTTAAAGGGACACTTTAAAAAAAAATTTTTTTTTAAATAAGTAGCTTTGGGGGGGGGGGGGGGGAGGCGGCGCCCCTGCGCCCCCTATTGACAGGCCGCCACTGGTTGTATTGTTACACAAGTGACACCACAGTGTGAGATTGGCCAGTCCTTCATCACAAGTTGGCGAGGAGGGCAGGGGTCTGATATCTGCTTCTGTCACAACTGGAAGGCAAAGTGACTGAGATCTTACATATATACAGCTGGGAGACTACATACACAGAAATACCTATACAGAAGTTTTTTTTTCTCAGAAAGAATTCCAGGCAAAATGTACATTTTTTCATAGGCACAATTAACATTTCTAATGCAGCAAACCATCACTTTTTAAATTCAGTTTCACTTTGAAACCTACATATGGCACAAAAGGAATTTTGCAGTAGGCAAAATCTATCCTATTAATTAATGGTGTGTGGCTCGCTAAAGACTTATTGATGTGGCTGTCTTATAACATACACATATGCAGTTACATATTGCTAACATAAGTGTCCGAATTTTCACTGTTTACATTTAGTAACTATTCAAGCTAGCAATTTCTTTGCCAGCTAAAAATGATGCAGAATTTGAATTTCTCAGTGACTTCATATGGTCTCTATGAGATAACGATTAATTTAGCTGCATTTAAATGTAAATACAGCAGGGAAGAGTTAAAACCCATTTGAGTTTACGTTTTGCTGTCTGTGTCTGATTGGGGAGTTTTCTTTTCAATTCATGCCCCTGAATTGCAACAGGAAAATAAATTAAATCTCTATAAAGTGCATTAAATTCCCCTCCTACAGATTTCTCCTTGAAAAGATTTACTCTCACCTCTTCTGCTGGTGACAACTTAAAGCGGACCTTCAGTCGTTTTTTCAACTTTCCATCTATTAAATCTTCTGCCCTTGTTGTTTTAACTTTGGATAGCAAACATTTTTTTCTGCCAGTAAATACCTTATACAGCCCACTTCCTGTTTCTTGTCTAGTAAAAAGCCTAGGCTTATGACATCATGCACAGCTCTCTCTCACACTCTCATGAGAGTTTGCCAGGAAGGGAGGGGGTGAGTCATAAGAGGGCCAATGAGAGCTTCAGGACTGCAGAGCTGGAGGTGTGCCTCTGTGTGTCTGTGTAAATCCAGGAAGTTAACAGGCAGCAACTTCAGCTGCCCACAGTTAAAACGGTTGCAGCCACACTTAGTGGAGGGAGATTTGTGCAGCATATTTGGCAAGTACAAAATCACAGTATATATATAATAATATGCAAAGTGGTTGGAGGGAAGCTTTACAATGACAAAGATGTTTTTATTACAAATTATGTGAGCAGACTATCTGTCCCAAAAAAATATGGGCATACATGGCAATAACAATATGACATAGGTACTTTTCCTTCCAAAACATAATGGGTTTGATTCGCTAAAGACAATTAGGCTGTTCACATTGCAAGGGAAGTCGCACTTTGCAAGGACATTTTCCCCAGAGCTTAGTGACTGTGGTGATGTTTCACTGTGTAAACAATACCCAATCATGTGCAAGTCGAAAATAAAAACAAGACCAGAATTTCTGCTTGCACACACGATTGTATGATGGGATTAAGCAGAGCTTAAACTCATTAACTGTAAGCTCTGAGGTAAATTCTCCTGCAAAGTATAGTTTTCCCTGCAAAGTGAACAGCCTATTTCCTTTTAGTAAAACAACCCTAATGTGTTTTGGTTTCACATACACTTTAAAGAGGAGGTCTTAAAATTAAAAGCCAGCACTGCACATACTGCAGCTGCTGGCTTTTATTAATCAGACACTTACCTGTCCTGGAGTCTAGCCATGTTGGCACCGCAGCTGATGTTTCCATCAGTTGTCGGGTGCATGCCGCCTCCATTGCGAATAAGGGAACCCGGCAGTGAAGCCTTGCGGCTTTACCCCAGGTACCTTACTGTGCATGCGCTCCGCTCCGCTCCTCTCTCTTACTGGCCCGGTGGCCGGGGAAGGAGGAGGGAGCTTGGGCGGTGACGTCAATAGCCGCTGAGGCTCCCGGAAGTGGGAACAGGATACCTGTGAAAGACAGGTATCCTGTCCCCCTCCCCCTCGAAAGGTGCCAAATGTGGCACTGTAGGGGGGGGGGGAGAAGTACAATGAGTGGAAGTTCCACTTTTGGGTGGAACTCCGCTTTAAGAAAGCCAATCATAACAGAGGTATGGAAGCTGTCATGGATGACTTATTTTTCTAGGAGCATATTCAAAGGCTGTCATCTTGAACCTAGACACCTGATGTGCATATGCTTGTTTTAGGCCAGTGACTTATCAAGTATGGGAGGGCAATTAATGCACTTGCAAAATTAAGCCAGCAGTGACAGCTTGCATGTTCCCGTCCTGATAGGTTTGTGTTTAAGCTTAAATTTAGTCTCATGTAAAAATGGCTCTTGTGGGTTAAAGTATACATTCACCTTTAAAAAAAAAAAAAAAAAATGCACCATTTTTTTTTTGGTTTGTTTTTTTGCTGGTAAAAAAATTTGCATTTACTTTTTGCTTTTTTTGAACCTGGAAAGCATTGCACCAGCGATCAGCAGATTGCTGATTCCATGCAGGTCTCCTGCAGACTTTCAGTGTAAGCTGTCTGCCCGTACATCATACAGGCAGGCAGTTTAACACGGACAGGAAGAATCAATGAACTACTGTACCACAGCACTCAACAGCACCATGGTAGTTCATTGAGAACTACAAGCCAACATCCGCAAAGGCTGTTGGTAGTTGTAATATTCACAGAACACTGTGAATGAATTATGCGGCTGAGCAGGCGGAGCCCGGCATGGTCACGTTTTCTTTAGATTTTGGGATCGGGGGATGCAGGGGCCAGTACATTTGTAAAATGTTACATGTTACACCCTGAATATGGGTGTAACATGTTACAAACAGTAAACCTATCCTTAACCACTTGACCTCTGGAAGATTTCATGACCAGGCCATTTTTTGAGATACAGCACTGCCTTAATTCAACTAACAATTGCGCACTTGTGCGAAGCAGTACCCAAATAAAATGTATGTATTTTTTTCCCCACAAACATAGCTTTCTTTTGGTGGTATTTGATCACCTCTGCATTTTTTATGCCATAAATAAAAAAAAATAAAAAAAAAAAACACTGTCAATTTCTGCTATAAAACATATCCAATAAAAAAAAATAACAAATAAAATTTCTTCATGAATTTAGGCCAATATGTATTCTGCTACATATATTTTGGTAGAAAAATATCCCAATAAACATATATTGATTGGTTTGCGCAAAAGTTATAGTATCTACAAACTATGGGATATTTTTATTTATAAATTTTTTACTAGTAATAACGATGATCAGTGACTTATATCGGGACTGCGATATTGCGGAGGATATTCTGACACTAACTGACACTTTTGACAGTTTTTGGGAACCAGTGACACTAATACTGTGATCAGTGCTAAAAATATGTTCTGTCACTGTACTAATGACACTGGCTGGGAAGGGGTTAACATCAGGGGCGATCAAAGGGTTAACTGTGTGCCAGCCTGTGTTTTACTATACTGTGTGAGGTACTTTTACTAGGGGAATAGGTGGAATTTATTCCCTTCTTTGCAGGGACACAAACTCCATCCCTTCCCCCCTGTCAGAACAATGATCTGCTTTGGTTACATAGGCAGATCGTAGTTCTGTCTCTCTGACAGACGATCGGCGGGTGACGGTAAGCATCGAGTACCTGGCACCCGCCAATGGGCTTCTGCTGTGTGTAATGACAGTGGAAGCAGGCTGCTGCCAGCATGCATTTGCGCCCGCTACCCTAAAGTGTCAGATCACGTATATGCAGTTAGGTTCATATATATTTGGACACAGGCACAATTTTAGATTTTTTCAGGTATTTACCAAAACATATTCAATCTATAGTTATATTATGGATATGACCTGAAAGTGCACACCCTCTGGTTTAATTTGAGGGTGTATACATCCAAATAGGAGGAAGGGTTTAGGAATTACAGCTCTTAGGAATAGCCATTCCCCCTTTTTCAAGGGACCAAAAGTAATTGGAAAATTGAATCAAAAACTGTTTCATGGCCAGGTGTGGGCTACTCCTTTGTTTTTTCTTCATCAATTAAGCAGGTAGAAGGTCTGGAGTTGATTCTAAGTATTATATTTGCATTTGGAATCTATTGTTGTGAACCTACATCAGGCATTCAAATGAGCTGTCCATGCAAGTGAAACAGGCCATTGTAAGGCTTCAAAAATTAAACAAATCCATCAGAGAGATAGCAGCAACATTAGGAGTGGCTAAATCAACAGTTTGGTACATTCTGAGGAAAGAAGAACGCACTGGTGAGCTCAGCAACATAAAAAGACCTGGACGCCCACGGAAGACAACAGTGGTGGATGATCACAGGATCCTCTCTATGGTAAGGAAAAACCCATTCACAACATCCAGACAAGTGAAGGACACCCCTCCAGGAGGTGGGCGTTTCATTGTCAAAGTCTACAATCAAGAGAAGACTTCACAAGAGCCAATACAGAGGGTTCACCACAAGGTGCAAACCATTCATAAGTCAGAAGAATAGAAAAGCCAGATTAGACTTTGCCAAAGAACATCTAAAAAAGTCAGACCAGTTCTGGAAACGCATTCTTTGGATGGATCAATCTAAGATTGATCTCTACAAGAATGACAGGAAGAAAAAAGTGTGGAGAAGGCTTGAAACCGCCCATGATCCAAAGCACACAGCATCATCTGTAAAATATGGTGGAGGCCGTGTAATGGCATGGGCATGCATGGCTCCCAGTGGCACTGGGTCATTGGTGTTTATTGATGATGTGACAGAAAACAGAAGCAGCCGGATGAATTATGCAGTGTTTAAAGATATACTGTCAGCCCAGATTTAGCCAAATGCAGCAAATTTGATTGGACTGCGCTTCACAGTACAGATGGACAATGATCCAAAACACACTGCAAAAGCAACCCAGGAGCGTTTGAAGAAAAATAAGTGGAATATTCTGCAATGGTCAAGTCAATCGTCTGTTCTCAACCCAATTGAGCATGCCATTTCACTTGCTGAAGGCAAAACTAACGGCTGTAAGACCCACATACAAAGAACAACTGAAGACAGCTGCAGTTAGAACCTGGCAAAGCATCATAAAGGAGGAAACCCAGTCTTTGGTAATGTCCATGGGTCCCAGACTCCAGGCAGTCATTGCCAGTAAAGGATTCTCACCAAAATATTAAAAATGAACATTTTATTTATGATTATATTTATTTGTCCAATTACATTTGAGCCCCTGAAAATGGGAGGACTGTGTATAAAAATATTTGTAGTTCCAAAAGTTTTTACTTGATATTTATGTTCAACCCCTTGAATTAAAGCTAAAAGGCTGCACGTCAAATTAATTTGGATTATTTAGTTTTAATGTTATTCTGGTGGCATACAGAGCCAAAAGTATGAAAATTGTGCCTGTGTCCTAATATTTATAAATCTAACTGTATACGTGATCCAGTACACAGCTGCCACCCTGTAGCAGTAAAACTGCTATAGGGTGGACAGGAGGTGGGAAAAAGTGATTGTAAACCCTTATTTTTTTAATAACTTACATGTTATACTTACCTTCTCTGTGCAATGGTTTTGCACAGAGCAGCCCCCATCTACACTTCTAGCTCCTTCCCCAGCCAAATGCCCACCATTGATGTGTTATGTATGGACAGCAGTGGGAGACAAATTTTTGTTAAAAATTTAGCTTTTTGTTTTTTTGTTTACAGCGCAAAAAATAAAAAATGCAGAGGTGATCAAATACCACCAATAGAAAGCTGCATTTGTGGGGAAAAAAGGACATACATTTTATTTGGGTACAGCATCGCACGACCGCGCAATTGTCAGTTATAAAGATGCAACGCTGTATCGCATAAACATGGCCTGGTCAGGAAGTGGGCAAAACCTTCCAGGACTGAAGTGGTTCTAAGGCCTAAAGATTTTATTTTACCTTAACCACTTCAGCCCGGACCATTTGGCTGGCCAAAGACCAGAGCACTTTTTGCGATTCAGCACTGCGTCGCTTTAACTGACAATTGCGCGGCGTGGCTCCCAAACAAAATTGACGTCCTTTTTTTCCCACAAATAGAGCATTCTTTTGGTGGTATTTGATTACCTCTGCGGTTTTTATTTTTTGCGCTATAAACAAAAATAGAGCGACAATTTTGAAAAAAAAAAGAAATATTTTTTCCTCAGTTTAGGCTGATACGTATTCTTCTACATATTTTTGGTAAAAATATCACAATAAGCGTTTATTGATTGGTTTGCGCAAAAGTTATAGCATCTACAAAATAGGGGATAGTTTTATGGCATTTTTATTAATATTTTTTTTTACTAGTAATGGTGGCGATCAGCAATTTTTATTGTGACTGTGACATTATGGCTGACACATCGGACACTTTTGACGCTATTTTGGGACAATTCACATTTATACAGCGATCAGTGCTATAAAAATGCACTGATTACTGTGTAAATGTCACTGGTAGTGAAGAGGTTAACCACTAGGGGGCTAGGAAGCGGTTAAGTGTGTCCTAGGGAGTGATTCTAACTGTTAGGGGGCATAGCTACGAGTGACACGTCACTGATCGCTGCTCCTGATGTGAGGGGGCAGACGATCAGTGACATGTCATGTCACTAGGAAGAACGGGGAGATGTTGTGTTTACACTGACATCTCCCCGTTCTTCAGCTCTGTGACATGATCGCGGGACACCGGCAGATATCGAGTCCGCGGGTCCCTTGGGCACGGTCACGGAGCTTGCGGCAGGGTAACCACACGGCTGCAAATTTAAAGGGATGTACCTGTACGCCCATTCTGTCGACGTATATGTTCGTGCGGCGGTCGGCAAGTTTTTAATGCATCCTATGCCTTTGGCTCCTGCTGCCGTCAATCAAATCATGTGATGGGGGAGCAGGTGGCAGGGCCGAGCAGCCCTATATGTGTCGTAGACAGGGCAACTCAGGATCAAGCTTGCACGAGTGCCCCCATAGAAACTTCTTGTAAGGTTAGCACCTCACAATAGTTACTAAAGCACATTTAAATAGGAATGTTAATACAAGGATATTTTAAATTATGTATTATATTTCAAGAATACGCTATACTAAAATACTATAGAAAAAAGCTTCAATTACCTGCTATATTGACTATTACAAAGAGTAAGAACATATTTCAATGTAAAATCAACTGAGGATCACCCGTAGAATTCAATTTCTTGTAAAAAAAAAAAACTGTGGGAATGTTGCTTAATATCTAAATAATTCTCAAAAGCCTAGACCACAGAATGTGCAAAATAACTCAGGATTTCTTGGTTTACACTAGAGAAAATATTATATTTTTGATCTCCCTAGTGAAAGTAAGACATAGTATAGGGTTTCCAATCAATCCTATGCACTTTTCAACATTCTCAGCTAAATTGCTTTAGGGATTTCATTCTCTTTGTACAGGGTAGAAATTACACATGGCAGGGAATTACTGCAACACCAATGAAAGCTTTCATTAATATAGCCACTCAGTGGGAAACCCTTTCCAGCTGGGCCAATTAGCTGCTTTACACCAGTGAACTTGCGTTTAGGTCTACCGGGCTAGCCAGCAACCAACCTACAAAGCAGGGTTTTCATCCTTGAAGAAACACTGAAGTACCTCTCAAGCTACTAGAGAAGAGTTCACTATTTAATATTATGTACAAAAGCTTTTACATAGATTACTTACACTGAAAATATTGTAGCCTTATACATGTTATGTACTACTATACAGACTATTAACAACAAATAATTTTACTGTAAACACCATATTAACCATTAATAAATTCACAGTGATAACTTTTCTGCACCGTAGTAGAATGTTTTTTTATTATAGCAAAGAAAAGAAACATGTAAATCCAAAACTGCAGGTAAATAGAAACAATTTCACTTTCAATAAATTTTTATTAAAAAACAACAACGGGATACAGATCCTAGCATGAACAAACTTATTGTTATGATTAATTAGTTATTAAACAGTAGAAATGTAGCTGCCGATAATACAAGATTGCACAGAGGTATATCTAAAAGTGTACAGGCAAGCAAAACAAATAGCTTGTAATGTCAAATGGGTAGTAGTGAGCCAAGCAAGACTGTAATAGCCAACAAAACATTGTTCAGGTTATGGTGCTAAATTGGGGTGAATAACATAATCCGTATAGCAGGAATAAAAGAGAACGTAATCTGAAAACACATCTACTCGGGGAGACAGAAAGAAGTATTAGTGGGAAACAGAAGTAGGAGGAACATAGGGAAGGGAGAAAGGGAAAGGGGGAGTTTAGGACACCCAATTCCAGACACCAAAGCTTGACTCCTAAAAGTGCATAACTATCCATGGACAACGAAGGGTGGGCATATTCTACCCATGGGTTCCACACCTTAGGGAATCTTTTTTGCGTGTCCAGTAGGATACCGGCGAGCTTCTCATTAATGAAAAAGGCAACTAAATGGAATTTTTTTTTCAATTATTCTGTCCATTAAACAAAATTTGTTTTTGTTTTTGTTTTTTGCATACAACCATCGTTAGTAGTAGAGTTTTCTTAACCACTTAAGCCCCGGACCATTTGGTAGCTAGAGGACCAGAGGTGAATTCAGAATTTTGCACTGCGCTGCTTTAACTGTAAATTGTGCGGACATGCAATGTTTTACCCAAACTAAATTTGCGTCCTTTTCTTCCCACAAATAGAGCTTTCTTTTAATGGTATTTGATTGCCTCTGCGATTTTTATTTTTTGCGATATAAACGGAAAAAAAAACGAAAATTTTGAAAAAAAATGATATTTTCTACTTTTTGTTATAAGAAAAATCGAATAAACTCAATTGTAGTCATACATTTAGGCCAAAATGTATTCAGCCACATGTTTTTAGTAAAAAAAATGTCAATAAGCGTATATTTATTGGTTTGCGCAAAAGTTATAGAGTTTACAAACTAGGGTACATTTTCTGAAATTTACACAGCTTTAAATTTATGACTGCCTATCTCATTTCTTGAGGTGCTAAAATGACAGGGCAGTACAAAACCCCCCCAAATGACCCCATTTTGGAAAGTAGACACCCCAAGGAAATTGCTGAGAGGCATGTTGAGCCCATTGAATTTTTTATTTTTTTGTCCCAAGTGATTGAATAATGACTAAAAAAAAAAAAAAAATTACAAAAAGTTGTCACTAAATGATATATTGCTCACACATGCCATGGTTATATGTGGAATTTCACCCCAAAATACATTTTGCTGCTTCTTCTGAGTACGGGGATACCACATGTGTGGGACTTTTTGGGAGCCTAGCCACGTACGGGACCCCGGAAACCAAGCACCGCCTTCAGGATTTCTAAGGGCGCAAATTTTTGATTTCACTCCTCACTACCTATCACAGTTTCGAAGGCCATAAAATGCCAAAATAGCACAAAACCCCCCCAAATGACCCCATTTTAGAAAGTAGACACCCCAAGGAAATTGCTGAGAGGCCTGTTGAGCCCATTGAATATAATTTTTTTTGTCCCAAGTGATTGAATAATGACAAAAAAAAAAAAAAAATTACAAAAAGTTGTCACTAAATGATATATTGCTCACACATGCCATGGTTATATGTGGAATTACACCCCAAAATACATTTTTCTGCTTCTCCTGAGTACGGGGATACCACATGTGTGGGACTTTTTAGGAGCCTAGCCGCGTACGGGACCCCGAAAACCAAGCACCGCCTTCAGGATTTCTAGGCACAAATTTTTGATTTCACTCCTCACTACCTATCACAGTTTCGAAGGCCATAAAATGCCAAAATCGCACAAAACCCCCCCAAATGACCCCATTTTGGAATATAGACACCCCAAGCTATTTGCTGAGAGGAATGGCGAGTATTTTACAGCTCTCATTTGTTTTTGAAAATGAAGAAAGAAAATATATATATATATATATTTTTTTTCAATTTTCAAAACTTTGTGACAAAAAGCGAGATCTGCAAAATACTCACAATACCTCTCAGCAAATAGCTTGGGGTGTCTACTTTCCAAAATGGGGTCATTTGGGGGGGTTTTGTGCTATCTGGGCATTCCATGGCCTCCGAAACTGTGATAGGCAGTGAGAAGTGAAATCAAAAATTTACACCCTTAGAAAGCCTGAAGGCGGTGCTTGGTTTTTGGGGTCCCGTACATGGCTAGGCTCCCAAAAAGTCTCACACATGTGGTATCCCCGTACTCAGGAGAAGCAACAGAATGTATTTTGGGGTGTAATTCCACATATGCCCATGGCATGTTTGAGCAATATATCATTTAGTGACAACTTTGTGCAAAAAAAAAAAAAAATTGTCGTTTTTCCGCAACTTGTGTCAACATATAAAATATTCCATGGACTCGATATGCCTCTCAGTATATAGCTTGGGGTGTCTACTTTCCAAAATGGGGTAATTTGGGGGGGTTTTGAACTGTTCTGGCATTTTATACACAACATTAGGAAGCTTACATCCACTCTTCTAACCACTTGAAGACAAAGCCCTTTTTGACACTTTTTGTTTACATGAAAACATTTTTTTTTTGCAAGAAAATTATGTTGAACCCCCAAACATTATATATATATTTTTAAAGCAAAGGCCCTACAGATTAAAATGGTGGGTGTTGCATTTTTTTTTCTACACAGTATTTGCGCAGCGATTTTTCAAACGCATTTTTTGGGTTAAAAAATACACTTTTTTTAATTTTAATGCACTAAAACACACTATATTGCCCAAATGTTTGATGAAATAAAAAAGATGATCTTAGGCCGAGTACATAGATACCAAACACGACATGCTTTAAAATTTCGCACAAACGCGCATTGGCGACAAACTACATACATTTTTAAAAGCCTTTAAAAGCCTTTACAGGTTACCCCAGTAGATTTACAGAGGAGGTCTACTGCTAAAATGATTGCCCTCGATCTGACCTTCGCGGTGATACCTCACATGCATGGTGCAATTGCTGTTTACATATGACGCCAGACCGACGCTTGCGTTCGCCATTGGGCAAGAGCAGGGCAGGACAGGGGTGCTTTTTTTTTTTTTTATTATTAATTTTGCTTTTTTATTTTATTTTTAAATTGTTCCTTCCAAGTATTTTTTTTTTATCATTTTTATTGTTATCATAGGGAATGTAAATATCCCCTATGATAGCAATAGGTAGTGACAGGTACTCTTTTTTTGAAAAAACTGGGGTCTTCTAGACCCTAGATTTTTCCTCTGCCCTCAAAGCATCTGACCACACCAAGATCGGTGTGATAAAATGCTTTCCCAATTTCCCAATGGCGCTTTTTATATCCGGGGGGGGGCATTCCCTCCCACTGCTTGTAAAAGCAGTCCAGAGGCTAATTAGCCACTAGGATTGCTTTTACATGAAAGCCGGCCGCAGGCTGAAAAGAATGATACCAAGATGATACCTAAACCCGCAGGCATCATTCTGGTATAAACATTCAAAGTCCAGCAACATACCAGTACGTTGCTGGTCCTTGTTGGACATGTATTGTAATCTTTTTATTTCATGCAGCCAGTTGGCTGAACGAAAAAAGAGATTGATCGGTGGGTATGCCCACCATTAGAATACCGCCCTTCATCCACCCACTTCCAATGATGGGCATACACGCACCATTTATATATGCCGAAGCATGGGGGCATCCTCCCGCAAAAAGGTTATGCCGCACACACATGGTCGGACTTTTCCACGGGCAAGCCTCCGTCGGAATTTCGACCGTATGTACGCGGCATTAGGAGCAAAATCGCTCCTCTGCCCCTGCTGCCCCAATGCTTCGGCATATTTGCTTTTTTTTTTTAACTGTGGTGGTGAAATCACCTCCTACAGCACTGGAGTCGCAGGGATCAGGCCTGTCTCTGCGAACGCTGCAGCTATGTGTGTTTTTGTTTTGTAAGTGACAGTGATCGATCGATACTGCACTTGGGTGGCCTGGGCTGGACGGAGGGGCAAAACGCAGGTGCCAGCAGGTATCTGGGCTGATCCCGCTAACACTGCGTTTTTGGGAACCCTAAACTGCTGGGGATGCTAGTATAGATCTGATCAGATCAGATATTGATCTGTTCAGATACTATACCACTAAGGGGGGTGTATGCTTCACGCGTGGGTGTTAGCGTTACTGGCACTAACCTGACGATGCCTGGGGTGTGACTCAGACCCTCTCTGACGCTAAAACCTAATTGATATCACCCGCCGGGCGATCAGGGTGTTAAACCTTTATTGGGTTATATACACGGCGGGTGCCCTGACACTATAAAAAGCAAACTAACTAACCAGCGTCACCCGTAGCACTTATATGGTGATCACTGGTGAAAGGGTTAACTAGGGGCAATCAGGGGGTTAAAACCTTTATTAGATAATATATGGGGGTACCTGACGCTATAAAAACCTGCGGCGAACCTAGAAAAAATTACTGGCTACGATCTGCATCACCGACACTAAGACAGCGTTTAGAAAAACGATTGCTTAGCGACAGTGGTGATGGGGGTGAAAGGGTTACCTGGGGGGGGCGATCAAGGGGGTTAAACCTTTATTAGATAATATATTGGGGTACCTGACGCTATAAAAACATGCGGCGAACCTAAAAAAAAATACTGGCTACGATCTGCATCACCGACACTAAGACAGCGTTTAGAAAAACAATTGCTTAGCGACAGTGGTGATAGGGGGTGAAAGGGTTACCTGGGGGGCGATCAAGGGGGTTAAACCTTTATTAGATAATATATTGGGGTACCTGACGCTATAAAAACCTGCGGCGAACCTAAAAAAAATTACCAGCTACCGATCTGCATCACAGAAACTAAGACAGCGTTTAGAAAAACGATCGCTTAGTGATAGTGGTGATAGGGGGTGAAAGGGTTACCTGGGGGGCGATCAAGGGGGTTAAACCTTTATTAGATAATATATTGGGGTACCTGATGCTATAAAAATCTGCGGCGAACCTAAAAAAAAATACTGGCTGCCGATCGGCATCACTGACGCTAAGACAGCGATCAGAAAAATGATCGCTAAGCGACAGTGGTGATAGGGGGTGAAAGGGTTATCTGGGGGGTGATCAAGGGGTTAAACCTTTATTAGGGGGGGTTAGGGGGCTACACTGGACCTAAGACTAAACTTTGGTGACACTTTTACAGTCACAAATGTCACTGATTGCAGTGATCACTAAATAAATGGTCACTGCAATCAGTGACACTGTGACTGGGGGCTGGGGGGGTGATCTGGGGGGTGATCTGGGGTGTCTGGGGGGGCCTGGGGGGGCGATTTATGTCCCTATGTGTCCTGGTGTCAGTGTAGTGTTGTGTGCACTGACCTGATATCTTCTCTTGTACGGCGCTCGGTATATGTGAGCGCCGCACCAGAGATGACATCACTTCCTCCTGCTCCCTCTGTCTGACACAGACAGAGGGGGCATTTCCATTCGCCGGGAGCGATCGCGAGGGGGTGGCCAGAAACGAATGGCTGCCCCCTCATCCCAGAACGCTCCCGGACACTTAGCCACCGCTCACTGTATAGAAGGGGGGTCCGATTGGACCCCCCAACTGTACAAAGGCAATCACGTACACTCTACGTGATTGTGCCTGTCGGTGCCATTCTGCCGACGTATATATACAGTGAGCGGTCGTTAAGTGGTTAAATATCAGCTTTCCCAACATCTTAATGCCATGTACAAAAACTGTACACCAGTGAAGAGGCATTCCAGATTTCGAGCATGAGAGATGAGAGTGTAGCGGGGTGTTCAATTTATGGGAAGTGTCTGAGTGGTAATTAGGCTCAGACACACTGATTGTTAGGGCTTATGGACCAATTCTGTTCACGGGGGATAGTATTGGTGTACAGTTCCCTATGGCCTACAGGTGGCGCTGTCACCGTGGGCCAGGGTTGAAACATCAATAGAGGGCTGAGTCTTTTGTGTCCCCTCTCGGCAGTAGTACGGCAGGGCGGGGAACCTGCTGTGCCTGTCGGGAGAGGGTATTAAAGGGGCGGACATCTTCCTTTTGAGATC
This sequence comes from Rana muscosa, assembly GCA_029206835.1. Taxonomy (NCBI): domain Eukaryota; kingdom Metazoa; phylum Chordata; class Amphibia; order Anura; family Ranidae; genus Rana; species Rana muscosa. The sequence goes on from CM055123.1 coordinate 168,530,240, forward strand.
CACGCCCAGACACCTTTGGCCTGGGGGTGAGTGAGGGTCGTCTCCGGGTGCCTTGGCCCGGAGGTGGAGTTCCTGTTCCATCCCAGACACCTTCAGTCTGGGGTGAGGTACTATTTTGAAGGCCCGGGGCCCAGCATCTTCGGCTGGGGTCCACTAGGGATCGAGGACTCCCAGGGTGCCACCTTGTGAGGGGACCCGTATCTGGGACGAGGAAGCCAGGGAGGTAACCCCTTCCAAAGACCCAGCGCAGAGTCGTGGTGACGGTGGGGGCCTCTGGTAACTCTCCGGAGGGATGTCTTAAAGTGTTAAGCTACGTTTGTGCCTGGACCTCCTCCACATCTAAGCTGTCCTGTATCTTCGCTCGAACCTGTCTGCTATCAAAGAGGCTGTTTATTATCCTGTGAGAAATAAATATTGTAACCTGTCACAGTGAAAGAATTTAAAGGAGAAGTCCAGCCAAAGCTCGTTTGGCTGGACTTCTCCTATGGACCACAGGAGTGCAATTCTTTTCAACTCCTGTGACCCGTTTTCAGCAGAGAGTGGACTGAAGTCCGCTCTCTGCTGACGTCATGGATATCAGTCCAGGCACCGCATCATCCCGACAATGGGAGTCTAGATCTGCCAGGTGCCTGGACTGACACCCCGATCAGCCTTTCAGCAAGCCGCTGAGAGACTGAGTAGGCCACCCTGCCCCCTCCACAACTCAGCGCTCCAATGAGCGAGGAGGAAGAAGAGCATAGAGCTGTGACTGACAGTCTACAGCTCTCTGCTCGGAGGACTGTCAAAACCGTTCGATCGGTGATGTTTCAGTTCTCAGTGCAGAGGCCCAGGGGACAGATGCAGCATTGGACCAATGCTGCATTCACCTAGGTAAGTATGATTCTAAAAAAAATACAAACCCATACTTTTCGTTTAGTTTTTCTTGGACTTACGCTGAATATGGGACTGACAAGAAAAAACAAAGTCCACTCCTACGTGTCCACACACCCCATTCATCGCATGGCACTCTATTCTTCTTTTATGCCAAGAACATGCTATGCGATGATCATGAAGATTTTACACTTCATTGATAATTCCCTGTGCCCTCCTGCAAATCATCCTGATTAGAACAAGCTGTACAAAATCGCCATTCTTTTTTTTTCTCTAATAAGTTTCCCTAAATGTACACTCCCAACAAAAAAATTTGTGTTGATGGGTCCCTTATCCATTTTACCAGCTGTGACAGCAGGAAGGTAAAGTCACCTGGTTGCATCCAGGGGGGTAGATATATTTCTCCCAGATTCAGGCTTTATGCCGACTTATACAACTAGGGAGAGAGTTGATGAAGCCCAGCTGAGGCTAGTGGGCTCATGGATGATTCATACCTCTAGGGAGAGTGCTGGGCGTCGTGCAGACAGGGAGTTGATGAGACCAGCTGAAGCTTGTCAGCTCATTTAGGCCTCTATAAGAACTCCCAGATTCATTAGGTGTTAGCTCATGCCTGGAACCAGACCTGTGTGGACTGTCTAGGGAGAGTGAACCCCTGTGCGGTGAGACAAAGCCTGTGTGGCTATTTGCTTGGACATTTAAAACCAGGGACTTAGGGACTAGGACAGCCCTAGGCTGATCCCAGTTGTTAGTTAGGAAACCTGTATGTTTAGTCAGAGGTCAAGTTGACCAGGATTTATTTTGTTTATGTTTCTTTTGCTTTGCTGTGTTTTGTCACTGTAAATAGAAAATAAACCGCACCTTTTTGATTTTGAAAACCACAACCTCCGTTTGCTGGGCCTGTTTTGTGTGGGGAGCCCATCCCGGGGGTCACACACACCCGCTGCCGAGCTAACCCCCTCACAGTTGGTGGAGAACCAGTGGCAGTTTTTTTTAAGCCAGCATGGAGGAGATACTGAAACAGCTGGCTCTAGCAAATGCCAATCAACAGCAGACAAATGCAGGTTTGCAAAGGAGCCTTGCAGCCCAGCAGCAAGCTCATCAACAGAGCCTTGCAGCCCAGCAGCAAGCTCACCAACAGAGTCTGGAAGCTCAGCAACAAGCCCAGCAGCAATCTGAGGCCCGCTTCATAGACCTGTTACAGAAGCAAGAGCAGAGACTACAACAAATGGAAGCAGTAATGCAGCAACGTCCGCAGACCAGTGAGGAAAGCCGTCCCACTAATACCGCGTCCTTTGGGGTGAGTCGTTTATTGACAAAAATGACTGGAGAGGATGATCCAGAGGTATTTTTGACCACATTTGAAAGGACCGCTGAAAGAGAAAAGTGGCCTGAGGAGCAGTGGGCTGGACTGGTGGCTCCTCTGTTAACTGGTGAATCGCAGAAAGCTTACTATGACCTAGAGCCTAACCAAGCAAAAGACTATGTGATGCTAAAAGCTGAAATTTTGGCAAGGCTGGGTGTCACCCAGGCTGTCCGGGCTCAGCGTGTGCATAACTGGACTTTCCAGCTTGGAAAACCCCCCAGGTCTCAAATGTATGATCTCATTCACCTGAGCAGAAAGTGGCTACAGCCAGAGACTTTGTCCGCACCAAAGATTGTGGAACGTGTTGTAATGGATCGGTTTTTGAGAGCTCTTCCTACTGCCATCCAAAAGTGGGTAAGCCATGGAGACCCAGAGACGGCCGATGGTCTTGTGGATCGTGTGGAGAAATACTTGGCTACAGAGAACCTGACGGCCTCTTCCAGAGACACTCTGACTTTCCACCCTAAGACCAGACCATCCCCAGGGGCGGATAAGAGGATTCCAAGGGGTGAGGGTGGAGAGAGTGAGAGGGTGGGAGCTCTACCCCAAGTTTGGCGAGAACAGCCTGGGAAATCAGCGGCTCAAGAGGCGGCAAGAAGGATCGTTTGCTACCGCTGCCGGCAAGCGGGACATATTGCAGCCAATTGCCCGGTTGTGGAGGAACCCATGCAGTGTGACTTTCTGACGGGCAGACGTCAGTCGCTGTGTGCGACAGTCGCATGCACTGCCATTCGAGGAACTGAGAAACATTTATGCAAAATGTGTGTTAATGGTAGAAATGTTGTGGTATTGCTGGATTCAGGTAGCCTTGTGACCCTGATAAAGGCTGAGTTAGTTAAAACAGAGGTCTTTGGGAATAGCAAGGTAGCTGTTATTTGTGTGCATGGGGACACCCGAGAGTATCCAGTGACTACAGTGTGTTTCGAGACCCCCAAAGGTACCCTCTCTCATCCAGTGGGCTTAGTATCTCAGTTACCGCATGACGCCATTGTGGGAAGGGATTTTCCGAAGTTCTGGGAACTGTGGGATGATCCTGAGCCCCCCACTGGTGCCCCTATGTACCAGGAATGTGATAGCCAGAACTCCCCTGAGAGTGGTGAGGACTCTCCGGAATTTCCCTTATCAGTATTGGCAGGGGAGACTCAAGAAACTGGAGAGGAGCCCACCTCCTCAGTCGAAAACCTACCGTCTGTGGAGTTTTCTGATCTTGAGGTTCACAGGGAAAACTTTGCCACAGAACAGTTGAAAGACCCCGCCCTAATAAAGGCACGGGAAAACGTAGTGAAAATAGATGGCGAGTTAGTGAACCCAGATAATACCTGCACTTACCCATACTTCAGCGTAGAGAAGGACCTACTGTATCGGGTGGCAAAAAGGGCAGAAGAAACCGTTGAGCAGCTTGTGGCGCCCAAACCTTACAGGAAGTTGGTGTTGGAGTTGGCCCATGGGCACATTCTTGGAGGTCATCTGGGGACAGAGAAAACCCGAGAGAGGGTATTACAGAGATTCTATTGGCCGGGGGTGATGAAGGACATAGAAAATTATTGTTCCTCCTGCCCTGTGTGTCAGAGGTCGGCCCCAATGCCACATTTCAGTAGCCCGCTGGTCCCTCTACCCATCATTGAGGTCCCGTTTGAGAGAATCGCCATGGATTTGGTAGGGCCTATAATCAAGTCCGCTAGGGGGCACCAGTACATATTAGTTATAATGGACTATGCCACCCGTTATCCAGAAGCGATCCCTCTCCGAAATACCTCGGCCAAAACCATAGCCAAAGAGCTATCTCTTGTGTTTAGCCGGGTGGGTATTTGTAAAGAACTGCTTACGGACCAAGGTACACCCTTTATGTCCCGGGTTATGAAGGAGCTGTGTAAATTGTTCAAAGTGACGCAATTACGTACATCTGTGTATCACCCCCAAACCGATGGGCTGGTTGAAAGATTCAACAAAACCCTAAAACAAATGTTGAAGAAAGTGGTGGATAGAGATGGAAAGGATTGGGACTGTCTACTTCCTTATCTGATGTTTGCTATTAGGGAGGTGCCCCAATCCTCTACGGGATTCTCCCCCTTTGAGTTACTGTATGGGAGACACCCAAGAGGGCTGTTGGATATTGCCAAGGAAACTTGGGAAAGTGAGAGTTCTCCCCACAGGAGTGTGATTGAGCATGTCGCCCTGATGCAAGACCGAATTGCACAGGTAATGCCCATCGTGAAGGAACATTTGGCCCAAGCGCAGTTAGCACAGCAGAGAGTGTACAACCGTGGAGCCAAGACCCGTACCTTTTCCCCGGGGGATAGGATACTGGTACTTGTCCCTACGGTTGAAAGTAAATTCCTTGCCAAATGGCAAGGCCCCTATGAGATAATGGAAAAAGTGAGCGAAGTGAATTACAAGGTCAGACAACCAGGAAGGCGAAAGCCCGAACAGATCTATCACGTTAATCTGTTGAGAGCCTGGAGGGATAGAGAGTCCCTAGTCGCAGACACTTGGTCACCAGCTCAAACTGGTTGCGTGATTCCTGAGGTTGGAATAGCAGCCACCTTGTCACAACCCCAACAACAGGAGGTTAAGGAGTTTGTGCTTCGCAACAAGGAGGTATTCTCTGAGCTGCCGGGACAAACATCTGGGGTAGAGCATGACATCATTACCCCGCCCGGTGAAAGGGTGAAGTTAAAACCCTATCGGATCCCAGAGGCCCGACGGGAGGCAATACGGGAGGAAGTACAGAAAATGCTGAACTTAGGGGTGATAGAGGAGTCCCAAAGTGATTGGTCTAGTCCCATTGTGTTGGTGCCTAAACCGGATGGGAGCTGGCGATTTTGTAACGATTTTCGTCAGTTGAACAAAGTTACAAAATTTGACACCTACCCCATGCCACGTATAGATGAGTTGATCGACCGGCTGGGAACAGCCCGATACATGACAACTCTTGACCTCACAAAAGGGTATTGGCAAATCCCCCTGGCCAAGTCAGCCAAAGAGAAAACCGCATTTGTAACCCCAGACGGGGCGTTCCAATATAAAAGAATGCCGTTCGGGTTACAGAATGCGCCGGCCACATTCCAGCGGAAAATGGACCAGATGCTGAGGCCCCATCGGAAGTATGCTGCGGCTTACCTGGATGACGTAATTGTCCATAGCACAGATTGGGCCTCACATCTGCCAAAAGTGCAAGCAGTCCTGGACTCTGTTCGGGAAGCGGGGTTTACGGCTAACCCCAAGAAGTGTACCATTGGGCAGGAGGAGGCCAAATATCTTGGGTACACCATTGGGAGGGGAGTAATAAAACCCCAACTCAACAAAGTCGAGGCCATCCAGAGTTGGCCACGTCCCAACAGCAAGAAGCAGGTACGAGCCTTTCTGGGAATCGCTGGGTATTATCGGCGATTCATTCCCCACTTTGCTTCTAAGGCTGTGCCCCTAACCAACCTGACGAAGGGGAAAGGGTCGGTCATGATTAAATGGACCCCCGAGGCTGAGGCAGCATTCCAATTCTTGAAACAAGCCTTATGTAGCCAGCCAGTGTTGTACTCACCCGACTTCTCTAAAGACTTTGTCGTACAAAGTGATGCGTCAGATGTGGGGTTAGGAGCAGTATTGTCCCAGGTCTGGAACGGGGAAGAGCACCCAGTCATTTACCTCAGCAGGAAGTTGAAGTCCCATGAGGTAAATTACGCCACCGTTGAAAAGGAGTGTTTAGCGGTGAAGTGGGCTCTAGATTCCCTTCGGTACTACCTGCTAGGTAGGCACTTTGACATGGTTACGGATCACGCTCCGTTAAAGTGGATGGCTCAAAACAAGGAAACAAATAGAAGAGTGAATAGGTGGTTCCTGGCCCTCCAGGAATTCAACTTCACAGTAAAGCATCGCCCTGGCGTTCAAATGGGGAATGTGGATGCTTTGTCTCGAGTACATGAATGCCTGATTGCTGGTGTTCCAACCCCGAGGTTAAAACAAGAGGGGGGGGTATGTGACAGCAGGAAGGTAAAGTCACCTGGTTGCATCCAGGGGGGTAGATATATTTCTCCCAGATTCAGGCTTTATGCCGACTTATACAACTAGGGAGAGAGTTGATGAAGCCCAGCTGAGGCTAGTGGGCTCATGGATGATTCATACCTCTAGGGAGAGTGCTGGGCGTCGTGCAGACAGGGAGTTGATGAGACCAGCTGAAGCTTGTCAGCTCATTTAGGCCTCTATAAGAACTCCCAGATTCATTAGGTGTTAGCTCATGCCTGGAACCAGACCTGTGTGGACTGTCTAGGGAGAGTGAACCCCTGTGCGGTGAGACAAAGCCTGTGTGGCTATTTGCTTGGACATTTAAAACCAGGGACTTAGGGACTAGGACAGCCCTAGGCTGATCCCAGTTGTTAGTTAGGAAACCTGTATGTTTAGTCAGAGGTCAAGTTGACCAGGATTTATTTTGTTTATGTTTCTTTTGCTTTGCTGTGTTTTGTCACTGTAAATAGAAAATAAACCGCACCTTTTTGATTTTGAAAACCACAACCTCCGTTTGCTGGGCCTGTTTTGTGTGGGGAGCCCATCCCGGGGGTCACACACACCCGCTGCCGAGCTAACCCCCTCACACAGCATACAGGGCAGCAAAACAGTATATCCATAGTAAACTGGCCAGATATTGGGTGAACTTATACAAGCTTTGTGAGAGAGCCACAGGGTACACATGTATAACTTCTGTGTTTAGGAAGGAAAGGGCACCCAGCTGGAGCCCCCTGAATGCCCAATCTATACAGGGAGCAGTGTAAAAATTGTGTGGGACCTTGTAACACCACTATTCCAAAAGGGGTACCCACCTCTATGTGGATGATTTTTACACCAGCCTCCCACTATTCTGCCATCTTTATCTCCAGAAAACTGTGTCCTGTGTGACAGTGTGGCCAAACCACAAGGGTTTCCCACAAAGATTGGTCACCACAAAGCTGAAAAGGTGGAAACAGACAGTTTGCTAAATAAAGATATTTTAGCTCTAAAACGGAGAGATAAATAGGACGTGTATGTCCTTTTCTCCAAACACAATGACAACTCCGTGGAATTCCAAGGAATACACAGTCCTGTTCAAAAACCTAAATGCATACACAGCTACAACCAGTTCATGGGAGGTGTGGATTATAATGACCAAATGGTAAAGCTCTACTTAGCCACCAGCTGAAAATCAATCTATTGGTACAAAAAAAGGATCAATATACTGTACCTGTTTCAGTCAGCCCTGTACAACTTCTATGTCATTTATTGTAGGTACACACAAAGACCTGCATTCTACCTAAAGTGCCAGGAGGATATTATGATAGCCCGCATCTATCCGGAAGGCCCTGCCCCTGAATTCCTTCGCTCTGCAGTGAGCAGGCTACATAAAATACACCTCCCCAATATCAACCCTCCTACCCAAACTGTCCACAAACCCCCTAACAAATGTGTTTGCACCAGTAATAAATTAGACATGACACCTGATACTATTGTCCCCAATGTCCTGTCCAGGCTGGCCTTTGCATAGGAGACTGCTACCATATCTACCGTACTTTACTAAAGTATTAGTGACTGTATGGTGAAGATATTTGTCATGTGCGTGATACCTGTCATTTTCCTGTATGCCCATGCCTCTGTCTACTGTCTTATCTGGCCCAGGCCTGCTTATTGACCATGTTTCTGCATTCCGCCTGAACTGACCTCAGCCTGTTAATCAATCATGCTTTTTACCTGCCACGTGGACTGATCTGATCTGTAGAAAGTGATCTGAAGACAACTTAGGGGGTCTCACATGTACAGTGAGGGGCTCCAGATTGTTGTTTCAGAACAGACAAAACAACAAAGTTTTACATTTTCTTCAGGTTTCTCCAGGATTCCTGGATCAGGGTCTGGAATCCAGAGGTTTCAAACAGCTTTCGGTGGGAAGAAGCCTCTACCCCTGTGTCCAGGTCTTAACTGAGCAAGGCACTAAGCCTGATGTTTCTACCTGCTGCCTAGAACAATCCTTTGGCTTTTTGCTGACCCCATCTCTGCCTGTACTGACCCTGACCTGTTTAAAAACCATGGTCCTGCCTGCTTCCTGGATCAATCCTTTGGCTCTTTGCTGACCATATCTCTACCTGCTGCCTGTATTGACCCTGGCCTGTTTATGGGCAATGTTCCTGCCTTCTGTCTGGACCATTATTTGCCTGTTTGATGACCATGTCTCTGTCTGGCAACATTATTGACCCATCTGCATGTCCCTGAAAAGACACCAGTCCCACAACTGCACTGCTAGAATCACAAGTTATCTTTTTTTTTATCCATTGTTCAGCCTCCTGAACTCCCTGGACTGTGAACATGGTGCTATGGGGGCAGCCACGTACTAGTAGGTTAGGCCTGCTTGGCTTTTAAGAACAGGAACTGCTGTTGGTGAAGCTACACTATGCTATATTCATTGACCACTGGTACAGAGCCAACCATTACAGTACACTGTTTTCTATACTGTACAGTGCTGGTTGATTTTGGTGATACACATGGTGTAGCGGTGATTAGGAACAATATGACTGGTGTGGCAGTCATATGACTAGTGTGGCGGTGATCAGGGACACTGTGACTGTTGCAGCAGTGATTAGGGACACTGACTGGTGAGAGTATGTAAAAAAAACTATCATTTTTTTGAACTTTTTTTTATTTTATTTAAATATATATGTACAGATATGTCCACCTGCATCAGCACTGCCCCTCTCCAGTCATGTATGTATTATGCAGCTAAATAAATACAGTAACTGTTTTCACTGGCAAATAATTTGAAAACCAATGTTGTGAATTAGACAAACGTGTTTGCTTGTTAAACAATTAATCTTACTATGTCTTCAGAACTGTAAGCATATTGTTTTTTGGTGGGGGATTAGATCTTATGTGATCAGATGCCATTAATGTTTTCTTATTGATGCCTACCATATTCTTTACTGTAATACCCAAACAAGCAAGTTTTATTTTCCTTTTAATTATTTAATTTTAACCTTAATTAAAATGCTTGTATTGTATGTTTTTTTGCTTTTTGTAGCTATCCAAGCGACGTTTATATTATAATTTCCATTTTAATGTTTTTAAACTCATGGGGTAAATAGCCAATAGTGTGGAATAATTTACAAGAGCAAACCTCCGGGCAAAATCTGGGAGACACATTACAATTCCACTAAATGATGGTAAGCTGCCCTATATCCTCAGGCTCATTCACTGTAATGAGTCTTAATGCAGATTTAGGTTTAATATAGCCCAGTAGAAAATGTTGACTTTTCTTTTCACTTGCTTCATTATTTCTGACATATGTTGTAAAACATCTATATTATTTTATATGTAGTGGTACATGGTTGCTTATTAAAACAGAACCATTGGCGTGTCACTTTCTATAGGCTGTAACAGGATGAATTATTCACATTGAATAAGCAATAATTAAATGCAATGCGTTGTACCATTTATGTATACTCACGCTAATGTTTAAACACATCATTAAAATAGATCCCAAAATAAATGGGGCATATTGCACAGTGAGCAATGTTTACTCAACAATCATTCACACTGCCATATTTATTTGACAGCCTATTGCACAGCTTAAGTTTCTGACTTTGGTCAATAAGTGAACTGCTTTTTTAACAAATGTGTAGGGCATTTCAGACAATTTCCCCTTCTTTGGCCTTTTATCTAACCCTATGTTGCATTATGTGACATCATAAGATCTATTCTGATATTAAAAGCCTGGTAGACTTGATCAAGGGTCTTAGCTGATGGCTGGTTCATCTCAAACAGTGTTTGCATGAACATGTATGTTAATTTTTTCCTGATTTTTTTTTTCTAATGAAATGGAAGATGAACAATGGTGGTACCAAACTTATCTCATGGAAAATGTGAGTTGCTGAAATAAATCCAACCTGGTCAATCAACATTTCCCTAAAAAGAACTGACCAGGAACATGTGTAGGTCTACAGACATAGGTGCTTTTCATATAGTCGTTTTGATCAGGTCCGTCTGTCAGTTTTCCAGGTGGAACTGATCAGAAGGTTCATTCATCCCTATGGACAGGCGAGTGTAAATGGACTTCCGTTTACACTGTTGCCTTATGGTTTTATGTGAAATCTCCATTAATAGCTGTAAAATATTGTAATTATGAATATATTTAATTTGGCTTGCATCTATGAAAGCCGGGCAAAAGGGTGTCGCAAAAGCCTTTTGTTAAAAAGCAGACATTGTGGAGCCCCAAGCTTGGAGAGACAATTCCATTGTTTTAAACTCACTCCCTTCAATGGATCCCATGCTGGGATATACAATGAAGAGAGCCCCACCTGTAATCCTGGGAAAATTCTATTAAATCTCCTGCCCAGATATAGTCACCAGAACTTGCATGAAAGGGGGCTGACTTATGTAGTAAGCCCTCCAATCATAATCCAAGCTATGCCAACCAATGGGACATTAGCAGCCCGGGATATACACGGCAGTGAGGGTAGGAAAAGCTTTTATGGAAGGATAGCCAGAAGGATGGTTCTAAAAGGGTAACTATGGCAAAGGTCTTTCTTACATGTAACAACTGCACACGCTTGTACTTTAATGTTTTAGAGGAATATGCTCTATATTCCTCCATGTAAATGTTTGTACTTTAAACCTACTATTTCCTGCTTGTTTAAGACTATTAGATAGTTTCTGTGTGTTAGATTAGACTTTAACAATTCTCTAATAAATGTATATTATCTTGAAGCTTTCACTTCTGGCCAAGAGAACTCTTATTTAACCCATATCATATCTTTGAGATATCAAATCTTAAATATACATTTTAGAAAAGCAACAACACCCACCTACCTACGGGTCTGATCGGGTCCGGGGTCGCTAAAAAAAACAAAGGGGATCAATCTTCTTCCATTTAGGCAGAGGGGATCAGAGGATAGTCAGGTGTAAGTAGACAGTGGAGTTAATTTACTCACAGATGCCCATAGAGTAGAGCCGGCTCTCTCCATGTCCACTCTGCAGAAACAGAGTGGTCATCCACCTGCTCTGCTTTGATCAGCGGGGGATCTGTGAGCTGATCTGCTTCTGACTGGAACGGAATCCGCCCAGCATGAAAGGAGCCATAATAATTGTTGATCAGGCAAGGATCAACATCTGTCTATAGATGATCTAAAGGGTATGACCAGCTCCTGACAGGTTTTCATTGCCACCTGGCACTCCATTACTATGGGTCCTCATAAACCAGCTGTTAAGTTCAGCAAAGATTCAAATGGCCAAAAGTGACAAGATCACTGTAGATGACAACAAGGACTAACTGAGGTGAAACCATGTGTTTCTTGCAAATATAAATAATGGAAGGTGTTAATTCATGCTGAAAAGGTATGAATAGTGTGTGGAGTTTACATTTATGACTCTATTTATGTTACCGTATAGTGTTTAGGTGGAAAGTGCTCTGCATATAACTAACATAGTACATAAAGGTCTGAGAAGTGCCACAGGCAGAGCCCAGTGCCTAATGGTCACATTCCAGGCAGGCCCTGTAATCTTTAGCCCAGCGAGGTCTGGGTACAGTCTCGAAGGCTACTGCCAAGGAAACACGGAACCGGATTGTTGCATAGAGAGCCCAACTCAGTAGCATTTAGATAAGGTCTTGATTGAAATGATATTCATTCTTCTAAGACACCAACAAAAAACTGAAGCATGCTAGAAAGGGGGGGGTGGAATTATACCTTGATGGTCACTGGCTATTTTGTTTGCCAGTGTCCATGTCTTCCTGTAGGTGGCAGTATAACTGATGTCTCAGAATAAATAAATTCTAAACCCCCTTATGAATGAAAAAGAAAACACGATTAAGTGATTGCTACTAGGACCTTTTTTTTCTTTTTTTAATGGAAATTTCAAAAATTTACAAAAAATTTACCGCAAATGCAACTCTGTCAAGTGTATTTGCAGGTGGCTAATGTGCTTTATAGTTTGGCTGTGCTTTAAAAAAAATTATGTGGGTGATGTAGGAAGCTTACAACAGTTATATGGGGTGGTGCCACAAATTGCCTGCACTATAGTGAAAAGTATAATTTTATTACTAACACTATTCCCTGACCTGCACTCATTGAACAATTGATACTACAGACAACCCCAAACATTCAACTCCACCCCTTGCTCCATCAACTGACTGGTGATGGCTCCAGGCAGTCCATGATCCATGTACAGTATTCTAACAAACAAACAGGAAGAAGGTACTTTCCTTCCTAAAGTCCAGCGTAAACTCATAAATAAACTAATATAGTCCGGTACAAGGCTAATACACCTGCTTCTCTAACCTGTTTCACACTAGGAGCTTAAAGAGGAACTGCAGTCTGCTCACATAATTTGTAATAAAAACATATTTGCCATTCTGAAGCTTCCCTCCTAACATTTTGAATATTATTTTATATATACTGTGATTCTGTACTTGCCAAATATGCTGCAGAACTTTCCCTCCTCTAAGTCTGGCTGCATCCATTTTAACTGTGGGCAGCTAAAGCTGCTGCCTGTTCACTTCCTGGATTTACACAGAGGCACACCTCCAGCCCTGCAGCTTACATTGACCCTCTTATGACTCATTCCCCCTCCCTTCCTGGCAAACTCTCATGAGAGTGAGAGAGAGAGCTTTGCATGATGTCATAAGGCTAATTACCAGAAAAGAAACAGGAAGTGGGCTGTATAAGGTATTTACTGGCAGAAAAAAATAATGTTTTACTATCCAAAGTTAAAACAACAAGGGCAGAAGATTTAATAGATGGAAAGTTGAAAAAATTACAGAAGGGCCGCTTTAATTGTGCGTGTACTCTTGGCTTTAACAAGGTGAGTGTCTTCTTCCACTTTGTTGGACTGAAGGACCATTGAAATACCTTGTAGAAAAGCAAAAATGTAGGCTAAGGCTGCCAATACATCTTTGAACAATAATTCCTGGAGAAAAGAGAGCTGCCCATCGTCAACCTTATTATCACACTGCTGTAACCTTCCTCATTAACGCAAGTGACCTTGGTGAAAAGGTTGTTCCCTATTCTGAGGGGAAAGAGCAATCACTCTAAGAGGCAATCTCCTCTACAAACAAGCCTTTTGAAGGCTCATTATCATGCACACAGGCATTTACAATTTACCTCACCACTGCAAGTGACATTCGACTTGGTTACACTGCTAACAAAAATATCTATCTGCATCTATAGAATAAATATATGTACATACATTTCATTCATATGTATATTCTTTACCACAAATACCTGGACTTCATATCTTTATATAATTAACAGCGCAATTAAATCAGGAAAATTATTTTTAGACTACTAAACAACCAGCCCAGTGTAGTGTAACAAGCTTTAACAATGATATAATTTCAACATTATGATTGGTAAATAATCATTCCTTACAGTCAAGTGAGATAATTAGGTAATTAAAGCTGTCATATGATAATAGAGATTAATTGGATCCCTGGTAACAATTGATCTGTACATTTATAAGTATCCCATTTTGACTTGATTGAAGCAATGTAAAAATGTATATGCATAGTAGTGTCTCCATATCTATATATTTTGTTACAATGAAATGTATCAACAATTACATGATGTGTAATGACTGGACACAAAAATGACTTGTTTCCACTCTACAAACATTAAGTACAATGAAATAACAAATTCTTCATAAAGTATTATTGATATAAGAAAATTGCTTTGAAGTTTCAGGAAACCTCAAACTAGAGAAAGAATAATCAGCCAGATTGGAAACTTTTGACAAATTACCATCTGTTTTCTCTAATACATCCAACTAAGCACAGGCTTCAGGGGTTAAAGCACATGTTCGGTTTAGGTTGTGTAAAATTACTGCTGCCTGAGTCATGTGAGATGACAGCCAAAGAGCCTAGCAGGTGTAGATATGAAAGCCTCAGTTTGCTTGAATAAGACATGGTTTCCCCACATCCTATTTGTATGACAGGAGAGTGTGACCGGCTCTCAATGGAGCCGGTTCACACAGCTCCGGGGCGGCCATGGTCCACATTGGAAAGGGTCCTGTGCGTCTTTGGTTGTTTAGGTGCAAATTCAGGCAAAAAATCAGACCTGATTCGCACCTAAATCGGTGAACAGGGGTGCACCAGACCCTCTGCTGTGAGCCACGGTCGCAGCATGTGTGAACCCAGCCTTAAGCTACCAAAACATTCCTCTCAGGTCTTGATTAGAAGTCTATAGCCTCTCACATTTAGAAACTTCTTGCTTGTAGGCCCATACACACACACAGGGGTTGATTTATTAAAACTGGAGGATGCAAAATCTGGTGCAGCTCTAACTTCAACTTGTTCAATTAAGCTTTCACAAAAAACCTGAAAGCTGCTTGGTTTCTATGCAGAGCTGCACCAAATTTTGTACTGTTAAGTTTTAGTAAATCAACCCCACAGTGTGGAGAGGCCAGGCAGCAAAGATAAAACCAAGATGTCTGCTTGGCTATTCTTTATGCAGGTCAGCAAGTGCTTCCTCAAGTTGAAGTGAGTCTATTTCAGTTTTTAAGTTCCATCAACACAGCTGTCTCTGGAGAAAATCCCAGCAGGGAAAAATCATACAGCAGCAGCCGCTCATTCCTGGGTAGAAACCAGGAATGAAAGGAACTTTATAGCACAGCTCCAGATGGGGCAGATCCCAAAGCAGTAAAAGGCACTCTGGAAGCTTTAAACATTTATCACCATCAACCTGCTTACTCCACTGTGCAAACTCCCTATTGATGGCTGGATAGCATAAATAATCATAAAATAGATTTTTAACACTTCTTAAGGCCCGTACACATGGTCGGACTTTTTGCCAACAAACTTCAAAATGAGCAAGTTTTCCAAGAAATACGACCATGTGTACGCTCCATCGGACAAACTTTTTCAGTTTTCATTGGACAAAAGTTCGCTCTGCAAACGGACAAACTTTTCGGCAACAAAAGTCTGATGGTGCAAAGTCTGACCTTGTGTACAGAAATCCATCGGACTTTTGTCCGAAGTACAAATACGCATGCCCAGAACCAATGTTAAAATCAACCAACAATAGCAGAAGTTGACCAAAGGGTGGCGGTAAAGAGCAGAAAAGAGCAGAAAAACCACGTGATGTTGGGAAAGTTTTGGGAAAGTTTGCAGAAAAATCCTGCCGTTTGCAGTTTGCAGACAAAAATCCACGGAAAAGTTTGTTTGAAGTCCGACCGTGT
This sequence comes from Rana muscosa, assembly GCA_029206835.1. Taxonomy (NCBI): domain Eukaryota; kingdom Metazoa; phylum Chordata; class Amphibia; order Anura; family Ranidae; genus Rana; species Rana muscosa. The sequence continues at coordinate 168,545,649 of CM055123.1, forward strand.
GTATGAGGCTTTACTCAGACTACTGGTTTATACTCAACAGTAGCTGGCAGGACCAATTAATAACCTGAACTTAGGAACTATTCTAGCACACAAAAAAACAAATGTTCATGCTGACTACAGCCTCGTTGTATCCTGTTCCCACAAAGTAAACTAAGGACACTATAGCCTAAATCAGGGTCCCTACAGTTGCATGTTTTGGAAGTATTAGAAAAGGAAAATATGTTAAAGGTGAACAGAACACTTACTAACCACTTAAGAACCGAGCCTCTTTCTGAGATTTGGTGTTTACAAGTTAAAAAAAAAATTTTGATAGAAAATTACTTAGAACCCCTAAACATTATATATTTTTTCTAACACCCTAGAGAATAAATTGGCGGTCGTTGCAATACATTTTGTCACGCCGTATTTGCGCAGCGGTCTTACAAGCGCACTTTTTCTTGGAAAAAAAACCCTTTTTTTAATTAAAAAATAAGACAACAGTAAAGTTAGCCAAATGTTTTTTATATTGTGAAAGATAATGTTATGCCAAGTAAATTGATACCCAACATGTCACGCTTCAAAGTTGTGCCCGCTCGTGGAATGGTGACAAACTTTCATCCTTAAAAATCTCCATAGGCGACGTTTAAAAAAATTCTACAGGTTGCACCGTTTTCATATGCAGGCGCTGCTCACGTATGCGCTCGCTTCTGCACGCGAGCTCGTCGGGGGGCTTTTTTTTCTTATTTAGTTTACTATTAAGTTTTTATTTTGACACTGTTTTAAAAAAAACAAAACATTTTGGGTCACTTTTATTCCTAGACATTCATTGTAATAGAAAAACAGCATGACAGGACCTCTTAAATATGAGATCTGGGGTGAAAAAGACCTCAGATCTCATATTTACACTAAAATGCAATAATACAAAAAATAATTGGGTTCCTTTAAGAGTATTGGGTGGAAGTGATGTTTTGACGTCGCTTTCGCCCTGCAATGATATGGAGATGGGTGGGGGCCATCTTCCCCTCACTCCTCTCCATGTCAGGCTAGGAAGAGGATCCGATAGCCTCCGCCGCTACTGACAGCTCCTGTAAGCGGCGGAGGGAACTGGAGACCAGCGGGGGGCCCCTCTCTCCCACTGCCGATAAAAGTGAATCCACCACAGAGACCACTTTTATCTTGAAGCAGACCACCCGCTCTTGAAGAGGATGCCAGGGTTATGGTAGCTAGCTGCTACCATAACAACAGTATTCCTCTTCAAAGTAGCGACGTAAAACTACGGCGGGCAGTCCGGAAGTGGTTAATAATGTGGTTACGTTTTTCTGACAAAAGCTGTAGAGTACCAGTTAACACATTCCCTATGACTGTAGTCTGGTGATCCTGAAACACTCTCTGCTGGTGGTTGTTAAACCACAAACTTGGTTTCACATAAAGCCTTATAGAAAAATGCCAGCCTGGCACTGAGATATTTTTACAGCCATCATTCAGATTTAAACACACCTTGGAAGATGAATAGTGATCCAGAAGGTAGGCTTAAAGTGGATGTAAACCCTATTCATGAAATCTGACCTGGGCACATACATCTGTAGTGTTTACTTATCTCTCTCCAATGCCCTAAGTCATGTGTATTTCTGCTGCTCCATTCCTCTGTTATAACCATGATAACTTCTCAGACACAGGAGATAAAAGCAGCTGGAAATGTGTCAGGGAGGTAACTTAGAGACAGATAAATAGAGAGCTTGTCTATTCACAGCACAGCTCTGCAAGTTTCTTGGTTCCTCTGCCTATGTGCAGGGGGTGTCTTTCCTCCAATCAGCTCACACACAGTGTATGCCCAGATTTCCCACCCACTGCTGAAATTTCTAACACGATGTGCATGTTCCTAAGAATGCAGAAAACTGAAGACAGCAGATATATATGTAAAAAACGTATGTAGGGAGATTTGTTTTATCTCTGTGTATCATCTGAGGCTGTTCACTTCACTGGGTATATGTGAGGGTTTACATCCACTTTAAGCAGTAACTTTCACGGGGTTGTAAAGGTTTGTTTTTTATTTTCTAAATATGTTCCTCTAAGCTAGTGCATTGTTGGTTCACTTACCTTTTCCTTAGATTTCCCTTTTACATTTTTTTTTTCTTTGTTTTCTTTGTCTGAATTTCTCACTTCCTGTTCCTCCTCAGTAAGCTGTTCAGTAAGCTGTTCTAGCTGACTCAACACCACTCGGATGATGGTGTGAAGTTTAGTGAGGAGAAACAGGAAGTGAGAAATTCAGACAAAGAAAACAAAGAAAAAAAATGGTTTAGAAGGTAAATCAAAGGAAAAGGTAAGTGAACCAACAATGCACTAGCTTAAAGGAACCTATTTAGAAAATAAAAAACAAACCTTTACAACCCCTTTAAGTCTACTGCCCTGCTATTGGTCTTGCATAGATGTCTGTGTGTAGGGAAATACACAGAGTATAAAACAAGGTAAACTTAAAGAAATGTCTGACACCAGCACAGTAACTAAAGAGCATTAATGTTTCCGTAAATGCTTTCACTTAATGCATGGCAGTACTCTGTAAGAAACCACATCCTGTATTTTTTCAATGAGAACAGCAAACACCCTATAATGTCAAAAACGAAACCCTACTGAATGTGGAGCAAGTATCATGGCATCTGCTTTTCTACGATAGTTCTAGTGTGGTAAGATTTCAGAGTTGTGATTGTTTTATTTATAACATTTGGAATAAAAATAATTTTTAGGAGTGTATGTACAGACAAGTATATCCAATATAGTGGTTGTAAAGCTTCCTTTTTCTTTCTTTACACCAGGAACAGATTTATACTTACCTGCCCCTGACCCCTTTTTCTCAGGTCCCCTGCTGGCGCTCCTAGCTCCTCCCCTCCGGTGAGTGTCCCCATAGAAAGCGGCTCCTATTGAGGCACACATGCAGGCTTGCTCCCGAGCCTCGCAGTCTGCATCTGTAAACACAGACAGCGGGACTAAGCCCCGCCCTCACTCCATTGTCACTGCCTTTGATTGACAGCAGCAGGAGCCAATGGTTTCTGCTACCGCAGCAAAGCCTTTGAGACCAGGACGTGAGGGGAGAGAAGAGCTGCAGACTGGCACAGCGCTGGATCACATGAGGGCTCATGTAAGGAGAGGTGCGGGGGATACTGATGCCTATTTTTTTTTTACCTAAATGCAAAGAATGCGCTTTAGAACCACTTGAACAAAGATTATTTAAATGTATTGGTGCTCAACCTTAGAAATGTCTACTAAACCCGATTATCACTACAAAGTATGCAGGTCACTCGTTAAATACTTATTTGCTGGTTTGTGTTGCAAGTGCTTCAGTTTTTTTTCCAGGTCCTAGCTTATCACTGAACACTATGTATTATCCATTTGAGTATTTATACTTAAGATATCAACCTGATAGCCAAACCTAACAATTTATCAACCATGTTTACAAACCATGCATCTAGATTTGCTACCTAAGATTCTTAAAAGCCTTAAAGTTACATCTTATCTGCCTCACCACATGAAACTAGCTTATTAAAAGTAATAATTGCTGTTTCTGAAAAACTGTGACTAAGAATTGCCATGGTGATAAGAAGTTGTAAGATGCTATTATCAGAAGTAGGCTTTCTGAAATGGCTTGAAATAATTATGTATAGCCAAGTATTTTTCATACTCCAATGTAACACTGCAAAACCCACCTGGACATAATTTTATTTTTGTCAGCAGTATATTTATTATTTGAGATGAAAACATTTAAAAGATGACTTATAAAAAAAATCACATTTACAAATGAAGGAACACATAAAATTAAATTATGATGGGGTAGAAATAGAACAGTAGAAAGGTTCAGATTTAGTAAAAGGACAGTTTATTTCAAATGAGCACATATTTTGAATTATTATTATGTTGAATGTGACTTTCACAATTTTGTATGCTTGCTCTTCCATATTAGTGTTAGTGGTAATAAAATAAATATGGAGTTTTGTAGATTAAGCCAGGAAGGAGCTCTGCAATTTATTGCAGACATGGTGCCACCCTATTTATTGTGGACCTTTCATTAAAATTCACACAAATGCATAGGGCACATAGAAGTGTTAGTAAAAACCCTATTATTTGGAGTAGAAAAAAAATCATATTTCTTGACATTAATTTAAAAAAAACTGCTGTTCCCTGGCTCCTAGTCTAGATCACATAGTATCTGGATACCAATGATTACTGCAGAGAGTCTACCGTTTTAAATTAGCAGTGGGTATAAAGATCAAAAAGGCTGGTGCCATGTAAATAGAGTAATTACAAACTTTACATGAAACAAGGCATTTAAAACACATTTGAGAATATAAAAAAAAAAAAAACTTGGATTAGGAGAAAAAGTAATTAACCACACGCACAGTGTAGTACTGCAAAGCAAGATGCAGTACCAGTGTTGCAATAAGAATAATTGGCTGGTCCCATTTATATTATTCCACACTATGCATAGACATTTAGGAGGTCAGGTACGGATGTTGGATGAGAAAAAAGCAATAACTAACATAAAGGGAGCAGCTAAGTGTAGCAATGAGATGCCTTATTAAAAGTGAAAAGATAAAATGGCCACTCACAAACACAGAGCAGCATGGTACATATCAGATCACTAGTGCTTCTCTATAGCACTTGAGCCCGGGAGCGGCATATGGAGGAGGAGAGACGCGGAGAGGGAGTGACACCAGAATCAATTACACAAGACAGCACACAGCAAAAGGTGGGAAAGCAGGAATGAGGACCCAATCAGAAATAAGTGGGGAGGAGGAAAGGCAGAATAGGGCAGAACAGACATCCAAATTACAATGGGACAGAATGAGAGGGGGGAACGAAAGAATGGATTGTATAAAGGTCATGGAAAAGAATGAATGGAAGGAATACGTGATGTGGTAAATGGCAGACACAAAGAAGAAGTGGAAATAGGCAGACCTATGTATAAAGCACTATCTATAAGAGATTTTATCAGCTTGCTTACCAAATAGAAAAAAGGTGCAACGGAAATTCAAAAAAGGACTTAAAATAATACATTTTTAAAAAAAACAGTTAAATAAAATAAAGGAATTGAATATATGTATATGTTTGGGAAATGCATTGAAAAAGTATATACTGTATGTGTGTATATTTTATACAGAATTTTTTTTTTTAAGGGGGCGGGGGGGGGGGGGGGGCAATCTGGAGGAAAGCCATACAATGGGTGAGAGTGGTATGGAGTAGCACCTTGATAAAAATGTATAAAATGTATGAAAATGTATAACAGCCAGGGGCGTACCTAGGGCATTTGGCACCCGGGGCGGATCCTATTTCTGGCGTTGCCTAAAAAGTAGCAGGAGCTTCTTTTTGAGCGACAGTGTGTGATTTGCTGTGACTGCAGCTCAATTTAAGATGGTTAGCGTATTATAGGGGCAGGTCAGGGCAGTATAGGGTATTATAGGGGCAGGCTAGGGCAGTATAGGGGCAGGTCAGGGCAGTATAGGGTATTATAGGGGCAGATCAGGGCAGTATAGGGTATCATGGTGGCAGGCTAGGGCTGTATAGGGTATTATAGGGGCAGGTCAGGGTAGTATAGGATATTATGGTAGCAGGTTAGGGCTGTATGGGGTGTTATAGGGGTTGGTTAGGACAGTATGGGGTATTATAGGGGCAGGGTAGGACAATATAGGGTACTATAGGGGCAGGTTAGGGCTGTATAATGTACTATAGGGGCAAGTTAGGGCTGGATAGGGTACTATAGGGGCAGGTTAGGACTGGATAGGGTACTATAGGGGCAGGTTAGGGCTGGATAGGGTACTATAGGGCCAGGTTAGGGCTGGATACTGGATAGGGTACTAAAGGGGCAGGTTAGGGCTGGATATGGTACTATAGGGGCAGGTTAGGGCTGGATAGGGTACTATAGGGGCAGGTTAGGGCTGTATAGGGCACTATAGGGGCAGGTTAGGGCTGTATAGGGCACTATAGGGGCAGCCAGGTTGGGGCTGTATAGGGCACTATAGGGGCAGGTTAGGGCTATATACAGTGAGTGACAATGTGCTCACTTACGGTGTAGCTGCAGATACAGACACTCCTGGCTCCTGTGTGCTCTCCTCTTTCTCCTCCAGGATCAGCCAGTGAATGAGCCTTTGGGAGGAGTGGAGGAGGCAGCCACACCCCTGGCTCCGCCCACCAACTCCAGCTTCCTCGGGACTCGGGAGGCTTTGAAGATTGTCGAGCGACAACCCTGCCTAATTGGATGACTGGGGAGACAAGCAGCCCTCCCCTCCCCCGCACCGCTGGGCCCCCTGCCGATTCGATGCTTACAAAGCTGGGAAAGTGCAGGGGCGCCCGCTCATTATGATGGCCCTGCTGCGATCTCCTCTCACACTGCACACCCCTGGACTGATGTACCTCAGACCACACATGGAGAGAATGAGGTAGTGGCTTTTAAGGGGGAGGAGTATTGTGAGCCGCACCTGAGCCAGTCGGCACACCCAGGACCCTGCGCCAGAATCCCATTATCTCCTTCTCTCCTTCTCTCTGTGGTCGTGGACTCGTGGCTCTGATGATCAGTCTCGGCAGCCGCTGTCACAGCCGAGCAGAGTGAAGCCACCTCCCCCTCCTCATGCATGCACAACACTATGTAGACATAAAGGAGGAGGGGGAGGCGGCTTCACTCTGCTCGGCTGTGAAAGCCGCTGCAGAATCTGATTATAGCTGCAACCACGGAGAGAAGGAGAGAATGGGATCGTTGCACCGGGTCCCGGGTGTACTGACTGGCTCGGGTGTGGCTCGTAATACCCCTCCCCCTGCAAAGCCACTACCTCGGGTTCTCCATGTGTGTCCTCTGTCACCGCTCGGTGCCGCTGCCTAAACCCGCGGCGCTGTCTCCAGTCGCGGAGGGGGGCCCACCCCCCCGCCCCCCACTTAGTACGCCACTGATAACAGCCAAAGCCCTGGTTCACACTGGTGTGATTTGACATGTGATTTGACATGTCAAATCACATGTCAAATCGGTGGCAATGGCACCGTCCTAATCGGTGTGACGCCGTATCTGCAGAGCTGCACCGATTTCAAAAAGTAGTTTCTGTACTTTTTGCGATTTCGGACCGCGATTTACATTGACATCTGTGCAGAAACCCGCACAGATGTCTCTGTAATCGCGGCCGAAATCGGGACTGACAAGTGGGAGCGAAATTGTGCGAGTTCAGCTGAACTCGGACGGCTTCATTTCCGCAGCCCAGTGTGAACCTGGGCTAACTCCAAAATTTTTTATAAGATAATGTATAAAAGTAATATTGTGTTATGTGTATATGGACTCCAGTCAGCGGGACAACAAGTCCAAGCGGACACATAATATTACAAAATTCCTTAATAAAGTATACAAAATCATGATGAGTAGATCATGTGTCATGAATAAAACAGCAATAAAGTCAAATAGACGAAATAGGTTAAGACTAAAAGTAAAATAATTTGCTGTCTCACAACAGCAAGCAAAAGAGCATGTGACATCTTACAAAAAAAATGATAGCGTACCGTATATACTCGAGTATAAGCAGAGTTTTTTAGCACATTATTTTGTGCTGAAAATGCCCCCCTCGGCTTATACTCGAGTCACCTTTTTGCGCCTGATCTCCCGGATTTGGGGACCGGGGTACTGGCCAGCCATAGGTCCTCTGGACCTCAAACTTGGCACACATGTACTCTACAAGTGTTCAAAATTTGTTGTCCAGGGGACCTATGGCCGGGGAGCACCAATTTTTCAAAGACAGTCACCCCTTAATTTCTCTGGTGACTTTGGGGACCCGGTACCAGCCAGTCGTAGGTCTCCTGGACCCGAAACTTGGCACACATGTAGCCCCATTTCTCCTCTATAAGTGTGCAAAGTTTTTTGTCTGGGGGGCCTACTGCCAGGGAGCACCGATTTTTCAAAGCTGGGCACCCCTTCCATAGACTCCCATGTTAAACGTCAGTCATGGACACAGTGAGGCATGGGTACAGTGAGGCATGGACACAGTTAGGCATGCACATGGACACAGTGAGGCAAAGTGAGGCACAGTGAGGCATTCAGATGGACACCCTAGGCTTATACTCGAGTCAATACGTTTTGCCAGTTTTTTGTGGTAAAATTAGGTGCCTCGGCTTATATTCGGGTCGGCTTATACTCGAGTATATACGGTATATGTTTAAAAGGGTATATCAGATATACAGTATATGAGCAACTGCCAATATCCAAGATATTACAAAGTGGTATGCACTTAGTTAAGGCCTTTCAGAGCTAAAGTGTTTATAGAAAAATCCAAAAAGGTTTCTCTATGGCACAACCTTTCAATCAGCAAAGGATAGGTTTTTGGGAATGGTTTCCAGGACTTAGACCTTGAGGCCCTCTTTGGATTTATTATATATTAGCCTAAAATGCCTGGGGACACTGTGATCAGTACTTCCATCCTCATTCGACCTCCTGTGTTCACAAATCCTGCGATGCACCATGTGATTAGTGTGTCCCATATGGAGCAAGCCACAGGGGAAAGAGAAGCATCAAGTATTGGAGCTGCTGTACAGCAGTAAAGCTTTTCGGCTGTGTCTACCTGCCACCCCTGGGCTCCAGTGCCATGAAGAAGCATTGGTAATCTGATAAGTGTAATATTGTCCTGTGTTTGGGAGTGGCCATTTTATCTGTTTACTTTTAATAAAGCATCTTATTGCTACACTTAGCTGCACCCTTTATGCTTGTTATTGCAGTTGGAGATTTCCCGGTCTTCAAATGATGCTGCAGCTCTGTTGAAGAACAGTGCTCATGCCAAATCAATCACTGTGGAACATTCTGCACATGGAATTTTTCATAGTTCTGTTCTATGGTCCTCTTTGCTTTTTTTGCCTTTTGGCTCATGGTTCTCTCACTGTCCCCTATTGGTACTTTCTATATGTTATTGGTTGCTGCACACAGAGTTTCTTTGTACATGTTGTTTATATATTTGGATGAGAAAAAAGATTGCTCACAATTAGTGTTTCAATGCATCCTCAAGGTGTTCAGGATGATTGAGGTAAGGGTCCTGTTCAGGCCACACGAGCTCCTTCATACCACACTCTTCAAACCATGTCTGCCTCCTCAAACAGCTGTCACAAGTTTGGAAGCAAAATCTTTAAATATCTTTCTATTCTGTGGCCCCATACTTTTGGCCATAAAGTATGTGTGATGGTTAGGTTTCCACAAATTATTTGCCATATTGTGCTGTATATAGAAGAAAAATATAAAAAAAGTACTCTGTATTTGGTTGATGCAGTAAAATATAAGAACTACATAACATAATACATCTAAAGTTAGCAGCTTCATCTTCATCCCTAACATATGCTGGAGAATAAGAGTGAAATCATCATTAAAAATATCATAAAGGTGCCAAACAGATAATCTCCTGATCCAAATGTTTTCCAGATTAGGAGATAATCTAACGCGACAGTATGTAGGGACCAGGCGGCTAGTATAGATGGTTGAATTGTGTCAGCACATACAATCGCTCTCCAAGGGTCTATGGTAAACTACAGATTCTAAAATAATTGGTGTGAAACTTCATTATCTAAAACATCTGCATATTACCCACGTTTTGCGGAGCTGTTCACCTTAAAGTGGATCTTCCACTTAAAGCGGAGGTTCCGCGGTCCATAGTTATTTTTTTTTCAGTCCATTAAATGTGGTTACAGATTACTAGTTTAGTACTCACTTGCCCTGCGCTTTATTACATCCCCCGTCCGTTTTGGTAAAAAAGAAACGTTTATAAAAAAGGTTGCTGTTTTCCATTTTGCTTGTGGGCATTGTGAAGCCCACAAGCACAGACTTCCGGGTAGCGGTGAATACGCGTCTCCCGGCATTCACCGCTCTATCTGACGTGATAAGTGTTGACGGCGAGCAGCGCCGTCAACACTTCCTGGTTGCCATCACAACGGGCGGAGGCGTCGGAAGTTCACGCCCCGTTGTGATGGCAACCAAAAATACACAGGTCAGTACGGGGAGGGAGAGCAGATGATCTCGCGAGATTTCGCACGCAGCAGCGATCCGCACTGACTCCTGGGAATGTTTACACTTAGCTCCCAGGAGTCGGGGAAAAGGAATGCACACGCCCACTCCCGCGGGAGTAAGACAGGAAGTAACATAAAGAAACAGAATATATAAAGGTAAATACAACACTTATAAAATAATTTTTTGTCATTTGCGCATCTATGCTATGCACAGAAGTGTATAGCATTAAGTCAGTAATTTGGGTGAACCTCCGCTTTAATCCACTCCTCGCCCCCTTAAATGCCACATTTGATGTAATTTTTTTTTGGGGGGGAGTGGGGTTCCTGTCCCACTTCCTTCTTCCTCCCAGGGACCGCTTAGGCAACTCTTCATATCGCCTAAGGCGGCCCTTCCCTGTAGACGATCACCTGGGACATGTGACAGGTCCCAGGCGATCACCTGTCCACTCAGGGAGCGCAAGCGCCGCTCGCGCATGTGCAGTGAGTGCCCAGCCGTGAAGCCGAAAGCTGTCACGGCCGGGTGCCCACAGTTAGAATGGAGGCGACGGCGGAAAGGGGGGGAGAGGAGCGGAGCTCCGGGCGGCCACGTCATTGGACAGTGGAACAGGTAAGTGTCTGTTTATTAAAAGCCAGCAGCTACACTTATTGTAGCTGCTGACTTTTAATAAACATAAAAAAGTCTGGAACTCCTCTTTAACTTAGTGAATGAAGGGACACTCTGTAGACTTTCATAATATAATCAATTGCCAGTATGAAATATTATTTTTTGTTATTTTCCTTGCACATGGCATTCTTTGCAATGTGAATTTTCACCACATTCACTAATCTATGGGAAAACACACTTTCAAAGTGATCAGTCTATTAACCTTGAGTAAATCAACTCTATAAAATCATTGTTGAGAGAGCACCAAACTAATTCAGAGTGAGTTCTAATGAACCAATAAATCTTTACCATTACAATGGAAAACAGTATTTTGAAAACAGTAAATCCATATGAAATATTTAAAATGTTATCATTTATTTATGTCAGTTTTTGCAACATAAGACAGTATTGGGTTCATTGTTTTGTTGATCACTCAGGAAATGGATACAACAAGTTTAATATTGATTCTCTAAGCTTTCAGAAAAATTGGATGTTTTCCAGCTCAAACCGTACATAGCAATACAAAATTGGAAATGAAACCTTGAACAATATTTTAGATATTGTGCACTGTGCCTTGTAACTCTGTTGTTAATTTGGTGGATGGGGAACCCCCAATAATAGCTTGTTTGAACTTTCAAACATGGCCACTGTGGTTTCTCACATAGAGAGCACCTTAAGTGCCAGTATTAGGGCCCCTTCACATTATGTGCAGATACCTGTTCAAGGATACAGAGATAATGCAGTCTCTGAAAGGGGAACATAGAAGGCAGTTGTTTTCTATGTGCCCTGCTCACACTATAATAAAGCCCTGGGGTACAGAGCAGTGTGGTGAATAAAAATGTATGGGGTATGCATTTTTCCCCAACAGACTGCAGCTCTGCTAATCTCAATTTCTTCATCCATCTCTGTCACACTCTGTGACATTTCAACACAGTTAACAAAAAAGGGAAAAAAGGCTAAACAATTCCCTGCGCAGTAAAGCACAAGGCACCTCTCCCTGAAGCTGGAATACAAAGGAGCACTACCCCACACAAGAAACCAAATTATTTTCCTGTGCAGGTAGTGTGAATGAGCCCTTAAAATAAACCTTCCCTACCACAAATATGGGGGCTGCCATTACTGGCCTACTTCTGAACATGTTAATTGCCTGGCTGTTATGCTGATTGCAAGATTGGGAAGTTAGCAATGGCAGAATCCGTGTTTGTTTCAGGCAAGGTTTCCTTCAAAAAGTTTTTTACAGCAAGCAGTAAGATTCAAGCCTGTCTTGGGATTCATGCTATATTCAAACTGATGTGCAATAAAATGCAGAAGAAAGCCAGCCGATCATGTGATTACTGAGAAGAGCTCTGAAATTAGGTATAGCAGACTTTTTTTATAAATCACTCACACAGGGGCACACAGGATTAGAACACAGAGGGGATGGTATGAAGATGTGAAAGTGGCTTACCAACCACTTTAATGACAATGCAAAGTTTTTCCTTTATTACCATTGCGCTGCACTGCGCTTAGTTGACACGTGTTTTACATGTGTTGCAATAACCACTTTCACCCCCTAACTGCCAAGGCCAATTTTCAGCTTTCAGCGCTGTCACATTTTGAATGACACATGCGCGATCATTCAACACTGTACCCAAATACAATTTTTAACATTTTTTTCACACCAATAGAGCTTTCTTTTGGTGGTATTTAATCACCACTGGGTTTTTTATTTTTTGCTAAACAAATGAAAATATCTGAAAATTTTGAAAAAAATAAATAAAAAATAATTTCATAGTTTGCAATACAATTTTGCAAGCAGGTAATTTTTCTCCTTCCTGGGCACTGATGACGGGGCACTGATGAGCACTAATGAGGAAGCACTGATGAGGCTGCACTGATGGGCACTGATAGGTGGCTCTGAAGGGCACTGATAGACATCATAGATAGGCGGCACTGATGGGCACTGATAGGCAGCGCTGATATGTGAGTGAGTGAGTGAGTAACTTGTATAGCGCTGCAATTGCGAACTAAATCGCCTCAAGATATGTGACACTGATGAGGAGGCACTGATTGTCAGCACTGATGAAAACTGATTGGCAGCACTGGTGGGCACTGTTGGGACTGCACTGATAATCAGGATCCTGATTATAAATGTCCATATCCCTTTAACACAAGCCAGTTATTGTCTCTTTTCTTCTCACCTCACACTGACAGTGTGAGGAAAGAAAAGCCGATAACCGGCTTGTGTTTACTTCTGTGATCAGCTGTCATTGGACACAGCTGATCACGTGGTAATGGGCCGCTGTGATTGGCCCTTTACCCCTATCTGTGATCAGCTGAGTCCAAAGAATTCAGTGATCACATAGCGTGTCGGGAGGACGTCACACAGTGCGATCTCAGGAGGACATCAATAGACTACTTGCAAAGTAAGCCTGTGCTGTGGCCATCATTTGGCTATATCGTGGGTAGGAAGAGGTTAAAATGCATACATGTTGCATTTTAATGCTACGCAATGCAGGTCAATGCAGCACTGTGGTGTGAACAGTTTTATTTATGTGTCTATGCATTTACCTGCATTTTACACGTGCTCCGAAATGCACTAGTGTGAATAAGACCTAAAACGAGTACAGAAAGAGAAAGTTGTTAAAATACAGGGTTGATGAAGATCTCTAGGATCACACATGAGAAGCTCTGTGAAATCCAAGTGCCAGGAGGTTTGCAGTTTTCTTGGATAGTGCTAATGAATCTGTGTTTAATTTACTTCTAGTCTGGAATTTCTCTGTAATATTAATGTTCAGAAAAGCAGAAATGTACAGTGCCCAACACCAGTAAATCAGTTATCTCCTTGCTTTACTGAGTTTGCCAGTGCTGAAAGCTTGAACCTGATTGGTTGCTTTTGTGTATTAAGTATCCCTGCTCTTACTCTAGCATTTACATTCCTTCCTTTCTTAGTAATTATCCCAATTCACAAGCCTCTATAACTTACAGAAATTAATTTAGATTTCTACTTTGGACTGGAAATTACTTTAAAAATGCACACAATGATTTGAAGTGCACAGGTGTTGTGTATTGTGAAATATATAAAAATGATAGGCACCTTGCTTTATTGGCAGGGTCACATTCCATTGCTTCAATCTAAATGTGCCATATTTCTCAGAACGCAGCTGCCAGGTTGTAATAGGAACCTGTCTTCACATTAGTTTGCAGTAGCTTCTAATAAAATATCCAAATCCAATAAATGTGAGTTGAACAGTTTCACAGTTTTGTAAAATCTAGAGGCTGAAAAGGTCTTGCATATTTCTCTACTGTGTAATTCTAAATAGGTGGTCATGCTAGAAAAAAAATCAGCACTGCAATGCAACAATTTGCCACTGCAGCATTCCAAACAAATGCAGATGCAGATTATGTGCACATAGACTTTGCATTGGTGTGTATGAACTGCTGACAAATTTCACTGACTATTTAGACAAGATAGACAATGCAACAATTTGATATCAGCATTATGTGTATGTACTGTAGCCCTGAAACCACAATGGCTTTTGTTTCTACATGATATGAACAGTCAACTCCTGCCTGTCACTTTTTTTTCCTCACTATAGATAGCCAAACTTCCTGCAGACCATCTACAACCAAGAAGTCATCTTGAATTTTTCAATTTCGGGGTAAGTTTAAAACTTAACAAAGAGCACAATAAAGAACAGCCCCTGGTATTTTTGAAAAATTAGCCCAGGTCATTGACCCAGAAATGACTGAAGCCATTTACTAAGCATGACAGCCAGGTGACTAGTGTTTTTCAGAAAAAAGTCAAGCATGACAGCCTCCATACTTCTCTAAGCATGTTTACTTTTAAAATTGCACCCCAGGCAAATAGCTAAATATACAGATAAAATACATATATGGACGTTGTTTTACCTACCAAAGGATTTGTCCATCTAGATCCTACAAACATATACAGCTCTGCCCCACTGTGCTGCTCTTTTTGGACGTGCAATGCAACAGAAAATATGCACTAGACTGTGATTAATGGACTACTGTATATTCAACAGTTGCTGAATTAAAGTGGTAGTAAACCGCAGGCCTTTAAAAAAGAAAAACTGCCAGACCATAGCATAATTTGCTAGTATGCATCACATACTAGCAGATTATGAAATGCTTACCTTAGAACAAAGCCCTCCAGTGACACGCTGCCACCGCTGACAGGGCTCCCATCTTCATCCGGTCTTCCTTACGGGTTTGTGTGCTCCAGCCATCTGATCAGCCGAGATACAAGGACGTCCCTCCTACGCATGTGTGCATGAGTCACAGAGCTCTGATGGGACTGCAGAGTGCATGGACCGGTGACGTCACTGGCTGCAGGCAGCATGAATATCTCCTAAACAGTGCAAATTTAAGAGGTATTCAGTGTACCTACAGGTAAGCCTTATTATACGCTTACCTGTAGGTAAAAGTTGAAAAAAATTGGATTTTTGTACTCACCGTAAAATCCTTTTCTCTGAAGTCCATAGACGGACACAGCTCCTTTATTCTTGACAGTAGGGGTTATATGATGTCTATTAGGAGAGGACTAGGCAGACATGTTAAACAGTTAAAAACATGTAACTACAGCAAAGCTGAACAGTACCGCCCAGGGGGCAGTCCCTCTGGTTATAACCCTTCACCCTGCACTCAGCAGCTCAGTTCGTCAAAAAGCGGTACAAACATAAAAAGGAGGGATGGGTGCTGTGTCCGTCCATGGACTTCAGAGAAAAGGATTTTACGGTGAGTACAAAAATCCTATTTTCTCTTTCGCCCATGGACGGACACAGCTCCTTTATTCTTGACAGTGGGGACGTCCCCAAGCAGTGTCAAAAAACGAGGGGTGGGAACAGCAATCAAAACAAACTTCACCCCAAAACAACCAGAGCTCCTCAACGGAGGAGTTGCAACCTTAAACAGCCGCCTGCAAAACGTTGCGGCCGAAACAAGCATCCGCAGATGCATGCACGTCAACCTTGTAAAACTTAGTGAAAGTGTGAACGGACAACCAGGTCGCCGCCTTACACACCTGGGAGACAGATGCTTGATGTCGGAAGGCCCAGGAGGCACCTACATTGGCCTCCTGGGCCTTCCGACATCAAGCATCTGTCTCCCAGGTGTGTAAGGCGGCGACCTGGTCGTCCGTTCACACTTTCACTAAGTTTTACAAGGTTGACGTGCATGCATCTGCGGATGCTGGCTTCGGCCGCAACGTTTTGCCCTGGTCGAATGTGCCGTGACAGGAAAGGGAGGCGCCCGCCCTTTTAGGGCATAAGCCTGAATCAAGATCTGTCTGATCCACCGAGAAATGGTGGCCGACGAGACCACCGGGCCTTTCTTTGGACCAGTCACCGACACAAACAGTAAGTCTGACCTCCGAAACGGAGCCGTAGCAGACAGATACACCCGCAGAGCTCGGACCACGTCCAAGGAATGCAAAGCAACCACTTTGGGATGCGATGGCCGAGGACACAAGGATGGAAGCACAATGTCCTTATTTAGATGAAAAGCCGAAACAACCTTGGGAAGAAACGAAGGCTGCGGGCGTAGCACCGCCTTATCCTTGTGGAGGATCAAGTAGGGGGACTTGCAAGACAAGGCCGCCAACTCAGAAACCCTCCTGACTGATGTAATAGCAACCAGAAAGGCAACTTCCTGAGAGAGTGTCAAAAGGGGAATCTCTCTGATGTTCTAAAAACGGAGGTTTCTGAAGTACAGAGCCAGATTCAAATCCCACGGAGGCAGTGGTGGTTGAACTGGAGGGGCCACATGTCGAACCCCTTGCACAAACGTACTCACCAGTGAATGAGCCGCCAAGGGTCATTGAAAGAAGACAGCCAAGGCTGATATCTGCCCCTTAATGGTGCTTAAGGCAAGTTTTTAATCCACTCCACGCTGTAAAAACAGCAGGATCCTGGAAACTGAATAAGTCCATGGACGCCACTCCATCTCCTCACACATAGAAATGTAGGCCTTCCACGTGCGATGATAGATCTTCAGAGAAGATGACTTCTGTGCCCTCAGCATGGTGGAAATTACTGAATCCGACAGGCCTCGGTCCCTTAGAACCTGACTTTCAACAGCCATGCCGTTAAAGCCAGCGACTGTAAAGCAGGATGAAGTATAGGACCTTGCGACAGAAGGTCCTCTCGCATTGGCAGTCGCCAAGGAACATCTGCCCCCAGGCGTACTAGGTTGGCGTACCAAGGATGCCGAGGCCAATCTGGGGCAATTAGAATCACCGGAATCCCCTCGGTCTCCACTCTGGAAGAAGTTTTAGCGGGGGAAGGCATAAATTAGCCGATACTGTCCCCACGGAGCCACCAACGCGTCTGTCGTGTCCGCCCAGGGATCTTTGGACCTGGCCACAAACCTCAATACCTTCCGATTGAGTCGAGAAGCCAGGAGATCCACATCTGGCGTGCCCCATCACAGGCAAAGGAGTCAAAACACATCCGGTGTAGCGACCATTCTCCTTGGTCCAGCATCTGGTGACTTAGGTAGTCCGCTTGCCAGTTTCTACACCCGGAATGTACACGGCCAATAGAGCCAGCACGCTCCGCTCTGCCCACCTTAGGATGTGAGCGACCTCCAATGCTGCAGCCGAGCTTCTTGTTCCTCCTTGATGGTTGACATATGCCACCGCTGTGGTGTTGTCCGACTGGATCCTGATTGGACGTCCCTGCAGCCTCTGTGACCATGTGGAGAGGCACTGCCTGATCGCCCGAAGTTCCAGCACATTGATCAGCAGGCGGGATTCTTCCTGCGTCCAGCGACCCTGTGTCGACTGTACGCCCCAAACTCCCCCCCCAACCGGTCAGGCTGGTGTCCGTCTGGATCACCGTCCAGTGAAAAGGAAGGAACGACTTCCTGGACTGAAGGGCTGGAGATCTTAGCCACCATACCAGGCAAGCCCTGGCCAGCTGGCTCACCAGGATTTGACAATCCAGGGACAGCGGAGATTTGTCCCATTTGGACAGAATCTCCTTCTGCAAAATTTGAGTATGGAATTGAGCATACGGTACCGCCTCGAATGTGGCTACCATGAGACCCAGGACTCGCATGCAAAAGCGCAGTGACGACCACCTGCGGAATGCCAACAGCTTCACCGCAGTCCGAAGAGTCTTCAACTTTTCCAAAGGGAGAAAAACCCTCACCTCTGAGGAGTCCAGAATCAAGCACTCCAGGCATTGAGTCGTCAGCAACACCGAATTCTGGAGGTTCAGTACCCAACCAACTTTTTGAATGATCTGACTGTCAATCGCCACATCCTCCTCTAATTCTGAGTCTGAAGCTGCTCTCAGAAGGAGGTCGTCCAGGTAGCCCACGATAGCGATTCCTCGCTGTCTCAGCAAAGCTAGAATCAAGACGAGCAACTTGGTGAAAACCCTTGGTGCCGACGCCAGGCCAAAGGGGAGAGCTACAAACTGGTAGTGATCATCCCCGACTACAAAACACAGAAATCTCTGATGCCTGACATATATGGGAACATGCAAGTATGCGTCCTTGATGTCCAAGGATGCCAGAAAATCCCCCGGATGGAGTGCAGCGAACACAGAGCGAACTGATTCCATCCTGAACCTTCGTACTTTTACAAAGGAGTTGAGGGCCTTGAGGTCCAGGATTGGACGGACCCCGTCCTTTTTTGGGACTACAAACAGATTGGAGTCGAATTCCTGAAACCTTTCCGGCAGCGGCACAGGTACTATTACCCCGCGCATCAGCAGCTTCTTCACTGCCCCAAACAGGGCGTTCCGATGAGCCGGAAGAAGATGAAGGTTTGAGGGAAAAAATCTGTTTGGTGGACAAGAAAGAAACTATCTTGTACCCTGATGAGACCACTTTGCAAACCCACTGGTTGGAAAGCAGGGAGGCCCACTGAGCTGCAAACTTGCGAAAGGCGACCCCCCACCCGAGATTCGGGCGGGGGCAAATCTTCATGCTTTTGCAGATTTGTTCGCAGGCTTGTTTGGCTTGCGAAACCAGGGAGCTGGCCCTTTGTCGGCCTGGGAACGCTTACCTGTGGGCCCAGACTGATGAAAAAAAACGCTTCTGAACGGAAATGGAGGGCCCTGGCCTACGGTGCGGCTCCTTACCTTTTCTGGATTGTGGGAGCAGCGTGCTCTTACCCCCAGTGACATTCTTAATAATGTCATCCAGTGAGGCTCCAAATAGCCTCTCTCCCTGGAAGGGCAAATCCACCAGAGCGTTCTTGGAAGTCTGGTCCGCGGATCAGAATTTTAGCCAAATCAGGCGACGGAGCACCACAGCAGACACTGAGGCTCTGGAAAGCAAGAGAGCTTTATCCAAGGCCATGCACTAACTGGTTGGCCAGTTCCATGCAGACCGGGGAAGCCTGTTGCTCTACCAACAATGGTGGTGCAACAATTTTGCCCATTCTGTAAGTGTCTGTGACACCAGGGCCGTCGCCAATACAGGCCCTAATGCTGACCCCACCACCGTGAACATGAACCGGGCCACCGCCTCGGCCCTTCTGTCTGCAGGGTCCTTAAAGGCAGGGGTCCCCTCTACCGGAATCGTGGTTACCTTGTTTAACCTGGATACCGGGGGGGTTTACAATCTGGGGAGATGTCCATTTTTTCAGGAGACTCTCCTCAAAGGGGTAACGGACCGCCATGCGTTTGGGGACCGAAAAGGCCCTCTGCGGTCGTTCCCATTCTTTGTATATAAACTTATCAAAATAAGTTAGGTAGCCAGGCCCGAGTCTGAATCAGAGCTTTCCCCAGAAGATGGTGGGGGGCATTTTTTACCCCCTTTTTGCCCACACCGCCTCCACCCTGGCAACAAATGATTCCAGGACTGCCAACAAAGTGTTCATAGGTACCGCAGGTGCGGGGGCACCGGTTGCTACCACAGGGATGTCTGGGGAAGAAGCACCAGCTTCTGACTCCATGCTGACCCACACATGCCTGACAGCCACTTAGGGACTAAAAGCAAGGTACATAAAAGGTCCACCCTCCTAGGTGCTACAGACCGAGGGGCCCCCCAGAGGACTCACCACCCTGACCCAGGTACTGCACAGCATTGCGGTCCACTCTCTCTCCTGCACAGCCTGTGCTGAGGTGCTGTCCTGCGTCTGAGGTGTTCTGTGCTGTTCGTGTCGTTCAGAAAGACATTTCCAGCGCTAGAGGCCAAAACTAAGCAAAAACCACAAGAAAATGGCTGCCGGCCGCCTCAGGAAAAAAGAGCGTGAGCTACAAGAAAATGGCCGCCAGCTGTATTAAAGTGCGGCTACAAGAAAATGGCGCTGGCTCACCAAAATAGCCGCTGAATCACTGCTGAGGTAAAGAAAAGGCTGCGAACACGCTGGGCCTCCGCGCGGTGGCCCCCCACACATGGCAGTCAGACAACACCCCACCACAGAGAGCAGACCTAGGACACCCAGCGCAGCCCCCAGCCAGGACCCGTAGCCGCCCCCGGAGGACCCCCAGTCAGGTACACAGCAGGCCCAGCCAGATGCATGAGGAGGAGGGAAGGGACAGGGAGAGAAGAAAGGGAGAGTGAGAGATCCCCTAGTCGACCTCCCCAAGAATGCCCAGCTGTTCCATCCTGCCAAAACAGGTGGAACCCTACTTACCCGTCCTGCGAGGACTGCTGGACGCATTCCGGACAGACCCATCACCCGAGCAGTACGGAGTGGCTGTCGGCCACGGCCCACTGTGACTCGGACAGCAGTAGCCCGGTCATATGTTTGCCCCGGAGCATATAGCTCACTGGCCACCCCTGGAGCAAAGGGGGTATGCCGTGGCCGATCCAGCGCGTAGCTAAAGGTCTGCTCACGCTCGATGGCCGGACTGGGGAGACTACAAGGATCTATATTATCCAGCCTGTCATCCAGCCGGCAGTTGATAGTAGATCTCAGGATCAAAAAAGTAGAAAAAAATAAAAAAATCTCCAGGACCAATGGTCCCCATAGGGAGCCAGGTCCTTCTCCTATGCTAGAAAAAAACTGAGCTGCTGAGTGCAGGGTGAGTGGTTATAACCAGAGGAACCGCCCCCTGGGCGGTACTGTTCAGCTTTGCTGTAGTTACATGTTTTTAACTGTTTAACATGTCTGCC
Source organism: Rana muscosa (assembly GCA_029206835.1). Taxonomy (NCBI): domain Eukaryota; kingdom Metazoa; phylum Chordata; class Amphibia; order Anura; family Ranidae; genus Rana; species Rana muscosa. The sequence continues at coordinate 168,566,347 of CM055123.1, forward strand.
TCGTCCTCTCCTAATAGACGGCATATAACCCCTACTGTCAAGAATAAAGAAGCTGTATCCATCCATGGACGAAAGAGAAAATACTTTACTACTACTTTAATATAAAATCTTAACAAGCTGTAAGACAATCTGCAAAGAACAGGTAGGAAATGGGAGCAGACTAACGCCACTGCAATTCACCACTTGGGTTAATTTACTAAGTTAGGCAGATAGACTGCACTCTGCAAGTGCAATTGTTCAGAAGCTTAGTAAAACAGGGGAAACTCTGATGACTTCCATCATCCAATCATGTGCAATCAAAAAGGCATTTTATTTTTGTTTTTATGTTCCTAGCATGTGATTGGGTTTTTTTTGCAAAGAGAAGCACTCTCTCATTTACTAACCTCTGGAGCAGCTTCACCGGCCAAGTGCACAGTCTATTTGCCTAATAATTTAGTAAATCGACCCCATTGTGTGCCAGTCACAGTCAGCAAGTACCCAGCCTAACATCAGCATTTACCTAATCTGCTTCATGTTTCTTTTTACAATGTACTGTGCAGTATATTGAATAAAACTGTCTGCTGCTAATAATTGTAGTCCAGTGTATTTTGAAAGGCAATATCACAGTATAGCCATCTTCAAAACAGTTTAATGTGAGTGCTTTTATTTTAGTAGCTGTAAAGCATTTCAAATAGGGATATAGAAATGAGTGATAGAATTTAAAAGTAGGAAAAGTGCAATGTAAAATATAGCTGAGGCGGTAAAAAAAAAAAAGAGATAATTAAAAGTAAAAGTAGTGAGAGAAGAAAAAGTTTATAGGGATGATGACTGATGCAGCACGGTTTTACTCTCCGGAATATTTGCATGTAGATCTGTCTGATCTCTGGAGAATGATATGGTTTAGGATGACAAGCAGCCATGAGATTCATGAACTGTATGATTCTCTGAAGAGTAGACAAATCAGAATGCATATATCCAGAGGAATAGAAAAAGGCACAATTCACAATTCATCTGGTTTTCAAACTGATTCACTCTTCGTTAATGGGGTCACATTGAATGGATTATGAATAATTAAAAAAGGAAAAGGTCCCAGAAGAAAAGGCTACAGACCCAGAGGAAGGCTTTAACAAGCAGGTAGAGACTGATAAGTATTCAAGGTATGCCAGATTGCATTATATTTATCTAGTTGGTTGTTCGGTCTAACTGTTACTAGCTAAACTGCTCTGACATCCTTGTACAAATCCTAGTGAGTCGCTGCAGCTTTTTTTTTTTCAATTAATTGTGCCTAGTACAAGTCATAAAATAAATAGCAAACTTTTTCTTAATTAGTCACTACTCACCAGCAGAGTGATCCCAGCAAGTGAAGGCGCAAGTGGGATATTAACACTCATATTGTTAATTACTACTTGTAGCTCCTAGAGGTATTAACCTGTCTTGTTCATTTTGGATACTTAATATTTTACAAGATGCTTGTTATGCCACTTTCTAGCCTTTACATTAAACTGGTTACCCGGTGATTTGCAAGAAGTCTATGGAATAATAAACTACATCATCATATACATGTTTTAATTAAATGTTTTAATGTGCTTCTAGGACGATAGCAGCAGATGAAAGTGAATTTTCATCCATTTGGCTGTAAAAAAAAAACTAAAACTAAACATTGGCTCATTAAATAATAAATATATTTAATTTTCTGTACACTAGTTTCCATTCTGCAGAGGAGCAACGATTACACATGCTTTCCACATCCGTGTTGCTAGGTAACAATTATTACTAAAGCTGTCATACCACACAAACATCTTGACATTGCTAACTGGAAACAGCAAAAGAGATCCTATATGACTTTGCTGTGAAAGGCACCTTGTTCATTTCTACACATCAGCGAGTTATTGGCCAACTTAGGAGCCATTATCTCATCTTGCAACTGTGATAGAACACTCATTAATTTATCCTGATACAATGGAATTTAAATACTTCATAAATGATTAAGACCCAACAATAAATTCTTTGGAACTATTGAATTAAACAGCAGGTGCACATATCATATGATGGGTGTAATTTGTACCAGTATTATTGGATGATTTATTGAGAGAAAGTTAGGCATAGATACCACTTGAAAAAGATAGCATATGTGTTAACACCTGAAAATAATACCCTTGCATTGTTAACACCTAATTCTATAAATCCCACAAAATGAAAAAGTGGTAGTAAGGTTTTAACCTCTCTTTAAAGTGAAACTAAAGTCTTGTTTTATCTCCTTTAAAAATAACAAACATGTTATACTTATCTGCTCGTAGCAGTGGTTTTGCACAGAGCAGCCCTAATCCTCCAATTCTCGGGTCCCTCTTCGGCACTTCTGGCCCCTTCTTCCTGTTGAGTGCCCCCACAGCGAGCAGATTGCTATGGAGGCACCCGAGCCGTAGCTCCCTGTGTCCATTCAGACATGGAGCCGTGGCCTGGCCCTGCCCCCTCTCATTCCTCATTGGTTTACTGACTTTAATTGACAGCAACGGGAGCCAATGGCACTTTGCTGCTGTCTCTGCCAATGAGGAGGGAGAGTCCGGACAGCCGAGTCTCTTGCGCAGCATCGCTGCAGCGAGACGGGGCTCAGGTAAGTATTAGGGGGGCTGAGGGGGGCTGCTGGACACAGAATGTTTTTATCTTAATGCATACAATGCATTAAGATAAAAAATCTTCCGCCTTCACATGGTACATATAGACTTGTAAAAAGTTGAGGGGGTAAAGCACCCCCTACCCCCAAAGACCTAGTTATATTTTTTTAATCTGCTGTCAGATATTTTTTTAATCTGTTGCAGATACCTGCACCACTTTTCAATTAGAAACGATCAAGAGAATGCATGCTACAGCCATGCTGTTAGCATAATGTTAGATAGGTTGGGGAGATTAACTAAAACTAGTGCACATAGAATCTGGTGCAGTTGTGCATAGTAACCAATCAGCTTCCAACTTTAGCTTGTTCAGATTCTGATTGGTTACTATGCACAGCTGCACCAGATTTTGTGTGCACCCGTTTTAGTAAATCTCCCCCATAGTGTTTTATTGTAACATACCAACTGTACCACTTTTTAATTAGAAAGGATCTAGAGAATGCATGCTACAGTCAAGCTGTTGGAATTATGATGGCTAGTTGGATTGTGTTTTATTATAACATGGCAGTTTTAGTCAGAGCATGCAGAGAAGTGCTGTGATAGTGGTCAGCCCAACAGTAATTTTCCAGGTCACATGACAGCTGCAGTGCTGTGATGTCCTTTATCTTGCCCACATCATCCTGCTGTCTGTGCCCCCTCCCCTAAAGTGCTGCCACCTTCCTTCCTCTCCCACCAGCAGCTGGACCCCTGATATTTCACCATAGCACACTCCCAAACAGGGTAGTTAAAAAAAAAAAGGTTAAATAAATTAATAAATTCTAAAAGAAAAAGAAAAATCTAAAAAAATAAATAAATAAAATAATTAAGGACTTCAAATGTGTTTTGCTTTCTGAAGAGTAGTCATCACTTGGATCTTGACAAGATGAGGAGGGCAATTGCCTCCTCACCGCCTGCTTTAACCCACTTTGCATGCGGTTGCAGGGTGCATGCATAGCAGTGCTATTCACATGAAAGGGTCTTGTTCAATGGGGGGTATAATTTCTGGACGTGTGGCATTTTGGTGAAAATATCATTAAACATTTTTGGAGGGGGCTGTGATATCTAGCAGCAGCCCTGTATGTTGCAATAAAACAAAAATCCCTTCTTAGCCCATATTATGCCTTGCTAACTACATTTGCATCTTCTATTCTCACGTTGCCATTGTGCTGTGACTAAATAATTGAATAAATGCCTCTGAAATCCACTGTCGTTCATAGTGCCACTGGGTCATGCATTCTGCTAATCTCTTCCCTTTAGTGAAGAGACAGCTATACTATTCCTCAACTATATTACAGAACAATCATTACATTCTTCTTCAAGATGTAAAGCTGGCTTCCATTAGCCTATATCAATTGTCTGTCTGCATCTGTCTTTTCATGTGAATGATCAATAACAGTTAGTCATATACATTTGCTGTAGTTTAGGACACTTACAGAGAAGCACAGTGCAGGATGCCAAAAACAATCCACCAGCATTCCACCAGCACTCATTCCTTTAGCTTACTATACCTGTAGCTCATTCTCTTTACCAGAGGCAATAGCAGAAGACTACTAATTGAAACAGCACTCAAGATGTTCTAGTCAATGGTAACTTGTTCCGCTGATCCTACCACCCTCAGGTTTGTGTGGCCTGTACACAATAAGCTGCCTACACTGTGTTTCAATGCAATTAACAAACAGGGTTGTCTGGTTACACCACAAATGATCTTCCAAAAATAACACCACCTTTATGGGGAAAAATAATAATATAGCATATGCAATTGCGACACAAGTCATATTGTAATTGAATGTTATTAAAAATGACCTTTCCTTTTCAATTTGCGGCACTATCATTTTCTGTAAATGCAATGCAATATGGCTACCTGGAGGTGTTGTGTACACAGAATGTGTGCACAACACCCCCCAGAAACATAATTTCCTTGTGATTGGCTAGCTGATTTTCCCAAATTTCAGGCATCCGCTGGGACAAAAATGTCATTTTTGGTGAGATATTCCCAGTAGGAAATCAGGCTTAAAGTGTTGCAGACCCTGCAATTTTCCTCATTACAGCTCTGCCGATGCAGCAGATGATTCACAACTATGAAGCCACTACCATACAGATTCACTTACTGCATGGACAGACAAACACACAGGGATTTCTTCAGAATAACAAAGGGTAGGAATCTGTAACAATATTTTGCTAAATTCTTTACAATGTACATTGAGCGCCCAGAGGGGATTGTTGTTTTACTCTTTAAAGCGGTTGTATTGTCAGCTAGGTCATTTTTACCTACCTACCTGTAGGTAAAATGAATATCCCCTAAACCTATACGGTTTAGGAGATATTCACCTTGACGTCAGCCGTACATGCGCAGTGAAGGTCCGGCGTATCATGCCGGAACGGAGGGCTCCTGCGTGCATGGCGGGAGTGACGTATATGCGGCTCCGGCCACTCACAGCGCTGGAGCCGCGAACCCGGAAGAAACGCAGATGGAACATGTCAGCTCCCTCAGCGGTGACCGGGCGGCCCTGTGAGAGCTTTGTTCTAAGGTAAGTATTTCATAATGAGCTAGTATGCAGTGCATACTAGCTAATTATGCCTTTGCCATACAGGTTTTTTTTTGGGCATACAACCGCTTTAAGCTTTGGGATGTGTACAAGGAACATAGCCTCTCTTCTTAGTGCTTCATGTTTTCAGCCATGCAATGCTGTATTGAATCCTACTGCATTTTGTTGTTAATCCACGTGATCAGGTTCTTTGCTACCTCTCAAATAGAAAATTAAGCCACCAATTAAGTGCAGTGAAGATGTTATTGCCATTGCCATTTACACATACACTTCTAAAAAATATCCAACAAAATATACATATTTTGCATACATCATTGCATAAAAACTATAAGATTGCACCTGCTGTTCTCAAACTAAAAAAGCAGCACTCAAAATGTAAATTTATGATTGCTAGTAAGCAGTGCATTGAGGCACATAGTAACCACATATAAGCAATCAGCCATGAGCTAATAAATTGAAATTCTCTTTATTTTTTTACATTATTTGTGCCTTGAATTTGTTTTTAAAACTAATTAGGCTTGATGAGACAGAAAGACTGTCTTCTGTGTTTCAAACTTTCGTTGCTTAGATGTAACAGTTCCCTGTTTTATGGTTTGGGGAATTTCAGCAGCAATAAAAGGAGGCAGATATAAGCTGTATTATTGAAAGTACGGTAATATATTTCAAATTAGCTGCTTTTTTTTCATAGCTCAGACAGCTAAGAGAATTAACTTTTTCAGAGTCTTACTAAATATGTACACGGGACTAATTGAACAAAATGAGCCTTTCACCCACACACACAGTTATATATCAATTAGATTTATGAACTGATGGCCCAAAGATATGCACTAGGAATCAGCAAACTTCTTTAAACCCAGTTTGCTGATGACTTTGTTAACTTATCCCTTTGATCAAGGTTGTGGTGGAAAAATCTAAAACTTTTTGGCCTATAGGCTTTTTTATCTGCTCTCTTAAGGGAGTTCTCACAATGTTTACTCCTTTTTGACTTGACTATGGTATTTGTGTTTGCTACCTTGGAAAGCCATGAAAAAAAATGTATGCAATATTAGCATACCAGATAGAGGACATTAATTCAACAAGTATTAGGTATGTCAGCTGTCATTAAATAGCTGCAACTGCAAGCTATTTTGGGCACTTGGTTTGCCTAGACTAAAAATCATTCTCCCCTTCACACTAAAGGTAGATTTGAACAGTAATTTATTTTAGGCTCAGTATTTCTGCACTTATTTTCCCAACTATATCTTTATTGTAGTAGGAGAGTCAAGTAAAATTAATATAACACTAAAAAGCCCAAAGTCATGTAAAGAATTCATATACAAAATACCTCAAAGAACTGGTGTTGAAGATTTTTCCAGTATTTTGGAACATGACATTCTAGATTTTCTTGATTAAAATGACAAAAACCTCTAGAAGAGTGATAAATCATAAGGAGATTATAAGGGACTATATCCAAGAATTTGCTGATGAAAACAGTATTGATAGATGTAATCAGCATAGGTTTACGAATGGTCATTCTTGCCAGACCAATCTGTTAACATTCTATGAGGAAGTGAGCTGCCATCTAGATAGGGGGAGGCCTGTGAATGTGGTGTATCTGGATTTTGCAAAAGCATTTGATACAGTTTCCCATAAATGCTTAATCTACAAGCTGAGGTCTGCATACCATAAGGTTTGTTCTTGGATAGAAAACTGGTTACAGGGGCGTGTCCAAAGGGTAGTGATAAATAATGTGTACTCAGACTGGTCTGAAGTGTTAAGTGGGGTACCCCAAGGTTCTGTCTTGGGACCAATTCTGTTTAATTTATTTTATAAATGACACAGAGGTAGGGATACATAGCTCAATCTCAGTTTTTGCAGACAATACAAAATTAAGCAGGGCAACAACTTCACAGCAAGACATAGAAATGTTACAGAAAGACCTGAACAAAATAATGGAGTGGGCAACTACATGACAAATGAGGTTTAATGTTGAGGAATGTAAAATAATGCACTTGGGGGCCAAGAACATAAACGCAAACTACTCACTGGGGGAGGGGGGACCTCTGGGGGAGTCAAGGATGGAGAAAGATCTGGGGTTCCTAGTGGAAGATAAACTGTGCAATAGCATGCAATGTCAAGCTGCAGCTACCAAAGCCGGCAGAATATGCATAAAAAAGGGGATATACTCCAGAGATAAAACTATAATCCTGCCACTTTATAAAACTCTTGTCTGGCCAAATCTGGAGTATTCCCCCCAGTTCTGGTCACCAGTCCTCAGAAGGGATGTGCTGGAGAGAGTCCTCAGAAGTGCAACTAAATTAATAAGGGGACTGGGGGATGTCAAATACAAGGAGTGACTAAAAGCACTAAATGTATTCTCGCTGGAGAAAAGACGCTTGAGAGGGGACATGCTAGCGATTTAAAATTACCTAAATGGTGATCCCAGCACAGGAAAAAAGCTATACAATCTCAGGAGGTGTGAGAGGACATGGGGCCACACAATGAGATTGGCGGAAAACGGTTTAACCTTAAGCTGTGCAGGGGGTTTTTCACTGTCAGTGAACTCTCTTCCACAAGTGGTGGTGTCAGAGGGAAGTATTGATATTTTTAAAAGACTCTTCGACGTGCATCTTAAAGAACACAATATACAGAGATATGGGAAATGATTATCGACACTGACTCACGTACACCTACACAGGTTGAACTGCATGGGCTGTTGTCTTTATTCAACCTTACCTACTATGTAACTATGCATGATGCAATACATTTGCATTCAGAGGAAAGAAAATATTATATTCGGTGCATCACAAAAAGGTATGTTTAATGAGCACCTTTGACCACATGCAAATCCTTTTTTTAATTACCCAGACAATTTTAAAACATTCAACATTCAAAGTAGGGTAATGCCCAAAGTTGAATGTCCTTGTACAAAAAAAAATCTAAGAAAAACAAAAAGAAATGTGGCCTAGAAAAAGACACTGAAAATAAATAAAAAATTAAATTTCTTGGAACATGATGGTTTTCTTAAAACTACAAAATAAAACTGCAGAAAATATGGCCCCTAAAAAGAACCTTAATGCTCACCTCACCAGGTGCCCCCCCCCCCCCCCACTGCTAATCTCTGCTGTGTTGAAGGTAAGCTGATGCCTGAAGACGCAGTCAGATTCCTGGTCTTCTGCTGTCCTCTATGTTCCCTAAATCACTAACTGGACAAGGAAGTGACATAGAGGCCAGCAAACTGAAACAGAGAGCACAATGGGGCGAACAGAAATCTGACACTACCTAAAGTGTCAGAATCTGATGATTCTACAGGTACTGAATTCTCTGCAATACAGCAGAGATTGGCAGTGTATGCTACAGCAGAGTATTTGGCACTTTATAGGTGTTTACATTTGAAGGCAACTACCAAATAAGTCTTAGACCATAGGGGTGAGTTTGATTAACCGCTTGCCGACCAGCGCACAACGATATACGTTGACACAATAGCATGGCTGGGCATATAGGCGTACAGGTACGTCTCCCCTTTAAGAAGCAGCATTGTGGGCGCACGCCCGCCACAAGCTCCGAGAGTCTGACCGCGGTTCCCGCGCACGCGATGTCCGCAGGTCCCGTGGACTCGATGTCCCCGGGGATACCCGCGATCGTCTCATGGAGAGGAAGAGCGGGGAAATGCTAATGTGAACAAGCATTTCCCCATTCTTCCTAGTGACAGGACACTGATCACAGCTTCTTGTGATACGGACTGGTGATCAGTGTCTTGTCACACGTAGCCCAGCCCCCCACAGTCAGAACACATCCCTAGGACACACTTAACCCCTTCAGCGCCCCCTACTGGTTAACCCCTTCACTGCCAGTGTACTTTTTTCAGTAATCAGTGCATTTTTATAGCACTGATCGCTGTATCAATGACAATGGTCCCAAAATGGCATCAAAAGTGTCCGATGTGTCCGCCATAATGTCGCAGTCACGATAAAAATCGCTGATCACCGTCATTACTAGTAAAAAAAAATGATTAATAAAAATGCCATAAAACTATCCCCTATTCTGTAGACACTATAACTTTTGCGCAAACCAATCAATAAACGCTTATTGGAATTTTTTTTTTTTTTACCAAAAATATGCAGAAGAATACGTATCGGCCTAAACTGAGGAAAAAAAAATATTTTTTATATATTTTTGGGGATATTTATTATAGCAAAAAGTAAAAAATATTGTTTTTTTTTCAAAATTGTCACTCTATTTTTGTTTATAGCGCAAAAAAAAAAAAAAAAACGCAGAGGTGATCATATACCACTAAAAGAAAGCTCTATTTGTGGGAAAAAAAGGATGTCAATTTTGTTTGGGAGCCACGTTGCACGACCGCACAATTGTCAGTTAAAACGACGCAGTGCCGAATTGCAAAAAGTGCTCTGGTCTTTGGCCAGCCAAATTGTCCGGGGCTTAAGTGGTTAAATCATCTGGATCTAGGTTTGTGACACTCCCAACTGGGTTTAATAATTAATTCAACCTTAGGCTAAATTTCAAGCAGATAAAAACATAGATTATTAAAAAGGTGTGTTCATTAGAAAAAAAAAAGTGTAAAAGCAGCTAACATAAATTCCTGTATTTGAATTAGTATTGGGTGATGCTGCAATCTCTGTACAGCAGAACTAAAACTGGATTATGGAAAAGCAGCACAATCAGTTGTGTGCTTCAGTGCTCAGGTCGATTATGCTCATTTGTGCTATGTAATCTAATGCATTATTATGTATGACATAAACATATGATAAACAAAATCATTTTTAACGGACAGTAAAATAACTCCCTGTACGCTAATAAATAAGTCAGAATGTCTCAGCATCTGGATTGTCATTTTTTGTCTCTTTAGCAAAAAATGCTGTGCTTGTAAACACTCATTGTCTGTGTGTAGAGCATCAGCAGTTCTTACCTAAGCCTTTCTGAAGTAGAAAGCCACTTGAGTTTTTCTTATTTGTCGAGGTATGCATTACTTTTATAGTTAGCTTGGTTTAACTTTTCTGCCCAGGGAGGATGAACTGCTCAGAACATAAAATACATGGAAAATACATGGAAAACATACTGTTTAGTGGTGTTGTAAGTCATCACTTCATCTACGTGATCTAATTGTACCAATAATTCATCTCTGTGGTAACCATGGATGCACATACACCACCAATTAATTTGCAGCGATTGCACTCAAATAGCATGGCAACATTCTGGTTCACTCGTCATAAGTTAAATAATGTAGTGTGTTTTGATCTGTTAAAGATGATTGACCAGGTCATTAAAGTGTAATTTCACTCTCCCAACCAGCATTGATTATTTTTAATCATCATGCTGCTATCATTAGTAAATAGATAGATAATATATCATATTGATTTTTTTAAACTTTATTTTTTTTTTATTTCTTCAGTTACTTTCTGGTCTCTTGCCTAGGCAAATGATGTTGTATATTTCATGAGTCTTCGGGAAGGGAGGAAAGGAGGAGGAGTTTTCTCAGCTAAGCACATCCTCCTGCATGCATGCTTCAGCTAAGAGCAGATGGATTCCGAAAAGTAAATGCCACATGAATCATTTGTCCTTACTCAAGATGGGCAGAAATGCTAGGGGGCGGTTTTCAAAATTATTTGAATATTTAAAAAAAATGAAATAGTGTTTTTGGTTTTTGGTGTTTAGATCCACTTTAGAGTACAAGGACCCTGCTTTTCTTGTAGGTACATATTAATGTTCAAATAAATTTCTGTGTGCCCAGAGAGCCACACCCATCTGAACCAAACACATTATATAGTCCTCAACTTGGCTCTCTGAGTGCAAATTTCACACCAGAACGAGGTATACTGCAACACTTTAGTTGGCATACATTGCATTAAACAGCCTACTCAAAATAGATGGGCTCAAATGACCTCAATGCATGAAAATCTGGGTCAAATTGCATTTTTTTGCAGCACAGCACAATGTACTGCATAATGTTGTTGCACGTGTATGTTTTAAAGGTGCGCTGGGGTGCCATTCATAATAAATGGAACTGCAGTTCACCATGCATGTAATATGCTGCATAAACATGCATGTTTAGTGCACCTTACTATATGCAGTATGGGGTGAATGGGCGTCACTTGGAGCTCCCCCTAAATATAAATGTCTTACATGAGAGGCTTTCATAGGCAGCCACCATGAGAATATTTTAAAAGGTAACTTTACTTCTACAGAGGCCTCCTGTCTCATTACCAAATTGCCAATCTGCCGCTTAAGAAGTATACACAGTGAATTCACCATAGTACTTAATGAAGAAGTAATCTCCATGCTGACTTGCAAGCCCAGGAACTATGTGAAGAGGACAGAAGCTGGCATAGGCTGTGGCCAGTGGAGAAAGTTACCAGCTAATCTACGGTAAGTAAAAGGATGTACTTTTATCATGGAGAGTGAGTTTGGGATTTACCGTATTTTTTTTATTTTTTTATTATATCTTTATTCTTTTTTCATATAAACAAAGCCTTATAACTTTAATATTTCAAAATCTTAACCATACCCAACCCCACACCCCCCCCCCCCCCACACCCCCCTCCCCAGTTCCCCGACCTCTCCCATCTATATTAACTCCATCTTCAATACTCTATCTCTATTTTTATGTTATATATTTTATATTAATCACCCATCATTTCTGCATAGCCCATAGTATACTTATAGACTGTCCACTCCTTCCATTTTTCTTCGAATTCCTCAATTGTCTCACTTTCGCTAAACCTGAGATATTCCAGACTGTACATTTCATCAACTTTATTGGACCTGCCCTTTAAAGTAGGATGGTCTGGGTCTTGCCAGTGTAAGGGATTTACCGTATATACTCGAGTATAAGCTGAGTTTTTCAGCACATTTTTTGTGCTGAAAATGCCCCCCTTGGCTTATACTCGAGTCACCTTTTTGCGCCTGATCTCCTGGACTTTGGGGACAAACTTGGCACACATGTAGCCCCACTCTTCCTCTACAAGTGTGCAAAGTTTGTTGTCCAAGGGACCACCGATTTTTCAAAGCCGCGCACCCCTTCCATAGACTCCCATGTTAAACGGTCATTTCTCCAGTGATTTTGGGGACCCAGTACCAGCCCGTCGTAGGTCCCCTGGACCCGGAAATTGGCACACATGTAGCTCCATTTCTCCTCTACAAGTGTGGAAAGTTTGTTGTCTGGGGGATCTACAGCTGGGGAGCACCGATTTTTCAAACCCGGGCGCCCCTTCTATAGACTCCCATGTTAAATGTCAGTCTAGTCATGGACACAGTGAGGCATGGGCACAGTGAGGCATGGGCACAGTGAGGCATGGGCACAGTGAGGCATGGGCACAGTAAGGCATGGGCACAGTAAGGCATGGGCACAGTGAGGCATGGGCATAGTGAGGCATGGGCATAGTGAGGCATGGGCATAGTGAGGCATGGACACAGTGAGGCATGCACATGGACACAGTGAGGCAAAGTGAGGCACAGTGAGGCATGCAGATGGACACCCTAGGCTTATACTCGAGTCAATAAGTTTTCCCATTTTTTGTGGTAAAATTAGGTGCCTCTGCTTATATTCGGGTCGGCTTATACTCGAGTATATACAGTATTTATGTGAAAGCCTAAGCACCATTTTAACAACTTTACACAACTTCACCAGTAAACAATGGCATTTGTTAGAATGTTTACACAGGCTGGTGTACCAGTGTAGCCTTACCTTTCAGGAATAGCTGTATGCTAGTAAGCACACTGATCCCTTTTATATCTGTCAGCCACTGAGGTTAACCTGCTCTCTGCCTGGGATCAGAGCTGATAATGGACATTCTGTTTGGGTTGTTGGAGGCACACAAACTGTTTTTAGGCATTCTTTAATTGTCATTTAAAATATAAAACAGACAAACTGAGAGTAACTATGGATTTCATGAAAAATTAGCATAGCATGACAACCTTGTCACAATAATTGCATCATCTATGTATACAAAAGTGAAAGCAAGGATCGTAAAACAGTACAACATATGAAGACCCTTCTGTGGCATCAGTGTTGAGGGTGGAGTAACAATTACAAGACAGTATTAAGTCTATTAAATTTCTTCTCCAGAGCTATGGAGACACAGCTCTGAAATACATAGTGAAGATCCTCCTGCAGAAATATATGGACAATTAAGTAGGGAATAACGTTGATTCATGGAGCTAACAGAAGAGCATATGAAACAAGAAAGGAGATTCCATGCTAAACTGCGCATTAGAACCCAAAGAAGGAGAGAAAAGATCAGGCAGACATGGTTAAGGAGGTAGGTGAAAGGGGGGAGAAATGGAAAGGGGGGTGGTAAAAAAAAAATAAGAACAGCGCTTTTAAAGGTAATTTCTCAAAGCACTTTACAAAGACAAGGGAAACAAAACCACAAAATACACACAAGATAAAACAAAAGAAAAAAAGGGTCAATTTTGTGAAAGCTTTTCTAAAGATGTTTTTAGATTTAATATGGTTTGAATAAGTTTAGAGAAGATTACTCTCTGATGTTCTTTGGAAGTGAATTCCAGAGTTTTGGGGCATAGTAGGAGGAGGCTCTGTCTCCCATCAAGTGTAGATGAGAAGGGGGGACATACAGAATACCAGAATTTGAGGAGGGGAGGTTACAAGGGGGGAGTAGGTTGATAAAAGTTCAGATAGATAATGGGGTGCCAAGTCATGAAGAGTCTTATAGACGAGCAAGCGGATCTAAAAGTCTTTGCCAAACCTGACGGATAGCCAGCATAAGAACTCCAGGTTAGGGGCAATATGGTCACTTGTACCAGATCAAGCGAGGATTCCGGCTGCAGAATTTTGTACATATTGTAGTCTATTGGATTTAGTTACACCAACAAGCAGATCATTGCAGTAGTCACGTTGGGAGATGCCTGTTCATCTGGTTCTAACAGCATACTTAATCATGTCACTATTAATTGTCCACTTCCTATTTTTGATAACTAGCATAAATTAACTACTACCAGAAAAGGTACAGAGAAAATGCAAATAATATTTTTTTTACTATTTTCTTTGAGGTGAAGACAGAAAACAACTGAAAAGAAGACACTGGTAGAAAAAACTTTTCAGAACAAAACAAAACGGGGCTTTCCTTACAAATTTGTAAGACTATAAACTTTACACTTATGAAATGCTGTAAAAGTGCTAAGAATTTTCATATGTATTGATCATTAGCTCAGCTGCCAAGTGATTTGTTGGAAAAAGAAAAGCTCTTCGCATATCATACAAATGTAAAGTTGAAAATACAAATTCCCCTCACAGCAGTGATTGTTTATGTGTGTGGATTTATTGGCTCTGGATGAAGCTAATTAAGATGTTGCAAGCTGTCTGAGCAGTCTAAATAGGGAAGGAAAAAAATAACAAATGAGGAAGCTCCCTAATCTAAACAAACAGAAGCCCTTTCCAAGGAGCTTTCATTTTACATTTCATGCATAATAAGAAATACATATTTTGTCTGTTTCACACATAAGAAAACATTGTGGAAAGGTATAGTTAGCACTTTTTGGTTGCCTTGTTCCATTTCATAGGAACATGCTGTACATTCACTTTTGTGCTCTTTAACGATACTATTTTATAGTTAACAAAACCACAAAGGTTGAATTTGTTTTCTTTGAAATTTAAGCTGAACAACAAAACAAGTGAATGCAGTATTAAACTAGGGTGACCAGACATCCCCAGTTTCCGGGGACAGTCCCCGGATTGAGGACACTGTCCTTGGACCAAGTCTGTCCCCGGTTTTGTCCCCGGATTAGATTTGAACAGGGGCTGGGGCAATTTCAAAGACAGTCAGTGCAGAATTAAAAAAAAAACAATTCTGAATTACACACCCCTCCTACTAGCTTAGGGGGTGTATTTTTTTACATTACCTGTGCCCCTTTCTGATGATCATGTGCTGGTCGGAGCGGAGGGAATATTTCTTCAGTTTTGGGTGCATGCCCATCCAGCTCCGCTCCCATGTTCTTCTGCCTTGGCTCAAGTCCCGGCCAGCCACCTGCCTGCTTATCTCCTTGCCTTCCCAGGCGGAGTGATCTTCCTCCGCTCCCCACCCAGTAGTAGCCGGGGCCCGAAGAGTAAGACTTGACAGGCTGTGAGGCGGGCGGCGGCGGCGATGGGCAGAGAGTCACTGATTGCCGCCATTACTAGTAAAAAAAAAAATGTCCCCGGATTTCATTTAAAAAATCTGGTCACCTTATATTAAACGCAAAACAAGAAATGTAATATATTGCAGCTAAGGGCCCTTTCATGCATGAAAAATAAATTTATTTAAATCCTATGGAGCTCTTCGCACTGGTCAGTTGCATTTTTGGCTGCTTTCACACTGCCCAGTTGTAAAAGCATAGTAAAAAGGCAAAAGGTTCTGCTTTTTTAATGGAAAAACTGAACAAAATCTGATCAGTGTAAAAGGGCCAATCATTAGATGTGGTGACTGCATTTGTTTTCTTTTTTAGGCTTTTTGCCTCTGTTTTCACCTGGTGATATGGCCAGTAACACACCACCTGTATTACAATGCCCTCACTATGGATGAAGAAGCACATGGGACATATTTGGACAACAGCATTGTCAGTCTGGGGGGAAGGGAGTGTTAGATGTACTAGCAGATCTTTGTACACTAACAAATTGAAGCCAAACTCCAACTCCCACTGTATAAGCAGTTACAGCAAACATTTTGTTTTCCTTTTGGGATAAGGATTTTATATACAACTAAATGCTGATCTTTGTAATCACCAGTGTTGAATGGTTTGTCTCATCCCTGTAACTGATACAGCTGCATGAGAGCTTGTTCTTTTAAAAAAACAGACTTAATGGGCAGATCACCTGATGAAAATAAAAGAAAGCCTATAAAAATGAATGCAGCTATCACATCTAGGAACTGGTAAGCTGCAATATAATAAATGTTTGCTTTTGAGTTTAATACTACTCGAAGCTAACAGATACCCAAAAAAAGTATGTCCAGCCAAATTTTTTTTTAGTTTTGGAATGAGTGGGGAAGGGTAAGAATCCTTGTTGGGTTTCTACTATGTGGTGCTTTGTTAGTGAAATTGCCCCTCATTTACTGTCATTGTGGCAACAGTTTCACCAAAAAGAACAGAGACAATTTAACCCCTTCCTGCCCACACTATAGCCAAAAGACAGCTACAGTGCAGGCTTACATTGCTGGGTGGGAGTCCATGGACATCCTCCCATGATCGCACTGCTTAGGACAAAGCTGATCACAGATCGGGGTAAAGGGTCAAGCACAGTGGTCCTTTATCACATGATCAGCTGTGTCCAATGATAGCTGATCATGATGTAAACACAAGCCACTGATAGCGTGGGGAGAGGAGAGCCCATAACTGGCTTGTGTGAAAGGGACATCTACACTGATTATCAGTGTTCTGATTATCAATGCTGTCCCAACAGTGCCCACCAGTGCTGCCAATCAGTGCCCACCAGTGCTGCCAATCAGTGCTCATTATTGCTGCCAGTCAGTGCCATCTATCAATGCCATCTAACAGTGCCCTTCAGTGCTGCCTATCAGTGCCCATCGGTGCCGCCTATCAGTGCAGCCTCATCAGTGCCTCCTCATTAGTGCCCACCATGGAATTTTTTAATTGAAGAATGGTTAGGAAGCAGTGAAAGCCTCATCTACATGCAGGTTAGTGATTCCCTGAGAGACCATAGTTTGCCTTTACCACAGAGAGCCTTTCCATTTTCTCCAGAGGGTGCCTTGTTGTATACCAAGCCATTGTGAGGACTGTCCTCTACATAGATGAACATACTCTTTTAGCAAAACAAAAGCCAATATTGTCTTCAGTTTTCGTGCAACTCCTATCTCTAACATCTCAGTTTCCATAGTAACCAGAGCCAGAATTAGGCACCAGAGATGTATCACTTTTAAGATGCATAAAATCTATTTAGGAGCTGAGACAAATATTAAAGTCTTTCCCAAAGGGCAAGACTTTAATATTTGGTATGTGTTTCAGTATAAGTATATATATATATATATATATATATATATATATATATATATATATATATATATACTGTATATATATATATATATATATATATTTATATTTATTTATATTATATCTGCAATTCCACTTAAATTATTACAGCTTGTCCAGAAGTGGTTTCTTACCTTCATTTGCTATGCATATGCTCTTCTCCCACCTTTTTTGTGCTCTGTGCAAGAAAGTGACATATCAATCACTTTAGATTTAGATTTTCAAGATCTTAGCATAGCAGTAGTGATGCAGTTTGAGAACCGTATTTAATTCAAATGTCAGAGTTAACTGCATTGGGATGTTATTGATTATACAGTTCTATAAAGTTCTATTTAACTTTGAGCACATAATAATTCAGAATTGTCAATTCACTTGTGATACCCTTGTTAAGCACACATTATAGCATTATAACTACAAATTAACACAGGACAAACCTACATACACCCTAATCTAGGGTGACCAAACATCCCCAGTTTCTGGGGACAGTCCCTGGACTGAGGACACTGTCCCCGGAGCAAGTCTGTCCCCGGAGCAAGTCTGTCCCCTGTTTTGTCCCCGGCAGGCAGATGTGGCACTAGGTGGAAGGTCAATCCTGGGCGGGTGCTGGGGCAGAGGGGGGTATCAAATCCAGTGGCATACCAATGGGGGCGGTGTGCCCTGGGTGCCACATACTGGGGTGTGTCAGGCCAGCTTTAATTTGAATTGCTGGGTGCCCACCGTCACAAAAAGTCCCGCCTCCTGGTTTGGCTCCTCTGATAGACAGCACACTTGTCCAATGCCGGAACATGTGCTGTCTATAGGTAGGAGCCAATCCAGGAGTCGGGACTTGTGTGACGGCGGGCACTCTGCCAATCAAATTAAAGCTGTCACAGCGGGCAATGCCAGCCTGTGTGACGATCCAGCCGGCTCTCCACTTCCTCTCTTCATTTTTGATCCCCTGCACTGGTGAGGCTGCATAGATGGGCACTGGTGAGGGTGCCTTGCGGGCACTGGTCAGGCTACATTGATGGGCACTGGTCAGGCTGAATTGATGGGAACTTATGAGGCTGCATTGCTGGGCACTGGTCAGGCTGCATTGATGGGCACTGGTCAGGCTGCATTGATGGGCACTGGTCAGGCTGCATTGATGGGCACTGGTCAGGCTGAATTGATGGACACTGGTGAGGACACTGTCCCCGGAGCAAGTATGTCCCCGGTTTTGTCCCCGGCAGGCAGAGGTGGCGCTAAGTGCAAGGTTGATCCTGGGTGGGTGCTGGGGCAGATGGGGGGGCATCAAAGCCAGTGGCACACCAATAGGGGACAGTCTGCCCTGGGTGCCACACACTGGGGGTGTCAGGCTGGCATCGCCGATGTGACAGCTTTAATTTGAATTGCTGGGTGCCCGCCATCACACAAAGTCCAGCCTCCTGGTTTGGCTCCTCTGATAGACAGCACACTTGTTCAATGCCGGGACATGTGCTGTCTATAGGTAGGAGCCAATCCACGAGGCAGGGCTTGTGTGACGGCGGGCACCCAGCCAATCAAATTAAAGCTGTCACAGCGGGCAATGCCAGCCTGTGTGACGATCCAGCCGGCTCTCCTTTTCCTCTCTTCTTTTTGATCCCCTGCACTGGTGAGGCTGCATAGATGGGCACTGGTGAGGGTGCCTTGCTGGGCACTGGTCAGGCTGCATTGATGGGCACTGGTCAGGCTGCATTGATGGGAACTTATGAGGCTGCATAGATGGGCGCTGTTCGGGCTGCATAGATGGGCGCTGATTAGGCTGCATAGATGGGCACTGGTCAGGCTGCAAAGATGGTCGCTGGTCAGGCTGCAAAGATGGGCGCTGGTCAGGCTGCATAGATGGGCACTGGTCAGGCTGCATAGATGGGCACTGGTCAGGCTGCATAGATGGGCACTGGTCAGGCTGCATAGATGGGCACTGGTCAGGCTGCATAGATGGGCACTGGTCAAGCTGCATTGATGGGCACTGGTCAGGCTGCATAGATGGGCACTGGTCTGGCTGCATAGATGGGCACTGGTCAGGCTGCATTGGTGGGCACTGGTCAGGCTGCATTGGTGGGCACTGGTCAGGCTGCATTGATGGGCACTGGTCAGGCTGCATAAATGGGCACTTGTGAGGCTGCATAGATGGGCACTGGTGAGGCTGCATTGCTGGGCACTGGTCAAGCTGCATTGATGGGCACTGGTCAGGCTGCATAGATGGGCACTGGTCTGGCTGCATAGATGGGCACTGGTCAGGCTGCATTGGTGGGCACTGGTCAGGCTGCATTGGTGGGCACTGGTCAGGCTGCATTGATGGGCACTGGTCAGGCTGCATTGATGGGCACTGGTGAGGCTGCATTGATGGGCACTGGTGAGGCTGCAGAGATGGTCACTGGTGAGGCTGCATAGATGGGCACTGGTGAGGCTGCATAGATGGGCACTGGTAAAGGCTGCATAGATAGGCACTGGTGAGGCTGCATTGATGGGCACTGGTGAGGCTGCATAGATGGGCACAGCTAAGCCCTGCATTCTTTGTGTAATGCACTGTTAAGCCCCGCATTCTTTATGTAGCACACTACCGAGCCCTGCATTCTTTATGTAGCGCACTGCTGAGCCCTGCATTCTTTATGTAGTGCACTCCTGAGCCCTACATTCTTTATGTAGTGCACTCCTGAACCCTGAATTCTTTATGTAGCATGCTCATAAGCGCTACTTAGCCCTGCATTCTTTATGTAGCATGTTCCTTAGCCCTGCATTCTTTAGGTAACATGCTTCTTAGCCCTGCATTCTTTATGCAACACACTCTTGAACTCTGCACTCTGTTTTTTCTCTATCTTATCTTCATAACATTTGGTAGTCATATCTCAAAAAATTCTTAGACGTATCTTTTTTTTTTGCTCATGGACGAAATGTGAGAAATAATGTTTATATCATACAATCATTTCATAATCACATACCACATACACTGCATATATCATTTGAGGAACATATGCTTATAAAATAGTTTACCGTTTGGCAATAAAAAATAAATAAAAAATATGTCCCCGGGTTTCATTTTAGAAATCTGTTCACCTTACCCTAATCAGGCAGAAGTACAGTAAATATGTGATGTATACACAGAAGCAGTGTGCAACAAGCATACAGTCTGATAAAGTCCTAAAAGCTTTGTTACCACGTTGAACAAGACAAAAATCCATCACACAATCATCTTAGCCTAGAACAGTAAATCACAGCTCTATGGAGCATGGAAAGCAAAGTTTACAGACTGCTATGCTAGTAAGTGGACACCAATGACGACTGCAGTAGTGTGGCAAGTAGGGATGAGCCGAACACCCCCGGGTTCGGTTCGCACCAGAACCTTCGAACGGACCGAAAGTTCGCGTGAATTTTCGAACCCTATTCGTTATAATGGACGCGAACGTTCGAAATCAAAATTGCTAATTACAACGGCCAATATGCATGTTAATGTCATAAAACAGGTTTGGGGACCCGGGTCCTGCCCCAGGGGACATATATCAATGCAAAAAGAAATTTTAAAAACTGACGTTTTTTCGGGAGCAGTCATTTTAATGATGCATAAAGTGAAAAAAAAAAAGTGAAATTTTCCTTTAAATATGGTACCTGGGGGGTGTCTAAAGTATGCCTGTGAAGTGGCATGTGTTTCCCGTGTTTAGGACTGTCCTTGCACAAAATGACATTTGTAAAGGAAAAAAAGAAGCCATTTAAAACCACTTGCGGCTTTAATGTCATGTCTTGTCCTGGCCGCCATATGGCTGAAAATCCTTGAGAAAAATGGCATGGCTACCCCATCACCCCCCCCCCCACCCCAGCCCCTTTGGGTCTTGTATGGATATTAAGGGGGACCCCGCACCCAAAATAAAACCCTATACCTACAACCCTATATACTCTGAACAGCAGTATATAGGTGGTGCAAACAAGACACGGACTGTAGGTTTGTTCTTAAGTAGAATCTGAACAGGTACATTATGAAGTGTAGCTCCATCCCCAAAAAATCTATTTTTAAGCTTTTTGGAGAACATAGGGAGGGGTTATCACCCCTGTAACATTTGCTGTCTTTGCACATCTGTTCAGAACATGTCACCTCACTTTCCGTCCCAATGACAAATGTTTTTGGAAACGTGGGGTTTTAATTGAAACAAGGATTGGTGATAAAGCATCAGTAGAGAGGAGATACCTTTTTCCCAAATTAAATCTAACAGGATAGAATTTCCCTTCCTAGGGGTAGATTTCCTCTCACTTCCTGTTTTCTCTTGCCGTTTGCAAGTAGGAGTCGTTTGTAAGTTGGATGTTTGAAAGTAGGGGCCTGCCGTATATACTCTGCAGAAATTTGCCCTATTAGATGTTGGTGTAGCCACAAGACTGGTGGGCACAGGAATGGGCCCTGCTGTGAGTTAATAGATCAAGATTTGTACTTGCATGCACCTGTTGAACCGGGCAGAAAAATTGGGCCTTTGGTGGTGGTGGTGGTGGTGGTGGACGGTGTTGCCACAAGACTGTAAGCCCTCACAGTTACTCTTGGTGGGTGCAGGAATGGGGAATGGGCCCTGCTGTGAGTTATTAGATCAAGATTTGTAATTGCATGCACCTGTTGAACAGGGCAGAAAAATTGGGCCTTTGGTGGTGGTGGTGGTGGTGGTGGTGGACGGTGTTGCCACAAGACTGTAAGCCCTCACAGTTACTCTTGGTGGGTGCAGGAATGGGCCCTGCTGTGAGTTATTAGATCAAGATTTGTAATTGCATGCACCTGTTGAACAGGGCAGAAAAATTGGGCCTTTGGTGGTGGTGGTGGTGGTGGACGGTGTTGCCACAAGACTGTAGGCCCTCATAGTTACTCTTGGTGGGCGCAGGAATGGGCCCTGCTGTGAACTATTAGATAAAGATTTGTAATTACACGCCCCTGTTAAACAGGGGCTGAAAAATTGTGCCTTAGGCATTGGTGCTGGTGCCACAACACTGCAACCCCTCACAGATACTGTACTTGGAGCACAGCAGTCACACCTGTTGCGAAGCATCTTTTTAAAAAATTGTAATTACACGCCCCTGTTATACAGGGGCTGAAAAATTGTGCCTTAGGCACTGGTGCTGGTGCAACAACACTGCAACCCCTCACAGATACTGTACTCTGAGCACAGCAATGAGACCTGTTGCAAAGCATTGCCTAAAAATTGTAATTACACGCCCCAACAGGGGCTGAAAAATTGTGCCTTAGGCACTGGTGCTGGTGCCACAACACTGCAACCCCTCACAGATACTGTACTTGGAGCACATCAGTCACACCTGTTGCGAAGCATCTTTTTAAAAAATTGTAATTACACGCCCCTGTTATACAGGGCCTGAAAAATTGTGCCTTAGGCACTGGTGCCACAACACTGCAACCCCTCACAGATACTGTACTCTGAGCACAACAATGAGACCTGTTGCAAAGCATTGCCTAAAAATTGTAATTACACGCCCCAACAGGGGCTGAAAAATTGTGCCTTAGGCACTGGTGCTGGTGCCACAACACTGCAACCCCTCACAGATACTGTACTTGGAGCACAGCAGTCACACCTGTTGCGAAGCATCTTTTTAAAAAATTGTAATTACACGCCCCTGTTATACAGGGGCTGAAAAATTGTGCCTTAGGCACTGGTGTGGTGGCATGGATCATTGAGGAGGAGGAAGAGGATAGTCAGTGAACATAACAGGACAGTCACTCAGCATCAGCATAGGCAGTCTTGAAGGGATGTGACATTATAAATTATTCCGTTATATCCGCTTCAGGTGTCTGGTAGCTGGTGGTGATCCAAGACTGATTCATTTTTATGAAGGTCAGTCGATCAACCGAGTCGGTGGACAGGCGCACTCTATGATCGGTGACAAATCCTCCAGCAGCACTGAATGTGCGTTCGGAAAGAACGCTGGATGCAGGACAGGCCAGTAGCTCAATTGCATACTGTGCAAGCTCTGGCCAGTGATCCATCCTCAGGACCCAGTAAGCCAGAGGATTTTCGGTGGGAAAGGTGTCCAAGTCTGACCTTGCCCCTAGGTATTCCTGCACCATGTATATCAGACGCTGGCGATGGTTGCTGGAACCGATCATACCTTGGGGCTGCGGACTAAAAAATTGTCTGAACGCATCGGTCAGACGTCCACCTTCCCCACCGCTCCTTCTGCTACTGACCGAAGCCTCAGCAACTCGTCGTCCAGGACCAGGAGTTTGTAACCTCCCAGTTTCTGGGAACGCGTTGCACAGACCTTTCTGCAAGGCCTCCCTGAGATGTCTCATCCTCTGCTCCCTCTGCGACGGCAAGATAAGGTCCGCAACCTTACCCTTGTACCGTGGATCAAGGAGAGTGGCCAGCCAGTAATGGTCCCTCTCCTTGATCCGAAGAACACGAGGATCCTTCCGCAGGCTTTGCAGGATCAGGGAGGCCATGCAGCGTAGGTTAGCTGAGGCATTCGGTCCGGAGTCTTCTGGGTCACTGAGGATGACATGATCGCCAGCCACCTCCTCCCAGCCACGTACAAGTCCACTGGTTTGTTGGGACTGTACATCATCCCTAAAAGACTGCTGCTGCTGATGCTGAGTGCCAGGCTCCACCTCCATGCTCACACAATCCTCCTCCTCCTCCTCCTCATCCTCATCCTCTTCCTGTGTGATGGGTGGGACAGAAGGAACACTGTCTGAATAAAGGGGGCCTTGAGAGGCAAGGAAGTCCTCCTCTTCCTGCCTCTGTTCTGCCTCAAGTGCCCTGTCCATTATCCCACGCAGCGTATGCTCCAACAGGTGGACAAGAGGTACAGTGTCACTGATGCATGCACTGTCACTGCTCACCATCCTCGTGGCCTCCTCAAATGGTGAGAGGACAGTGCATGCATCCCTGATCATGCTCCACTGGCGTGGGGAAAAAAAGCCAAGCTCCCCTGACCCTGTCCTGGTGCCGTAGTCGCAAAGGTACTCATTGATGGCCCTCTGCTGCGTGTGCAGTCGCTGCAGCATGGCCAACGTTGAGTTCCACCTGGTGGGCATGTCACATATTAGGCGGTTCTTGGGCAGGTTCAGCTCCTTTTGCAGCTCAGTCAGCCGAGCACTGGCATTATAAGATCGGCGGAAATGCACACAGACTTTTCTGGCCTGCCTCAGGACATCCTGTAAGCCTGGGAACCTGCCCAAGAACCGCTGCACCACTAGGTTGAGGACGTGAGCCATACAGGGCACATGGGTGAGCTGCCCCTGTCGCAGGGCGGAGAGGAGGTTGGTGCCATTGTCAGAAACGACCATTCCTGGCTTAAGCTGGCGTGGCGTCAACCACCTCTCGGCCTGCCCCTGCAGAGCTGCCAGAACCTCTGGCCCAG
The DNA here is from genome assembly GCA_029206835.1 of Rana muscosa. Lineage (NCBI taxonomy): Eukaryota > Metazoa > Chordata > Amphibia > Anura > Ranidae > Rana > Rana muscosa. The sequence continues at coordinate 168,590,840 of CM055123.1, forward strand.
TGTGGCTCCTGTCCCCCAAACACACCAGCGCAAGCACGGCATGGCATCTTTTTGCCTGCGTACTCGCGTAGCCCCTTGTACGCCTACGGAGCACCGCTGGTTCCGAGGACAGAGCACTCGAAGAGGACATGGAGGAAGAAGAAGAGGAGGGGTGGAGGAGAGAGGTGTGTCACAACCAGTAGTAGCATTTTGGAGGTGTGGTGGCGGAACAACCTCCAACACTACTGCACCTTGTCCTGTATCCCTCACAGCTGCCAATAGAGTGACCCAATGGGCCGTGAAAGAAAGATAACGTCCCTGTCCATGCATGCTGGACCATGAGTCAGCGGTAATATGCACCTTACCGCTGACCGCCCTGTCCAGCGAGGCATGGACATTGCCTTCCACATGCCGGTAGAGAGACGGAATCGCCTTCCGTGAGAAAAAGTGGCGTTTGGGAACCTGCCACTGAGGAACCGCACATTGAACAAACTCACGGAAGGGGGCCGAGTCTATCAACTGAAAAGGCAGCAGTTGAAGTGCTAGCAATTTAGCCAAGCTAGCATTCAACCTCTGGGCATGTGGATGGCTGGGAGTATACTTCTTTCGACGGTCCAGCAGCTGGGGCAGGGAAATTTGCCTGCTACAATCGGACGTCGGTGTACTGCAAGTACTTGGTTGTGACACACCTAATTCTACACCTTCAGTCCTCTCAGAGCAGCTTTCAGAGAGGACTGAAGATATAGTGGGGATGGAGATCCCAGCTGATGAGGAGCAAGGAGAGGTCCGCTTTGTTCTTTGGTGTGGGTCTTTTATGTGTGCTTGCCAACGAGCTGGATGGCAGGTCGACATATGTCTGCTCATGCTTGTGGTGCCCAAGCGGCTGATGTTTTGGCCACGCGAGATACGCTTGAGACAAATATTGCAAATAGCAGTGGTGCGATCTGATGCACTCATCTCAAAAAAGGCCCACACCAAAGAACTTTTGTGATAACGTGCAGAGGCAGCGCCCTGCACAGGCGGAGCTCTGCGGTGTGGTACAGTTGCTGTGCTGGCCTCTAGCTGGCCTCCAGGGGGCATCCTGCCTCGTTGGACATGTGACGCTGCATCCTCCTCCTCCTCCTCCTCCTCCTCCTCTCTCCCTTCAGGCACCCACGTGGAGTCAGTGACCTCATCATCCCCTCCCTCTTCACCACTAGAGCAAACCTGGCAGTAAGCTGCAGCTGGTGGAACACTACTGCCAGATTGCTGTCCTTCAGCATCCCCTCTCTCTGCGCGCACACTACTGACTTCCTCAAGCTGGGTATCATCATCCGAGCCTTCGAATCGTTGGGCATCCTCCTGGAGCATGTACCCAACACTGTGCTCAAACAGTTCGGGGGACTCCTCAGGAGGACATGGTGGGTCTAGGGAAGGGGTGGCTGATGATGCCATTGAGTACGCGTTGGCAGCTGCTCTGCCAGTACCCTGAGCCTGGGTGAGAGAGGATGAGGAGGATGAGGAGGGCTTGGTCATCCATTCTACCAAGCCTTCGGCATGATGCGGCTCCACATGTCCAGCTGCCGAAAACAAAGACAAGCGTGTCCCATGGCCACGTGCTGATGACGATGCACGACCACGTCCACGGCCAGCACTGTTGTCTCTAGAAACAGAGCCTGCCTGCCCTGTGTTCTTGCCTCGGCACGCTCTGCCTCTCCTTGGCGGTCTTCCAGCCATTGTAGTCGGTAGTGTATATAGTATAAAAAATAGAGCTCCTATGTGTGCTCACAACACACTGTAGGTCCTATGGGTGCTGACACTAACACACTATAGGTACTATGTGTGCTGCTGACAAGAAAATATAGGAGCTCTGTTTGCTGCCACTAACACACTAGAAGTCCTATGGGTGCTGCTGAGAAGAAAATATAGGAGCTCTGTGTGATGCCACTAACACACTAGAAGTCCTATTGGTGCTTCTGAGATGAAAATATAGGAGCTCTGTGTGATGCCACTAACACACTAGAAGTCCTATGGGTGCTGCTGAGAAGAAAATATAGGAGCTCTGTGTGATGCCACTAACACACTAGAAGTCCTATGGGTGCTGCTGAGAAGAAAATATAGGAGCTCTGTGTGATGCCACTAACACACTAGAAGTCCTATGGGTGCTTCTGAGATGAAAATATAGGAACTCTGTGTGATGCCACTAACACACTAGAAGTCCTATGGGTGCTGCTGAGAAGAAAATATAGGAGCTCTGTGTGATGCCACTAACACACTAGAAGTCCTATGGGTGCTTCTGAGAAGAAAATATAGGAGCTCTGTGTGATGCCACTAACACACTAGAAGTCCTATGGGTGCTGCTGAGAAGAAATATAGGAGCTCTGTGTGATGCCACTAACACACTAGAAGTCCTATGGGTGCTTCTGAGATGAAAATATAGGAGCTCTGTGTGATGCCACTAACACACTAGAAGTCCTATGGGTGCTGCTGAGAAGAAAATATAGGAGCTCTGTTTGCTGCCACTAACACACTAGAAGTCCTATGGGTGCTGCTGAGAAGAAAATATAGGAGCTCTGTGTGATGCCACTAACACACTAGAAGTCCTATGGGTGCTTCTGAGATGAAAATATAGGAGCTCTGTGTGATGCCACTAACACACTAGAAGTCCTATGGGTGCTTCTGAGATGAAAATATAGGAGCTCTGTTTGCTGCCACTAACACACTAGAAGTCCTATGGGTGCTGCTGAGAAGAAAATATAGGAGCTCTGTGTGATGCCACTAACACACTAGAAGTCCTATGGGTGCTTCTGAGAAGAAAATATAGGAGCTCTGTGTGATGCCACTAACACACTAGAAGTCCTATGGGTGCTTCTGAGATGAAAATATAGGAGCTCTGTTTGCTGCCACTAACACACTAGAAGTCCTATGGGTGCTGCTGAGAAGAAAATATAGGAGCTCTGTGTGATGCCACTAACACACTAGAAGTCCTATGGGTGCTTCTGAGAAGAAAATATAGGAGCTCTGTGTGATGCCACTAACACACTAGAAGTCCTATGGGTGCTTCTGAGATGAAAATATAGGAACTCTGTGTGATGCCACTAACACACTAGAAGTCCTATGGGTGCTGCTGAGAAGAAAATATAGGAGCTCTGTTTTCTGCCACTAACACACTAGAAGTCCTATGGGTGCTTCTGAGATGAAAATATAGGAGCTCTGTGTGAAGCCACTAACACACTAGAAGTCCTATGGGTGCTGCTGAGAAGAAAATATAGGAGCTCTGTTTGCTGCCACTAACACACTAGAAGTCCTATGGGTGCTGTTGGGGTGCAATGCTGTGCTAACAGCACTGCGGTTGGTACTACTGCAATACTGTACTAACAGTAAGCACGCACCAGACTAATCCCCAGCAGCAGCTAATAACACACTAACTGTGCAATCAGCAGCAATGAACGATCAATGACTTAGGTAGCAATGGTTTAGCAAAGAAATAGCCAATGGTTTAGCAAAGAAGAGCAAATCTTTCAGTATCAAGCAAAGACAGAATCAGCAGACTGATCTCTCCTAAAGCCGGAACTCATGTGACCGGGGCCGACGGCGTGGCGGCCTTTTAAATGGTGGGGCGTGTACTAAAGCCCCTGAGCTGTAATTGGCTACAGGCGTCCTGCCTGTAGCCAATTATTGCTCTCCGAGTTTCGGGCGCTGTGATTGGCCAAGCATGCGGGGTCACAGTGCATGCTTGGCCAATCATCTTACATTGGTGGTTAGTGAAAGAAAGCATCCCTCATACATTTAGGTGTGGCTCCTCAGAGGTTGTCTTTCCTGTTACACAGCTTGTAGAGACACAGTTCTACACAAGAGTAGATAGCAGTACCAGGCAGCACAGAGATATCAAATAAAACAATAGATGAAAGCTGTGCTCATTTACAGAGTAGTTTTGATTGTAAGTTTGGCTACAGCAAAGTATTAAAGTGAAAACAACGTTTTTTCTTTTAATATAGATTGTTCCTATTTTGGTAACTCCCAGTTAAAACAGAACTTAGCCCTCCTATCCTTTAGCCAAGAAATCTGCCATGTAAGCCTCTGTTTGATATGCAGTTGTCATGGTGCTGCAAGTGATCATTTATGACACAAGCCACTTCATAGTTTGGTTGATGGTATGGCATGTCTTGAATATAAATGTTTTGGGAGTTAAATTGGTGGATTTAGTTCTGCTTTAAGGCTACATTCACACCAGCGATTTGGGCTAGTGTGAATTGTAGAGGTAAGAATATTCTGATTCCTGCTGCAGCTGTAAGTGACTAGGTGCGGCCACCAGCCCCGTTCACTGGCAGCCACACCTCTTCGTGACTCTCCGCACAGCTAGCAATTACTGCTGTGATCACTGCTGGATGCACTTTATAAACACTGATCCCCGATAATCCGAGTAGCTTTGCCACAGCCTAGTTTGTCTCATTTAAATCTTGTATCTTTCACTAAGTGTACCAAGTTTGTGTGCTGTCATTGGGGAACTCTATACCATGTTATCGATGTTTGTTCAGACAAGAAAAAAATATAGTAATTTTCAAACAGATAATACAGATACCCAAAATATGGAACACGCATAATGAAGCAAAATATTGTTCCCTTATTTCCAAAGTTGATGATTTCACTACCCTGTCCTATGTCAAATGTGTCAGATAGTGGAGTTATGCCATATTACAGAACATCTCTAATTAAAACAACCACTTAATGGATGCCATTCAGCTGCACAGAATTAGATGATATTCTCTAGAATCATTTAATAAGTTTTCTATCTCATACAAATGAAGTGAATGAAACCTTTGTCTTTCCAGCTGGGTGCTTGTAATGCTCATCTTTAACATCACTAAATCCTTTCTTGAAAAGCTGTCTACTAGCTCCTGAAGTGAAGATTTTGATAATCTCTACTTCATCTGTAGAGCGACAGTTTTCTTTGAAACATTTGACAACACCCTTACAATGAAACCCTCCAAGTTCAGTAACCTCTAATGAGAATTGGATAAAAGAATGAACTTTGTATTTTCAACTGTGAGGACATAATCTGCCTTATAGAATATAGGATTACTGTGTCATTATGCTGAATGCTATCACATTATACAAATCTTCCACTCTCCGACCAAAAAATGAATTGGCACTTCAATGATATTTTTCATGAATACCCTGAAGACATTACATCATGCTGTGTACGTGGTCTGCTACAGATATTGACTTGGCTGTGTTTGAAAACAAACTTTCTGCTCACAGTTGAAACCAAAGAAATCCTGAAGAAAACATTGTAATATGCAAAACGTGTTGTACCCAAGTTGTTATTGCTGATCCAGTAGAGCTCAGCCCCAAAACAATAAAAATTAAAAAATATCCCCTAACATTTAATCCTTCCCCCACCCAGACATTAATATGAAAACCTACTCCTTATCAAGAGCCTGCAGAATCGGAGCTAAAAGATACCTGTCCCATGTTGCACTCTACAATTTTATATTTATGATGCAAAAACGAATTTGTTCCTTTCCAGGGTCTATTCAACTGATACATTTCAGGAATCAAATTCAGTAACTTTACGAATTACACATATTACAGACTTTACTACTGTAACCTCAACTGAGATGATGTGCTTTCACTACTGGTTATAAAAAGGTAACATGATCTTAAATTCAAAGTCTTAACTCTTTGCCCTGGGACCCAGATTTAAGATTGATTCAGCATGTAAAAACAATAGTTTCATCTTCCAGCCTTTGCAAATCTATAAATGCTACAGTGTGTAAGAAATCACTCCTGCCAAGGCTGTAAGGGCTTGAGTATATGGGTGTTTGTATTTTGCTGCTGACATGCATTTGTAAAACATTTTTTGGATGGATGTGGAATAAGGTGTTTGGATTTTGAACCGAATAACATGAAGCAGTTTTAACTGGCACTTATCGTTGCTTTTTGCAGGCGATGCATTTGGTTGCTTGCAAACTCAACATAAACCTAATATGCTCCATTTGAGCTGCTTTTATTCCTATATTTAAGCAAGTGAACTCATGTTAATTCATTGACTATGCATGGTAAATGTATTATAAACACATTAATGTATTTCTGAAAGTAAATAAAAGCATTTAACTTTTTTTGAGTCTGATAACCGTGTTCACAAGCATTATTGTTAATGTTCACCAGCATTTTAAATTGCATATGCAGGTTGGATTTACATGGCTTGCAAAAATTCCTATTGGTAGGGGTTCTAGCCCTTACTGATTTCTGATTGCCTCCTAAATGTCAGCACTGAATTAATGAACTGAACAGCCTTGTGTACACATGTACGGTCAAAATGTAGTACAATGCTGCAGCCTGAGAGTTTCTGTGCAATGTTCCTGCTTCTTTAGGTAACTTCTCACCCCTTTAAGTTAAAGCACTATACTAAAACAACAAAATCTTTCTGCCTTTAAACCCAAATTATTGGCATTTTTTCATATGCACAAACACACAAACACACACACACACATTCCTGTTGCCCTAACACTATAACGAATTGCCCCATGGGCCAAAAGGCATGCTTCATGGGGAAATAGGAAAGTTTAGACACTATTGGGAAGTGACATAGCTTTGTCTATCTGAACAGGCATGGCTATCGGCCTAATGACAGAAAGCTGCATTTGTGTAAATCCACCCCTAAGTGCCTGCACTTTATGTCTAACAGCAGTTGGTTTTAGTATAGAGGCTTCAGGATACAGAACTTTTAATACAGTTATCTTTTAAATTAGCTCCTTTTCCCAGAAACTCCCAAAAGTCGTATATGTACATGTTCTTGCACCTGCAATATCCCCCACTGGGTTCATATTTACATGTAGGCACAGTATACCAATGAGGAGACAATGGAATAGAAAGACAGTAGCTGCACTATGCCTAGTGACATAAATGACTGTAGCAAATATGCTAAAGCCCTCAGGGTCCTCTCCTTAGAGTGACTTTTCACCTCATTCCTAGTTTTTTAGTCCTAGTAAGTTTACACCATTGCATAGTGCTAACACACTATAAAACACATGTGTTATGCTAGGTACACATCGTAAGTTTTTTTCGCTCAACCCAGCGGACTGGACAAAAAAAAAAAAAACTACAGATCACCATACCTACACATTTGATGTTAGTGGCCTTCCCGCTGAGCTATTGTGGACAGCCCCCCACCAGAACATAGGGATCAGTGCTTGCAACCATTAGCTAAGGGCACTGTTTGGGTGCTGGTTTTCCAGCATGTTAGTTTGATAGAAGACGGTTGTGAGATTATCTTCTGTCGGACAAGGAGCTGTACATGTGTGCCGAAAGACGGCTGGTTCCTGCCAAACCAACTGTTTTTGGACTGATTTTCAGCCCGTGTGTAGCAGCTTTACTTCAAAATATGGTAATGCACCAAGCATGGTGAAATATGTTGCCACTTATCTTAAATGCCGCCCTAACACATCTACAGAACGCAATGGCTCATCAGGTTTTTGGACAGTAAACATCTGCTTTGACACATTGCATGGTGACTGAATTAAGGTGATTTACACCCCTGAATGGCTATAAATGCTGGGGTATGTTCCTGACGCTTATTATAACTTAAGAAGTTAGATCTAACCCTTCACAACTCATAAAAGTTTTGGCTTTAGATACATTTAAGGCACCAAATAATCTGTGCTATTAGGCTCCTAAGATATAAATACAGCACTGACATATGACCATAGCACTAAGGCCTCATTCACACTAGGGGTTTGCCCAGCTCCTCTGAACAACACCTCTCCTGGCAGGAGAAGGAGCAGGCATTTAGGCATTCATTCATTTCATTAGCTATCATATTAATTTTTTCTAGCTATTGAATGAATGAATGCTCAAGCACTAAACTCACCTATCATTTAGGCACGTTTGCAAGCATTTATGTGCTTTCAGCATTATTTTTCCCTGCCGAAGTGCTTCTTCCCTGAACGTGCAAATGATTATTTTTTTTTCTTTTTATAAATGCTTATATATACAAGGACACATAGGGGCTGATTTACTAAAACTGGAGAGTGCAAAATCTTGTGCAGCTGTGCATGGTATTAGAAGAAATGGGTGCACACCACTGTAGATGAAAATCCTTTTTATTTGGACATCCCAAAAACTACAGGAATCCGAATGCTGGGTAGACGCGTTTCGCACACATTACGTGTGCTTAGTCATTAGGTAATGACTAAGCACACGTGAAGTGTGCAAAACACGTCTACCCAGCATTCGGATTCCTGTCGTTTTTGGGATGTCCAAATAAAAAGGATTTTGATCTACAGTAGTGTGCAGCTATTTCTTCTAATTTCATTGTATGTGGAGGCGAGCACCTACTGGATCATTAGGCATCCTGGTCTCACCTGGAGCAGCGGGTGTTTTTCTTTCTATAGCTGTGCATGGTAACCAATCAGCTTCTAAGACTGCATTCACACCTGAGCGCAGCGCTTCAAGCGTTTTTACCTACGTTTTTACCGGCGTTTTGTCGCGTGAATTTGCGCCCGTCGAAACGCTCGTTGTCGCGCTAAACGCTTGAATCGAGCGTTTCCATTACATTCTATGACTCCTAAAATGCCCAAATCTGCCCGATTCGCACGACAAAAAAGGGTCCGGAACTTGTTTGAGCTTCAGGCGTTCGGCTTCAGGCGTTTTGGAGTGGAGATGTGAACCATCTCCATAGAGAATAATGTTTTTTTCCCCCTCTAGCGTTTTGTAGCTTCAGGCTTCAGGCTACAAAACGCTCAGGTGTGAATGCAGCCTAACTTCAGCTTGTTCAATTAAGCTTTGACAAAAAAAAACTAAAAGCTGTTGGTTTCTATGCACAGCTTCACCATATTTTGCACTCTCCAGTATTAGAAAATCTACCCCATAGGCTAACATAGAGGGATGTTTAGAGGCAGAAAAAAAAGTCAAAAGCCCTTAAAAGTTGTGTTTTTGATGCCCAGTGTGCATGAGACCTAAAATCATTATTATTATTTTTATTTTTTTGCAGAACAATTAACCGTAAATGATATTATAGCACTAAAATACATTTTAGCACCTGAAATTATGTAACTGTCTTTTCAGCAACTTCAACTTTTTTTTAGCGTGGTATGATTATTACATTACATAACAACCAGTTCTTTGTATGTGCAATTTGAGAATTGTGTGGGAGTTAAATATTCATTAACAGTCAGAAGATAATTCCTGAAAATGCACAGTGAGAAAAACAATATGCTGCTTTACATTTAATACAATTATTTATATAAATAAGTGACTTGTTTTGTTGTTTTTCTACTTTGATCCAATTTATGCTGTTACATTTTAACGCTAAATGCTATATGCATGGCACACAAAGCTGACTTCAAACCTGGCTATGGTCTGCAGTTCCTAGTCCAGTGATATCAAAGTAGCTGAACTACACAAACACTAAAGCCCCGTACACACGGTCGGACTTTTGGCCAACAAACTTCATTTTGAGCAAGTTGGACCAACAATCCGACCGTGTGTACGCTCCATCGGACAAACTTTTTTTGCTTTTTTCTTGTTTTCATCGGACAAAAGTTGGGTCTGCAAACGGACAAACTTTTGCCCAACAAAAGTCAGATGGAGCAAAGTCCGACTGTGCGTACAGAAAACCATCGGACTTTTGTCTGATGGACAAAACAAATAATGTTAAAATCAACCAACAATAGCAGAAGTTGACCAAAGGGTGGCGGTAAAGAGCAGAAAAGAGCAGAAAAACCACGTGATGTTGCAAAAAGTTTTGAGAAAGTTTGCAGAAAAGTCAGAGCGTGTGTATGCTATGGGTGTTCCCGACCAACTCCGTTCGGACAAAAAACAACGGAAAAGTCCGATGGAAGTCTGACCGTGTGTATGGGGCTTTAGGCTACATTTGCACTAGTGTGGCTCCAAAGTCACGCAATTTAAAGTGCGACTTTGGAGTTTGACTTTGATCTGTCTTTACACTCTCTGAGACAAAGTCGCATCAAAAGTCACATGAAAGTAATGCAGGCACCTTTTCAAAGTCACTGCAACTTTAAGTTGCATAGATTGGATTGGGTGCCATTGAAATCAATGGGCTGTGACTTGTCATGCAACTTATGGGGTTGATTTACTAAATCGGGAGAGTGCAAAATCTGGTGCAGCTCTGCATAGAAACCAATCAGCTTCCAGGTTTTTTTAGTCAAAGCTTAATTGAACAAGCTGAAGTTAGAAGTTGATTGGCTATCATGCACAGCTGCACCAGATTTTGCACTCTCCAGTTTTAGTAAATCAACCCCTGTGTGTCCAAAGTTGCATGACAAGTCACACTAGTGGAAACAGAGCCTTAGCTGTTAGGCATGCCAATGATTCTGTTGTCTTAAAGTAGAATTGTTTAGCTTATATTGCAGCATCTCTGCCCCCAGACACCTGTACTCGGCCCCAATCACACTAGTGTAGCACAACAACTTGTGCAAAATTGCACAATTTTTCATGCTTGCAGTGCCAATCATTGTTAGAATATGTGGCAACAAAGGCATACAAAGAGTGAAACTCAAAAAGGTACATGAGCTTCTTTACAACATGTAAGCAGCCCACTGAAATGAATGGGGCTGTCCAACACCTGAAGTGCAACAACATACAAAAAACATGCGTAGACGCAACATCCAATATCACATTCCATTAGTAGCAAAACCCAGGAATATATTGCCCAGGAAACAGCCAAGCCAGTTTTTGAAATTTGGGAAGAACATATGCAATACACTCTCCATACAGGCCTTTTTCACACTTGAGGTGTCCTCTGCATACAGATCACTTTTCAGAGGGCATTTGGCAGGTGGTGTGGAGGTGTTATATCACCTCCTCACCACCTGAAATTTAACCCTGTAATGTAGCAAATGAGTGTGCGGCCTGGGGGTGGTAAAACTGTCGATTTGCCACCAGTTTTCACAACCCCCAACCACTCATGTGAAAGGGCCCATAGAGGGGTTGTACTCTGCTGGTGCATAGATTAGAGAATCTCCATAGGGTTGAATAAAAAGTGTATTGTGCATCTGCAGGCTCAATATAGAAGATTTTGACAAGTGGCTCAACAGCTCTGTGAGCAATATCTCACAGAATTGGGATTAGGTGACTATAAAGCTGATCATACACTGATCAAAATTCAGCCAGTTCAGCCATTCCTGCTGGACAAAAGTTGTTGGTTTGATCAACTTCTTTTGAAGAGACATGCTGGAAAACATTTCTCAATCAGAGCTTGTAATCATTTGCAGCCTCTGATCGGTGTATTCTGACAGCAACAGGTCCTGCTGTCAGAATAAAATGTTCCAGGGGACCCTTCCACCCACTTCCTTTGTGTAATGCTGTCTAAAAAAAAAAAAAAAGAAAGAATGAACCATTTATGGCCAGTTTAAGTCTTGTAGGGGGTGCTGAAGGTAGTAAAAAAAAGTACATTATAACTGTGACTGGTGCAGTTAGGCCTCGTACACACGGTCGGACTTTTTGACAACAAACTTCAAAATGAGCAAGTTTGACAAAAAATCCGACCGTGTGTATGCTCCATCGGACAAACTTTTTTGGTTTTCATCGGGCAAATGTTCGGTCTGCAAATGGACAAACTTTTCGCCAACAAAAGTCCGATGGAGCAAAGTCCGACCGTGTGTACAGAAATCCATCGGACTTTTGTTCGATGGACAAATAAGCATGCCCAGAACCAATGTTAAAATCAACCAACAATTGCAGAAGTTGACCAAAGGGTGGCGGTAAAGAGAAGAAAAGAGCAGAAAAAACACGTGATGTTGGAAAAGTTTTGGGAAAGTTTGCAAAAAAGTCAGAGCGTGTGTATGCTATGGGTGTGCCCAGCCAACTCCCTTCGGACAAAAATCCACAGAAAAGTTTGTTTGAAGTCTGACAGTGTGTACGAGGCTTTACACTTTAAACATGTATAAAACATACTGTTTATTCACAGGGAGATTTTTACTGTATAGCAGCTGCAATGTAATATTAGGTTAGGGCTGAATAACAGAGTAGAAAAATTATATTTAAATATTATGAAATTCGTGTTTTATTTGAAAGGCTGATTTAAAACCTTAAACCTAACTGTTTAATTACAGTGAGCATTTATTTGCTGGAGGGTGATAACTCAGCTTTGTTTCAAAAGTAAACATTTAATTCAGAGTAATATGACAAATTAGAGTTGATTTTGAGGCTATGGTTGCATAGAGCATAATAATTCCATGCTTAAAAGGAAATCTGCGGAGCCAGTGAACAACTGCACTAAGGAAAAAGAGACACCAGCAGCATTTGTTTATAAATGTGTTCACAATTACACTGATTGCACCCATACATTCAATCAGCTCATTAAACAGAAAATGATAATTTGTGCTAATTACCAATCCACATAGCCCTCTGTGTCACTGCATTGTCACAATTCTGTCTGTGGATATAAAAACACAAAAAAAATTGCAACCTCCTTATCTTACACATTTTATCATAGGGACTAATTTTTAGGTTTATTGTGGCTTTATTCTAAGAATGGCAGAGAGGGCTTTCAGTGTTTTGTATATGCCACTTGTGAATGGGCATTAAAATGTATGTCCACTTGTCCAGGCAAAACTTTTTTTAGGTTTTGGATAATGTGGTGAAGGATTTGAACCCATTCCCATACTTGCAGTTACGTACAGGGAGGCTAAAACCCTGCCAGACTTTTAGTGCTGTATGTGTTGCTGTACGAGGGTGTTTTAACAAAATTAGGCTTCAGCTAAGATGATGAAAATAGCGGTGTTTGCTTTTCAAAATGTGGCTATTTTGTGGGTGTTTCCACTGTTTTGGTGCTCCAGAGCCTCCAAAAATTTGATACTTAGTCAAAAACATTAGTGTAATTCCCCGTACACACGACCGGTTTTCCTGACATGCCAAAACCCGACGTTTTTCCCGACGTGATTCCTCTCAAGCCTGCCTTGCATACACACGTTCATTAAAAAAAACGCTTGACCAAAGCGTGGTGACGTCCAACATGTATGACGGCACTATAAAGGGGACGTTCCATTCAAATGGCGCCACCCTTTGGGCTTGCTTTTGCTGATCTTGTGTTATTAAAAGTTTGGTGAGAGACGATTCGCGCTTTTCAGCCTTGTGCTTTTCAGTCTGTTACAGCGTGACAAATCTGCTATCTCCATTACGAACGCTAGTTTTACCAGAACGAGCGCTCCCGTCTCATACTTGATTCTGAGCACACACGACTGGTTTTCGCAATGAGAAAAAGACTGATGGGAAAAAATAGAGCAGGTTCAAAAAATTTTGCGGGCAGTTTTCTCATCGGGAAAACTGCTATGGAGCATACACACGACCGGTTTTCCCGACCAATCTAAAAAATGGCAGTTTTCTCATCGGGAAAACCGGTCGTTTGTACGGGACATAATGCTTGCCCCTAGAGATCCTAGCAACCAATCACCAGTTTTACAAATATGAAGAGTTACCTCCGGGAGTTCCCGCTCTCCATCTAGTGCTACTTTCCCTTTCACTCTGTAGAACTGTTCTGCCTCCCTCTCACCGCTCTGCTGTGACAATGACAGTAGCAGAACCAGGGAGAAAGAACCAGCTTCTAAATGGTGGAACTGCTGTGGTGGCCAAAGCTACAGGGAGCTGTAATGTGCAGTGGGGCCAGAGCTGCAAAGGGCTGTGATGTGAAAGAGTGGCAGATCTGCAGAGGGGTCTGTGATGTGAAGAGGGGGAATAGATGTGGGGGCTGTGATGTTTAGGGGGGCAGAGGACACCATTGCGAGGGAGGGTGCTGTGAAGGGGAGCAAAGGACACCACTGTGAAGGGTGGTTTAGAACACTGCTGTGAAGGGGAAATTGTGATGTGAAGGGGGGGGTGTTGATATGCAGGGGGATGGAGGACACGTGTAAAGACTGGATTGTGGAATAAAGAAGGGGGGCTGTGATGTGAAAGACCTGAGTCATCACACAAACATGCGATTCAGACATCTGCCAGTTGAAAATTTTACTGATCAGACCTTTGTGAATTTTAATTCAGTACCCCTGTAATATACCATAGTTTGTAGACTATAATTTTCACACAGATTAAATAATATACACTAAGTTGGGTTATTTTTGCCAAATAAATGTAGCAGAATAAATCTTGGCTTAAATTTATAAAGAAAGATTTTTTTATTTTTTTTGAAAGTGTGACAACACTGAAAACTGAAAAGTGATCTGAGCAGGAAGGGGGTGAAAGTGGTTAACCCCTTCACGCCTAAGCCTTTTTCTGACACTTGTTGCTTACAAGTTAAAATCAGTATTTTTTTGCTATTTTTGCTTTTACCTGACTTAGAATCCCCAAACATAAATTTTTTATGAATTAAATAAAAAAAAACGGTAAAGTTAGCCCATTTTTTTTTATACAATGTGAAAGATGATGTTATGTCGAGTAAATAGATATCCAACATGTCATGCTTTAAAATTGTACACAAACTACGGTACTTAAAAATCTCCATAGGCGACGCTTTAAACATTTTTAACGATTACCTGTTTAGAGCTACAGAGGAGGTCTAGAGCTCGAATTATTTATCTTGCTCTAATGATCGCGACAATACCTCACATGTGTGGTTTAAACACTGTTTACATTTGCGGGCGCAACTTACGTATGCGTTCGCTTCTGCACGCAAGCTTATTTATTTTAGATCTTATATATTTTATTTTTTACACTGTCTCTTTAACCACTTAAAGTAGTTGTAAACCCACTTATGCAACTTATGCAACTTGTACCTACAGGTAAGCCTAGATTAAGGCTTACCTGTAGGTGCAAGAAATATCTCCTACATGGTTTAGGAGATATTTGCAAAAAAAGACATTCACCAATGTCTACCCGGCATGCGCGCCGTAGACAACGGTGCATTCACAGGGTTAATCCTCATTCACAAATCCGGCTTCGCCGGATTTGACGGCTCCCGCGTGCATGCGCGGAGAGACGTCTTTGCCGCTCCGGCCAATCACAGCGCCGGAGCGGCGCTGTGATTGGCCGGAGCGGCGATACCCGGAAGTAACCTTCCGGGTATCTGTGGAGCGATGGCTGCGGCTGGAGGGGGAGACAAGGACGGCTTCGGGGCCCCGATCTAAGGTAAGTGATGCATAATGAGCTAGTATGCTAGTCATACTAGCTCATTATGGCTTTGTCTTGCAGGTGTTTTTTTTTTTTTCCGGGTTTACAACCACTTTAAGGACCAGTGCATGACAATATACGTCGTCACAATGGCACTACTGGGCAGATGGACGTACCTGTACGTCCCCTTTAAGATGCGTCATTGTGGGCGCGCTCGCCCGCCGCAAGCTCTGTGACTCCGACCTCGGGTCCCGCGGACTCAATGTCCGCGGGGATACCCGCGATCGTCTCACGGAGAGGAAGAACGGGGAAATGCTAATGTAAACAAGCATTTTCCCATTCTTCCTAGTGACAGGACACTGATCACAGCTCCCTGTGATCGGGAGCAGTGATCAGTGTCATGTTACATGTAGCCCATCTCCCCTACAGTTACAACACATCCCTAGGACACACTAAACCACTTCAGCGCCCCCTACTGGTTAACCCCTTCACTGCCAGTGTATTTTTAACAGTAATCAGTGCATTTTTTAACACTGATCGCTGTATCAATGACAATGGTCCCAAAATGGCATCAAAAGTGTCCGATGTGTCCGCAATAATGTCGCATTCACGATAAAAATCACTGATTGCTTCCATTACTAGTAAAAAAAAAATATTAATAAAAATACTATCCCCTATACTGTAGACGCTATAACTTTTGCGCAAAGCAATCAATAAATGCTTATTGCGATTTTTTTTACCAAAAATATGTAGAAGAATACGTATTGGCCTAAACTGAGGAAAAAAAAGTAATTTTATATATTTTTTGGGGATATTTATTATAGAAAAAAGTAAAAATATTGCTTTTTTTTTCAAAATTGTCGCTCTATTTCTGTTTATAGCGCAAAAAATAAAAACCGCAGAGGTGATCGAATACCACCAAAAGAAAGCGCTATTTGTGGGAAAAAAAGGGCGTCAATTTTGTTTGGGAGCCACACCGCATGACCGCGCAATTGTCAGGTAAAGTCACGCAGTGCCGAATCGCAAAAACTGCTCTGGTCTTTGGCCAGCCAAATGGTGCAGGGCTTAAGTGGTTAAATGCTTTTTTATCACTTTTATTGCTGTTAAAAGGAATGCAAACATCCCTTGTGATAGCAATAGTCACGTGTCAGGTATTTTTTTGGAGGGATATAGGGTCTATAAGACAAAAAAACCCTCCTTTGCACTTAAAGTTTGGCTGTTTTGAATACTGATTTATTTTTAAATCTGGCGCCTTTAACATCTCTTCCGGGTTACTAGATCCGAGACCCGATCAAAACTGATTCCAGCTTTGTTTGGGTCTCCGCCAGCTGGCGGGTGTTCCGGCTAGTCGCTCGGGCCTCCCAATGGGACGGGAGAACCCATGCGTGCCACGGAAGGCAGCGGGAGAGGGGGAATGTCGCCTCCCGCCAAGCGGCTGATTAGCCGCATTGGTTTTTATTACAAGAAAGCCAACCGCCGGCTCTGAAAAACGGTACCGGGGTGATGCATGCAGCTGCATCACCCCGGTACAACCCTTTGAAGCCGAAGGCCGCATATTTGCGTTTCGTCAGCATCAAGAGGTTAAACAGCTTGAGTTGGTATTGAACACCTCAATACAATTTTACCCCTTTCCTTCCCAGGCTAATTTTCAGCTTTCAGTGCTGTCACACTTTGAATGACAATTGCACGGTCATGCAACACTGTACCCATTTGAAATTTGTTTTCTTTGTTTTCAGATAGAGATTTGGTGGTATTTATTCACCACTGGGTTTTTTATTTTTTGCTAAACAAATGAAAAAAGGCCGACAATTTTGGGGGAAAAAAAACTAAGCAAATAAGTCATTTTTCTTCTTCACTGATGTACACTGATGAGGCTGCACTGATGAGCACTGATAGGCTGCATTGAAAGGCACTGATGAAGAGGCACTGATGAGGCTGAACTTATAAGGGAGCACCAATGGGCACTGATAAGGCAGCACTAATGGTCACTGATATGCTGCACTGATGGGCACTGATATGCTGCACTGATGGACACTAATTAACACTGATGGGAATGTACTGATTATTAGTATAAATGTCCCATGTCACAGGAAAGCCGGTTATTGGCTTTCCTTTTCCTCAGACAGCGACAGCAGATCTTGATTTGGACACAGCTGATCACATGGTAAAGAGCCAACGTCATTGGCTCTTTAACCTGATTGGTGTTATGCTGTGCCCAACGGACACCGCTCACGACTAATGGCCATAATGTGTGCCCCCGGGGGTACGCATACATGGCAAGAATGGGAGGACATCATATGATGTCCTCCCAGAACAAGAGCAGTCCTGCCCAGTCTTCATTGTACAATAGGCTGGGCAGGAACCGGTTAAAAGAGAAATATGGACCATACTCCTCTTCTGAATCACTGGGGTGCAGCTTGCTGTCGGCTGACTCCAAAAAGCCAGTCCAGGCTCTGCAGGGATCTTAACAGTAACGTCAGGAACCCTGACCAGCAGCTGGCTCAGCCTCTCAGAATGCAGTCACCCCCACCCCTGCATAGCCTGGTGACCCAATGAATGCTGGAGCGGCATCATCAAACCAATGCTGCATCTATATAGGTGAGTGTGCATATGTGTTTTTTTTAATCCCACACTTCTCCTTTGGGCATACTTTTTTTTAGATCTACAAAACTTTTTAAGACAACTCTCTTTTTTTTTTTTGTATAATGCCCACATCCATTAAAAGAAGCAAAGTATACCAATAAAGAAGGCTGTGCAGTGGGACAGGAGAAATTTGGAATATAGTGCAATTGCATGTAAGTGTCATGATTAATCTTTAAAACTACACTACAGTATTTAAACAAACAGCAATAAGAATAAACAATCAACTATATTTTTCAACTACATTGTGCTTTGTAAAGAAGCAGCAGATAGAAATGCTTATTTAAAACACAATTCTATTTTAAAACTCTTTTTTAGTTTTTTTTTTTTTTTATAATACAGTCTAGACCTAGTTAAAATATATATTTTTAAATGCTTTTACTATAATCCTTACCCTACCTTCAGCACTTTTTAACCATAGTCACACATATGGTTAAAAAGGTACAGCACTGGTTTCCCAGTGTCATTCAACACGCTTCCTGTGAGGCAGGAAAAGGTATGTATAAAAAGATATATATATATATATATATATATATAGTGTGACAGCAGGAAGGTAAAGTCACCTGGTTGCATCCAGGGGGGTAGATATATTTCGTCCAGATTCAGGCTTTACGCCGACTTATACAACTAGGTGGAGAGTTGTATAAGCCCAGCTGAGGCTAGTGGGCTCATGGATGACTCATACCTCTAGGGAGAGTGTGGGGCGTCGTGCAGACAGGGAGTTGATGAGACCAGCTGAAGCTTGTCAGCTCATTTAGGCCTCTATAAGAACTCCCAGCTTCATTAGATGTTAGCTCATGCCTGGACCCAGACCTGTGTGGACTGTCTAGGGAGAGTGAACCCCTGTGCGGTGAGACAAAGCCTGTGTGGCTATTTGCTTGGACATTTAAAACCAGGGACTTAGGGACTAGGACAGCACTAGGCTGATCCCAGTTGTTAGTTAGGAAACCTGTATGTTTAGTCAGAGGTCAAGTTGACCAGGATTTATTTTGTTTATGTTTCTTTTGCTTTGCTGTGTTTTGTCACTGTAAATAGAAAATAAACCGCACCTTTTTGATTTTGAAAACCACAACCTCCGTTTGCTGGGCCTGTTTTTGTGTGGGGAGCCCATCTCGGGGGTCACACACACCCGCTGCCGAGCTAACCCCCTCACAATAGATAGATAGATAGATAGATAGATAGATAGATAGATAGATAGATAGATAGATAGATAGATAGCACAATGTAGTTAACTTTGAAACTTATTTTTAATATTTTTTTCATTTCATGCTGTTCTCCACTTTCAAGAACCAAACACCCAGTGTAAAAAAATATGAGTATATATATACATACATACATACATACAAGCCCCCATCAATATACTGTGTGTATGGATATATATATATATATATATATATATATACACACACACACACACACTGTTTATTGGCGTATAACACTCACTTTTTTACCCTGAAAATAGAGGGTAAACTGTGCCTGCGTGTTATACACAGGGGGCTGTGGAAAGTTTTTTCCCTGAAACTTCCCTCTTAAATTTAGGGTGCGTGTTATACGCCGATAAATACGGTATATACGGTAAATGCTTTTTATGGATGTGAGACAGGTTTTACTTAAAATATACTGTATTGTAATCTAAAAATTAAAACAACGATTTAAAGATTTTTCTGTATAGTAGCACTTATCAAAAATTGTCTGCACATGGCTAAAATACAGCATTAATTTTGCATTACATTTTCATGTTGAGCCTAATTTACGTTAATTCATGGTAATGAAAGGCCAACACTTGTAATGATGCTTTCCAAAATAATGTTCTAATGTTCTGTTGATGCCTCTAGTAATCCACAGTATCAATTATTTAGTAAGCAATCTTCTAAGAGGAATTCAAAAGCATCCAAGGCATGCTAATTAGTTGTCTAACTAGTGTATCTAAAATAGGCAAATGCTAAAATGTAATATGTTGCTTCCTTGCCTGCAACACATAAACAAATAAATATTAATGATATGCAGGGGAAAAACTTTTTTTTTTTTAGAGCTGATTCAGAACTTTTCCTTCCAGAGTTGATTTTTTTAATTGTCTCATGTCTGTCATAATTTAGAAGATGATAAGGTGATAACACAGCACATGCCCCCCCTATATAGTGTAACCTGGGGGACAGGTAGTCGGTACAAAAACTCCCTAGGATGAGCAGGCACAGATACCAAGTCCATTGGATCAGTGAAAACACAGTGTTATTTATTGGTGCTATATACAAAGTCAATGACAGGTGCTGTACAGTGCTGAAAACAAACAGAAGAAAAAATAACTAAACAAAAGCAGTGGCGGCTGGTGCTCAAATTTTTTGGGGGGGGCGCAAACAAACTGAAAAAAAAAACATCAATTGCCGCCACTGTGCCCATTAAAACGCAGCCACTGTGCCCAAACGCCACTAGTTTGTCCCCAAATGCAGCCAGTTTCCCCCCAAAATACAGCCAGTTTGTCCCCCAATAATACAGCCAGTTTCTCCCCCATTAATACAGCCAGTTTCTCCCCCAATATACAGCCAGTTTCTCCCCCAATTTACAGCCAGTTTGTCCCTCAATATACAGCCAGTTTCTCCCCCAATATACAGCCAGTTTCTCCCCCATAATACAGCCAGTTTCTCCCCCATAATACAGCCAGTTTCTCCCCCATAATACAGCCAGTTTCTCCCCCATAATACAGCCAGTTTCTCCCCCAATATAATACAGCCAGTTTCTCCCCCAATATACAGCCAATTTCTCCCCCAATATACAGCCAGTTTCTCCCCCAATATACAGCCAGTTTCTCCCCCAAATGCAGCCAGTTTGTCCCCCAATATACAGCCAGTTTCTCCCCCATAATACAGCCAGTTTCTCCCCCAATATACAGCCAGTTTCTCCCCCAATATACAGCCAGTTTCTCCCCCAATATACAGCCAGTTTCTCCCCCAATAATACAGCCAGTTTCTCCCCCATTAATACATCATTAAATCAGGGCCACACTACATACAGATATTTGAACACCTTATCCCATTTAAATGTAAATGTGCCCATTAAAACGCAGCCACTGTGCCCAAACGCCACTAGTTTGTCCCCAAATGCAGCCAGTTTCCCCCCAAAATACAGCCAGTTTGTCCCCCAATAATACAGCCAGTTTCTACTCCATTAATACAGCCAGTTTCTCCCCCAATATACAGCCAGTTTCTCCCCCAATATACAGCCAGTTTGTCCCTCAATATACAGCCAGTTTGTCCCCCAATATACAGCCAGTTTCTCCCCCAATAAACAGCCAGTTTCTCCCCCATAATACAGCCAGTTTCTCCCCCATAATACAGCCAGTTTCTCCCCCAATATACAGCCAGTTTCTCCCCCAATATACAGCCAGTTTCTTCCCCATAATACAGCCAGTTTCTCCCCCATTAATACAGCCAGTTTCTCCCCCAATATACAGCCAGTTTCTCCCCCAATATACAGCCAGTTTCTCCCCCAATATACAGCCAGTTTCTCCCCCAATATACAGCCAGTTTGTCCCCCAATATACAGCCAGTTTCTCCCCCAATATACAGCCAGTTTCTCCCCCAATATACAGCCAGTTTGTCCCCCAAATGCAGCCAGTTTGTCCCCCAATATACAGCCAGTTTGTCCCCCATAATACAGCCAGTTTCTCCCCCATAATACAGCCAGTTTCTCCCCCAATATACAGCCAGTTTCTCCCCCAATATACAGCCAGTTTCTCCCCCAATATACAGCCAGTTTCTCCCCCAAATGCAGCCAGTTTGTCCCCCAATATACAGCCAGTTTCTCCCCCAATATACATCCAGTTTCTCCCCCATAATACAGCCAGTTTCTCCCCCATAATACAGCCAGTTTGTCCCCTATATGCAGCCAGTTTGTCCCCCATAATACAGCCAGTTTGTCCCCAATATACAGCCAGTTTTTCCCCCAAATACAGCCAGCTTGTCCCCCCCCAGCCCTGCACTTACCTTCCCCGAGTCAGCGCCGTCCTTCTTCCATCCTCGATGTCTTCTCCCGCCCTCAATGTCACTTCAGCCAATCAGGTTACCGGTAACCAGACCCGGTGAACCTGATTGGCCAGGGAACGCACCCCTGTGCGTCCTCTCATTAGGTATTTAGAAGCCGATTACAGCCCTCAGGCTGTAGTCGGGAAGCCTATCAGAGCCTGCTGGCTCCAATAGGCACTTCTAAAGGCCAATCAGACGCTGTTATTCAGATGGCCGGCGCTCAAGGGGCCGGCCATCTGAATAGTGGGCGGCAGCAATACATAGGTTCATGCAATGCATGAACCTATGTATTGTTGTGAGTGATGGCCGGGTGCAGAAGCGAGCGGTAGCGGCGCTTCTGCGCCCACTATGGTTGCGCCGCCATGTGTAAAAAAAAAGACCTAAAAAAATAAAATAAAAACTCTTAAAGGGCCTGTTTTTTTTTTTTTTGGTGACCACAGGAGGGGGGGGCGGCGCCCGGGCGCCCCCTATGGATGGGCCGCCACTGAACAAAAGCCTAGCCGTGTCTCGGCTCTAACTATACAGTATTTACAAGCCCTCACTACCAGGCTGGACAAGCCTAGCGCTTGCCAGCTTCCACATCCAACAGAGTAACAAATTTTACGAACCTTCTTGCTCTCACAGACCAATGCTGTCTGTGTTTCCCAGGCTGAACAAAGGCTGTCTGCTCAGGTGAGCTTTTAATTAACGTGGGGGAGAGAACCAACACCTGAAGTGGATCCTGGCTCAGAGATCCCTGAAAGTATATGAGAGGAGCCTGGGAGATGTATAAACCCCGAATAGGACTTTCCCAGGCTCTCTCTGGGATGCTCTGCCACACATCCTCCTCCCTTGTTTCAACCCCAGGGTTGGAACACCTGTAGCCCAACAGGAGTGAACACGGGACAGGGCATCTACATTCCCCATCTCAACACCTGGCCTGTGTTTTACCATAAAGGCGTAATCTTGTAGGGCCAAAAACCACCGGTTCACCCGCCTATTAGTCTCCTTCTTTTGGGCCATCCATTTCAGGGGAGCATGGTCAGTTATGAACTCAAACTGGCGCCCCAACAAGTAGTACCTGAGCGCGTCCACGGCCCACTTTATGGCCAGACATTCCTTTTCAATGACTGCATACTTTTTTTCATGGTCATTGAGCTTTCTGCTTAAGTACACCACAGGGTGTTCTTCCCCATTGTGTACCTGTGATAGTACTGCCCCGATACCAACATCAGACGCATCCGTCTGGACCAAAAAGTTTTTGGAGAAATCGGGGGAGTATAGGATTGGCTGTGCACAAAGAGCCTTCTTCTGGACTTGAAAAGACTCTTCTGCTACTGGAGACCATTTCACCATTACGGAGTCTTTCCCTTTTGTAAGGTCTGTCAGTGGGGCAGCTATAGTTGCAAAATTTGGGATAAATCTTCTATAGTACCCTGCAATGCCAAGAAAGGCCCTGACCTGCTTCTTGTTTGCAGGACGTGGCCACTCCTAGATGGCTTCTATTTTATTCCCCTGGGGCTTTATTACCCCCCGGCCAATAGTGTAGCCCAAATACTTGGCTTCCTCTAGCCCAATGGCACATTTTTTTGGATTTGCCGTAACCCTTCCTTGAAGAGGGAATCCAGGACAGCCTGGACACGGGGCAAGTGAGACTCCCAGTCAGTGCTATGCACCACTATGTCGTCCAGATAGGCTGCAGCATACTGTCGGTGAGGTCTGAGGGTCCTGTCCATAGCCCTCTGAAAAGTTGCACGGGCATTTTGCAACCCAAAAGGCATTTTCTTATATTGAAACGACCCCTCCGGGGTCACAAACGCAGTCTTTTCTTTGGCACTACCAGTCAGGGGTATTTGCCAATATCCTTTGGTCAAGTCCAAAGTGGTCAGATAACAGGCCTTGCCAAGTCGGTCTATAAGCTCGTCTACCCTGGGCATTGGGTATGTGTCAAACTTTGTTACCGCATTAAGCTTTCTGAAGTCGTTACAAAACCTCCAAGTGCCATCCGGTTTTGGGACTAATACAATGGGGCTAGACCAGTCACTATTGGATTCCTCAATAACATCTAGCTCCAACATCCTTTTAACTTCCTCACCGATGTCCTTTCTTCTAGCTTTGGGAATTCGGTATGGTTTGAGCTTGACACGGACTCCAGGTTCAGTAACAATATCATGCTGAACTGCTGAAGTTGTGCCCGGCAACTCTGAAAATTTCTCTTTATTCCTTATCAGGAACTCTCTAGCTTCCTGTTTCTGGGAACATGACAGGGTGTCTGGAATCGTGACCTCAGGGATCAGAGGGGATTCAGTACCCTTAAGGGTTAACGGGAGGGACCTCGCAGTTAATGCTAGTCTATCCTTCCAGGGCTTTAACAGGTTTATGTGGTAAATCTGTTCGGGCTTCCTTTTACCTGGTTGATACACCTTGTAATTGACCTCCCCTACTCTTTCAATTACTTCAAAGGGTCCCTGCCACTTAGCTAGGAATTTGCTCTCAACAGTGGGAACCAACACGAGGACCCTGTCACCAGGTGAGAAAACACGAAGTTGGGCCCCCCTGTTGTATATCCTTTGGGCTGCTTGGGCCTGCAGTAAATGTTCTTTTACCACCGGCATGATTGCTGCAATCCTGTCCTGCATTTGAGCGATATGCTCAATGACACTTTTGTGAGGTGTCTGCTCCCCCTCCCAAGTTTCCTTGGCTATGTCTAAGAGTCCCCGAGGGTGTCTCCCATAAAGCAGCTCAAATGGAGAGTACCCCGTAGAGGACTGGTGAACTTCCCTGATGGCGAACATCAAGTAGGGTATCAGGAAGTCCCAGTTTTTACCATCCTTGTCAACAACCTTTTTTAACATACTCTTTAATGTCTTATTGAAGCGTTCCACCAAGCCATCCGTTTGAGGATGGTACACCGAGGTTCGCAACTGCGTCACCTTAAATAACTTGCACAGCTCCCTAGTTATTCGTGACATGAATGGGGTACCCTGGTCTGTAAGGACTTCTTTCGGGACGCCAACCCGACTGAACACCATAAACAGCTCTTTGGCAATGTTTTTAGCAGACGCAGTGCGTAAGGGAACGGCCTCGGGGTAACGGGTAGCGTAATCCATGATCACGAGGATATGTTGATGACCGCGGGCAGATTTGGGGAGTGGACCCACAAGGTCCATGGCAATCCTCTCAAAAGGCACTTCAATAATGGGCAAGGGCACTAACGGACTTCGGAAGTGGGGTTGGGGGGCTGACATCTGACACACAGGACAGGATTGACAATAATTCTCAATATTTTTCCGTATCCTAGGCCAGTAAAACCTGCGCAACACCCTTTCAGTGGTTTTCTCAACCCCTAAATGGCCTCCTAGCAAGTGCCCATGGGCAAGTTCCAACACCACCCGTCTGTATAACTTAGGGACTACCAACTGTTCAACCACTTCATCATTAGATTTGCATACACGATACAGTAAATCCTCATTGCTGCAGAAATATGGAAAACAAAGCCTGTCCCCTGGTTCGACAGGTACCTCATTAATCACTATTACATTTTCCAAGGCCCTAGCAAGGGTAGGGTCTTTTCTCTGCTCCGTACCAAAATTTTCCTTGTGCACATTAAGATTGGCAAACTCTAACGTAGGCTCAGATTCAGCAGACGGCTGTCCAGCTCTACTGGTTGTGGGGACTTCTTCAGGCTCCTCCAGCTCTCCTGCCATAACTGAGAAAGGATCACCCGGAGAGCCCTGAGAGGAGTCGCCTGAACTCACAAGGTCAGTAATGGCCATGAGTTCTGGCTCTGCGACTGAGTCGGGACTAGTGATGAGCCGAACACCCCCGGGTTCGGTTCGCACCAGAACCCGCGAACGGACCGAAAGTTCGTACGAACATTAGAACCCTATTAAATACAATGGATGCGAACGTTCGAATTCTAAAGTGCTAATTATAACAACTATTATGCATGTTATTGTCCTAAAAAGGGTTTGGGAACCCGGGTTCTGCACCAGGGGACATGTATCAATGCAAAAAGAAGTTTTAAAAACGGTCGTTTTTCGGGAGCAGTCATTTTAATGATGCATAAAGTGAAAAAAAAAAGTCAAATATTCCTTTAAATATCGTACCTGGGGGGTGTCTAAAGTATGCCTGTGAAGTGCCACGTGTTTCCCGTGTTTAGAACTGTCCCTGCACAAAATGACACTTCTAAAGGAAAAAAAAGCCATTTAAAACTTCTTGCGGCTTTAATGTAATGTCTGGTCCCGGTAATATGGATGAAAATCTTTAAGAAAAATGGCATAGCTACCCCATGACCCCCCCCTACCCCAGCCCATTACCAGCCCCTTTGGGTCTTGTATGGATATTAAGGGGAACCCCGCACATAAAATAAAAAAGGCCCTATATACTCTGAACAGCCGTATACAGGCGGTGCATACAAGACAGGGACTGTAGGTTTGTTCTTATGTAGAATGTGTTTGTAATTTTGAACAGGTACATTGTTGAACTGTAGCTCCAGCCCAAAAATCTATTTTTAAACTTTTTGGGAAACATAGGTAAGGGTTATCACCCCTGTAACATTTGTTTTGCTGTCTGTGCCCCTGTTCAGAACATTTCACCTCACTTTCCGTCCCAATGACAACTGTTTTTGAAATGTGGTGTTTTTCTTGAAACAAGGATTGCTGATAAAGCATCAGTACAGAGGAGACACCTTTCTCCCATATTTATTCTTACAGGAGAGAATTTTCCTTCCTAGGGGTAGATTTCCTCTCACTTCCTGTTGTCTTCTTTCGTTTGCAAGTAGGAGTCGTTTGTAAGTTGGATGTTTGAAAGTAGGGACCTGCCGTATATACTCTGCAGAAATAGGCCCCTTAGTTGTTGGTGTTGGCACAACACTGTAAGCACTCACAGTTACTCTTGGTTGGTGCTGGAACGCCCTGCTGTCAACTATTATATCAGGAATTTTAATTACATATAATTGTTGAACAGTGGTAGTAAAAATTGGGGCTTTGATGGTGGTGCTGGTGCCACAACACTGTAAGCCCTGACAGTTACTCTTGGTGGGTGCAGCAATGGGCCCTGCTGTGAATTATTAGATCAAGAATTGTAATTGCATGCCCCTGTTGAACAGGGGCTGAAAAATTGGGCTTTTTGTGGTGGTGGTGGTGGTGTTGCCACAACACTGTAAGCCCTCAGAGTTACTCTTGGTGGGTGCAGGAATGGGCCCTGCTGTGAATTATTAGATCAAGAATTGTAATTACATGCCCCTTTTGAACAGTGGCTGAAAAATTGGGCCTTTCGTGGTGGTGGTGGCGTTGCCACAACACTGTAAGCCCTCAGACTTACTCTTGGTGGGTGCAGGAATGGGCCCTGCTGTGAATTATTACATCAAGAATTGTAATTGCATGCCCCTGTTGAACAGGGGCTGAAAAATTGGGCCTTAGGCACTGGTGGCACAACACTACAACCCCTCACAGATACTGTACTTGGAGCACAGCAATGAGCCCTGTTGCAAAGTATTGCTTCAAAAATTGTAATGACACGCCCCTGTTAAACAGGGGCTGAAAAATTGGGCCTTAGGCACTGGTGGCACAACACTACAACCCCTCACAGATACTGTACTTGGAGCACAGCAATGAGCCCTATGGCAAATTATTGCTAAAAAAATTGTAAGTACACGCCCCTGTAAAACAGGGGCTGAAAAATTGGGCCTTAGCCACTGGTGGCGGCACCCATAAACAAAAATGATCTTCCAAGCTATCATCATCAATCGTATCATTGAGGACTCGGAGGAGGAGGATAGCCAGTCAACATAACAGCACAGGCACTCAGCATCAGCATCAGTCTTGAAGGGACGTGACATGTTAAAATCAATTAGTCTGTTATATCAGCATCAGGTGTGTGGTAGCTGGTGGTGATCCAAGACTGGTTCATCTTGATGAAAGTCAGTCGATCAACCGAGACGGTGGACAGGCGCACCCTGTGATCCGTGACAAATCCTCCAGCAGCACTGAATGTGCGTTCCGAAAGAACGCTGGATGCAGGACAGGCCAGTAGCTCAATTGCATACTGTGCAAGCTCTGGCCAGTGATCCATCCTCAAGACCCAGTAAGCCAGAGGATTTTCGGTGGGGAAGGTGTCCAAGTCTGACCTTGCCCCTAGATATTCCTGCACCATGTTTATCAGACGCTGGCGATGGTTGCTGGAACCAATCATACTTTGGGGCTGCGGACTAAAGAATTGTCTGAACGCATCGGTCAGACGGCCACCTTCCCCACCGCTCCTTCTTTGACTGGCCGAAGCCTCAGCATCTCGTTGTCCTGGACCAGGAGTTTGTAACCTCCCAGTCTCTGGGAACGCGTTGCACAGACCTTTCTGCAAGGCCTCCCGGAGTTGTCTCATCCTCTGCTCCCTCTGCGACGGTAACATAAGGTCCGCAACCTTACCCTTGTACCGTGGATCAAGGAGAGTGGCCAGCCAGTAATGGTCCCTCTCCTTGATCCGAAGAATACGAGGATCCTTCCGCAGACTTTGCAGGATCAGGGAGGCCATGCAGCGTAGGTTTGCTGAGGCATTCGCTCCGGAGTCCTCTGGGTCACTAAGGACGACATGATCCGCAGTCACCTCCTCCCAGCCACGTACAAGTCCACTGGTTTCTTGGGACTGTAAATCATCCCTAAAAGACTGCTGCTGATGATGCTGAGTGCCAGCCTCCACCTCCATGCTGACACAATCCTCCTCCTCCTCCTCCTCCTCCTCCTCCTCCTCTTCCTGTGCGATGGGTGGGACAGAAGGAACACTGTCTGGGTAAAGGGGGCCTTGAGAGGCAAGGAAGTCCTCCTCTTCCTGCCTCTGTTCTGCCTCAAGTGCCCTGTCCATTATTCCACGCAGCGTGTGCTCCAACAGGTGGACAAGAGGTACAGTGTCACTGATGCATGCACTGTCACTGCTCACCATCCTCGTGGCCTCCTCAAATGGTGCCAGGACAGTGCATGCATCCCTGATCATGCCCCACTGGCGTGGAGAAAAAAAACCAAGCTCCCCTGACCCTGTCCTGGTGCCGTAGTCGCACAGGTACTCATTGATGGCCCTCTGCTGCGTGTGCAGCCGCTGCAGCATGGCCAACGTTGAGTTCCACCTGGTGGGCATGTCACATATAAGGCGGTTCTTGGGCAGGTTCAACTCCTTTTGCAGCTCAGCCAGGCGAGCACTGGCATTATAAGATCTGCGGAAATGCACACAGACTTTCCTGGCCTGCCTCAGGACATCCTGTAAGCCCGGGTACCTGCCCAAGAACCGCTGCACCACCAGGTTAAGGACGTGAGCCACACAGGGCACATGGGTCAGTTGTCCCTGTCGGAGGGCGGAGAGGAGGTTGGTGCCATTGTCGCAAACCACCATTCCTGGCTTAAGCTGGCGTGGCGTCAACCACCTCTCGGCCTGGCCCTGCAGAGCAGACAGGACCTCTGCCCCAGTGTGGCTTCTGTCCCCCAAACACACCAGCGCAAGCACGGCATGGCATCTTTTTGCCTGCGTACTTGCGTAGCCCCGTGAACGGCTACGGAGCACCGCTGGTTCATAGGACAAACCACAGGAAGAGGCCATGGAGGAAGAAGAAGAGGAGGGGGTGGAGGAGAGAGGTGTGTCACAACCAGTAGTAGCATTTTGGAGGCGTGGCGGTGGGACAACCTCCAACACTACTGCACCTTGTCCTGCATCCTTCCCAGCTGCCAAAAGAGTGACCCAATGGGCCGTGAAAGAAAGGTAACGTCCCTGTCCATGCCTGCTGGACCATGAGTCAGCGGTAATATGCACCTTACCGCTGACCGCCCTGTCCAGCGAGGCCAAGACATTGCCTTCCACATGCCGGTAGAGAGCCGGAATAGCCTTCCGTGAGAAAAAGTGGCGTTTGGGAACCTGCCACTGAGGAACCGCACATTGCACAAACTCACGGAAGGGGGCCGAGTCTACCAACTGAAAAGGCAGCAGTTGAAGCGCTAGCAATTTAGCCAAGCTAGCATTCAACCGCTGGGCATGTGGATGGCTGGGAGTGAACTTCTTTCGACGGTCCAGCAGCTGGGGCAGGGAAATTTGCCTGCTAGAATCGGACGTCGGTGTACTGCTAGCAGAGTGGCCGCAAGTACTTGGCTGTGACACACCTAATTCTACACCTTCATTCCTCTCAGTGCATGTTTCAGAGAGGACTGAAGTTATAGTGGGGTTGGAGATCCCAGCTGATGCGGTGCAAGGAGAGGTCCGCTTTGTTCTTTGGTGTGGGTCTTTGAGGTAGGCTTGCCAACGAGCTGCATGGCAGGTCAACATATGTCTGGTCAGGCATGTGGTACCCAAGCGGCTGATGTTTTTTCCACGCGATATACGCTTGAGACATATGTTGCAAACAGCAGCTGTGCGATCTGATGCACTAGCCTCAAAAAAGGCCCACACCAAGGAACTTTTTGAATGACGGGCAGAGGCAGCGCCCTGCACAGGCGGAGCTCTGTGGTGTGATTCCGTCGGTGTACTGCCCTTACGCTGGCCACCAAAGGGCATCCTGTCTCGTTGGAGATGTGCCTCCTCCTCATCCTCCTCCTCCTCTCTCCTATTAGGCACCCACGTGGAGTCAGTGACCTCATCATCCCCTCCCTCCTCATCACTGGAGCCAATCTGGCAGTATGCTGCAGCTGCTGGAACATGACTGCCAGATTGGTGTCCTTCTTGAGCATCCCCTCTGTCTGCTCTCACCCTACTGCCTTCCTGTAGCTGGGTTTCATCATCAGACCCTTCGAAACGCTGGGCATCCTCCTGGAGCATGTACCCAACACTGTGCTCAAACAGTTCGGGGGACTCCTCAGGAGGAGGACATGGTGGGTCTAGGGAAGGAGTGACTGATGATGAGTCTGACATTGATACCAGAGAAGAGGACGCTTTGGCAGCTGCTTTGCCAGTACCCTGAGCCTGGGTGAGAGAGGATGAGGAGGAGGAGGAGGGCTTGGTCATCCACTCTACCAAGTCTTCGGCATGATGTGGCTCAACATGTCCAGCTGCGGAAAAGAAGGACAAGCGTGTCCCATGGCCATGTGCTGATGACAATGCACCGCGTCCACGACCAGCACTGTTGCCCCCAGACACAGAGCCTGCTTGCCCTCTTTTATTGCCTCCTGACTGTCTGCCTCTCCTTGTTTGCCTTCCAGACATTCTAATAGATGGCCTGCAGGGAGATGGGAAAAAAGCAATAAGGGCTACCTTCAGGTGTCCTTCTCTGTCCCTTGAAACAAGGACTTGCACAGTGAAAGAAACTGACACTCTCCCTACCTACAGTTTTCTGTCCCTAGAAAAAATGTTTTTTTTAAGCACAATATAGCACAAGGAGAATTCACTCACTGTCCTTCCAGGTCCCTAGAAACAAGGACTTGCACAGTGAAAGAAACTGACACTCTCCCTACCTACAGTTTTCTGTCCCTAGAAAAAAATGTTTTTTTTAAGCACAATATAGCACAAGGAGAATTCACTCACTGTCCTTCCAGGTCCCTGGAAACAAGGACTTGCACAGTGAAAGAAACTGACACTCTCCCTACCTACAGTTTTCTGTCCCTAGAAAAAATGTTTTTTTTAAGCACAATATAGCACAAGGAGAATTCACTCACTGTCCTTCCAGGTCCCTGGAAACAAGGACTTGCACAGTGAAAGAAACTGACACTCTCCCTACCTACAGTTTTCTGTCCCTAGAAAAAATGTTTTTTTAAGCACAATATAGCACAAGGAGAATTCACTCACTGTCCTTCCCAGTCCCTAGAAACAAGGACTTGCACAGTGAAAGAAACTGACACTCTCCCTACCTACAGTTTTCTGTCCCTAGAAAAAATGTTTTTTTTAAGCACAATATAGCACAAGGAGAATTCACTCACTGTCCTTCCAGGTCCCTGGAAACAAGGACTTGCACAGTGAAAGAAACTGACACTCTCCCTACCTACAGTTTTCTGTCCCTAGAAAAAATGTTTTTTTTAAGCACAATATAGCACAAGGAGAATTCACTCACTGTCCTTCCAGGTCCCTAGAAACAAGGACTTGCACAGTGAAAGAAACTGACACTCTCCCTACCTACAGTTTTCTGTCCCTAGAAAAAATGTTTTTTTTAAGCACAATATAGCACAAGGAGAATTCACTCACTGTCCTTCCAGGTCCCTGGAAACAAGGACTTGCACAGTGAAAGAAACTGACACTCTCCCTACCTACAGTTTTCTGTCCCTAGAAAAAATGTTTTTTTTAAGCACAATATAGCACAAGGAGAATTCACTCACTGTCCTTCCCAGTCCCTAGAAACAAGGACTTGCACAGTGAAAGAAACTGACACTCTCCCTACCTACAGTTTTCTGTCCCTAGAAAAAATGTTTTTTTTAAGCACAATATAGCACAAGGAGAATTCACTCACTGTCCTTCCAGGTCCCTAGAAACAAGGACTTGCACAGTGAAAGAAACTGACACTCTCCCTACCTACAGTTTTCTGTCCCTAGAAAAAATGTTTTTTTTAAGCACACTATAGCACAAGGAGAATTCACTCACTGTCCTTCCCAGTCCCTAGAAACAAGGACTTGCACAGTGAAAGAAACTGACACTCTCCCTACCTACAGTTTTCTGTCCCTAGAAAAAATGTTTTTTTTAAGCACAATATAGCACAAGGAGAATTCACTCACTGTCCTTCCAGGTCCCTAGAAACAAGGACTTGCACAGTGAAAGAAACTGACACTCTCCCTACCTACAGTTTTCTGTCCCTAGAAAAAATGTTTTTTTTAAGCACAATATAGCACAAGGAGAATTCACTCACTGTCCTTCCAGGTCCCTAGAAACAAGGACTTGCACAGTGAAAGAAACTGACACTCTCCCTACCTACAGTTTTCTGTCCCTAGAAAAAATGTTTTTTTTAAACACAATATAGCACAAGGAGAATTCACTCACTGTCCTTCCAGGTCCCTGGAAACAAGGACTTGCACAGTGAAAGAAACTGACACTCTCCCTACCTACAGTTTTCTGTCCCTAGAAAAAATGTTTTTTTTAAGCACAATATAGCACAAGGAGAATTCACTCACTGTCCTTCCCAGTCCCTAGAAACAAGGACTTGCACAGTGAAAGAAACTGACACTCTCCCTACCTACAGTTTTCTGTCCCTAGAAAAAATGTTTTTTTTAAGCACAATATAGCACAAGGAGAATTCACTCACTGTCCTTCCAGGTCCCTGGAAACAAGGACTTGCACAGTGAAAGAAACTGACACTCTCCCTACCTACAGTTTTCTGTCCCTAGAAAAAATGTTTTTTTTAAGCACACTATAGCACAAGGAGAATTCACTCACTGTCCTTCCCAGTCCCTAGAAACAAGGACTTGCACAGTGAAAGAAACTGACACTCTCCCTACCTACAGTTTTCTGTCCCTAGAAAAAATGTTTTTTTTAAGCACAATATAGCACAAGGAGAATTCACTCACTGTCCTTCCAGGTCCCTAGAAACAAGGACTTGCACAGTGAAAGAAACTGACACTCTCCCTACCTACAGTTTTCTGTCCCTAGAAAAAATGTTTTTTTTAAGCACACTATAGCACAAGCACAAAACACACTGACACTCTCCCTACCTATCCTTCTCTTTCCCTAAACTAAAGGAATCCAGGTTAAGCAAGAAAGAAATAAAAGTCACTGTCCCTGCCTATGCTGCTCTATCCCTGCTCCGGAACACACTACACTAGGCCGCAGTGCTGGCGGCCTTTTATAGTGTGGGGCGTGTACTAAACACCCTCAGCAATAATTGGCCACAGGCATCCTGCCTGTGGCCAATCATTGCTCTCCTCGCTGCCGGCGCTGTGATTGGCCAAGCATGCGGGGTCACAGTGCATGCTTGGCCAATCACAGCGCCTGGATGACACTGCGATGGCGTAGTGCATTGTGGGCCGTTCGCGTCACTCGAATTTGGCGCGAACGGCCCAAATCGTTCGATCTTCGTCGAACGATCGAACAGCCGATGTTCGAGTCGAACGTATGTTTGACTCGAACACGAAGCTCATCCCTAGTCGGGACAATCCCACAGTTCCCAGAACTTAGGGAAGTCCCTACCAATGATAGCCTCGTGCACCAAGTGGGGCACCAGTCCGACCGAATGGGTCACCGTACCTAAGCCAGTTTTAAACTGAACAGTGGCTATTGGATACTCGCGGGTATCCCCATGTACACAGATCACAGCAACTTTTTTTGCATGAAAATTCAGTTTCAACCATCTCAGCTGTAACCAACGTAACTAGACTTCCAGAGTCCAGCAAGGCCGTAATAGGCTTATTATTAACAGTCACTTGACACATGTGTTTTCCCACATTTGGCACTGCAGCGCATGAAACAGCAGCAAACATAGACTGCCTTCTAAAAGATAGATCACACTGCATTGGCTCATCTGTCAATGGACAGTTTGCTGCAACATGTCCCAGTTCTTGGCAACGAAAACACCTGATGTTTCCCCAGTTTGGTTTGCTGACAGGCAGTGGCTTCCCTTGTTTGGGCCGCCAAACTTCAGTCCTGGCACCAAAAATCCTCCCCCCTATTTCCTTGCCATGCTTACCACCCACTTCCCCTGGAACAGTCTTACCGGTTGCCTGGGGAGACCATGGCTTTGGGTGGAAAGTCCGTGCGGCTGTAGGGGTGGTGACCAGGTTCTCTGCAGTAAAGTACCTCTCAACGAGCTCCACCAGGTTGTCTGCCGACTTGGGGTCTCCTTGACTCACCCACTTCTGCAGGGGAATTGGTAGTGACCTCAGGAATTGGTCCATGACCACACGCTCCACTATTTGTGGTGCAGACAGGGACTCCGGCTGTAGCCATTTCCGCACCAGGTGGATCAGATCAAACATCTGCGATCTTGGGGGCCTCTTTTCTTGGAAGAACCAGCTGTGGACCCGCTGAGCTCGAACAGCCAAGGTAACACCAAGTCGTGCCAGGATTTCCCGCTTGACCTTCTCATAATCTCCCGCTTCTGCTGACTCCAGATCATAGTAGGCCTTCTGCGCTTCTCCAGAAAGTAAGGGGGCGATCAGTCCTGCCCACTGGGTTTGGGGCCAACCTTCCCTCTCAGCGGTCCGTTCAAATGTTAGTAGGAAGGCCTCTGGATCATCATCTGCCGTCATCTTTGAAAGAAAGCGACCCACATGGATGGCTGAGGGCTTGTCTCCAATATCCTTCATAATCGCAGGTGACCCCTGTGCTAGCGTCTCCACAACCTCAGTAAGGGTTTTCCTATCCGCTTTTGCAGCAGTGGCAAGCTGTTCAAACAGCCTCTGCGATTGCTCCTGTACAGCACCAATCTGTTGGAACAGCACCTTGGTTTGCTCCTGTGCGATAGCGTTGGCTTGCTGTTGTGCAGCGTTAGTTTGCTGTTGTGCAGCGTTTGCTTGCTGCAACGCAGCATTTGCCAACACCATTTGTTTGAGGAGGTCCTCCATGTTGTCACTTTAGGTACTGGTACTGGTACCTTTTAAGTAGTAACTTACTACAGCTGGTCGCAGCCTCCACCATATGTAACCTGGGGGACAGGTAGTCGGTACAAAAACTCCCTGGGATGAGCAGGCACAGATACCAAGTCCATTGGATCAGTGAAAACACAGTGTTATTTATTGGTGCTATATACAAAGTCAATGACAGGTGCTGTACAGTGCTGAAAACAAACAGAAGAAAAAATAGCTAAACAAAAGCCTAGCCGTGTCTCGGCTCTAACTATACAGTATTTACAAGCCCTCACTACCAGGCTGGACAAGCCTAGCGCTTGCCAGCTTCCACATCCAACAGAGTAACAAGTTTTACGAACCTTCTTGCTCTCACAGACCAATGCTGTCTGTGTTTCCCAGGCTGAGCAAAGGCTCTCTGCTCAGGTGAGCTTTTAATTAAGCTGGTGGAGAGAACAAACACCTGAAGTGGATCCTGGCTCAGAGATCCCTGAATGTATATAAGAGGAGCCTGGGAGATGTATAAACCCCGAATAGGACTTTCCCAGGCTCTCTCTGGGATGCTCTGCCACAATAGGTAATAAATTCTGTTTAATTGTGTTGTTATTGAATTTAAAAGAAAAAAATTATATATACAGGACCAGGGCTTTTTTTCAGTGGGAACGCGGGGGAACGCAGTTCCGGCACCTCCTGGACTGACTGTATGTAATGTCAAGGGGTGCTGGGGTGTGCTGCAGGGTATTGATGCTCACTGCTGGCGGATCTATTCTAGCTGGAGGGGATCTATTTTTGCAGGGGGTGTCTATTGTTGCTGAGGAGGTCTAGAGTTGCTGGTGAGGGACCTATTGTTGCTGGGGGGTCAGTTGTTGCTGAAGGAGATCTACTGTTGGGGGAGGGGTATATTGTTGATGGCTGCCAGAGAGTATATTAATGCTGGCTGTGCGGAGATCTGTTGATGCTGCCGGGAGTCTATTGTTGCTGAGGGGGAGGATTTTGTTGTGGGTGGTACATTGTTAGGGGAATCTATTGTTCCTGGCTGAAGGGGAAACCAAATGCCATACAAATTACTTAGCACAACAAAATGATACTTGGTTCTGTATTGTCTAAAAGGGGCGGTACTGGGAGGTGGGTAGGGGATGGAAACAAGGGACGTTGCTCGGAGGTGGGTAGGGGCGGAGAAAAGGGGTGACTCGGAAAAGGGGAGTTCCTGCACTTATTGTCTGAGAAAACAAGCCCTGTACAGGACACACATAATCCAGTCAACAAAGGATATGCAATCCGCATAATCTAATTCTGAAAAAAGTAATTTGGGGGTATTTATAAATAAAGAGTGTTACCTTAACTTGGCCATAGCACCAGTTTGGAGGAAAACAACACATGTTTATAAAGCACAGCACTGTGATTTACGAAGACGCTACGTGCTCCAAAGCGGAAAAAAAAAGAAGCGGTTAAAAAAAAAAACAAGCAACCGGAACTCTGTAGCAGTGGCGTACCTAGCAGAAGTAGCACCTGGGACCCATGATTTCTTTTAACCCAATCCCCCCCACCCCCGTCAAAAAAAAATTATATGAAAGAAGAAAGTGGCCATGCCATGCCGAACTGTGAGTTTGATCAAATTTCATTAACAGTGGGAGGGGCTTAAAGGGCATTTTTAAGTAAAAACTAAGCCTACTCTCCTAAACTCAGCACACACATGCCTTAGTCCTTTTACCCACAAAATATGCTTTAATGACTGTGCCACAAGCAAGAGTGTAAGGGCTACTTCACACTAGTGTTGATCTCTATAGAGCAATTTGCATTTAGACTGTTCTTCAAAGAGCATTTGACAATCAGTGAGGAGGCAATGTATTGCCTACTCACTGCCTGCTTTAACCCCTTGAACCCCACACTAGCATGCTGCAACTATGTGCATTGCACGCAACTGTGAGGTGGTTGCAGAATGGCCAAATTCACTTAAATGGATTGCGTTACACCCACTTAAAGTGACAGGTGGTATAATTTCTGGAGCAGCACAGGTACATCCCCCAGCTAAGAGGGAGTAGCTGGGGGTGGTAAAAATGTGGCTCAACTGCAAGGTTTTACTGCCCCAAATGCTAGTATGAACGAGCCCTAACAGACACA
Source organism: Rana muscosa (assembly GCA_029206835.1). NCBI lineage: Eukaryota > Metazoa > Chordata > Amphibia > Anura > Ranidae > Rana > Rana muscosa. Next base: position 168,628,071 of record CM055123.1, read on the forward strand.
TAAACCTCAGCACACTGACTTTAATAAAAATCAAACTGTTGGGTTACATATGCTATTCTACACATAGCCTACCTTACAGAATAACTGTACTGTATGTATTGCATTTTTTTGCCTTGCAATACAAAAAAAAGAAATGTCAGGCAGCTGCAACACCACTGCAGGCTTCAATACTACAACCTTCATTTTATGATTGGATTAGAAATTGTAGGTCATGTTAGTAAGTAATACTATGGCGTATAACATGGAACAAATTATGATATCAATTTTAAATCATCCCCCCCCCCCCCCCCAGTCTATTAGAACAAAAGAAGAAATAGGACCGTCCTTGTCATGTCAAGAAAAAAGGTTCCTGGATTTGCATTGTACACAAGTTGGGCTCTGCAATAATAATTACAGAGGGTGGTCCACATTCATTTGGAATATTCTGGTAAATAAGCCTGGTATTATCAGCACCGTCCAACATATTTATCCCAATCATTATATCCCTAGACATGGTATAACAGTGCAGGAGAGGTTCCCTTCAAACATATCAAACAGCCATATTATCAACAATTTTAGATATAAGAATTCTATATTCTTCTGTCAGCGGACAGAGAAATCGATTACATTTCCCTGTGGTTACCTACACAAAATTACAATGCCTGCTGTCCTTTAAATGCCTTATCTAAAATACCCGCTACAGAAACATGACAACTGTATAATTCCCCTTTATAACCCATCACAGCTGAAGAAAACACAGCATTCTCTTACCATTAACATGTCAATTTGTGCCCAAGGTTTGTGCTTTTCAGTGCCTCTTTTTATCACAAGCTGTGATCAACCCATTTATTTTCTCCTGTGGCTGTTTGCTTCTCTTCTCCCAATTGACTCTGTGTAGGATGCATCAAAGTTTATCATGACCTTCAAATACACTTTAGCATTTAGATTCAAATGGAGTGCTATCATGGCAACACTTGGCTGGCATTGTAAGATATCTCTGTAAGATGGCAGATGACACCTATTGGCATTTAAGGTGGCAGTAAGACAAGAGGGAGAAATATGATTGACAACTTACCTGTATTTAGTACAAAAGCTAAGGTCTGCTGTCAAGAGGTTACAGTCAAACAATTCTTGCTTACGTCTTAGCTGACACTGGTTATCTTTCCTGCTTCATGCTCACACGAGAAAACATTTATTTACCATTTTCATTTTCCAGATTGCACACACAATAGGATTTTGTTTTTATAGCAAATCAACCTACCAGTATATTTTAAAATGTGTGAAGAAACCCACACACAGTGCCTGGGTAAAACCAGACTCAGGACCCCAGCAATGTAAGGGTAAATGTAGCAAGATCTCTAGGTATCTCTAGGCCAACCATTTTTTTTTTTTCGTTTTGTATAGAATGGAGACTGTTAAGTCTTTTTGTCAAGTTTTTATTGCTGTCTGAGTCCCCACTGGAGAGACTCACCACTCTATTTGAAGTGGTAACCATTGCCGTCAAAACAAAAAAAGTGAGGGGAAATCCCACATTTTACAATTCACCCCAAAGCAAAAAGTAAGGGAAAATCTTCTGATGAAGACACCTGTTCCAACTAAGAAGGGAAATTTCCTTCAATTTTGGAGATTTCCACTAACATTATGTTGAGTCTGTTAAGAAATTTCCCAACTGGTACACAAAGAACACAGCACAAAAAAAATAAAATAAAAAAAAAGTGTCTATACATACACTTTAATGCTGACCCTTTATGTACTGAATCAACATTATTTTTTTTTAATTTCAGGTACTTATATAGCGCCGTCAATTTACACAGCACTTTACATATACATTTTACATTCACATCAGTCCCTACCTTCAAGGAGCTTACACTCTAAGGTCCCTAAAGCCTATTATACATCCGACCATTTGTATGCTCCATCGGACAAGTGTTGTCGGATTTTCCACGGACAAGTGTTTCCGATCGTGTGTACCCAAGTCCTTCGGACAAAACTCCAAAGTACAAACACGCATGCTCAGAAGCAATGCTCACCATAACACATTAGCAGAAGTTGCCCAAAGGGTGGTGCTAAAGAGCTGAAAAAACACGTAGTTTTCTGTTTGTTGGCCGACAATTCTTTGTCATTTGTATGCAATACAAGTTCCTGGCCAACGCCTTTCGGACAAAAGTCCTACGCATTGTCCGATGAAAATCTGATCATGTGTATGAGGCTTAACTCACATTCATACATACACATACTAGGGACAATTTAGACAGGATCCAATTAACCTACCGGCATGTCTTTCAAATATTTTATTATATTCATATGTATGACAAAGATGGCTGAAGAAAGAGTTTTTGGGCCAGCAGCTTATTTGTGCATCCATTGTATTTTCCTTTATTACAGTTTTATAACTATAAATATTTATGTACCCAAAAAATTTTCTAAATGGTTCCTCAGGGTCAATACTGTACACTGCTATTATATAAAGTAAAAACGTGTTCTAAATATATACAATAAAGCCCCAAACAATGCAAAAAATATGTATATATATATATATATATATATATATATATATATATATATATATATATATAACAAAATATCCAATAAAAAGTGTAGAAAGTATGTAACTCAATCACAAAAATAAAATCATTTAAAAATTAAATAAACTTATATGTAACATTTTGTGATTGATTTTATTTTTGTTTGAGTTACATACTTTCTCCACTTTTTTATTCAACATTTTGTTACATATTTTTTTTTTGCCTTGTTTGGTACTTTGTTATATATATTTGGAACTCTTTTGCACTTTATATATTTTTTCAATTTTTTGAGTCATGTTTATATCATGTTGATGCAATTTCTTGATTGTTATTTATTTATATTGTTAATTTAGTGGATGAGCGCATCTGTCTTTATATTTTATTTTTAATCACATGCTCACATCGGCGTCGCACCGATTAGGACGGTGCCCTTGACGGCTGATTTGACATGTGATTTGACATGTCAAATCGCACCAGTGTGAACCAGGGCTAAAGCAGAGTTAGGTAAGAGTATGGCACAACTGAAAACCTACCATGACATGGCCGTCCACCTAAACTGACAGGCCCGGGCAAGGAGAGCCTTAATCAGAGAAGCAGCCAAGAGGCCCATGGTAACTCTGGAGGAGCTGCAGAGATCTACAGCTCAGGTGGGAGAATCTGTCCACAGGACAACTATTAGTCGTGCATTCCACAAATCTGGTCTTTATGGAAGAGTGGCAAGAAGAAAGCCATTGGTGAAAGAAAACCATAAAAAAGCCCGGTTTTCAGTTTGCGAGAAGCCATGTGGGGGACACAGCATACATGTGGAAGAAGGTGCTCTGGTCAGATGAGACCAAAATTGAACTTTTTGGCCTGAAAGAAAAACACTATGTGTGGCGGAAAACCAACACTGCACATCACCCTGAACACACCATCACCACCGTGAAACATTGTGGTGGCAGCATCATGTTGTGGGGATGCTTTTCTTCAGCAGGGACAGGGAAGCTGGTCAGAGTTGACAGGCAGATGGATGGAGCCAAATGCAGGGCAATCATCCCGCAGGACAATGACCCTAAACTTGTAGGCAGAGCTACAATGGAATGGTTTGGATCAAAGCATATTCATGCATTACAATGGCAAGTCAAAGTCCAGACCTAAATCCAATTGAGAATCTGTGGCAAGACTTGAAAATTGCTGTTCACAGACACTCTCCATCCAATCTGACAGAGCTTGAGCTATTTTGCAAAGAAGAATGGGCAAAAATGTCACTGTCTGTGACATACCCAAAAAGACTTGCAGCTGTAATTGCAGTGAAAGGGGGTTCTGCAAAGTATTTACTTAGGGGGGCTGAATACAAATGCACACCACACTTTTCAGATATTTATTTGTAAAAAAAAATGAAAAACATTTATCATTTTCCTTCCACTTCACAATTATGTGCCACTTTGTGTTGGTCTATCACATAAAATTACAATAAAATACATTTACGTTTTTAGTTGTAACATGACAAAATGTGGAAAATTTCAAGGGGTATGAAAACTTTTTCAAGGCACTGTACTTAGATTGCTTTGTGCTCAGTTAAAGCTGAACTCAAGGGGGATATAAAAGGTACATGCTATTGAAGCTCTGTATTCATAAATTCAGGACAGGATAAGTATGAAAATATGCCGTGGATAATAACATAGTGAGTTGAAATAAGTTGCCAGTATCTCACAAACGACAGAAAATTAATATTCCAAAAAATGATATATGTTGCAAAGTTTAATCAAGCAAAAAACGAAACAGTCCAGCTAAAGAATGACAATCATTTCTGTGTTTTAATCAGTGTTTTTAAAACAATAAGCTATGATTGTGTGCAATTTCCCATATTGTGTTTGAAGGTCTGTTATGCTGCGATGCTCTGGAGAATTGCAGCTCCTCAGAAAGGTCATCCATGAATTAATGTTCCTCTTGGGGATACTGCATTATTGCTTCTGTTGTGTAGATGGAAATTGATACAGGATTTTCGGAGATGTTTCAATAGTGCATACAGTAATTTTACCATGTTTACAACTCAGTTAGGGGAAAATGTATTTTCCTAACATGATCATTGATTCTATTGACTTATGGCTCAACTGAGCACCTACCACTTGCTGACTAAATATAACGCATACACAGCAGTAATCTGTGTGCCGCTGAAATACATTTGTTGTTTGTGAATGGGTCAGGGACCCATTATTGTCACATGAGGAGAGGTAACTTCTCATCAGAGCTTGACTGCCTAATCACAACACCAAAAAAAAACAAAAGTTCTGAACGCCATAAACTGAATATACATTATGCAATGTCATTTTTTAAGCTAAAATGTGCAAATGTTTCTGAACACTGAAAAAAACCTTACAGAAAGACATAGTTTAAATGGTAAATCCACTTTAGTGGGAAACAAAAATAGCAAATGCAAAATATATTATATCAAATATACAATTGACACAAGCCTTATTGTAATTGTATGTTTTTAAAAATGACATTTCCCTTTCAATCTGCAGTGCTGTCATTTTCTGTAAAATGGAATGCAATATTGCGCCCTGCAGACGTTGTTTACACAGCTGGTGTAAAGAATGGCATAAAGGGGCACAATTTTTTTGTGCCCATGCACATGGGTTCATGGCCACTCCCCCTTCCCACCCCTTATGCATATTGTTTAAAAAAAAAATTGCATTGAAGTATACATTGGAATTTTGGTGCTGCTGGTCCATTAATTTTTTAGGCTACCTGGGCAGGTGTTTTCTGACTGGCCCAGGTAAAGCAGGTGACCATGAAGAACATTCTGGAACGTACTTGGCCGGTATATAAGGCAGCAGCAGCTTGTGCTTCGTGCTGCTAGTTGGACAATGGACAACCCCCCTCCCTGTCGCAGGCACATTTATGTAGTCTGTCACCCCTGAATCAGGGGGGGACTTACAGTTTTAAAAGTTATGATATTTGCTCAAGTCCTATGACTGAGCAGGTTTTCTTTATTAAGAGTTTTATTCATTATTCTATGTGTGATTAAATTGGTTGGAATAATGGTTAATTTCATTTATACCAATAAAGTGCCGCGGCCATTATTCAAGCCATACTATTGTTTTTGTGTTAATTTGTTTGAGTAAGTACAGGGTTGGGGGGGGGGGGGATTATGTGGCCTGCGATCCCATGACCTCCAGAGATGTAATTTCCTATTTGTGTGATTGGCTCACTCATTTTCCCAGAAGTATAGACTATAATACAAGTCAGATTTTAGGCATCCCCTGCAGCAAAAATTTCATTTTTGGTGATATGCCACCAAAGGGAAATCAAGGGGTGGGCAACAGTGACAGCTGCCCTGGGCACAGCAGAGCAAAGGGGGCAGAGAATGACCATAGGGTGGTACACCCATTCTACAACATGCATTAGAAGTGGGAGAGTGAGAATTCCACATTTTTGTCCTGGGCGCTGGACGGACCTGTTCCGGTACGGATGCAGACCCTGCCACATTCCTTATTAGAACCATGCACGTGCAGCAGCTGATTGATAACTATGAAATCACTCACGTTCACATTTTGCACATAGACAAAGAAATAGCTATTTCTTCAGAATAACAAAAGGTAGGAATCTGCAACAAAGTTTGTTAAAATCATTGCAATGTACATAGATCACCCAGGGGGGATTTATTTTTGGCAAGAGTGGGGGTTAAACGTTAAGCAAATGTTTTTTAAGCTTTTTTTACTCACATAGTTTTCTTTCATTAAAAATAGTCTGCATTTTACAGTTGCAGTGGTGTAATTGTAAAACAGTCTAATTAAAGCGGACCTTCACCCTCTCAATCAACATGAACTATTTTTAATCCTTATGCTGCTAGCCTTAGTAAATAGATAGGAAGCTGTTTTATATTCACTTCTTTTAAACTTTAAGGTTACGTTTCTTCAGTTGCTTCCTGGCACCTGGTCTAGTCAAAAATGTGTTTATACTGTACATTCCGGGAGTTTTCATGGGCATTTTATTTTTCTTTCATCTGGAAGAGGGGCTTTCTCACCTAAGCAGACCCTCCTGTCTGCATGCCCATGTATTTTACATCCCATGTAAATTGTGCTGTGCATGCACAAGATTTTCTAGGGTGTCATTACACTGAGGGCAGATGGATTACCAGGAGGTAAATGCTACATGAATCATCTGCCCTTACTCAAAATGGCCACGACTAAAAAATGCTGGGGGGGGGGGTTCAAAGTGATTTCTCAACAAAATAAATCAAGAAGATATGGATGTATGGGTGAGTTTGATTTGAATTTTAAAAATGAATTAAATAGGGTTTTCCGTTTGTGTTGCCCAGATACTGTCAAAGCACCACAAACCACACATAATATGTAAATTCATTTTTAATATTCAAAGTAAACTCACCCATCTATCCTTGTCTCCATGCTTTATTTTGCTGAGAAATCGCTTTGAAAAACACCCCTAGTATTTCTGGCCATGGCCATTTTGAGTAAGGTCAGATGACTCACGTAGCATTTACTTTCTGGAATCCATCTGCCCTTAGCTCAGGCATGCAGGCAGGATGGTGTGCTTAACTAAGAAAATCCATCCTCCCCTCCTGAGACTCCTGGGATGTATGACTTCATTCCCCAACAGGTGTTGTGAATTTCCTTTATAAGTGTTCACCTGGCATGCGATTTTATGAATTTTGTATATTTGCCCTGATTGCATTTATTGCTACATTTTCATTTTCATAGGCCTGGAAACCAAAAAGTAGAAAACGGGAGAAATGTAAAATAAATTTTTAAAACAAGTAAACATGATATACTTTCCTATCTATTTAATAATGCTGCAGCACAAGGATTCAAAATATTCAATGTTGATTAGGAGATTGAAGTTTCACTTTAATATACTATCTAAGGGGAGTGGAGTTTTTTCAGATAATCCAATTTTTGTGACTATTACTATTTCTTCCACTTTATAGTTTAAAATAAAGGTTACTACGTCACTGAAATAATTTCAAAGTGATATTTATAATCAATAATGTAGTATATTTTCAATATTTCAATCGAAAAGAACAGTGGATAAACTGGGCAGGGGTCTGAAAACCTAAAAAAAGTTTATAAAAAGAATAATAGGACTCAAGCGACACTCTGACGATATGCAGTAACCTTTCTTTTTGACATTTCCTCTGCCCTTTACTATTGTGGGACCCACAACCTCATTGGTGCACTCATCTTGAAAAACACATTGTTAACCATTGTCAATGCTAAGAAAAACAATCATAACCAAACTGTAAAACTATAGCAGGTTCAATTCACATACAGGAGAGACAATAATCCAATCCTATACAGGAAGATCTTTAAATTCCTTCCTTATAATATACACCACAGTACACAGTTTTCTATTTATTTAAATGGAAAAATGCTACTTAACTAATGCCCTGTACACACTTAAACTGTACGCTACTTAACTAATGCCCTGTACACGTGTATGTACAGGGCATTAGTTAAGTAGCATTTTTCCATTTAAATAAATAGAAAACTGTGTACTGTGGTGTATATTATAAGGAAGGAATTTAAAGATCTTCCTGTATAGGATTGGATAATTGTCTCTCCTGTATGTGAATTGAACCTGCTATAGTTTTACAGTTTCCTTATGAGTGTTTTAAATGTGTGGGCCCCATCAGACTTTTTTCCATCGGAGTAAAAAAATAGAACATGTTTTAAATTTTTCCTATGGGAAATTCCGATCGTCTGTGTGGAATTCCATCAGAGAAAAATCCACGCATTTTTAGAATGAAGTCGACGCATGCTCGGAAGCATTGAACTTTATTTTTCTTGGCTCGTCGTAGTGTTTTACGTCACCGTGTTTTGGACGGTCGGAATTTAGTCTGACAGTGTGTATGCAAGACTCATGGAAGTCAGCTTCATCGGAATTCCGACGGAAAATTCCATCTGATTTTATTCCATCGGAAATTCGATCGTGTGTACAGGGCATAAGAGTTTTCTGCTGAATGACGTTGGTGATTATAAAGCACAATGCCATCAAGGTTCTCAATGTTATTCATAGTTTACATGCCAATTTGGATTTATGCAATAAGGTGTAGCAATCAGACATCATAAATGTTTTGGATACATCGAAAGCAAGCATCAAAAAAAATCTCATAGTAGAAACATTATGAAGATTATTTCACTGGGTTATGCAAAAAAAAAAAAAAAAATTCATTTTTACTTTGGGCCATCATCTATTGCTTTTTGTATCATTAAATGCTTACATGAATTACAAGCCTTTGTGTTAGGCCTAAATGACCCTGACTAAAATAAATATAGAAGTGCAGCCTGATCTTTTTTCCTTGGTATAGTCTTTACTTGTTAATTTAAAATACTGTATTTATTGGCGTATAACACTCACTTTTTTACCCTGAAAATAGAGGGTAAACTGTGCCTGCGTGTTATACGCAGGGGGCTGTGGAAAGTTTTTTTCCTGAAACTTCCCTCTTAAAGTTAGGGGGCGTGTTATACGCCTGTGCGTGTTATACATTGATAAATACGGTATGTGGTACAGATTGGATGATTATTTACTAGATTTAGAAACTATTTGTGTATGGACCTGAAAGGTGGCTTTCTCTTTTTATTGCTGCGGGACAGTCTGTCCTCCTCCCTGGGGGAGGTTTGGCGTGGATCGTGGTCCCCAGGCCCATTATTCCAGTCTAGGATTAACCTATTTTAGCTTAAGGTATTTAAAGAAATATGTGTAAAAAGTATACTGTAAGTATATAATTAGTAATTGGTCAAAAAGTATTCTGACCGTATCTTATAGTTTCACAGAACCTAAGGAAGTGGGGGTGCATACCCTCAAAACGCATCATAATTATTCCATTGTTGACCCTGAGTGGACTCTAATTTCCATCTGGGAACCTCACTGTTAAGTGGAGAAGAATACATAGCTATTGACTGTGAAACACATGGAAATAAGTTTAATGTATTCATATTATGTAATATACCTGTAAAATGTATGGTACTTAGTTCAAATTGCATTTGTTTTAACTGTATTATAATAAAATATGAATTTTAACAGTAGAGCATATTTTGGTACAAGTTTTGGCACCTTTAAAGTCCCATAACAAAAGGAAACACTGTGTTTATATATGTTGCTCCTAGGGATGTTGGTACCTATCTGCACAATCCTGGCATCATATATAAACAGTAACTGCCGTGTAGATGTCAGACCTTCAGGACTCCTCTTATGACTTGAACAATCATCTGCAGTTGTTAAAGTGATTGTAAACCCTTTTTGATTACTTCTACCTATAGGTAAGCCTAGAATAAGGCTTACCTATAGGTAGTGGAAATATCTCCTAAATGTGCGCCATTTAGGAGATATTTCACTTGTAGCGCGGGAGTGACGTCACGCGGCTCCGGCGAATCACAGAGCCGGAGTCCGCAGCCCGGAAGGAAGAGGAGACAGAAGATGGACGCTGCCTACTCTGGGGACATCGCTGGATTCTTTTGCAGGTAAGTGATACATAATGGGCTAGTATGCAATGCATACTAGCCCATCATGCTTTTCATTTGTAGGCTTTTGGAGCAGGCTAAAGAGGAAGTAAAACCCATCAGGATTTACTTCCTCTTTAACATCCATGATGAATACAGTTTCCAGTAGAACATCAAGGATGAGGGTACAGATATGCACATCAATGAACCAAAAATCCTTGAGCATATATTTTTGATGCACTGATGTGTGGACCTACTCTGTCATGTAGAGCAACTGGAGCCTACAACAGCTGCTGATGGGTGTCAAAGTCAGAAAGCAGATGTGAAGTACTGCAATTTGCATACTCATGTAGAGCAATCCAAATCCTAATCACACAACAAAATCATCTAGGTCTATTGGGAAGACAGACATGCAATCACAATAGAGTACCTGTGTATACAAACTTTGCTTTACAAAACTGACAAACATTCTGAGGGCCCAAATGTAACTTATCATTTTTGGTGTAATATGATTATGTCGTATGATCCTAAGTGCCATCCAGTGGTCATAGTGTGAAATTAAACACAATCAGGACAAAAATGCATTTTGACCACTAGGGATGAGCCCGCAGTCGTTCGGCTCAAACATCAGGTGTTCGTTTGTTCTAAAATGAACCAAACATATTGGGCATTCTTGGGAAATTTGAGCGTCGCGGAATGCCCCATAATGCACTGCGAGATTGCAGTGCATTGCTGTATGATGATTGGCCAAAGTATGCACCTGACTTTTTTTTAACAGAGAGTTTTTATTAGACAAATCAGCATTACAATACAACCAGTAAATAGCACATCCTCCAATGCAGAGCAAACAAACAGGATAATGCGTCACATCCGGGGGAACACACCCCTCTCATTCGTTGCTAAATGCAAATAATCAACAAACATTGGCCCAAACCCGGTCGTGCCTAAAACGACTCTAGTTCACCCCTCCCCGGCCACACAACAACCCTGAGTAGCAGTAAAGTCCAGGGACCAAGAGGGGCAGGGGGGGGGAAGCCATCCCCAACAACAGCCCATTCAGTTACACCCAGGGGGGAGTTCCAAGTCAGAGCGAGTGGTCTGCCATGAAGACCAAATTTTGTCGAACTTCGCGGGGCACTGTCTACTCTCATAAGTCAATTTATATAGAGAAAGTACTGAGTCGACTGAGCGCTGCCAGGCGGCGCATGTGGGGGGGTCCTCAGATTTCCACTTGAGCAGGATTTCCCTCCTAGCATAAAATAGTGAGAAGGTCAGGCAGAGTTTACAATATCTATCCCCTTCCACGTCCTCCATATGATTCAGCAGTAGGATCTTGGGGTCAGTCGGCACGTTTAAGCCAGTCACGTCCGTCAGTCTGGAAGCCACATCCACCCAATAGGGCTGGAGTTTCGGACACGACCAGACCATGTGCCAAAACGTACCTATCTCCTGCCTGCATCTCTGACAATTAGGATCTCGCTGCGGGTAAATACGTGCCAGCCTCTGCGGGGTGTAGTAGGCTCTGTGGAGAAATTTAAATTGTATAAACCTATCCTTTGCAGCTATCATAACAGGGATATAAGATGCGAGGCAATCCCTCCACTCCTCCTCATCCAGTGAGGGAATATCAGCCCTCCATTCCTCCCACGGCTTAGTAAGCTTGGCATCAAACTGTACAGTGAGGTACAGGTAGAGGGACGAGAGGGGGCGGTCCATGAGGGCGGAGGATAAGAGTCGCTCAATAGAGTCTGACTCCAGGGTTATAGGCTCTGGGAATTGGGCCTCAAAAGCATGTCTCAGCTGCCAGTACCTAAATTGGAAAGAGACCGGCAGGAGATACGCCTGCCTGAGTTCCTGGAAAGGCATAATCGTACCCGCTTTCACTATATGTTTCAGAGTAACGATTCCCTTTTTCGCCCACAGGGATGGATCTGGGATACTATTCATGTGAGGCAGCATAGGGTTAGCCCACAAGGGCATATGCGGGGATACCAAGTTGGGTCGCCGGTACATTAGTCGAGCCTCCTGCCAGACCTTAACTGTGGTCCGCATGAGGGTCGTCATACAGGGGCTGGCCCTGAGGCCACGAAACGGTAGATTGCTCAAGGCCGCATAAGAGCCCACAATAGCCGCCTCAAGTGTGACCGCCGGATTCTGTCTAGGCTGGGAGAACCACCATCTCACCGTAACCAGGACAGCTGCCCAGTAGTAAAGCAAAAAATTAGGGAGCGCCAGTCCACCTCCGGACAAAGACAAATATAAGGTCTTCCTCGCCACCCGGGGGGGTCTCCCAGCCCAGACAAAAGAGATCAGCAGGCTGTCCAACCTCCGGAAGAAAGACCTAGGGATATACGAGGGGGTATTGCGAAAGAAGTACAGGAATTTCGGGAGAAAGACCATCTTCAAAAGGTTGACTCTACCCACTGGCGTCAGAGGGAGGGAGCGCCACACCGCGCACCTGGCCACTAGTTGGGTCATGAGTGGTTGTATGTTTTTGCCAACGTAGTCACCAATCTTACTGCCAACCTTGATGCCCAGGTATGTAAACTCGTCCACCCATCTGAGCCGCGTTCGTGTCATGGGACGCGGGGCCGAGGGACATAGGGGAAATAAGACCGATTTGTCCCAGTTGATGCGAATACCGGAGTAGCCCTCAAATTGATCAATCAGATCTAAAGCCACCTGCAGGGATGAAGAGGCGTCCGCCAGGTATAGCAGGGCATCATCCGCATACAGAGACAGCTTTTCTTCAATTGGACCTATTTTCAATCCCCGGACCCTCGTCTCAGCTCTCAACAGGATGGCCAGTGGTTCCATAGCAAGGGCAAATAAACCCGGGGAGAGGGGGCACCCCTGTCTCGTGCCGCGACCCAAGGGGAAGACGTCTGATAGACAGCCGTTGGTCCGAATTCTAGCAGATGGGGAGCTATATAACATGCGTACCCATTTCAGGAAGCCTGGCCCAAACCCAAAGCTGTCGAGCACCCCCCAGAGGTAGCCCCACTCCACAGAGTCGAAGGCCTTCTCTGCGTCAAGTGAGGCCACCACTCCCGTCGACCCCTCACCAGCCCCATCAATGTGGGTGAGGAGGCGTCTAATGTTAATATCCATTCCCCTACCCGGCATAAAGCCTGTTTGATCCGAGTGTACCAGGGCAGTAATGACAGAGTTCAGTCTTGTTGCCAAGATCTTGGCCAGGATCTTCGCATCAACGTTCAGCAACGAGATAGGGCGATACGAGGAACAGAGGGAAGGGTCCTTCCCCGGCTTCGGGATCACCACTATGACCGCCTCACCCATGGAAACAGGGAGCTCTCCCTGCTGCGCGGACACCGCGAATAGGGAATGTAGTCTGGGCACTAGTTCGTCTGCATAGTGTTTGTAGAACTCTACAGGAATTCCATCAGGCCCGGGCGTCTTGCCAGATTGCATAGATTTAAGGGCCCGCTGGATCTCCTGCACCGTGACAGGGGCGTCAAGTCGCTCACGGTAGGTCGCCGTAAGGACCGGAATGTCAATGTCTCCCAAATACTTCACCAGATCCTCATCACCATAATCCACCCTTGACTCATAGAGTGCACGGTAGAAGTCAGCAAAGCACTGATTAATACCCCCCGGAGAGCTTACCAGCTCCCCCGTGGGGCCCGTAATATGGGAGACACTAACCCCCCCCCTCCTGCTCCCAGGAAAGCCAAGCCAGCATCCTACCCGACCTCTCCCCCTGTTCAAAAATCCTATGGGACTGAGCAAGTAGCTTTTTTTGGGTAAGTGAGGTACGGATACCAAGGACCTCCCCCGTCAGGAGCTGCAGGTGGGCATAGTGTTGGGGGTCACGGGTCCTAATAAAGGTCTCCTCTGCACTGGCAGCCTCCCTTTCCGCCCTCACTAAGTCTGCGCTGCGTTCCCTACGAACTCTGGCAATAATGGTCTGGTAGTGTCCTCTCGTGGAGGCTTTAAAGGCATCCCATACTATCCCGGTCCCCGCCGTGCCCTCATTGTCCGCCCAATAACCGGTCAATTCAGTTTGGAACTGGTCGTCCACAGAGGTGTCTGAGATCCAAAACCTGGACAGTCTCCACAGGCGAACAGGATGGCCCCTAGAGAAATCCAGCGCCAGAAGCAATGGTGCGTGATCCGAGATCCCCCTAGGCAAGATCTTCACATCTGTAACCCTTTGCAGGACCGGTCTGCCCGCATATACCAGGTCTATGCGGGAGAACGTCCTGTGGGAGGCCGAGTGGCAGGTGTAGGCCAAGTCCCGAGGATGTTTCCACCTCCACACGTCCGTCAGTCCATAGACATCAGCCCATTCAGCCAACCCAGAGTAGTGTCGACCTCCAGGCGTCAGGCGATCCATATCTGGATCGGGGACCAAGTTAAAATCCCCCAAAAACACAGTATTATCAGAGGTGAACTCGGCCACCCTGCTCGTTATGTGGTTCAGCAGCAACAGGGAGGCTGGCGGGGGAAGATATAGACCCACTATGGTCCAGGTCAGCGAATGAATCACGGCATGAATTATGACGTATCTACCATCAGGATCGAGAATCAGGTCCAGGAGCCGGAACGGGAGGGACTTTAACACAAGTATACTGACCCCTCTAGAGAAACTAGAATAGGTAGAGTGATAGTGGTGGCCCACCCATGGCTTTTTAAGTGAGAGAATTCTACTCCCCATGAGGTGCGTTTCCTGTAGGACACAGATATGCGGGTTATAAGACTTAATAAATTGGAACACCAGGGAGCGTTTGGTCGGGGAATTCAACCCCCTGGTGTTCCACGATAGGATATTAACTGCTGACATGGACCGTCAGATTAATAGGGGGGACAGGATGACACCGCATGACTCCCGGACCTGACCCCCAGACCCAGGATGTACACATCTGGAAACAGAGCAATGCTGAAGTATCAACGTTTTGAATGTAAAGCAAAAACATAATGAAAACAAAAACAACAAAAAGAAAAAAACAGATCAGAACAAGAAAAATAGCCCCAGAAGGGCAACAATCCACACCCCCCACCCCACCCAACCCCCTAAAACTGAGGAGGGTATCCATCCCAAACAATAACAGCTCGCCGGCTGCAAAGGGGGTTCCGTGCAAGAGGCGAACTCAGCCCCCCAGATAAATTCTGGGGGGGGCCGAGCAACTGTCTGAGCGACTCTCTAAGTGCGAGACTTCCGCTGGTAATGCAACAAGCTGTAAGGGACAGGAGTTCAGGAGGATGGAAGCGGACAGGAACGCGTCCCAGCAGTACAGTCGATCCAGTGACAAGGGAGTAAACGTGGTATGGTCCCCAGTGTCACATGGGGGGATAAAAAGACCCAAAAAAGGGGGAAAAAGGAGTGTTCTCCTGATCACGTCAGGGGCGCCAACTTGGGTTCCCACATCGGCGGGGGCCAGCCGTCACCATCGGAGCTGCACACACCAAGGAGATTAGCCGGACACAACAGGTGCAACAACAGGTGTGAGAGCTCCGTCCAGGGGGCTAGTCTGCCGGCCCCACCGATATAGGCAAATTCAAAACAAGGGTGGTATCAAATAGTACATACCATGCGTCCAATCAGCGGGACCGCGGCAGCGACTCCAACCAGACAGACACCTCCCTGGGATTAGTGAAGAAGCGGGTCGTCTCCCCGTCCTGTACTCTCAGACGGGCCGGGAAAAGGATGCTGTAACGGATGTTGCGCGCCCTCAGATTCACCTTGACCTGGTCGAACGACTTCCTGAGCTTCTGTGTTTCTACCGAATAATCGGGGAAGACCATCAGCTTGACGTTCTGGAATCGTAGGTCGCCCACGAGCCTGGAGGCACGGAGAACTTCGTCCCGATCCCGGAAGTTGAGCAGGCGGAGGATGAAGGTTCGCGGTGGGGTTCCAGGAGGTCCCGGCTTAGGAGGAATGCGGTGCGCCCTTTCCACCACATATTGGGGCGACATGCGAGCCTCGGGGAGGAGGGTACGCAGCATACCCTCTATAAAGCCTATAGGGTCACTCCCCTCTACCCCCTCGGGTAGACCGACAATGCGGAGGTTGTTGCGCCGGTTTCTGTTTTCGGCGTCCTCGGCTCTGTATTCAAGGGCCTTGACTTTGGTTTGGAGATTGCGGAGCGCTGCGCCCTGTTCTGCGACCACATCTTCAGTGTTACTAACTCTCTGCTCGGTCTCCGCCATCCTGGTCCTAAGCTTGTCCATGTCCTGGCGGATAAGGCCTACGTCCATCTGGACGGCCTCTATTTTTGTGGTTAAGGTGGACTGGCATGTGGCAATGGCCGCCATGACTTCCGCCAGCCAGGGCGGTCGGGCTTCAGCCGAGTCCATGGGGCCTATCTGTGAGGCCTTGTGGGAGCTCCGGGTGGTACGGCTTTGCACCGGGAGATCAGCGGGCGTTGGAGGGGGGTCCGGTAACGGTTGAGAAGTTAGTTTCCTGCCCCTTTGTTGGACCTTGCACCCGAGCTCCGGCGCCGCATTCAGGGTGCTCACCGTGCCCTGAAAATATAGTTGGCGGCTTTAGGGGTTCCCCCGTGTTCCCCCTGGAGAGTCACAAGAGGAGAAAGGGGGGGGGGAGAGGGGCCCGGTTGGACCGCCAGGAAAGGCCCCGGCTGCGGCCTAGCAGGTCGAGCGGGCCCGGACGCAGGACTGATGGATGGATGGATGGGTCAGCAGTCAGTGTGTCCACCTCTGTCCAGCCGCCCACAGCCCGCGTCAGCCCACCTCTCTCATGTGCAGGGGGCCGCAGCACTCCTCCGCTCCGCTCCGGAGCTCCGATGTCCTCCAGGAAAGTCCGCGGCTGCGGCCTAGCAGCGCGAGCGGGCCCAGATGCAGGATGGACGGGGAAGCGAGCAGCAACCGATGCGTCCCCCACCACCTCCGCCGCACACAGCCGCCGCCAGTGCACCAATCCGGATTGCAGGGGGCCTCAGCGCAGCTCCGGCCCGATCCGGACCCCCGAACGCCGCAAGGAAAGACCGCGGCCGCGGCCTAGTCACACGCGGAGGAGCCGGAATTCGCCTGTGGAGGGGTTAGCAGCCGTCAGGAGGACTGCCTCGTTTCCCCCTCTACTGCGCCCCACTCCCCCAGTCAGCAGGGGTGGATGAATCGGCCTCTAACTGCCCAGGATCCGGGTAAGAAGCAGAAAGCAGCGGAGCCCTCAGTAAAAGCAGCCGCTCACAGCGCCATCTTGGCCACGCCCCCATGCACCTGACTTGCATGCTTTGGCCAATCACAACGCTCTCTGCTGAGAGAGCCATAATAGGCCAAAGGCAAGGTGCCTTTGGCCAATCATGGCTAAGGGGGCTAAGTCCACACCCCACACTTTATAAGGCTGCTGATTACTCTGTGGCCGTATAGTGTAATGAATGACGAGAGATTAGGCAGCTTAGTTAGTGGCGTGCAGGCAGTGTATTTGATATATATATATATATATATATATATATATATTTATATATACAGTCTAATATATATATACTCTGCATTTAGCGTAGATTAGATATTCAGTGTAGAATATAGAATATTCAGTCAGTACATGCAGTGTATTTGATATATATATATATATATACAACCTAGTATATACTCTGCATTTAGTGTAGATTAGATATTCATAGTAAAATCTATATTCAGGCAGTGTAGTATATATAATATAGTGTATTAAGGGGAACCCTGCATCCAATTCCCTTCAGGTCTGGTATGGATTTTAAGGGAAATCCCGCGACAATTTTTTTTTAAATGGCGTGGGGGTCCCCCCAAAATCTATACCTGACCCTTATCTGAGCGTGCAACCTGGCAGGCCGCAGGAAAAGGGGGGACGAGAGAGCAGTCCCCCTCCTGAACCGTACCAGGCCACATGCCCTCAACATGGGGAGGGTGCTTTGGGGTCCCCCCCAAAACACCTTGTTCCCATGTTGATGGAGACAAGGGCCCTTTCCCCATAACCCTTGCCCAGTGGTTGTGGGGGTCTGCGGGCCGGGCGGCTTATCGGAGTCTGGAAGCCCCCAGATCCAAGCCCCCCTATGTGAATGGGTATTGGGTACATTTTACCCCTACCCATTCACCAAAAAAAATGACAAAAAAATTAAATTGACAGGAGACAGTTTTGGACAAGTCCTTTATAAAAAAAAAAAAAAAGAAGTTTCCTTCGATGTCTATTAATTTTCAATCACAGCATCCGACGTTCCTGAGGATTTTGTTTTTAAAACTCTGCCTCCATGGGAGGCATCCCCATGACTAGACGGGTGACCCCGCCCCATCTGACATCACCAGGTGGCCCCGCCCTCATCTATATAAGAGCTGTCAAAGCAAAAAGATGGCAGTCGCTGGGACGCCTCCCATGGAGGCAGAGTTTTTCAGTTTTTTTTTTCTCTCTGGAACGTCGGACGCTGTGATTGAATACGAATGGACATTGCAGGACACTTTTTTTTTTAAATAAAGGATTTGTCCAAAACTGTCTCCTGTCATTTTAAAATATTTTACACTTTTTTTGGTGAATCTGTAAGGGGTACAATGTACCCGATACCCATTCACATAGGGGGGGCTGGGATCTGGGGGCCCCCTTGTTGGGGACATGGGGACAAGGTATTTTGGGGGACCCCAAAGCACTCTCCCTATGTTGAGGGCATGTGGCCTGGTATGCTTCAGGAGGGGGGGCACTCTCTTGTCCCCCCTTTTCCTGCAGCCTGTCAGGTTGCGTGCTCGGATAAGGGTCTGGTATGGATTTTGGGGGGACCCCACTAAAAAAATATTTTGGCGTGGGGTTCCCCTTAAAATCCATACCAGACCTGAAGGGCCTGGTATAGATTTTGGGGAGGACCCCCACGCAATTTAAATTTTGGCGTGGAGTTCCCCTTAATATCCATACCAGACCTGAAGGGCCTGGTATAGATTTTTGGGGGGGACCCCACGTAATTTTTTTTATTTTGGAGCGGTGTTCCCCTTAATATTAATACCAGACCCAAAGGGCCTGGTAATGGATTGGGAGGACTTACGCAGTTTTTTTAATGATTTGTATCTATATTGCCGGGATCCGACAATACATTACAGCCGCAAGCAGTTTTAAATTACATTTTTTCCTTTAGAAATGTAATTTTGCTGTGGCATAGTAAAACACATCACAAAGATGTGCTACTTTACAGGCAGACTAAGGAGACACCACCCCAGGCATGATATTTAAAGGACTATTTCATTTTTATTGTTTCACTATAAGCATTAATAAAATCACTGCTCCTGAAAAAAATGCAGTTTTTAAAACTTTTTTTTTGCATTGATACATGTCCCCTAGGGCAGGACCCGGGTCCTCAAACACTTTTTATGGCAAAAACTTGCATATAAGCCTTTTAAATTAGCACTTTTGATTTTTCACATTTGTGTCCCATAGACTTTAACGGTGTTCACACAAATTTTGTACCTGTTCGCATGTTCTGCTGCAAACCGAACCGGGGGGGGGGGGGGTTGTTCGGCTCATCCCTAATGACCACTATATGGTGCTTTTGATCATAATAGATGAATATCTTACACATTATATGGCAAGTTTAGTTGGAGCTGTGCTAATTATTATTTGTCCCATTCATACAAAAACAAGCAAAAGTCTGGTGCTACAGTATTAAAAGAGGAGAAAACCTGACTCATTTAATTATGGTGTGTGTAGTCTGTGACAGATCCAAACAGGACAAGGGCTTTTGGAGAGGACTAGAGGCAAGCCTCCCACCCACTGATTATGGCCCATGGAGAAAGCAGATCATTCTCAAATGATGGACAACAATGTGATGAACACTGAGAGCGAGGCTTGAATTAATTCTCTGAATAAGGACAATAAAGCATCCCTTCTGGAGTGGATGGAAAAGTGTAATATTAATCTTGTACAGGTTAATGGTCAGAGGGAATATGGTGGCCCTCCTGCAGACTTGGTTGGAGAGGCTCCTTCACTTGAGAAATATTTATCAACAATATATCTCAAGAGATCGATTAATTACACCTTTTTAGACTACTGGAACATTGTATGAGTTTGTCTCATAAACTGTTGTACAATATTATACCAATATTAGTGTCACGCTTGGTATAATTATATTTAGCACATACATATGGGACTGTGAACAGTGTCAGCAGGCGACTTTTATATGTTTTAGTGAACACACACGGTAGCTCGCAAGGCTCTTTTATTTTTTACTCAGACTGTTGTAGGCTGTTGCCGGCCAGTCTGAGGTGGGGTGGGATCATTGTTTATGTTATGTGTGTCTCTCCCATTGTGTGTTTTCTAGGTGTCCATTCCCATTGTTAATTGAGTCACCTATTGTTTCTGTCTGTTGGCTAATTTGGCTAACTCTTGGAGGTTTCTATGATGGGATTAGATTTGCATCAACTCTACCTCGTTATCTAAACCATTGTGTGATGTTTTGAGTTATATTTGGTTTTATTGTTCATGGGGTGACTGACCTACTAAAAACCTGTTTATGTTCAATAAACAGTAATTCCTATTGTTCTACCTCAACCCTTTGTATATGTACGATGCTTGGAGTAAAGGGCTGGTATTAGCTCTCAGTCTGCTGGAACGGTTTGGAGGACAGGAGGCACAGTTTGGCAGAAGCACCCACACATGGTGCCAAGCGTTCACATAGTCCCATGCTCATGCTGCTCATTGGTAGACCCCTGGATATAGTAGAACCTTAGGGACAAAAACTAAACACCAGAGTGCAAAGGGATCCAAGGGAAATAGTAGTAGGTCCAATATATAACTTGTTCAGTTAGGAATTGGTGTAACAGCAGTGTATAAATTAGACTGAATGAGCCACATTGCTTCTCTCAATCAATTCCAAAAGTCCAAAAAAAATCCACTTTTTTGATGAGTAAAGGCAAAAACACTGATGAGGCATATAAAAGGAATATAATGTATGCTCACATGCGACTTGAGACTCTCGCTGTGTGATCTGGCAGCTTGGTGGTAATAGGAGAGGGCATTGCCCAACTGGATAGCCAGACCATAGGGGCAAAGGAGCAGACTACTTTGGGGGTGGAACTACTGAGTCCCCTAAGTTTTAAAACCAAAAATCTTTGGTGCTCACACAAGGGTCCTTGTCACCAGAAGTCATGCACCGGGATGATGTTCACGTCACCAGAAGTGATGCAACAGCATGCACGAAAGTCAGCAGAGGATTACCAAGAAGGACGTAAAGCATGCTTTGTCTCCATGACAATGCTTTCAGGGCATGGCCTCTTTTTCAAGTCACAGGACCGATCTATGTAACAGAAGGAGCTGGGGGGGGGGGTGATTATAGGGCCCTAATATCCCAGTGTGTCCTTGTGCAGCTGCACAGTTTACAAAGATGAGTCCACCCCTGCTAGTAACAAATATAACTTATACAGTCTGTGTTTTATACAATCAAGCAGATTTCTTCTTATGATAAAAATAGCATACACGTATATTTCATTCCTGTATTTTAATCTCCAATAATGTTTTGTATGATGTAAAATAAAACCCTGTGTTCTAGTACATTTGCCTTTAGTGTTGCTATAAATTCTACAGCAGTTTGCAGCGCTCATGTGCGACCTTGGCACACTAGCTGTTTTATTTCTCAGGAAATATCCCATAATGCTATATTTGAATTTAATGGCAGATTGCTTATTAAAAGTGACAAAATATAACAATTTTTTCCTTGCTCATATTCAATTCCATTTTAGGATGTGTCTAGGATAGTGAGTTATTTTGCCAGCCAGAAAAGGCACCTAAAATTATGTTTGCTCCATATTTTAAAGCAAACCTTTCACTGTAGTCAGATAATTAGTTTACCTGTGTAACAGAATACACCTCTAAACAGGCCATGGGAACCGACCAAACCCACATTCAACAAATCAATGCATGCCATGCTGTTAGTCACTGAGGCCCATTCATTAATTATATATTAATACATGTGTGACTTTTCAAATGTGGTAAATGTTAATTTTATATCCATTTGTCTTGGAAAAAAAGATCAAAAAATTACTCAAACAGAGACTGCAAATTCCCTTCCCCCATTAACATCAACAGAAAAAACCATCATCTGTACAACGAAACTTGAGAGTATGGAACAGTATGTGCTGCGGAATAATTGTTCTACTGCTTAAAAAAACTAAAAATGATATCAAACATTCCCAAGCAATAATAGTCTAGTACACTAGGTTTGACTGCTAGTATATGTCTACAGCAAGAGGACAAACATTGTACTGCTATACTGATATCAGCCTGTATATACAGCATTAGGCAATTGCTATCGGAGGGAAGGTTGCATAATATGCACATCTTAATTACAACTTATGGTAGCAGGTAAATCACTATATTGAGGGTGGGGGGGGGGGGGAATATTTCGACCCTTTACCATTCCCCAACAGTGAAAAAGTAAGCAATAGAATTAAGAGAGAGATTTAAAAAAAAAAATATTGAAATAAAGACATCACTTCACCCCAAATTGAATGGAGAACTGTCAGTTGATTTAAAATATTTCTGCCTCTGAATACTGCTCTTTTTCTGAGCTAAATGACAGCCACTTCCTGTGAGCCCAGAAACATCTCCTGTAGGTGCTTCATTACTGTGTCTGAGCTTACAGGAAAATGCTGCATAAGATGCCACTACCGTTATGATGTGAGCCCAGTTCTATCCAGCCGAAAGGACCGCCTACCATGATGACTGAAAAGAAGCAGAAGGACGCTGCCCATGACCATCTAGTACAAACTTAGGTAAAATCTATGTACAGTGGGGCAAAAAAGTATTTAATCAGCCACCAATTGTGCAAGTTCTCCCACTTAAAAAGATGAGAGAGGCCTGTAAATGTCATCATAGGTGTACCTCAACTATGAGAGACAAAATGTGGAAACAAATCCAGACAATCACATTGTCTGATTTGGAAAGAATTTATTTGTAAATTATGGTGGAAAATAAGTATTTGGTCACCTACAAACAAGCAAGATTTCTGGCTCTCACAGACCTGTATCTTCTTCTTTAAAAGGCTCCTCTGTCCTCCACTCATTACCTGTATTAATGGCACCTGTTTGAACTTGTTATCAGTATAAAAGACACCTGTCCACAACCTCAAACAGTCACACTCCAAACTCCACTATGGTGAAGACCAAAGAGCTGTCAAAGGACACCAGAAACAAAATTGTAGACCTGCACCAAGCTGGGAAGACTGAATCTGCAATAGGCAAGCAGCTTGGTGTGAAGAAATCAACTGTGGGAGCAATAATTAGAAAATGGAAGACATACAAGACCACTGATAATCTCCCTCAATCTGGGGCTCCACGCAAGATCTCACCCCGTGGGGTCAAAATGATCACAAGAATGGTGAGCAAAAATCCCAGAACCACACGGGGGGACCTAGTGAATGAAACATGCAGTGGAGAAAAAAAAAGAGGATATCTGGACAGCCGCACTCCAATCCAACGTGGCTTTTATTGGAAAAATGTGATAAAATAAAACAGGCACTACATGTCACAGCAATGCTTTCATTGCTGTGACATGTAGTGCCTGTTTTATTTTATCATATTTTTCCAATAAAAGCCACGTTGGATTGGAGTGCGGCTGTCCAGATATCCTCTTTTTTTTCTCCACTGCCTTGTGCATTGCCAGCACCCTTGGTTCCTGGAGAGGTTTTTTTCCCTATAGGGGTGAGTCTGTTTGGAGTGGCAATCCCTGCCTTGAATGAAACATGCAGTTAGGCTTTAAAGGTTAGGTCTAGAAAAAAATATATATAATCCTCAGGATGCTATAGCTATCCAGGGGATTTTGCACCTATGCAAAAATCAAAGTACAGTCAAAAGCTTGTATTGTTTAAACTATTTGAAAAAGCTACAATAAAAAAAAAAATATGTATATACATTATATACTGTAGAATTATACATACACCCAACTAGAGTATATTTTAAGAAGCACATTATTGAATTGCACAAACATCAAGCCACATACACCGGTATGTTTTCCATAACCTACCTTAACAATAAATAAATGGATGGAAGAGGATGCATGCCTAACAAACATACAGTACAAGCTAGCATTATTTAGGTCACAAAACCAGTATTGGTACCCACATATCGTACTTTTTTTGTCATCATGATACCTAGGAATATTAAAAGCCATAAATGAAGTCATCCCACATCATCACTCTGTGTGTGAGGGCTAAAAGCGATTAAAGTGAGTATCAGGTCCATTAATGTGCTTCAAAGCCTGTATGCAGTACATAATTAGGAGGATTATTAATAGTAGGCTGTACCACAAGGGGAAATGTGGTGTGCCCACAGTGCAAGGATTTCTGATACAAGTAATTACATGCAGAGATATAAAAAGGCTGTCAGCAAATTATTACCTTTCCTATGGCGCCTTATGTGAGATTCACTGAAATTTGTGGGAGTGTCATGTAAAATTTGTATATATATTTTTTTAGATATACAGTATATGTACACAAATATGTTTAGCTTAATGCAATACCAATGAGCGTTACTATTTTAAAAGGTAACTCCACTTTTGTGAGGAAAAAAATAGCAAAGAAAAAATAATATAGCACATATAATTGTGGCACTAATCATATTGTAATTGAATGTTATTAAAAATGACTTTTCCTTTTTAATCTGCAGCCGCTGTAATTGTCTAAGAATGCAATGCAATATGGCTACCTGGAGTTGTTCTGTACACAGAATGTGTACTGACCACTCCCCAGAAACATAATTTCCTGCTTGTGTGATTGGCTCACCAAGTTTCCCAGAAGTCTGCCTAAGATACAAGTCAGATTTCAGGCATCCCCTGCAGCTACACACCTGACAGTTAATTATGAAACCACTCCCATTAGACCCACTCAGTTCAGAGGCACAGACAAACACACATGGATTTCTTCAGAATAACAAAAGGTAAGAATCTGCAACAAAGGTTGTTAAAATCTTTGCAATGTACATAGATCACCCAGAGGGGAATGTTTTTTTCTCAACAAAAGCGGAGTTACGCTTTAAAAACCTTGTTTCTAGTTAACCATATTTCCAGTTATCATTCTTAATTTTGTATTGACCTGGGGCAGCCATATGCATGTGTAGGGGTGCATAGTAAATGTGGTTTTAACCTTTTCTCATCTACATTATTGAGCACGACAACAAAAAGTTGTGCAAGTACATTTATTACATCAAAATGAATAGGCTGCCTTACCCAATGCACATCAAAGCACAAAACAACACATTTTAATAAACCGCAACAATGTGAATGGGGAAAACGTACAACTCTTATGCCGACGATCGGACATTCCGACAACAAAACCGTGGCTTTTTTTCTGACAGATGTTGGCTCAAACTCGTCTTGCATACACACGGTCACACAAATGTTGTCGGAAATTGTGAACGTCAAGAACACGGTGACGTACAACACGTATGACAAGCCGAGATAAATTAAGTTCAAAAGCCAGTGCGGCTCTTCTGCTTGGATCCGAGCATGTGTGAAATTTTGTACGTCGGAATTGTGTGCACACGCTCTGAATTTCCGACAACAAGTTTTGTTGTCGGAAGATTTGACAACCAGCTCTCAAACATTTGTTGTCGGAAATTCCGACAGCAAATGTCCGATGGAGCATACACACAGTCGGATTTTCTGACAACAAGCTCACATCGAACATTTGTTGTCGGAAATTCAGACCACGTGTACGTGGCATTAGACCCAGGGATAGATCCTCCAAACAAGAAACCTCAAAGCCAACACAAAACAAACACCCTTTTACCCTTTTGCACCCATTCTGAAGGTGATCATAGATAGTAGGGTAGGCAGAAGTCCAGGTTCAATATGACCAACCTCAAGTGTCTGAAACTTCTGGTTTGACCTTCGATTCCTTTTATACTAGTGCTGTGTTTCAGCAACATATATGTAAGTGGTTTTAACTTATTTAATGTCTGTTTAAATATAGAGCGGTTTTACACTGAGTATCTTCTCTTCTCTTTTCTGTATCTTATTATGGAGATTAGGACAAAGTTTGCCTGGGGGTATATAAGAAAGGAAACCAGACACTTATGTGCATTTATACATCATATAATCAATACCTTATTTGACCTGTTTATTCATTTAAGAGGTCAAGGGTTATAGGTTAGTACATTATCACTAGGGTATTTTTTTATGGTGAAAGGCAAGACCATTTTAGGAAGCTCACATACAGATTGTTTAAAGATATAAGATTGTCATTGAACACTTCTGGATCACTGCGGAAATTGGAAGGGAGGAATGCATTGACCCGGATATAGAAGAAAATCAGCCGCACAGCACCAGGAGCTTGAATGAAGAAAGATTCTTTATTAACATATGCCAGAGGTAAACAGGATACACAGGATCCTGTTGGTGTGTGGCTGATTTTCTTCTTTACCTGTATTCCACTGTGGCGAGGCAAAGCTGGCACCCACACTGAATGGCTGATTACTCATCCACTTGAGCGGTGTACACACTCTCTGATACTATGAATCATGGACCCTGACACAAGACTATATATTGGGAAATAGGGATGGCTTTATGTTCGAGTCGTACTCATGTTCGAGTCGAACATTGGCTGTTCAGGCGAACAGCGAACAATTTGGGGTGTTCGCGGCAAATTCGAAAAGCCGCAGAACACCCTTTAAAAGTCTATGGGAGAAATCTAAAGTGCTAATTTTAAAGGTTAATATGCAAGTTATTGTCATAAAAAGTGTTTGGGGACCTGGGTCCTGCCCCAGGGGACATGTATCAATGCAAAAAAAAGTTTTAAAAACTGCATTTTTTTCGGGAGCATTGATTTTAATAATGCTTAAAGTGAAACAATAAAAGTGAAATATTCCTTTAAATTTCGTACCTGGGGGGGTGTCTAAAGTATGCCTTTAAAGTAGCGCATGTTTCATGTGTTTATAACTGTCCCTGCACAAAGTGTAATTTCTGAAGGAAAAAAAGTCATTTAAAAGCACTAGCGGCTATAATGAATTGTCGGTCCCGGCAATACAAAGAAAAGTAATTGAAAGTCATTGAAAAAAAAAATGTGTGGGGGTCCCCCCAAATTCAATTACAAGGCCCTTCAGGTCTGGTATGGATATTAAGGGGAACTCCACGCCAAATTTAAAAAAACAATGGCGTGGAGTTCCCCCCAAAAATCCATACCAGACCCTTTATCTGAGCACGCAACCTGGCAGGTTGCAGGAAAAGAGGGGGACCCCCCTCCTGAACCGTACCAGGCCACATGCCCTCAACATGACCCCCAGATTCCGCCCCCCCCATGTGATATGGTAACGGGGTAAATTGTACATTTTCACAATAAAGGACTTTTCACAATGGTATCTGTGTGTTGTTTTTTTTTGACACTTTCTTTTGTGAAATGGTAGGGGTACAATGTACCCCGTTACCAATTCACATAGGGGGAATCTGGGGGTCCCCTTTGTTAAAGGGGGCTTCCATATTCTGATAAGCCCCCCGCCCGCAGACCCCACAACCACCGGGCAAGGGTTGTGGGGATGAGGCCCTTGTCCCCATCAACATGGGGACATGGTGCTTTGAGGTGTCACAGACCCCCAAAGCATCCTCCCCATGTTGAGGGCATGTGGCCTGGTACGGTTCAGGTGGGGCAGCGCGCTCTCTCGCCCCCCCCTCTTTTCCTGCGACCTGCCAGGTTGCGTGCTCGGATAAAGGGTCTGGTATGGATTTTTGGGGGGAACTCCACGCCATTTTTTTTTATTTGGCGTGGAGTTCCCCTTAAAATCCATACCAGACCTGAAGGGCCTGGTAAGATTATTTGGGGGGAACCCCACGTCATTTTTTTTTTAAGTTCTCATTTTAAACGCTTATATGCAAGTTATTGTCATAAAAAGTGTTTGGGGACCTGGGTCCTGCCCCAGGGGACATGTATCAATGCAAAAAAAGTTTTAAAAACTGCAGTTTTTTCGGGAGCAGTGATTTTAATAATGCCTAAAGTGAAACAATAAAAGTGAAATATTCCTTTAAATTTCATACCTGGGGGGTGGGGGTGTATAGTATGCCTGTAAAGCAGTGCTTGTTTCCCTTGCTTAGAACTGTCCCTGCACAAAATGTAATTTCTGAAGAAAAAAAGTTATTTAAAAGCACTCGCGGCTATAATGAATTGTCGGCTCCCGGCAATACAGAGAAAAGTCATTGATAAAAAAAAACGCGTGGGGGGTCCCCCCAAATTCAATTACTAGGCCCTATAGGTCTGGTATGGATATTAAGGGAAACCCTGCATCAATTATTTTTTTTTAATTACGTGGGGTTCCCCCCAATATCCATACTAGACCCTTCAGGTCTGGTATGGATTTTAAGGGGAACTCCACCCCAAATAAAAAAAAAATGGCGTGGAGTTCCCCGAAAAATCCATACCAGACCCTTTATCCAAGCACGCAACCTGGCAGGCCGCAGGAAAAGAGGAGGGGACGAGAGAGCATCCCCCCCTCCTGAACCGTACCAGGCCACATGCCCTCAACATGGGGAACAAAGGGGACCCCCAGATCCCGCCCCCCCCCTACATTGTACCCCTACCATTTCACAAAGAAAGTGTAAAAAAATTAAAAAAAACACACAGACACCTTGGAAAAGTCCTTTATTAAAAAAATAAAAATAAAAACACATTCCAGCGATGTAACCCAATGTCCCGCGGCGATCTGATGTCCAGCGCTGCAGTCTCCACTCGAAACATCATTGGCTGAGCGGACCTACACTGTGGAGGAAGTTCCCCATCAGGTCCGCTCAGCCAATGATGTAGGCGGGGTCTGAGGTACGAGGAGTGGACCTGATAGGGAACGTGAGAAGGGGCGAGTCTATTCATTTTTTTACACTGAAGAGGAAGTTCCCCATCAGGTCCGCTCAGCCAAGACGTAGGCAGGGTCTGAGATACAAGGGCGCCCCCGCCCCCTTGTACCTCAGACCCCGCCTACGTCATTGGCTGAGCGGACCTGATGGGAAACTTCCTCCGCAGTGTAGGTCCTCTCAGCCAATGACGTTTCGAGTGGAGACTGCAGCGCTGGATCGCCGCGGGACATTGGATTACATCGCTGGAATGTGTTTTTTTTTTTAATAAAGGACTTTTCCAAGGTGTCTGTGTGTTTTTTTTACATTTTTTTTACACTTTCTTCGTGAAATGGTAGGGGTACAATGTACCCCTTACCAATTCACATGGGGGGGCGGAATCTGGGGGTCCCTTTGTTAAATTGGTCTTCCAGATTCCGATAAGCCTCCTGCCCGTAGACCCCCACAACCACCGGGCAAGGGTTGTGGGGATAAGGCCCTTGTCCCCATCAACATGGGGACATCCTTCCCATGTTGAGGGCATGTGGCCTGGTATGGTTCAGGAGGGGGGGCGCTCTCATCCCCACCTCTTTTCCTGCAGCCTGCCAGGTTGCGTGCTCGGATAAAGGGTCTGGTATGGATTTTTGGGGGAACTCCACGCCATTTTTTTATTTATTTGACGCAGGGTTCCCCTTAATATCCATACCAGACCTGAAGGGCCTGGTAATTGAATTTGGGGGGACCCCCATGCATTTTTTTTTATCAATGACTTTCAATGACTGTTCTCTGTATTGTATTTTTTTTTTAATTTTGGGTGGAGTTCCCCTTAAAATCCATACCAGACCTGAAGGTTCTAGTATGGATAATTGGGGGGAACCCCATGTCATTTTTTTTAATTTGATGCAGGGTTCCCCTTAATATCCATACTAGAGCTGAAGGGCCTGGTAATTGAATTTGGGGGGACCCCCACGCATTTTTTTTATTGTTTTATCAATGACTTTTCTCTGTATTGCCAGGGACCCGAAAATTCATTATAGCCTCGAGTGGTTTTAAATAACTTTTTTTCCTTCAGAAATTACATATTGGGCAGGGACAGTTCTAAGCAAGGGAAACAAGCGCTGCTTTACAGGCATACTATACACCCCCCCCCCCCCCCCCAGGTACGAAATTTAAAGGAATATTTCACTTTTATTGTTTCACTTTAAGCATTATTAAAATCACTGCTCCCGAAAAAAACTGCCATTTTTAAAACTTTTTTTGCATTGATACATGTCTCCTGGGGCAGGACCCGGGTCCCCAAACCCTTTTTAGGACAATAACTTGCATATTAGCCTTTATAATTAGCACTTTAGATTTTGAACGTTCGAGTCCATTGTATTTAATAGGGTTCTAAAGTTCACGCGAACTTTAGGTCTGTTCGCGGGTTCTGGTGCGAACCGAACAGGGGGGTGTTTGGCTCATCCCTAATTGGGATGAATACCGACTTATTGCTGTACTTTATGATATATGGGCATTGATTTATTGCACAGATGATACTTATCTATGAGCACTATGATTTTCCCTTATTCTTGAAATACATTTATTTTTAAGAGATATATACTTTTATAATTGTATATGTGCATTTTTTGTTGTTTTTAGCATTGTATGTTTGTATCTATATTTATTATACATGATTTGGCTGGAGAAAATGTGCAGCAGTGAAATTGTTCTGCTATGGGCTTTGGAACAGAGTGTGCAGGATGCTGTAATGTTTACCAAAGACCAAACGAGAAAAATTACCCTTGCATTGGCAATAAATGCTTTGGAAGGGAAATGGGCTGTTATGGAGAATGTTTGTATAGAAATTCTGTGTATACATTTTAAAGACAGCATTAAATTGTTCTGTTTATTTTTATTTTTCACCTAAGTTTTTGTTACCTGGCTGGGGGAATTGACTTTGAGAGGTAGGTTTGTGAAGTCTCCTTTCTTCTTCTCAAAGGGATTTTTCATGGGAAAGATGGTGTTTTATATCACATACAAAAACTGAAGGAAGACTTTGCTAAGGATATATGAATATTGTAGAGTATAATAATTTGGGGCTATGCAAAGTGCAATAATTTTCATACATTATTTGCTTGCTTACTGTACCAGACAGCAAGGAGCAGGAGAGAGTGTTTGCAGTATTTTTTCAGAGCATTTGTACAGAGATGTAGTGGATCCTTACCAGACCTTATACACACCCGACTTAATTGCCCCACAATACAAGCATTTAATTGTTCATTACACATATCCTAAAAGTTTATTGAAAGTGATGCTAAGTTTTTATTCAGGGGAAAATCAGCCTATATATGAGAATTGAAAGAGCTCATTTACCTGAGCGACAGCATGCCTATCTCTAGTAATTTAACTGCATTAAAGAGAGTGCAGAACTTGTATTTACAACATTTGACAAGGTAAAATCCATCAAAATCAATGACAAAGAAACAGCCATGTATGTGATTCCCATTCAAATATTCAAAGCTGCGTACGCTTACAACAACTTGCCCATACTAACAGTTTTTTGCATCATGGCAAAAACTCACAAAGCTAAAAAATGACACAAAGCAAAACAAATAGTACTGGGAATTGTATGACTTTATAGCATCAAGACATTTCTTAAAACAAATAACTTTTTTCCAGATATCTTAGCCTGAAATGTAAGTATATGCAGGATAGAAGTATTACTCATTCGTTAAATAATGAAAGCATTCTAAAAAAGTAAGTCTTTGTAAGTGCTTGCTGATGTTTTTTTATCTTTTATCACCTTACATGTGTTTTACTGTTTTCCATCTAATAAATACTACACTATCTATGAGACATCTTTTTGGCTCTGGTTTGCGAGCATTCACTCCACACAGTTGTGTTGCTTGTCTGTTTCTTGTGGAGGGAGATGAGCCAGACATAATTGCCTCTCCAGTCATCTGGGTGCCATCTTAAATATTTGTCTTACCGATGAACACCATTTTAATATAAGAGTAGACTGGGGAAAAAAACAATAAATTGCTGTACCAATAAATTGGGGACACCAGTTTAGAAAACTTTATTTAAAAAGCTTTATCTTGTCACTTTTATTTTTAAAATGAAAAGAACAAAACATTTTGAAAATGTCTACATTACCTTTGTATTTAGATTCATGGTAATGTTATTCGAATAAACAACCATACCAGATTAACTCAATTTATTTACTGACATTGGAAACAATCATGTTGACCTCAAAGGTCAAGGCAAAATAAATCGCAAAAATTATTTTTGTAAAAAAACTGCTGCGTCTTATCTTTGGTGTCAAGCGAGTTCATTTTGTCTGTGATTCCTTTCTTCAGAGGCTTGTAAAATTGTGCATAGCAAAGAAAAAGACTTGCAATACATGATAAATTTGATTCTTGTGAAAACCTTTTAAATGTCAGAGATTGATGCAAAAAACTGGGTGACTTCAAACAAAAGAGAGCAAATGTCTGAATGCTAAGTGCTTTCTGGCTGGATTAGAACTCTAAACCAATGCCCTGCATGAACAAGATAAAAATTAAACAATTATAACAACTTATTTAAGTTTGTTTAGAGTGTCATTTACTTAGGAACACAGCACATGTAATTGTTGAAAGTGATAATTTATTCCGCCAATATGACAGTAGGTAAATCCTATCTAACACCCAGACTTCACTGGCCAATCTCCAGTGTCCTATTGGAACAAACTATAGAGTATACTATTAAAATCATCAAAGTTGATCCTGTCACTTGAATCCATTTTTATTTTAAAGAGCAAGGTTTTTGCAGTTGTTGGTTACACAAAAGATGGTGAAATGCATAAACAGTATGAATACAAGCAGCAACAAAAGAATAACTAGGCAAAATAACGGTAGCAGTGACTAAACCAGACTATGGGCTCCTATTCATAGAACACCTGGCTGCTTTCTCAGCTGATCATCATTGAAAGACAGCGATTATTAAAAAGAAAAAAAAAGTTCCCTGGGCAGTATATTCTCTATGAGCAGAGCTGTCAGAAAGAGTCTAGTCACCTCAATTGTGAAACACAGGTTCTCAGGTGGATACATACATAGAACTAAATTCAGGAAAGAACATGTGCTGTCTGCAAGTAGCATATTCTTGATACGTAGGTCTACCATCACTGGTCTTTAAGGGGTAAGCTTAAAGCACATCTCTTGGCTAGCTTTTACGTATGTCAGGGTCTGCTGTGGGGCCCCTTAAATTGTGCCACAATGCCAACAGTGTTGGCATTGTGAGAAAGTTGAACCCTGCACAGGGCTAAGGCCAGCTTCTGTTCATCATAAGTGAGGGTGCTGTGGTGTAGCAATTAGCTGCTCAGACGTAGGGCTGCACTGCAGAAAGCACTTCAAAGTGCATGCTAAGCAGTAGCAGCTGTAGTGTTTTTTATTTTGTAACTCCTTTTCTTTTTTTCACAAATCAGGGAAGAGTAAATACGTAGAAAAGCTGCTAAAACAGAAGCTATAATCCAAATTAAATTAAATATGAATTTTAATAAATTTTTATATGAATTTTGTTCATTAATTTAAATAGGCCATCATTAGTTTAAGGGTAGTGATATTTTAGGTTAATTTTATGTACTGTTTTTAATAAAATTAATAAATACATTTTTAATAAAATTAAATAATTTTGTAGTTCAATTCAAATGAGACCAGTACCATGTATTACTGCTGGTATATGGACTCATTACTCTATTCCACTTTGCCCAATAACACAGTAGATAAGCCCAAAGTAATGAGACCTGTGTATTATTGGATTGTTTTAAAATGTGCTGTATATAGCTCTCGTAAGATACGATAGGCGTCATAGACGAATGTCTCGTCTGCCTATGTTGTTGGTTTGTAATGAGGGAGGAGATACCAGGGCGGACGTCCATCTGCCTCCGATTCAACCAATGGACTACGAGCGCCGCTCGATATAAACACGGCAGTAGTATCACTAAACCACGCCCACAGATGATGTCTAGGAATGACGAAACGCGTCTGGGTTGGCTGTAGTGATTGTCAATCATAGTGACGTCACCGCGCACGCCGCTAATCACGTGTGTCAGGAAGTCGGGTTGACGAAGGAAGGCAGGACAACGCCGCTCTGATATCCAAGGCTCCTATACAGCGCTTATGTGACGTATTACTTTTAATCTATTTGTATATTGTAAGTATATTTTTAAGGGGGCCGATGTTTTATTAAAGAGTTAAACGGAATTACGCTATGGTGGCTTTTTTCTTTTACCTCTGTATATAAGCTCCAGTATGCTGTGACCACGGACCCTCTGTGCTGATGAGATAAGAAGTCTATCTAGAAATGGAAAATCTTATACATATTGCAAGAGAGACTCCGTCATCATTTAGTAAAAAATGGGCCTGCTGGTTACACTATAAAACGACCCCAGAATTTGCAAACTCCCTGAACCCTGACAAAGGATAAATTACTCCTCTGAGAATTGTCATTAAAAATCTACGACGTGCCAGGATCTCCCCTTAACCCTAAACCTTACAAAGACACCTCTCTCCTCCTATATCTCCCCCTATACAGATCCGCCCCTAGTTTCTCATAACACGCCCCTTGAACACCCCAAGGGGTCGGGGAAGTCAGAGACGGACCCCCTGCCAACGCCATCCCTTCCTGCCTCACTCCCCTCCCCTCGATCCCCACCCCACCCCTTCTCCTTCCACCACTTACCCCCTCCTACTTTCTCATCCACAAGCTTCTGTACAATACAACCACTAACATAGCTCCAGCCTACACTCCCGCATTCATACACTCTCAACGAAATAAACCTGTTTATAGCTCCTTCCCTCCCTTTCTGCCATATTGCACCTGTTGGCCTTTCCCTCCCACACAGACCAAAAGTCCATAACGGCATCCGTGAACCTACCTAGCTCTAACCTACCAACAAGATCTATCCCCGTCAATGGTAGTGGACTTTGACTAGACCCCACAACTACCTTGAATTAAGGTAGCCCACCCCAACACGGCCTAGTTCATGAAGGATGCACATAGCCATTTCATTTTCACTACCCGCAAGTTGAATTGTATGTGACACATGTTATTCATCCATGTTTTGTGGTTGTATTAATACCTTATTGTACTACTATTGTTCAAGATATCTGTAAATGCTTTTTACATTTCAATAAACTGTTTTTGGAAAAAAAAAAAAAAAAAAAGAAGTCTATCTATCTATTTATATACAACGCTATTAATACAGCTGTGTTTGGTAAGAATAACCACAACAGGGGTGGTCTCTTCCCCCCGTTTTTATCACGAGTGGTGGTGTTGGTGGCAGAGGAATTGTACTCCGAGCATTTGGATCTTCTTCTTTATGCTTTAACCACGGATCTACCTCTTATGGTTTTTTCCTACTTTGGACGGATGGACTTTATACTATAGAGACATTTCTTCAACATATAATACACTGATTTATTTATTTTTTATTTTTTCATTGTATAGTGTATAGTGTATTGTATATACGTTATACACACATCTATGAAGAGCTGCCACAATAATTATTTTATTGTATTTATCTATATAATCCAAACCTAGAACTATTATACAAGCCATATCTCTCAGCTATTAGTGTTTTTCCACCAGCCTCTATTATATATGTGTGGATCCCATGTCTGACACTTCTATATGCTGTACTGAAAACTATGGCTTTCGTTTTCCTAGCAAGTGTGATATTAGGGAGGGTGAAAATAACCTTTGAACAAACTTTGCTGATAGCATCTACAGTCTCAACTAAATTACTGATTGTTCTGCAATTATGAGCTTACTCGAAAAGCAGTGATTAAAAAGGGAGTCACAGAGGAGAAAATGCATGTTTCCAGAGGCACCACAAAAACACATAATGATACCCACCAAGGTAGTTTGCCAGATGAAGATATGTGAATTAGTGGTGATAAGCAGTTGCATAATGTATTTCTGGACTAACTGCATCATAGCTCAGGGGTGTGGTGATCTAAATATGTTTTCCTAAGCTACATGAATAAAGGAAATAAATATGTTTAACTTTGTCTAATAAAAGTAAAAAGCAAATTACCTAAAAGCTATTTTTACATGATATTCATATTTTTGTTGCTTATTGTATTTCATATACAGATTCAAACCTATCCCTTTAATGGTCATCTTACGTAAAAGGATTGTGGGTAGCCTTCCAAGTTCAGTTAGCCTTTTAGAGAGGCCACAGACTGGACTCTAAGGGGGAAATTTACTAAAACTGGAGCATACAGAATCTGGTTTAGCTCTGCATAGTAACCATCAGCTTCCATGTTTTATTGTCAAAGCTTAAAGTAACATTAAACTTTATTTTTTTTATTTATTTATAAAATAACAAACATGGTATACTTACCTGCTTTGTGGAATGGTTTTGCACAGAGCAGCCCTGTTCAACCTTTTCTGGGTCCCCTGCCATCAGTCCAGTCTCCTCCTCTCCAGCGAGTGCCCCCAAGCAAAGCCACTTTCAATGGGGGCACCTGTGCAGGTGGGCTCCCGAGCTGCCCTGTCTGCCTCTACTGACAAAGACTGGGCACTTAAGCCTCACTGCACACTCCCTCGTCACAGCATTTGATTGACAGCAGCCAGAGCCAATGGCTCCCACTGCTATCAATCTGCCCAATGAAGAGGGAGACAGCGGAGAGAGCTGCTGCTCTCGTGCACATCACTGGATCGGATCAGTTAGAAGCTGATTGGTTACTATGCATAGCTG
This sequence comes from Rana muscosa, assembly GCA_029206835.1. Taxonomy (NCBI): domain Eukaryota; kingdom Metazoa; phylum Chordata; class Amphibia; order Anura; family Ranidae; genus Rana; species Rana muscosa. The sequence continues at coordinate 168,664,467 of CM055123.1, forward strand.
CACCAGATTCTGTGTCTACCAGTTTTAATAAATCCCCCCTAAGGTTCCATTCAGTTTATTTCTAATTTATTATATGGGCAACTGAACATTTGCCAATTTTTTAGCCAAGATTTGAATTTGCACATTGATTCTATTTATCACAGAGATTTTCAAATTACATTTAAAGGGTGAAAATACAATCAAACAACATTCGCCTTATTTTCACCCACATCTGTTCTTCATTACTGTGCTATCCATCCTAGCTATTACATTTGCCAGTTTTACACATTGCACAATATTCAAACTATGTCCTAGTTTGGAGAGGGTAAATGTTTATTTTACAGTGCCTTTTACATAAGAGTTCCAAATTTTTGTCTGTGAAGAGTTGTGAACCTGTGTTTTATTACACATTCAGTAAAAATAAATAAAAACAGTGTGCCCTCCCACTTCCCCTCCCAACAGTAAAACAGTAAGGGCACAGAGAGCATACAGCTCCCCAGCTAATTGTATACCAGCATGCACGCCCTTCAGAATTCAGGGGTTGATTTGAGAGGTGCTGGTCCCACTTCTTGTGATTTCAGTGGTTTTAGAGCTCCCTAAGCCCCCTAATAATTTCACTGTGTGCAGTTAATGGTAGTTAAGCCCAACACTAACTTCTCTTAAATACCCCCTCTTCCACCTATCCTACATACCCCTGTGTAAAAAAGATCAGTATACTTAAAAACAAATTATTAAATCCTTTCTTGTCTGGTCACATAATCCTGCAGCTATGGGTCCCCTGTGTAAATAAAAATTATTCAGTGGCTGTGACATCACACATAGGCCCTAAAGGCCCAGCAGTTGTCATGCTCCCTTCTTTCTCTCCTGATCACTGACACAGGTCAGCAACACTGTCACATGACTGCACTGAAGCACATTAACCACTTTCTTACTGGGCACTTAAACCACCCTCCTGCCCAGACCAATTTTCAGCTTTCAGCAATCTTAGGCCCCTTTCACACTGGGGCGGGAGGTGCGCTGGCGGTAAATCGCTGCTATGCTGTCGGAATGATGGCGGCATTCGGCCGCTAGCGGTGCAGTTTTACGCCCCGCTAGCGGCAGAAAAGGGGTTAATACCACCCGCAATGCGCCTCTGCAGAGGCACATTGCCGGCAGTATAGCCGCGGTGTCCCATTGCTTTCAATGGGCAGAAGCGGTGAAGGAGTGGTATACACACCGCTCCTTCACCGCTCCAAAGATGGGGCTAGCAGGACTTTTGGAGCGGTCCTGCTAGTGCACCGCTCCAGTGTGAAAGCCCTCGGCCTTTCACACTGGAGAAATAGCAGCCAAAGTTTCAGGTCGGTTTGCAGGCACTATTTTTAGCGCAATAGCGCCTGCAAACCACCCCAGTGTGAAAGGGGTCTAACTCTTTGAAGGACAATTGCGCGGTCATGTAACACTGTACCCAAATGAAATTTTTATCATTGTTTCCCCACAAATCAAAATTTATTTCGGTGATATTTGATCACCTCTAGGTTTTTTATTGTTTGTTAAAAAAATGGAAAAAGACTGAAACTCTTGAGAAAAACAAAAACAAAACAGTTTTATATTTTGTTTTTAAAATTTTGCAAACGGGTACCTTTCTCCTTCATTGCTGTACGCTGATGAGGCTGCACTGATGGGCACTAATATGCAGCACTGATGGGTACTGATAAGGTGGCACTGATAAGGCGACATGATAGGTGGCACTGGTGGGCACTGATGAGGCAGCACTGGTAGGCACTGGTAGGCACTGCTGGGCATTGATAGGTGGCACTGGTGGGCACTGAGAGGTGACATGGCTGGGTGGCACTGGTGGGCGGCACTGATGGGCGGCACTGATGGGTGGCACTGAAGGGCATTATAGGTGGCACTGAAGGGCACTGATGGGTGGCACTGATAGCTGGCACTGATGGGCACTGATGGGTGGCAGTAATGGGCACTGGTAGGTGACACTGATAGGCAGCACTGCTAGAAGGCACTGATGAGGCATTGATTGGCATCACTGGTGGGCATTGATAGGTGGCACTGATTGGTGACACTGATATTCACTGGTGGGCACCAATTGATGGCACTGTGGGCAATGGCAGGTGGTACTGGTTGGTACAGATAAGGCGGCTGTGCCTCTTCCTCTTCGGGACCGATGTCCCTTCAACAGAAGCCGTTTTTTTTCTCCTCATGCTGTCAGCTGATCACATGGTAAGGGGCCGGGATCAGCCTCTTACTCTGATCTGTGATCACCCGAGTCTCATTGACTCGGTGATCACTGAGTGCACCGCGTGCGTCTATTGATGGCCTCCCGGCAATGTAGGTCCGTGCTGTAGCCATCATTCGGCTATAGCGCGGATGGGAAGAGGTTAAATCTAGTTAAAGGATAAGTTCACCTTTTACTAAAAAACAACTAATGCATATCTTTTTTTTTTTTTTAAAGGAGCCTGTAAAGTATTGGACCTGTGACCAGCAGATCGTAGCTGCAGGTGCTCCTGCACAGTCTCCCTCTAGATTTCAGCCCATACCTCTACTATGAGTGTGCTAATCAGTACGCTTGTGGTTTATTCAAGCTTCAAGTCCTATGTCTGCTGCTGTGGTCGAGAGTGAGGAGGACATGTACTGGAGCATGTTACATGTTACACCCTAAATATGAGTGTATGATCCAGAAGGTGGACTTATCATTTAAGTACACAAATCATTTTTTACAGGGTATGCAGGATTGGTGGGAACAGAGAGGGGGGGAATATTTTAAAGAATAGTTTTAGTTTAATAGTTTTAGTTTCACTTCTGACAAAAGTAGAAAAAAAGAGACCACAAAAAGTCTGTCACTGATCCTTATGTAACATTTCCTTATCAGAGTTTCTGAAGTGATGTCCAAAGACATCTGGCAACACCTGACCCAGCGTCATCAGCAGCAGCTGCTGAAATTCAAATGTCAAATGTACATTTTATATAAATACATATTTTAGTATCCAATAATTAGCAAACCTGCATCTCAACCACCACTAAAAGTCTCCAGTGCTTACAAAATTCCTAAATTAAACACCTGACTTATGGGCTTTCACAGACTAAATACATTTATGATCAGCAATCAGTAGTAAAAGCAAAAAAAGAAAATAATTATAACCTCTTGGAAAACCTTCATTATTTACTGTACAAGATGTATATGGCACCAACAGTTTGCGCAGTGTTTTACAAAATGTAAGGAGACCGTACAGTTACAATACAAGAGGGATCAGAGGTCCCTGCTTGTTGGAGCTTACAATCTAACATAAAGGGTCAAGTGATACAAAAGATAATAACTGTTAGGAATGAGTTGATTCGGAAAGTAAAAGTAAAGTTTATAAGTTAAATGCAGGATAGGCGTCTCTGAAGAGATGGGATTTCAGGGATCGCATAAGCTGGACTGAGTAGGACATAGATTGGGGTAACTTGGGTCATAATACAAGAAATATACTACATTTATGTTGAACTCTAACTATTGCTTATCCAGTTGGCTGAGAACAGCAGTAATTGTTATCCAGTTCTATTGTATTAATTCATATCTACATGTTCTGTGTCATCTCTTAACAGACAAGTACAACTGTTCATCTACAGTTTCTCTCTGGTTATCTGCTTTTATGAAACATCAAATAATGAAAAGCTGCACAACAATGACAGTGACAGTCTCTCTTGTTAAAAATAAATGTTCTTCCAGGCCATGAACAGTCAGTTGTGTGTGCATGGACTGTGCCTCTCAATCAAAAACACTGAGGCATAGGATTGATTCAAATATCATCTACAGGGCTTTTGGTTATATCCCAGCACTCATCTCTCAACAGTACCTATTACCAGCCTTTAAAATATAAAAATAGAAGCTCCATATTTGGTAAATGGAAGGAAAGAAGTCAGGGTTTTGAATCAATTGGCAATTGCGGTTATTTAGGTGGAAGTGGAGTCTAGTGAGCTAAGTCATGCCCTAGCATTTTTTTGTCTTTTAAGAGACAGTAGTAACAATTTTCTACAGTTACTCTATACTCACCTACTTTAGAGCTCTAAAGGCTAAATTCATCTTTATTTTTTTTATAATAAATGTATAGGTTTTTGCAAGGTAAAAAATGTGCATTTATTATTATTTTCTTAGGAACCTGCAGAGCATTGTACCCGTAATTAGCAGATCATGGGTGCAACGTCAGGCTCCTGCAGACACTGGCTACTGCTTTCTGCCTATAGCAACTTGTATTTTGTTTTTTGCATGGAGTCCCGCTTAAAATCCTTAGCAGACCACGCCTTCTGCCAAATTTGAGACAACCCACTATATAGTATGTCTGTACTGTATTCCCACGGCATACATAAAAACAATTAAACTTATAATGAGGACTACCACCACAGTACAGACTGGGTTAGTTATGGCAAACTCAGATCTCCAGCCCCCTCATAAACAAAGAAAACGAAATATAAATTTACACTGCTGGGGTTATCATAAAAGAACATCCAAAAGAGTAGGCAGCACTTTTAAATATTTGTTTTAGGGTAAGCTATGTGAATGAAAACGTGTAACAAATATAGAGTGGAAATACACTTTAAATTCTAAAAACTACTGTAAGTACATATACAGTATGAGCTGAATACAAATGCCCATTCAAACCTTGTTTGAAAATTAATATGTTGGACATAGCTTTTGGATGAATAAACAATGCATCGGGATCTAAAAGAGCATGCAAAGCTGTCGTACCACAATCCTTGGGCTGTCAAATCATTCTCCTACCAGGCAGCCCGAGGGCAGTACTGTTCCGACCATGCATGTGTGAAATGAGTCATCCTAATAAGTTCACTACTTTGGCTCTATCTTTTCAGAGGCATTTGGCATGAGACAGAACCACCTGCCAAGAACCTCCTTTTGTGGCCCCTGTGATTCCAACTCTGGGTGCCGTGGGTGTCGGGGCTGTCAAAGTGAACGGGAACAGTGCCATCAAAGCAAACTCCATGATCTATGGAGAGCACAGCAAAACAAAGACATTCTCACTGTAGCAAAAACATGCAGACCTAAATACACTTAAAATATTTAACAACAATATTGGATGCAGTGGCTATCTTCCCTACAGACATCCTTTTGTAACATTAACCTTCTGAAAAGCCAGATGCACTTTAACCTTACATTTATAAAACTGCATTGTTAAGGAAGTATAAATTGTGCCTCTGTACATTCAGACTTTGTTTAACTGTACAAAAGATGAAAAGAAAAGGACCTGATAGTTAATCCAATTATGTTAAAAATCAAGCTCTATTACAATATCCATTAGCTCATTCTTCAACTCACTGCCACAAATGACATTAACAAAAAGGATAAAAGGATCATAATGAGCTTTCACTAAATGTTTTCACAGAATGTCACAGCTATACATATATTATAAACCAAGGCTATGGAAAAGTCACCTAGATTTTTGGAGATAAAATTTAGAAAGTGAAATGATCCATTCTAATTTTAAATTATGGGACTGCAAATCATTTGTCCAAGAAATTCTCCTTGGTTTTAAGGTAAGGGTGCTTACTGTGTGCCGATACAGATTATTTTACCAATCATTTTCAAATCATAAGTCTTTCACAACAACCTTCATTTTTCACCTAACATAGTGTTAGGGCATGTTAGATGACCTCCATATAGTATTGTATTTATTCTTGCACTGTTATTTATTAATAGAAGTCCTCTCTTTTTTTCCTTTTTTTTCCAAAAAAGAGATGAGGCAAAGGTCCAAAGGACTCTAGGACACCTTTTTATGCCTCATCCTCCATAACTTACTCTATGCATGCAGATATTGTATCTGCATTAAAAGAGACAGAGTCTTAGGGGTTGATTTACTAAAGGCAAATGGACTGTGCACTTCGCAAGTGCAGCTGCTCCAGAGCTTACTAAAAGAGGTAAATTTTCTGCATTTTTTATTGCACACGATTGGATAATGGAAGTGAGCAGAGCTTCTGCTCATTTACTAAGCTTTTCAAAGTGCACAGTCTTTTTGCCTTTAGTAAATCAACCCCTAAGTCTGGAATAACTGTTTGCATTGTGAAGAGCCCAATGAAATTGGAAGTTTTTTTTCAAAGAAGTTCTAGAGAAAATCTAGACATTTGTGCAAATTTTCTGCATTCGGAGATATGCATTTACGTCAAAGGGGAAAGCAAAATGAGGGAAGTTTTAAAGCTTTCATGTAATTTAAATGACTACTAAGAGTTAGCAGAGTTCCTTTTTATCGCTCTTGCACCAATTCTCAAACAGTAACCCTAGCACCAACCCTAATGATAACCCTACACTTGCTCTATCACTAACAATAACCCTAACCCTAACCTTGCTACAATATCATGCTAATCTAGGCTTACCTGTAGGTTAAAGTGGTCTGTAATGCCCCATACACACGATCGTTTTTCATGCCGTTAAAAATGCCATTTTTAAAAATGGGCATTAAAACCGATCGTGTGTATGCTCCAGAGCATTTTTAACGACGTAAAAAAGGGCCATTAAAAATTTCGAACATGCTCTATTTTTTCACGTCGTTTTTCATGTTGTTTTTTTTAACGACGTGAAAAACGATAGTGTGTATGCTTTTACGAGGTGAAAAAAAAAAACGCGCATGCTCAGAATCAAGTATGAGACGGGAGCGCTCGTTCTGGTAAAACTAGCGTTCGTAATGGAGATAGCACATTCGTCACGCTGTAACGGACTGAAAAGCACAAGGCTGAAAAGCGCGAATCGTCGCTCAACAAACTTTACTAACATGAAGGGTGGCGCCATCCGAACGGAACTTCCCCTTTTTAGTGCCGTCGTACGTGTTGTACGCCACTGCGCTTTGCTTGAACGTTTTTTAAAATGATCGTGTGTACGCAAGACAGGCTTGAGAGGAAACATGAAAAAAAACGACGAGAAAAACGTCGGTTTAAAAAATGGCATGAAAACCGATCGTGTGTACGCCGCATAAGGGTTTACAACCACTTTAATGAAGATGAACTTTGTTGATAAACAAAACCTTTTATGAGCAGCTGATGTTAAGCTGTTGCTGCCTGTGTAAAACATATTTTCAGCAGCACATATGCATTAGGTTTGCACTGATACTAGTTTTTTTACCGGCGAGTAAGAGTACTGATACAGTACTTTTGGTCAAGTACGTGCCAATACGGAGTACCGATACCTTAGCGGTATGATTTGAGCCCATACAAAATTACTGGTCTCAAATCACACTACAAAGAATTGCATGTGATTTGAACAGAAATGTGGTGTGATTCCTGTCTGAATCTCATGCAGTTTCCCACACCGCTCCTGTGTAAATCCAGGCTGAAATCACACTGCATTCCTGTTCAAATCACATGCAATTCTTTGCATTGCAATTTAAGCCTGATCATTTTGTAATACTTGGTATCGGTGCAACCCCAATATGCATCACTGAGCTGCCAATGTTTCTGTGCGAAAGAGTGCTCACTATGATGGCTCATAACCATGTTGTTTAACAAAAATACATTTGATCACCATGTCAGTGCTGACAAAGATGTCTCGAGATACATTTATTTTACACTTAAATCTGTCCAAACCAGAGTCTAGTAGACATCCCGGATATGATAAAGTTTGAAACAAAAAATCATAAATTATAATATAATAGATAACTATAAATAATTTTAAAAAATGATAATAGTGGTTAACCCCTTCACTGCCAGTGTCATTTTCACAGTAACCAGTGCATTGTTATTGCACTGATCGCTGTGAAAATGACAATGATCCCAAAAATGTGTCAAAAGTGTCCGATGTGTCCGCCATAATGTCGCAGTCATGAAAAAAATCGCTGATCGCCGCCATTACTAGTAAAAAAAAAAAATTAATAAAAATGCCTTAAAACTATACCCTATTTTGTAAACGCTATCATTTTTGCGCAAACCAATCAATAAACGCAGACTGCGATTTTTTTTACCAAAAATATGTAGAAGAATACGTATCGGCCTAAACTGAGGAAAAAAAAAATTATATCTTTTTTGGGGATATTTATTATAGAAAAAAGTAAAAAATATGTAATTTTTTTCCAAATTTTCGCTCTATTTTTGTTTATAGCGCAAAAAATTAAAACCGCAGAGGTGATCAAATACCACCAAAAGAAAGCTCTATTTGTAGGAAAAAAAGGACGCCAATTTTGTTTGGGAGCCACGTCGCACGACCGCGCAATTGTCAGTTAAAGCGACGCAGTGCCGAATCGCAAAAAGGGGCCTGGTCATAATGGCCCGTATTGGTTCGGGGCTTAAGTGGTTAAAATCTATACTAGACTTTTTTTTTTTGGGGGGGGGGCTCTATGCAAATGTATTTTGTTGTTGCTGACAAAGTGACAAAGGTGAAAATGACAGTCTAAATTGCCAGAAAAAATAACTACATTGACAGCTTATTTGAAGAGAAAAAATATTATGCAGACCCCTCTAAAGGTCCCCCACAATCCCACAATACATATTTGGGGTCTATTATGTATCGTTGGGGACTTTGGGGATCTGTGTACCATTTTTATTTTGAAAAAGGAAGACAGGAGGGATATGTGATTTGCCGGCAGTTTAAAATGTTTTTCCTTTGTAAATTTACAATTAAAAAAAAAAAAACACTGCTTCCGGTCACATGGAATCTTATACAAAAAAATTGCTACGTAAATTACCATGCTCTAAATTAAGTTCTTTTATGATTTAGAAAAAAAATGGATAGTATCTGATAATTGTCTGTGGTGCTCAATAAGGCTAGGAGGTATGTAGAAGGCTGTAGATTATGAATATTCTGTGTGAGTACTTAAAGTTTATTTAACGCTAAAAAAACTTTTTCTTTTCATTTTGTATAGTGTAGGGGAGGGATAAAACTGCTGTAACTTCCTGTCCTATAAACTTAATAGGAAGTAATAGGGAAGATTGAAGGATTTTCCCACTTCTTATTCTGGTAGCAACTCAAAGTTGTGTGTTTAACAATAAAAACCTGGCTGAGATTTCCAACCCTTACCACTCTAAATCTGAAAAAAAAAAAGTTTAGCCTTTAGTTCTGTGTACAAAAGTAGCCATAGTGTGGATGAGGAAAGTGGCAATTAACTTACCGTACATAAACTTTCCTTGATATTTTTGCCTACAATAAAAAAAGTGCAATTTTGATTTAATCTAAAAAGTAATGTATGCATTAGGGAACTATTTTCCTTAGACCAGATATATTTCAAATAACTATTTCTACAGCATTGCAACATGCACACATCATCACTTAAATTTGCAATTTATTCAGAGAGCAGAAAATTTCTAATACAGACAAGAACACCTCAGACTCCAAACTTGTTATCTGCCATCAATTATTCATTTTAGGTACCACCTCAGTGTCATTTAATAAACTGCCAACCAGTTTGAAACCGGGTCTATTTACAATATGTCAAACAATTTGCATGCAGAAACATTTAATTGACATTTTCAGTAAATGAGGTTTGTATCCCAGTGAAGCTAATGGCACTAGCCTAATATAATGTACATACCTACTAGTAGAGTTTACTGAAAAAAAGTCTGCTTTAACATATTGAAGAAGAAAACATACATAAAAACTATTTTTTTTTTAATCTCTTTCTGGGATCCAGCTCTATACTTGAATTTTCAGCTCCATCGCTACATTATTGCAATTTAACTTATTCTAGACAGGGAGTTTACTGTAGTTTTATTACTAACAAGGGATTCTGGGACCTGTGACATTCATGATGCTAGATGTAATAAATGAGAGCCAATGGAATTGATTTACAAAATGTGTATTTAACAAAGTGAAAGTTCACTTAGAAAAGTTTATTTGCCTTTTGCAAAATGAATGCTATATTTACTTTAAATACCCAATCAAGTCCAAGAGAAATTAGGGAAATAAAAAAAAAAAAAATTCAATAGGTGGTCATCATCCAACCTTATTCGCGTATATAAGTTTACCACACTTGACACATTTAAGACATTTTTGTCCCTATGCAAAACTCATGGTCTCCCGAACACGGAACTTTTCCGTTAGCTCCAAATTAAACATTTCCTTACTCCCTGCCTCCGCAGAGACATGTCCTTCCCAGCAATGTCAAAATTTGAGCGCACATGCAACAAAGATCCACATGCCCGCGGTCCCATTTCCGACTTCTATGCTCACCTACTAGACCCCCCACCCCATACTTCACTTCACTATGCAACTAAATAGGAGAGAGATCTGGGGCTCCAACTAGATAGACTGGCTGAATATTTGGGAAGCCACCTAAGTGGTCTCTCAAAACATTGTAGCGTTATAGACGAACTATAAAGTCCTCATGCACTGGTACCTTGTCCCTGCCTGGATTTCTAAATACTTAAACACATACTCCCCCCACTGCTTTCACGGCTGCACAGAGCCAGGCACCCATCACATTTGGTGGACGTGTCCCCTGGTCAAAACATTTTAGACTGAAATTCTCTATATCCTCTCCATTCTGTTTAACATCTCAGTAGATCCGAACCTAGTTATGGCCCTGCTTGACTCCCCTACTATTTAAACTCCTCCTGTAGGTTACCACTGCGGAAAAACAAACGATTGCCAAGGCCTGGAGAACTCCTCATCTTAACATTATTAAGACCAAAAACTGAATCACCAGAGCCATGTACCATGCCAAAATAGAAGCAGTTTTTTTGGACAGAATCCGAAAATACGAATACTTGTGGCAGCTGTAGATAGATCACATCCTCCCCTCAGATTTTGACAAATCTCTATTGTCCCCTTGAGCTCCCTGAAAATTTAACCTTAGAGCCACTCTGATATGGATCTTTAATCCCACCCTAACCCCCTACCCCCCGGGACCCTCCTCACCCCTCCGACCTTCCCACTATATTACTATACTTCATGTTTAATCTCTCATCACTACCTCCGCCCCCTAACACTTCAGACATATTTTCCTCTTTCTCTCCCTCTCTTTCCATCTAGCTTCGAAACCATGTTTTTCTCTAACTTTTATTTTCACCTGTCAGATCTCTCACGTACTAGTTTCCCCGATTCGGGAAAATCCATTCCAAGAAAGGCGATCTGTTCTGATCCCAACTACATTTGATGCTCCAGAAGTCAGAACATTAAGATATGCATAATATCCCCTCTCACCGCCAACCTCCTCTACCCCATGGGTCACCAACTCCTTCTCTTTGCTCCATATATTGTTATATTGCATACTGAGGTTCATATTACCACACACTGATATCACCTCTCTGAGGGTTCTCTCTTCCTTAAACTCAGTAGGCGCCTGCGGCATCCCTTAACCTCAGGTACCATGATACTATGCAATTATTATGGACTTAAATGTTTCATCATTATTTTTCCTCACGTATCTTTGTGGGCTGAGACCCAGCCAACTAATTGTTGCATCTTTGTTTATATGGTTCTGACTCCCTTGTCTGGGGGTTAAATTGTACATATTCACACCCCGTGTACGTCTTCTTTACACCATGTCAATAAAATATTTGAACAGAAAAAAAAAACACACAAGATTCTTGCTAGGACATATTGGTTGGTGAATAAACTAAACACTGCTTTACCTTATTTACAAAGCTCAGTCAACAATCTCTATTCCCTTAGTAATTCAATCCCAGTGGGTACATCTGACAATGGCAGCACTAAGGACCTGGTTTTAGCAAGCTTTGCTATATTTTTCTAAGCCTAAAACAAGTCTAAAAAAAACAAAAATTATTATGTTAGTTCTTTAAACAATTTTAATTTTACCAAGACCCATTTCTAAGATCACTAATTAGATTATGAAAACAGCTGGATAGTTTGCTTGCATAGCACACTACATTGTTACAAAGGGAGTAACTTGCAGTTACTATATAAATGGGCACGTATATATTCTTTTCTAGAGAAAACATCTTGGGCAAATATTGATTTTGGTTTCTGGCATTTGGAGAAACAACATAGAAATGTTTTGGACTTGAAAAGATTTTAGTATTGATTGTTATTCAAAATAAATGATCTCTGGGATCTAACGTACAAACTGCATTCTTTGTTGTGCATGTTCTAATCAATTCACATATCATTAGCTTTTACTCCCAAGTGTGACCTGATCATTCTTCTGCAAATATCTATAAGTGAACAACTGAACTGTTGTGCTACGGCATTACTAGTGTGAGTTATGTGTATTTAAAGCTGAAATTGAGAGTGGGCTCTCCTCTGCATTGCAATTGTTAACTGCTCACTGTGCCTAGGGGGTACTGATTAAGATGATATACAGTATTGTGAAAATGTTTTAGGCAGGTCTCAAGAAAGGCTGTTTAGTGAGAATGCTTTAAAAATATATAGATTAGTGTAAAAAATGCAAATTGAGCGAAAAGAAGAAAAATCCAAATCACATCAATATTTGGTGTGACTATCCGTTGGCTTCAAATCAGCATAAATTCTTACACTTGCAAACTTTGTACACTGGCACAAAGTCAGGGATTTTGTAGAATTAGAGTCAGGTGTAAGAATAATCAATTATGCCAAGCAGGTGCTAATGATCATAATTTTTTATATGTAGGTTGAGGCTGGGTTCACACTTGTGCGACACGACAGCCGTCCTTCTTTGGATCCGACTTTGCCCTGCGACATGAAGCCGATATATGTCTGACTTTCAATGAACGGGGATCCGACTTGGATCCCCACCAATACCAGGCACTGTGTTTGGTATGAATCTTGAGGGGGAACGCCACGCCAAATTTTAAATAAAAAACCGGCATGGGTTCCCCCCCCCCAAGATCCATACCAGGCCCTTGGGTGTGGTATGGATTTTAAGGGGAACCCCTAAGCTGAAAAAACGGCGTGGGGGTCCCCCCAAAATCCATACCAGACCCTTATCCGAGCATGCAACCTGGCAGGCCGCAGGGGAAGAGGGGGGCCGAGAGAGCGGCCCTCCCTCCCGAACTGTACCAGGCCGCATGCCCTCAACATGGGGGGTTTGGTGCTTTGGGGCAGGGGGCGACCTGCGGCCCCCCCACCCCAAAGCACCCTGCCCCCATGTTGATGAGGACAGGGTCTCTTCCCGACAACCCTGGCCGTTGGATGTCGGGGTCTGTGGGCAGGGGGCTTATCGGAATCCGGGAGCCCCCCTTTAATAAGGGGGCCCCCAGATCCCGGCCCCCCCACCCTATGTGAATGAGTATGGGGTACATCGTACCCCTACCCATTCACCTGGTGGAAAAAAATGTCAATAAAAAAACACACACAGGTTTTTAAACTAATTTATTACACAGCTCCGGGGGTCTTCTTCCGACTTCGGGGGTCTCCGGTGTCGTCTCCGCGCTCTCCGGTTCTTCCTTCCTTCTGCTGGGCCTCTGCTATCTTCTTCCAGCTCTTTTGCTAGCGGGGCCCGGTCTTCTCCGTCGCCTTCTTCCCTCTTCTTCTCTCGCTCTCCGGTTCTTTCTTTCTTCCTTCTGCCGGGCCTCCGCTATCTTCTTCCAGCTCTTTTGCTAGCGGGGCCCGGTCTTCTCCGTCGCCTTCTTCCCTCTTCTTCTCTCGCTCTCTGGTTCTTTCTTTCTTCCTTCTGCCGGGCCTCCGCTATCTTCTTCCAGCTCTTTTGCTAGCGGGGCCCGGTCTTCTCCGTTGACTTCTTCCCTCTTCTCCTCCTCGATGTTGACTCGTCGCTTCCTCCCGCTGTAATGCTGGCTGTGCGGTGCGCTCTGATTTATATAGGCCTCTCATGATGTCACAGTCACATGCTCCGGGTGGCCCCGGAGCATGTGACTGTGACATCATGGGAGCATGTGACTGTGACGTCATGAGAAGCCTATATAAATCGTTGCAGAGCGAACAGCCAGCATTACAGCGGGAGGAAGCAACGAGTCAACATCGAGGAGGAGAAGAGGGAAGAAGACACCGACGGCGACGGGAAGACCGACCCCTCCACTAGCAAAAGAGCTGGAAGAAGATAGTGGAGGGGCCGGCAGAAGGAAGAAAGAAAGAACCGGAGAGCGAGGGAAGAAGGCGACGGAGAAGACCGGGCCCCGCTAGCAAAAGAGCTGGAAGAAGATAGCGGAGGCTCGGCAGAAGGAAGGAAGAACCGGAGAGCGCGGAGACGACACCGGAGACCCCCGAAGACGGAAGAGACCCCCGGAGTTGGAAGAAGACCCCCGGAGCTGTGTAATACATTTCTTTAAAAACCTGTGTGTGTTTTTTTTATTGACATTTTTTTCCACCAGGTGAATGGGTAGGGGTACGATGTACCCCATACTCATTCACATAGGGTGGGGGGGCCCCCCACCCGCAGACCCCGACAACCAACGGCCAGGGTTGTCGGGAAGAGGCCCTGTCCTCATCAACATGGGGGCAGGGTGCTTTGGAGTGGGGGGGCCGCAGGTCGCCCCCCTGCACCAAACCCCCCATGTTGAGGGCATGCGGCCTGGTACAGTTCAGGAGGGAGGGGGCCGTAGGGGTTCCCCTTAAAATCTATACCAGACCCAAGGGCCTGGTATGCTCTTGGAGGGGAACCCATGCCGGTTTTTTATTTAAAATTTGGCGTGGAGTTCCCCCTCAAGAGCAGCAGAGCCAAAGTCGGATCATGCAAGACTGCGGTCCGACTTTGATCTGACTTCAATGATAGTCAATGGGCTGAAGTCGGATCAAAGTCGGACCAAAGTAGTACAGGGAGCATTTTCAAAGTCGGACCGACATGTGTCGGACCAGTTAAGACGGCTCCTATAGGAAAACATTGATTTTCACACGTCATGCGACATGAGCTCCCAATGTCGGAGCGTTTGTCGCCCCAGTGTGAACCCGGCCTGAAACACAGTCATTAACTGAAACAGAAACAACTGTGTAGAAGGCTTAAAAATGGGCGAGGAACAGCCAAACTCTAATAAGATGAGTTTGTGGAAGACAATTTCATGTCACAGGTCATACACTATGGCAAGACTGACCACACCAACAAGACACAATGTAGTTATACTGCATCAGAAAGGTCTCTCCCAGGCAAAGATTTGAAAGCAGACTCGGGTTTCAAGATGTGCTGTTTAAGCTCTTTTGAAAAAGCACAAAAAAATAAGCAACATTAACCACTTGCCGACCGTCGCACGCCGATATACGCTGGCAGAATGGCACGGGCAGGCAAATAGGGGTACCTGTACGTCCCTTTAAATTTTCCTCCCAGCGGGTGCGTGCGCCCGCCGCGTGTGTGCGCCCGTGGGTTTTGGGAACTCGATGTTCCCGGGTGGCCCGCGATTGCAGTTGGCAAAGGCAGAACAGGGGGATGCCTTTGTAAACAAGGCATTTTCCTGTTCTGCCTAGTGACACGTCAGGCATCTACTGTTTCCTGTGATCCGGAAAAGTGATCGTTGATGTGTCACTGGTAGCTTCTCCCCCTTACAGTTAGAATCACTCTCTAGGACACACTTAACCCCTTCAGTGCCCCTAGTGGTTAACCCCTTCACTGCCAGTGTAATTTTTACAGTAATCTGTGCATTTTTATAGCACTGATCGCTGTATAAATGACAATGGTCCCAAAAATGTGTCAAAAGTGTCCGATGTGTCCGCCATAAAGTCGCAGTCACAATAAAAATCACAGATCGCCGCCATTACTATTAAAAAAATAATAATAATAAAAATGCCATAAAACTAACCCTTATTTTGTAGACGCTATAACTTTTGCGCAAACCAATCCATATACGCTTATTGCGATTTTTTTACCAAAAATATGTAGAAGAATACATATCGGCCTAAACTGAGAAAAAATTAGCTTTTTTAAAAAATTAATTGGGGGTATTTATTATAGCAAAAAGTACAAAATATTTTTTTTTTTTTAAATTGATGCTCT
The DNA here is from genome assembly GCA_029206835.1 of Rana muscosa. NCBI lineage: Eukaryota > Metazoa > Chordata > Amphibia > Anura > Ranidae > Rana > Rana muscosa. The sequence goes on from CM055123.1 coordinate 168,680,228, forward strand.
ATTCTTGTTTATAGCGCAAAAAATATAAACCGCAGAGGTGATCAAATACAGTACCACCAAAAGAAAGCTCTATTTGTGGGGAAAAAAAGGACGTCAATTTTGTTTGGGAGCCACGTCGCACAACCGCGCAATTGTCAGTTAAAACGACGCAGTGCAGAATCGCAAAAAGTGGCCCGGTCATTTGGCAGCCAAATGGTCCGGGGCTGAAGTGGTTAAGGACCGTAGGTGCACCGGTCAGCCAAGGAAACTTAATACAGCAGATGAAAGACACATCATGCTTACTTCATTTTTTATATTGGAAAATGTCCAGTAATGCCATCAGCACAGAACTGGCACATACTAGTGGGACCCAGGTACACCCATCCACTGTCCAGAGAAGTCTAGCAGGAAGTGGTCTTCATGGAAAAAATACTGCCAAAAAGCCATACTGCTAACGTGGAAACAAGGCTAAACGACTCAAATATGCATGAATGTTTTAAAAGGTTAGGACATTTTGAGCGGACTTTACCGGTACCAGAAAAGGAACAACACTATATAATATTACAAAATAATTTTTATTACAAATAATATTTATATGTATTTGTAATAAAAAGGATTTTGTAATATTATATAGTGTTGTTCTTTTTCTGGTACCAGTAAAGTTTGCTCAAAATGTCCTAATCAACTATGCATGAAAACATAGGAACGGGGGTGCAGAAAAATGGCAGCAGGTGTTCTGGACTAATGAGTCAAAATTGTAATATTTGGCTGTAGCAGGAGGCAGCTTGTTTGCCAGAGGGCTGGAGAGTGGTTCAATAATGAGTGTCTGCAGGCAACAGTGAAGCATGGTGGAGGTTCCTTTCAAGTTTGGGGCTGCATTTCCCGCAAATGGAGTTGGAGATTTGGTCAGAATCAATGGTGTCATTAATGATGAGAAATAAAGTCAGATATTTATTCTTCATGCCTTTCGATCAGGGAGGCTTTTGATTGGCCCCAAACTTATTCAAAAAGAAAAGTGTATGGTATTCTGTGTTGAATTGAATATAATACCTTTTTACTCTCTCTCATTTTCAAGCTCATCATCATTTTTATATAAATGTCCCGCATATGAAGGGGCAGAGTGTTCATGGGGTACAGAAAGGGGTACAGAAATCTGCACCAACCTTGTACTGGTGCTTGTTGAAATAATCTACCTTCTGGCATACATTACTGCAGGGTCCCACCCTTACCAATGTAGCGGGGTCTCTAAACTTAGGTAGGACACTCAGGTGTGTAAGTATGGGAATAATGGACTATTTGTGTTCGTGGAGGATTGGACGGTGTAATAATCTCCTTGGCCTCTGGGTGGCGGGGTACCTGGAGGCTCAAGGTAGATTGGCCGTCACAGTGCTACCCTTTTTGTCCCTTTCCGGAGATGGTACGGCGAGGGCGGGGAACCTGCCGTGGTGTCGATGGGAGGAGATAAAAGGGGGTGACACCCTAACCACGAGGTCTTCAGGAGGATCTTCTTCACGTGCCCAGGCACCTTAGGCCGGTTCCGGATTCCGGCTCAGGTGCCCTAGGCCTGACCGGAATGGCGTTGGAGTCCATCCCAGGCACCTTCAGCCTGGGGTGAGGTACTAAACCAGGAGGCCTGGGGCCCAGTGACTTCGACTGGGTCCCGCGAGGGTGGAGAAGTCCGAGGGTCCCTGAAGTGGATGGGGCCCATGTCTGAGGTGAGGAGGCCGGGGAGGTTACCCATTCGGAGAGTCTGGAGCAGCATCAACCCAGTGACGGATGGGCCTCTGGTAACTCCCTTGGAGGGACATCTTCCCCTGACAGGGGCCGCAGTGCAGCGAAGGTACTCCTATCTATGTTCTCTTGAGTCACTGGTAGAGACTCTCAAGTTCTAAGTCCTTCCTAGCTAATGCTATAGTAACCGCTGGCGAGATCGCAGTGGTTTAGCTGACAACCAGGATAGTGCCTCGACCTGCTCATTCCCCGTATCAAAATGTTATCAAGTCGCAACCAGTTGGCTACTGAAGCACTGTTTATTGTGAGATATGCAATAAAACAAGAGTTGGACTGTGATCGGTGTGGAACTCTGGTTAATGGGAGCAGAGGGAAGTGTTGGCACAGCGGGACTTGATTCTAGACAAAAGCACATAGGCCTGAGGAAATATCTGGTACTGGCCTTCACCGCACCCCCAGCTATGGGGAGGACATGGGCCGTAGCGCATCTCACCCTGTCGTATGACATACCCCTAGACAAAGGAGATGGGGTGAGGCCGCTACACCAATATGACCAATTAATGTTTGTCATTTACATGCAAGTCAACAAATTCTCATCTACTCACATGCATGCTGTAATAGAATACCAGGAATGCCAGTATGAAACGTCAACTGCTGTGTATGATCAGATGACACCAACTACATAATATTGCCACCACTTACTCACAGCTACAGTTTCTGGTGATTTGAATCCTCTTTACTGAGCAGACAATAATTAGAACACTTACCGTAAATATGTTAAATATGTACTCTTAAGCCCTGTACACATGATCGGTTTTACCGATGAAAACAGTCCGATGGACTTTTTTCATCGGACAAACCGATCGTGTATGGGACCCATCGGTCTTTTTTCCATCGGTTTTAAAAAATAGAACATGTTTTAAATTTTTCTGATGGATCAAAAACCGATAGCAAATTCTGATCGTCTATGGGCAAGTCCATCGGATAAAAAACCCACGCATGCTCAGAATCAAGTCGACGCATGCTGAGAAGCATTGAACTTCACTTTTCTCGGCTCATCGGAGTGTTTTACGTCACCGTGTTTGGAACGGTTGGTTTTTTGACTGATGGTGTGTAGGCAAGACTGATGGAAGTCAGCTTCATCGGATTTCCGATGGACAAAACCATCGGATTAGAATCCATAGGATATCCGATCGTGTGTACGAGGCTTCACTGTTTGAGGTTTAGCCATTTTAAGAAGGAAAACAAGGTATTGATGCCCCTGTTTCTTGCAGGGGGGGGGGTCACAGGCACAGAGGGTCAGTATCTCCAATGGGGGCTTGAGCCAGTCTTTAAAGAGTAACCCCACTATTTTTGAGAAAAAAAATCCCCGCTGAGTGATCAATGTACATTGCAGGGATTTCAACAAACTTTGCTGCAGATTCTTTCCTGTTTCTCCTCTGAAGAAAAACACTGTTTGCTCCACTTTGTGTCTTTCACCACTGATTCTGCATAGGAGTGACTAATTCATTTTACTCAGCTGGTGTACTTTAATAGTTCTGATAAGAAAAAATGCATTGTCTACATCCCTAAGCAATTAACCATTAGAGAGTATCTCAACCAATAATTTTTTTTGTTGTTGTTGCAGATTCCTTAAAGGAGAAGTCCAGCCTGAGCTTTTTAGGCTGGGCTTCTCCTCAGGGTCACAGGAGTGCAGTTAGTTTTGCACTCCTGTGACCCGTTTTCAGCGGAGAGCGGTCTGAAGTCCGCTCTCCACTGACGTCACTGCCATCAGTCGGGGCAGCGCGTCATCACGACTTCCCAAGTCGGAATCAGCCAGCTCCCCTGATTGATGGCAGTCTCAGCGTCTCAGCGAGCCGCTGAGACAATGAGATAGCCTCCCCCCGCCCCTCCACGGCTCAGCGCTCCAATGAGCGTGGAGAAGCACAGAGGAAAGAGGCTGACTGACAGTCAGCCTCTTTCCTCTCAGGGATCTGTGAGAACCGAGTCAGCGGCGATGTTCGCTGGCTCGGTTCTCAGTGCACAGATGGCAGGGAACAGATGGAGCATCGGTCTGATGCTCCATCCACCGAGGTAAGTATAAATATGGAAAAAACTCAAATCCCATACTTCTCCTTTAAGACTTAGTGCTGAGTTCTTTACCCCAGTAGGAAATTAAATGTCTGGGTACGCTCTGTACAAAATGCCTTAAAGTTGCCATATTGCATAGATTTTTACAGAAAATTTGTGTTAGACCCCTTTCACACTGAGCCGCCCATAGCGTCGGCGGTAAAAACGCTTGGGCTTTCACACTGGAGACAATGGAGCAGCAGTTTAAGGGCGGATTGCAGGCGCTGTTTTTAATGCTATAGCGCATGCAATATGTCCTCAGTGTGAAAGGGGTGTTACAGTTTAAAAAGAAAGGGAAATTTTTAATAACAAATGTTTAAACTACAATATGATATGGCTTTGTGTAGCAATTGTATATGTTATATATATATATATATATATATATATATATATATATATATATATATGTAGCGATACCCCCTAGAGGGCTGCTGATTAAATTTTGGGTCCTGCCGTTACCCCACCTTTCACTGTCCCAGTACTATGAGTCTATGATAGGAGATGTCAAACAGATGTGAGTGCCAGTCACTTCAGTCTTTTTCCAATGCTTTAATAAACAAACTTAATAGTAATAGTAAAAGGATAGAGGGTTAGGGGAAGTTTCAGATACCTTATTGCAGATCACTGATTCTTTTATTGGATCCAGAGGACAAAACAGCTTTCTGTCAGTGCATCTTGCAACACCCGGATAGGCCTCTTACACCGACCTAGCAGCCGGTATGATGCGCGGAACAGTCTCTCTCACAGACTTAGCGATAAGTGGGACTCCTGGATAATCCTCTCTCACAGGACTTTGTAGCCAGCAGTTGGTTAGTTGTAGAACAGCTGCACAGTACCAGAACCTTTAAGCCATCCGGCAGTACTGTGAGGGTAGGTTAGCTTAGGTGCGTCCTCCAAACGAGTTACCAGGCCCTTCCTGATAAACCAGCCTTCGGTCTGGTTCTCTCCAGCAAGAGTCCCCTCCCTGGATATTCTCAGTTTGATTCGGCTTCTCCCACACAGGCAAGACAGCACAGGACCACCTCCGGATAAGTAGGCCCCAGACAGACTTCTGGGCCTACTTGCAGCAACATCACCTCAGGCCTGGAGGGCCATGAGGCAGAGAGCCTCGAGGTAGAAGAGTGACACAGCCTTAGGCCAGGAGGGCCATGAGGTCAGAGAGAATCAAACATGGCGTCTGCCCCCTAAATACCCTCTCCCTGAATTCACAGCAGCAAGAACACTCTCACTGGGCTGTTTCTGGGGAAAGAATATTCAATGCACTTCAACTTGCTGTATTTCTCACACCAGCCTGTGGTGACAGTGACACCTACTGGCAACAGTGAGAAATGAACACAACATAGCCAAAATTAGAACAGAAGCTAATTTAACTTGTACAATCAGTCTGAACCATTTACAATTCAGACAAACACTAAATTTACAAAATAGCCCCTATCCTTTATGAACAGGGCGCTACATATATATATATATATATATATTGTGACAGCAGGAAGGTAAAGTCACCTGGTTGCATCCAGGGGGGTAGATATATTTCGCCCAGATTCAGGCTTTACGCCGACTTATACAACTAGGTGGAGAGTTGTATAAGGCTAGTGGGCTCATGGATGACTCATACCTCTAGGGAGAGTGTGGGGCGTCGTACAGACAGGGAGTTGATGAGGCCAGCTGAAGCTTGTCAGCTCATTTAGGCCTCTATAAGAACTCCCAGATTCATTAGGTGTTAGCTCATGCCTGGAACCAGACCTGTGTGGACTGTCTAGGGAGAGTGAACCCCTGTGCGGTGAGAAAAAGCCTGTGTGGCTATTTGCTTGGACATTTAAAACCAGGGACTTAGGGACTAGGACAGCACTAGGCTGATCCCAGTTGTTAGTTAGGAAACCTGTATGTTTAGTCAGAGGTCAAGTTGACCAGGATTTATTTTGTTTATATGTTTCTTTTGGCTTTGCTGTGTTTTGTCACTGTAAATAGAAAATAAACCGCACCTTTTTTTTGATTTTGAAAACCACAACCTCCGTTTGCTGGGCCTGTTTTTGTGTGGGGAGCCCATCCCGGGGGTCACACACACCCGCTGCCGAGCTAACCCCCTCACAGTTGGTGGAGAATGCAGGCAGTTTTTTTTAAGCCAGCATGGAGGAGATACTGAAGCAGCTGGCTCTAGCAAATGCCAATCAACAGCAGACAAATGCAGGTTTGCAAAAGAGCCTTGCAGCTCAACAACAGAACTTCGCAGCCCAGCAGCAAGCTCATCAACAGAGCCTTGCAGCCCAGCAGCAAGCTCACCAACAGAGTCTGGAAGCTCAGCAACAAGCCCAGCAGCAATCTGAGGCCCGCTTCATAGACCTGTTACAGAAGCAAGAGCAGAGACTACAACAAATGGAAGCAGTAATGCAGCAACGTCCGCAGACCAGTGAGGAAAGCCGTCCCACTAATACCGCGTCCTTTGGGGTGAGTCGTTTATTGACAAAAATGACTGGAGAGGATGATCCAGAGGTATTTTTGACCACATTTGAAAGGACTGCTGAAAGAGAAAAGTGGCCTGAGGAGCAGTGGGCTGGACTGGTGGCTCCTCTGTTAACTGGTGAATCGCAGAAGGCTTACTATGACCTAGAGCCTGACCAAGCAAAAGACTATGTGATGCTAAAAGCTGAGATATTGGCAAGGCTGGGTGTCACCCAGGCTGTCCGGGCTCAGCGTGTGCATAACTGGACTTTCCAGCTTGGAAAACCCCCCAGGTCTCAAATGTATGATCTCATTCACCTGAGCAGAAAGTGGCTACAGCCAGAGACTTTGTCCGCACCAAAGATTGTGGAACGTGTTGTAATGGATCGGTTTTTGAGAGCTCTTCCTACTGCCATCCAAAACTGGGTAAGCCATGGAGACCCAGAGACAGCCGATGGTCTTGTGGATCGTGTGGAGAAATACTTGGCTACAGAGAACCTGACGGCCTCTTCCAGAGACACTCGGACTTTCCACCCTAAGACCAGACCATCCCCAGGGGCGGATAAGAGGATTCCAAGGGGTAAGGGTGGAGAGAGTGAGAGGGTGGGAGCTCTACCCCAAGTTTGGCGAGAACAGCCTGGGAAATCAGCGGCTCAAGAGGCGGCAAGAAGGATCGTTTGCTACCGCTGCCGGCAAGCGGGACATATTGCAGCCAATTGCCCGGTTGTGGAGGAACCCATGCAGTGTGACTTTCTGACGGGCAGACGTCAGTCGCTGTGTGCGACAGTCGCATGCACTGCCATTCGAGGAATTGAGAAACATTTATGCAAAATGTGTGTTAATGGTAGAAATGTTGTGGTATTGCTGGATTCAGGTAGCCTTGTGACCCTGATAAAGGCTGAGTTAGTTAAAACAGAGGTCTCTGGGAATAGCAAGGTAGCTGTTATTTGTGTGCATGGGGACACCCGAGAGTATCCAGTGACTACAGTGTGTTTCGAGACCCCCAAAGGTACCCTCTCTCATCCAGTGGGCTTAGTATCTCAGTTACCGTATGACGCCATTGTGGGAAGGGATTTTCCGAAGTTCTGGGAACTGTGGGATGATCCTGAGCCCCCCACTGGTGCCCCTATGTACCAGGAATGTGATAGCCAGAACTCCCCTGAGAGTGGTGAGGACTCTCCGGAATTTCCCTTATCAGTATTGGCAGGGGAGACTCAAGAAACTGGAGAGGAGCCCACCTCCTCAGACGAAAACCTACCGTCTGTGGAGTTTTCTGATCTTGAGGTTCACAGGGAAAACTTTGCCACAGAACAGTTGAAAGACCCCGCCCTAATAAAGGCACGCGAAAACGTAGTGAAAATAGATGGCGAGTTAGTGAACCCAGATAATACCTGCACTTACCCATACTTCAGCGTAGAGAAGGACCTACTGTATCGGGTGGCAAAAAGGGCAGAAGAAAGGATTGGGACTGTCTACTTCCTTATCTGATGTTTGCTATTAGGGAGGTGCCCCAATCCTCTACGGGATTCTCCCCCTTTGAGTTACTGTATGGGAGACACCCAAGAGGGCTGTTGGATATTGCCAAGGAAACTTGGGAAAGTGAGAGTTCTCCCCACAGGAGTGTGATTGAGCATGTCGCCCTGATGCAAGACCGAATTGCACAGGTAATGCCCATCGTGAAGGAACATTTGGCCCAAGCGCAGTTAGCACAGCAGAGAGTGTACAACCGTGGAGCCAAGACCCGTACCTTTTCCCCCGGGGGATAGGATACTGGTACTTGTCCCTACGGTTGAAAGTAAATTCCTTGCCAAATGGCAAGGCCCCTACGAGATAATGGAAAAAGTGAGTGAAGTGAATTACAAGGTCAGACAACCAGGAAGGCGAAAGCCCGAACAGATCTATCACGTTAATCTGTTGAAAGCCTGGAGGGATAGAGAGTCCCTAGTCGCAGACACTTGGTCACCAGCTCAAACTGGTTGCGTGATTCCTGAGGTTGGAATAGCAGCCACCTTGTCACAACCCCAACAACAGGAGGTTAAGGAGTTTGTGCTTCGCAACAAGGAGGTATTCTCTGAGCTGCCGGGACAAACATTTGGGGTAGAGCATGACATCATTACCCCGCCCGGTGAAAGGGTGAAGTTAAAACCCTATCGGATCCCAGAGGCCCGACGGGAGGCAATACGGGAGGAAGTACAGAAAATGCTGAACTTAGGGGTGATAGAGGAGTCCCAAAGTGATTGGTCTAGTCCCATTGTGTTGGTGCCTAAACCGGATGGGAGCTGGCGATTTTGTAACGATTTTCGTCAGTTGAACAAAGTTACAAAATTTGACACCTACCCCATGCCACGTATAGATGAGTTGATCGACCGGCTGGGAACAGCCCGATACATGACGACTCTTGACCTCACAAAAGGGTATTGGCAAATCCCCCTGGCCAAATTGGCCAAAGAGAAAACCGCATTTGTAACCCCAGACGGGGCGTTCCAATATAAAAGAATGCCGTTCGGGTTACAGAATGCGCCGGCCACATTCCAGCGGAAAATGGACCAGATGCTGAGGCCCCATCGGAAGTATGCTGCGGCTTACCTGGATGACGTAATTGTCCATAGCACAGATTGGGCCTCACATCTGCCAAAAGTGCAAGCAGTCCTGGACTCTGTTCGGGAAGCGGGGTTTACGGCTAACCCCAAGAAGTGTACCATTGGGCAGGAGGAGGCCAAATATCTTGGGTACACCATTGGGAGGGGAGTAATAAAACCCCAACTCAACAAAGTCGAGGCCATCCAGAGTTGGCCACGTCCCAACAGCAAGAAGCAGGTACGAGCCTTTCTGGGAATCGCTGGGTATTATCGGCGATTCATTCCCCACTTTGCTTCTAAGGCTGTGCCCCTAACCAACCTAACGAAGGGGAAAGGGTCGGTCATGATTAAATGGACCCCCGAGGCTGAGGCAGCATTCCAATTCTTGAAACAAGCCTTATGTAGCCAGCCAGTGTTGTACTCACCCGACTTCTCTAAAGACTTTGTCGTACAAAGTGATGCGTCAGATGTGGGGTTAGGAGCAGTATTGTCCCAGGTCTGGAACGGGGAAGAGCACCCAGTCATTTACCTCAGCAGGAAGTTGAAGTCCCATGAGGTAAATTACGCCACCGTTGAAAAGGAGTGTTTAGCGGTGAAGTGGGCTCTAGATTCCCTTCGGTACTACCTGCTAGGTAGGCACTTTGACATGGTTACGGATCACGCTCCGTTAAAGTGGATGGCTCAAAACAAGGAAACAAATAGAAGAGTGAATAGGTGGTTCCTGGCCCTCCAGGAATTCAACTTCACAGTAAAGCATCGCCCTGGCGTTCAAATGGGGAATGTGGATGCTTTGTCTCGAGTACATGAATGCCTGATTGCTGGTGTTCCAACCCCGAGGTTAAAACAAGAGGGGGGGGTATGTGACAGCAGGAAGGTAAAGTCACCTGGTTGCATCCAGGGGGGTAGATATATTTCGCCCAGATTCAGGCTTTACGCCGACTTATACAACTAGGTGGAGAGTTGTATAAGGCTAGTGGGCTCATGGATGACTCATACCTCTAGGGAGAGTGTGGGGCGTCGTACAGACAGGGAGTTGATGAGGCCAGCTGAAGCTTGTCAGCTCATTTAGGCCTCTATAAGAACTCCCAGATTCATTAGGTGTTAGCTCATGCCTGGAACCAGACCTGTGTGGACTGTCTAGGGAGAGTGAACCCCTGTGCGGTGAGAAAAAGCCTGTGTGGCTATTTGCTTGGACATTTAAAACCAGGGACTTAGGGACTAGGACAGCACTAGGCTGATCCCAGTTGTTAGTTAGGAAACCTGTATGTTTAGTCAGAGGTCAAGTTGACCAGGATTTATTTTGTTTATATGTTTCTTTTGGCTTTGCTGTGTTTTGTCACTGTAAATAGAAAATAAACCGCACCTTTTTTTTGATTTTGAAAACCACAACCTCCGTTTGCTGGGCCTGTTTTTGTGTGGGGAGCCCATCCCGGGGGTCACACACACCCGCTGCCGAGCTAACCCCCTCACAATATATTTATTTATTTTTTCTACAAAAGGGAGTTGCCCTTTAAGCCTACGACTTGGGATGTGGATCAGACCATAACAAATAAATGAATGCTCTAATAACATAATTTAAAGGTCTTAAAAATATTTTGACCTTCAGATATGCAGATTTATTTTCCTCAACTTATCATATGAGAAACATTTTTAGCCCCTCAATAGCCCTAACATTGCACATTCTGCCCTGTTGCTAACATTCATCATGGGGCATTCATTAGGCTGGCACCAAGGCCTTTGTGCTTTATAAACACACACTGCATTATTTAGTATTGTATAGCAATCTTCCTTTCTGAAGCACAAGGTGAGGTTTTCTTACACTCATTGTGAAACTCTCCTTTTATGCCCCACAAAAACCATTACATATTTTAGTAGTTGTAACACCTACTGATATCTATTTGCTATTTCACATTGCATGTAATGACAATCAAAATTGTCAAGCATTACTTTATTATATTATTTTTTTCTTTGATTTCTACCCTTCTCTCAGCGCACAGCGGCTGTCTTTTTATTTCAGAATCTCTATAGGGTTTCATAGGCACTACCTGCCGATTTCCCTGGCTTACATTTGACATATTTTCAATCTTTCTTTGTTCCTAATCCCCATGTTTCCTTTTGTTTGTCTCAAGGTTTTTATTTTCTCCTAACACAGTAGTTGCAAATGCTGTTTTACAACAGTGATGTTAAGACAGGGGTTTGTTATATCACAGACTGCTTGTCTTAATGCTTCTGGTTCCCCTATAAATCTGGTGTCATTTTGAAACAGGATATAAACTTTAATTCTGCAATTTCTATCTAAGCTCATTTCCGTGGCTTAAAAACTGCTGGCTTTCACTTTAAGCTGGTGTGTTCTTCCATTGAACAAGAACATACTGTTTTAAAAGACTCTAGTCAAGATTATGCATAATAATAATAGGATGCAGTTAAATATAATATATTAATCAGATAGTTTGAATCCTCAACACAGGTTTTTGGTGCTAAGTTTAAGATATATCTAAACCAAATTATTAAAATTTTATACTTTAACTTGGTATTATAATAAAAAAAAAAAATTTAATACAGTGTCTAAATGTCTAAAGGCTAAGTTCAACTTTTGAAGCATGTTACACATTTCACCCATATGTAGGGTGTAACATGCTCTAGCTCTTATCCCCAGCACCCCCTGTTTCCCCCCATGACAGCAGGCAGGGGTTCCTCTCCCCCGCACCTGCTGTCACTTTTCAAAGTCAGCATAGCTAGGCAGAGCTCAACCCGCACAGCTGCATCTTTCATTCACAAGAACCTGTGATTGAAGAAACTACAAGTCCCGTCTTCCACTGCGGCAGATGGCTTGTAGTTCTCAAAGAACTGAATGGGCACTGATGTGCACCCTCGTAGTTCATTGATGCTTCCTCCAGCTTTCAAACTAACAGTCCATACAGAGGTACGGGCAAGAAAGTTGGAAGCAGTGTATGCATAAGCCTACATTACATCCTCAATCTTTTAAAATGGGTGCAATGCTCTGCAGTCTCCTCTAAAAAAAATTAATGAACATTTTTTTCCTGCAAAAATATGTGCATTTAATATTTTTTTCAAAATAGCCTTTAATTCACACTTGCTAAGCAAGTTATGGATTCATACTTCATAATGCCAAGGTGTATTATCTGTCATTCATGTATTGCATTTCAGAACCTGGTTGCCATACACAGATAGATTAAACATGTCTCGAATATGTGACAGTCTTAGTGAAACCTTTAAGAACAATGCTTGTAAAACTGCACCAATACATTTTCAAGTCAACTGCAAGCTCTTCCTGTTTCACAAATTTAAATTTTTTAGACTGGTTGTCTATTTTTCCTTTTTATTTATTTGAACAGAAAGATAAACTGACATACTTTCAAGTTATAAGGACGCAGAAGAACAGCCACAGGAGTGCAGAACCAAGGGTCACAAGAGTGCAGAACCAAGGGTCACAAGAGTGCAGAACCAAGGGTCACAGGAGTGCAGAACCAAGGGTCACAGGAGTGCAGAACCAAGGGTCACAAGAGTGCAGAACCAAGGGTCACAAGAGTGCAGAACCAAGGGTCACAAGAGTGCAGAACCAAGGGTCACAGGAGTGCAGAACCAACTGCACTCCTGTGATCCATAGGAGAAGTACAGCCAAACACGTTTTTGCTATACTTCTCCTTTAAACACTTGAGTACCAGTTGACATTTAAAAATAGCATACAGACAGTGGCTGTTTGTTGCAGTACTGTTTCTACACGTCCCAACAACTTCTAAAATTAGAGCTACCAGCTGTCAGTTACAGCTAAGTGTTCAGCACTAAAAGTGTGAGTAGACAGATCGCAATTTGGCCAGATCAGTAAGAGCTGGTCTAATTTCCATCCTGTCTGTGGGCAGGCTGGTTGTACTGAAGTCGATCCATTGACTCTGGCAGGCAGCCCACACAGCATTCATACAGCCACCAAATTAATTACTTCCAGCTGCAGTAGGTGTGGCTGGTAAATAAACTGGTCATTAAGTGCTCCCCCTTTGGGTAAAACTCTACATGGCCCCAAACTCAAATCTCATACCTAATAAATGTAATATATACTCCATATCCTAAAAATGATTCCCAATTCCCATCCCAAAATGAATCCCCAGGTCACAGCAATGATGTTGGATGGTCTGGAAGACATCTGAATTTATTGCACAAGTATCTAGAATGATCAATTTATTTAGTGGTCCCTGAAAAACAAAGCTTGTGTGTTGGCAGAATAGCTTTATCTGCCAGAAAAAGGACATGGTCAAAAATGACTGCTGAAACGTTTGGTCAACTTGGAATAATACCCTCTACTATTATTAGCTTTTACTGGCCAATGTTTTCTTTCCCTTTTATGTAATTTATCCTAGAAATAGCTTGTTCTCTTATCATACTGAATTCCCTGATGAACTATGAATGTTTGGTGACATAATAATCATGGGTTATCATGAGCTTCATGCAGAGATAATCTAGAATTCTAATTATCTACTTTGTGTCTTTTTGAAATCTTGTCAGTTTTTATTAACCAGTGTATTCTTTTCTATTTTACACTTTAGAAAGTGACTAATGATAAGATCAAGACAAATGAGTAAAACAATTTAATGTTACCACTCAGTGCATAAACAATGGCTTTGTCCTGTACAATTTAGGAAGCTCCAAGGCTGCATTACAATATATAATACCTATTGTGTCTGCATTCCAATGTGACACCAAAATGAATACAGAAAAAGAAGCAGTCAGCAGTATGTTGAAAATCTGAATTTTATGTGTTAGTAAATTATTTAGTATGAGAAGCAACATTCCAGAATGAGGAAAGATTACCATTCTAAAAGAATAACTATTCAAAAGCTATTTCAGGTCAGTGGTGCAGGTGTCTCAGTATTAAAACAGACAGTCAGGAGGTGACATATCTATTCCCAGCCACCTGTCAGCTGCCATCTGAAAAGTGATCCACCTTTCTAAACAAAATCATGATCCATCATTGGTGTCATTGGGCAACATTGTTGGTGTCATGGGGAGGAACTGTGCCCCATCATTGGTGTCATTGGGTCCCATTGTTGGTGTCATTGGTAGGAACTGTACCCCATCATTGGCGTCATTGGGAGGAACTGTGTGCTTCATTGGTATTGGTGAATTAAATAGTGCCCGAGGGCTAGATAAAAGCAAGCACAGGATCACATCTGGCCTCCGGGCCGCAGTTTGGAGACAACTGCTTTATTGTATTTATTTTACTTGGCATTGTGACACACAGAAGGTCACATTTTTATTTATTGGAGTGGCTGTTTGTCATACTTTAGCACTGCATCATTATTTTATAGCGTGAATCTAAGTGTGTCAAAACATGGCATCTCTGAACACCTACAGAAACCTCAAACTCACTCACACATTATACCTCATAACAGTACACAATTGGAAAGGCTGGTAATAGAAAAGGATTACATACTTGATATGATATAATAGGTATGTTAAAGGGATTGTAATGGGTTTGTTTTTAAATAACAAACATGTTATACTTACCTGCTTTGTGCAAGAGTTTTGCACAGAGTGGCCCCCGATCCTCCTCTTCTGGGGTCCCCTGGCGGTGCTCCTAGCTCCTCCTCTTCTTAGGTGCCCCCACGAAGAGCTGCTTTTCATTGGGGCACCCATACGGGCGCGCTCCCAAGTCCTGCTGCTGCGTCCATTGACACAGACAAAGGACTCGGCCCGGCTCCCGTGTCACTGGATTTGATTGACAGCAAAGGGGACCCAATGGCTATAGCTGCTATCAATCTATCCAATGAGGACCCAATACGAGACAGAGGCTGGAGCTGCTGGGCTCGTCGCTGGAACAATCGCGTTCAGGTAAAAAAAAGGGGGGCTCGGGGGGGGGCTGCTGCAGCACAGAAGGTATTTTACCTTAATACATAGAATGCATTAGGGTAGGGGTCTCCAAACTATGGCCCCCCAGTTGTTCAGGAACTACAATTCCCATCAAGTCTAGTGATGTCTGTGAACGTCAGAGTTTTACATTGCCTCATGGGATGTGTAGTTCCGCAACAGCTGGAGGGCCGTAGTTTGGAGATCCCTGCATTAGGGTAAAAAAAAACACAAGACTTTACAACTCCTTTAAATTCCAGCTCAATTCTTCATTTCACTTTTCTCACTATTTAAAGAATACCTAATTTGTTTCTTTCTAAAGTACATTGCTCACAAAGCCATTAAAGACGGGTTCTACTCCTTTGGAGTTTGATAAAGTTTTGTTACAACAATGTCCTCATTCTACATGTTTTTGGTCATTTTAGAGCATTTTTCATGTAGATGCATGCTTTTGGCAAGACTAAATACAGTGGGAAAATAACTGCAATAATAATATGGTCTCCCAGGAAAAAATCAAGGACACATTTTGTTGGCAAGCTTAGTTATGGCAATTTTCCAGTTCTTGTACACAGCTGAACTCCTACTATGCAGGGCCACATTGACTACTAAAAGGCTTTCATATTTGTCATGCTTTACATTCATATCTAAGAACTTGTGACCTAGACAATTCAACACTAAATTAAACTTGCTAAATAGAGGCAAACATTCTTAACAGAAATTATTAGACACTTAAGCAAGTAATTTGGGATGTAACCAGAAGTCACAGGGCCCCATGACAACATTTTTATGGGACCCCCTCAATAAAAAAATGCCATTGAAAAACAATCTAATTTCCATTGACATATGGCATAGGCCAAGAGATTAGCTTTATGCTGTTATCCCAGACCTGTGTGCTAGTACTTGTATAAATATGTTGTTTCCATCAAAGACACTGCACTTAACCAACTCATCCAAAACTAAGTTGGTAGTCCTACTTTGCCCTTGACACAATTTTCTTGTAATATACAGCTGTAAGCGTGTTTTCAATATATTTTTCATATTGTATTCAAACCATTAAACAACAACCATTAAACATATTAATGTTTTTTTTTTTTTTCACAGGCTTTTAGTTCAGAAATAACAGCATATGTGATGTAGCATGGGTAATCTGAACAATAAACATTCCATGACAAGCATATTAGAGAGGAAAAATTACCCTTTCTGCTTCTGGTGTGAGGGGGATAAGATGGCCTGTCAGGAACAGGTCAAAAAGGTTAATATTTATATTACTCAGAAAAAAATCATTATACAGCAAACTCCAGGACTCGTCTCTTGCTTTGGCTGCTAAGAAAATGAATTTTGCTATCACCTGGCAGTTGGCCTTATCAGTAATTATCAACATACACTATAGCCAGCCGTATAAAGATGAGCACTTGGATGTCTTGTGGAGTGTCTGTAAAATGCATTTTTTAAACTGAACTTGAGAGAAACGCTGTATCAACGATGCAGATGTTTTGAAAAGGAACAGGGGTATTTGTTAAAATTGGATAAAAAGGAATGTTGAAATTAAAGTTGTAGAAAAAAAAATCCAGTCAAATGCACATGGCTGTGCATAAGGTGCTGAATAGAAGACACAAAAAGGGATATCCATTTGGCTACTACACATCCCCCTTTCCTGCCAAATCATAAAACAGCCGATGTAGAGCTGATAAGCTTAAACTTAAGCTTATTATCCTTATTATAAGGTGTTAACCCAATAAGCAACAAATTTAAACCAGTATATGTGATATATCTCACTAGGATCAAATTCGGATATACAAGGTGTACTTATTTATCAAATGAAACTCACCCTAGATCGATATAACAAACCTTTTTCCTACAGTTTCTCCTGTGCTATATATGACGCAAGGGTCCACTTAGACTTGACTTCAAGCAGAAGATACACTGCTAGCTTTACTGGCTAGTCTAATATGATATTTGAATCATCTACAAAAGGTGCTGTTAAAGTGTATGCTTAGTTAAAACGTTTCAGTTTGAAACTTTTAGTTAAAAATGTTTCAGTGTTGCATAACATGGAGAAGTACTAGAACCTCTGTCAGATTTTTACTGCTATCTAAAACTTTGTGTTTACAGATTTGCAATTGCAAATCTGTGTTGCAGATCTTCCGAATGTAATTTCTGATTAAAGTGTTGTACTGTGCAAGTGAGAGTGAGGAGAAATCTCTCTAACAGAAGCTAGGATAGCAGTAAAACCTGACAGAGGTTCTAATTACCAGTATTTGCCACTCTATCCAAAAAAAGGTAAACAAGAGGTTTTGGCTGGACACACGCACTAAGTGTTAATAATTTGAAACAGGATTAGAAAAATAAGTGGCAGCATCCAATTGGAAAACAGGGGACCCATTAAACAGCTCTATTGTGTAGCTCCACAGGAGCTACAGTAAATATTGTATTGATTCAGAGACACACTTTTTTGTGAAGTATGGGATTTTTTTCCCCCATAATCATACTTACCTAGGTGAATGCAGCATTGGTCTGTTGCTGCATCGGTCCCCCCACCACCTCTGCACTGAGAACTGAGCCATCAAACACTGCCGAAGGCACGGTTCTCACGGATCCCCAAGTGGAGAGCTGCTGACTGTCCTCCATGCACACTGGAGCGCTGAGTTGTGGAGGGGCGAGGAGCGTCCGTCTCAGGCTCTCAGCTGCTCGCTGAGACAGGCATCAGTCCAGGCACCTGGTGGATCCAGACTTCATTGTTGTGATGACACGGTGCCTGGACTGATTCCAGTGACGTCAGCAGAGAGTGGATTTCAGACCGCTCTCTGCTGAAAATGGGTCACAGGAGTGCAAAACAAATTGCACTCCTGTGGCCCATAGGAGAAGCCCAGCCAAACGAGCTCAGGCTGGACTTCTCCTTTCAGTCTACCTAACCTATTATTACCATTTTTTTTAGTGCTTGACCCCTATACTGCCAGTACTCTTCTCTTTGAGTGAGTGAGTGACTGAGTAACTTGTATAGCACTACAAATGCAAACTAAATCGCCTCAAGGCGCCTTCTCTTTGTGAATAAAGTGATTAAGTCAGCTGATAAGCTGTACACACAATACATCAACAACACAATTGTCCCATTAAGATCAAATTCAGTACATTATTTCCCAGTGGCATGACACTTTCAGTGACACAGGTCAGGAAGTGGAAGATTTAATTGGACTGATCATTAAAACCATCTCTTACATAAATCAGTAGACTATATGTCAAATTAGACATTTTCTTGAGTAAAAAGACCTACTTTTCTAGGGTAATAAAACATTGCTTCAGGCAGTAGGATCACATGGTCTCTTGGTACCAGGAGCAATATGGTGGTTTTGTGATATTGAGCCCGGGTTCACACTTGTGCGATCACAGACATTGCATGTGGTTCGCACCCGAGCTGCGGTGTCGATTGCATGCGATGTCTGTGCAATGCTAGTTTAGCCATACAGTTGTATAGCTGAACTTGCATTGGATTTGCAGGAAAATAGGTGCAGGAAATAATTTTTTTCCCGCACTGGAATCGGATCGCATGGGTGTTTTCACCCATGCGATCTGATTCCTGTGTGAGTTCACAGTTCGCACTGCGATCTGTGAACTGATCTGGTGGTGTCATTATCATTGTATTGACACCCGCAGAGGGCAGTGTAAACTGCCTGCGAGGGAGATGCTATATTGAACTGGCGCTGTAATACAGAGATTCTACTATAACTCAGGTAGTGGTGTTTATAATGAAAAAATTGGAAGCCTCAGGAACACTCACAAAAAAAATAATAATAATAATTATAAAGTGGAAAAAGCAGAAGAGTCCATATAGTGTAGTCTTGGATGATCAGTAGACATGAATAATAATGTTTAACAAGTGTGGTGAAGATTGTAAAGTATACCTTACATAGGTGAGGATGTCAATGACCATGTGAGGATGGTGACTACAACCTGGAAGTTGCACACAGACAACGGTCAATCTCCATACTTGGGGTGTCCCAGTCCAAGGTCTACTTGAAGGATGTCAGGATGATTACAGTGATTGTAATAGCTTTTTTTTTTTAAATAACAAACAGTTTATACTTAGCAGCTCTGTGGAATAGAATTGCGCAGAGTGGTCCTGATCCTCCTCTGTTCGGGTCTGCTGCCTGCTCTCCTGGCTCGTCCTCTTCTTGATGTGCCCCATAGTAAGCTGCTTGCTATTGGGACACACCTGTGGGTTCACTCCTAAGCTGTGCTGTCTGTGTCCATAGACATAGACAGCGCAGCTTGACCCTGCCCCCCACTCCCTCATCACAGGATTTGACTGACAGCAGTGGGAGCCAATGGATCTCACTGCCTCAACATAGCCTATGAGAGCAGGAAGAGCTTCTACTGACGGGCATAGTGCTAGATAGAGTGAGGGGGTTGAGTGGGCATACTGCTGCCTTAAATTTTTTTACCTTAATGCAGGGAATGCATTGAGGTAAAAAAAAAAAATAGGCTATAAAACCACTTTAACCACTTAACGACCGCCCACTGTAAATATACGTCGGCAGAATGGCACCGACAGGCACAATCACGTATATATACGTGATTGCCTTTGTATAGTTGGGGGGTCCGATCGGACCCCCCTTCTTTACAGTGAGCGGTCGTTTTACCTTCGGGAGCGATCCGGCATGAGGGGACGGCCGTTCGATTCCGGCCACCCCCTCTCGATCGCTCCCGGCGAATGAGAGAGCTTCCCCTGCCTGCCAGGAAGGAGGAAGTGATGTCATCTCTCCTGGGGCGCTCACATATACCGAGCGCCGTACAGGAGAAGATGCCAGGTTAGTACACACAACACTACACTGACACCAGGACACATAGGCACATAAATCGCCCCCCCAGGCCCCCCCAGACACCCCCAGATCACCCCCAGCCCCCCCAGCCCCCAGTCACAGTGTCACTGATTGCAGTGACCATTTATTTAGTGATCACTGCAATCAGTGACATTTGTGACTGTAAAAGTGTCACCAAAGTTTAGTCTTAGGTCCAGTGTAGCCCCCTAACCCCCCTAATAAAGGTTTAACCCCCTGATCACCCCCCAGATAACCCTTTCACCCCCTATCACCACTGTCACTAAGCAATCATTTTTCTGATCGATGTCTTAGCGTCGGTGATGCTGATCGGTAGCCAGTAATTTTTTTTAGGTTCGCCGCAGGTTTTTATAGCGTCGGGTACCCCCATATATTACCTAATAAAGGTTTAACCCCCTTGATCGCCCCCCAGGTAACCCTTTCACCCCCTATCACCACTGTCACTAAGTTATAATTTTTCTGATCGATGTCTTAGCGTCGGCGATGCTGATCGGTAGCCAGTAATTTTTTTTAGGTTCGCCGCAGGTTTTTATAGCGTCGGGTACCCCCATATATTACCTAATAAAGGTTTAACCCCCTTGATCACCCCCAGGTAACCCTTTCACCCCCTAGCACCGCCGTGGCTATGCGATCATTTTTCTGATCGATGTCTTAGCGTCGGTGATGCTGATCGGTAGCCAGTAATTTTTTTTAGGTTCGCCGCAGGTTTTTATAGCGTCGGGTACCCCCATATATTACCTAATAAAGGTTTAACCCCCTTGATCGCCCCCCCAGGTAACCTTTTCACCCCCTATCACCACTGTCACTAAGCGATAATTTTTCTGATCGATGTCTTAGCGTCGGCGATGCTGATCGGTAGCCAGTAATTTTTTTTAGGTTCGCCGCAGGTTTTTATAGCGTCGGGTACCCCCATATATTACCTAATAAAGGTGTAACCCCCTTGATCACCCCCCAGGTAACCCTTTCACCCCCTAGCACCGCCGTCACTATGCGATCATTTTTCTGATCTATGTCTTAGCGTCGGTGATGCTGATCGGTAGCCAGTAATTTTTTTTAGGTTCGCCGCAGGTTTTTATAGCGTCAGGTACCCCCATATATTATCTAATAAAGGTTTAACCCCCTGATCGCCCCCCAGGTAACCCTTTCACCCCCTATCACCACTGTCGCTAAGCAATCGTTTTTATGATCGTTGTCTTAGTGTCGGTGATGCCGATAGGTAGCCAGTAATTTTTTTTTAGGTTCGCCGTCAGGTTTTTATATAGCGTCAGGTACCCCCATATATTACCCTAATAAAGGTTTTAACCCCCTAATTGCCCCTAGTTAACCCTTTCACCAGTGATCATCATATAAGTGTTACGGGTGACGCTGGTTAGTTAGTTTGCTTTTTATAGTGTCAGGGCACCCGCCGTATATAACCCAATAAAGGTTTAACCCCCTGATCGCCCGGCGGGTGATATCAGTTAGGTTTTAGCGTCAGAGAGGGTCTGCGTCACACCCCAGGCAGCGTCAGGTTAGTGCCAGTAGCGCTAACACCCACGCGTGAAGCATACACCCCCCTTAGTGGTATAGTATCTGATCAGCTCAATATCTGATCTGATCAGATCTATACTAGCGTCCCCAGCAGTTTAGGGTTCCCAAAAACGCAGTGTTAGCGGGATCAGCCCAGATACCTGCTAGCACCTGCGTTTTGCCCCTCCGTCCAGCCCAGGCCACCGAAGTGCAGTATCGATCGATCACTGTCACTTGCAAAACACAACACACATAACTGCAGCGTTCGCAGAGACAGGCCTGATCCCTGCGACTCCAGTGCTGTAGGAGGTAATTTCACCACCACAGTTAAAAAAAAAAGAAGCATATATGCCGAAGCATTGGGGCAGCAGGAGCGGAGGAGCGATTTTGCTCCTAATGCCGCGTACATACGGTCGAAATTCCGACGGAGGCTTGCCCGTGGAAAAGTCTGACCATGTGTACGCGGCATAACTTTTGCGAGAAGATGCCCCCATGCTTCGGCATATATAAATGGTGCATGTATGCCCATTGCCCATCATTAGAAGTGGGTGGATGAAGGGCGGTATTCTAATGGTGGGCATACCCACCGATCAATCTTTTTTTTTCATTCAGCCAACAGGCTGCATGAAAAAAAAATTACAATACATGTCCAACAAGGACCAGCAACGTACTGGTATGTTGCTGGACTTTGAATGTTTATACCAGAATGATGCCTGCGGGTTTAGGTATCATCTTGGTATCATTCTTTTCAGCCAGCGGCCGGCTTTCATGTAAAAGCAATCCTAGTGGCTAATTAGCCTCTGGACTGCTTTTACAAGCAGTGGGAGGGAATGTCCCCCCCCGGATATAAAAAGCGCCATTGGGAAATTGGGAAAGCATTTTATCACACCGATCTTGGTGTGGTCAGATGCTTTGAGGGCAGAGGAAAGATCTAGGGTCCAATAGACCCCAGTTTTTTCAAAAAAGAGTACCTGTCATTACCTATTGCTATCATAGGGGATATTTACATTCCCTGAGATAACAATAAAAGTGATAAAAATAAATAAATATGGAAGCAAAAGTTTAAAAATAAAATAAAAAAGCAAAATTAATAATAAAAAAAAAAAAAAAAAAAAAAAAAAAGCACCCCTGTCCTGCCCTGCTCTTGCCCAATGGCGAACGCAAGCGTCGGTCTGGCGTCATATGTAAACAGCAATTGCACCATGCATGTGAGGTATCACCGCGAAGGTCAGATCGAGGGCAGTAATTTTAGCAGTAGACCTCCTCTGTAAATCTAACGGGGTAACCTGTAAATGCTTTTAAAGGCTTTTAAAAATGTATGTAGTTTGTCGCCAATGCGCGTTTGTGCGAAATTTTAAAGCATGTCGTGTTTGGTATCTATGTACTCGGCCTAAGATCATCTTTTTTATTTCATCAAACATTTAGGCAATATAGTGTGTTTTAGTGCATTAACATTAAAAAAAGTGTATTTTTTACCCAAAAAATGCGTTTGAAAAATCGCTGCGCAAATACTGTGTAGAAAAAAAAAATGCAACACCCACCATTTTATTCTGTAGGGCCTTTGCTTTAAAAATATATATAATGTTTGGGGGTTCAACATAATTTTCTTGCAAAAAAAAATATGTTTTCATGTAAACAAAAAGTGTCAAAAAGGGCTTTGTCTTCAAGTGGTTAGAAGAGTGGATGTAAGCTTCCTAATGTTGTGTATAAAATGCCAGAACAGTTCAAAACCCCCCCAAATGACCCCATTTTGGAAAGTAGACACCCCAAGCTATATACTGAGAGGCATGTCGAGTCCATGGAATATTTTATATGTTGACACAAGTTGCGGAAAAAATTTTTTTTTTTTTTTTTTTGCACAAAGTTGTCACTAAATGATATATTGCTCAAACATGCCATGGGAATATGTGGAATTACACCCCAAAATACATTCTGTTGCTTCTCCTGAGTACGGGGATACCACATGTGTGAGACTTTTTGGGAGCCTAGCCGCGTACGGGACCCCAAAAACCAAGCACCGCCTTCAGGCTTTCTAAGGGTGTCAATTTTTGATTTCACTTCTCACTGCCTATCATAGTTTCGGAGGCCATGGAATGCCCAGATGGCACAAAACCCCCCCAAATGACCCCATTTTGGAAAGTAGACACCCCAAGCTATTTGCTGAGAGGTATTGTGAGTATTTTGCAGATCTCGCTTTTTGTCACAAAGTTTTGAAAATTGAAAAAAAAAAAAAAAATGTTCTTTCTTCATTTTCAAAAACAAATGAGAGCTGTAAAATACTCACCATGCCTCTCAGCAAACAGCTTGGGGTGTCTACTTTCCAAAATGGGGTCATTTGGGGGGGTTTTGTGCTATTTTGGCATTTTATGGCCTTCAAAACTGTGATAGGTAGTGAGGAGTGAAATCAAAAATTTGCGCCCTTAGAAATCCTGGAGGCGGTGCTTGGTTTCCGGGGTCCCGTACGTGGCTAGGCTCCTAAAAAGTCCCACACATGTGGTATCCCCGTACTCAGGAGAAGCAGCAGAATGTATTTTGGGGTGCAATTCCACATATAACCATGGCATGTGTGAGCAATATATCATTTAGTGACAACTTTTTGTAATTTTTTTTTATTTTATTTTTTTTGTCATTATTCAATCACTTGGGACAAAAAAAAAATATTCAATGGGCTCAACAGGCCTCTCAGAAATTTCCTTGGGGTGTCTACTTTCTAAAATGGGGTCATTTGGGGGGGTTTTGTGCTATTTTGGCATTTTATGGCCTTCAAAACTGTGATAGGTAGTGAGGCGTGAAATCAAAAATTTGCGCCCTTAGAAATCCTGAAGGCGGTGCTTGGTTTCCGGGGTCCCGTACGTGGCTAGGCTCCTAAAAAGTCCCACACATGTGGTATCCCCGTACTCAGGAGAAGCAGCAGAATGTATTTTGGGGTGCAATTCCACATATAACCATGGCATGTGTGAGCAATATATCATTTAGTGACAACTTTTTGTAATTTTTTTTTTAATTTTTATTTTTTGTCATTATTCAATCACTTGGGACAAAAAAAAAAATATTCAATGGGCTCAACATGCCTCTCAGCAATTTCCTTGGGGTGTCTACTTTCTAAAATGGGGTCATTTGGGGGGGTTTTGTACTGCCCTGTCATTTTAGCACCTCAAGAAATGAGATAGGCAGTCATAAATTAAAAGCTGTGTAAATTCCAGAAAATGTACCCTAGTTTGTAAACGCTATAACTTTTGCGCAAACCGATAAATATACGCTTATTGACATTTTTTTTACTAAAGACATGTGGCTGAATACATTTTGGCCTAAATGTATGACTAAAATTGAGTTTATTCGATTTTTCTTATAACAAAAAGTAGAAAATATAATTTTTTTTCAAAATTTTCGGTCTTTTTCCGTTTATATCGCAAAAAATAAAAATCGCAGAGGCAATCAAATACCATTAAAAGAAAGCTCTATTTGTGGGAAGAAAAGGACGCAAATTTCGTTTGGGTACAACATTGCATGTCCGCACAATTTACAGTTAAAGCAGCGCAGTGCAAAATTCTGAATTCACCTCTGGTCCTCTAGCTACCAAATGGTCCGGGGCTTAAGTGGTTAAATAAACTCAATCAATGTGAAAAGGCCTGGAGGTTGTGTGCCTTGCAGAGGCACAAATCAATTGATCAAAACAAGTACAGGCATACCCCACTTTTAAGTACACAATGGGACCAGAGCATGTATGTAAAACGAAAATGTACTTAAAGTGAAACAATACCCTTTTTCACTTCTAGGGTGTAGTGGGGGTCAGGGGCTGTAGTGGGGGTGTCAGGAGCTGTAGTTGAGGTCTCAGGAGGTGTAGTGGGGGTGTCAGGGGCACACAGGAACAGGGCGGGCTATGCTCTCAGAGCTTCAGCTCCTTCTACTGCGCTGCAAAATGTCTGTACAGTACTTGTGAGGCACTTTACATACACTCGCGGGTATGTCCTTACTCACGAGTGTATGTAAAGTGAGTGTACTTAAAGTGGGGTATGCCTGTATTAAGGGACTAATAAGTACTATTAACATTTTTATTTTTTTAAATAGTTTATTCTCAAGAACATATCTGCCATCTTTTTCCAAAAGAATGGTATGGTTCTTCAACACATTTTTCTGTCCATTGATGGGTGCCTGTGTAACACAAACAATCTCCAGACTCTTTCACATTGACCAATTGTTTTCAATATGACAAACACTCACTAAGGAGACCAGCAATGAGTAGGAGGACCAGAAAGGAACAGCTATTTTAGCCATATTTTACAAACCATACAGAGAAACTGGGTTTTTAATACATTTATACACATTTATAATACGGTTACATATTTTAAGATGTATACAACAGTGATGGTGTTGGCGCTGTGTTTAAACAAAGAGAGAATAGGAAAACTGAGAACAGTGTGACTGATAACACACTAAACCTGAGTAATATTATAACCTTATATAAAAGTGACTGACTTAATTAAACTCAAATGCAATCATGTGATCAACGTGGTCGTATAACCATATCCAAATGTCCAATAGTGATAAATCCAAAGAAATATACTAATATGTAAATACACTTAAAAATATACAAAAAATATATATAAAAAATATATATATAAAAATATATAAACATAAAAATATAAAATATAAATATATATATATATATAGTGTAAATGGTTGAAGGGTCCGAGTAGAATCCAATTCAGACCGTGCAATCCAAAAATATATCCAAAGTAATTCCCGTCACCAAAATTAAAAAGTGACAAAATAAAACACACATTAGTTCAGTGCTTGAAACTTGATTTCTCTTCAGTGCTCCACCTCTGTGCCTGTAAGCAGCTTACCTTGTTGCTAATTAAGCTTAGCACAACCAGGTCACAGGTTTATTCAAAACAGGTGGGCAGTGGCTTGGATGGTACCAGTCTCCTTCCTGTTGCTGCAATCCTCCCCAATGTCATGTATAAAATCAAAGAAAATGGATCATAGTGTAGTACCGCCAGTGTCCAGAGATGCACACACACGCCAGAAAGGTACTCACTTCACAGATGGAAAATGTGGGAGCATCTCCACGAGCGCTGAACTCGTCGCCCCTCTAATTATCTGTGGCTCTGTGTGGATCCCAGTGCAGTGGTGTCTCAGATGGGCGTCATATTCAAAAAAATAAAAGATATGGCAAACATAGCATAGTCCCGTACCGAAAAGGTTTTATTGAAAATACACAGTATAACACTCACATAAGTTTAAAAAGTGACTGCAGGGTATCCTACGAGCGCCTCGCTCGTCTTCCTGCTCGGGTCCTGGTCTGTCAGCGAACCTCCAATCCCTACGCGTATCGTCACTTGTCACGTGACTTCATCAGGGGATACTAGAGTGAAGGGCTGCTGACAATATATAGTCTGCTAATTGGACATCCCGCACACATACGGCCGCCATTTTGTTGTGGTCCCTATTATGTAAACAAACCGGCGCCATTTTGCCAGGGTCGTTCCGGAGTGTTTGTAACCTGTATAATGTGTACTGATACACATATTCAGTCATTGGTCCACAGTCGCCATTTTGTTGAAGTGCCAAACCCATACAGATAAACAGACAGATACCATGTTGTCTCGGCTGATGCTTGTCAGTCTGACAGCAGTATCAGATTTTATGTCCTGTTTATTGCAATGGCCATATAAACCGGGCTAAACGGACCAGCTACAGAATACTAGGTCCAGCATCTTGCCCTAGTGGCTAATCCACCGAGGCAAGCAGGACAAGGGAAGGAATTTTAATACAAATCCCGTCACCGCTCACACCCATCACTCCTGATGCTACCGGAATCATAGGTTGATCAGCCACTGCTCCAAGCTGCAATAGCACAACACCATAGCACGGAGTGGCGTGAGGAACGACAAGATAGACAACCCATTAGCACAGAACCAGAGAAAAGGACATAACACCTATATTACTGTATAAAAATATATTTAAAATATGTGTATAGATAAAAATGTGTAGCGGGGTGTTCCCCTTTAATGCAGAGAGACAAGAAGTTCCAGGTGAGAGGTGAGTCAGGAGGAAGTAAAGAGACATTATGGAAGTGAAAGCAGAGGAGAGAGAGAGACTACATCTCCCAGTACATCTTGCAGCACCCAGGGTGCATTGCTCCAGAACAGAGACTGCTGGGGGAGACTTTATAAAGGGGAGGCGGAGTTTTGGTCGGTCTTTTTGGACACCCCTCTCCTAGCAAGAGGATGTCTGTGCTGAACTGCTGTGGGCACAAGGCCTGAAGCCTGGGCCGTGTGCTCCTTTCCAAAGAGCCCTCTGCCAGCCTAGCAGAGCCTTAGAGACATCTAATCCTCCTTGCTGCAGTACACCAGAAGGATTGAAGACTTGGATGTCGGTGGATTCCTGTTCCTAGACGAATCGATGGAGGAAACGGACTTTGACTTGCCCGGGTGGTGAGAGCTGTTTAAAGACAGATCCTTTATCTTTACTATTCGTTGGGATTACAAAGTTGTTCTTCAAGTGCACCACCGAAAAGATTGCTAGCGAATATTGTTTCACTGAACTTCCATCTAGATCAGTCAGGCCTGACTGCATAGGTAGACATTGCTGGGTGTTAGTCTACCCATGAGGGGAAGTAGCTGTAAAAGGGCAGCGCTAGAGTTGCATAGCAATACTTTATTATTCTGATTACACTGTTTATCTTTATTACTGTTTATTGCAGGGATCTGCAACTTGTTATACTGTTGTTTATTACTTGCCCATTAGCCTCAGTAAAATATCTGGGTAAAGTACATTTGGTGTCAGTTCCGCTTACTTTAATAGGAGTTTTAAAATATATTCTGTGTATGTTTGTTATAGGACTGCGTCACCAACAGTTGCGGTCACGCGGTCCTATCCCTCTATCACCAGCTGTGCCACGGGAGGTTAGAGCCGATTGCCGGGGGTTGACAGCGGTGCACTGCAGGGCCCAAATCAATATCAGCGGCTCTCTTAACTGGGGGTAGCGCTACACGTGGGGGCTCGAGTCCGGGATCCTTGTACGTTGCACGCTGCAATCAAGCCGGTCAGAAGTACCAGCATGGACCCGCTGGCAATGTCACAGTGGTGCGCAGCGATTGGCGCCGATCCAACCG
Source organism: Rana muscosa (assembly GCA_029206835.1). NCBI lineage: Eukaryota > Metazoa > Chordata > Amphibia > Anura > Ranidae > Rana > Rana muscosa. The sequence continues at coordinate 168,708,389 of CM055123.1, forward strand.
CGGCGGTAGTCATTGTACTCCCGGGGGAAAGATGGAAGGAAGAGGAGATAAAACAGCTCGTATTGTTACTGTCTCCGAGCCACAAAGCATGGGTGATGGATTTTAGGCCAGATCCAGTGATCTCGTTTACATACGCACTGGTAGAATGGAAAAACGAAATCCCAGAGCATTTTAAAAGTCAGAGTATACAAGCCATAGATAATCAGATCTATCACTTGATACATACGCTGCCAGTGAAGGAAGAATGGTTTCAGACACCAAAGCCATCACTCCCACAATTATCTCCACCACTATCCCCTAAAGCAGAAAAGCTTAAGGAACTATTAAGCCCGGGATCACCGCTGGCCGCTATAGGGCCTGAATTGTTGAATGCTCTAGGAGACCTTGTAATTAAGTGCCAGAAAAGCAGTACGGTGCATGTGGAGGCCGGTTACCGGAAGCTTAGCACCTTCTCAGGGAAGCTCCCCGTCCCTGCGGGGGAGGAAGATTTTGACACTTGGGTGGAACAGGCATTGCAGGCAGTAGAAGCATGGGAGGTGCCTGAGGCACAGAAGAGACAGCGAGTCTTAGAAAGTCTGAAAGGTGCCGCGGCAGAAGCGGTGAAGAGCTTCCGGTTTGGAAATGAAAACTGTACAGCTCAAGATTGCCTGGCCATGCTGCAGGAAGAGTTTGGTCAGCTGGAGAAGGTGTCAGAGATGATTTATCAAATTGAACACACTCTCCAGCAGCCGAATGAGAAACTGTCAGAATATGTTAGAAGGCTGAACAGGCAGTTATGCAAGATTGTACTGAAGAAGGGAATGCTGCCCAAAGATGCAGATGAAGCACGCATGAAGCAGATCATGAGGGGAGCGCGGCGCTCAGACCCGGTCTGGCTGCACCTGAAAACCTCAGGAGGAGGAATGTCACTAACCTACTCTGATCTAATAAAAATTATTAGGGACGAAGAGGCGCTGGAGGAAGATCAGCAGGTGGCCAAGGCAAATGTCACACCTGTACCAGTGTTGGTCCATTCGGTCAAGAGCCCAGAAAGAGATGCGGAGGTTGACACTCTGAAATCGCAAATGGCCCAAGTGTTGGAGATGCTGACCTCTTTGATGGAGAAAGATCAGAGAAGACGAGAGAAACCAAGCCCAAGAAAGGAGTTGTTTCCGAACACCTCAGCACCGGCCTCCCTACAGGACCGAGAAGAGGTGATTTGCTATAACTGCGGAGGGAGTGGCCACTTTGCTAACGTATGCTCCAGCCCAAAGAAGAAGAGAACAGATAATTGCAAGCCGGCGGGAAACTCCAAAGGGGCCCCGGTGAAGGAGTCAACCGGGTGCCCATCATCTTCAGTGCGCTCCAAACTAAAAAAAAAGGCCAAGAATGGAGGAGACAAAACTCCTAGGAGGAGGTATAGTACACCCCCACCAAGATGTACCCCAGAGGGAGGGGGCAAGACCCCTCAGTGGAAGTACAGCACCCCAAAGAAGGAACATCCACCTAAAAGGAACAATAACATCCCTCAGCGGGTTTGTGCCCCCATTGAGAGGGAGAAAGTCAATGCATGCCAGGCTCAGGAAAAATTAAAGTCCAAAAGGAGCAGGGCAAGGGTCGAAAGCAAAAAAAAAGAGGTGACCCCAGTCCGGCCATACCCAAAGGAACTGGTGGGCCCGTCTCCTACTGTGCCCATTCAAGTGGAAGGAGTCTATACTAAAGCTCTTTTGGACACCGGAGCACAGGTGACTTTACTATACCGGGACTTCTATGATAGGCACTTGAGTCATCTGCCTATCCAGAAGATAGAAGAGCTGGAGATATGGGGACTTGGAACCCAGAGTTTCCCTTATGATGGGTACCTGCCCATAAAGATGACTTTCGACCCATCCGTGGCTGGGAAGGCTGAAGTGTTTGACACCCTGGCAGTTGTGTGTCCCCGGCCGCCTGGAGCCAGCAAGATTTCCCTGATCATTGGGACAAACACGGATCTAGTTAGGAGACTCCTGACCCCTCTAGTGAAAGAGAGAAACCATTCAGCCACCAAAATCCATCCCATGCTAAAGACGGCCTACCAACGACTGGTCTTAGAGCAGAAGACCCCGGGAGAGGGGATAGGGAAGGTGTGGAGACTTGGCAGAGAAGGAGTAGTGCTACAGCCCGGAGAAGTAACCTGTCTTAGGGCCACTGTGAAGCTTTCGTGGGAACAACCTGGCCCCTTTGTCATGCTGGAATCAGACCCAAGGGAAGAGTCCTCAGGCCTGGAAGTGATACCAGAAGTGATTCCGTTCAAGGCCCTGAAGAAGGCCCATGGCAGAGTTCCGGTGAGTGTTAGGAACACTACGGGAGGACCCATGGAGATCCCTGCCAGAGTGTTGCTTGGTCAGGTGAGCCCTGCTGCCCCGGTCACTTGGTCCGAAGTCAAGGGGACGGGTGACGGAGGAGATGTTTGGGAGAAACTGTCCGTGGAAAACCCGAACCTACCCAGGGCTTGGAAAGAAAGAGCCAAGGCCCAGCTGACCAGGTGGGAGAAGATCTTTTCCGAAGATGAATTCGATGTGGGGTGTGCAAGAAGTGCCACCCATCGGATCCGCCTCCAAGAAGATAAGCCCTTCCGAGAGAGGGTCAGGCGGGTCCCCCTGGCAGATCTGGAGGATCTGAGGGAACAACTTGTAGAACTAAAGAAGACTGGTGTTATCCGTGAGTCTAGAAGTCCCTATGCCTCCCCAATCGTGGTGGTCAGAAAGAAGAATGGGTCGTTGAGGCTTTGTATCGATTACAGGACTCTCAACAGGAGAACCATCCCTGACCAATACACCACGCCAAGGATAGAAGATGCCCTACAAAGTTTGTCTGGAGCCAAATGGTTCAGTGTGATGGACCTCAAGAGTGGGTACTATCAAATCCCTATGCACCCAGAAGACAGGGAGAAGACAGCCTTCATAACCCCGGTGGGATTCTTCGAATTCAATAGGATGCCTCAGGGTCTGTCTGGAGCTCCTGCTACCTTTCAACGCCTTATGGAGAAGACTGTTGGAGACATGAATCTTATAGAAGTCCTTGTGTACTTGGACGATGTCATTGTCTTTGGAAGAACCTTGGAAGAACATGAAGCCAGGTTGGAGAAAGTATTGAGAAGACTCAGCGAAGAGGGACTTAAGCTTTCCCCCGAGAAGTGTCGGTTCTACCAGTCTTCTGTGAACTATCTGGGGCACATAGTGTCTGAAGAAGGGGTGGCCACAGATCCTGAGAAGTTGGAAGCAGTCACTTCCTGGCCACGACCCACCACAGTAACAGAGCTCAGATCCTTCCTGGGGTTCTGCTCCTATTATAGGAGGTTTGTGGAGGGGTTTGCTCGGATTGCCCGCCCGTTGAATGAATTGCTAAAGGCAGAAGGGGAAGAGGATGACTCAGGGCCCAGGAGGCCTGGTGAGTCAGTTCAAGATCAGTGGAACCCAAGGTGTGAAGAGGCCTTTCATGCTCTGAAGAGGAGCTTAACCACTGCCCCAGTCCTGGCCTACGCCGACCCTACCAGACCTTATGAATTACATGTGGATGCCAGCCATGAGGGTCTAGGTGGTGTACTCTACCAAGAACATGAAGGACAACTGCGACCAGTGGCCTATGTGAGCAGGAGCCTGACCCCCTCAGAAAAGAATTACCCCACTCATAAGCTGGAATTCCTGGCCCTCAAATGGGTGGTAGTAGACAAGCTAAAAGACTACTTGTATGGGGCAGAGTTTACTGTGAAGACAGACAACAACCCCCTGACCTACCTCTTCACCACCGCGAAACTAGATGCCACCGGACACAGGTGGTTGGCCGCATTGTCTGGATTCAACTTCAGTCTGAAGTACAGACCAGGAGCCGGAAATAGGGATGCAGATGCCCTGTCCCGGAGGTCTCATGCCACGACAAATGACTGGGAAGATTGGACCCAAGTGGCACCGGACGGGGTGCGGGCCCTTTGTCAAGGGGCTGAATTCCAAGCCAGAGGAGGCTCCAGAGCAGAAGAAATAGGGGTTACCATGGTAGGAGTCCCCAAACACTATTGTGGGGTAACTCAACTGGAGGAAGACAACCTACCGAGACTGTCCAAGAAGGAGTTGATGTGTGACCAATTGGAAGACCCCATGGGGAGATTGGTCCTCGAAGCCCTGGAGAATCAGGATCCCAACAAATTCCTACATCACCCCTCAAAGGAGGCTCGCCTGTTGAGGAAGGAATTGGACAGGCTACAGGTACATCAGGGAGTGGTCTACCGAAGGGGCCCCTCTGATGACTCAGAAGATAAGTGGCAGTTATTTCTTCCAGAGAAGCACCGAGAGACTGTACTAATTGCCCTGCATGACCATCATGGTCACCTAGGGGCAGAAAGGACCTTCCAGCTCGTCAGAAATCGGTTCTATTGGCCCTGCATGAGGGCAGAAGTAGAGGAGTATTGCCATTCCTGTGCACGATGCATTCAGAGAAAGACCCTACCCCATCAAGCTGCCCCAATGGGCCACTTACAGAGTCAAGGCCCAATGGATCTGGTATGCATTGACTTTCTCTGCCTCGAACCCGACCTGAGTGGATTGGGGAATGTTCTGGTAATAACCGACCATTTCACCCGCTATGCTCAAGCTTTCCCAACCAAAGACCAGAAGGCATCCACCGTGGCCAAGATACTTATGGAGAAGTATTTTGTCCATTACGGACTACCACAGAGACTCCACTCAGATCAAGGAAGGGACTTTGAGAGTCGGTTGATCCGAAGACTTTTGGATTCATTAGGAATAAAGAAGACCAGAACCACGCCTTACCACCCACAAGGAGATGCTCAGCCGGAGAGATTTAACCGGACCCTGCTCAACATGTTGGGAACCTTAGAAACAGAGAAGAAGCAACACTGGAGTCAGCACATATCAGCCCTAGTACATGCCTATAACTGTACCACAAGTGACGCCACTGGCTACTCCCCTTATCGACTTATGTTTGGGAGAGAAGCAAGGCTACCTGTGGACCTGGCCTTTGGCACTTCTATAGACAATACCTCAGCTACATCCCACAAGGGATACGTGGACAGACTTAGACGTAGCTTGCAGGTGGCCTATGAACAAGCCCAGGCGGCTTCGGATCAAAGGGGGGCCCGCAACAAGAGAAATTTTGATCTGAAGGTTCGAGTGCAAGATCTGCAGCCCGGGGACCGAGTACTGCTACGCAATCTGGGGGTCCCTGTAAAACACAAGCTTGCCGACAGGTGGAGATCTGAGCCCTATGTTGTCTGTAGGAAGTTGCCCGGTTTGCCTGTCTACAAACTAAAGCCAGAAGGAAAGGTGGGTCCACTGAAGACGTGGCATCGGAACCACCTGCTCCCACTTGCTGAGGCAGTCAGAATACCTCCCGTGAGAGACTCCCCTGAACCGGCCTCTATCCTGGATATTCCTAGGCCGAACACTCGGTCCCAGACCTCTCGAGCCAAAGATGGGGAGGCCTCCCAATTGAGTACAGAAGAAGGTGGAGAACTGGACTGGCTGTGGCCTCCCTCGACTCTGGGAACGTCCGCCATAGATCTCCCAAATGGAGGGGATACCCCAGATGCAACGCTGAATCCGGAGGCTACTGAATTCATACCCTTCAGTCCCTCAGCTGATTACTGGGAAGATGTTCCTGACACTTGCGCAGAGGAGGACTCTAGAGATTCCATACGTCAGTCGACTTCTGAATCAGAGGTTCCAGAACCAGCAATGTTACCTGAACTTACTCCTGAAGAAGAGCCTGTGGTGCCAGAGTCAGAAGCACCAAGAGAGCAGAGGGCTCGCAGAGTCATCAGGCCTCCCAAGAAACTAACTTACCCCCAAATGGGGACGAGCTCAGAGGACTCTGTTGTAACGGCTAGGAGAAGTGTTGAACAACCTGATCCTTCCACCGTCCATTTGGTGGAGGGCAACCCCAGCTCACTCTCTGGCACAGTTAGGCAGGCCACTCATGGTAGTGTGACCTGTGGGCAAGAGAGTTCCATCCCAAAGTTTTGGTGGGAATTCCCTATGCCAACATCATGCTCGACATTGTCCAAAATGGTAAACAGTATTTGTTGAAGTTTATCTTTGGGGACCAAAGAGTTCAAGTGGGGGGAGTGTGTAGCGGGGTGTTCCCCTTTAATGCAGAGAGACAAGAAGTTCCAGGTGAGAGGTGAGTCGGGAGGAAGTAAAGAGACATTATGGAAGTGAAAGCAGAGGAGAGAGAGACTACATCTCCCAGTACATCTTGCAGCACCCAGGGTGCATTGCTCCAGAACAGAGACTGCTGGGGGAGACTTTATAAAGGGGAGGCGGAGTTTTGGTCGGTCTTTTTGGACACCCCTCTCCTAGCAAGAGGATGTCTGTGCTGAACTGCTGTGGGCACAAGGCCTGAAGCCTGGGCCGTGTGCTCCTTTCCAAAGAGCCCTCTGCCAGCCTAGCAGAGCCTTAGAGACATCTAATCCTCCTTGCTGCAGTACACCAGAAGGATTGAAGACTTGGATGTCGGTGGATTCCTGTTCCTAGACGAATCGATGGAGGAAACGGACTTTGACTTGCCCGGGTGGTGAGAGCTGTTTAAAGACAGATCCTTTATCTTTACTATTCGTTGGGATTACAAAGTTGTTCTTCAAGTGCACCACCGAAAAGATTGCTAGCGAATATTGTTTCACTGAACTTCCATCTAGATCAGTCAGGCCTGACTGCATAGGTAGACATTGCTGGGTGTTAGTCTACCCATGAGGGGAAGTAGCTGTAAAAGGGCAGCGCTAGAGTTGCATAGCAATACTTTATTATTCTGATTACTCTGTTTATCTTTATTACTGTTTATTGCAGGGATCTGCAACTTGTTATACTGTTGTTTATTACTTGCCCATTAGCCTCAGTAAAATATCTGGGTAAAGTACATTTGGTGTCAGTTCCGCTTACTTTAATAGGAGTTTTAAAGTATATTCTGTGTATGTTTGTTATAGGACTGCGTCACCAACAGTTGCGGTCACGCGGTCCTATCCCTCTATCACCAGCTGTGCCACGGGAGGTTAGAGCCGATTGCCGGGGGTTGACAGCGGTGCACTGCAGGGCCCAAATCAATATCAGCGGCTCTCTTAACTGGGGGTAGCGCTACAAATGTATAAAATTGAATTAAAATATTCAAATTATTAAAATAGATTGTAGTCAATCCCTAAAATAATAATACATCAGTGGTATTCATAGGGAGTGGCAAATGAACTAATATTTAGAAGGTCTAAAGATATTCTGGAGGAGTGCCGCACACCAAAAATCCCAGCACGAAGATCCAGGCCTCAAATCATGGCATTCTTATCAAAGATGATTATAGATAATTATGCAAAAAATCATACAAATATATATAACATGTAAGACATTCTCTTTTCTATGCTGTGTTTGTGTGTCTACCTCTTTTCCTTTCCCTTAGTACTAACAATTTAGTGTTGACTAACACCCCCACCCCCCCCCCCTCCCCTTTGTCGCCAGTATTAACACCATTTCTTTATTAACACTCCCCCCTTTTCCTCCCCTTTTTCCTCTGTTTTTCCGATTTTTCTCATCAATTATTAATACTAACATATTAACACACTAACAATTTTGTATGAATAAATTGTCTAAACTTTTCTCCGTATTTAACCTTCTTTTCCCTCTCTTCCCTCCTTTCCCTCCTCCCCCCTCTTTTTTCCTCCCCTCCCCTCCTTCCCCTTCCTTCCCCCTCTTTCCTTCCCCCTCTCTCCTTCCCCTTCTCTCCTTCCCCCTCTATCCTTCCCCCTCTCTCCTTCCCCCTCTCTCCTTTCCTCTTTTCCCCCCCTCCCCCCCCCCTCTCTATGAATATATATGTCTTACATGTTATATATATTTGTATGATTTTTTGCATAATTATCTATAATCATCTTTGATAAGAATGCCATGATTTGAGGCCTGGATCTTCGTGCTGGGATTTTTGGTGTGCGGCACTCCTCCAGAATATCTTTAGACCTTCTAAATATTAGTTCATTTGCCACTCCCTATGAATACCACTGATGTATTATTATTTTAGGGATTGACTACAATCTATTTTAATAATTTGAATATTTTAATTCAATTTTATACATTTTTATCTATACACATATTTTAAATATATTTTTATACAGTAATATAGGTGTATATGTCTTTTGGTCAGAGATTAAGACTCTGAGTCCGATTTATACATTTTTATTTGTGTTATGTCCTTTTCTCTGGTTCTGTGCTAATGGGTTGTCTATCTTGTCGTTCCTCACGCCACTCCGTGCTATGGTGTTGTGCTATTGCAGCTTGGATCAGTGGCTGATCAACCTATGATTCCGGTAGCATCAGGAGTGATGGGTGTGAGCGGTAACGGGATTTGTATTAAAATTCCTTCCCTTGTCCTGCTTGCCTCGGTGGATTAGCCACTAGGGCAAGATGCTGGACCTAGTATTCTGTAGCTGGTCCGTTTAGCCCGGTTTATATGGCCATTGCAATAAACAGGACATAAAATCTGATACTGCTGTCAGACTGACAAGCATCAGCCGAGACAACATGGTATCTGTCTGTTTATCTGTATGGGTTTGGCACTTCAACAAAATGGCGGAGACAACATGGTATCTGTCTGTTTATCTGTATGGGTTTGGCACTTCAACAAAATGGCGACTGTGGACCAATGACTGAATATGTGTATCAGTACACATTATACAGGTTACAAACACTCCGGAACGACCCTGGCAAAATGGCGCCGGTTTGTTTACATAATAGGGACCACAACAAAATGGCGGCCGTATGTGTGCGGGATGTCCAATTAGCAGACTATATATTGTCAGCAGCCCTTCACTCTAGTATCCCCTGATGAAGTCACGTGACAAGTGACGATACGCGTAGGGATTGGAGGTTCGCTGACAGACCAGGACCCGAGCAGGAAGACGAGCGAGGCGCTCGTAGGATACCCTGCAGTCACTTTTTAAACTTATGTGAGTGTTATACTGTGTATTTTCAATAAAACCTTTTCGGTACGGGACTACGCTATGTTTGCCATATCTTTTATTTTTTTGAATATGACGCCCATCTGAGACACCACTGCACTGGGATCCACACAGAGCCACAGATAATTAGAGGGGCGACGAGTTCAGCGCTCGTGTAGATGCTCCCACATTTTCCATCTGTGAAGTGAGTACCTTTCTGGCGTGTGTGTGCATCTCTGGACACTGGCGGTACTACACTATGATCCATTTTCTTTGATTTTATACATGACATTGGGGATGATTGCAGCAACAGGAAGGAGACTGGTACCATCCAAGCCACTGCCCACCTGTTTTGAATAAACCTGTGACCTGGTTGTGCTAAGCTTAATTAGCAACAAGGTAAGCTGCTTACAGGCACAGAGGTGGAGCACTGAAGAGAAATCAAGTTTCAAGCACTGAACTAATGTGTGTTTTATTTTGTCACTTTTTAATTTTGGTGACGGGAATCACTTTGGATATATTTTTGGATTGCACGGTCTGAATTGGATTCTACTCGGACCCTTCAACCATTTACACTATATATATATATATATTTATATTTTATATTTTTATGTTTATATATTTTTATATATATATTTTTTATATATATTTTTTGTATATTTTAAGTGTATTTACATATTAGTATATTTCTTTGGATTTATCACTATTGGACATTTGGATATGGTTATACGACCACGTTGATCACATGATTGCATTTGAGTTTAATTAAGTCAGTCACTTTTATATAAGGTTATAATATTACTCAGGTTTAGTGTGTTATCAGTCACACTGTTCTCAGTTTTCCTATTCTCTCTTTGTTTAAACACAGCGCCAACACCATCACTGTTGTATATTGTTTTAAGTTTTTTTGAATTGGATTCCCAGGTGTTTGGCAGCAGTGCACCCCCCCCCCCACCAATCCCCCCCCCTTTTCCTGTTAGGGATTTGGGTTCACTTATTCATTTCACGTTAGGGCAGCGCGGGAGTTTCACCAATTTTTTTCATATTTTAAGATGATCTCTTTCACCGTTATATGTAAAAGAAAATTAAAATTATTATAGTTCTTTTACAACCTTATACGAGGACCAACGTAAGCAACAAAATGTAGTATAAAGCTATACAGTATGTATTGATTTGATGTATATATGCACTAGCAGGCGCATGCACATTTTTACCATACTTTAATAAATTTTAGGATTATACATGTATAGTAATTATTTATAAATGTGACCAATATATAAGGGCAATAAACTGAATTTATATTGTTTTTTTGCCTTTTCCTAACTATTTACATATATATAGACAGAACATAGAACATTTATAAACATAGAACATTTGTGAACATAATACTTTGTGGTTTTAAAACTTGTACAGATGAGTTTTTTTTTTTTTTTAACTATGCTCAATGCAATATTTTCCTAATCACATATACATTGGTAATGCAAAACACTTTCTTCCCCAAGTCCCAGTACAAATATAAGAAACGCAATAACAATGTGCATTTACAGTATGTGCAGAATGTGAGTGTATTTGTATTAAAAAATGATATGTCTAGTGTATTGCTGCTGTGTGTCGTCTATTTTAAATGTGTAGCTGCTTAGAATACTTCCTGTTCAGAGCCGGCACTGAAACACATCCTAATATAACATATCTTGGCAGTAACAGAAGAAATGATGTAGACTTTGCAGAAATATTTCTAATCTGCTCTCCAACAAACACTGACACTTTAACAATACGATTAAGCACCACAGTTAAATACACTAAAGGCATCTAATTCATCATTTCAGGTCCTCCGTGATGAAGACATCTTATGTGAGGCTAGTAAATCAAAAATATTCTGAAACTGTAGCATTGAAAAATACTGCAGGCTTAAAGCTAGAGATAACAATTTCAAAATAAATACGTAATGCAACATTAAAAAATTTTGTACTCACTGTAAAATCCTTTTTTCAGAATTCATTCAGAGATGCAGGAAACTTTAGACTGTTGGGTTATACTGTTGCCTACACAGGAAATAAACATTGGCAACAAAAAATTTTTGGCCTGTAAAGGAACCCCACCCACAACCATCATGTCTTAGCTTTGTAGCAAAGTAGTACCAAGAGCATGAAAGCATGAAGTCTAATAGACTTCAAGAAAGGATGTAGTGAGTACAAAAATCCTATTTTCTTTCTTATTTTTAGACTGCCAGGACATCCAAAAACAGTCCAACAGAGGGTTGGGTAACATAGCAACAAAGGCCATCAGACCCAATAAAACATCAGAAAATTGGGGGGGGGGGGCTGCCTTGAGTCATAAGGGAGTGTATGGTGGAGCTCCATGGGAGATTCCCTGGACAATTGTCACAATCAGGGAATAAGAGGCCAAAAGTCTCTGAAACAGAATAGAAAGGACAGAAACCTTGCTCAGCATTGTGTTGAAACCCAATGTGGGTCCTGGCCCAGCTGAAGAAAGAGAGGCTTTGTCACACTGAGAAACTTCCAGAATGGAAACCCAGAGACCTCACACCAAGTGAAGTGTAGCACTACCCCCGTAGGAGCTGCTGGTTTAAGTTTTGGGCCTGTACTCTGCCTATCAACCCCTGTAATTTGGCTCAATTCCTCCTTGGCACAACTGGACAATAATAACAATAATGTGATTGTGGGCCCCTAAAGGCTATATAGGGCCACAATGATATCACACAACAATAAATGTAATTAAATATTGTTACCTTGTTGTGGTTTGCCTGCCACACAGCTGCAAAAGACAGAGTCCCACACAATAAGTAGTTCAACCAAGAGATAATATGTTTACTTGGTAAAGAAATAGAGATTACACATGTGATATTTGACTCAAACAGATCCCCGTGAGAGTCAACTGACATACATATACACAACAGTTCCAGGGTCTCACTTATAAACTAAGAGACCCAAATTTACCCAACTTAGGGTCAGACCTGAGGAAGTGCACAGTGAAGGAATCTCCCACTGTAGTGATATCCGCAGTGGGATACTTCTCCACCAAGTCCAACCCAGCTCACTGAAACAGCACAATGACAATAAAATAAATGCAAACAGTTGATTTACACATGCAAGTTCAACAAGCTATCTGGCTCCCCCTGGTGGGCAGCTTTACTGGTATCAACCTAGTCAGTGAGCTGAACTAATGATTGTTCCTAAAAGTTTCTAGTAACCTTCGGCTAGCTTTTGTTGGTGCACTTGAGTATTTGTAATCCAACAAGAGGGGTGAAGAAAGATTGAACACTTAACATGTGTGGCGTAGGGCAAGTGGAATGCTGATCCTTCCCAGAGCGCTAAATCACTCCTGAATGTAGCGTGTCTCCACTTAAGGCACTGCAGTTGCCAGCAAGTATAAGTAAAATTATGGAAGTCACCTTCCTGCGACCCAGTTAGTTATGTTGGTGGGCAGGTGCCCTATCACCACATGAGGCCTCGCCTCATCCGGTGTGCTCCGTCCGCGCCCTCTTGGTTCTCAGCCTCTGGACGGGTGGTGGTCCCTGGTCCTCCGCTTAGCCGCTCACAAGGCGTCGGTGGATAGGTGACTCTGGATGCTGTGGAGTGTAGAGCGGTCCCTCTCCCTGGTCCGATCAGCAGGGCTGTGGCAGGAATCCCTCCGACAGGCGATCCGGTCTCTGTCACTTTAGGCCCAGGCTTCTCCGGCCTAAGCACCCTCGCTGCGGGCCTCTTGCCTGTTGCAAGATGGCATCCCAAGAGACCAAACACAAGCCCCGCCTTGCCGCCTTGTCTTAAATAAGTTCTCTCAGCAGGCTGTGCGTGGCGCCACGCACCCTGGCAGCACAGTGGCGTTGTGGGCCTTGTAGTTTATTTCTGACCCACAGCAATAGAGTCTCTGTCTCTCCGCAACACAAGGTCCGTCATGCATTGTTCTTATCTTATCATAGCTGAACCAAACAAATTGCAGCAGTATGATACAAACGGACAACAAAAATAAGCTAAGTTCTTGTTAGGCACAAACTGTAGTCCATAAGCTACGTGCAAAAGTGACACCTTGCTACAGAAGAATACCTTCCAAATCTAATGACAGACCTAGTAGACCTAGTGGGAAGTAGACTTAATAGCTTTTCACTTCACAGGAACCACAGATTGAGAGCTGACCCTGTCTCTCAAACCCTGGGCATCAACAGCCATACCATTTAGACCTGTGGTCATTAAAAGAGATGGTAAACAATCTTTGAGACAAGGATCCCGATGATCTGGAAAAGCCCACAGAGCAGCTACCAGGAGGCTTACCAAGCCAGGATACCATGTTTGCTGGACCAGTCTGGAACAATGAGCTTCACTGGAATGCCTTCCATCTTGAACCTGTGAAGCAAGTGAGCAATAAGGAAAAAGGGAGAAAAGGTATAGAACAGGGTGTACTGGTCCAACAGAAACACCAGGGCATCCACTGCTCCTGATGGCAGATCCCTGTACTTGGACACAAATTTATCCAGCTAGTTGTTAAACAGGGAAGCCAGAAGTTTTACATTTAGTGTTCCCCACGTGAGACACAGGTTCTGGAAAACCTCCAGACATAGGGACCACTCCCCTGGGTCCACACACCATTGGAAGTCTTCCAACTAATTTTCCATGATAAGGAAGTCTGTCAATTAATTTACACAGTGGACAAGACAGAGACATCAAGTTATTTCCAGGACAGGATGCAAACTTGCTGCAACAAGACATTTGGTGCCTCCTTGATGGTTGATGCACACCCCTGCTGTGGCATTGGCTGAAATTGTCCAGTGCTGAGTGGCTGGGACAGCCAAATCATCGGAGTAATAGGATTTCAACCAGGAGAGGAGACTCCTCCAATGACCAAGTCTCTTGCACCAAGGGCCTTGAGTCCCTGATGATGTAATTTTTGATGAAATGCATTGGTAAAATGGGAATGTTGTGACATCACTATGCATATGGATGTTGGGTCTTGAGCTTTGAAAACAAATATCGCTGGTATTATTCATCACATGTGAGTGTTTTAATCCTTATTTTAATACAAGTAATTGTCAGACTTGTACTATTAGGAGTGTTTGGCTCTTCTTTTTCTCTTTACATGTATATATGATTTCTGGAGGTGATATATAGAGAGAATTGGTGGAATCCCATAACCATACTGGCTTCATTGAATTTGCAACAGCTTTCCCCAATATGACTTATCATAGAATGGGGGTCATATTTCTCTGGTAGGCCTTCAGTAGTGGTACAATGGGGGAGTAGAATCTTTGTGGATAAGCACAAAAAAAGATTACTTCTTGTTTTTACGTTGTTATGCAGGAGGACTTTTGTGAGATCCCCTGATGACGTCAGAGCTGACGAAACGCGTTCCCTGGGTCAAGTGGACTAACAGAGTGGAGAGCAGACAACAAAAAGCTGCATATTGTCCTTCTTATGTTATAAGGGGTCACATCAAACCTGTTGAGTGGCGCTCACTAAAGCCCTGTACACAGGGGAGGGAATCCCGACGGAAAAAAAACGTCGGTTTTCTTGATGGGATTCCTGGCAAGCTTGTCTTGCCAAGCCCTGTGTACACACACAACCATTCAAAATAACCGCCGTTCTTTTGAATGGCAAGAACGTGGTGACGTCATAGACTCCGACGAGACGGTGCTCGTCACATTCAATGCCGTTGCCGCCATCTTGCTACACCCTACACTACCCTTGTATACTACCGCGCATGTGTCGAAGTCTCATCGAGCATGCGCAGGCTTACCGGGGACAGGTAAGCATACTCACAAATGGTTTTCTCGGCAGGAAAACTCTGACGAGAATCCTAACGAGAAAAATAGAGAGCCGGTTCTCTATTTTTCTCGTCGAGATTCCCGGCGGTTTTCCTGTCGATGAAACCATACACACGAATAGTTTTCTCTGCAAAAAGCTCTCCCAGCAGTTTTCTTGCCGAGAAAAACGGTTGTGTGTACGAGGCTTAAGGATGGAATGTGGATGTGGTCACAGGCAATGTGTGTCTGGAAAAGAGAGGATAAGCACCACGCAAAGGCACCGCAACCACTATATGAACTGGGTGCACATAATTAATGGTTCACATACACTCACCGGCCACTATATTAGGTACACCTTGGGCCCTCTTTTGCCTTCAGAACTACTTTAATTCTTTGTGGCATACATTCAACAAGGTGTTGGAAACATTCCTCAGAGATTTTGGTCCACATTGACATGATAGCATCACGCAGTTGCTACAGATTTGTTGACTGCACATCCATGATGTCAATCTCCCATTTCGCCACATCCCAATGGTGCTCTATTGGATTGAGATATGGTGACTGTGGAGGCAATTGGAGTACTGTGAACTCATTGTGATGTTCAAGAAACCAGTTTGAGATGATTTGTAACATGGTGCATTATCCTGCTGCAGGGCATTTTCCAACTGCCGCTCACATATTTTCTCTTTTTCAGACCATTCTCTGTAAACCCTAGAGATGGTTGTGTGTGAAAATCCCACTAGCTAAACAGTTTTTAAAATACTCAGACCAGCCTGTCTGGCACCAACAACAATGCAATGTTCATAGTCACTTAAATCACCTTTTTTTCCCATTCTGATGCTCAGTTTGAACTTTAGCACATCATCTTCACCACGCCTAGATGCCTAAATGTATTGAGTTGCTGCCATGTGATTGGCCGATTAGCAATTTGTGTTTCCAAGCAATTGAACAGGTTTACCTAATAAAGTGGCCGGTGAGTGTATGTCATAGCTGATAATTCAGAGTGGATTATGTAGCGCAGCACCGGTTTTGTTGGTTACTACTGTCCACTAGAAAATAAGTGGTGCTTAGAAGCTGTACCATAATAACATTTAAATATATCCAGGGGCGTGGCATTTATATTCAGTTTACCATGCACAGCTGCACCAGATTTTCCACTCTCTAGTATTAGTAAATCACCCCTTTATAACTTGACAACCTAAGCACTTGGGTAGACAGAGTCCATTTTGAAGGAGTCTGTTAGGTTTACTAGGTTTTATCAAGAACACTTTTTTCAGATCTCACACTGTATCAACATGACTGCAGAATGATTAAAAAGATTTCCTTGTATACTTTATTTTTTATATACTTTAAAGTGATTGTAAAGTCTTGTTTAAAAAAAACAAAAACAAACATGTTATAATTACCTCTTCTGTGCAGTTGGTCTTGCACAGAGCAACCTGGATCCTCATCTTCTCGGATCCCTCTTCTGTGCTCCTGGACCCTCCCTCCTGACGAGTTCCCCCACAGCAAGCAACTTGCTATGGGGGCACCCTGTTGGAAGTACAACATCAAAGTTGCTTTGTACTGTGAACTATATATATGCATTATACCTGTATAGGTGGCGGTGCAGTATTATAGTGTGTTATCTATGGTACTGTAATTAGAGGAAGTGTTTGCTTTCCTCACTGTGTTCTTGTATGAGCCGAGTCACAGCTCTGTGTGTCCATTCAGACACAGAGCCCGGCCCGCCCCCTCTCTCTTCTGATTGGCTAACTGACTTTGATGGACAGCCGTGGGAGCCAGTGTCACCACTGCTGTGTCTCAGCCAATCAGGAGAGTCCCAGATGGCAAAGACACTCGTGGACATCGCTGGGGAGAGATGGGGCTCAGGTAAGTAATTAGGGGGTGCTGGTGAGGCTGCTACACACAGAAGGTTTTTTATCTTAATGCATAGAATGCATTAAGATAAAAAAAACCTTCTGCCTTTACAACTCCTTTAATTCAGAAAGAACATTTGCATTGATGTAATGGTTTCATGGGTATACTAAAAACGGCAAAGTTGACTCTTACTAAATTTTGGTGCAAATATATATATATATATATATGATTTATCTCAGCGGATTAAAGACCAAAATGTAATAAAACATCAACCACTAACTTGCAGTTTTAAAGTGCTTTTCTTTCTCCCTTTTGTCTACAGTTTTATTCTCCTGACTGTAAGCTCAAGAGACTAGATATATGGCTACAAGTCAGATTTTTTCACCATTCTGCAAAAGAGCTGTTTGAACTTTTGATCCTAGAATTCATCATGTTAATATATTTGTGTTGACATATCAAAGCTTTCAGGAACTAGGATAAGAAATATTTGTGATCTCCATATTCCTTCAAAAGTCTAATGACAGTTCTTTAAGAGGCAGTGATAGAGTACTAGTATCAACATCACATGTTAAATGTATTTATATTACCCTTTTATAATAACATTTACCATTTTAATATTGTAAACAACCATTACGAAAAATGTTCAGCACAGCATAATGCATTCAAATAATAGCTTTTCTTAGATGGTGTGCTTGAGAGCCGGTTCACACAGGGGCGGCACGACTTTGGGGGCGACTCGGCAAGGCAACCTATAGACGACTTCAAAGGCGACTTGCAAAATTACTTTTGTATTGAAGTCAAAGGAAGTCGCCCGAGTCGCCCCCAAAGTGGTACAAGAACCTTTTTCTAAGTCGGTGCGACTTGTGCTGCTCCTATTAGAACGGTTCCATTGAAGAGAGCGGAGCGCGACTTGTCAGGCGGCTGAGTCGCCTGACGAGTCGCCCCTGTGTGAACCGGCTCTTAGGTGTACTTAGATAAAAAAAACTTAAAAAATGAAATTCAGCTAGATATAAAAACACCGGCTAATGCACTTTTGTATTTATTAAAAATCATTATCAGGTAAAACAGGTAATACACTTCAGATTTGCTAATTGTGCAGAAAGTTCTGTAAACAAGAGCACATGTCCTGAGCAGGACTGTAAGCAGAGCAGGCCTGGTACTGCTGCAGACATAGGTGGAACAGCAAGACACTGGTGCAGTATAGCAGAAGAAGGTCAGGACATCTGAGTTGTAATGGTCAGTCGGGTAACACTGAAGGGTCAGGCAAAAGCATAGCCTAGACAAGTCGAGTCACACATGTGTGGATCAGAGTTCAAATTGTACTGATTCAGCAGTGGGGAAGAGCAGGGTCAGAGCAAGCTGGGTCATACACAGGAAGATCAGAGAAGATATCAGCTGGTGCAAGCAAGAGCACACAAAGCTATCACAAGCACTGGTGGTGTATTGACATGGGTCTAATAAAAGTGAACAGTGAAAAGCTGGCCAATAATTATCATTTCCCAGGCAGAGGCTGTCTCAGTTGAGTTTTGTTTGCTCTTAATGGGATAGCCCGAATCCTGGTACTGACACTAACCTGTAGCACCCAGACAGGGAGAGAAAGGGCCAGCATTAGGAGCCAATCAGACTCTGCTACATTCACATGTAAAGACTGGGAACATAAAGAATAAGAAGAGATTTTACTTTGTCATTACTGGTGCTTCATTATTGAACTAATCTGGTGGGAGGGTGTTTTGATCCAGTAGTTTATTTTAAGTTATGCTGCTGCAATAGTTAGAGTTATGTATGACTGCAGCAGATAATCTTAGCATAACCTCCAACCGCTTTTTAAAAATGTCTGTTGGACAAGGTACAACATTCTGTTTGCCAACTTTTATATATAAATATATTTTTTTCCTCAATTTTTTCAACATTCTGTTTGCCAAATCTTATATATAAATATATTTTTTTCCTCAATTTTTTTCTTCCATAAGTGGAAATGCAGGTCTCTGATTGTGCACTTATTGTAATGACTTGTGTACAGTATATCACTCAGTCTGGTTCAAAAACGATGCAATATAGTCAAACATAAACAGTAAAAGATAACGCTTTTTTGAACAACTAAACACCAACATTAAAAGGATATTATTATAAGGGAGCATTTTTCTGCTGATAATGATATTTTCGGTGTAAGACACCCCATGTTTCCAAATAATTATATTCTGTTAATTTCCTTAAAACTATACAGTACCTTAGTAATTGGTGCAAACTTTTTGCAAGCAAGCACAAACATATCAAAATCTATTCAGTATGCTCAGTAAACCAGCTCAAATTAGTTATTTTTGGGGGTATGTTGAAAACTTAGCTCATTAGTGATATTTAGCTGGACAACATTCAAATAAAAATGAATAATTTATAGCAGATGCCACTCTTCTCTTGGCCTCGAGATATTATTAGATGCTTATTCATAAAATATCTGCCGATTTTATTTCAAGACTCAAAACAAAGGACCCATAGCTGCTTTATAATGTGTTTAGGCTCGCGTCAGTCAGCAATTTAGGATGACTGCAGAAGAACCCGGGGGAGCCCATATTGCTGGGCATAGGGAAACGCATGTTGACAGCTTCACATGTCAAAATTCCCCACTGGTTTCCTGTGGAGCATCTGTATGAGCAATACAGCAGTCATGTCACTACTTATAGGAAGAGAAACCTACAGACTGAAGTCAGTGACAGACAGATGGAGGACATGGTCCAGTATAGGAGATAAAAAAAGTTTTGTATTAAATAATAACAAAGATCACCCATTGTAATAGAAAGTACAGATTTACCCCTTCACTGCTGGATGCTGCCTCAACATTTGCACCTGATTTAGCCAAACCAATTGTGCCATTTTTCAAATGCATATTACAGTTTTGAACATTTCTAGAAAAATTCCTCAAACTATATATTTTCTGAAAACACAAGACCTATAGAATTAAAAGATTACAAAGAGAGATCTGTATCTCACATGAAAGTTGAGCAAATGTTTATGAAAACATTATTTTCCCATTAAAAAAAAAAACAGAAAAATATTTTTAGGACACAAAAACACGACATAATAATGAAAACTGCTACAAAAATAAATTTGCATGGGATAAATAAACAGTATGTGTTCATTTTAAATTATGCAATTTGTGCATAATAACCCATAAAACAGAGGTTTTGAAGGCTGACAATATATGGTCAAAGCAAACCATACATTGATCGAATTTTGGTTGGTTCCTGAAGAACTAAACAGTGGCTAATCTAATCAGATGCAGCTGATATTCAGGTATGCTGACAGGCGCTGGTGCCAGCTGCCAGAATAAATTAGATGGCACTGCATATTTGTCCATCTGCACTATATAGATTGCCTATATAGATTGTGTATAGATTTTTTTTCCATTCAGCCTGCAGGTTGAACTAAAAAGAGCAGTCATTATATGGCAGCTTTAAACTGAAAACCAATGCTGTATCTAATAAATGTTACACAAAGATGTTGTTTTCCAGCTTATACTTGGATTAACCCTTTCTTTGTCATTTATCAGCATCTAGTTGAATTCACAGCATTAAGTTGTTCTTAATCAAAAGGTTAAAATATCTTAAACAAAAACGCAATTTTAATTGTATAAAATAAGTGCTACATACATCATGTTGTAATCTGTAATTAAAAAAAAAAAATGAATATGCAAGTATCCCAAAAACAGCCAAGGATTCCCAAACGTGGGTAAAAACTCCAAATTTGTATAGAACACTATTCATTAGGGAACTGGGGAATGGTGAGGAGCACCAGAGTTTTTTGATACCCAAAAGATAGCAAGGTAAGTATAAACACAAAATTGGCATAAGAACAAATATTTATTGGAATATCTAAAATATCCCCTCTGCAATAGAATTGGGGAATTTTATTTTACACTATCCAGTTTTAGTAAATCAGCCCCAGTGTGTGTTTTTGAGATAATAAACAAAAAAGAAGGTGTGTCAGAATTATATCCCATTAGCTAGCATTTTCAGAAATAGTTTGTTTTAAGTTCTATATGTCTGTTATTTTTAAATCTCTTCTAATTTACGTTGATCATATACCATAATCATCATAACAAGTAGTCAATGTTTGTTTTTTATTGCATATCATTATTTAATTTCTATTTTGCATTGGGATGGTTTATATCTCATATCCAGAGAACCAAAGAGTTCTTCACTTAATTAGAAAATTATACTTATGAGGGAGATCTATACACCATCTTTTTACAGTAGATAAAACACCCAGTTTGCCATATTGCATTGACATTGTCATTTTTTGGTTCTTTAGATAAAGGGATTTTAATAGAACACTATCCACTAGGGAACTGGGGAATGGTGAGGAGCACTAGGGTTTTTTTTTTTTTGCTAAAGGTACATGGTGGACCTGTGTGTTTTTGATCCACAGGTCCACCTTTACAATTACCCTACATGTGGTCCACAGTTATCATCTCTCTGGTGACATACCTGATTGATATACCTGTTTGATAAGGTATGACTACTATAAAGTTACATTTTTGCATATTAAAGGTAGAATACATTTGTACACATTGTATGTTTATTATTATTTTTTGCCAGGCAAACTATTTACACACTTTGGCTAGTATCCCTTGTGCCTTGGACACATGGTCTGATTATCCATCATTTCCCTTTTGTGCTGTCCTCTGCCCCTCTTCTATCCTGGGTGATCTCTAGCATCTTTTATCCTGCTTTGTTTGATACATTTATGAACATTTGCAAGTCGTTTACAACTGGATTTCTTACATGTTTTTTGAATATATTTGTAGTTTTATATGTACTATATTCCCTATATGTATTTGTTCTAGAAAATTATCTGATGTGCTAGCCAAGGGCAACCCCCTGACGAAGACCATTTTGGTCGAAATGCGCAGAGCCGCTTGTAAAACGCACCATTCATCATACCCATTCTAAGTGGATGATATTGTTTTTATGTAATATTGTATATTTTTTACATGTTACTGTATATACACTTGAATGATTAGTCAAATGCCTCAGTTTTATTGCAGAGGGGATATTTTAGCTTTTCTAATAAATATTTGCTCTTATGCTAGTTTTGTGTTTATACTTACCTTGATATCTTTTGGGTATCAAAAAACCCTGGTGCTCCTCACCATTCCCCAGTTCCCTAGTGGATAGTGTTCTATTAAAAAAATTGTATTTTAAGCTGCAGCCACAAATATTTTATCTAATGAACCAAAAAATTACAATGTCAATGTAATATGGCAAAATTGGTGTTTTATCTACTGTAAAAGGATTGTTTATAGCTCTCTCTCAGAAGTATCATTTTCTAATTAAGAGAAGAACTCTCTGGTTTTAGATATGATATATAAACCATCCCAATGCAAAATAGAAATTATATAATGATATGAAATAAAAAATGATTATTGACTACGTGTTATGATGATCTTGGCATATAATCAAAGTAAATTAGAAGAGATTAAATAAAACAAACATATAGAACTTAAAATAAACTCTTTCTGAAAATGCTAGCTAATGGGATATAATTCTGACACACCTGTTTTTTGGTTTATTATCTCAAAAAGACACGCTGGGGCTGATTTACTAAAACTGGAGTGCAAAATCTGGTGCAGCTGTGCATGGTAGCCAATCAGCTTTTAACTTCAGCTTGTTCAATTCAGCTTTGACAAAAATAACTGGAAGCTATTGGTTTTTATGCAGAGCTGCACCAGATTTTGCACTGTTCAGTTTTAGTATGTCAACCCCATTATGTATCTACTTAACCTTCCTAGCGGTATTCCCGAGTCTGGCTCGGGGTTAAAATTCAGCACCAAAAGCGGTAACCCCGAGCCAGACTCGGGCTGCATCGCAGTGATCCAGGCAGAGTTACTTACCTTGTCCCCTGGATCCTGCGATGCCTCTCCGCTGTGTGATCGAGCTGTCTCCTCGCTCGATTCACACACTTCCGAGTGCCGCCGAGCTCCGTTCCCTGCGACGTTACGACGCACGGGGACGGAGATCGGCGCCAAATTCAAAAAAGTTAAAACACAGTACACATACAGTACACTGTAATCTTACAGATTACAGTACTGTATGAAATAATTACACACCCCCATTGTCCCTAGTGGTCTGCCCAGTGTCCTGCATGCACTTTTATATAATAAAAACTTTTCTTTCTGCCTAGAAACTGGAGATTGTCCATAGCAACCAAAAAGTGTCCCTTTATGTCAAAAGTGGTTTTAGACCAGCTAAAAAACAGCGATAATAAATTAGAATCACTCGCAGAATTAAGCGATAGCGATTTGTGGGGAAATTTGTCATCAAACACTGAAAAACACTTTTATTATTATTATTATATTATTTGTTATAATTATTTTATAGTTATTTATTTTATTATAATGTATAATTTTGTTTTTTGAACTTTATCATACCCGGGATGTCTACTAGACTCTGGTTTGGACAGATTTAAGTGAGTTATTCCTAAGAATTACAGGCCTGCAATATAAAACGCCAAATTTCCATGCAGAATAATGGTACCGCTTTCAGCACCTAAAATCTGACAGAATCATACCGCCAGGGAGGTTAAAAGAAGCATTTCATGTGTTTTTTATTTTTTATTTAAAATTGTCAACATGTTGCTTGATGCAAATGTGATGTTACATAAGATTCCAGATTGCTTTGTTACCTTTTGTAGATAAAAGATCTAACACAAAGGTTGCCTGTGTTGGGGCTGCGTTGTTCGGTTCAGCAGTGACTGGCCACATTTTTATCCATGCATGGGTAAGCTAGTAGTACAGAAATGGATTTACTAGTTGACATCTGTACAACCAGCCTGTCTGGTTTTTCCAGAATGATCAGTGCCACTAGCTAAAATCTCCCCGCCATCAGAACACAATGGTACATTAGGAGTGATTTCCCCATCCAACTTGAATGTGTGGATGTGAGAATTGAGTCAACAAATTATTAATAAATGGCCAGCTTTAGGGTTAGGCAAGCCCAGCATTTGCAAATAATATGGAAGATTGGAGTGCTCCTTGCAATCAAGTGGGATTGCAATAGGTTAAATAGTGAAATAAATATGTACAGAATCCATGCTATCTATATTGTCTGGGACTGGCTCCAGATTCTTTCCTTCAATCCAAACAGATTTTAACTGCTCTAAAGTTGGATAGAAAAGTTGTAGTCAGGGGGGGGGGGCGTGGCTACCGCGCAACTGTATGGACGCGTGATCGCACAGCTCCGCTCCAGGCAAGGGAACCGATAACAACTGCCGGGTAACCATCCACCAGACAGCACACCAAATGAGCCTTACTACTCCCACGATATCCCAGGGATGACCCGCAAAAGAAAAGAAGCGGCCAAACCGAGGAAACTGGAGGAATTCTATCTGCCGACAGGCCGGAACAAGGCCCAAAATGGCGCCGGCACGGAAGACGCGTCCCCTTCCTCATCCCGTGGCTCACACTCTGCTGCGTCCAGCCCAGCCCTGCAGCCCACACCTAAACAGAGCTCTCCGGAGGCATCTACACCACTGTCCAGCAGTCCAGCGAAGTCAAAGCCCCGCCTGGAAGACGACTTCACCAAGGTGAGCACAGGCCATGTTGGATTGGAGGACACGAGGGAGCTCGTGGATCCTTTCACAGCATTCCCCACTACAGGCGCAGCAGTCTCTGACACTACCCTCAAAGACATGCTTGTCTCCCTCCGCAGCTCCATGCATGCTGATTTGATGCATTGCATGAGAAACTTTAAAGCTGAAGTGAATGACTTGGGGGACAGAGTGGCACATGTAGAAAATAAAATGGGGGAGTTTGCGGCCTCCCACAACTCCCTTATATATGCCCACTCTGATCACTCTGAAGAGCTGTCTTGGCTCAGGGCAAAGGTCGCTGACCTTGAGGACAGGTCAAGGAGAAATAACATCAAAATCAGAGGTATACCGGAGACTGTGCTCCCCACACAGCTCCAGCAATATGCCCGTGATTTGCTGAAACAGTACCTCCTGACGGTCCCTACCTCTGAGCTACAGATAGATCGCATTCACAGATTGCCTAAGCCATCCCACCTCCCTGGGAACATACCACGAGATGTACTAATGCGCATACATTTCTACCAAGTGAAAGAGCAGCTCATGACCGCATTTCGCAAGACACAGCAACCCCCTGAACAGTTCGCCCATATTCAGCTTTATGCGGATCTGTCTCAGTTCACAATGCAAAAGCGCAAATCCTTGCTTCCTGTGACTAAAGCTCTCCGCAACCATAATGTCCCCTAGACATGTGCACTGCCAAAAAATTCGTTAGTTTTCGTTTTCGTTTCATTCGTTTTTTTTTTTTTTTTCGTTTTTCGGGTCATTCGTTATGATCGCAATTCGTAAATTCGTAAATTTGTACATTCGTAAATTTATACATTCGTAAATTTGGACATTCGTAAATTTGTACATTCGTAAATTTATACATTCGTAATTTCGGAATTTCGATATTTTCGAAAACCCGAAAATTTGAAAATCTGAAAAAATAACTATTAAATTATAGGTATTGTAATTTCCTTTCAAATTTGGCTGTTAGCGAACGTAACGAATACAAATTTATCTGAAGTTACGCATAACCTGAAATAACAAATGCCGCATCTAAACAAATGGAACGGAACAAATTAATAATAATAATAATAAAACGTTTTTATTATTATTATTGTTATTTATTATTATTATTAATTCATTACGTTCCATTCGTTTAGATACGGCATTCATTATGTCGGAAAACAATTCGTAACTTCGTTAAGTTCACTAACAGCCAAATTTGAAAGGAAATTACAATACCTATAATTGAATAGTTAGTAATAGTTAAGTTATTAGTTAATTATTATTTCAGATTTCCGAATTTACTAATTTACGATTGTACGAATGTACAAATTTACGAATGTACGAATATTCGGAAATTCGTAAATTCAAATTTACGAATTTCCGGATAGTTGTACATTCGTAAATTCGTGCATTGGTAAATTCGTATATTCGTAAATTCGTACATTCGTAAATTTGAATTTACGAATATTCGTTAAAATTCGTTAAATGAGTTTTCGTTAATTCGGATATTTCCGAATTAACGAATTTGTCGAAATTCGTTAAAAAACGAATTCGGAACGAAACGAATTGCACATGTCTAATGTCCCCTACCGCTGGGGATATCCAGTCAAGCTTACGGTCACTCATGGTGACAAAACCACTGTAATCATGGAGTTGGATGAGGGACTTGCTTTGCTGCGATCACTAGACATCTTCCCTGACCATTCACCTGCAAATCCCTCTCCACCGGTAAAACTTAACAACCAATATGAATGGCAAACAGTGCCCAGTAGAAAAAGCACCAAAAAACAACACTCCTGAGATGGTGACCTGAACCCGAATCGTGAATTAGCAACCAAGGTTCCCGAACTGCCCTGGACTGTTCGGTTCATTACCTAACTGTTTCCCCTCCTATGTTTTATGGGCAATACTGCTGCCCCCAAGCTCCTGTTTGAGCACATTTTTACCTCACTGACTATGATCTTTTCTTTCCTGTCGTTTTTTTATTTCTTTTTTGTCTTCCCATCGTTGCTCCATCCTGCACCTGATTCATACCAACACTGCCGAAGAGGAAATGTCCAGCGACCAACTACCTGCTGCATACTCTCTCGTTCATCATGGATGAGGTATTACCTGCATCATCACTTTCTATGGACACATGGCACTTAAGGTAGTTTCTTTGAATGTAAATGGTCTCAACCACCCTGCTAAGAGAGCCTCGACCTGGAGGGAAGCTCTCAAGCTCCAGGCTGATGTTCTCTGCATCCAAGAGACGCATTTTCAAGCAAATAAATCCCCTACTTTTGTACACAAGAACTTTCCACACATTTTTGTGGCCTCAGCCCCATCTAAGCAAAAAGGAGTTTTGATTGCTATCAGGGAGTCTGTTGCCTTCAACCTTATTGCCACACATGTGGACCCGCAGGGTAGATTTCTCATTTTAATAGCAGAGCTTAATAACAAACCTTTCACCATTGCCACTCTATATGCACCAAACTCACATCAATGCCGTTTTCTGAAGAGACTATATGGCAAAATTAACAATCTGAAAAGAGGCTCCTTGATAATTTGCGGAGATCACAATATAACTGTGGACTACAGGATAGACTCCTCCTCCACAGCAAAACGTCCTCCTCCTCAAATTCAAACTCTGCTTAACTCAGAGGACGTTTATGAGGTGTGGAGATGTCAGCATGCTAATGAACGAGACTACTCCTTCCACTCTGCTAGACATAATTCCTACTCCAGAATTGACTTGATCCTTGTGGATAAAATGTTACTGCAAGCGGTGTCCTCCTCCACCATACATAATATCACGTGGTCAGACCACGCTCCTGTCTCAATCACGGTGGTGGAGGGGCATACTCCCAGCCCTGCATACATATGGAGAGCCAATGCTCGAATCTTTCAGATGCCTTCTCATGCTACTAAAGTGACTGATTGCTTAACTAAATTTTTTGTTGAAAACACAGGTTCAGTAGAGGATCCTGCCACATTGTGGTGTGCCCATAAGGCTTATATACGTGGTATAATCCTCCAGATATGTGCTAGAGAGAAGAGGCAGAGGACACAAAAACTTGACCGCCTCCTTAAAACCATGATGGATACTCACATAGGCCAACAGATCTCCCAACTCCGCTCTGATCTCAGGCTCCTCCTCATTGAACAATATGATAAACACATTTGAAACCTGAAACTAACCCATTACTCCTCTGGTAACAGAGCAGGGAAAATCCTGGCCCAGAGACTTAAAACGGCTAGAACTAAGTCTAAAATCCAATATCTCCTCCACCCACAGAATAAACATAAGATAACTAACCCTAAAGAGATAGCCAACTTATTTGCTGAATACTACTCCTCTCTGTATAACCTTAAAGATGACCCCAACACTCCCCAACCTACTGATGAAAACATCCAGGCTTTCCTGGCTAAAATTAACCTACCATCCCTCACACGACCTCAACTCCTAGCCTTGAACGTACCCTTTACGGAGACTGAGATCAGACTGGGAATCAACTCACTCACGCTGGGAAAATCACCGGGCCCTGATGGTCTTCCAAATGATTACTATAAAATGTTTCAGGGAAATTTGATCACCTCCTTACGCTCGGTCTTTTCCAATGCAATGTCCTCTGCCTCATTCCCGGCAGAAATGCTTAAGGCATATGTAGTCACTATTCCTAAACCTGGGAAGGACCCCACTACCCCGGCGAACTTTCGGCCAATTTCCCTACTCAACACAGACGTTAAATTATATGCAAAAATTCTAGCACATAGATTGCTGCCCGTTCTTCCATCCCTCATCGACCCAGACCAATCAGGCTTCACCCAGGGTAGACAGGCCTCAGACGCCACTAGGAGAGTCATCGGACTTCTCCAGTGCGCCAGGACGTGTCGGACGCCTTCTCTCCTCCTCTCCCTGGATGTGGAGAAGGCGTTCGACAGGATCCACTGGGGTTATATGAGACACACCCTACAAAGATTTGGCTTTGCGGGACCCATCCTTGATGCCATACTCGCTCTTTACTCCTCCCCATGCGCACAAGTCTATACATCCAACCTGCTGTCCAACACCTTCCATATCTCCAACGGTACTAGACAGGGATGTCCCCTCTCTCCCTCAATATTCAATCTCCTCATTGAGCCCCTCGCGGAGAGGATCAGATCGAATGTTGATATCAAGGGATTCACCATTAATGGCGAACATCATGATATAAATTTGTTTGCTGATGACATTATCCTATTCTTGACCTCCCCCTCCACCTCTTTACAACATGCTCACGACACTCTTACAGCTTTCAGCGAAATCTCTTTCTACAAGGTGAACTTCACCAAATCGATTGTTCTGGATCTTGGAATTCCTCCCCTTTTGAAAAACCAGCTCCAGAAAACCTTCCCTTACTCCTGGAGTAACTCCGATATCACATACCTGGGAATTAAACTAACAACAGACCCCCGCCAATTAGCAGAGGCCAATTATGTCCCACTAATTGACAAAATCTCTAAAGAATCCAAAAGACTATCCAATATTGAAATGACTTGGTCAGGTAGACTAGCTGCATTTAAAATGTTGATACTCCCGCAAATCCTTTATATTTTTAGGACGCTTCCCATTCCTCTGTCCAGACCACACCTCAAAAAATTTGAACTCCTTGCTCTCTAGCTTTGTCTGGGGCACTAAAAGACCTAGATGCTCCAAAACACTATTGGTTAAACATAGAACGGCTGGAGGCATGGGTTTAGTAGATATTCAGGACTACTTCCGAGCAGCCATCTTAGCGCAACTCAAGGGTTGGTTTCACCCAGCAGCTAAGCCAATATGGTATGACATTGAACAAACCTTAAGCCCAGTTAAAAATCTCCGAAACCTATTACTAGTTGATGTATGGAATCCCCTTTCCATGCAGGGATTACCTCTTCCCATCCAGGCCTCCTTGGAGGCTTGGAGAGCCCTCCGAAAACTTCCTTTCCCACCCTCCAAACTAGTGAACGTTCCTATTCCCATAACAATCCTCTCCCATATCATCCCTACCATCTCCCTCACTGACTGGGAGTCCAAAGGGATAACTATCATAGCTGACCTGTTTCGACAGAATACCCTCCTTTCATTTAATGCTTTAAGGGATAAGTTTAACCTTACACCTGCCGACCAGTATAAATATACTCAAATAGCCCACTTCCTTGGTTCCCGCGAGTCACATCAGATAGCTCTTCCTAAAGAAATTTGGGAATTCTACAACACACACCCCTCCCCTCCTAGGGGTATTGCCCTTTTCTATAATACCTTCCAAGACAAAATGCATGTTGTTAAATCTCAACCCTTCAAAAAATGGGA
This sequence comes from Rana muscosa, assembly GCA_029206835.1. Classification (NCBI taxonomy): domain Eukaryota; kingdom Metazoa; phylum Chordata; class Amphibia; order Anura; family Ranidae; genus Rana; species Rana muscosa. The sequence goes on from CM055123.1 coordinate 168,737,834, forward strand.
ATCGGACCTGGGTATCAAAGTTTCGGACATACAATGGACACAAGCATCAAAAGCCATATATAGAGCCTCTAGCTGTGTAAACCACTGGGAGCTGTCTCAAAAGATAGCTCTTCGGTGGTATCTTACCCCCTACAGGGTTTCCAAATTCAGCCCATTGGGTTCCCCGTTGTGCTGGAGGAACTGTGGAATGATTGGCAACCTGATGCACATGTTCTGGTCGTGTAAACACTTAACTAGCTTCTGGAATTCCATATTCCGCTATCTTTCAGAGATTACTGGAATCCTGACTCGCCCCAAACCTAGCCTAGCTGTTTTACATATTGGTATTGACCTGTATCCCCCTGAATTTAGAACAGTTGTAACACATATTTTGCTAGCAGCCAGATCCTTGATCACTAAACAGTGGAAAGCAGACAAGGCACCGAATGCATCAGAAGCTCTTACGATCACGCAGACCCACTATGTCTACGAATCCCTACTGGCTAGTAGCAGAGGTAATAGACAAAAGTTTGATAACAATTGGATAATTTGGAAGACGTGGTTCAATAATGATAAGGTTGACAGTTAAATGGTTCATATCTGTTTTGTTTTCTGTAACACCTCTTGTCCTTCATCCTTCCTCCTATCAGTTCTAAAATCGCAGGATGACACCCGTTTCCCCTCCCCACCCCATCTCTCTTCTTTCCTCCCCTCTCTTGCTTCCCTTCCTTGTTCTTTCTCTCCTCCCCTCTTCCCTACAAGTAAGCTTCGGTTATGATTTCCCATGTACACCGAGAATTTACTTTGTAATTGATATCCTACAGACTGTGTCTCCGATACATATCTATCTGGGTCCTTGACTCTGTGATGTTATGACTACACATCTGCTTACTTGCCCTTTGTACCCTCTCTTTGTATTGTGTAAAACCCTTTTTATCTCAATAAAAACGAATTAACAAAAAAAAAAGAAAAGTTGTAGTCAGTTTGATCACAAATACGATTGTCAGGTTCCGTATTATCAATCATATACAGTACAGTGAGAAATCTCCCCATATATGGGAGACCCACAGACAGGGTCATTTTTAAGCAATTTAAACAACTTTTAGCCAGCCTTTAACTGGAAAAGGATCAAAGAGATCATGTTATCCAGCTACTAACATTTTTTATATTCATAGAGTGAGATGTTAGAAGATTGCTTTATCTGTCCAATGGTTTCTGTAATGAAAAATAAAGTGCTAAAAATTGTGTTTGTGCGGTGTGAGCTTAACAAAGTGTGAGTTTAAAACTTTACACAAATAATCCAACTACAAAAGCACTAACGGTGGTACTTATTGTTCAGTCTACATTCAAATAAGTACAAACTCAGTAAGAGCTGAACTCTAAAGCCCCGTACACACGATCGGTTTGACTGATGAAAACCGTCCGATGGATGGTTTTCATCAGACCAACCGATCGTGTATGGTACCCATCAGTCTTTTTTCCATCGGTTGTAAAAAATAGAACTTGTTTTAAAATTTTCCGATGGATAAAAAACTGATGGGAATTTCCGATCGTCTATGGGCAAGTCCATCGGTTAAAAAACCCATGCATGCTTAGAATCAAGTCGACGCATGCTCAGAAGCATTAAACTTCATTTTTCTCGGCTCATCGGAGTGTTTTACGTCACCGCGTTTGGAACGGTCGGTTTTTGGACTGATGGTGTGTGGCCAAGACTGATGAAAAACAGTTTCATCGGATTTCCGATGGACAAATCCATCGGACGAAAATCCATAGGTTATCGGATCGTGTGTACGGGGCTTTAGAGTCATTGGTATAACATAAGCATGACTCTTAAAATGGAGGACAGCTAGGAGATGTATATATATTTTACATGGAGTCATCATTTATTAACAAGTGAATGATACTTTAGTGATCTCAGTAAACTATATCAACAACATTTCACTTGACATCAGTTCAAAATACAGTAAAACCTTGGATTGCGAGCATAATTTGTTCCAGAAACATGCTTGTAATCCAAAGCACTTGTATATCAAAGCAAAGTACAACATAAGAAATAATCTAAACTCAAATGATTCATTCCACAGCCATTCATTCATAGGTCCTTCAGTTTATAGTCCATATAAAAAGATTATAGCAATGTGACCAGGTTGTGTAACCATAAAATGTCCATCTACAAATGGAAGCCTCCACAAGGGGATTAGAAGCAAAATCCAGCAGGAGCTACAGAGTATAAAAGAGAAGAGAGGCGCCTCTAAGTGTAGCAATATGTTGCTAAATGTTGTACCCTCATAAATATTGCTACACTTAGAGGTGCCTCTCTTCTCTTTTATACTCAGTTGTGACATGACGCTACTTGTATATCAAGACATCGCTTGTATATCAAGTCAAAATTTATGAATACATTTTGCTTGTCTTGCAAAACGCTCTCAAACCAAGTTACTCTCAAACCAAGGTTTTACTGTAGTCAGAAAATTGAAAGATCGTATTAGATTGGTTGCTTTGGCTTACTGCACTTTGCTACATTAAATATGCATTTATAGTATTATAGTCTTTTTTTTTTCAAATGAGCTGTAGGGCAAGCAATAATTCATCTGATGTGCACATTTTCTAGCAAATCTGACTCATAAACTGTGTGCGTTATCATGCTCTCTGGCAAGTGTATGGTATTGATTTTCAACAATTTCAAATTTTTACTTGTATTAAAGCCTTATCTTTTATCAGTTAATGTTGTGCACATCTTGATTAGCGATCATCTTCACCTTGAAATGTGCCACAACATATTTTGCATGAAAGATGGATAAGGCACCATGTTTAACAGGAAAAATCCTTCTACAATACATATTCTCTGTAATACTCTTATATAACATATTCAATATAAAAGCCATCCAATGCTCTACTATCTATTATTAATTAGGGCTGTGGAAATTAACTATTAATTCCTCGATTAATCGATTAATTGTTTTGATCGATCAAAATTCTTTTGATCGATCAAAATTCTTTTGAGCGGTACTCACCTCTCCGCCGGCTTCCGGGTCTTCAGGGAGATCCGGTGATGTCACGGACACCGGCGGGGCTTGCCGTGTCCATCTGAAGGGCTCCTTTGCTGTGCCTTCATATCTGCATGCCGGCGGGACCTTACTATCTGCCACACGCAAGGGCTGTTACACTTCCCTCTATCACTTCCCTCTATCAACCTGGGATTCTACAGCCATCCACTGGGAGTTGTGATAGTTCCCTTCACGGGACATCTACATGCCGACAAACTGATGTTAACCCCTCCTCATCTGGATTCAGCAGTGGTATCGTTGTACACATTTTTATACCAGTATCATACTTAGCTTCATGTTTTTATGACTGCTTTTGCTACCGTTTGGTATTACTTGCACCATTTTTACAGTTTATGTAGCTACATTGATTTTATCTCCAGTGCAATATTTATTTGTTACCTACTTGAAGACTATAAAAGTTTTAATGCTATTCCCATCGAGCGCTGCCTTTGTGTGTTTTTTGTATCCTGCTATCCATTTTTCCAGTGGTTGGTAGCTGCACTGGGAATCGGCCTGCAAGGAGATCAGCTAGAAGTAGTTGGATCTATGTGCCTTATAATTAATCGAAATTAGTCGATTAATCGATTAAAAAAAACATTGATTAATCGAACACGAAAATTTTAATCAGTAACAGCCCTATTATTAATATATTCTATTCAGTAGACATGTTTTAATATATACATCTCAATCCCCTGTTTTACCAGTTCCTGTGGTACTATACATTTATCAATATGGTGTATATAACTCAACAGCTACTGATATTGAATTATGTTTTATTTGACTCTTTGACACTTTTTTTAAGTGTTGGGCTTCTTTTATATTCCTTAAAATCATATATTTTCTAATTTTATTTACTGCTGCTATGCACCCAGGCACACATTTATGTATCAATATCTCTAAATAGTGTTCCTGTAATTCTTTGCTTTTTTTTATGTATTCATTAAATTTTCCATCTGCTCAATCTGGTAGACTATTCCCACAGTAATATTGTATGGTATAGCTCATACGAGCAGTTTATTTACCACTAATAATTTATACACAGTGCTTAACCACTTCCCTACCGGGCACGAAAACCCCCTTCCTGCCTAAGCCATTTTTCAGCTTTCAGCGCTGTCACACTTTGAATGACAATTGCACGGTCGTGCGACGTGGCTCCCAAACAAAATTTGCGTCCTTTTTTTCCCACAAATAGAGCTTTCTTTTGGTGGTATTTGATCACCTCTGCGGTTTTTATTTTTTGCGCTATAAACAAAAGAAGAGCGTCCAGTTTGAAAAAAAACACAATATTTTTTACTTTTTGCTATAATAAATATCAATTTTTATTTTTTTATTAATTACAATTTTCCTCAGTTTAGGCCGATACATATTCTTCTACATATTTTTGGTAAAAAAAATCGCAATAAGCGTATATTGATTGGTTTGCGCAAAAGTTATAGCGTCTACAAAATAGGGGATAGATTTATAGCATTTATTTTATTTAATTTTTTACTAGTAATGGCGGCGGTCTGCGATTTTTATTGTGACTGCGATATTGCGGCGGACAGATCGGACACTTTTGACACATTTTTGGGACCATTCACATTTATACAGTGATCCCTGCTATAAAAATGCATTGATTACTGTAAAAATGTGACTGGCAGGGAAGGGGTTAACACTAGGGGGCGAGGAAGGGGTTAAATGTGTTTCCTAGATGTGATCTAACTGTGGGGGGAGGGGACTGACTGGGGGAGGTGACCGATGGTTGTTCCTATGTACAAGGGACACACCATCGGTCTCCTCTTCCTCACAGGATGTGGATCTGTGTGTTTACACACACAGATCCACTTTTCTGCTCGGTTACTGGGCAATCGCGGGTGCCCGGCGGCCCCCTAGCTCCTTTTAAAGGCAGGATGTCATATGACGTCCTGTCAGAACTAGAGAGTCTTCCGCCCACCGTCATTTGACGGTGGGCGGTAGACAACAGGTTAATAAAACACAAAACTGGTTTAAAATGATATTGCAGTTTGAAGTTCTAGAATCAGGATTCGGAAATTCATGCTTATTACTAAGCATAAAATAGTTAAAGGATAAGTGCACTTTAAGACAAAATTCACTTATTCTTTCTGCCTTTTCATACTTTCATCTTACCTGTTAGGCAGCCTCCCAGGTACTCTCCTCGTTCTTGTCAGTTGCAGGATAACAAATCTGGCTACACACCCTCCAGCTGTGTGATTGTTAGGCCTCCGAGCCCTTACTGACTGTTGCCCTGTACTTTCCCCATCTTCTTTGTCAACTTGCAAGGTAATGGACCTGACCACACATCCCCAGCTCTGAGATTGGTCCATGGCACAGGAGGTACCTTATTTAAAGTACATGAGCCTGTGATAGCATTTTTCTGCTGACAAGAATGCCTGTATCTTTGCTTGTTTGTTTCTGTTAAGCCCCGTACACACGATCGGTTTGACTGATGAAAACCGTCCGATGGATGGTTTTCATCAGACCGACCGATCGTGTATGGTACCCATCGGTCTTTTTTCCATCGGTTGTAAAAAATAGAACTTGTTTTAAAATTTTCCGATGGATAAAAAACCGATGGGAATTTCCGATCGTCTATGGGCAAGTCCATCGGTTAAAAAACCCACGCATGCTCAGAATCAAGTCGACGCATGCTCAGAAGCATTAAACTTAATTTTTCTCGGCTCATTGGAGTGTTTTACGTCACAGCGTTTGGAACGGTCGGTTTTTTGACTGATGGTGTGTGGCCAAGACTGATGAAAAACAGTTTCATTGGATTTCCGATGGACAAATCCATCGGACGAAAATCCATAGGTTATCCGATCGTGTGTACGGGGCTTTAGGCTACTTTCACACTGAGGTGTTTTTCAGGCGCTAAAGGGCTAAAAATAGCGCCTGTAAAGTGCCTCCCCTGCAGTTCCAGTGTGAAAGCCGGAATGCTTTCACACTGGAGCAGCATCTTTGGGGCGTTCACCGCTCCTGCAACGCCCCTGCCATTGAAATCAATGGTCAGCGCTGCCAAAGTGCCCACAAAGTGATTTGGCAGATGTGTCTTGCGTTCGCTTTTAACCCTATTCTGGCCGCTAGCAGGGGTTAAAAAAAGCACCGCTAAAAATAGCGACACTATACTGCTGACACCCCCCCCCACCCCAGTGTGAAAGTGCCCTGAATGACCTTTGCTTTATTTGAGGCATACTTTTGTCTGATGCCTGCTCTGACTTTTGCTACATCCACAGATTATGCCTGCTGCCAGCCACCAGTCCTGAATCCTCCAGTGTGACTTTCATTCCGTTCCTCTCATCACTACATGGTATGTCTACTGTCTTCTACCTTGGGTAAGCTAGTGACATTCTATGACCACAGTATATAGTTTTGTGTATTAAATCCTGGGGACTACCCTGGTCCTGAGGGCAAAACCAACTTATTAATTTAATATTCTACTAAAAACATGGAACAGTGCACATAAATACTGTATGTTCAGAAATAATATTTACAAAAAATAAGAAAGGAAAACAACAAACAAAGATATTATCTGTTTGCTGTAAAATAAAAATGACAGAAAAAAATAAGTAAACGGTACCACTTGGACCACATTGCTTTATCCTGTTGGTGGCAGCACAACGGGTGCCTGGTGTGAGGAAAGTTCTTGACTCAGTGGTTGTAGGGTAGGGTGACCAGACATCCCCAGTTTTAGGGGACAGTCCCCAGATTGAGGACACTGTCCCCGGACCAAGTCTGTCCCCAGTTTTGTCCCTGGATTGGATTTGAACAGGGGCTGGGGCAATTATAAAGACAGTCAGTGCAGAATAAATAAAAAAAAATCTGAATTACACACCAACGCTCCACCGCACCTACTAGCTTAGGGGGTGTAGTTTTTTCCATTATCTGTGCCCCTTTCTGATGATCATGTGCTGGTCGGAGCGGAGTGAATATTTCTTAAGTTTTGGGCGCATGCCAATTTAGCTCCGCTCGCATGTTCTTCTGCCTTGGCTCAAGTCCCGGCCAGCCGCCTGCCTACTTATCTCCTTGCCTTTCCTGACGAAGTGATCTTCCTCCGCACCCCACCCAGTAGTAGCCGGGGTCTGGAGAGTGAGACTTGACAGGCTGTGAGGCGGGCGGCGGTGACGGGCAGAGAGTCGCTGATTGCCGCCATTACTAGTAAAAAAAAAGAAATATGTCCCCGGATTTCATTTTAAAAATCTGGTCACCTTATTGTAGGGTATATGGCCCAGTCAGTTCTGAATTAAAACTTCCAACACTTTCCGATGCTAGCCGATCCAAACATAACATGAGTATGACCATATGACCAATTAGTTGTTTTTTTTATAAGGGAAGGAAAACCCATTTGGAATATGCAGCATGCATTTCATAGTTCAAACTATCAGAAGGAAGTAACCCATCTTCCCAAAACTAATATTTTGGATCTTATGACAGATGAAATTCCAGAATGATTCCAGACAGTTTGGTGCCCCAGCAGTCGCAAGTTCTGAGAAAATTATTTTTATGGCTTGTCCCCAATGAGGTGATAAATGAGTACTTTTAACTAGCACCACAAGCCTACACGATCGTGACTCATTAGCAGTGAATTATTGACTCCTCAGACCAAGATATCTTTTCAAATTCTGGTACCACATTTGTTCATAACACTGAACAGAATTGTGAAAATATTCTACTTTTCTATATATAATATTACAGATGAATACATAATAAATGAATGTGCCAATATAAAACAAGTGTATTACAACTAGGCATAATACAATTTAAAATACTGTAGCTAATGGCAGGCAATGTATAATAGGTTGCCATTAACTTTTCTAGGCAAAAATCACAACTGTCAAAAAGAACTAATAATTTTCTCTAATTGTCCCTTTTCCACAATAGCTTCTTTAATTAAAGCACACCATTCTATCTCTGCACTTCCTAGGGGGAAGAAAATCTCAGTATGAGAGAACGATAAACAAAACACAAAAGTGACACGGAACAATTAAACATCAAGATACAGTAAACATGTAAGACATGCAGCTAATTAACCAGGCCAAAAAACTGATTGTGATGATACTTGTGTACAATTCTGGCAGAGCAGGTGCAAGATAGCAAATATGCCAGAATAAAAATTATAGGAAAAGATTGGCTATAATTAAAAACAACCCAGAGGGAAATAATCCAGTTCTGGAGGGAGGATATTTTATTCTCTAAACTGCTTTTGTCAAATCTGAAGTTCTAAGCCTGGTATTTTTTAGTTTCAAATAGGATTTTCCATTACCTACAGCCAAAATGGTGTCTATAAACCGTTGTATCAATTTCTGCCCAGCTGTGTTGTAAAAAAAAAAGGGGACTATGCTGCTCTGGGGAGATGAAAGGAAAATTGCAGTTTACAAGTCGATCTTTCTTTGTGACATTCATATTGCATACTTTTTTTCATTTATCTAAAGTGCCCCTGCAAAAAAGAAGTGATAAATGTAAAGGCCTATACACAGTGAAATGTTAAAATGGAGATTAGGCTGACTTAAATGTAACCTTCAGGTAAATGGACTATGCGTTGAGCAAAAATGATCTCTGAAATTCATCATTATCCATTCATGCTGATGTGAATCTGGTTTTAGAAATTGCATTTAGCAACCTGGGCTTAAAGTAGTTTCCCCTTTTTATCTCTTTAGAAGCAGTTTCTAAAAGAGCAATTCCAAAAAGAGAGTTAAAGCATTTGGTAAGCTACCAATGCTATGCAGTAAATAATGCATCTGTGCTAAAGGAAACCTATTTGGTAAGCTTGCTTTGTTCTGAATTCTGTATAATCCTTTACTGAAAAGGCACAAATATCTAAAAAAAGGGTCAATAGAAGTAACCATTAGAACAGTCACTAGACCTCATCATAGCTCCCAACTGTCCCTGATTTTGAGGGACTGTCCCTGATTTGGAGCAAAGTCCCTATATTATTTGTCCCTCATTTTGGTCTTATCTATAAAGCTGTATATAAAATGCACCTTTTATCTTTCAAAAAGTGTTTCCCAGTGCTAAACCTTTCATCCATATTCTAAATTGCTGCATTTGTAAAATTTGAAAGCCAATATAAAGGAATAGTAGTAGTAAAAAAAGCCCTTGTGGATTTAATTACCCTTTTTTTTGGTTAATTCTCCTCTAAGGGTGTGTGGCAGTGGGCTTGTCCTATGCCTACATACATTTGCTAGTAGGTGTCCATCATTCTCATCTTAAAATGTTGGGAGGTATGCCTCATTGACCTAAAGTGTATGTAAAAGCCAACATTGTTTAGTTCTGGAAAAAGTTAAACCCTCCATCAGGTAGCTTTTAGTTTTTGTCCTCATTCTGGATATTCTCCCCTCTGTTTGTCCTGGTGACTATTGTCACCAAGGCAGAAAGTAAGGGGCAATCCAAACATTTTGAGTTGTCATTACAGCAAAAACTTTCAGTGAGTACTTCTGCTTCTGTGACAACTCTCTAGAATTAAAATTCTGTTCACTTGGGAGAGATTTATTTTCATTTTCTCAGTTTATCTAAGTTTTATCTAGTTTTGACTTTAGAAACACTTTAAGGCTGGGTTCACACTTATGCCATTGCAGACATTGCATGTGATTTCGCACCACATTTCTGTGCACATCACATGCAATGTCGGTGCGATGCTAATTCAGCCATACAGTTTGTATGTCTGAAATTGCATTGCATTCACACCAAAATGGTGCAGGACCCTTTTTTTGGTCGGCACTTGAATCAGATTGCATGGGTGTTCAAACCCATGCGATCAGATTCCACAGTTCGCACTGCGTTATGCGAACCGATTTGGGGGTGTCATTAACTTTATATTGACACCCACAACAGTAGCCTTAATCATTTAAAAAGAACAGTCTAGTTTGTCCACAGTAGACAATAAGGTTCTTACCTCCAGTGCAGAATGAGGGAAAGAAAGGAAGCGCTCAGCTGTTTATCATGACATATACAAGAGTCTCTGCTGAAAGGTACACTCCACTCAAAAGTAAAAATTAAAGTCTACACCCTGTTCCAAATTATTATGCCAATTATATTTTTCTCCTTTACCTAAATAATTGATGTAAACAACAGTCAGCATAATTCTCATGTTATCAACTATTAAGAATACAATTCAAATTTTATTGAACAAACCTCCTAATGATAACTATTTATTTATTCAAAATAAAAAATTTACAATGCACTGTTCCAAATTATTATGCACAGTAAGTTTCAAAACACCTTATAGGTTGTAAAGAACTGAAAATTGACGTGTTGTGTTTGCAGCATATTTACTTAAATCAAAAGCTATTTCAATCAAACTTTGAACAATATTTTAACTTTTTAAACATTTAACAGGTCACGTTACATTTTAACATGGGACCCCTTATTTGATAACAGCTTCACAAGTCTTGCATCCATTGAACTTGTGAGTTTTTGGACAGTTTCTGCTTGAATTTGTTTGCAAGATGTCAGAATAGCCTCCCAGAGCTGCTGTTTGGATGTAAACTGCCTGCAACCCTCATAGATCTTTTGCTTGAGGATACTCCAAAGGTTCTCAATAGGATTGAGGTCAGGGGAGGATGGAGGCCACACCATGACTTTCTCTCCTTTTATCCCCATAGCACCCATTGATGCAGAGGTATTCTTTGCAGCATGAGATGATTGTATTATGGAAAGCATAGTTCTTCCTTCTGTACCAGGTAAGGAAGTGGTCAGTCAGGAACTCCACATACTTTGTAGAGGTCATCTTTACACCTTCGGGGACCCTAAAGGGGCCGACCAGCTCTCTTCCCATGATTCTGGCCCAAAACATGACTCCACAACCGCCTTGCTGACGTCGCAGCCTTGTTGGAACAGGGTGGCCGTCCACCAACCATCCACTACTCCATCCATCTGGACTATCCAGGGTTGCACGGCACTCATCAGTGAACAGGACTGTTTGAAAATTAGTCTTCATGTATTTTTCTGCCCAATATATCTGTTTGCTGCTATGTACTGGTGTGTTAGCAGCTGCTCTCTTGATCCGATGCATGGATCTAGCAGAAATCTTCCTCAATGTGCCTTGATCTGTACGAAACCCGACTGTGCTCTGAATCAGCCACAAATCTCTTAATAGTGCGATGATCCCGCTTAAGATTTTGTGAAATATCTAACGTTTTCACACCTCGTCCAAGGCATTGAACTATTTCACTATTTTCGGCAGCAAAGAGATCCTTTTTCTTACCCATATTGCTTGAAAATGGTGCTCTGCTTAACCACTTAACGACCGCCCACCGCCGATTTACGTCGGCAGAATGGCACCGACAGGCAGAATCACGTAGATCTACGTGATCGCCTTTGTGCAGTTGGGGGGTCCAGCCGTTAAGTGTTCGGGAGCGATCAGGCATGAGGGGGCGGCCGCTCGATTCCGCCCCCCCCCTCGCGATCGTTCCCGGCCAATGAAAATGCTTCCTCCGCCATGTGATGTAAACACAGGCTGGAGGAAGTGATGTCATCTCCCTCGCCGCGGTCTTTTCGTTCCCGGCGCCGAGGAGAGAAGACAGAGGTTAGTGCTCCAACAGTCCACTGACACGTAGGTACACATAGGCACACAAATCACCCCCCAGTCACCCCCAGATCACCCCCCAGGTCACCCCAAAGCCCCCAATCACAGTGTCACTGATTGCAGTCATCATTTATTTTACTGATCACTGCATTTAGTGTCATCTGTGATTGTAAAAAGTTGCAGGGCAGTTAGGATTAGGCCCCTTTAGGTCCAGGGTAGCCCCCTAACCCCCCCTAATAAAGGTTTAATCCCTTGATCACCCCCCAGGTAACCCTTTCACCCCCTAACTTCAGCGTCACTAAGCGATTGTTTTTCCGATCGCTGTATTCGTGTCGCTGGTGTTTTAGATAGGCAGTTATTTTTTTTTAGGTTCGCCGCAGGTTTTTATTAGTGTCAGGTACCCCCATATATTATTTTAACCCCCTGATTGCCCCTAGAGTTAACCCTTTCACCAGTGATCGCCGTATAAGCGTCACTGGTGTCACTGGTTAGCCAGTAAGTTATTTAGTTATTTAGGTTACCCGTCAGGTTTTTATATAGCGTCGGGTACCCCCATATTTAACCTAATAAAGGTTTTAACCCCCTGATTGCCCCTAGTTAACCCTTTCACCAGTGATCACCATATAAAGGTTACGGGTGACGCTGGTTGATTAGTTTGCTTTTTATAGCATCAGGGCACCCGCCGTATATAACCCAATAAAGGTTTCGTCCACGTGGGGACCCTGAATATGACCGGCTCTATAAAATTCGGCCCCTCATAAACCACTTCAACGAACGTTTTGCAGCCTTGTTTACTCCCGATCAAGTTGTCTGCGTTGATGAGTCCCTGATTAAATTTTCTGGCCGCTTGTCTTTCAAGCAGTACCTTCCCAGCAAGCGTGCCAGATACGGGGTCAAGCTCTACAAGTTCTGTGACAGGGCAACAGGCTATGTAGTGAACTTTACGGTTTATGAGGGAAAAGATAGTCAGATTGAGTCGGTCAACTGCCCGGATTACATAGGGAGCGCTGGCAAGATAGTGTGGAACTTGGTGTCACCCTTATTCGGAAAGGGGTACCACTTGTATGTGGACAATTATTACATGAGCGTGCCACTGTTTAGTCACTTGTTTGATCATCAGATTGGAGCATGTGGCACCGTGCGACCTAATCGCCGGGGCTTTCCCCAGCGGCTTGTAGATGCCCGTCTTAGGCTGGGGGAGAGAGCCTGCTTGAAGTGTAATAACTTGCTCGCTATGAAGTGGAGGGACAATAAGAATGTTTTCCTTCTTACCTCCCTTCATGCAGACACGACAGTCCAAATTAGTACGGCGACTGGTGTTGTGGAGAAACCCCTCTGTGTCCACGAATATAACCAAAATATGGGAGGGGTGGACCTCAACGACCAGTTGATGGCGCCGTATCTAATTGACCGTAAGGCGAGACGCTGGTACAAAAAAGTGTCTCTATCATTATTCCAATTGGCTTTGCTGAACGCTCATGTGCTATACAGAGCTTCAGGCGGGACGTTATCTCTTCTAAAATTCCAGAATGAGATAGTCACAGAACTCCTGTATCCAGGCGGTTCTGCACCTCACCATCCCCAACCAAATGCAGTAAGCCGGCTGCATGAGAGGCATTATTCGTATGTCCTCCCGAGTACCCCTACCCAAAGCCACCCCCAAAAAAGATGTCGTGTCTGTAGCAAGCGCGGATTTAGGCGTGACACCCGTAGTTTTTGTCCACTCTGTCCTGACAAGCCTGGTCTTTGCCAAGGTGAATGTTTTGAACGCTACCACTCAAAAGTGAAGTTTTAGCGTAGGGTACAGCATTTCACAGACAAGGACACACTTACACAGGGTCTCCCAAGATGCCATTACATTTTGAGAGACCCGAACCATTACAGTTGTAAAGTTACAAAAAAAAGTGTAAAAAAGAAAAAAAAAACGTAAAAAACAAAACACAAAAAAAATATAAAATAAAAAAACCAAAAATAGTTGTCGTTTTATTGTTCTCTCTCTCTCTCTATTTTCTCTCTATTGTTCTGCTCTTTTTTACTGTATTCTATTCTGCAATGTTTTATCATGCTTGCTTTTCAGGTATGTCATTTTTTGTTTTCAGGTGCGCCATTCAACTGCAGCGCGGAATTATTTATCTTGACAGCAACAGCGTTTGCTCCCACGATACATAAAGCCGTGACTCCAGTGCTGTAGGAGGTGATTTCACCACCACAGTTAAAAAAAAGAGCATATATAGGCCGAAGCATGAGGGCAGCAGGGGCGGAGGAGCGATTTTGCTCCTAATGCCGCGTACATACGGTCGAAATTCCGACGGAGGCCTGCCCGTGGAAAATTCCGACCGTGTGTACGCGGCATAACTTTTTTGCGGGAGGATGCCCCCATGCTTCGGCATATATATATTTTAGGCACAGGTTGCGTTAAAACATTTTTTTATTTTTTACTAGGTTTTGTTTTGGTATTTGCTTTGCAGGTATGGCATGGTAAGGTCTTACTGTTGTACTGTAATGTTACTTTGTTTTAATGTTAACCACCATTTGCTTAGCAGGTACGCCATTCAGTTGCAGCGCGGATCTATTTATCTTGACAGCAACAGCGTTTGCTCCCACGATACATAAAGCCGTGACTCCAACGCTGTAGGAGGTGATTTCACCACCACAGTTAAAAAAAAGAGCATATATGCCGAAGCATGGGGGCAGCAGGGGCGGAGGAGCGATTTTGCTCCTAATGCCGCGTATATACGGTCGAAATTCCAACGGAGGCTTGCCCGTGGAAAAGTCCGACCGTGTGTATGCGGCATAACCTTTTATGCCGCGTACATACGGTCGAAATTCCGACGAAGGCTTGACCGTGTGTACGCGGCATAACTTTTTTGCGGGAGGATGCCCCCATGCTTCGGCATATATGCCCATAATTAGAAGTGGGTGGATGAAGGGAGGTATTCTAATGGTGGGCATACCCACCAATCAATCTCTTTTTTTCGTTCAGCCAATAGGCTGTATGAAAAAAAGATTACAATACATGTCCAACAAGGACCAGCAACGTACTGGTATGTTGCTGGACTTTGAATGTTTATACCAGAATGATGCCTGCGGGTTTAGGTATCATCTTGGTATCATTCTTTTTAGCCAGCAGCCGGCTTTCATGTAAAAGCAATTCTAGCAGATAATTAGCCTCTAGACTGCTTTTACAAGCAGTGGGAGGGAATGTCCCCCCCCGGATATAAAAAGCGTCATTGGGAAATTGGGAAAGCATTTTATCACACCGATCTTGGTGTGGTCAGATGCTTTGAGGGCAGAGGAAAGATCTAGGGTCTAACCCCCCAATTTTTTTCAAAAAAAGAGTACCTGTCACTACTTATTGCTATCATAGGGGATATTTACATTCCCTGAGATAACGATAAAAATGGTAAAAAAATAAAATATGGAAGGCACAGTTTAAAAATAAAAGAAAAAAGCCAAATAAATAATAAAAAAAAAAAAAAAAAAAAAGCACCGCTGTCCCCCCCTGCTCTTGCGCAAAGGCGAACGCAAGCGTCGGTCTAGCGTCATATGTAAACAGCAATTGCATCATGCATGTGAGGTATCACCACGAAGGTCAGATCGAGGGCAGTCATTTTAGCAGTAGACCTCCTCTGTAAATCTAACGTGGTAACCTGTAAAGGCTTTTAAATGCTTTTAAAAATGAATGTAGTTTGTCGCCGCTGCGCGTTTGTGCGCAATTTTAAAGCATGTCGTGTTTGGTATCCATGTACTCGGCCTATGATCATCTTTTTTATTTCATCAAACATTTGGGCAATATAGTGTTTTTTAGTGCATTAAAAATAAAAAAAGTGTGTTTTCCCCCAAAAAATGCGTTTGAAAAATCGCTGCGCAAATACTGTGTGGAAAAAAAAATGCAACACCCACTATTTTAATCTGTAGGGCCTTTGCTTTAAAAAAATATATAATGTTTGGGGGTTCAACATAATTTTCTTGCAAAAAAAATGTTTTTTTCATGTAAACAAAAAGTGTCAGAAAGGGCTTTGTCTTCAAGTGGTTAGAAGAGTGGATGATGTGTGACATAAGCTTCCTAATGTTGTGCATAAAATGCCAGGACAGTTCAAAACCCCCCCAAATGACCCCATTTTGTAAAGTAGACACCTCAAGCTATTTGCTGAGAGGCATGTTGAGCCCATTGAATATTTATTTTTTTGTCCCAAGTGATTGAATAATGACCAAAAAAAAAAAAAAAAAGTACAAAAAGTTGTCACTAAATTATATATTGCTCAAACATGCCATGGGCATATGTGGAATTACACCCCAAAATACATTCTGTTGCTTCTCCTGAGTACGGGGATACCACATGTGTGGGACTTTTTGGGAGCCTAGTCGCGTACGGGACCCCAAAAACCAAGCACCGCCTTCAGGATTTCTATGGGTGTAAATTTTTGATTTCACTCCTCACTGCCTATCACAGTTTCGGAGGCCATGGAATGCCCAGATGGCACAAAACCCCCCCAAATGACCCCATTTTGGAAAGTAGATACCCCAAGCTATTTGCTGAGAGGTATGTTGAGTATTTTGCAGATCTCGCTTTTTGTCACAAAGTTTTGAAAATGTAAAAAAAGAAAAAAAAAAAGAAAAAAAAATGTCTTTCTTAATTTTCAAAAACAAATGAGAGCTGTAAAATACTCACCATGCCTCTCAGCAAATAGCTTGGGGTGTCTACATTCCAAAATGGGGTCATTTGTGGGGGTTTTGGGCTATTTTGACATTTTATGGCCTTCAAAACTGTGATAGGTAGTGAGGAGTGAAATCAAAAATGTATGCCCTTAGAAACCTTGAAGGCGGTGCTTGGTTTTTGGGGTCCCGTACGCGGCTAGGCTCCCAAAAAGTCCCACACATGTGGTATCCCCGTACTCAGGAGAAGCAGCAGAATGTATTTTGGGGTGTAATTTCACATATAACCATGGCATGTGTGAGCAATATATCATTTAGTGACAACTTTTTGTACATTTTTTTTTTCTTTTTGTCATTATTCAATCATTTGGGACAAAAAAAATATTCAATGGGCTCAACATGCCTCTCAGCAAATAGCTTGGGGTGTCTACTTTCCAAAATGGGGTCATTTGGGGGGTTTTTGTGCCATCTTGGCATTTTATGGCCTTCAAAACTGTGATAGGTAGTGAGGAGCGAAATCAAAAATTTATGCCCTTAGAAACCTTGAAGGCGGTGCTTGGTTTTTGGGGTCCCGTACGCGGCTAGGCTCCCAAAAAGTCCCACACATGTGGTATCCCCGTACTCAGGAGAAGCAGCAGAATGTATTTTGGGGTGTAATTTCACATATGCCCATGGCATGTGTGAGCAATATATCATTTAGTGACAACTTTGTGCAAAAAAAAAAAAGTTTGGCATATTCCCGCAACCTGTGGCAAAATATAAAATATTCCATGGACTCAACATGCCTCTCAGCAAATAGCTTGGGGTATCTACTTTCCAAAATGGGGTAATTTGGGGGGGTTTTGTGCTATTTTGGCATTTTATGGCCTTCGAAACTGTGATAGGTAGTGAGGAGTGAAATCAAAAATTTACGCCCTTAGAAATCCTGAAGGCGGTGCTTGGTTTTTGGGGCCCTGTACGCGGCTAGGCTCCCAAAAAGTCCCACACATGTGGTGTCCCCGTACTCAGGAAAAGCAGCAGAATGTATTTTGGGGTGCAATTCCACATATAACCATGGCATGTGTGAGCAATATATCATTTGGTGACAACTTTTTGTACATTTTTTTTTCTTTTTGTCATTATTCAATCATTTGGGACAAAAAAAAAATATTCAATGGGGTCAACATGCCTCTCAGCAAATAGCTTGGGGTGTCTACTTTCCAAAATGGGGTCATTTGGGGGGGTTTGTGCCATCTTGGCATTTTATGGCCTTCAAAACTGTGATAGGTAGTGAGGAGTGAAATCAAAAATTTATGCCCTTAGAAACCTTGAAGGCGATGCTTGGTTTTTGGGGTCCCGTACGCGGCTAGGCTCCCAAAAAGTCCCACACATGTGGTATCCCCGTACTCAGGAGAAGCAGCAGAATGTATTTTGGGGTGTAATTTCACATATGCCCATGGCATGTGTGAGCAATATATCATTTAGTGACAACTTTGTGCAAAAAAAAAAAAGTTTGTCATATTCCCGCAACTTGTGGCAAAATATAAAATATTCCATGGACTGAACATGCCTCTCAGTAAATAGCTTGGGGTGTCTACTTTCCAAAATGGGGTCATTTGGGGGGGGTTTTGTGCTATTTTGGCATTTTATGGCCTTCGAAACTGTGATAGGTAGTGAGGAGTGAAATCAAAAATTTGCGCCCTTAGAAATCCTGAAGGCGGTGCTTGGTTTCCGGGGTCCCGTACGTGGCTAGGCTCCTAAAAAGTCCCACACATGTGGTATCCCCGTACTCAGGAGAAGCAGCAGAATGTATTTTGGGGTGCAATTCCACATATAACCATGGCATGTGTGAGCAATATATCATTTAGTGACAACTTTTTGTAATTTTTTTATTTTTTTTTGTCATTATTCAATCACTTGGGACAAAAAAAAAAAATATTCAATGGGCTCAACATGCCTCTCAGCAATTTCCTTGGGGTGTCTACTTTCCAAAATGGGGTCATTTGGGGGGGTTTTGTATTGCCCTGCCATTTTAGCACCTCAAGAAATGAGATAGGCAGTCATAAATTTAAAGCTGTGTAAATTTCAGAAAATGTACCCTAGTTTGTAAACGCTATAACTTTTGCGCAAACCAATAAATATACGCTTATTGACATTTTTTTTACTAAAGACATGTGGCTGAATACATTTTGGCCTAAATGTATGACTAAAATTGAGTTTATTCGATTTTTCTTATAACAAAAAGTAGAAAATATCATTTTTTTTCAAAATTTTCGGTCTTTTTCTGTTTATATCGCAAAAAATTAAAATCGCAGAGGCAATCAAATACCATTAAAAGAAAGCTCTATTTGTGGGAAGAAAAGGACGCAAATTTAATTTGGGTACAACATTGCATGTCCGCACAATTTACAGTTAAAGCAGCGCAGTGCCGAATCCCAAAAACAGGCCTGGTCCTAATGGCCCGAAATGGTCCGGGGCTTAAGTGGTTAATAATGTGGAACACCCTCCTTTAGTAGTTTTTTTCTTTAATTGGGCTCACCTGGCAATCTAATTATCACAGGTGTCCGAGCTTGTTTTCAGTAATCAAAAGAGCCCTGAGAAACAATGCCATCCATGAGTTAAACTGAAAAACAAAATATTTAATCTTTGTGACACTGAAATAGAATTTGCATAATAATTTGGAACAGGGTGTAGTCAAAACATAAAAAATAAAAAAAATCAGTACAAGGGCCAATGCTTACAATCAATGTAAAGTGTTGTGCTGCTGGCTACATATTTAGTTGAAATCTTCAGTCCTCTGATCCTTCTCTACCCACACAGTGGTACTGTCATGTGCCCTTGTCAAGAGTGCCAACCATGCTCACCCTCTCCACCCCTTTCCCTTATTTATTTGCAGAAGCCGGACTATAACTTCCATGAATGAAAAGCAATCTATGTATGGAGGATAAAACAAAAGGAGAAAAGGGCGTCAGGTCAGTGTAGGCAAAAACAACAACAATTTATTAAATATCCACTTGCATCAAAAAAAGTGCATGCTGCATGCAGAGGTGGTGTGGTGTGTTGTTCACATGGGCAGTAGGTAGGATGGACTGGAGGGCAGCTGTGATCACAGGGGGAAACATCAGGGACTGACGGCGTCAGCAGGCTCCGGAAGCCCCACTGTCAGATGGCCAAGGATCGAGACATCAGGTGGAAGAGTGGCCGCTCACATGAACCAGGACCCGCCGCATGAACTAGCTGGAAATGGCGGCGAGCCTGAAGGAGGAGGCAGGGCTTAAGAAACGCGTTGCAGCCCGCCCCTCCCCTGCTTGTGTGTCTTGTCTCGCTACAGCCTGCAGTGGCGTGTGAGAGCCCTTACGCCACCATTTCCAGTTAGTTCATGCGGCGGGTCCTGATTCATGTGAGCAGCCACTCCTCCACCTGGTGTTTCGATCCTTGGCCATCTGTCAGTGGGGCTTCCGGAAAATGCTGATGCCGTCAGTCCCTGATGTTTCCCTCCAGTCCATCCTGCCTGCTGTCCCTGTGAACAGCACACCACCTCTGCATGCATCATGCAAGTTTTTTTGATGTAAGTGGATATATAATAAATTGCTTTTGTTTTTACCTACACTGACCTGGCGCCCTTTTCTCCTTTTGTTTCTGTCCCTGACGGATCCCATACCTCTATAGGAGCTGCCAGCTCTTGGATACTTTTCCCAATTACCACCTGCTGTATCATCTAATTGGCCCCAGTTCCTTTCTGGTTTCCTTCACCTTCGAGCAGATTATGGACTACATGGACTTTTGCCTTTTGCTTGTGTCTGTCTGTTAACCTACACACACATATATGTATACATATATATAGATAACATCTTATGTCAGTGAGCGCTCACTCACTTACTTCTAGTTGGTGAATTGTTTTGTATGTATGGAGGATGAGTGGATGAATGAAAGGTCTGCTTCCTCTGATCATAGAACACTTTTCATTCATGGAAACTTTTGTACAGATTCTATGAATAGAGGAAGGGCAGAACTGGCGGGCATAGTCGTCACTCTTGATGAGTGCTTATGAAAGGTCCCTTGGCTTGTATTAACCCCTCACAGCACAAGAAGATTACTGCTGTTGGAGTGAGGGGGAATCAGAGGCCTGAAGATTTCAAATACATCCGCAGCCAGCAACACAAAGACGCTTCACATTGATTGTAAGTAGAGTCCCTTGAGCTGATTTTTTTTTATATTTTGACTAAACTTTAAAGTTTGAGATGCATTCCAGGAGCACAACCTACTTATTGAGTACATACATTTTTAGCCACTCATTTCTGTAATGTACCAGTCAATCTGGGTCTTTTTTGTTTGTATTTACCCCGGCCTGCTATTCAGGAAGAGAATTCCTAAATGCAGTTTCTGCAGACTCCATATTGTGTCTCACATTTACAGAATGATATAGAAAAGTTTTAGTAATAAGAGATTCTCCCGGTCACCAATCAGATTCAAATCTGCATTTAAAGTCTAAACATGATGGTGATACAAAAATCAGACAGTAGTTACACATCCCAGGCTTCAGGATGTACATTTCCCAGTGGCCTTGTAATGTGCTTTTTGGATTGTGCCTGCAGCGGATTACAGTGTACACAGGGTAATACAAACTAAGTGAGTGTTCTTACTTTAGCACAGTGGTGGGATTTGTTAAATAGAATCAGTAGCTCACCGACTGCTTGCATTTTAAATTGAACTTTAAAATGTATATCACGCTAAAACATTTTTTTGTAGTTTTGACTAGCCTTGAAGAGATTATTTTGTGTCTTACTGAAATTAGTTGTAACAAATAGGAAGTGAGGGGAAATCTGCAACAGGGACACAGAGAGGAATAAAAAGCTCATAAATGAAAATCAATTGTATTTGTATTGCCATTGGAGAGTTAAGCAGTCCATAGATTATGCAATTTTCTTTCCTTCCACTACCACTACCAGTGAAAGGAAAGAAAAACTGCCAATACCCCCATCAACACAGTCATTGTTAATGGGGAAATCGCTCCTGCAGTGCTATTGTGTTCTGCCAGCGGGGAGTCTTCCCTGCCTGCAGGATACAATGATTACTGCTAGCAGCTAAGGATTGCCTTAGGTACAACCAGCCTGCCCATAAATGGATAAAATCTCCTCTGGTCCCTGCTGAGGTGGCCACGATTTGATCCTTCTATAGCCGGCTTCATCCTCACTTCACCCTCACTTCATCCTCACTTCCTGTCTGGTAAAACATTGTCAGCCGGACAGGCCATGAGGAAAAATCTCTCCAAGAAATCTCCAGGTAGCAGTAAAAACCAGATAGGGGCTCTAACGCCTTTTCCAAAACTAAGAAAAAAATTGACTGAACATACACTTTAATGATGTCCAGTCTGTCCTAAACTATTTCCATGCAAGTAACTATAGCTGATAAACAGTTCATCTAAGGCCCCTTTCACATGATCGGCCCGCAAAGATCCACCTGTCCATTTTTCAGCCGGATCTGAGCGGGCCACCCATTGACTTGTATGGGCAGGCGGATGTCAGCGGAGATGTGTCCGCAGACACCCGCTTGCTATCCGACCCGACAAGATCCACTGAAAACAGACGGATGGCGATACGTTCGCCATTCGTCCAGTGAATCAGATGGAATTGGGTGAAAACGGACATGCTGTCCATTTTCATCCGATCTTCCCATAGAGCAGAGATGGTCCTGTCATCTGCCTGCTCAGCGGGGATCAATGGAGCGATCACCCGCTGAGCTAGCGCAGTCCACTGAGCAGATCCTCCCCGTTTGAAAGGGGCCTAAATGTATGTGCTTGCTTTAGGTAAAATCTCCATGTATTTCTGCTCATAAAAGGTAATTGTTTTATTAAACAGGTTTATAATCTTATAAGAAGTGTATATTGAAGAATACGGTGTGACATGTGGAAATATATTGCTAAAGAAATAATTTTAAACTGCTGTAGATGAATTATATCAAAATATCTATTTTATTGTGTACTTATATACAGGTTGGATGGTCTTTGTTCATATTAGCCCAATTCAATGATCCAATGACAGATTAAAAATCTGTGAAGTGTAGCAGAAATGTCATGGGCTATAACAATGACAGATGTACACTAGAACCCAAAAAAATTGGTATATAGATATAACAGATTTGGTAGCATGCTGCCTGCAATAATCAATGCAAATCAGCTTTTGAGCTCAGAAAGGTCATTATTAAAATTGATGACATGTGTCCTAGAAGAAAATAAGTATTCATTATATGAGGATTCAGTTTTTGGCAAAGAGCTGCTGTATCCACAGTTGTCAGTAAACTCTGGTAGTTCATCATGTTTGTGGGACTTGCCTAACAAACTTCACACCAACATGCTGACAAATACTCTTGGCACCAATGTATTCAGGTAGAAAATAAAAAACAGTCCACAATGCTGTACAATTTCCAAATGTTTATGCCTTAAAGCCCAACTCTGGAAAACCTAAAATATATCCCTTACAGTGGGGCTGTGCTCAGACTGAAAGGCTTCATTGTTCATGTAGGTCTAAAGGCTATAGAAAAGAAGCGCTGGTTATTAAGAAATATCAGACATGGTTTAACCCCTTGATTCTGGTTCATTTGTGGAGCGTGAGGGCGCAAAACCATGCCTGGGAACAGCTAATCGCTCACTTGTGGTCCCGTATAGTTTCTTTCAGTGTGAACACAAACTGTGCGAGAGCACAGAACTCTCCATAGATCACTGAGCACAGAAGCAGGGATGACTGTGTTCTGGTTGGCAGAGTTAATGATGTACGTGTGCCCAGGAACATTTGCTTATACTCCAGTATCCGTGCAGACCAGCAGTTAAGGGGGGACAATTAAACTTGGGCACGGTTCCATTTAACATGCCCAATATGAGTGCATTATTAGTAACATTGGTAACAAGAACCAATTTTATCAGTTAGGGGACAACTTAAAGCAGAGGCAGCCTGTTTCTGCAAAAACACAGTCAGCTGCATAGGTGTGTGCAGCCTATTGCATTGGGGTGTGCACCCCAAATCTCAAACACACATACGTGTGTGTGTGTGTATACGTGTGTGTGTGTATATATACATAGGGCAGTAGGGCAATGGACAGTGTTGATAGAGCAGTGGATAATTTCAGTAGGGCAGAGGTTGGTGTCAGTAGAGCTGTGGACGGTGTCAGAAGGGCAGAGATTGGTGTCAATAGTTTATTTTTTATATATTTTTTTATTATTACTTTCTATAATTTTTTACAATATTTTTTTACAATCATTTTTTATTATTGTTTTTAACATTTTTTTCAGGAGCCCCATTGGGGGGTTTTAGTGAAATATCAAGGGTCTAAACAGACCCCTGATGTCTCATTTTGGGACAGAGAAAAGGACTGAGGATAGAGATTCCCCAGTCCCTTTCTCTGCAGCCAATCAGCAGGGGGGATCTACCCAGGGCGATTGGGGTGTGCCCAGGCACACCTGGCACATGCCTATGGTCAGCTGAATAGTGGGTGTGTGGTAATAAATGCTGCTCTTCTCTGTCCTGAAAAGACTGTCATCTAGCTTTCTTCTGACCATAATTTGACATTAGGGATATGTAAAAGCAAGGCTGGATTTTGCATTAGGAATGTTGGAAGCTTGCCTGAGGATTTCACTAAGAGGTGCCAGGGGGTCCTCCTTGATCAGCTGTCATTCTAATAGCCGGGTACACTCCATGTTCCAGAAGCTTTGACAGTGATATCAGTAAAAACAAAGCCTAAAAACACTGTTTGAAAGCTATATTTATATATACAAGGTAACCCCACTTCCATAGATAAAATAGCAAATAAAAATTGCATATACAAGTGCTACACAAGCCAAATTGTAATCAAATGTTCTTGAAAATTACTTTAATAAACTGTAATAACTGTAATAAACTCTGTGAACACTTTGCAGACTTTTGTCAGCAATCCTGCAACACAGAGCAGGATCTGGCTTGTGTTATTTATAAATACATAGTACTAATATTATACTTACGGTATATATTTATATTTGACTCTTTATCTTTAACTATTTTTTGTCAAGTAAAATAAAAATGTACCTATTAATTAAGATGGACCTATTTAGCCCCTTATTAACCTTTGATTTTTATCTTTTACATCTTTCATATCTAAAGGCTAAGTTCACCTTTAAGAAAAAAGCGCACATATTTTTGCTGGTAAAAAAATAACATAGAAACCTGAAAGGTATTACACCTGCCATCAATGAATTGCAGGTGCAATATCAGGCTCCTGCACACTCTCCCTCCAGCTAGCAGTGTGATGCTTTGGGCGAGGTGTGCTCGGAAACCTTAAGTCCTGCCATCATATGGATGTTACTTTGGCACTTAATGCCTCCCTAAATATTGGTGCCGACCAAGTACACCCCTTCATGGAAACAGTAGTCCCTAATGGCAATGGCCTCTTTCAACAGCATAATGTGCCCTGCCACACTGCAAAAAATGGTTCAAGAATGGTCTGAGGAACACAGCAAGTTTGAGGTATTAACTTGGCCACCAAATTCTCTCAATCCAATTGAGCATCTATGGGATGTGCTGAAATAACAAGTCCAATGCATGGAGACCCCACCTCACAACTTACAGGATTTAAAAGATCTATTACTAACAGCTTGGTGCCAGATACCACAGCATACCTTCAGAAGTCTAGTGGATTCCATGCCTCAACAGGTCAAGGAGGCCAGAGGGGCTGTATTGGCAGCAATATAGGGACCTACTCAATATTAGAGGGGTTATAGCTAATCAGTGTATATCAATTATATACTGTATACATATACATAAACACCATGTCAGAATCACAAAGTCCGAACAAACAGGGTGAATAAAAACATTTATGTATTTTATTTCTTGGATTGTGTGACATGTTTTAGCACTAAATTGTTGCAGATGACCACCTTAGCTATTACAATGACAACTGAGAGCCAACATAGCCCATCTCTTTGACCAAATAGCCATCCAATAATAGCAGGCGGTACACGTAAATATCAGTCAATTGTAGTTTGAAATCAAAGTAACAGTGCTTGATTATTTTACTCAGTACAACACACCTATAAAGAAATTTCATTGGCAAAAATAATATTTAGATGTAATACAGCAGGTTGTTTTTGATAAAATAAGGACTATACAAGGCCCAGCGTTTCTGATATCTTCTGCCTCATTTTAACTCAAATGTTAGCACTAATGTCAAGTCATTCAGCTCAGTATTTTTATCTGTGGGGACCTTCCAGTTTACACATAATTCTAATGGTATTTAAGGGCCATGAACTCTATTAGTCCCTGCATTTGTTTTACTACAGTGCTTGATACAGTGTAGATAATCCAAAGGCTAGAGGTCTTTCTAAAGTCACCACAAGCCTGTGATTAGTTTTCACTTGAAAGCAAAAAGGTCTCAACTCAGATGCATTCTGCATAATGGTCAGACCCAATTCTATAGAAAAATCTGCAACTGTCAAGAAATAGAAAATGCTGCAAACTAAGCTTTTAAAAATGTCAGAATGTTTAATTGTAAACCTTGTTTCTCTTATCATCCATGGACTGACACGGTGTCTCTTTACACTTTACACGTAGGTTATGTCCCTGCTTGCAGGAGAAGACCTAGGCAGAATGTGAGATGTTATACATACATTCTAAAAGCCAGAGCTGAACAGCCCCACCCAGGGGGCAGTCCCTCCGGGCATAACCCTCCCACTACAGTCAGCAGACTTCAGTTTTTTTCTGCCTAGCAGAAGGAGAAGACGTGGCTCTCTCAGGAGCCAGTCTCCTGACCTATTTTTTATTCCTTTTCTGGAATTCTTTTTTATTTTATATTTGAGAATCTTCTATCAACTGTCGGCTGGGCAACAGGTTGGGTACAAGATATCCTCGTAGTCTTCCCTGTCCGACCATCGAGCGTGCTGATCCTCGCCTTGTGTGCGTGAGACTCAGTTCACGACAGGCCCCATGACTCCAGGGGTGGCCGGGTTTGCTTTCATGCTCCCACGGTCCTCTCAAGACTGAACAGTTCCTGACTGACTGTATCTTTCGCGGTGGACCGGGCCGACAGCTACTCAGTACTGCACTGTGATAGTCCTGTCAGAAACACACCAGTGGGTCCCTCAGGGGACGGGTAAGTAGTCTCTCCTGCCTGCAGGTGAGTACAAAAAGCTGTGTGTTTCTCTGTGGGGGATTTTCCCTGTCTCCCCCTGTATTTCATTGTCACTCTGTCATGGCGCTGTGCTGTGTGGGGTGCCTGGGAGTCACACTGTTCTTGGAGGGGCTCATGCTGGTCTGCAGATATGCTTGGGGCCTTTTTTTGTGAGTTTTGGGGCCTGAGCGGCGAGTGGCGCTGTGTGTGTGCTGTTGTTTCACTTTAGCTGCGTCATGGTGGCCATCTTGCCGCGGATCGCTTCAGTGAAGTGCGGCGGCCATTTTCTTGTAGCCTGCGGGCTCTTCAGCACTAGTTTTGGCCTCTAGCGCTGCTGTAACAGCGCGAATCTCCTCACAATCTCCTCACAGCTCACCAGCGCTGACACTGCGCGGTACAGACAGCGGAACTGAGCGGTCCCTGGTCCGGTTTGGTGAGTCCCCTGGGCGCCCCCTCCTCAGTCAGCACAGCCTATGGGTGGACTTTTTATCTGAGGAGTCTCAGAGGGGGGCAATGTGGAGTCTCGGTCACCAGCTTCCCCTAAATGTCAGTGGACAACAGGCAGTGCTTCAGCACCTGCGGTCCCTAGGGACCAGTTGTGGGCAGTCCTGGAATCATTTCCGACCAGGATGGGAGCTGTGTGCAAGCGCAAGGGAGCAAAAAGCGCCCTCTCCCCACTTTACTACATGAGGGCAGTGCGCTGATTCAGATATGGGCCTAGCCACTACCGCTCAGGACCCTAGTTCTGAATGTATTGGATGGTTTTGAACAGGACATTCCTTATGTGGAAAACTCCAGTTCTGAGTCAGTAAATGACAGGGCGCTTGTTAGTGTACTCATGACTGCGGTGAGGGACACTCTCAGGCTAAAATGCTGCGGATGCAGAACCTCAGGCTGATACAGTCTCCTTTTTGGTTCTTTTAAGGCCAGGCCTTCTAAAGAGGTTTTTCCATATGTACTTTCTTTGACCAGCTCATTGATAAGGTCTGGGAAAAGCCGCAGAAGATTTTTTTTATGGTCCCGCGGCGTTTGTCTATCAGATACCCCTTGAAGATGCCCTACTTAAAAAGTGGGCTTCTCCCCCAGTGGTCGACCCTCCAGTCGCCCGGTTGAACAAGGCCATCACTCTCCCGATGGAGGGGACTCCTGCATTTGAGGACCCCACTGACAGGAGGTCAGAAGTGGTGAGCAGAACCATGTTTGCCTTGTTGGGATCCGCCCTACGACCTGTGGTAGCGGCGACCCTTGTGTCTAAAACACTTACAGGTTGGGCAAAAATGTTGCACCTAGCTGTACAGGAGCATATTCTTCCTCCAGACACAGTTGCTCTGGCCCACCAACTGGTTCAGGGCCTGGTTTCTGTGTGCGACACCACGCTGAACGTGGCCCCTTTAATATCCAGGGCCTCTGTCTCGGCGGTGGTATTGCGTCGTCTTATCTGGTTGAAATGCTGGTCTGCTGACCTAGCCTTAGGAAGCTCCTGACGGATCTACTATTTAAAGGCGGTAGACCTTTCGGTGCTGCTCTGGATGACATCGTCATGGATGTCACGGGAGGTAAACGCACTCTTCTTCCTTAGACTAGCAAGGGTGAGGAGGCCCGCCGCAAACAGGGGCCTTCCTTTCCAGCAAAACGGGGTTTTTTCGTCAGAGTCCACAGGTAGGCCCTCTCAGACTGACGGCAGTGCGGCTGGTGGGCACAAGTGCCCCTGGGTGTGTAAGCCAAACAAGCGGCTCCCAAGCCCGCCTCTGCGTGAAGTCTTGCCTCCGCCCGACTCTGGGGTGGGGGGACGACTTCGCAGGTTCACGGATTCTTTCCCTTGAATCTTTCTCTCCTTCCTACCTGTCGGGCAGCCCTCTTGGGGGCTGTACAGGATTTGATCAGGTCCGGAGTGATTGTGCCGGTTCCGTCACAGGAGAGTTTTCAGGGATTCTACTCGAATCTGTTTGTCGCCCCAAAAATAGGACGTGGTTCGACCTATCCTGGACCTCAAGGCCCTGAATGCCTTTGAGAAGGTGCAGAAATTCCGCATGGAATCCATTCGCACGGTGATCGCTACACTCCACCAAAGAGTTTTCTTCTGGCGTCCTTGGACTTCAAGGACAACTACTTGCATGTTCCGATCTGCGCAAGTCACCAGAAGTTTCTGCGCCTTGCGATCAGCGAAGTCCACTATCGATTGTGGCTCTTACTTTCGGCCTTGCCTCGGCACCAAGGGTGTTCACCAAGGTGCTTGCTCCGGTTCTAGCCTTCTGTTACAGCGAGGTATTGCTGTCGTGGGCTATCTGGACGGTCTTCTGCTATGAGCAAAAAGTGGCTCAGACTTAGAGGAAAGGTGACTATCGTCAATTAGACCCTCAGGGACTTCGGGTGGTTCCTGAACATTCAGGAGTCAGTCCTGGTCCCGACTCAGTGTCTGGAGTATCTAGTTCTGGTTCTGGACTCCTTGGAGGCAAAGGTATCCTACCTCTGGAGAAGTTGCTGACACTTCAGTCTGCGGTGCGGGTGCTGACATCCCGAAAATGGTTGTCAATCCGTTGTTTGCATGAGAGTCCCGGGACTCCTGGTGGCCTCCTTCGCGGCCATTCCGTATGCCCAATCACACACCAGGGCATTGCAGAAGGAGATCTTGTCCACCTGGGACAAATCCCCGTTGTCCTTGGATCTTCGGATCCAGGTGATTCACCTGGTCAGGGCGTCCCTGACATGGTGGTTGAGACCCTCGGCTCTTCGGTCCGGAAAGTCGTTCCCCTCCCATCCAATGGACGGTACTCACGACGGACACCAGCCTGACGGGCTGGGGTGGAGTCTGGGGAGTCCTGTCGGCTCAAGGCCTTGGACTCCGGACGAGCCCGTTTACCAATCACTGTTCTGGAAATACGGGCCATCAGACTGTGTCTCTCCTCAGGTCGGAGAGAGTACGGGGTCGCTCCATCAGGAGCCAGTCGGACAACGCCACGGCGGTGGCGTATGTAAACCATCACGGGGGGACTCGGAGCTCAGCTGCGGCTTCCGAGGTAGTCCGTATCCTGAAGTGGGCCGGAAGAAACGTGCTGGCTCTGTAGGGGCGGACTATCTGAGTCGCCAATCGCCAGACGCCGGACCAGGAAGAGTGGTCCTTGCATATTTCAACTCCTTTGCCGACGGTGGGGCACGTCGGATGTGGACCTGATGGCCTCTCGACTCAGTCGCAAGGGTCGAGGTTGTGGCCAGATCCAGGGATCCTTGGGCGATGCCTCGGATGCGTTGGTGGCCCCATAGGGTCCTTATCGCCTGATATAAACTCCGGTGATCCTAATTGTTCCGGATTGGCCTCAGCGTCACTGGTACGCTGATCTGGTACGTCTCGTTGCGGACGTTCCCTGGCGATTGCCGATGAGGGAGGACCTTCAGTCTCAAGGTCCTATGTTTCATCCGGCTTACAGTCTCTGGCTTTAACGGCAGGGCTGTTAAAAGCCAGGTGTTGAGGGACCGAGGTCTCTCGGACTCTGTCATTTTGACCATGTTAAGGACACGGAAGTCTTCCTCCAGGCAGATCTATCACCGTGCCTGGAAAGCTTATATCGCCATATGCAAAGCGCTGGACTGGCGTCCTCGGACGTATTCCGTCCCCAGAATCCTGCGTCCTCTGCAGTGTGGAGTGACCCAAAAGCTTGCTTTGAGTACCATCAAGGATCAGATTTCGGCCTTGGCCGTCTTCTTTCAGCGACCTCTAGCGGGTCATTTCTTGGTTAGCACCTTGTGTTGGGGGTTCGCCATGTGCTCCCTCCTGTCAAGCCTTCTCTCCCACCGTGGGATCTGAATTTGGTGCTCTCGGTCCTCCAGGAACCTCCTTTTTGGGAATAACCAGGATATTCCTCTCTTGTCTTGTCTCAGAAGGTGGCCTTTTAGTGGCAATCACTTCTGTTTGACGAGTGTCTGAGTTGGCGGCTTTGTCCTGCAAGTCGCCATATTTAGTCATCCATAAGGATAAGGCGGTGTTGCATCCGCGACCTTCCTTTTTGCCAAAGGTGGTGTCTACCTTTCACCTACATGAGGACATTGTCCTCCCGTCCTTGTGTCCTCACCCATCGCATCCCAGAGAGTTTGCGCTGCACATATTGGATGTGGTACGAGCCTTACGGGTGTACCTGTCTGCTACTGCTTCTATTCGGAAGTCCGACTCACTGTTTGTGACTGTCCCTGGTCCATAACAGGGCCAAGCGGTTTCGTCTGCCATCATTTTTAGGGGAATCAGACAAACCGTCATTCAAGCCTATGCTCTCAAAGGGCGGGCGCCTCCCTTTCCGGTTACAGCGCATTCCACCAGGGCAATTGGTGCTTCCTGGGTTTTCCGACATCAAGCGTCGGTTGCACAAGTGTGCAAGGCGGTGACCTGGTCGTCTGTTCATGCCTTTTAAGTTTTTTATAAGGTTGATGTGGCTGCATCTTCGGATGCTTCCTTCGGCCGCAGGGTGCTGCAGGCCGCTGTTTAAAGTTGCGACTCCTCCGTTGAGGAGATCTGCCTTCTTGGAGTGATAAGTTTGGTTTTTCCATTTATACTGCTCCCATCCCTCTTGACACTGCTTTGGGACATCCCACGTGTAAAGTGTAAAGAGACACCGTGTCAGTCCATGGATGATAAGAGAAAATAGGATTTTTTGTACTCACCGTAAAATCCTTTTCTCTGACATCCATGGACTGACACGGCACCCACCCTTCCTTTTAAGTTTGTACTGCTTTGTTACGAACTGAAGTCTGCTGACTGTAGTGGGAGGGTTATGCCCGGAGGGACCGCCCCCTGGGTGGGGCTGTTCAGCTCTGGCTTTTAGAATGTATGTATAACATCTCACATTCTGCCTAGGTCTTCTCCTGCAAGCAGGGACATAACCCACGTGTAAAGTGTAAAGAGACACCGTGTCAGTCCATGGATGTCAGAGAAAAGGATTTTACGGTGAGTACAAAAAATCCTATTTTTATTCACATGTAGGAATGACACAAGTACAATAATTATTTGTCAGGCATAACATTCAAACATGAACAGATCTGCTGCTTGCTGAATTGTATTTTTTGAAAATTAACAAAAATTGATCCCCGTGATAGTGTTCAGCTATCCATTTCCATTTTTTAAAAATAGCTTGCCCATTAGCCTTTAGAAAATGGCAAAAAAAATAACAATATTTGTCTCCAATAGACTTTAATGGGGTGTGATGCTAAGTTTGGGGTTAGCAGACTTCCAGCGGATTTTGCCAAACCTGGCTTGAATCAAACTTGGCGTGGTTGTCATGGATATGCAGTAGTGTTTGTCTGCCATCTTACCTTCCTCCTCATGTGTTCATCTAGAGACCAGACCTCCTTCACCTGGCTTCCTTTATAATCTCCTCCCAGCCTGACTCCACCCCAGGCCCTATCACAGAACACTATATTAACCTGTGCACTGCAAGCCTGCTTTGCTGATCAACGTGTTTGTTAGGCATTGTGTGTTTGGGTTCCTGCCTGCCGTGTGCTACGTCTGTCTCTCTGTTACGTTATTGGCTTGTCCCCGACTATCCCTGTCTGCTCGTGACCCTTGACCTTCGGCTCGTTCTTCGTTATCCTTGTCTGCTTGTGGCCCCTGACCTTCAGCTTGTTATTCGGTTCTCTCTTATCGTGTGCTGCTGCTTCCCCTCTTTTCCCCTTATCCTACGGGGCGTGAGCTAGGAAACTCCAGGGGCCGCGACCTGGTCCCAGCCTGCAGCTAACATCCTCACCACTAGAGGTCCTGGAGAAGACAAGCTGGGTCTTAGACTCCGCGCCCTGGGAAATCTTGGCTCTAGCTTCCGTTTGGATCCCGGTTGTGCTCCTCTGGTCCCGCTTTCCACAACCACCCAGTTTCCTATCCGCAGAAGCCAGCCATAGGGTTCACTACCTCGCGGTGCACTCCTGTCCCCCTACGGTGTGCATCTGTCACCTGGCCACAGGTGACCCTGACAGTTTGATCAGCCATGAACCCGGCTGACATCCCGCTACCCGCGGATGATCCATTGCAGGGCATAGTTTGCAGACTTGAAACCCAGGAATCGAATCAGACTCAGGTGATGCAATTCCTCCAGGATCTGGCTTCTCGCTTCAAGCAGCTTCAGGCCTCCTTGGGAACCCTGAATCCGCAACCTCAAATACAATCAGCGGCTGCACCTATTGCACCAGTAGCAGCCACACACTCGCTACAACTGCCAGCTCCGTCCCGTTTCTCTGGGGACTCCAAGGCTTGCAGGGGGTTCCTTAGCCAATGCACAATTCATTTTGAGCTCCAGCCCCAAAACTTCCTGTCTGATCAGGCTAAGGTAGCCTATATCATTTCCCTCCTCTCTGGTGAAGCTTTAGCCTGGGCAGCCCCTCTGTGGGAACTGAATGATCCAGTGGTTTCTAGCCTGTCTGGCTTCTTGAAACTTTTTCGGAATATCTTCGAAGAACCGGCTCGTGTCTCTTCAGCGGCCAGCGCCCTTTTACGTCTCCGCCAAGAGTCTGCTTCTGTGGGACAGTATGCCCTTCATTTCCGCATACTGTCGGCTGAGTTGAGCTGGAACAATGAGGCCTTAGTCGCAACATTTTTGCATGGCCTGTCGGATAGAGTGAAGGATGAATTAGCTGGAAGAACCATCCCCACTGATCTGGCCGGCGTTATCTCCTTGTGTAACCAGATCGATATTCGCTTTCAGGAGAGGACCTTAGAAAAGCAACGCCAGCACTCCTTGGTTCTTAGTCAGCCTGAGCTCCCCTCTCTTCGACCCGTAGAGCATCTCCTACCAGCTGAGGAACCCATGCAGCTGGGTCGGACCAGGCTATCCCCCGAGGAACGTGCTAGGCGCAGAACTCTTGGTCTGTGTCTTTACTGTGGGGGCAAAGGTCATTTTCGTGACACTTGCTCTCTTTGTCCAGAAAAACGTTTGGGTCCACTTCATCTGGAAAGTGGAGTATTGGACCCAGAAATATCACCTTCCCCTTCTCGTCTTCTGCTTTCTGTGTTCCTTCATGTTGGTGCTTCTTCTCATTCGGTCTCAGCATATCTGGATTCCGGAGCCGCTGGTAATTTCATGGACTGGGAAATCGCATCGTCCATGAGACTTACTCTTTTGCCCCTCACCACGCCATTGGTGGTCTTGGCGATTGATGGTACTGTTCTCCCAGGGGGACCTATCCGCTTCCAGACCCTCCCTGTTAAGATGTCGGTAGGGACACTCCACCAGGAGTGGATATCCTTCCTTATCTTACCCAAGGCCTCAACGCCTATAATTTTGGGTCTCCCATGGTTACAGCTCCATTCTCCTCATGTGGACTGGACTACTGGACATATCCTGGCTTGGGGTCCCTCCTGTTCCTCGTCCTGCCTACCCAAGGTTGCCCCCTGTGAATCTGAGCCGGTCATTCATTCCAGGTTGCATAACCATTTACATTTCTCTGTCCCTAACCACCCTTGGACGCACAGCCAGGCTAGCTTGTCTACAAGTCCTGCAGTCGCTACGTCTTGCGATACGATTCAGGTAGTCGCTACACCTGACTCAGCTATTCACTCTGCCTCTGTACTAGTTATGCCAGTCCAGCCCATGCCCAGTGAGCCTCTCACTTTTTCTTGTTTGGGACATTCTGCTTGTCCTTCAGCTATTCAGCTTGACTCCGGCGACATGTCACCTTCTAACCAACCTGACTTCAGGGTTCCACTGACATCTGCCCAGTCTGATGGTCCTGTGCAAGATGACCAGTTCCCCTTTAAGGGTCTAGGGGACCCTCCTCAGATTCCTGTTGATCCTCTCATGCCCTTGCTTATTCCTAGAGAGCCTTTGGTCCTCAATAGATCTTCTTGTCATCTCCCTACCTCGTTTTCGGTCTCTGAGGATAATTTTAAGTACGAGGTTAGACAAGTTCTGGATTCTCGGCTCTGCAGAGGCATTCTTCAGTACCTTGTGCATTGGAGAGGTTTTGGTCCTGAGGAGGCGTCTTGGATCGCTGCATCTGATGTCGCTGCACCTCATCTGTTGAGAAGGTTTCATCAGATTTCCCTTTAAGCCTGGGTCCAGGCGGGGGAGGGCCCATAAGAGGGAGGGTACTGTCATGGATATGCAGTAGTGTTTGTCTGCCATCTTACCTTCCTCCTCATGTGTTCATCTAGAGACCAGACCTCCTTCACCTGGCTTCCTTTATAATCTCCTCCCAGCCTGACTCCACCCCAGGCCCTATCACAGAACACTATATTAACCTGTGCACTGCAAGCCTGCTTTGCTGATCAACGTGTTTGTTAGGCATTGTGTGTTTGGGTTCCTGCCTGCCGTGTGCTACGTCTGTCTCTCTGTTACGTTATTGGCTTGTCCCCGACTATCCCTGTCTGCTCGTGACCCTTGACCTTCGGCTCGTTCTTCGTTATCCTTGTCTGCTTGTGGCCCCTGACCTTCAGCTTGTTATTCGGTTCTCTCTTATCGTGTGCTGCTGCTTCCCCTCTTTTCCCCTTATCCTACGGGGCGTGAGCTAGGAAACTCCAGGGGCCGCGACCTGGTCCCAGCCTGCAGCTAACATCCTCACCACTAGAGGCCCTGGAGAAGACCAGCTGGGTCTTAGACTCCGCGCCCTGGGGAATCTTGGCTCTAGCTTCCGTTTGGATCCCGGTTGTGCTCCTCTGGTCCCGCTTTCCACAACCACCCAGTTTCCTATCCGCAGAAGCCAGCCATAGGGTTCACTACCTCGCGGTGCACTCCTGTCCCCCTACGGTGTGCATCTGTCACCTGGCCACAGGTGACCCTGACAGTGGTTTACTCACAGTTTTCAGCTATAGGAGCAGAAAAAAAAAGGCAAAGCCATTTTTGCATCCACTGCATTTTTATTAGTGTCTTAGTCCCTCCTTTCTATTTACAATGTTTTGAAGCATTGAAATGGTAAACAAAGAAAAAAAAAATTCTTCTCTCTCTTTCCAGTAAACTGCCCACTCATTCTGTGACACCACTATGCAAAGAAAGAAAAATTGCTTGTGACATATTGCCAACAAAGTGCTTTTCTTCTGACAATTACTATCACTAAAGAAAATAGTGATGAGGGAACAGCGGCACTGAGGGACAGAGGACAGCATCAGAGGCTAATCTCTGCAGTCCCTAGAATAAAGTTTCATGGGTTATTTATCCAATCTCATAAGTGCAACAGGCTTGATGGCCATCTTTATGAGATTTATTAACTCAGCGATCCCTGGTCACATTTGTTTTATTAACACAATTTAGTGGAGGATTGGGTATAGACAGAGCCTAGGACAAGGGAGATAGGAGGGATACAGGGGAGTGGCTTGCCTCAGTAGACACTCACCCATGTACCCAGCTAGGAGTATGCACACAAAGGTGGTGCCATGGGTCCTTGTAAGGAGATAGAGCCACCCAAAGACAGCAACCTGAGTGGGTGGGATGGGGGGGAGGAGGAATTTATAACAGCCACAGTGTAAGAAAATGGACATGCAAGAAAGGTAAGTGCTGGGTCTAAGTACTGTATGTGATTTTATTAATAGGTGACTTTAAACAGTTTTTACTACATAAACTATACATTTTTATACTAAAAGTATGTCCCTAAAAAAATCACACTCTATTGGGCCTTACATTTTCAATTGTTACTGCCATTTCCTTGAATTGTAAAGGCTCTGCTGCTAAGTAAATACATTAATAATTATTTGGGCAAGGTGGCTTCTGCGGGAGCTTAACCACTTTAGGACCAAGCCTCTTTCTGAGATTTGGTGTTTGAAGTTAAAAACATTTTTTTTTTGCTAGAAAATTACTTAGAACCCCCAAACATAATATATTTTTTTTCTAACACCCTATAAAATAAAATGTCAGTCGTTGTAATACTTTCTGTCACACCGTATTTGCGCAGTGGTCTTAAAAGCACACTTTTTTTGGAACAAATACACTTTTTTGAATTAAAAAGTAAGACAACAGTAAAGTTAGCCCAATTTTTTTTTATATTGTGAAAAATAATGTTACGCCGAGTAAATTGATACCCAACATGTCATGCTTCAAAATTGCGCCCGCATGTGGAATGGCGACAAACTTTTACCCTTAAAAATCACCATAGGCGACATTTAACATTTTAACAGGTTGCATGTTTGGAGTTACAGAGGAGGTCTAGAGCTAGCATTATTGCTCTCGCTCTACCGATCACGGTGATAACTCGCGAGCTCGGCGGGACGCGGTTAAATTTTATTTATTTTTTTCTTATTTATTTTACCTTTTATTTTTTTATTTTTACACTGTTCTTTTTTTTTTTTTTTAAAGTGACACTTTTATTCCTATTACAAGGAATGTAAACATCCCTTGTAATAGAAAAAAAGAATGACAGGACCACTTAAATATGAGTTATGGTGTCAAAAAGGCCTCAGATCTCATATTTACACTAAAATGCAACAAAAAATAATTAAATGTAATTTAAAAAAATAAATAAAAAATGTCTCTTTAAGAGCTATGGGTGGAGGTGACGCTTTGACACCGCTTCCGCCCTGCACTGGTATGGAGAAGGGAGGGGGCCATCTTCCCCTCACTCGTCTCCATACTAAGCCAGGGAGAGGACCCGATTGCCTCCGCCAATGCCGATGGCTTTGGTAAGCTGTGGAGGGCACGGAGAGCGGCGGGTCCCTCTCCCGCCACCGATAAAAGTGATATTGTAGCGAATAAGCAGCAGAGACCACTTTTATCTGAAACCGGAACGCTCACTGAAGAAGATGATACCGGGGTTATGGTAGCTAGCTGCTGCCATAGCAACGATATCCCTCTTCAAAGTGCCGAAGTATATCGGCATGAGCCGGTCCGGAAGTTCAGTCGCAGAGACTCCAGACACCATGGGGGTGATTTACTAAAACTGGATCACTCAGAATTTCATGCAGCTGTGCATGGTAGCCAATCGGCTTATAACTTCAACTTGTTCAATAAAGCTTTGACAATATAACTTTGAAGCTGATTGGTTCTATGCAGAGGTGCACCAAATTTTGCAAGCTCCAGTTTTAGTAAATGTATCCCAAGTGTACACTACAAAAGCCCCTCGGGAGAATCCGAGCTGCCTCTGTTTAAGGATAGGCAGAGGTGCTCCTCTTACTGCTGCTACTGTATGTCATTCTGCTGAGCCTTTCCTAGAAACCAAGAACACTTCTCACTCCCACTGAGAAAAATAAGAAAGGCATTGGATTTAGCATGTTGAGTAGGAATTGAGACATAATTATTTTTTCCTTCACTTGTTCTGTGTCAGTGACTTAGTATTAAAACAATTGGAATAGCATAACAGCTTGGCAACTACAGTAGCATGCTTAGATTAAAAGGTCAACCATGGCAGTCTACTGAATGATTTCATGACAGGCTTCTCTTTAAGTATAATTGAAGGCAATTTTTTATCCTGGATAGAGTAATGTCCCGTACACACAATCGGACCTTTGTCCGACCAAACTCACATCGGAATTCTGACGGAATTCCATCGGAGTAAAATAGAACATGTTCTATATTTAAACTCCGATGGAATTCATCGGAATATCTCCAATGGGGCACACACACAGTAGGAATTTACGATGGAAAAAGTCAGAATTTCCGTCTGACTTTTTCCATCGGAAATTCCAATTGTGTGTACAAGGCATAAGGCAAGGTTATAACCCCTGACAGATTGTTTTTGTCATCTATTTCCGATTGGGGAGATTTTCACTTCCTGCCACACAGCCAAAACAGGAAGTGAGAGTAAATCCCTCTAAAGTAAGGGAATCCCTTGTCATGATTAGGATCGCCATTGGAAGATTTACCCTCTATTAGTGTTCTAGGGAAAAACTAAAATGTAGGATTTTCTTTTTTTTTCATTTTCTGTGGAAACTGTACACATCACAAAGAGGGTGAATCTCCCTAATGGGGGCACAGACATCAATAAATGCCCAACATGTGTTCTAATCCCTCTCCACTATCCAAAACGAAAAACAATGTTTTGATCATTTTAGGACATGACACTTTTCTGATAACCTAGTGAAATCAATCCAAAGATCCACAAATAATTCAGTCAATTATGAGTTTATATTTCTCACCCCAAAGAAAAAACACATCATCAATTTCCACAAGTAACCTGCACTATGGGATTTTCCATTTAAAAGTGTAAAATAGCAAAATGGAATAAAATGTTAGCACTAAGTACAAACATTTGAATCTGTGCCAAACACAATTGAACAACTTGTGTGCATGGCTGTTAAGGACAATACATACAGTTTTATTTTATATACTCCCATAAATGTGACTTAGGGACATACACTATAATACCAAAAGTATTGGGACACCTGCCTTTACACGCACATGAACTTCTATGGCATCCCAGTCTTAGTCCATAGGGTTCAATATTAAACTGGTCCACTCTTTGCAGCTATAACAGCTTCAACTCTTCTGGGAAGGTTGTCCACAAGGCTTAGGAGTGTGTCTATGGGAATGTTTGACCATTTTTCCAGAAGTGCATTTGTGAGATCCAATATCCAATATCAGTGCCTGATCTCACAAATGCGCTTCTGGAGGAATGGTCAAACATTCGCATAGTTACATAGTTACATAGTTACATAGTTAGTCAGGTTGAAAAAAGACACAAGTCCATCCAGTTCAACCGTAAAAAATAAAAATAAAAAAATAAAAATAAACATATATCGTACACTCCCATATACCCAATTCTATACCCACAGTTACCCGCATAGACACACTCCTAAATATTGTGGACAACCTTCACAAAAGAGCTGAAGCTGTTATAGCTGCAAAGGATGGGCCAACCCAATATTGAATGCTATGGACTAAGACTGGGATGCCATTTAAGTTAATGCATGTAAAGTCAGGCGTCCAAGTACTTTTGGTAATATAGTGTATTTATAAAGCAGTGAATTTGACTTTTACAAAAATTCACTGGGGAATCATTGGCTGTTATTTAAAACATATGCATCTGAAAGATACACTGGTGGTGAATGTTTGATAAATGTTAGCATTCACTGCTTTATAAATATGCCCCTCTGTGTAATAGGAATCCATTTTAAATTATCTGTCATGTTTAAACTGAAAAAAAAATGTGTGTCTTTATGTAGAATGTTAAACCATTTCTGGGACTGCTCTTATTCATTTAATAGGAAACTTGAGAGAAATTCCTGTAGCTGTTTAATTCCACAGTGTCAGAATGCCCAGTAATGGGTTTGATGATGTGCACAGAGTCCCTAAGCCATTATTATACCATGCCTTGTCCTGCAATGGCATTTCATCATCCAACATTTCTTGCCTGTCAACCATAAAATACACAGTAATCCTCCTCCTATTTACAGAAGAAGAGATAGCTCAGGGGTAATCCAGTACCCACACAACATACTAAAGAGTGGGACACACTAGAATACAGAACATAATTACAGTGAACTATGCCACAGAAGCCTCTGGTAAACAGATGCACAAAAAAACAAATAGATAACATAAACTTGATAAACTCCAGGCAGCTATAAAAGACACAGACAAATTATTGCAGCTCTGAACCCATTGATACATAACATGCATTTTATAACATATAAGCAGTGTAAGTACCCAAAGTTGAACTAGTATAAGCC
Organism: Rana muscosa; assembly: GCA_029206835.1. Taxonomy (NCBI): domain Eukaryota; kingdom Metazoa; phylum Chordata; class Amphibia; order Anura; family Ranidae; genus Rana; species Rana muscosa. Next base: position 168,777,705 of record CM055123.1, read on the forward strand.
ATTTGCATCCCTTGTACATCAGAGCTCAGATTGGGGGAGGGAGAAGAAGCAGAGGGAACCAAGGATCATGCTTATAGTAGGGGAGAGCAGAGTGACTGAGATAAACTAATCGCTGTGCTGCTTTGTTTCAAGGTCCAGTCTTAGGGTGGGTGTGGTAAGAAGACTTGTGTGTGACTGAACCACAACAGAGAAAAATCAGGTTTCTTCCCCTGCCAAAGAGGAGTCATGTGATGTGACAGAGTTGTGTAAATACTAAAAAAGGTTTGACAAGTACTAATCCCCAAACTGGATGTTTACTGGGGGAAAGGCTGAAGCCTAGTATACTCAACTCTTGACCACAAGGAAAGCAAGGGTGAACAGACAAAATATGTCTAAATGAAATTCTGATTTAGTACAGTTAGCCGGCTTTTTATTTAAAATAGCTTCCGCTCTGTACTTTTGGAGGGGTCTATTAAGAATAAGCCTTATTTCTGGGAAGTGTGAGACCAAAAACATCTACTCTTCAGGCAGACTTACCAGATATGTCTAAACGTCATCAGCACTACACCCCCTAAAGGACTGAGAGGGGTAACCAGGTATCGCTCGAAAAAGGTGAAAAGAGAATAAGTACCAACAAAGTAGCAGTTTATAGTTGGTTCTGTAGCAAAGACATTAATTAAACAATCCCAAGTATTAAACCAAATATCTTGCCAGTCCTTTGAGTAAAAAACGGACTCCAGTTCATGTTCCAAGTTAATAGTGTATTTAGACACTGAGAGGCAAGCAAGATAATACAACTGATGGATAAATGATCCCCAGAGTATAAGGGTCAGTATAGTAGATATGCTTGTATAAAGTTAACTGAAAAGGAGAATCAGCGTGTCTCAGTACGGAGGATATGTATTAATTTGTACATATCAAAAAATTTCTATAAATGGGATAATATGCGAGTCTTTGAGGGAGTCAAAGGACACTAGACCTGAAGGCTGAAATGCATTTTCAATTAAACACGCTGGAAACCTGCAGCTACTTGTACATAGCATACTGCAGGGCAGGGCAGACTACCCAGAAAGCAATTAGATTCCAAGATAATGGTTTTGTAGTCTGCTATTGTTACTTGCATGTTCTTAACTCCATACTAGGTTATGAAATTGCTTCTTTTGAATGTTTTTGTAAAGCACTCTTAATAAGTTTGTTATATTCATAACTGCAAATCACATATATCTTCACTTCTGATAATATGTTCTAATTAAATACAACTATAAAAAAGTAAAGTCTATTATAAAAGGAAAAAATGGTCATAGCTGACAGAAAACAACAATAAATAACCTCTTCTTTATGAACCAATAGAAGTCGTGTCATTTGCACTGCAGCTTTGATATCATCCTCTTGTTGGGGGAACATCTTAATATAGGATATGTGCCAAAAGTAAATTGAAAAGCAGAAATTGGGAAACAACAGAAATGTAATCCAACATTCCAATGATGAAGGCACCTAAAATATTATATCATGTCATCTGTGCACAGATATCCAGATATGTAGGTTGTAGATTTGGAATAGAATATTTTAGTTCATCCATCTATAAAGATTATTGGGTTCACAGGTCTTGACAGTGATGTATTGCCTGTGTTTTAGCACTTCCTTATGCAATACAGACAGATCTTGGCTGGTGGAAGGTGCCTTCAGTGTGAACTCATGAGCCCTCAGCCTTAAAGCAAACAAAGGGCTGAGTCTTGGGAGAAGTTATGCAGATATTACAATATTACAATGTTTTAATGAGTGGTTTTCAGTCTGGAGGAGTGGGCGTTCCTAGACAGAATGACTTTGCGTGCAGACGACCCTATGCCCACAAATGTTGCTGAACCTCCCTGGCTGAAAGAACTGAAATCCAAAGAATGAAAGGTGTAGGCCAGGGACAGTCAAACTCAGAAAGAAAGGGCTAGATGATGTAGGATATTCTTCAGCCTGAAAATGGGACAGGCTCAATCTGAATTGCTTCAGCTTCTAATGCGCACAGTGTGCAGTGAAGACAGATTAAGCATTTTCAGTACAGAAGAGAAGCCTATACAAGCATGCAAGACATATGCCTCATACACACGACCGGTTTTCCCGACGAGAAAACTGCCATGATAGCTTTTGGCCAGGAAAACCGGCCGTGTGTATGCTCCATCGCAGTTTTCCCAACAGGAAAAAAGAGAACCAGCTTTCTTTTTTCCCATCAGGAAAAAATTCTGCAGAGAAAACCGGTCGTCTGTATGCTTTCCCAAGGGGAAAAAAACGCGCATGCTCGTAAACAATTCAACGCATACATGGAAGCATAGAACGTCATTTTGTTGGCTCGTCGTAGTCTTTGACGTCACCGCGTTCTTGGCATTCAAAAGTTCAGTGGTCTTTTGTGTGACCATGTGTATGCAAGGCAGGCTTGAGAGGAATCCCATCGGGAAAAGCGTCGTTTTTTTTCCTGCCTGTCATGTGTACGAGGCATTACGGTAAGGTGGAGATTCAGCTTTAGAAAGTGTCAGTAATGATTGGCATATATAGGACTTTTTAATTTATCTTTATAAAGCTTTATTAACTCTCTCTAAACTGATCAGTTATCAGATTGATAGGCAACAACTGTCTGACCTTTGAATCTATATAAGTAAATCTACACAGCTATTTTTATTTATTTATTTTTAATTATTACAGGTACTTCTATGTCGTCGTCATTTTATGCAGTGCTTTGCATATATATTGTACATTCACATAAGTCCCTGCCCTCAAGGAGCTTACAATCTAAGATCCCTAACTCACATTCATACATACACATAATAGGGCCAATTTAGACAGAAACAAATTAATTCACCAGCATGTCTTTGGAGTATAGGAGGAAACCAGAGTACCCAGTGCAAACCCACGCAGACACAGGGAGAACATGCAGACTCCAGGCAGGTAGTGCCATAGTTGGGATTTGAACCAACGACCCTAGTGCTGCTAGGCAGAAGTTCTATAATTTAGGGGAATTAATTAGATAGAGACTAGCTAAAGTCCAGTTATGACTGGTTCACCTTAAAAATATGTCCCGCCCTGTAGCTAAAAATTGAATATTAAGTGCTGTATCAAAAACGTATTGCATATAAGCAAAGGGGCTGCAGGGGGTCAGCAGCAATAAGAGGCAACAAAAGATTAATCCTCTTGGGCCAAAAAATAGGATTTTTGTACTCACCGTAAAATCCATTTCTCTGACGTCCATGGACTGACACAGCTGGATACTGTAAACGTGTGGGTATATGTCCCTGCTCGCAGGAGAAGATCTAGGCAGAATGTTAGATGTTAAAACATTCTAGAACAAACCAGAGCTGAACAGCCCCGCCCAGGGGGGCGGTCCCTCTGGACATTACCCTCCCACCTGCAGCTAGCAGACCTCAGTTCGTACACAAAGCAGTACAAACCTTAAAAGGAAGGGTGGGTGCTGTGTCAGTCCATGGACGTCAGAGAAATGGATTTTACGGTGAGTACAAAAATCCTATTTTCTCTTATCGTCCATGGACTGACACAGCTGGATACTGTAAACGTGTGGGACGTCCCAAAGCAGTATCAGAAGGGTGGGAGCGGTAGCAAAGGAACAACCAAAACTTCACTCCAAACAAGCAGAGCTCCTCAACGGAGGAGTTGTGACATTAAACAGCGGCCTGCAATGCTTTGCGGCCGAAGGGAGCATCCGAAGATGCAGCCACATCAACCTTATAAAATCTTGAAAAGGTATGAACGGACGACCAGGTCGTCGCCTTGCACACTTGTGCAACCGACGCTTTATGTCGGAAGGCCCGGGAAGCACCAATTGCCTTGGTGGAATGCGCCGCAACCGGAAAGGGAGGCGCCGGCCCCTTAAGGGCATAGGCCTGTATGACGGTCTGCCTGATGACACCGCTCGACCCTGTTTTGGACCAGACACAGATTTCCGAATGGAAGAACAATGTCCTTCTTAAGGTGAAAGGCCAAGACCATCCTTAGAAAAGAAGGATGATCGTGGGCGCAACACCAACATATCCTTATGGAGGACCAAGTAAGGTGACTTGCCGGACAAGGCCGCCAACTCAGACACCCGTCTAACCGAAGCAATGGCCACTAAGGCCAACTTCCGGGACAAGGTCAAGAGAGGAATCTCTCTGATATTCTCAAAGGGATGTTCTTGGAGAACCGAGATGCATCAAAATCAGATCCCAAGTAGGGAGAGGAGGCTTGACAGGGGGGATCACAAGGCGAACCCCCTGCACAAAAGGTGCTAATCAAGGAATGGCCCGGTAGCGGTCGTTGAAAAAGACAGCCCGGGCCGAAATCCGACCCTCAAAAAAGGTATGCAAGGCCAGCTTTTGGGTCACACCACGCTGTAAGAACAGCAAAATCCTGGGAACGGAATACATCCGAGGATGCCACTCAAGTTCCTCGCACATAGCGATGTAAGCCTTCCAGGTACGGTGAGATATCTTTCTGGAGGAAGATTCCCGTGTCAACAACATAGAAGAGATGACCGAATACGAGAGAACTCGGTCCTTCAGCACCTGGCTTTAAACAGCCATGCCATTAAAGCCAAGGACTGTAAAGCAGGATGAAGTATGGGATCATGAGACAGAAGGTCCACCCCAATAGGCCGTCACCAGGAATGTCTGCGACTAGCCGAAGTAGATCGGCGTACCAATGTCGCCGTTCCGGAGCACTGGAATGGCCTCAGCCCCTACTCTGCGAAGCCAGCGAGGCAACAACAGTAGCGGAGGGTAAGCATATATCAGGTGATACTGCCCCCACGGGCTTCCAACGCATCTGACGCGTCCGCCCAGGGGTCCCTGGACCTGACCACGATCTTGCCACCTTGCGAGTGAGTCGAGAGGCCACAAGGTCCACTTCCGGGGGCCCCACCTCCGGTAAAGAAGGTGGAAACACCTCCGGATGCAAGGACCCTTTGCCTGCAATGCACACGGCCGACAGGACCGTCTTGCAGCGAGATGTATGAAAAACCCAAAGAGACTCCGCAATGTATCGGAGAAGGGAGGCCCCAGTGTACAGGGTGCCTCAAATGTTGGCCAATAAAGGCAACTTGACGGAACTTCTCTAGAAACTCGGTCAGAGGACTAGTACCTCAGCCTCCACAGGTGGCGCAAACCCACCCCGGGCACAGAGACCCTAAAGGCTAAAGCAGTTGTAGTGCACCTGCTAGACGACTGATGGATGAAGCAGAGGCTTTTGCCCAGTCATTGAGCTATAAAAAATGCCAGAGACGCAGCCACTAACGGGCGTAACGCTAACCCCAACCTGGCGAACACAGTCCAAGCCAGCGCTTCTGATCACCACTGAAAGCAGGTGGAAAGTGATACCCCTGAAACCAGGGATCCTTGTGACAATGCTCCATCCAGCAGCTACCCATGGATAGGTGCCGATTGTGCAAACACATAGTTTATACCATGTATTGCGTCAAACGCACAAATGGAGAGTGTGGGAGGAAACCCACCCAACCACAAAGAGCATAATACCACCACATACGGCGTATGCAGTTTAGTATTTGTGGATAAACCTATTAAACACGTATATACTGTGCCAGCGACAAAGGCGCGCACATCTTCGGGGCCTGGACGTAAACCAGCCACGCAGATTGCGTACACAACCTTGTAGGTATTGTAGCCTGGGGGACAGGTAGTCGGTACAAAAGCTCCCTGGGATGAGCAGGCACAGATACCAAGTCCATTGGATCAGTGAAAACACAGTGTTATTTATTGGTGCTATATACAAAGTCAATGACAGGTGCTGTACAGTGCTGAAAACAAACAGAAGAAAAACGAACTAAACAAAAGCCTAGCCGTGTCTCGGCTCTAACTATACAGTATTTACAAGCCCTCACTACCAGGCTGGACAAGCCTAGCGCTTGTCAGCTTCCACATTCACAGAGTCACAAGTTTTACAAACCTTCTTGCTCTCACAGACCAATGCTGTCTGTGTTTCCCAGGCAGAGCAAAGGCTGTCTGCTCAGGTGAGCTTTTAATTAACCTGTGGGAGAGAACCAACACCTGAACTGGATCCTGGCTCAGAGATCCCTGAATGTATATAAGAGGAGCCTGGGAGATGTATAAACCCCGAATAGGACTTTCCCAGGCTCTCTCTGGGATGCTCTGTCACACATCCTCCCCCCTTGTTTCAACCCCAGGGTTGGAACACCTGTAGCCCAACAGGAGTGAACACGGGAGAGGGCATCTACATTCCCCATCTCAACACCTGGCCTGTGTTTTACTGTAAAGGCATAATCTTGTAGGGCCAAAAACCACCGGTTCACCCGCCTATTAGTCTCCTTCTTTTGGGCCATCCATTTCAGGGGAGCATGGTCAGTTATCAACTCAAACTGGCGCCCCAACAAGTAGTACCTGAGCGCGTCCACGGCCCACTTTATGGCCAGACACTCCTTTTCAATGACTGCGTACTTCTTTTCATGGTCATTGAGCTTTCTGCTTAAGTACACCACAGGGTGTTCTTCCCCATTGTGTACCTGTGAAAGTACTGCCCCGATACCCACATCAGACGCATCCGTCTGGACCAAAAAGTTTTTGGAGAAATCGGGGGAGTATAGGATTGGCTGTGCACAAAGAGCCTTCTTCAGTACTTGAAAAGACTCTTCTGCTACTGGAGACCATTTCACCGTTACGGAGGCTTTCCCTTTTGTAAGGTCTGTCAGTGGGGCAGCTATAGTTGCGAAATTTGGGATGAATCTTCTATAGTACCCCGCAATGCCAAGAAAGGCCCTGACCTGCTTCTTGTTTGCAGGACGTGGCCACTCCTGGATGGCTTCTATTTTATTCACCTGGGGCTTTATGACACCCCGGCCAATAGTGTAGCCCAAATACCTGGCTTCCTCTAGCCCAATGGCACATTTTTTGGGATTTGCCGTAAACCCTTCTTTGAAGAGGGAATCCAGGACAGCCTGGACACGGGGCAAGTGAGACTCCCAGTCAGTGCTATGCACCACTATGTCGTCCAGATAGGCTGCAGCATACTGTCGGTGAGGTCTTAGGGTCCTGTCCATAGCCCTCTGAAATGTTGCAGGGGCCTTTTGCAACCCAAAAGGCATTTTCTTATACTGAAACGACCCCTCCGGGGTCACAAACGCAGTCTTTTCTTTGGCACTACCAGTCAGGGGTATTTGCCAATATCCTTTGGTCAAGTCCAAAGTGGTCAGATAACGGGCCTTGCCAAGTCGGTCTATAAGCTCGTCTACCCTGGGCATTGGGTATGTGTCAAACTTTGTTACCGCATTAAGCTTCCTGAAGTCGTTACAAAACCTCCAAGTGCCATCCGGTTTTGGGACTAATACAATGGGGCTAGACCAGTCACTATTGGATTCCTCAATAACATCTAGCTCCAACATCCTTTTAACTTCCTCACTGATGTCCTTTCTTCTAGCTTCGGGAATTCGGTATGGTTTGAGCTTGACACGGACCCCAGGTTCAGTAACAATATCATGCTGAACTGCTGAAGTCGTGCCCGGCAACTCTGAAAATTTCTCTTTATTCCTTATCAGGAACTCTCTAGCTTCCTGTTTCTGGGAACATGACAGGGTGTCTGGAATCGTGACCTCGGGGATCAGAGGGGATTCAGTACCCTTAAGGGTTACCGGGAGAGACCTGGCAGTTAATGCCAGTCTATCCTTCCAGGGCTTTAACAGGTTTATGTGGTAAATCTGTTCGGGCTTCCTTTTACCTGGTTGATACACCTTGTAATTGACCTCCCCAACTCTTTCAATTACTTCAAAGGGTCCCTGCCACTTAGCCAGGAATTTGCTCTCAACAGTGGGAACTAACACGAGGACCCGGTCACCAGGTGAGAAAACACGAAGTTGGGCCCCCCTGTTGTATATCCTCTGTTGGGCTGCTTGGGCCTGCAGTAAATGTTCTTTTACTACCGGCATGATTGCTGCAATCCTATCCTGCATTTGAGCGATATGCTCAATAACACTTTTGTGAGGTGTCTGCTCCCCCTCCCAAGTTTCCTTGGCTATGTCTAAGAGTCCCCGAGGGTGTCTCCCATAAAGCAGCTCAAATGGAGAGTACCCCGTAGAGGACTGGGGAACTTCCCTGATGGCGAACATCAAGTAAGGTATCAGGAAGTCCCAGTTTTTCCCATCCTTATCAACAACCTTTTTTAACCACTTAACGACCGCCCACTGTAAATATACGTCGGCAGAATGGCACCGACAGGCAGAATCACGTATATGTACGTGATTGCCTTTGTATAGTTGGGGGGTCCGATCGGACCCCCCTTCTTTACAGTGAGCGGTCGTTTTACCTTCGGGAGCGATCCGGCATGAGGGGACGGCCGTTCGATTCCAGCCACCCCCTCTCAATCGCTCCCGGCGAATGAGAGCTTCCCCTGCCTGTGTGCTTGTTTACACAGGCTGGAGGAAGTGATGTCATCTCTCCTGCGGCGCTCACATATACCGAGCGCCGTACAGGAGAAGATGCAGGTTAGTGCACACAACACTACACTGACACCAGGACACATAGGTACATAAATCGCCCCCCCCAGGCCCCCCCAGACCCCCCCAGATCACCCACCAGCCCCCAGTCACAGTGTCACTGATTGCAGTGACCATTTATTTAGTGATCACTGCAATCAGTGACATTTGTGACTGTAAAAGTGTCACTACATTTAGTTTTAGGTCCAGTGTAGCCCCCTAACCCCCCCTAATAAAGGTTTAACCCCCTGATCACCCCCCAGATAACCCTTTCACCCCCTAGTACCGCCATCGCTAAGCGATCATTTTTCTGATCGATGTCTTAGCGTCGGTGATGCTGATCGGTAGCCAGTAATTTTTTTTAGGTTCGTCGCAGGTTTTTATAGCGTCGGGTACCCCCATATATTACCTAATAAAGGTTTAACCCCCTTGATCGCCCCCAGGTAACCCTTTCACCCCCTATCACCACTGTCACTAAGCGATAATTTTTCTGATCGCTGTCTTAGCGTCGGTAATGCAGATCGGTAGCCAGTAATTTTTTTTAGGTTCGCCGCAGGTTTTTATAGCGTCAGGTACCCCAATATATTACCTAATAAAGGTTTAACCCCCTTGATCGCCCCCCAGGTAACCCTTTCACCCCCTATCACCACTGTCGCTAAGCGATCGTTTTTATGATCGTTGTCTTAGTGTCGGTGATGCAGATCGGTAGCCAGTAAATTTTTTTTAGGTTCGCCGTCAGGTTTTTATATAGCGTCAGGTACCCCCATATATTACCTAATAAAGGTTTTAACCCCCTAATTGCCCCTAGTTAACCCTTTCACCAGTAATCACCATATAAGTGTTACGGGTGACGCTGGTTAGTTAGTTTGCTTTTTATAGTGTCAGGGCACCCGCCGTATATAACCCAATAAAGGTTTAACCCCCTGATCGCCCAGGCAGCGTCAGGTTAGTGCCAGTAACGCTAACACCCACGTGTGAAGCATACACCCCCCTTAGTGGTATAGTATCTGAACAGATCAATATCTGATCTGATCAGATCTATACTAGCGTCCCCAGCAGTTTAGGGTTCCCAAAAACGCAGTGTTAGTGGGATCAGCCCAGATACCTGCTAGCACCTGCGTTTTGCCCCTCCGTCCAGCCCAGGCCACCCAAGTGCAGTATCGATCGATCACTGTCACTTGCAAAACACAACACACATAACTGCAGCGTTCGCAGAGACAGGCCTGATCCCTGCGACTCCAGTGCTGTAGGAGGTGATTTCGCCACCACAGTTAAAAAAAAAAAAGCATATATGCCGAAGCATTGGGGCAGCAGGGGCGGAGGAGCGATTTTGCTCCTAATGCTGCGTACATACAGTCGAAATTCCGACGGAGGCTTGCCCGTGGAAAAGTCTGACCATGTGTACGCGGCATAACTTTTGCGGGAAGATGCCCCCATGCTTCGGCATATATAAATGGTGCATGTATGCCCATCATTAGAAGTGGGTGGATGAAGGGCGGTATTCTAATGGTGGGCATACCCACCGATCAATCTTTTTTTTTCGTTCAGCCAACAGGCTGCATGAAAAAAAAGATTACAATACATGTCCAACAAGGACCAGCAACGTACTGGTATGTTGCTGGATTTTGAATGTTTATACCAGAATGATGCCTGCGGGTTTAGGTATCATCTTGGTATCATTCTTTTCAGCCAGCGGCCGGCTTTCATGTAAAAGCAATCCTAGTGGCTAATTAGCCTCTGGACTGCTTTTACAAGCAGTGGGAGGGAATGTCCCCCCCCCCCGGATATAAAAAGCGCCATTGGGAAATTGGGAAAGCATTTTATCACACCGATCTTGGTGTGGTCAGATGCTTTGAGGGCAGAGGAAAGATCTAGGGTCCAATAGACCCCAGTTTTTTCAAAAAAGAGTACCTGTCATTACCTATAGCTATCATAGGGGATATTTACATTCCCTGAGATAACAATAAAAATGATAAAAAATAAATAAATATGGAAGCAACAGTTTAAAAATAAAATAAAAAAGCAAAATTAATAATAAAAAAAAATAAAAATAAAAAAGCACCCCTGTCCTGCCCTGCTCTTGCCCAATGGCGAACGCAAGCGTCGGTCTGGCGTCATATGTAAATAGCAATTGCACCATGCATGTGAGGTATCACCACGAAGGTCAGATCGAGGGCAGAAATTTTAGCAGTAGACCTCCTCTGTAAATCTAACGGGGTAACCTGTAAAGGCTTTTAAAGGCTTTTAAAAATGTATGTAGTTTGTCGCCAATGCGCGTTTGTACGAAATTTTAAAGCATGTCGTGTTTGGTATCTATGTACTCGGCCTAAGATCATCTTTTTTATTTCATCAAACATTTGGGCAATATAGTGTGTTTTAGTGCATTAAAATTAAAAAAAGTGTATTTTTTCCCCAAAAAATGCGTTTGAAAAATCGCTGCGCAAATACTGTGTAGAAAAAAAATGCAACACCCACCATTTTATTCTGTAGGGCCTTTGCTTTAAAAATATATATAATGTTTGGGGGTTCAACATAATTTTCTTGCAAAAAAAAAACATGTTTTCATGGAAACAAAAAGTGTCAAAAAGGGCTTTGTCTTCAAGTGGTTAGAAGAGTGGATGTAAGCTTTCTAATGTTGTGTATAAAATGCCAGAACAGTTCAAAACCCCCCCAAATGACCCCATTTTGGAAAGTAGACACCCCAAGCTATATACTGAGAGGCATGTCGAGTCCATGGAATATTTTATATGTTGACACAAGTTGCGGAAAAAAGACAATTTTTTTTTTTTTTTTGCACAAAGTTGTCACTAAATGATATATTGCTCAAACATGCCATGGGCATATGTGGAATTACACCCCAAAATACATTCTGTTGCTTCTCCTGAGTATGGGGATACCACATGTGTGAGACTTTTTGGGAGCCTAGCCGCGTACGGGACCCCAAAAACCAATCACCGCCTTCAGGCTTTCTAAAGGGTGTAAATTTTTGATTTCACTTCTCACTGCCTATCACAGTTTCGGAGGCCATGGAATGCCCAGATGGCACAAAACCCCCCCAAATGACCCCATTTTGGAAAGTAGACACCCCAAGCTATTTGCTGAGAGGTATTGTGAGTATTTTGCAGATCTCGCTTTTTGTCACAAAGTTTTGAAAATTGAAAAAAAAAAGAAAAAAAAATATGTTCTTTCTTCATTTTCAAAAACAAATGGGAGCTGTAAAATACTCACCATGCCTCTCAGCAAACAGCTTGGGGTGTCTACTTTCCAAAATGGGGTCATTTGGGGGGGTTTTGTGCTATTTTGGCATTTTATGGCCTTCGAAACTGTGATAGGTTGTGAGGAGTCAAATCAAAAATTTGTGCCTAGAAATCCTGAAGGCGGTGATTGGTTTTCGGGGTCCCGTACGCGGCTAGGCTCCTAAAAAGTCCCACACATGTGGTATCCCCATACTCAGGAGAAGCAGCAAAATTTATTTTGGGGTGCAATTCCACATATAACCATGGCATGTGTGAGCAATATATCATTTAGTGACAACTTTTTGTAATTTTTTTTTTTTTGGTCATTATTCAATCACTTGGGACAAAAAAAAATATTCAATGGGCTCAACAGGCCTCTCAGCAATTTCCTTGGGGTGTCTACTTTCTAAAATGGGGTCATTTGGGGGATTTTGTGCTATTTTGGCATTTTATGGCCTTCAAAACTGTGATAGGTAGTGAGGAGTGAAATCAAAAATTTACACCCTTAGAAATCCTGAAGGCGGTGCTTGGTTTCCGGGGTCCCGTACGTGGCTAGGCTCCTAAAAAGTCCCACACATGTGGTATCCCCGTACTCAGGAGAAGCAGCAGAATGTATTTTGGGGTGCAATTCCACATATAACCATGGCATGTGTGAGCAATATATCATTTAGTGACAACTTTTTGTAATTTTTTTTTTTTTTTGTCATTATTCAATCACTTGGGACAAAAAAAAAAATATTCAATGGGCTCAACATGCCTCTCAGCAATTTCCTTGGGGTGTCTACTTTCTAAAATGGGGTCATTTGGGGGAGTTTTGTACTGCCCTGCCATTTTAGCACCTCAAGAAATGAGATAGGCAGTCATAAATTTAAAGCTGTGTAAATTCCAGAAAATGTACCCTAGTTTGTAAACGCTATAACTTTTGGGCAAACCGATAAATATATGCTTATTGACATTTTTTTTACTAAAGACATGTGGCTGAGTACATTTTGGCCTAAATGTATGACTAAAATTGAGTTTATTCAATTTTTCTTATAACAAAAAGTAGAAAATATCATTTTTTTTCAAAATTTTCGGTCTTTTTCCGTTTATATCGCAAAAAATAAAAATCGCAGAGGCAATCAAATACCATTAAAAGAAAGCTCTATTTGTGGGAAGAAAAGGACGCAAATTTCGTTTGGGTACAACATTGCATGTCCGCACAATTTACAGTTAAAGCAGCCCAGTGCAAAATTCTGAATTCACCTCTGGTCCTTTAGCTACCAAATGGTCCGGGGCTTAAGTGGTTAACATACTCTTTAATGTCTTATTGAAGCGTTCCACCAAGCCATCCGTTTGAGGATGGTACACTGAGGTACGCAACTGCGTCACCTTAAATAACTTGCAGAGCTCCCTAGTTATTCGTGACATGAATGGGGTACCTTGGTCTGTAAGGACTTCTTTCGGGACGCCAACCCGACTGAACACCATAAACAGCTCTTTGGCAATGTTTTTAGCAGATGCAGTGCGTAAGGGAACGGCCTCGGGGTAACGGGTAGCGTAATCCATGATCACAAGGATATGTTGATGACCGCGGGCAGATTTGGGGAGTGGACCCACCAGGTCCATGGCAATCCTTTCAAAGGGCACTTCAATAATGGGCAAGGGCACTAACGGACTTCGAAAGTGGGGTTGGGGGGCTGACATCTGACATATAGGACAGGATTGACAATAATTCTCGATATTTTTCCATATCCCAGGCCAGTAAAACCTGCGCAACACCCTTTCAGTGGTTTTCTCAACCCCTAAATGGCCTCCTAGCAAGTGCCCATGGGCAAGTTCCAACACCACCCGTCTGTATAGCTTAGGGACTACCAACTGTTCAACCACTTCATCATTAGTTTTACATACACGATACAGTAAATCCTCATTGCTGCAGAAATATGGAAAACAGGGCCCGTCCCCCGGTTCGACAGGTACCCCATCAACCACCACCACATTTTCCCAGGCCCTGGCAAGGGTAGGGTCTTTTCTCTGTTCCGTACCAAAATTTTCCTTGTGCACATTTAGATCGGTAAACTCTAACGTAGGCTCAGATTCAGCAGACGGCTGTCCAGCTCTACTGGTTGTGGGGACTTCTTCCGGCTCCCCCAGCTCTCCTGCCATAACTGAGAAAGGATCACCCGGAGAGCCCTGAGAGGAGTCCCCTGAACTCACAAGGTCAGTAATGGCCACGAATTCTGGCTCTGCGACTGAGTTAGGTACTGCGACTGGGTCGGGACAATCCCACAGTTCCCAAAACTTAGGGAAGTCCCTACCAATGATAGCCTCATGCACCAAGTGGGGCACCAGTCCAACCGAATGGGTCACCGTACCTAAGCCAGTTTTAAACTGAACAGTGGCTATTGGATACTCGCGGGTATCCCCATGTACACAGATCACAGCAACTTTTTTTGCATGAAAATTCACAGTTTCAACCATCTCAGCTGTAACCAAAGTAACTAGACTTCCTGAGTCCAGCAAGGCCGTAATAGGCTTATTATTAATAGTCACTTGACACATGTGTTTTCCCACATTTGGCACTGCAGCGCATGAAACGGCAGCAAACATAGACTGCCTTCTAAAAGATAGATCACACTGCATTGGTTCATCTGTTAATGGACAGTTTGCTGCAACATGTCCCAGTTCTTGGCAACGAAAACACCTGATGTTTCCCCAATCTGGTTTGCTGACAGGCAGTGGCTTCCCTTGCTTGGGCCGCCAAACTTCAGTCCTGGCACCAAAATTCCTCCCCCCTATTTCCTTGCCATGCTTACCACCCACTTCCCCTGGAACAGTCTTACCGGTTGCCTGGGGAGACCGTGGTTTTGGGTGGAAAGTCTGTGCGGCTGTAGGGGTGGTGACCAGGTTCTCTGCAGCAAAGTACCTCTCAACGAGCTCCACCAGGTTGTCTGCTGACTTGGGGTCTCCTTGACTCACCCACTTCTGCAGGGGAATTGGCAGTGACCTCAGGAATTGGTCCATGACCACACGCTCCACTATTTGTGGCGCAGACAGGGACTCCGGCTGTAGCCATTTCCGCACCAGGTGGATCAGATCAAACATCTGCGATCTTGGGGGCCTCTTTTCTTGGAAGAACCAGCTGTGGACCCGCTGAGCTCGAACAGCCAAGGTAACGCCAAGTCGTGCCAGGATTTCCCGCTTGACCTTCTCATAATCTCCCGCTTCTGCTGACTCCAGATCATAGTAGGCCTTCTGCGCTTCTCCAGCAAATAAGGGGGCAATCAGTCCTGCTCACTAGGTTTGGGGCCAACCTTCCCTCTCAGCGGTCCATTCAAATGTTAGTAGGAAGGCCTCTGGATCATCATCTGCCGTCATCTTTGAAAGAAAGCGACCCACATGGATGGCTGAGGGCTTGTCTCCAATATCCTTCATTATCGCAGGTAACCCCGGTGCTAGCGTCTCCATAACCTCAGTAAGGGTTTTCCTATCCGCTTTTGCAGCAGTGGCAAGCTGTTCAAACAGCCTCTGCGATTGCTCCTGTACAGCACCAATCTGTTGGAACAGCACCTTGGTTTGCTCCTGTGCGATAGCGTTGGCTTGCTGTTGTGCTGCGTTAGTTTGCTGTTGTGTAGCATTTGCTTGCTGCCATGCAGCGTTTGCTTGCCGCAATTCAGCGTTAGTTTGCTGTTGTGCAGCGTTTGCCAACACCATTTGTTTGAGGAGGTCCTCCATGTTGTCACTTTAGGTACTGGCCTTTTAAGTAGTAACTTACTACAGCTGCCCACATTCTCCACCATATGTAGCCTGGGGGACAGGTAGTCGGTACAAAAGCTCCCTGGGATGAGCAGGCACAGATACCAAGTCCATTGGATCAGTGAAAACACAGTGTTATTTATTGGTGCTATATACAAAGTCAATGAGAGGTGCTGTACAGTGCTGAAAACAAACAGAAGAAAAACTAACTAAACAAAAGCCTAGCCGTGTCTCGGCTCTAACTATACAGTATTTACAAGCCCTCACTACCAGGCTGGACAAGCCTAGCGCTTGTCAGCTTCCACATTCACAGAGTCACAAGTTTTACAAACCTTCTTGCTCTCACAGACCAATGCTGTCTGTGTTTCCCAGGCAGAGCAAAGGCTGTCTGCTCAGGTGAGCTTTTAATTAACCTGTGGGAGAGAACCAACACCTGAACTGGATCCTGGCTCAGAGATCCCTGAATGTATATGAGAGGAGCCTGGGAGATGTATAAACCCTGAATAGGACTTTCCCAGGCTCTCTCTGGGATGCTCTGTCACAGTATGTTAGCCTGCGAATAAACAAATTGCACATGTTTATACGGTGCGTAGCGCTGAGAATGCGCACACCATTGGAACGCAGGGGAGAAACCTGAGCACCCGGATGAAACCCATGCAGACTGCATGCGCATACCGTGTAGGTATTATAGTATGTGTGCTAAACATTTTGCACAAGCCCATGTGTGCATAGCACCGAAGGCGCGCACACTGTTGGCGCGTGGGAGGAACCGAAGTACCCCACGCATACTCAGAGAATGCAATACCTACAGCTACTGTAAATGTATTTAGTGTAGTGTATAGACATAATCTGTATGTTTACACCGTGTATTCCACCAAAGGCATGCATGTCATGTAGCGTGGGCGGAAACCCACGCAGACTGCATACGCATACCGTGTAGGTATTATAGTGTGTGTGCTAAACATTTTGCACAAGCTCATGTGTGCATAGCACCGAAGGCGCGCACACTGTTGGCGCGTGGGAGGAACCGAAGTACCCCACGCATACTCAGAGAATGCAATACCTACAGCTACTGTGAATGTATTTAGTGTAGTGTATAAACATAATGTGTATGTTTACATTGTGTATTGCACCAAAGGCATGCATGTCATGTAGCGTGGGCAGAAACCCACGCAGAGTGCAAAGACATACCGGGTAGGTATGTTAGTATGTGGATATCCAATCGCACAAATTTAGACTGTGCATAGCGCCGAAGCGCCCATACCAATGGAGTGTGGGAGGAAACCGGAGTACCCGAAGGAAAACCACACAGACTGCCTACACATACCGTGTAGGTATTATAGCATGCGTGATAAACATTGAACATGTTTAACTGTGCAGAAGGCCAAAGGCGCACATACCGTCAGCGCGTGGGAGGAAACCGGAACACTCGGAAGAACTCCACGCAGACAGCACACAGATACCGTGTAGGAATGATAGCATATGAATCAACATATTGCACATGTTTATGCTGTGCATTTCCATTGGAGCGTGGGGGGAAACCGGAGTACCCGGAGGAACCCCACGCAAACAGTATACCCATACTGTAAACATGTATAATATGTGCAATAAACATATTGAAACATGTCTATACTGTGCAGAGAGCTGAAGCGCACATACCATGAGAGTGCGGGAGGACACCGGAGCCTCCGCCAACCCAGAGAGTATAATACATACATATACTGTGAATGTATCTGGAGTCATGCATAAACATATTTTGTACGTTTATATCATGTATGGCACTGAAACACAGCATTGGAACGTGGGGACAGCCACGCAGACACAGAGACCAATAACACATACATACACTGTGAATGTATGCAGTGTAGAGGTATAGGATGAGTTAAATTATGGTGCAGAGGCGCATAATCTTCTCTGTATCATTCCAACCTGCTTGACTGTGCTGCCGAAGCAGCATGCAGGTAACAGGTAACCTCTGATCCTCAGACCGTGTGTCTTTTAGAGCTCAAATCATTCCCCAGGAAATGGCGGGAAATGTTACCTCAGGTATCACACATAAGGCTCACAGGGACTACAGATATAAATGAATAAAGTCCTCCCTCATCCATGCTGCTCTTGAGGCAGTGTGAGGAAAACAGTGAGGAAACTGTATAAAAGAAAAGCTTGTCACAGCAATTCCAGCCTGAGAGTGTTTCTCACATCAATGAGATCACTTACAAGCGCCCTGTCATTCACTGACACAGAACTGGAGTCTTCCTCACAAGGGAATGTCCTGTTCATAAACATTAAATATTCAGAGGTCGGGTCCTGAGCATAGTAGCTAGGCCCATATCTGATTCAGAGCACCCCTTCAGTAAAGATTTACTTCCATTCTGACAGGAATTATTCCAGGACTGCTGACAACTGGTCCATAAGGACCGCAGGTGCAGGAAACATATGAACATGTTTAACTGTGCAGCACTGCCAGTTGCCCCAGGCAAGTGTGGAGAGCAGGTGTATCAGACTCCATAACGCCACCCTCTGAGACCTTATACACTATACAGTGAATATACAGTCCACCCACTGGCTACGCTGAGGAGGGGATACCCGGGAGGACCCACCAACCCTTAAGGACCGCTCAGTCTGTGAGGAGATTGTGAGGGGATTCGCGCCGCTGCCAGAAATAAATGCGCGGCGGCCACAAGAAAATGGCCGCCGGCCGCAGCTATAACTGCGCCACTGAACGCCAAGATGGCCACCGAGCGCGAAATTCATAGCTCTAATGCGCGCCAATGGCGCACGCAATAATCACCTCACACACCAGAAAAAAATGCAGACATGAGCGCCCAGCCAGGCCAGAGTGACCCCCAAGCACCCCACAGCACAGCACCAGTACAGGGTGCAGAGAGCAGCATAACAGGGGGGAGACAGGGAGAAACCCCCACACACAGAAACACAGCCAGCATGTACTCACCTGCAGTAGGAGAGACTACTTACCCGTCCCTTTCAGGGACCCACTGGCTTGTTTCAGACAGACCTATTACAGAGTCGTACTGCATAGCTGTCGGCCCGGTCCACCACGAGAGATACAGTCAGTCAAGTACTGTTCAATCTTGAGAGGACCGCGGGAGCATGAAAGCAACCCGGCCACCCCTGGAGTCATGGGGTATGTCGTGAACTGAGTCTCACGCACACAAGGCGAGGATCAGCACGCTCGATGGTCGGACAGGGAAGACTACGAGGATACCAGTGTACCCAACCTGTTGCCCAGCCGACAGTTGATTGAAGGTCTCAAAAATAAAATAATAAAATTCCCAAAGGAATAAAATTTAAAAGTAAAATCTTCCAGGAGACTGGCTCCTGAGAGAGCCACGTCTTCTCCTTCTGCTAGGCAAAAAAACTGAGGTCTGCTAGCTGCAGGTGGGAGGGTAATGTCCGGAGGGACCGCCCCCCTGGGCAGGGCTGTTCAGCTCTGGTTTGTTCTAGAATGTTTTAACATCTAACATTCTGCCTAGATCTTCTCCTGCGAGCAAGGACATATACCCACACGTTTACAGTATCCAGCTGTGTCAGTCCATGGACGATAAGAGAAAGTAATTGAAGCCTATATACCCAGGCTAAATTCAGCAGCATCAGGATGCATTGGTTAACAGGCTAGGACTCTATGAATAATTTGCATAGTATTTACATATACATATTTAATTTGGTACATTGTTTTAACCAAAGTCCCACTCTGTTTTTATTATAGGTTGCAAATGGAGCAAAAATCTATTTAAAAAGTTTATTGAATGCTCTAGCAAAGTCAAAATAAACTAGTCCTCTAACCACCTGTTTTGTCTACATTTCTGCTTACTTTTTCATAAAAAATACAATTTCAGTCTTTTAGTAATCCATGCAAATCCATCAGTATCAAGCCAGTCATTTAAGATTGTCTAAAAATCTGTTGTTTGTGGACTTTTGGACGCAAGCTCTTTGGTCTAAGTGATTTGTCCTCCTGTATTGAATTATACTGTAAAAACTGTTGGCGCTATATAAATCCTGTATAATAATAATAATTTGTCAGTTTCTGTACCATATCAATTTAAGCCATTTTTATGAATTTGAAACTGTGTTAATACCATCCGCATTTTGTATGTCACCAAGGATGTGCCACAAGTTCACATGGCCACTTAGCAAAGTACAGTAAATGGAAAATGACAGAACTTTGTCATATGGAGCCTGACAAAATTCAAATACAGGATTGTGAGTGACACAAAAAAATTAGATCTCTTTGAATCCCAGGAGAGGTGGGATTTGATCAAACCACTTAGATGTAAAATATTTATTTCACACTGCGGGGTGGGTGCGGTGGCGGTATAGCGCCGCCATTTTTAGCGGTGCTATACCGTCGGGATTGCTGAGGTATTCGGCCACTAGCGGTGCGGTTTTAACCCCCGCTAGCGGCCGAAAAAGGGTTAATACCACCCGCTACAGCCGCGGTTTGCGGGCGGTATTACCGCGGTGTCCCATTCATTTCAATGGGAAGGAGCGGTGGAGGAGCGGAAAACACACCGCTCCTCTCACTGCTCCAAAGATGCGGCTAGCAGGACTTTTTTTCATGTCCTGCTAGCGCACCGCTCCAGGGGCTTTCACATTGGAGAGACAGCAGCCACTGTTTAGGCTCGGTTTGCAGGTGCTATTTTTAGCAAAATAGCGCCTGCAAACCACCCCAGTGTGAAAGGGGCCTAATAACATTGCGTAGTTAGTACAGTAACCTCCTCATGTTTTTCATTCAGGAGATATATTCTGAAACCATATAGTCACCAGACTTTCTCTATCTAAATACAAAAATTCAAGGGAAATTAAGATTGTTGGCTATTATTAACATTGAAATCTTGTAATTGAGTCATATCTACTTGTTCCCAAAAACAAATATTAGGAATAAGCCTTAAATAAGGCAGGAAATAAAGCCTATTGTAGTTTAATGACCAGTCCAACTTATAAGTGCATTCCAATACTCCAGTGTACTTATATTTATACATAATTTATACCTTAGGCCTCGTACACACGACCGATTTTCTCGTCGTAAACAGTCAAGAAAAGTGCCGCGAGAGTTTTTTTGTCTAGAAAAACGTTCGTGTGTATGGTTTTACGACGAGAAACTTGACGAGAATCTCGACGAGAAAATAGAGAACCTGCTCTCTATTTTCTCGTCAGGAGTCCAGATTTCCTCGTCGTGTTTCTCGTCGGCCTGTTTTGTGACGAGAAAATGGTTCGTGTGTATGCTTTTACGACTCTTCCAAAAGTGCGCATGCTCACAAGCAACTATGAGACGGGAGCGCATCTTCTGGTAAAACAAGCCTTCATAATGGAGAGAGCACATTCGTCACGCTCATAAATATTTCATCGTTTAAATGTTCTGCATTGAATTCTTCGTTAGAATGTTACATTAATCAAAACGAGAGACCTTCTTTTGCTGCTGATATTCACACAGAGTTATGCCTTATTTTTAACCTTTTTCATGCTGCTCTTTATAAGATTTATGTGTATTATATCGTGCAAGTTTTTAGGAATAATTTAAATGGTTAGATTTTTCAAAATGATGTTAATTATAATTTCTCAATGTTTTGATAGCGATCTCCCATTTAATTTTCTAATCTATATTTTTAAAATTTCACACCATGTTTTTGAGCTAATCAGATTTAGTTATTCTTTTGGGGGGGTGATATCTGTGCCTTTTATTGTCAGTCAAATGTATCTGCTTACTCCAAAGCTTGTTTTTTTTTATTTAAAAATACACATAGTCAAGTATGAACTTAAACAAAAAACACATTTATTCATGTTTATAAATTAAATAAAGAGAAGGCAGCGCTGGAGAAGCTGCTGCCATTTGTGCATCCCAGGGACCCCAGAGCACACAGCAACCCTGTGTGGACACTAAAATTGGGAGCTTGAGAAGGCCCACATTTCAGAACACAATCTGATGCTGGCCTCCCAGAGGTCAGGAACAGCAGCAGGTGAGATATATGTCCCAAGTGTGTGGTACTACAACAGGCTGCCTTCTGTCCGACCAGTGCGACCACAATGAAGCAAGGCCATCACTTCCTCTTCTTCCTGGCAACCTTCCCTGCAGCCTTTACTGAAGCCTTCCTTCTTCGTTTAGCTGGAGGCTGGCCCACTGGAGGGGTACTCCTGTCAGGAGGAGGAGGTGGAGGTGTAGCAGAAGGGGGTGGGGCAGAAGAAGAAGGTGGAGGTGTAGCAGAAGGGGGTGGGGCAGAAGGTGGAGGTGTAGCAGAAGGGGGTGGGGCAGAAGGTGGAGGTGTAGCAGAAGGGGGTGGGGCAGAAGAAGAAGGTGGAGGTGTAGCAGAAGGGGGTGGGGCAGAAGGTGGAGGGGTAGCAGAAGGGGGTGGGGCAGAAGAGGAAGGTGGAGGTGGAGGTTGAGGTTGGGTCAGTTGGGCCACCTCACATATGGCGGTATTGGGGGTAATTTGCTCCATCACCCCCTTGTTGAGCAAGGTGATGAGCAGGGGTTCGCATAGGAGGCGTTGCTCCATGCTCATCACCTTGAACTTAGCCTCCACTAGGCCGGCAATGGCCTCTTCAGGGGATGTGGGCTCCTTGAGGGTGGCATGGGCCTCTTTAATAAGGGCCATTGCTGCCTCACTGGTGGTCCTGTCCCTCCTGCCTCTTTTGTGAAGCCTGATGGGAGGCACCTGGGATCTGGTGCTTCTCCTTTGCCCTGCCACCTCCTGTCTGCCACTGGGCCCTGCCACCTCCTGTCTGCCACTGGGCCCTGCCACCTCCTGGCTGCCACTGGGCCCTGCCACCTCCTGTCTGCCACTGGGCCCTGCCACCTCCTGGCTGCCACTGGGCCCTGCCACCTCCTGGCTGCCACTGGGCCCTGCCACCTCCTGGCTGCCACTGGGCCCTTCCTCCTCCTGCCTGACAGTTTCCAGACCCTCCTCCTGGCTGATTTCATCCTGTGTATGAAAAAGAAACATAGTTTAATATGTTGGTTTAATCTTTGCATCAAACTTTGTAATCCTGATGGAAGCAATTAGAATGTAAATGCATAAATCCTTGCTTTAAATTTACCACTACATCAGCTTGACTATTTACCACACAATTAAGTGCAGAATAATGTCTACAGATCATGATTTCACTTGTTGAATACAAAATAATGTATGTTTCTCATCCTGACATATTTGGGAAACATTAATTTTATCCCACTACATTTTCAGTTAATACTATACCTGGCTCCAGATGGCCAAATCAGGATCATCCAGGATGGCTGCCTCCTCTTGCTCCAGAGAAGGCTCAGGTTGGCTGCAGGGAAGTCTGGGGGGAAGAGTGGAGAGTGATGGCCTTGGCTCAATGTGGTCATCCAGGAAGGACATCCTGCTGTAGTACCACAAAACCGGGACATAAACATCATCTGCTGCTGCTCCTGACCTCTGAGAAGCCAGCACCTTAGAGCGTTCAGTCCTGTAGGTACCTCTCAAGCTCCCAATTTTAGTGTCCACTTGTTTTGCTGTGGCTGTGGGCACCTTGGTATGCACAAATGGGAGCAGCTTCTCCAGCGCTGCTTTTCTCACCCCTTTTTTTTATGGATGGGGTTTTTGGTCTCCCACAGAGCCGGCAGCTCCCTTACCCGGTCAATAAATTCCGCCAGGAACTCTTTGTCGCTAATAAATACATTCATATTGTATCTGCAAGTAAAATAAATTATATTTAAATAATGTGAGGCAAACAGTCTAACCTCCTTCACATCCTAGTCACCATATATATCCTCCAACAATCTCAAGACAGTATAGGCCAACAATTTTAACAAGTCTCACAAAATCACATACCTTCGTTCGCACGTCCGTCACTTGAACTCCTCTCTCCGCACACCGAACGTACTATAGTCACATGTGTGTTTGCTATATACACACCACGCATGCGTCCAAATTCGAACACGTCGCTCCGCACACGTCGCCCGCCCATGACGTTCTAACTAACATCTTTTCCCCGCCCCTTCTCTTTCGGCGCGCAGACAGATATGGCGGAGTTACAGCAGGTGTCTGATAATTCCGCAACTAGCGAGGAGACAAGCCCGGAGACCGAGGACACGTCACGATCAAGGAGGAGATTCAAGGCATCGAATATGTCTTTGGCGGAGATGGCGGAGATGGTGGACATCTTGGTCAAGGCTGATTATGATGCCAAGCATGGGCCGTATAGCAAACCAAATAGAAGGAAGGCCAAAATCCTCACTAAAGTTGTGAAGAGTCTGAGGGCGAAGTTCGGGGTGAAACGCTCAAATGAGCAGCTCAGAAAGAGGTGGTCAGACCTCAAACTGAGGGAGCCAGACCAGTTGAGGAGCATAAAGAGGATGCTCGCTAAAAGTAAGTAAAATGACGACCTTTCTGCTATTAATCTTTTTAGAAACTGACTTTTTTTTTTTTAAAAGCATATTGGACTCCCTTCCAAAATGTATTATTTTGAACTAGGTTGGGCACAGTAATCGTTCGTTACGTTACCGACACTTCGTTCGGCCACTATCCGTGGTTTTGGCTTATTTAAGACCCCCAAAAGTAATTAGACATCTGCCATTTTTGATCAAGTATTGTGGATAATTTTTAAGTCTAGATGATGTGTTTGTAAGGAGAATGAAATGCAAACTTTAATCAGTGTAAAGGAGAGGACACTCAGCAGCTGCTTCCACATCTGTACTTTGGAGCACTATAGTGTGGGCCACCAGACCCGCCTTTTTTGGGTGTCCCACACAGGTGCATCAGAGTTTATTTGTGGTGCCTCCATGTCCAAAAAATTACATCCAAATGTGAATAATAAACATATTTGGGGTCATAAAGAATGCATTTTTCTTTAAATTCCGCACAAACACACACTTGTACCCCACTTCCAAACAATTTAGCCTGTTTTAAGTTTAAAAATGAGATTTTTACAGTGTGATAAATAGACCTTTGGTTTTATTCTCATAGGGGAGAGAAGACTGGGAGGAGGACACTCCAGGGAGCACATGCACCCCACAACTTCCAAGCAACCCCAAACTCCCAAAGATCCACAACCGAAAGATGTGCAGGAAGTTGAGGTGGAGGAAGGAGAAGTGCAGGAAGGAGAGGTGGATGACGTTGTGGATCTGGTCACCACAACAGGTCAGTATCTGACACCACAGCTTAAGGTAAGCGAGGTAGGCCTGCAGAGTTTTATTAATTTTTTTTTATGGTTTTTAGGGGATGGAAATGTTGTGAAGGATAGCACACCGTTCTCTGCTGACAGTGCCCTCCGCCTCATCCAGCAAGTGATGGAATGTAGCACGGAACTGGACCTAATTAAACAAAGAATCCATGTGATGGAACAAACATTTAAAGACATTCTCGATGTTTTGGGGAGAATTCAATAAGCCATCCAAACACATTTGTTTTTACATGTTTGTTTTTATATTTTTACTAATTTTTTGAGTAACAAAGCAGCCAAAAATTGAATATGCACACAGTGTGTGAACATGTGCTATCTGCCATCAGGGGATATCCATGTACGTCTTTTGTGGGTGCAACCCCTTCCTCGTATCAAAAGTCGGTGAACTGAGGAAGGGGATGCACCCCCAAAACACATCCATTGATCACCCCTGATGGCAGATAGCACATGTTGACAATAGGGATCAGGATTGTAAACTTCCTATTTGCAAAAAAGTAAAAATGTGTGCATATTGAATTTTTGGCTGGGCAAGGGGTGGCAGGACCCCATATTAGGACGGGCACATAGAGACATAGT
This sequence comes from Rana muscosa, assembly GCA_029206835.1. NCBI lineage: Eukaryota > Metazoa > Chordata > Amphibia > Anura > Ranidae > Rana > Rana muscosa. The sequence continues at coordinate 168,802,863 of CM055123.1, forward strand.
TTGTGTAACTGAATGTCTCAGATTGCTCAGAGGTATCCAATGTTGTCATTTTAGAAATGCAAGTGGTATTTTTGTATTTTCATAAGCCAAAATTTGACGGGTTGTGGTCAGGCCAACCCCAAAGTAAAACAAAAAAAAATGTGCAGAGAGTAAAATATTTGACCACAAACAACGTGTAGCTTCTTTTTATAATACTCTCTAAGCTTATTTGGTTCTTTTGTAAGGTAACATAGTGAAATTGGTTGTTATTTACTAAAGTAAAATACACTTGCCACTACAAATGCACAAAGACAAACTAGGAGACAGGAAAGAACAAATAATTAAAGGTTTAAACAAGATTTTTATTGGGATACTTAGACATAGGCTGGCATAGGAATTGCCCCCCTACCCGTGAAATACTCCATGTATTTGTCCCGAAGCACACGGGCATTTTGGGGGGGCAAGCCAAGACGGGCAGATTCCAGGCCCGGAAGGGGATTTGCAGGGGAAAGTCCAGCCTCTGGCAAAACTGAGGCCATATATGAATTCGCTTTGCGGCAAAGAAAATTGTGTAGCACACAGCAGCATAACACTACATAGTTTATTTTGTAGTCCGCCAAGTGGATGGAAGTCATAAAAAGGCGGAACCGGCTGGCCATTATGCCGAAGGCATTTTCAACGACTCTTCGGGCCCTGGCCAGCCGGTAATTGAACACACTCTTCTCTGGGGTCAGGGTCCTCTGTGGAAATGGCCTCATAAGATGCCGTCCGAGTCCGAAGGCTTCATCAGCCAAGAAAACAAAGGGGAGTCCTTCAATATTCCCTGCATCCGGTGGCAATGCAAGGTCGTCACTCTGGAGACGGAGGGCAAACTCCGTCTGGATGAAGGATCCCCCATCGGACATCCGGCCATTCTTCCCTACATCAACATAGAGGAATTCATACCGTGCTGACACCACCGCCATCAGCACAATGCTATGAAACCCCTTGTAGTTGTAGTAGTAGGATCCAGAACGGGGTGGCGGCACGATGCGGACGTGCTTCCCGTCTATGGCACCACCGCAGTTGGGGAAGTCCCACCGCGTGGCAAACTCCGATGCCACAGTCTGCCATTCCTGTGGCGTTGAAGGAAGCTGTGGAGTGAAACAAGATGAAATAATATTAGAAAAACAAAGGCATACATTACAAGCAAATTCAAGACCAAAAAATTAGAGACCAACATCAATCTAATTATACGTTTATTAAGGTGTGTAAAAAAAGTATAATGGAAGGCTCATTTATCATATTCATCACCCCCTCTGATGGGCCATTACTAAATTATTTTGGGGGGGGGAGATGTGTTTGGCCACAGGATAGCATTGCAGTGGCGGTGCGTCCAGAGTGGGCGCTGGAGCACTGTCCCCTCTCTCCTGTGCCCATCACTCAGAACAATACATAGGTTCATGCGTTGCATGAACCTATGTATTGTCTATGCCGCACACTATTCAGGTGGATGGCCTCTTGTAAAGCGACCGACATATGATTAATTGCGTCATTTAGGGGGTTAAAATTGCAGAGCAGAAACAGGTATTAAAAAAGTCTTGCAAATTACAACCTGAGGGATGTAATTGGCTTCCTCAAAGAAAAATCGGGGACGCAAGGAGGGGGCATTCCTTGTGTAAACACTGACAGGCAGCTCTGGCAATCATGTTCACCAAGTCTGTTTAATGGTAACATGATTGGCTGATGCAACATGAAGGGAAGGAGAAGACATCAAGGACAGAAGAAGGATGGCGCTGACCACAAGAAGGTAAGTGCAGGGCTGGGGGGAAACTGGCTGCAATAGAGGGGACTAAATGGCTGCATTGGAGGGGACAACTGGGGGCGTTTATTAGGCAACAGAGCAAAAAAGGAGGAAGTTTATTTCCGAAATTGGGGTTGTAACCCCCCAACATTTGGAGCAACAGGCGCCCCTGCTGGAAAATTTAGTGAGGGGAAATATTTAGGGAGGATAAAAAAGGGGCATTTAAAAACTTCCAGCATGCATGGGGACAAAGGGGACATTCTCAGCATATTACAATCATGGTAATTAGGAAAGGATGAAAGAAATACAATACATTAGCATACATGTAATACATAAAATGTGATGTGAAGGGAGAAAACTTACCCTAATATAGTCCTCCTGCAGGACTTGTATAATAGCAGAACAGGTGTCTGGGATTATGAGGCCCAGAGCCTGGGGGGAGATGCCTGTGGTGAACTTCAAGTCCTGAAGACTTCTCCCTGTCGCCAGGTAACGCAACGTGGCGATGAGCCTCTGCTCAGCACTGATGGCTTCCCGCATAACGGTGTCCTTCCTGGTAATATAGGGGGACACCAAAGCCAACAGTTCCTGAAAAACGGGGTCAGACATCCTCAGAAAATTCCTGTAGTCCTCAGGATTATTCTCGACGATCTCCCGCAGCAGAGGCATGTGGCAGAATTGGTCCCGCTGGAGCAACCAATTCTTGGTCCATGAACTCCTCCTCACACCATTCATGGACTGGTCTTGGTCCAAAACAAGCAGACCAACACCAAGCGCACGCACAGCACGAACTCGACGACGAGAACGTCCAGGCGACATGGCTAGGAAACGGTCGTCTAATCAGAACGTACAGAACAGAACGCACTTTAGAACAGCAAGGCCTATGAATAACGAACTGAAATTCAGAAACGAACAGGCAAGAACGCACTGTAAAACAGATACGACCTGCCTAGACGCCCTGAAAGTCAAGATACGAACCCACAAGCACAAACTGAACGGCAGAAAACGATCTGAAAAGTACGAAGACTGAAAAGCGCGAATCGTCTCTTCCCAAACTTTTACTTCACACGCGGTAACACGAGATCAGCAAAAGCAGCCCAAGGGGTGGCGCCAAGAAAAAAGATCTTCCCCTTTATAGTGCCGTCGTACGTGCTGGACGTGAGCGCAGAGAACCACAAGGAAATTGGGAAATGACAGTGTGTACGCATAGAAAGCTTGACGAGAAAATCGACAAGCTTAACAAGAATCTCGTCGAAAAAAACGACGTGCTTTTTACGACGAGAAAATCGGTCGTGTGTACGAGGCCTTACACACATTTTATGGGCAACAAAAGTGGCCTCGAATAAAAGGTAAAAAATTCCACCACTTTTGAGTTATAGATACTATTTTCTCTTCTCTAAGAAATTGCTGTCTATAGTAACAATAAAGCATAATTCCAAACAGCAAGATACTTTTAGGGTCACAATGGAAATATTCATTTTTTAGACTAGCAATGCTTTCTAGTTTGTAATCCCCTGATTAATAGCTTTACACAAAACAGGGTTCTGTACTAAAGAAGATTTTTTTTTTTAATGTGAACACAGGATTGTTAATTTACATTCAAGAAATACAAAAAGGAAAGATCTTCAGAGAAGATTTAAACAGCAGGATATTTTAAATAATAGGAAAATAGAGTTACATTAAGGCTTCCTTTCTAAAAGTGATGGTAAGTACACGATTGATTAGATTAGGATATATACATTATCTTTAAACTTAAAGCGGAACTTCACCCAAAACTGGAAGTTCTGCTGTTTCTCCTCCTCTGCCATATTTGGCACCTAATTGTTTTTTTTGGGGGGGGGGTTACCAACGTGGCTCGTGCATGAGCAGTTGGCAGCCGGCTGTGAAGCCACAAGCAGTCACAGCCAGCTGCCCACAGTTAAAGTGGTTGTTAAGCCACGTAGTGTTGGTGCTACAATTCCCTCTGATTATATTGTTCTAAACATTTTTATTCTTTTAATATATTTCATTTCAAGATTTTGTGCTTCTGTGGAATAGCTTGTGGATCAAATAGACCATTTTCTTTCAAGATTTGACCTAAGCAGAGCCGCATAGTAAAATTAGAAGCTAAATTCTCCAAGGTCACTCATCTCTTCTCTACTGGTTAACAGTGCTTTTAAGATTGTAGTGGTGGCACTGCGACAAAATATCAGTAATTCTGACTATTCTGCTACAACCCGCTAGTAGGTGGAATCCATGACTTCAGCACCCCTCCTACTTTTTCTTCACCCACGGAGGCTCACAGACTAGTATCTCTATTGCAAGCCTACTGATTGTTGTCTACAGCAAGTCTGCTCCAAGTGTTTTGTGACAATGGATTTACAGATTGTATCTTTTAAATTGTTAGCAGAACAGCATGATCACTTGACCTGATTTTAGAAGACTATTTTTAGTACAACTTATTTGTAAAGGTTTTAACATGTACAGAGGGGTTCTGCTGAACTATTTGATAGTTTGGGGGCTATAACAACCACTTTAACCAGCTATAACCAGACCAAAGTTGAAAATGTTACATGATTTTGTAAAATGGATTCCACAGAGCAAAAAAAAGACGGCTATGCATTGACAGTATATGCATCTAGCCAGTTAGTATATACATTTGTATAAATACATCATATTGGTCATTTAGGCCTCAAACACAAAATTATTTGTTTCAGTTTAGAACTAAATTAACCTGATTTAATGGTAATATATATAATTTTCATAAGTATTTATTGATTTAGCCTTACCTATTTAGTAAGACAGAGGAAGATACAGCAACCCCTAGCAATCATAATTCAGTTTACTGTAGTTATTTCAGTGAAATAGGATTTATGGTAAGATGCAACATATTACTGTACATAACAGACAGTGTGTTGCTTTGTTTGGCATGATCTGTTTTTGTTTCCTGGTATATAATTAAATGTCTTACATAATTTGATGACCGTTGTTTTTAATCTAATATACAGTATCTATCAAAAGTGAGTACACCCATCACATTTTTGTAAATATTTTATTATATCTTTTCATGTGACAACACTGAAGAAATGACACTTTGCTATAATGTAAAGTAGTTAGTGTACAGCTTGTATAAAATGTGTAAATTTGCTGTCCCCTCAAAATAACTCAACACACAAAGTGAGTACACCCCAAAGTGAAAATGTCCAAATTGGGCCCAATTAGCCATTTTCCCTCCACGGTGTCATGTGTGTTACAAGGTCTCAGGTGCGAATGGGGAGCAGGTGTGTTCAATTTTGTGTTATCGCTCTCACTCTCTCATACTGGTTACTGAAAATTCAACATGGCACCTTATGGCAAAGAACTCGCTGAGGATCTGAAAAAAAGAATTGTTGCCCTACATAAAGATGACCTAGAGTATAAGAAGATTGCCAAGACCCTGAAACCTGCAGCATGGTGGCCAAGACCATACAGCGGTTTAACAGGACAGGTTCCACTCAGAACAGGCCTTGCCATGGTCAACCAAAGAAGTTGAGTGCACGTGCTCAGCGTCATATCCATATTGTGGTGGTGGTAATGTAACTAACTGAATATGAAAGCAATGCCAGAGGGGTATTCAGTTAGTTCACCAATGAAATGCTCAACAATAATTTATAGGTTTAGAGAGTTTCTACAGGCGGGTCAGTGCCAGATTCATTTATCTAAAGAATAGAAGCCATCTCTCTTTTTTTTGTCTCCAGATACTGGCTTTAAACTTGGTACACACTAATATGTTTTTTTTGTTGAACCCAGCGGGTTGAATTAAAAAAACTGACAGCTCCGGTCTGAGCTGCTGTACTAACAATCCAATGTTATTACAGTGATCTTCCCCACTGAGCTATTGTGTACTGATAGGGGGTGGCCCTTCAGTCAGAACTCTCCAGTCAGTGCTCCAAGCCATTGGCCAAGAGCGCTGACCAGGAGTCGGTTGGCTGCTGGTCTTCCAGCATGCTCGTCTGACAGAAGCCCATGTGTACTAGACTTCAAAACCTTCCCTTGTTTGCATAAACCATAGTGGTGGGTGGCAGGTTTTTGTAGAGCATACTGTAAATTGACCTGCGGGAGCCCTGTAACACCTGCACATTTTTCCTACAAAAGTCTGTGCAGTTAACTTGTTTCCAATTTGCATGAAAAAGGGTAAGATTATGACAACAAAGAATATTTGAAACTAACCAATCCTGAAAATACTAGTCCAGTTTGATAAGGTTAGGGATAGGTGCCCCATTGTGTTAGTTTATGGGAGCTTCAAGGAAACACCAGAGGGTAAAATGTGTCTTTTGGCCAACAGTTACTGAGAGGGCCCCCACATAAATGAACTGGTAGCTACTAGATACATCCTGCAACTTATATATGTTTGTTACATGTCTAACTGTTTTCGTACTTATGTCATAACATACATGATCATTTTTTGGAAAAAAATATTAGATTGCTGGTTTGCCATACTTAGGTTCTTTTTCTCCACACAGTAAATTTCTGTTGTTCTGTCTGAATGTTATTACAAGGTTACTTGTGTGTAAATGTGGAGGTTTATAAAGCAGTCATATCTCTAGGATATTACATCAGGAAACACTGTATGTACAAATCTTACACAAAATCTACAGTATTTCCAAATTGTTTAATTACATAATATAATGCATTGATAGATGCCTATGTATGTGTTAACAGTCATATTGCTCAGTCTTCCTTATAGGCTGTGCTTTGCAGTGCAGTGATGTTACCTTTCCTCAGTGCAAGTCCATACCTATTTGAAAACAATATACTCTATATTAGCCTGACATACTTACATTTGTTTAGGCATGTGTTTTATAAGGAAAAACTGTCATTAAATTGCTTATTATTTTACTTATACGCTATAAATAGTTTGTTATTTAATTTTAACATGCATATGCAAATAAGTGCTGATATCTGTTGTAACATCTATAGTGCTGATTTAGCTTATTGGATCAACTTGGCAAGGAGATTTTCAGATTGGCATTCAGGCATACTGGTCACCATCCATACAGAGGGTGACGGAGCATCTGCTCACACTTTCACCATGCTGCTACCAGCCTGAATGCCCTTTAGCATTGAAAACAGTGTAACTGCTATATTTACTATTGCCTAACTGAGGTAACTAGAGAATAACTGTGTAGACATCTGTCATGAGTCACTGCATCATTTATAAGGCTTTGACCTATACATATTTAGTTGCCCTTCAGCTGCAACTCTTGAAATGGTTTCTATAGCATGAAAAGACCCAATTAGGGATGTAAAAGCCAGAAGATACCCAATGGATTACAAGTAAATACAGATTTAATGTGACAGGCCTGTAAAATACTACTTTTTGAGGCAGATAAAAAGCTTCAAAGTTATTAACATTTAAATACTGCTTATGAAAAGGTTTGTGAATCCTTAGTTCACAGAGCAAGTGAAAATTTCAGGCAATTACGTGACTATAGAATTGAAAACAAATTTCCATTATTAGGTGCATTCATCCTAAGAAAGTGAAAATGTATATGATGTGTGTTTCTGAAGCATGATGAAATGTGGCGTAAACCTGTAACTGATCCTATTTCATCAGGTGTTCAGCCAACATCTGTTTGATATACAGATGGCCACGATAGCAAGAATATACACATAATATACATTTAATTGCCAAGTGTAAACAAAGATTTACATTTCAAGTATGTATTGAGCTCTAAGATCAGGATCATCCTGGGTGACATATTTTATATGTATATAATTTCTGCCTTTGCCTCCTCTACTTTACTGAACTAGGTGTTAAAAACAAGCTTAGTGTTATTGTGATTCATACAGTGTTGGATATACAATATAGCAGGTACTCTACTGGGGAATAAAACACAAGGCTTTGAAACATGGCTGAGTGTTAAACAAGTATTAACAGCCCAGAGCGAAAAGTCTCAGTTCTCCAATATACAACCCACTAATCTTGCAATGGCTTTTCTCCAAAGTTAAGGTTTATAAATTAAGAGGGTTTACTAAATTAATTCTGGTCCAGAACATGTGTTGTATTTTGCCATATTTAGAAATAAAACCCTGCGCTAGTTGATGCTGGATTAATTTTATCTTCATTTCTAGTTTGCATTTCTAAAGCACTTTATACATTACACTCTCTGGATTAAGTTACTATTATGATAGCTTTTTTTTTTTATTATTGTAGTCCCATTTGCCAATTTTAATATGCACTTCTTGAATATTTTATTGCTTTATTGCATTTACATAACGATTTAACTAATCAGAACCACTGAAAGGTTTTATGAAACGAAATCCCCTTTGTAGTTTTAAAGTTTAAATTAGCTTTTCCACTTTTCAATCCCAAATGTTTTTGTCCACAAAAAATAGAGTTAAGGTTACGGAAGAGAACTGAAATCTTGAGAACTGATAATAACAGAATTAAACATTATTGCAGTCAGTGTCTACCATACTAAAGCTGCATAATAAGCCAGATTTGGATGATATATTACTATAATTGCTAACAGCCCTGGACTTTTTAGAAGAGTATTGGATTACTGAGGCTTCACCTGCATGCATGCAGCATTCATTAGAATCCAGCTGGATCAGCTTTCTGTGCATTCTGCCTGCATTTGTAGTTGCTTCTTGACTGTAACAATGGAGAGTTCCCAGTTGTTTAACTAGTTTGTTTCTGGTCTCTATGTCTTGTGATCTCACCATATATCTAGGAGTCAAAATTAGAAAGTATACAATATATAATTTATAAAGTGAAAAAGTGCCAACATCTTGGTAGGGATGGGACACACATAATAAATATGGCCTACCTATGTTCCTGTGGAATAGAATTTCTGTCTATAATGACTTAAAGCGGAGTTTCACCCAAAAGTGGAACTTCCGCTCATCTGATTTCTCCCCCCTTCCTGTGCCACAATTGGTACCTCTCCGTGGGGGGGCGGGGGACAGGATACCTGTCTTTGACAAGTATCCTTTCCTACTTCCGGAAGCCTCAGCCGCGGATATAGACGTCACAGCTGGGGCTCCCTCCTCCTCCTTCCCCTGTCACCCAGCCAGTAGGAGAGAGGAGCGGGCCTCGCGCAGTAGGGTTCCCGGCGTGAAGCCGAAAGGCTACACTGTCAGGCACCCTTACTCGCAATGGCGGCGGCAGCACCCGACCGGTGATGGAATCATCAGCTGCGGTGCCGACATCACTGGACTCCAGGACAGGTAAGTGTCCTGGTATTAAAAGCCAGCAGCTGCAGTGTAGGTTTTTAATTGTTTTTTGGGCGGACCTCCGCTTTAGAGTGATGTCATACTTACCTGCTCTGTGCAGTGGTTTTGCACAGTGAAGTCCTGATTCTCTTCTTTTCGGATCCCCTGTCGGTGCTCCTGGCTCCTCCCCCTGACCAGTGGAGAAAGGATTAAGTTAAATTTGTCTCAGGTTGTGGGAAGGCAAAAACAAAGACGTAAAATGGAGGAAGCCAGTCCATCTTAGCAATTAATCCTTGGAAGAGGAACCATTAGCAGCCATGTACAGAGCTGGTGACCTCCTCCCAGCGCGGTCATGTTTGTTTGATTTCTGCTGGTATTTTGAGTCAACCTGTCTTTGTCCAATGGGGAGGGGACTCCCCTTATCCACATTGAGCATTTGCTGCATGTGTGGTGAATGCCTGCTTGTTTAGGATTTGGTGGGTGGGTCCTCGGGAGGCCCAGAGACTATTTAACCACTTAACGACCGCTCACTGTATATGTACGTCGGCAGAATGGCACCGACAGGCACAATCACGTACAGTGTACGTGATTGCCTTTGTACAGTTGGGGGGTCCAATCGGACCCACCTCCTATACAGTGAGCGGTCGGTATGCGTTGGAGAGCGATCCGAGATGAGGGAACGGCCATTCGATTCCGGCCACCCCCCCGCGATCGCTCCCGGCGAATGAAAATGCTTCCTCTGTCCTGTAATGTAAACACAGGCAGAGGAAGCAGGAGGAAGTGATGTCATCTCTCATGCGGCGCTCACATATACCGAGCGCCGTACAAGAGAAGACATCAGGTCAGTGCACAAAACACTACACTGACACCAGGACACATAGGCACACAAATTGCCCCCCCAGGCCCCCCAGACACCCCCAGATCACCCCCCAGTCATAGTGTCACTGATTGCAGTGACCATTTATTTACTGATCACTGCAATCAGTGACATTTGTGACTGTAAAAGTGTCACTAAAGTTAGTTTTAGGTCCAGTGTAGCCCCCTAACCCCCCCTAATAAAGGTTTAACCCCCTGATCGCAGGTTTTTATAGCGTCGGGTACCCCCATAAATTATCTAATAAAGGTTTAACCCCCTTGATCACCCCCCAGGTAACCCTTTCACCCCCTATCACCACTGTCACTAAGCGATCATTTTTCTGATCGCTGTCTTAGCGTCTGTGATGCAGATCGGTAGCCAGTAATTTTTTTTAGGTTCGCCGCAGGTTTTTATAGCGTCAGGTACCCCCATATATTACCTAATAAAGGTTTAATCCCCTGATCACCCCCCAGATAACCCTTTCACCCCCTAGCACCGCTGTCGCTAAGCGATCATTTTTCTGATCGCTGTCTTAGCGTCGGTGATGCAGATCGGTAGCCAGTAATTTTTTTTAGGTTCGCCGCAGGTTTTTATAGCGTCAGGTACCCCCATAAATTATCTAATAAAGGTTTAACTCCCTTGATCGCCCCCAGGTAACCCTTTCACCCCCTATCACCACTGTCGCTAAGCGATCATTTTTCTGATCGCTGTCTTAGCGTCGGTGATGCTGATCGGTAGCCAGTAATTTTTTTTAGGTTCGCTGCAGGTTTTTATAGCAACAGGTACCCCCATAAATTATCTAATAAAGATTTTAACCCCCTAATTGCCCCTAGTTAACCCTTTCACCAGTGATCACCATATAAGTGTTACGGGTGACGCTGGTTAGTTAGTTTGCTTTTTATAGTGTCAGGGCACCCGCCGTATATATAACCCAATAAAGGTTTAACCCCCTGATCGCCCGGCGGGTGATATCAATTAGGTTTTAGCGTCAGAGAGGGTCTGCGTCACACCCCAGGCAGCGTCAGGTTAGTGCCAGGAACGCTAACACCCACGCGTGAAGCATACACCTCCCTTAGTGGTATAGTATCTGAACAGATCAATATCTGATCTGATCAGATCTATACTAGCGTCCCCAGCAGTTTAGGGTTCCCAAAAATGCAGTGTTAGCGGGATCAGCCCAGATACCTGCTAGCACCTGCGTTTTGCCCCTCCATCCAGCCCAGGCCACCCAAGTGCAGTATCGATCGATCACTGTCACTTACAAAACACAACACACATAACTGCAGCGTTCGCAGAGACAGGCCTGATCCCTGCGACTTCAGTGCTGTAGGAGGTGATTTCACCACCACAGTTAAAAAAAAAAAGCATATATGCCGAAGCATTGGGGCAGCAGGGGCGGAGGAGCGGAGGAGCGATTTTGCTCCTAATGCCGCGTACATACGGTCGAAATTCTGACAGAGGCTTGCCCGCGGAAAAGTCCGACCATGTGTGTGCGGCATAACTTTTGCGGGAGGATGCCCCAATGCTTCGGCATATATAAATGGTGCATGTATGCCCATCATTAGAAGTGGGTGGATGAAGGGCGGTATTCTAATGGTGGGCATACCCACCGATCAATCTCTTTTTTCGTTCAGCCAACTGGCTGCATGAAAAAAAAAGATTACAATACATGGCCAACAAGGACCAGCAACGTACTGGTATGTTGCTGGACTTTGAATGTTTATACCAGAATGATGCCTGCGGGTTTAGGTATCATCTTGGTATCATTCTTTTCAGCCAGTGGCCGGATTTCATGTAAAAGCAATCCTAGTGGCTAATTAGCCTCTGGACTGCTTTTACAAGCAGTGGGAGGGAATGTCCCCCCCCGGATATAAAAAGCGCCATTGGGAAATTGGGAAAGCATTTTATCACACCGACCTTGGTGTGGTCAGATGCTTTGAGGGCAGAGGAAAGATCTAGGGTCTAGAAGACCCCAGTTTTTTTAAAAAAATAGTACCTGTCACTACCTATTGCTATCGGTTTGTTACTCAAAAGAGAGTAAGAAACCATTTTTTCTCTTGATACATGGATGTGGCAATGTGAGTGCTTCCCCTCCCCCTATCCCCTTTCCCTTCTTTATTATACCTATTGCAATCATAGGGGATATTTACATTCCCTGAGATAACAATAAAAATGATAAAAAAATAAAATATGGAAGGAACAATTAAAAAATAAAATAAAAAAGCAAAATTAATAATAAAAAAAAAAAGCACCCCTGTCCTGCCCTGCTCTTTCCCAATGGCGAACGCAAGCGTCGGTCTGGTGTCATATGTAAACAGCAATTGCACTATGCATGTGAGGTATCACCGCGAAGGTCAGATCGAGGGCAGTAATTTTAGCAGTAGACCTCCTCTGTAAATCTAACGGGGTAACCTGTAAAGGCTTTTAAAGACTTTTAAAAATGTATGTAGTTTGTCGCCAATGCGCGATTGTGCGAAATTTTAAAGCATGTCGTATTTGGTATCTATGTACTCGGCCTAAGATCATCTTTTTTATTTCATCAAACATTTGGGCAATATAGTGTGTTTTAGTGCATTAAAATTTAAAAAAGTGTATTTTTTCCCCAAAAAATGCGTTTGAAAAATCGCTGCGCAAATACTGTGTAGAAAAAAAATGCAACACCCACCATTTTAATCTGTAGGGCCTTTGCTTTAAAAATATATATAATGTTTGGGGGTTCAACATAATTTTCTTGCAAAAAAAATAAATGTTTTCATGTAAACAAAAAGTGTCAAAAAGGGCTTTGTCTTTAAGTGGTTAGAAGAGTGGATGTAAGATTCCTAATGTTGTGTATAAAATGCCAGAACAGTTCAAAACCCCCCCAAATGACCCCATTTTGGAAAGTAGACACCCCAAGCTATATACTGAGAGGCATGTCGAGTCCATGGAATATTTTATATGTTGACACAAGTTGCGAAAAAAGACAATTTATTTTTTATTTTTATTTTTTTTGCACAAAGTTGTCACTAAATGATATATTGCTCAAACATGCCATGGGCATATGTGGAATTACACCCCAAAATACATTCTGTTGCTTCTCCTGAGTACGGGGAAACCACATGTGTGAGACTTTTTGGGAGCCTAGCCGCGTACGGGACCCCAAAAACCAAGCACAGCCTTCAGGCTTTCGAAGGGTGTACATTTTTGATTTCACTTCTCACTGCCTATCACAGTTTCGGAGGCCATGGAATGCCCAGATGGCACAAAACCCCCCCAAATGACCCCATTTTGGAAAGTAGACACCCCAAGCTATTTGCTGAGAGGTATTATGAGTATTTTGCAGATCTCGCTTTTTGTCACAAAGTTTTGAAAATTAAAAAAAAATAAAAACAATATTTTCTTTCTTCATTTTCAAAAACAAATGAGAGCTGTAAAATACTCACCATGCCTCTCAGCAAATAGCTTGGGGTGTCTACTTTCCAAAATGGGGTCATTTGGGGGGGTTTTGTGCTATTTTGGCATTTTATGGCCTTCGAAACTGTGATAGGTAGTGAGGAGTGAAATCAAAAATTTGTGCCTAGAAATCCTGAAGGCAGTGCTTGGTTTTCGGGGTCCCGTACGCGGCTAGGCTCCTAAAAAGTCCCACACATGGGGTATCCCCATACTCAGGAGAAGCAGCAAAATGTATTTTGGGGTGTAATTCCACATATAACCATGGCATGTGTGAGCAATATATCATTTAGTGACAACTTTTTGTATTTTTTTTTTTTTTTGTCATTATTCAATCACTTGAGACAAAAAAAAATATTCAATGGGCTCAACATGCCTCTCAGCAATTTTCTTGGGATGTCTACTTTCCAAAATGGGGTCATTTGAGGGGGTTTTGTACTGCCCTGCCATTTTAGCACCTCAAGAAATGAGATAGGCAGTAATAAATTAAAAGCTGTGTAAATTCCAGAAAATGTACCCTAGTTTGTAGACGCTATAACTTTTGCGCAAACCAATAAATATACGCTTATTGACATTTTTTTTACTAAAGACATGTGGCTGAATACATTTTGGCCTAAATGTATGACTAAAATTGAGTTTATTCGATTTTTCTTATAACAAAAAGTAGAAAATATAATTTTTTTTCAAAATTTTCGGTCTTTTTCCGTTTATATCGCAAAAAATAAAAATCGCAGAGGCAATCAAATACCATTAAAAGAAAGCTCTATTTGTGGGAAGAAAAGGACGCAAATTTAGTTTTGGTACAAAATTGCATGTCCCCACAATTTACAGTTAAAGCAGCGCAGTGCAAAATTCTGAAATCACCTCTGGTCCTTTAGCTACCAAATGGTTCGGGGCTTAAGTGGTTAAGGGTGGGGGCTGTGTTTAGTTTGTCTCTTCATCTTTCGATTGTGAAGATATTATCTCTGTATATGAAAATGTTGAGGTAAGCACTTTGCAATATATTTAAAGCTTTTAGCAGTTTAGGCAGTGGCTCTTGGGGTTTTTTATTTTTGGTTTAATTTTTCTTTATATTTTAGAGTTTGGCTGATCTGACTTTCTGACTTAGAGGGAAGTAGCAGTTTATACTGTGGCTAATATCCATTAACCATTTTCATACACAATAATCAGTTGGGGACCCCAGAGAATTTAACCAATACATAGGACTTTGGATATATTCATCTATATCTGTCCTAAATTTAAGTGCCTACTACCACTCTGCAATAGTGAGTACCTTACTTGGAATCAATATAGTCTGTGGTTTGGGTATATTTAAACATTTGAAGCTTTTAATGCTTCATCATTTTTGTCTTTTTGATCTATATAGAATTGCTAAGACGGACTTCCTCCATTTTTAGTATTTGTTTTTGGCTCTCCACAACCTGAGATTAACTGAACGTTCTCCTTTTTGTTTCTTTGATTGTTTTTGTAAGCATATGCTTAATTTTTTTGTATTTTTTTTTTATATCATCTTGCAAGGGCATAGTGATGTTTTGTTTTAAAAAAAAGTTGTACAATGAAATGCCTATGCATATGATGCATAATATTGATATATGATTTATCTTTTAGATATATGAACGTTGTATTGAACTCTGTCACAAGCATATCTGTCAATCTCAAGAAGCGGCATGTTACTGCGAAACACGTAATTGAACCATTGCACTGTACACAAATTTTTCTTTTTTCTGTATGGTTTCATACGTGGATTCAATTATGTTTTTAAGATTTTTTAATTGCTGTACAATACAAGTTACTTATTTATATATATATGATTTTGTTGCGTGTGTATATGGACAATCGTGAAAATACCAGCAGGCTACCCTTTCACCCGCTTTGTTTCTGTTTATAATCTCTTTTCACTTAAGCAGGCCATACATTATGCAATTTACTCTCCTTCAACCATGGGTTAAAGGAAAGAAAATGTTTTGATTCCCCCTTCAACACAGTCACTGTTGATGTGAGAATCCTTCCTGCTGCACTATTGTGTTCTGCCAGCTTTACTACCCCACTCTCCATGAAAATGCAACTCCATATTCAAGACTAAGACCACCCATCACCCTGAAGCACTAGTAGAGAAACTTCTTAATCCAATGTGAGATTAGCTCCTTAGGAGTGCATTGCTTCTCTCTCTCTCTCTCTCTCTCTCTTTTGCACTGCACTCTCTCAGCTGTGCTTGAAACTGACCTCATTCAGTCCTCCTACAAATCTGAACTTTCATACCACTCTTCAGTCACTCTGCTCTGTTCCACTGTGCTCCAGTTTTGCCAAGCACATCTGCCCTCAGGTCCTCTGATCATTGTCCAAGTGATTGTCCCAAAATGCACTCTGCACCATGCCTGCTAAATGGTGTTTCAAAAAAGACAAGACTTCTATTGGTTATAGAAGTCAGTATGGGAGCCCACGGTTAGAGATGAAAAGGAACAAAACTAGAAATATCTGAATATGCAGTAAATAAAAAAGGTGTTTTAAATTGAATCTGCATATTTTTCAGCCTAACTTTCTGAAAGTAATGCCGCGTACACATGACCGTTTTTCATGGCGTGAAAAATGCAATTTTTTTAAATTGGTCATTAAAAACAATCGTGTGTAGGCTCCAGAGCATTTTTAACGACGTGAAAAATGGCCTAAAAAAAATTAGAACCTGCTCTATTTTTTCATGTCGTTTTTCACGTCGTTCTTTTTAACGTCGTGAAAAACAGTAGTGTGTATGCTTTTACGAGGGGAAAAAAAATGTGCATGCTCAGAATCAAGTATGAGACGTGGGCGCTCCTTCTGGTAAAACTAACGTTCATAATGGAGATAGCAAATTCATCACTCTGTAACGGACTGAAGAGCATGAGGCTGAAAAGCACGAATCGCCTCTCACCAAACTTTACTAATACGAGGATCAGCAAAAGCAGCCCAAAGGGTGGCGCCATCCGAATAGAACTTCCCCTTTATAGTGCCGTTGTACGTGTTGTACGTCACCGCGCTTTGTTCGAGCATTTTTTTTCACGATAGTGTGTAGGCAAGGCAGGCTTGAGAGGAAAAATCACGTCGAGAAAAACATAGTTTTTTTCAATGACATTAAAAACGGCCGTGTGTACGCGGCATAAGAAAAAAGCATCTACCTTGTTAGATGAACCTAGAGCAGTGATGGCGAATCTTGTCACCCCAGATGTTTTGGAACTACACTTCCCATGATGCTCATGCACTCTGCAGTGTAGTTGAGTATCATGAGAAATGTAGTTCCAAAACATCTGGGGTGCCAAGGTTCGCCATCACTGACCTAGAGCCTGAGGCTTCTACATGTTGTGAATCATTTCTTCAACTTCGAACTGTGATCTACATAAAGGGTAACTTCACTTTTGTGGGAAAAAAATATATCAAATAAAAAAATAATATAGCATATACAATTGCCAACAATCCGTGTTGTAACAGTATTAAAAATTACCTATTTTTATTATTTGCAGCTTTGTATTTTTTTTTTAATTCAATGCAATATTGCAACCTAGAGGTGTTTTGTACAAAGCTGATGTACAGAATTTCCCTCAGAAATTTCATTTTCATTTTCATTTTCTGACTTTGTAATTGATTTACTGTTTTTTTTAAGATTTTTGGCATTCACTGAAAATTCGTTTTTACATTTTTGTGAGATAGTCCCAAAGGGTTAATTACTTCTAAAAAGATACAAACCCTACAACATTCCTCCTCCGAACACTACAAAAGTAGAAGTTGACTTTCAAAGAGAAAGTTGCTACCATTCAGATTCACTCTGCACACATCAAACAGCTATTTCTTCAGAGCAGAAATGGATGGAAATGTGCAGCAAAGTTTGTTACAATCAATGCAATATACATTGAGCACCCAAAGAGGATTGTTTTTTCCCCCCCAAAAAAGTGGAGTTACTATTTAACCCTTTACTATGAATACTATGACGCACTCCCTCAATTGTGTTCCAATGCAATCATCTCCAGATGTTTATGGAAAGTTCTACTTGGCTCCTCTCTCTAAACTCTGAAGTGTAGTACTGCTTTGCATACAATTACTCATAGGAAACACTGATGAAATCTAAGAGTTTATATTTTACTACCTTCCATGAAGCTCTCATTCCATATACTTCTAACTTTTCCTGTTGCATTTAACTTGGGGAGTAACTTTGAACAGTTAAAGCCACTTTCTACACTTTTTCTAAGGCCTTTTACATTCGGGCATCAGCTTGTGTAAAACAAAAGTGTGTACAACATTTTCATAAAGAGTATTTCCAAAACTTTCTTCCAACTTCAATTAGCTTTCTTGAAGCCTTCAGCTCTAGTTTTAATAAGCTAGCCAGCTTAAGGAGCCATTCAGTAAGCTTCAGCACTATTTAAAATCCTAATGGTTTAAAGAGACAGCCAGTAGTAACATTAGGATGTATGATTAGCAACCCCAAAATGGAGCTGAGACAGCTCTTTTAAGAGACTCCCTATTAAAAAAAGCAAAAAAAGAACAAAACTGTTGTAGGTATGAGGTACCTGCAGATACCTCTAAAACTCAAACAATATGGCCAAAATCTTAGCTGTTCTGAGAGTAAAGTTGGCCATCCTGCAAGCTGAATTCACACTGCACAGTACGGATAGAAAAATCTACTGCTGTGGTTTTGAATTTTGACAGTTGGCCCCACCTTCTGTCAAAATACCCGAACAGTGCCTGCATTTGATTGGATCCAGGCTCTGTTCGGCTGACAATTTTCTGCCCGACTCTGTTGATTTTTTCATTAGAGGGACAGGGCCCTGACAGGGCCATCCACTGAGCAAATTTCTGCTGATGCTGCAGAAACATGGACAGAATTTGAACCGTATATGGCCAGCTTAGGGACAAGGTTTTGGTGGCTGCTGGTGGTATGTGCAGGAACCTCTAGATGTTCGCACCGTATACTTGCAACAGTTTTATTTATTGTTGGCTTTAACAGTATCTTTAAAAACTTAAAGAAAACTGCTTGATGCTGGCTGAAAGCTTTGCAACAAGCTTGCAGTACATACTGCTTTCACTGTATTGTTTTTTACAGCTATAACAAATAACACTGACTGGTGCAAAGGAGATTACATTAAAAGGGCAGACCAGCATCTCCTTTTGAGCCTCCAAAAAGATTGTAAAAAGTGTTCTGCAATGACTAATGGCTAAAAATGTAAAATTAAAGTTTGAATCTGGGATCAAGATCCCCAACACTCCAGTGTCCTCCCTTTCCCCTAGAGCCCACACAGTAAAATACTATGCTTGAATAAATTACTGTAGTTCCATACTGAAGGTGAGTAATGCAGTTTGAGCTGCTTTTTTTAGGCTCTGGGGGGAGTTGGCCTTTACACCTTAGATGCATACTGTATATGGAGAGAAGCCTGTTTTTCAGCAAGGCATTGCTCTAGCGCAACAGTAGAATTCCATCTCTTTTGCTGTAAAAAAAAAAAAGAAAAAAAAGAAGGTTTCGCACAGCTATCAGATTCAAAACTTCCTTGAAAACCGATCGATCAATGATCGATGAGAATAAATGATACAGGAGCATTAGGAAGCTACACAGCACATATTTGGGGAAGTACACTACTACTGAATTTATATTCTTGCTGCAGTAGATTGTAAGCTCAATGAACATTTTGTCGGTAGCACCGTTGCAATATTTGCTCTATAGAAGTAGTAGCTCACTCACTTGATCATGTTGTTGACTAAAATTGTACTCCGAAGGTATTTGCATATTTCTGATAAAATGTAAAATTAAGTGCTATGCTTTTCCCTATAGCTGGTTGGTTACATATGATAAATGCCAGTAGACATATGATATTATGATTCTATACAGCAAACACATTTAATGCACTATATAAAGGAATGCTGTATGCTAAAAAACACAGATCGAAGAAGCTGTCTCTTGCACGGAGTTCATCTAACACAGCCACAAAAGCTTTTATAGCTATTTATGTTGTTGTTGGGGAGATTTTGGCTAGAGTCGGTCTATGCTGTGATTACCATCAAATCGCACAAATAAAACGTTATTCCTTGTTTCACTTGTAAAACCTGCTATGCAGCATCATGCTCACTCCAAGACTAGACCACAAGACATTCATTCACGCAGTTCTTTCTTTTCCAGGTCACCAAACTGTTATTTGGAGCAACCTATATTTTATTGTTGAGCCAATACATTTAACCTCTCATGAACCTTGTAACACAGTATGACCTGATCTCCTCTGAGCCTGAAAATTAATGTTTTATTTACTGGTTTATGGTTTCCCCATGGAGAGCTCTTTGTACTACTGCAGGTTTCCTAGTTATAGTCCTTTTCTTTAAATGACTAAACTCTGTATTTTCTAAGGTTTTTGGAACATCTGTTTTCTATTTTATTGATTTATAAGCCCCCTTTGGATGAAAAAAAATTCTGAGAAAGAAAGCATTTAATTTGTGGAGAACGGATTTGAGCAGTAGAACATTGAAAATGAGCACTATTTACAGTTCAGCCTTAACAGCTTTCATTATATATTAAGAACTGCTGACAGACTGGGCATTCTAATTCCCCAGCTTGCTTCTAATGCAACCAACACCGGTGAAGTTTCCCAAAAGACACCTTCATTTGCTGTAGGTAATTTTGGAGGTGTCATTCAATACCTGAGACAGGATGGGAAATACAATATGTTCCACTAACCTGGGCTATAATAGAAATGAACAAATATCTTTAAACCACAACACATCCAATATCATCTAACAAAGCAAACTCTTTACTTGACAGGCACTAATAGAACTAGAAAGTTAGAGTAAAACTCTACATTATGAAAAAGATTAAAAAAATACTTTCTAAAAAAACGGTTATAAATGGTTTCGTTTCTCAATTGTGATAAATTGTGATAAAGTGGTACAGTACATTCAGGGCTCGTTCACACTAGTATGCACAATGAAAGGATCTGTTTAGAATGTGAGTTGGCGTTTGCTTTTTGTGTGTGGTACCTTGCGCTTTTCAATGTTAGGCACTGAATATTTATTTTTTCTAACTTCTAATTTTCTCTAAAGTGACTTTTTATTCATTTCTTTGCACTGCCGTAGAGATAGGTGGAAACCTCAGATGAGCTCTAATGGAGAAAAATGCAGACATGTTGCATTTTTTATGGACCACTTATCTCCCTTGTGGTGTGAAAGGCACACATAAAAACAATTTTTTTTCTGGGTGACCTTGCAAAGTTTTGTATTGATCAGGTGCAGAAAATGCAGATCTCTACATGTGGTTGTGAATGAGCCCTAATTCTGCGTACACACGATCGGAAATTCCGCCAGCAAAATATTAATGCCACGTACACATTCAGAATTTCCGGCAGCAAAAATTTGAGAGCTGGTTCTCAAATTTTCAGAAATTTTCGGAAATTTAGATTGTCTGTAGCAATTCCGACGCGCAAAATTCCGACGCATGCTCGGAAACAATTCGACGCATGCTCAGAAGCATTGAACTTCATTTTCTCGGCTCGTCGTAGTGTTGTATGTCACCGCGTTCTTGACGGTCGAAAGTTCAGAGAACTTTTGTGTGACCGTGTGTATGTAAGCCAAGTTTGAGCGGAATTACGCCGGAAAAAACATCCAAGGTTTTTCCGAGGGAAAATCCGATCATCTGTAGCAATTCCGATGCGTTTTTCCGGATGGTTTTTCAGACGGAAAATCCGATCGTGTGTACGTGGCATTATAGTAAAGTAAAAAATATTTGTCCCAAAAATGAATGTAGAAAAAGTTTTGGCACCAAAACAATCACGTTTTTCCAAAGCCAGAATAGTATAGTGATTGCATTGCATTCTCAGCCATACCTTAGCTACTTTCCTGGTCTGCTTTATTCAAATTATTAAAAACCAGGGATCTGGAATTACCAGAAAATTTTCTTTTTAGTAAACTATCCATTACAGGCTTGCCTTTCAGACTTGTTTCTGTCACCACAAGCAGTATGCTAGGGAAATGAAAAATACTTAAAACAATGTGGTTTGTGATTGATTGATGTGATATTCAGTACCTTGAAGTGATTTCATGACCTCTTCTGCCAAGTTAAGTACAAATTCTAAGCTCATCTTTACTGTAATTAAATTTCTAAACCTTAAAAGAGCTCTAAAATTAGCACAATAAGGTTGTAGCTATTGAGTCAAAAGACACTAATCTCTGCCCAGGGGCCCACTAAACCTTGTGCCAGTGAAATGAACCATTTGTTCTTCTAGGGTAATATATAAAACTGTGGTTTAATTTTGCATGGAATTTATAGAAGAGTGAACAGAGAAGTGTTGTGCAGCAATGCAAGGAAACCAATAATAGTTCAGTCTTTATTAGATTATTTACCCTAAAGCTTATCATAAATTTTTAGTGAATGGTCAGACATGGCTGACTGACTGATGGATAATGTATTTTGGCTTAGTTTTTGCCCTAAACAAGAAAACTCAGGAGAGGCGGTGGAAGGAGGGTACATACTTAAACTCCAGAGCACCTCTAGACTTGGGTCAATCGTGGTATGACCTGAAAAATTTAACATGCAGGGTCTATACTAAGGGAGGTATGTACTGAGGGGTAAACTGGGAGGTCTGTGCTGAGAGGGGATTTAAGGCTGTGGGGGAAATCTGTACTGGGCAGAATTAGAGCTGATGGGGGGAGATCTGTACTGTAGGAGATATGGGCTTGGAGGGGTTTATGCTGGGAGGAGAGGGTAATTTTCTATTGTATTTTGTGCCATGCACTCTCTATGTTGCATACTCCTTAGCCCTTCACTTTCTGTGTTATTTACTTCTGAGCCCGGAACTCTCTGCTGTACATAATCCTGAGCCCGTTATCTTCTACTTAATGCACTCCTCAGCTCTACACACTCTGCATTACACACTCCTGAGTTCTGCACACTCTGTGTTCTGCACTCCTATTTTGTGGCATTAGTTGTGGCTTAGGACTTACTACAGGTCTGGTTTATACCTTTCCTATAAAGACACAGTTGGTGTGAGGAAAAAAACAAAGTTCATTTAATATTTTATATAAAAGTAAATGTCTTGCCTAATATCAGAGAATACAATATGTATGGCATTACCTTTAATTAGCTAAACATCCTCATCTGTGTTCCTTCTAACTTCACTTTGCTGCAAGTTCCTAAGTTTCCTGACTTCTGGGCTAGGCCTCTATTTTCTGTGAACATACTGTCCAAACAACCTGGCTCAGTGGCTAATAATACTGCTTTTCTTTAGACAAGGGTATGGCAGATGGCAGGGAAAATAAATTCCACACATTTTTAGTGTGACTTCAAAGTGTGTAATGTATGAAACGATTCTTATATCCAACATTTACATGAAATCGTTAAAAAAAGTCCTTACATGTACACTATAGTTAGCAATAATATTGGCACTTTAATGTCTCTTTGCATGCCTCTTCCAACATACTGTATCCAAAAAATCACAGAAATTATTTATGTTAAAACTTTAGGAGTAAATGGGTTCATTTTATTTTCTTTCTGAAATTTGTCAAGGGGTTATAAAACATAGAAGTTAAAACAATAGACAGATGAGCACCAACTGTATATACAGTACTGACTCCAAAAAGTCTATAGCTATAAATCTGGGCCACACACCTGGACCACATGGTAATATAAACAGCTTTGAATGAAGTCAATGTTAAAAGGATATGAAAGAAACCACATAAGTAGTTCTACAAACATTATTATTTTTCAATGTAACAGATGGAATGCAGCTTTAAGCAAGGTGAAATAAACAAAAGAGCCCTTCAAAGACAGCTTAGACTTATATAATCTTTTAGACAGTGTAAAAGAGAATAGACAGAGAGAAATCAGCCAGTGGCTTCAAAAACCTGGACAAATATTAGGAAAATGTTACAACCTAAATTCATATTTTCTATATCCGAAGTCCACAAAAGGCTAAAGATATAAAGTATGTATATATCTTATCAGGATTAAAAACACTTAACAATGAATACAGATGATCTCAATGTCTAGTGTATTTACTTAAAGTGATACTTAACTCAAAAACAAAATCTAAACAGTTTGCAGTCTATCAATCCTTAGATATGGTGGCTGCATTCATTTTTCCCTTTTTAGGCTTTTTTCACTTTACTGCACCTGGTGATTCAGCCAGTAACACACTTTCTGTCCTAGGGTGTCTGGACAACAGAATTGTCTGTATGGGGCAAGGGTAGTGTTAGACTAGTAGACTTAGAGGGACTTGACTAACAAATTGAAACTGAAACTCCAGCTAACACTTTATAAGCAGTTATAGTAAACATTTTTTTTCCCTTTTGGGGATCAAGGTTTCACATTAATGAATAAAATCTGACCACCCCCGTTTAGTGTTAAAGGGTTTGTTAACCCACATGTCTTACTTTATATAATCTGCTTGGTCTCCTAATGATAGAGGGGGAGGACACAAGAGCAGAGAGGAGAGACAGCAGGGTTGCAGATGATGGAGGCACATAAACTGACCACGGTGTCAGGGCTCAGCAGCCATGATTACCGTGGTCAGTTTACAGAGGGGAGAAACTGGCAGGATTAGCCAGGTTTTTCAGGTGATAGAGGGGTCCAAATGACACAGCACATGCACTGTGTCATATAACATGCTTCAAAGGAGCAGGATCCATTTTTTTGGGGGGGGGGGTAAGCCACTTGCTTACTGGGCACTTTAACCCCCTTCCTGCCCAGGCCAGCTTTCAGCGATGTCACTCTATGAACGACAATTGCGCCGTCATGCTACACTGTACCCAAATTAAATTTTTATAATTTTTTCACACAAATAGAGCTTTCTTTTGGTGGAATTTAACCACTGCCGGGTTTTTTATGTCTTGCTAAAAAAATGAAAAGACAGAGAATTTAAAAAAAAAAAAAATGTTTCATAGTTTGTTATAACATTTTGAAAACAGATACATTTTCTCCTTCATTGATGTGTGCTAATGAGGCAGCACTGAAGGGCACTGATAGGCTGCACTGATGGGCACTGATAGGCTGCATTTATAGGCACTGATGGACACTGATAAGTGGCACTGGTGGGCACTGATGAGGCTGCACTATTGGGCACTGATAGGTGACACTGATAGGTGGCACTGATGGGCACTGATGGGTGGCAATGAAGGGCACTGATGGGGGCACTGATGGGCACTGATAGGTGGCACTGGTGGGTATTGATAGGTGGCACTGGAGGGCACTGCATAGCAGCAGTGCCTCCCCCTGTTCAGGACCGATGTCCCTCTGTCAGAAGCCAGTGACTGGATTTTATTTCACTCACGCTATTAGCGTGAGGGGAAAAAAAGGCAGATTACCGACCTTTTATTTACATCTCATGATCAGCTGTCATTATTGACTCGGTGATCACAGAGCATGCCTCACACGCCCTGCAGGGGGCGCGCAGGCAGCTCATGCATGGGAGGACGTCTATTGACGGCCTCCTGGCATTTAAGGCCCACGCTGTAGCTGTCATTCGGCTATAACCCGGGCACGAGGTGGTTAACATACGCTTTAAATGCTTTTTCTCAGCCCTCCGACTGCTACTTTGTCTGGACAGCTTTGTTGATTAAAGTAAGTTAAAAAACAACAGACTTACTGGTTGGATCACCAGGTTAAAATGTAGGAAAAATACCTAAAAAATAAAACTAATGTGGCCACCACATCTAAGAATTGGTGAGTTGCAATTGTATACTGTAAATGTTTGTTTTTAGATTTAATACTGCTTTAAAATAATTTCTTTAAATCATCCTTACAATCAAGTAATTTTAAAGTTATTTAAAAAAAAAAAACATGTTATACTTTCCTGCTCTGTGCAATAGAGATCCTCCTCTTCTGGGGTAATTTCCTATGGTGGCCTACCTGCGGGCTCAATCCCGAGCTGCACTGCCTGCTTCCATAGACACAGACTGCATGGCTCGACCCTGCCACCAGCCCTTTGTCACAGGATTTGACTGACAGCAGCCGGAGTAAGTGGCTCCCTCAGCAAAGCCTGTGAGACTGCTACAGATGGGCACAGTGCTGGATCAAGTGAGGGCTCAGGGGGACGATAATAGTATCTAAACATTTTTTACCTTAATCTAGAGAATGCATTAAAGTAAAAATTGGCTAAGTTTTAGAACCACTTTAAATCCACACATCCAAGAAGTACAAAGTGGACCCATCAGGACAACTGGACAACTTAATTCAAAGCTCTGAAAGAAATACAAGAGCTTGTGTATATGTTGTTGCTTACCTGTTTTGGATGTGCATTTGAAACGGTCAACAGTTTCAAATCTAATTTATAACAATGCGGATGACATTTCTACAGCTGTGTTTGACCTGCTCTGCATTGCATTTTTCTGGATGCAGCATGTCATTTTTGAGATGCAGGCAAATCACAGCATTTTGCGTTCAAATGTATTGTCGTTTAAACAGAAGTGTGCAATGCAGCACTGCAATGGCATAAATAGTAATTATAGAAAATATTTTGGTATATTTTACATGATTCTGTATTTTCAAAAGAATATAAAAAAAAAGGTTTAAGCTCACTTATCTCCAGGGCTTAGAGTTGAGCCCCGTTCGTACATTCGACAGGTTTTCTCATTATGAAACGACAAGAAAATTGTTGGGAGAGCTTTCTTGCTGAGAAAACCATTCATATGTATGGTTTCTCGTCAAGAAAACTGCCGGGAATCTCGACGAGAAAAATAGAGAACCTGCTCTCTATTTTCTCATCAGGATTCTCGTTTTTCTCGTCGGGATTCCCGACGAGAAAACTGGTCGTGTGCATGCTTTTCCGAGTCTTAAAAAATTGCGCATGCTCAGAATCAAGTATAAGACGGGAGCGCTCCTTCTGGTAAAACTAGCGTTCGTAATGGAGATAGCACATTCGTCACGCTAAAACGAACTGAAAGCATGAAGACTGAAAAGCGCAAATCATCTCTCCCCAAAATTTTACTAACACGCGGTAACACAAGATCAACAAAAGCAGCCCAAGGGGTGGCGCCATTGGAATCAAACTTCCCCTTTATACTGCCGTCATACATGTTGTACGTGACCGCGCTTTACAGTGACGAGATTTGGAATTGACAGTGTGTATGCAAGGAAAGCTTGACAAGAATCTCATCAAGCTTGACAAGAATCTCGTTGAGAAAAGTGACGGGTTTTTTTACGACGAGATTTTCGGTCGTGTGTACTAGGCAAGTCAGAGAGTTGACAGTTAAGAGTTGGAACACTATTTCAATGCATTATCCAGAAATTTTGAAATATAACTAGCTTATGTGTACTCAAAATACCAAAATAATATTTTCAGATAACTAAAACACAGGGGTATTTACAGAGATTTTCATTTGAGGTATACACTATCAGCATTTCCCAAAACTGTCTATAAAGTAGACCACAGATAAATATGGGGTTGCCATTGATTACTTCTTTCTGAAAATGCTAGTTGTTTGGCTGGCATACGGACGCAATGGCTTGAATACTGAGCAAATAACCTAGAACAAGGATTCAGATCAGGTACCCTGGCTTCACACAGTTCATACTTGTTTGGGGTCAGTGACTCAAAGTACTGAAAGCCAAAGACAGCCTGGCATCTAGCATTAAAGGTGGTGAGATTGGCAGCCGTTATGCTTCTTGTGGTACAAGATAATGTTAATAATTTAAGTGGTTAAAACACATTTGATTAAGAGCTTGTTCCTAGATTATCTGAAAGAACTTTAAAGTTTACCTGTGCCAAGACTACATATGTATTCAAGTACTTACAACAACTTTACAACAGCAAGCAAGCAAGAAAAAACAAAGCCAGCAGTCGGCTGACATCACAGAGCTAGTCTAGGCTCTAAAAAGATCCTGACCATATGATGGGGATCCACCCAGATGCCTGGACCAGCTGCTGGCTTAGCCTCTCAGCAAGCTGCTGAAACACTGAGCCAGCTGCTTTTCTGTCCCTTCCAAAGCCTAGCGCTCCAGTGAGCGCTGGAGGGACAGAGCAGAGAACCGGTGAATGACAGTCACCAGCTCTCTGCGTCCTCACTGATGCTGCATACACCCAGGTGAGTATATTTTTTTTTTTTTTTTTTTATGAATCACAAACTTTTATTTTAAGCAATGGTCAGCACACAACATACAGTTTCTTGTTATTCATATTAAGCTCAGTATGCAGTGTTCCAAAAAAGCTAACGAATGAGGAGGAAAAATTAAAACAAAGGTCTCTAAAACGCTAAAATTATTTTAACACCTGACTTTATGTATGTGCATCTAACACCGAGACGTGAGAGCCTATTTCGGTGACATTCTGCCAGGACGTTGGATGGGACGTAGAGGTGCTGTTGAAATCCCTCCATGTTCCCTGGACTTAATACCCCTTAATTTCTACTTGTGGGGAACACTAAAGGACGTGGTGTACCCTAGAAAACCACCTACACTGACTGCACTATGGGAAGAAACTGATAGATACATCATGCAGTGTAATTCCTGTGGACACTCTAGTCAATGTTGTTCATGCAGTAGTTCGGCGAAATTAAAAGTGGCTGGATGCTGATGTCCACTTTAAGCACCTAATGTGATTACATAGCTCAAACATGACTTACAGGTACCCTTTGATGTTAATATAAGTCCAGTAATAAGTTTTTGATGCATATATTTTTCATGTTGAAGTGTGAATACATTTTT
The DNA here is from genome assembly GCA_029206835.1 of Rana muscosa. NCBI lineage: Eukaryota > Metazoa > Chordata > Amphibia > Anura > Ranidae > Rana > Rana muscosa. The sequence continues at coordinate 168,830,721 of CM055123.1, forward strand.
TTGGGCCCCTATCAATATATTTTCTTGTATCTAGGGTCACCTAACCAGAGTCAAGTAAAAGTGCACTGGTCCAACCCTCCAAGCTTTCCCTCATATTCTGCAAGCAGGTGCTAACTTGAAGTCCATCACTCCTCCACCCATGACAAGATAATCCAAAAGAAAAGCTGCACACCGATCATGTCTTCACAGGCAAAAAAATGTAATCAAGCTTCAGAGGATGTCCCACCCACAGGACAACCCCTCTGACATGTTTCACCAAATGGTCTTAATTATAGAACATCATGTGATGAAGCCTGATGGGTGATTAAAATTTACCATGTTAAGACATCATTGATGTGTGGCTTTTCTTTTGTATTATACGGAGTCTTGTATCTAGAGTGTTTCACTTTATCTAAAATTGATAAATATACTTTATGCTAGGAGTTTAAAATTAAAACAATGAATCTTGTTTGGAACAATGAAACAAATTCTTCCCTATAGTTTTGAACAAATACAAAATAAACAATGCACTGGGGATCATACAATGTGGATAATGAAGATGGGGTAGGCTTACTTTTGACGGTTGCTGTGCGGGTGCAGTTGTACAATATTGCAAGCTCTCCAAATACTTTGCCTGGTCCCATGGTGCATAGCTTCACGCTTTCTTTTGTAACTTCTACTTTGCCATCTGCAAAAATAAAAAAGGAAAAACATAAGCATCATTAAACATACAAACTATGTTTTCCAATTAACCCTGAAATAAAAAATGTGATATAGTAATATACATATTATGTAAAACAATATAAATTGAAATTTGTATTTAACAGTTGAAACATAACATTACAATAATATATTTTGTGTGTTTTTAACCCCTTAATTACAAATGTAAAACAAACCCCTTATGCCTGAGACCTGTTTTGCATCTTTAGCATGTGTTAGTAAAACTGTACATATCTTTGCAACACGTATATCCAGGTGAATTATACCTTATTTTTTAAGGCCAAATTGGGCCTTCATTTGGTGGTAAAGGTTAATGGATACCTCCTGATTGTTAATAATATTAATAAATACTATTGATAATATTATAAGCAAAATCTAGCCCAAAAAAGTAAAAAAAAAATGCACATACTGTATACTGTATATATTTTTTCTTTTAGGATCACATCTCTTTTCATACCATGAGCCACCATCAAAAAACAATCCAAAATAAATTCTCATACTCCTGACTAGGGATGGGCTATCTGAATTCGCCTTGAACATTGGATGTTCGCCCGTTTGCCGAACAGCGAACAATTTCGGGTGTTCACGGCAAATTCGAAAAGCTGCGGAACACCCTTTAAAAGTCTATGGGAGAAATCAAAAGTGCTAATTTTAAAGGTTAATATGCAAGTTATTGTCATCAACAGTTTTTGGGGACCTGGGTCCTGCCCCAGGGGCCATGTATCAATGCAAAAAAAAGTTTTTAAAATGGCAGTTTTTTCGGGAGCAGTGATTTTAATAATGCTTAAAATGAAACAATAAAAGTGAAATATTCCTTTAAATTTTGTACCTGGGGGTGTCTATAGTATGCCTGTAAAGTAGCGCATGTTTCCCGTGTTTACAACTGTCTCTGCACAAAGTGTCATTTCTGAAGGAAAAAAAGTCACTTAAAACTACTCCGGCTATTCATAAATTGTCGGCCCTGGCAATACAGAGAAAAGTCATTGAAAAAAATGACAGGGGTCCCCCCCAGTCCATTACCAGGCCCTTTGGGTCTGGTATAATATTAAGGGGAACCTATGCCATTTTTTTTTCAGTGACTTTTATCTGTATTGCCGGGACACGACAATTCATTAATAGCGCGAGTAGTTTTAAATTACTTTTTTTTTTCTTAAAAAATGACATTTTGTGCAGGGAACCAAAATGAAAAAAAAAAAAGTGTAATGTTTAAAAAAAAATGGCGTGGGGTTCCCCCAAAAAATCCACACCAGACCCTTCAGGTCTGGTATGGATTTTAAAGGGAACTCCGCGCTAAAATTGAAAAAAAAATGGTGTGGGGTTCCCCCAAAAATCCATACCAGACCCTTATCCGAGCACGTCTGTTCCCTGTCATTGGAACAGACGATCAGTGACCTGTAACGTGTAGCCACGCCCCCTTCAGTAAGAATCACTTCTTAGGGTACACTTAACCCCTACAGCGCCACCTAGTGGTTAACCCCATTCACTGCCACTGTCATTTTCACAGTAACCAGTGCATTTTTATAGCACTGATCGCTGTGAAAATGACAATGGTCCCAAAAATGTGTCAAAAGTGTCCGATGTGTCTGCCATAATGTCGCAGTCATGAAAAAAATCACTGATTGCTGCCATTACTAGCAAAAAAAATAAAATAATAAAAATGCCATAAAACTACCCCCTATTTTGTAAACGCTATAACTTTTGCGCAAACCAATCAATAGACGCTGATTGCGATTTTTTTTACCAAAAATATGTAGAAGAATACGTATCGGCCTAAACTGAGGAAAAAAAATGTTTTTTATATATTTTTGGGGGATATTTATTATAGCAAAAAGTAAAAAATATTGAATTTTTTTCAAAATTGTCACTCTATTTTTGTTTATAGCGCAAAAAATGAAAAAAAAAATGCAGAGGTGATCAAATACCACCAAAAGAAAGCTCTATTTGTGGGAAAAAAAGGACGCCAATTTTGTTTGGGAGCCACGTCGCACGACCGCGCAATTGTCAGTTAAAGCGACGCAGTGCCTAATCACAAAAAGGGGCCTGGTCCTTTAGCTGCATATTGGTTCGGGGCTTAAGTGGTTAATATCCATACTAGACCTGAAGGGCCTGATATGGAATTTGGGGGAACCCCCCCCCCCACATTATTTTTTTTTACATTTTGGTTCCCTGCACCAAAATGACATTTTTGAAGGGAAAAAAATGTCATTTAAAACTACTTGCGCTATTAATAAAATGTCGGGTCCCAGAAATACAGATAAAAGTCATTGAAAACAATGGCAGGGGACTGGGGGGGACCCCTGTAATTTTTTTCAATGACTTTTCTCTGTATTGCCAGAGCCGACAATTCATGAATAGCCGGAGTAGTTTTAAACGACCTTTTTCCTTCAGAAATGACACTGTGCAGAGACAGTTGTAAACACAGGAAACATGCGCTACTTTACATGCATATTTGAGACACCCCCCAGGTACGAAATTTAAAGGAATATTTAACTTTTACTGTTTCACTTTAAGCATTATTAAAATCACTGCTCCCGAAAAAAACTGCCTTTTTTAAAACTTTTTTTTTTGCATTGATACATTTTATGACAATAACTTGCATATTAACCTTTAAAATAACACTTTTGATTTCTCCCATAGACTTTTAAAGGGTGATCCGCGGCTTTTCGAATTTGCCGCGAACACCCCAAATTGTTCGCTGTTCAGCGAACAGCCAATGTTCGAGTCAAACTCATGTTCGACTCAAACATAAAGCTCCTCCCTATTGGGCACTGATAGGAGGCACTGATGGGAACTGGTAGGCAGCACTGATAGGTGACACTGATGAGGAGGCACTGATGGGCAGCACTGACGGCCACTGTTGGGACTGCACTAATAATCAGTCCCTTTTACAGAAGCCAGTTATCTGCTCATGGGTTAAAGTGCTGATGATTGGCTCTTTACCTCCATCTGTGATCAGCAGTGTCTGGAGGACACTGCGATCACAGAGTGTACCGCCTGTGCCCCGCAGCAGGCGTGCAGTGGGCGCGATCATGGGAAGACATCATATGACAGTCTCCCAGAACTAGCTGGCCATGATGTAGCCGTGATTTGGCTATAGCACGGTCAGCAAGTGGTTAAAGCAGCAACAAAAAAACATCTCCACTATTCCAACATATGTATTTTTTTATTTTCATTCTTCATTTGCTTGCTGCCTTTTGCACCTTGCCTTTGTACTTGTCATTAAAACGCAACAAAAACATATTGAAGCCAAAAAAATAATTGTTACATGGGTTACACTGGAAGGGATATCCTCTATAGACTCATACTAATTATTTGTGAGTGTACAAGGGAAATAAGGGAAATCGGTAATCAAATTGATTTTGTTTCCTGCATATTGCGGAGTAAATTGTGCCTGCACACCAACCAAGCCACCATATAGTAAAATAAGGTGATAGTAGAAATATATCCATAAACAATGCCCGCAATGAGTTCACTAATCCAAATATCTCTGAAAATGTAATAAAAAATATATACAAGTATACAGACCTAATGTGTAAAAATAGCTTTTGCTCTTTCTATGCAAAACAAGTGTTGTACAAGATCTACAAAAGATTTTTTTTTAACTTTAGAACCTTTTAATTGCCTTTAATTCTTTGGATGTGCCTGGTATGTCCAGAGATTAAGGGGTTAAAACAAGCTTACAGCTGCAGTAGCTGTGACCTTGCTTCAGTTTTTTCTAATTTTCTCCTAGTTTTTCTGTAAAAGTGATTTGAGAGGCTGTAGAGCAGGGGTCTCAAACTGGCGGCCCTCCAGCTATTGCATAATGACAAGTCCCATGAGGCATTGCAAGGCTGACAGTTACAAGAATGACTCCCAAAGGCAGAGGCATGATGGGACTTGTAGTTTTGCGAAAGCTGGAGGGGCTGCCAGTTTGAGACCCCTCCTGGAGAGCGTAGGAGAGTGACTTGTTAGATGCCTCCCTTCAGGCCCTTCCAATCATTATTCCCTGGCTCTTCTGCTCCTCCTAGGATCCTGGGACAACCAAAAAACTGCTTTTGAATAATGAGTGAGAGGATATTGGGGAACAGCGATTCCCATACCTCCTCTGCTGAGTGTGAACCTGGAAATGTCCAGCCCTGAGCATTTCCAGGTTCACAGTTGTCAAGAAATGTCTGAAAATGTGAATCAACCTCAGTCCAGTGCTTATTAACAGTATGCAAATGGGTAGATAATACTTATTGGGTGTTGATGCACACTCTGGGGTGGGAGAAATAATTATTAGTCCCTAATTTATTGTTACTATAAACTGATGAACTGTAAACACATTTAAAGCATTGCTTATTGATCATTTTGGGTGCTATAATTTTCTGCTGTTTTTGCATGCACACCTAGTTTTGAGTCTCACATATCTATTTACCACATATAATAGAACATACAAAATTGCAATTACTATTGTATAATGTTCTGTGAGATGTAGGTAATATTCTATTAACATATGTGCAAAAAAAATAAAAAATTGCTCCCAATGGGAAATAGGAAAAACAGAATAAATTGTTATAGTAAAGTAAACTTTATTCTATCCCCATAGACATAAAAACACTGGGTAAAATTAGGAAAAGGCACTGTGCCAGATAAAGCTATATACAGTATGATGAACAAAACATCAAAATCACAGCTATATTGAAACATTGCTTTGTGAATTGTTTTTTGTGTGTTTCTTTGGATTAAATAAAGTTTACACTTATTTGCAGAGTGTTTGTATGCTTACTACTTTTTTCTGTTTTGACAGACTTTTTTTTACCTAGCTACAGACTCAAGCTGTGTTTGAGGGATTCTGAAGTGTCTTTAGGGCCTACAGGGAAATGAGTGTCTTCCTTAGCTCCTTTCAGGAGGCAACTTAAGATGTTCAAACAATAAGAGCAGCAGCTTCACGGTTTACAAAAGTAGACATTCTACTTCCAAACACTCCACAATCACTTATCCTCTCACTGCATCATTTTATTAACATTACATTTCTAGTTTTAGGCACTGTTTTTTATAAACGCTTTCCTGCATGTATATATACAGTATATTCACAAACACTATAGAAGCATACAAAAGACAATATCAACAAAACATCTTCCATTATAGGGCAATACAATTTAAACCCTTTGATATATTCGCTTGTCCATGGCATTAGGTAATTCATGTGACTGCTGCTAGGGATGAATTGATTTTTTTTTTTTTAACCTATAGCCCACGTTCACACTGGGGCTGCGGGAGTGAAGCCTGCGAGTTCAGCTGAACTCGCACGATTTCACTCCCGCTGGCAGTCCCGATTTCAGCTCGATTTCAAAGACATCTGAAACAGATGTCAATGTAAATCGTGGCTGAAATCGCAAAAAGTAGTACAAAAACTACTTTTTGTAATCGGTGCAGCGCCGCAGATGCGGCGTCGCACCGATTAGGACGGTGCCATTGGCCGCAATTTGCGCCAAATTTTGCCGATTTGACATGCGATTTGTTCATGTCAAATCGCTAGTCAAATCGCACCAGTGTGAACCAGGGCTACATGGATGCATAACAATGGCAGTTTTATGACATCATTAAAATTGTCCTCCTTGGACACACACACATCATATGAATAAAGAGCATATAATGTCCCAGAAGCACTGTTAAATCTGAGCTAAAAAATTATTCTGTTATAAGTTGTCACATTAAATATGGCACATCTCCTGGCATTCTCCCTTAGTACATCATTAAAATCAAGTTCAGCATCATCAGCATAGCTAATTAGTATTTTAAACAAGTAAAACAGCCCAAGAGTGACTCTGCGGGACTTTTTATGTGAAGCCTCGTACACACAATTAGATTTTCAGACGACCGAAGGTCTGATTTTTGTGGCATGCTAGTCTCATGTCAAAAGTGAAGAGGTTACTAACAATACGAAAATTTTCGTACGACAGAATACAATGTCAAAAGTGACGTAACGCGTTGAATAGCTTTGTATGTATTCTTTCGCTTCTGAGCATGCGTAGTCTTGCTCTTGCTCTTACAATTTTTTTTGCTACGAAAACCATACTAATGAAATAAAAACATTGGACGTTGAGTTCACATTTGACAACATTTTTAAAGTCTGCACATCCAGCTTTTGTCTGACGAAAAAGTAAAATCGGCTGTCGAAAGCACCGTACTAACCAATTTTCCCATCTGATTTTCGTATAGTGTGTACGGTCCTTTACTCTCTTAAAAGGCACAGGCACTTCATGCCTTTGCACAACTAAATCTTAAAACATTTTACTGGGTAAAAATTTAATTTGAGGTGAAATCATTTATTCATTTTTAGACGTATACTATATATTTTGAAGTAAATAAATATATATATATATATATATATATATATATATATATATATAATCAACAAATTATTCAGCATTGAACAATCGAACCAACTCTTCGAGAAGCAATATGGCTTTCATAATCTTTGTAGCAATTTGTAATAGAAAAGGCATAATGCAGTCAAAATGCAATATTTGAGGACAAAGTTTTTTCTTAAATAACAATGTTTAAAAAAAACTGGTTACACATGTAAGGATATCATTATTTGAAAATGGATGATACGACAACCAAATGAGCTATGTTTCCACTTTTCCCTACAGGTAAGATGATCCCTCTGTTATCTTATTTAATGTGCAAATATATCTACAATTATATCTGCTTTTTTACCAGACACCAAAAAAATTGCCTGTCTGATCATTGTCAATGCTGAAGCTGTACACATGATTATTATTTGCAGTACAATAACTGGCAATCAAAAAACCTGTCTGTTTGGGAGCCTCAAAGAATATTTAAACCCAGACACAAAAGTTATAAATCCTGCAGATTACCAGTCCCCAGATGAGGTGTCTTGTTTTCCTTTTTCCATACTTTTTTCTTTTATATTACCTGCTAATTCCGTAAGGCCCCTTTCACACTGCGGCAGGCAGGTCCGGTGGCGGTATAGAGGCGCGATTTTCAGCGCCGCCATACCATCTTATTTACCGCGATATTCGGCCGCTAGCGGTGCAGTTTTAACCCCCGCTAGCGGCCGAAAAGGGGTTAATACCGCCCGCAAACCGCGGTTTGCGGGCGGTATTACCACGGTGTCCCATTGATTTCAATGGGAAGGAGCAGTAAAGGAGCGGTATACACACCGCTCCTTTCACCGCTCCAAAGATGCTGCTTGCAGGAGATTTTTTTTCCTCCCGCCAGCGCATCGCTTCAGTGTGAAAGCCCTCGGGCTTTCACATTGAGAATACTGGGGCAGGAGTATTTCAGGCGTTATTTATGCGCTATTTTTAGCGTTAAAACGCCTGAAATACGCCTCAGTGTGAAAGGGGCCTTAATAACACGCTTCCTGTCCATGGGCAGCTATGCTCTCTCCTTCACTGTATCTATTTGAAGAGCTATCTAAGCTGAACTTCAAACATGTCTGCTTTAGTGCCGGTTCACACTTGTACGAGTTGATACCGAATGCGATGCGTTAAACACAAACGAAATTCGCATGTCATCCAAAAAGTAATTGTTTTCAATGATGGTGGTTCACATCTATGCGTTGCGATTCCTCTCCGAATGCGATTAAAATAAGGGTCTTGTGCGAGTTTAGAGCGTTGCGTTGCGAATTTAGTCTCCATAGACATCAATGTAAATCGTTCTGGAATCGCATTTGATGGTTCACATATGTGCGAATTCCACCACACTATTCTCCACAAAAACATTAATCGCAGCAATGTCCCACTCCTGAAATTCGCATTAAAATCGCGGCAAAAACGCGGTAAATTTGCGGTAAATTCGCACCTCAGAATGGACTGAAAAAATGGAACAAATTCACAGCGCAGCAGTGTGAACCGGCACTTAGTGCTTTTGTTTATGTTTATCACATGGAGAAAGGGTCTGTGTGGCATAAGTAGTTTTAGCAAATAAAATAACATTATTTTTGTGGTTTCAATTCATCTCATAGGAAGCCAGGAAGTGACAATGACACTGCATTTCTGGCAAGATTTTTTTGCATTTGCTAAAAATGTTCTTAGCCTGAAAACAATTAAAACAAATGCAGTCACCACATCTAAACACTGGTAAGTTGCAATATATTAAGTTTTTGTTTTTGGGTTTAGTCAGAAAATAGGAAAACATTGAAACATTCAAACATGGTGGGTTTGGATATATAATTGCTTACATTATGTTCACAGAGTTTTGTACTTACCGTATATACTCGAGTATAAGCCGAGTTTTTCAGCAAATTTTTTTGTGCTGAAAATGACCCCCTCGGCTTATACTCGAGTCACCTTTTGTGTCTAATCTCCCGGACTCTGGGGACCCGGTACCGGCCGACCGTAGGCCCCTGGACCCCAAACTTGGCACACATGTAGCCCCACTCTTCCTCTACAAGTGTGCAAAGTTTGTTGTCCAGGGGATATACGGCCGGGGAGCACCGATTTTTTAAAGCCGGGCACCCCTTCCATAGACTCCCATGTTAAACAGTAATTTCTCTGATAAATTTGGGGACCCAGTATTGTCCGGTCGTAGGTCCCCTGGACCCGAAACTTGGCGCACATGTAGCCCAATTTCTCCTCTATAAGTGTGCAAAGTTTTTTGTCTGGAGGACTTACGGCCAGGGAGCAACGATTTTTCAAATACGGGCACCCCTTCCATAGACTCCCATGTTAAATGCAAGTCTAGTTATGGACAGAGTGAGGCATGCAGATGGACACAGTGAGGCACAGTGAGGCATGCAGATGGACACCCTAGGCTTATACTCGAGTCAATATGTTTTCCCATTTTTTTGTGGTAAAATTAGGTGCCTCGGCTTATATTCGGGTCAGCTTATACTCGAGTATATACAGTATTCTTGGAAACAACAAAACTGTGAACACAGAAATATATTGAAAGGCCTATTTATCGGAATGCCTAAGTTATATGACTTATGTGCTTACAGTATGCATGTAATTCAGCCATTCTACTTTGGCATAAAAGCATTTAGCATTAAGCAGAATGTATTACGCAAAGTGTTGGGTTACCCTAAAATGTCACGTGTCAACAAAGGTGTCTGGGTAGTTTTAGCTTTCTCCAGCAATCTGTGGAGTTTCAGTTTTCTTAAAAATGCTCATTCCTGGCTCGTTTTTTTTCAGACTAAAATATATAGAGCCATGAAGGGTCTTTTTCGAATTTCAAAATTTTCGAATGAGCCCAATCAATTGTTGCTACACCCGTATACAATTATATGTCAAATGCTAAGGACAACACAGTTGCTAGCCTAAAGAATTTTAGGGACCTGCAAAAAAAACAAACTGTATAGTTGAACCTGATTAAGCACAAATTGCTATACTTTTCACTGACTACCTCTTTTAGATTTAAGCCTTAAAGATACGGTGTGGCAGTTATTTTCAACAGGGCAAATAACTTTGACCTATAGTCATTATTTAATTCTCATCTATTTCTCTATTCTGTTTGAACTTAATCTCCACCAAGAGTAAGTCAGGTTCTGTCTAGCTGATAATACCGCACACATGGTTATCAAGAAAGACATGACATGAAAATAAGGAAAGTGTAAGTGCAAGCAATAAAAAACTTCTAGCAGAATCATAGAGGATAAAATCCTTAATCTTTTAAAGCTCCCTGTTGTGGATCAGACTGCATAACAATTGAAGAAAAACATGTAACAATAGCAGTAAATTAGCTTTTTTTTTTTTAAACAACCAATGCAACAATAGCAGACGCTAACTAAATATAAATGAACAATATGGTGGCTAATTTGTTGGCACTTTTCCCTTGTATTATTGCTATTTTATCCTCCGTTTGATTCCCACCAAGGACACAAAATTTGTCCATGTATGTGTGTGTAGTAAGTAGAATTAAAAATCCATTTATGGTATGCAGAATGTGAAAATGCAAAGTTCTCTTTATAGGAAGCAAACATGCATTTTAGGAGACATAAGCAAAAAGTAAATTTTAAATGGCTTTACTTAACCCCCTTTCTGCCCAGGCCAATTTTCATGCTACACTGTAACCGTGTGTCATTTTCATCATTTTATTCACACAAATAAAGCTTTCTTTTGGTGGTATTTAATCACTGCTGGTTTTTTTATGTTTTACTAAAAAAAAAGACCAACAATTTGGGGGGAACAAAGTTTTTCTTAGTTTCTGTCAGTAAATTTTGTAAATAAGTAATTTTTCTCCTTCACTGATGTGTGCTGAGGAGGTGGCACATATGGGCACTGATGGGCTGCACTAATGGGCACTGATGAGGTGGCACTTATGGGAACTGATGAGGGGGCACTTATGGGCACTGATTAGATGGCACTGATGAGGAGGCACTAATATGCCACACTTATTGGCACTGGTGGCACTGATATGTGGCACTGATGAGCATTGGTAGGTGGCACTGATAGGTGGCACTGGTGGGCACTAATAGGTGGCACTGATGGGTACTGATAGGTGGCACTGATAGGCAGCATGGATACACAGCACTGATGGGCATTGATGGGTGGCACTGATGGGCATTGATGGGGCAGCAATGATGGGCATTGATGGGCAGTACTGATAGGCGGCACTGATAGCCAGCACTGACCGGCATCACTAATGGGCACGGCTTGGTGGCACTTGTAGGCACTAATTGCTTGCACTGATTGCTGGCACTGGTGGGCACTGATTGCTGACACTGGTGGTGCTTTATTGTAATCAGAACACTGATGATCAGTGCCCTGATTACATGTCTTAATGTCCCCTGTGAGGGGATGCTGCTGATCGGCTCTCCTCGCCACACACTCTGTCTTTACAGAGACCGGGGTCGCGCCGTGTCCTAGCAACAGTGCAGCTGTGATTGCCACACTGCTCGCCCTTGCGGGCAAGCAAGAGCGGCCATTTTGGGACAACGTCATTTGTTGGTGGGTGGGCGGCAAGTGGTTAAACTAGGAAGGTACATGAAATTGTGTTGATGTTGAAAAGTAAAATTAAGAGATCCTAATAAGATGCCCTAAGTCATAACCCTCCAAAACTGACCATACATGTCTAGCACCCTCTAGCTTAGTGTGCTAGTGTGATAGTTTATTTTCTGTAGTGTAGATAAATTGTTTGGCTTGGCTGGCAGCCAAATCTGTGTGTTTGAATCTGGGTCAGGGTGACTGATCCAGGGAGGCTAAAATGACTCATCAGGCAGCCTCTCTGATACCTCCGCCTACTTGGTGGAACTTTGCAGAAACTTCTGGAAGAATGGGGGGGTTAGGAGGAGCTCCCTTGAGTATTCATGAGGGCCTGAATCAATCCCCAGCAAAATGGGCTGGCATGGGGAGGGACCTCTTTAATACTCTGGAATCAGGCCAGCAGGGGCAGTGGAGTTTGGGTGAAAGCTGGAGACGGAGTGCTGAGGAGGATGTTGGAGGCCCTTGAGGGTAGGCCCCTAGTCTGGGGGGTGACCTCGGGCCTGTGGCTCGGGGGCAGGAGGGATCCTCTGACAACACAAGGAGGAGTCCTGTCCAGTGGCATGGGAGCAGGTGTGAGTACAGCAGGAGCTAGCAAGAATGTCCAGGAGATCTCCAGGGAAAAGACAGCCGGGTGGCTGGTGAGTGAGACAGTCAGGGAGGACTGAGAGACAGCCTGAGAGGACTGAGGATTTGCAGATGGTTTGAGATGGTTGTAGAGTCTGTCTGGGAAAACTGTGGAAGATTAGCCAGGAGGGCTAGTGAAAGGGGCAGCTGCAGCCAGGTGGGCTGGCAGTGCCTGAAGTGGTGGTGCTGGGATCAGTAGCCACAGGAGGGCAGCTGGACACTGGGACTTTGCTACACACCAAAGGGGCCAGCGGCCTCTGCCTTATCAGATCCCCCTAACAGTGTTCCAGCTGGGCCTGAGTGTTTCTGCAAGTAAGATTTGTGCAGGAGGGAGAAGAAGAGTGTATATATGAACTGTATATAATTGAGTCCCTAAAGAGTTTCTTTGCTGATGAGTCAAGTGGGCAACTCATAATACCCCTATCCAACTTGAATTCCCTTAATAAACAAAAAAAAACTGCTGGACTGTTTCCTGAATCAAGTGTGCTAGGGACATTCAGTGTGCCTGGCTGTGCAGGGTGGGGGATGCCTATTCACCAGCAGTTCCTACGGAGGTAGCGCTACACATGGATCAAAATTCGGCCAGTTCAGCAGGAACTGGATGAATTTCTATCCCTGTATGGCTGTTCCCGTTCATAAGAAGTCGATCGAAGGAGACATGGTGCTTACCTTCTCTGAGTTACATCTGGTGGATATGTGGAATTTATATAATGTGAAAAAAAGTTTTACATTGAAGTAATGTACTTTCTGGTAGAGGAAAATACAAATATAGAAACCTAAGTGTATATTTTAGGGATACAAGTCTGTTTTTTCCCTGTCAAAAACATTAAAAGTAGTGCTTTAAATATAAAAATGGATTGTGTAACTTTAAAAAATGAGGAGCAATGTAAAACGTTGAGTAGTGGTAACTGAGTAAAAAGAAGTGTGCTTTGGCTTGTTATATTAGCATAAACCTAGATCACACATGTAGACACATACTACATTTTTTTACAACTCAACAACATGCATTAGCCAACACATAACTGAACAAGCTGTAAACTAATTGAATGTTTTAAAACACAACACTTCGCAAGGGTCTACCTCATTCCACATGAAGAAACATTGTCTCCTGATAAACATTTTGTTTGTATGACAGCAAAATCCTATTTGAATCTTTTTACTTGGTATGGGTTTAAACTCCCGCTATTTTTTTGTTTTTATAAATAGCACAGAAATATACTTTTTGGCAATATTGACTTTTAAGGACCCCCCCCCCCCCCCCACTGAAGCAAAACGGTTAATGCTTTATTGTTATTCATTTTTTTACATTTCTCTGAATCAACTGTATAGGACTATAGGATTATAGGATTGTGTATAGGTTTTCTTTTTTACTCCTCTATTAGTTAAACTATTTGGATGTGTGTCTTTTTTAAAACGAACTATTTAACTATGTAATCCAAAGTCTCTCACAGTATTCCCTTACTGCCACTAAATGTTCTTTGTGCAGGGGGGGGGGGGGAGAGGGGAAGAGCAGGGGGTGTAGGGCAGGAGTGTTTTGTTTTTTTTAGCAGATTTTCACTTTAAATGCTTAACGTATAGAATATTTCTCACTAGTGAAAGATAAATATGAATTTAAAGTTCAACAGGTTTGAAGATAAAGAAAAAATGTGCTGGTACTTATTGTGTTGTGTGTTTTTATCAGATCCCATATGCTAATGACAAGAAAATAAATTTCACTTTGAACTATGGGTATCAGTAGCTTCATTACTCATTTACAACTAAATCTATAAAGTTTGATTTGTCTTACATTGTTACATAGTTAGTAAGGTTGGATAAAGACACCAGTCCGTCCAGTTCAACCTGAGTGAGTGAGTGTGGGTGTGTGTACAATTCTCCCTATCCCTGTACATTGTATCTCATTAAGATGCTCATCTATTATATTATTATTTATTTAAGGTACCCATATAGTACCGTCAATTTACGCAGCGGTCCACACATACATCACACACTCACATCGGTCCCTACCCTCAAGGAGCCCACAATCCAAGGTCCCAAACTCACATTCATATACTACGGCCAATTTTGGACAAAAGCCAATTAACCTACCAGCACGTCTTTGGAGTGTGGGAGGAAACCAGAGTACCCAGAGGAAACCCACGCAGGCACAGGGAGAACATGTAAACTCCAGGCAGGTAGTGTCATGGTTGGGATTTGAACCAGCAAGGCTTTTTACTGCTAGGTGAGAGTGCTACCCACTACACCACTGTGTCTTGTAGTGGATGCATATACAAGGTCAAAATAGAATTAGGTCTAAGGCATTATGACATTACTAATATATTACTTCAGTCTAAAGATGTGACTCTGCCTTAATGGTAAAACATACATTTAATGTCATTGTATTTACAGAATTACAAGCAATAATAGTCAGTAAACGATGGTCTCCTTATTGTTTTCCTGCCTCTATGTCACTTCATTAAGCAGAAAATCAAAGATTCCCCATAACTTTACACATTTCTTTGAGAACCTGCCTTGGTCAGCATGAATAAACAATAATTCTTTGAAGTATTTTTAAAAGAAAGCCAGAGCATGAACAGTGATTGAAGTTGTAAACTTTAGACAACAACCATTAGTGGAACTATCTGAAGTTCTTGTACTGTACAAAAGTTCTATGGATTAGCACTATATACATCATAATATCGATATAGTATTTGTAACGTTATCATCATCTACAAAGGAATATACACAAACTTGCAGACCTGAAAAATAGCGATCTTAAATGTTGAAAGAAAGCGTGCAACAATTATAGGAAACCACAAGACTTCCAACATCTATAGGAATATCAGAGAATAAAGAAGGAACAAATAAAATGCTATTAGGTAAGCAAGGCACAAAGAGGCAAATGTTAGAGCTTTTGAGCTATGGCATAAATCAAACTGGGAGATAAGGGAGAACCCAGCAGTATTTACAAAAAGTAAACATGTGAAGGTCTTGACTGGAATAATAATCCAGGAATTATAATTCAGGTGATGATCTGGGGGCTGTCTTGGGCACCTGAATGTGTAGGCTATATGATAATGGAGGAAAAGAGCCGTAAGACCTGCATTTCTTTTAGCCCTGTCAGTGTTTGGCAGATGGTTTGACATCTTGACTTTCTTAGGTGAGGCTTCATAGCAAAATCAGTTTTTATACTACATGCCACAATTATTTCTTTATATTGACACATCAAGCTACTGAATATTTCTGTAACCGTGCATTCGATTTTTCAGATAACAAAAACAGATTCTAGCACCCAGCAAAAAAATAACAGTATATACTGTTATTAAAAAAAAAGTCACTTAATGCCCCGAACACACTATCGGAAATTCCGACAAGAAAACTGTGGATTTTTTTCAGACGGAATGTTGGCTCAAACTTGTGTTGCATACACACCGTCATGCAAATGTTGTCGGAAATTCCGACCATCAAGAACGCGGTGACGTACAAGACGTACGACGAGCCGAGATCAATGAAGTTCAATAGGCAGTTCGGCTCTTCTGCTTGATTCTGAGCATGCGTGTTTTTTTGTGCGTCGGAATTGCATACAGACGATCGGAATTTCCGACAAGAACTTTTCTTATGGGAAAAAATGAGAACCAGCTCTTAAATTTTTGTTGTCAGAAATTCCGACAGAAAATGTCCAATGGAGCCTACACACGGTCGGAATTTCCGACCAAAAGCTCACATCAAACTTTTCTTGTCGGAATTTCCAATCGTGTGTACACGGCATAAGGGGTGTGTCTGAATGCCAAGCTTAATAGATAGATCTTGAGCTCTGGGAGCTCTGTCTCCCACCTTTACAGCCACTATTTCTTTATAATGGGAAAGCCAAAGGGGACCCGCACCGCAACCCACTGGAGACAAGTTCTTTCCAACCGCCTGCACTCTCCAGCATTAAAGACTACTTTGATTCAGCGGAGGCTGCCTCCTCCTCACAAGGAGTCAAAATGGTGCCAAATGTCTCCTCAAGGTGCCTGCAGCTGTTCTATCCAATGGAGGTGCCAACAAACGATCCCAAAGAGAAACTGGCTCACCACCTCATACTGCTCTGATTCTGTCCCTCTCCATTTCCTATCCTCAAGGAAAACAGCCTCATGTCTCCTGAGGTTCCACTCTCAACCCCAACTAAATACCAAGTAGCTCTGGATCCCAGGTACACTGCTGGTGTCTCCCTATTTTATGCTTCCCCCTCTTGTTTACAACAATCAGAGACCACCTCACCAGCTGTAACTGAATTCTCCTGGTAAAGGTGAGCTAAACTCTTTTCTTGCATCTCAATCTTTATTACCCTCCATGTGCAGAGCCTATCTTGTCAGCTGCAGCTAAACCACAGAGAGTACCCAGATCAAAGGACTTTAGTTCCCTGAACCTTTCTTCAGTTTGAACTATGTTCTTATCAAACTCATGTTCAACCCAAATCCCAAGCTCATCCCTAATTACTATTAACCACATATCATTTGATTGATGGTCAAGTTGTTATGTCATCCTGGCATAATTGCAGTCCTCAGGTGATGGCACTATAAAGTTTTTTGTTCTTTTAAATGGCTGTGGTTTTCACACAAATAGAAATAGTGGCAACTTTGACTTCAAAATTTACATTAAACATCTTTATCTGTTTGTTAAACTATGTGCAATGGGATGAATTGTTGGCTTGAGAGGCATTAGGTATATCTCATTCATTCATAACCATCTTCACAGGGGCATCTTAACCTCTACAGTGCACATACAGGTCATCACACTAATTATAGTTATAACCAAATAGCTGTGGTCAGCATAAAGGCAGCGATTTCTTATAAATGGCACTCTACTTTCTTCACAAAACTTCAGCAATATCAGCTACTACCTGCAGTACACATGAAAACAGAAAATCCATAAAGCAGCTGGTCTGTTGTGACATTTATGTTCTCCAATTGGTTATCGTATGTCTTCCCACAGAAGATGATAAATGTCATATCAGACCCAGATTATCAAGTAATAGAGATATGCAATTTAAGTGTCTCTTGCACTTTCCAAAATGTGCAGTTTTACCTTTTATTGTCTGCCAGTAAGCGAAGACTCCTGACAGACTCCTGACTGAGTTTGTGTACGGAGAAAGAGAAAGCTGAAACTTTACTTCTCATGCATGCATCCCTTGGGCTTGTTTATGTCTGTAGCTGTGCAGAAAAATACATTTTGGGATAAAAGTTAAAAATGCTTCCTGTCAAAGTGCCATCAGGTAGACTTTTTATTTTATATTGAAGGCGATGTCAAGCTTTCTTCGAAGCACTTTTAAAAGAAGTTACTTTTAAAGTGGAGTTCCACCCAAAAAGAAAATATGCCATTAATGTGCTTGAAATAAATAATAAAAAAAAACATTTGGATATTTATTTATTTTTTTACTCACCTCTAAATTGCTGTTGCTATGTGGTCCCTCAAAATCTGCCTCCTTCATCACCTCGGTTCCTGTCACCACTTCCGTCACCGCCTCCGCTCGCTACTGCTCCTGGGAGATGTGTTTCATAATTTCCCAGGAGTCAGTGGGCTTCCCCGAGGCTTAGAATCGGTGCAGCGGTGAGGTGAGAATGCGCATGAGCGAGAATGAGGAGGGACGGGACGGTGCATGATGGTCGCAGATCATCACAGTGTCCAGGAAGTAAGTGCTTGTGGGCTTCACATGCTCACAATCAAAATGAGAACGTCCCAGTACAGGATTTATAAGTATCGTTCTGCTAATACACGGGAGATCGGTGGCGGATTTTTTCGAAGTAAGTGAATATATAAGAACAATGTGATTGCCTCATGAAATGTATTTCTTGCAAAAAAATGTTGATGTAGTTGGAACTCCACTTTAATATAATATAATCCTTTATTAACAAGACAGTTTGTGCAGTAAAAAAACTGCAGATATAACATAAGTTAGTCATTACATTAGCCAGTTACTGCATTTTGCAAGATGCTTCTTTGGCTCACTTTGGGACTTGCATAAAAGGATAAATATAGGCTTAATTAATTAAGGATAATGTATAGCTAGATATCATAAATTTCTTCATTATACACACAGGCCTAAATATAAAACACAGTCAATGTAGAATAATAAACACTACAAAGGAGGCCCTTTTTGAAAAAAATACCATGGTGAACAATGGAATCATTATATTCCAGTTTACATCCAGATTTGGCTGCAGTGCTGATTTATACCTTGTGAACATAGATATTACAAGCTAATGCAAGCAAAGACACATGTATTCTGCCAAAAAAAGGCACAAGATTTTAGGTTAAAATCTAACCCAGGGAACAAAAATTTTATATATTGCAGCTTACTATTGCTTAGATACAGTGGCTGCACTTTTTTCGTTTATTTTCATCTATTCATTATACTTTATATTTATGGAGGAGCAGCATCTTAACCCTAGGCTACTCTCCTAGGACTACTAAAGCCCTGTACACATGATCCGATTTCCGATGGAATAAAATCTGATGGATTTGTCCATCGGATTTCCGATGAAGCTGACTTCCATCAGTCTTGCCTACACACCATCAGTCAAAAATCCGACCGTCCCAAACGCTGTGACGTAAAACACTCCGACGAGCCGAGAAAAATGAAGTTCAATGCTTCTGAGCATGCGTCGACTTGATTCTGAGCATGCGTGGGTTTTTTCTCCGATGGAGTTTCACACAGACGATCGGAATTTGCTATTGTTTTTTTTCCATTGGATAAATTTAAAACATGTTCTATTTTTAATCACCGATGGAAAAAAGACAGATGGGGCCCATCCACGATCGGTTTGTCCGATGAAAAAAGTCTATCGGACTGTTTTCATCAGTAAAACCGATCATGTGTACAGGGCTTTACACTTCCCCCCTCCTCTACCACATAACATAGGTGTGTTCTGTAATCCACAAAAGAGACCTAGGTGGGCTGATTACTTTGTTTGAAATTTTAGCTCAGTGCACAGGACACTTGATTTCTGCCAGGATCAATGGTCATATTTCAGTACTTGTTTGAAAAAAAGGAAACTAATACAGCCAACACATCTAAAAACTGGTAGGCTTCAATATACTGTACAGCTTGTAAATTCTAAAGTTTTGTTCTTGGCTAAACTTGAGATGTGTATGAAAAGACTACAGCTGGGCTCACACTGTGTGTGGCGCGGCTCACAGCAGGAGGTCTGGTGCGTCCCAGTTCACCTTTTCAGGTCTGAATTAGGTTCGAATTTTAGGCTGAATTTGGACTTGAAATAGAGCCAAAGATGCACATGACAAGTAAAACTTATGTAGGGAGATTTGTTTCATCTCTGTGTATCATCTGAGGCTGTTCACTTCACTGGGTATATGCAAGGGTTTACATCCACTTTAAACTTGTAACTAGGGATGAGCCAAACACCCCCTGGTTTGGTTTGCAGCAGAACATGCGAACAGGCAAAATATTTGTGCGAATACTGTTAAGCCCCGAACACACGATCGGATAACCTATGGATTTTCGTCCGATGGATTTGTCCATCGGATATCCGTTGAAACTGTTTTCCATCAGTCTTGCCCACACACCATCAGTCAAAAAACCGACCGTTCCAAACGCGGTGACGTAAAACACTCCAATGAGCCGAGAAAAATGAAGTTTAATGCTTCTGAGCATGCGTCGACTTGATTCTGAGCATGCGTGGGTTTTTGATCCGATGGACTTGCCCATAGACGATCGGAAATTCCCATCGATTTTTTATCCATCGGAAAATTTTAAAACAAGTTCTATTTTTTACAACCGATGGAAAAAAGACCGATGGGTACCATACACGATCGGTTGGTCTGATGAAAACCATCCATCGGACGGTTTTCATCAGTCAAACCGATCGTGTGTACGGGGCTTTAAAGTCTTAAGCCCCGTACACACGGTCTGACTTTTGGCCAACAAACTTCATTTTGAGCAAGTTGGACCAACAATCTGACCGTGTGTACGCTCCATCGGACAAACTTTTTTCCTTTTTTTTTGGTTTTCATCGGACAAAAGTTCGGTCTGCAAACGGACACACTTTTGGCCAACAAAAGTCTGATGGAGCAAAGTCCGACCGTGTGTACAGAAAACCATCGGACTTTTGTCCGATGGACAAAACAAATAATGTTACAATCAACCAACAATAGCAGAAGTTATCCCAAAGGGTGGCGGTAAAGAGCAGAAAAACCACGTGATGTTGGAAAAAGTTTTGGGAAAGTTTGCAGAAAAGTCCGAGCGTGTGTATGCTATGGGTGTTCCGGACCAACTGCCTTCGGACAAAAATCCACATAAAAGTCCGATGGAAGTCTGACCGTGTGTACGAGGCTTAAGGGACACAAACATGAAAAACCAAAAGTGCTAATTTTAAAGGCTTATGTGCAAGTTATTGCCATAAAAAGTGTACGGGTAACCGGGTACTGCCCCAGGGGACATGTATCAATGCAAAAAAAAGTTTTAAAAACTGCAGTTTTTTCAGGAGCAGTGATTGCGTAAAGTGAAACAATAAAAATGAAATATTCCTTTAAATATCGTGCCTGGGGGTCTCCTTAGTCTGCCTGTAAAGTAGCACATCTTTCCCATGTTCATAACAGTATCACAGCAAAATTATACTTCTAAAGGAAAAAATTTTATTTAAAATTGCTCGCAGCTGTAATGTATTGTCGGATCCGGGCAATATAGATAAAAATCATTGAAAAAAATAGCCTCAATCCCACAACCCTTGCCCAGTGGTTGTGGGGGTCTGTGGCCAAAGGGCTTATCGGAATCTGGAATCCTGCCCCCCCCCCCATTGTGAATGGGTATCAGGTACATTGTACATTGTTTCCAATTCTTTTCCTACCCATTCACCAAAAAAATGACAGGAAACAGTTTTTAAAAATTCCTTTATTAAAAAAAAAAAAAAAAAAGTGTCCCGCGATGTCCATCCATCTTCAATCACAGTGCTGATGCAGCGAAAAAAAAACCGGAAAAACTCCGCCTTCGATGAGAGGCGTCCTGCCGACTGCAGCCTTTTCGCGATGACAGCTCTTATATAACCAAGGGTGGGGTCACCCATTTACGTCACTGGATAT
Source organism: Rana muscosa (assembly GCA_029206835.1). Lineage (NCBI taxonomy): Eukaryota > Metazoa > Chordata > Amphibia > Anura > Ranidae > Rana > Rana muscosa. The sequence goes on from CM055123.1 coordinate 168,852,011, forward strand.
ATAAGAGCTGTCATCGCGAAAAGGCTGCAGTCGACGGAATGCCTCCCATTGAGGCAGAGTTTTTCAGATTTTTTTTCTCTGGACTGACAGCGCTGTGACTGAAGATGGATTTACACGGGACACTTTTTTTTTTTTTAAATAAAGGAATTGTCCAGAACCTGTCATTTAATTTTTTTTTAACACTTTTTTTGGTGAATGAGTAGGGGTACAATGTATCCCATACCCATTCACATAGGGGGGCCGGGACCTGGGGGCCCCTTGTTAAAGGGGGCTTCAAGATCCTGATAAGCCCCCTGCCCGCAGACCCCCACAGCCACCAGGCAAAGGTTGTGGAGATGAGGCCCTTAAACCCACAAACATGGGGACAAGGTGTTTTGGGGAGTGTTAAGGGCATGTGGCCTGGTACAGTTTAGGAGGGGGGTTCTTGCTTGTCCCCCCTTTTCCTGCGGTCTGCCAGGTTATCTGCTTGAATAAGGGTCTGGTATGGATTTTGGGGGACCCCAAGCCATTTTTTTATTTTGGTGCGGGGTTCCCCTTAAAATCCATAGAAGACCTGAAGGACCTGCTATGGATTTTGGGGGGTCCATGCCATTTTTTTTAAAACATTTTGGTGTTGGGTTCCCCTTAATATACATACCAGACCTGAAGGGCCTGGTATGGATTTTAGGGGGGACCCCCACGCAATTTTTTTGTATTTTGTCGCAGGGTTCCCCTTAATATCCATACCAGACCTGAAGGGCCTAGTAATGGACTGGAGGGGGGAACTCACGCCGATATTTATCTATATTGCCGGGATCCGACAATACATTACAGCCGCGAGCAGATTTAAATTTATTTTTTTCCCTTTAAAATGTAATTTTGTTACCCTTTATACATTACACTATGTACGGCCAGTATGTAAGCAGCCTTATATAGTGTAAGGCATGGACTTAGCACCCTCAGTCATGATTGGCCAAAGGCACCCTGCCTTTGGCCAATCATGGCTCTCACAGCAGAGCGCGCTGTGATTGGCCAAAGCATGCAGGTCAGGTGCATGTGTTGGCCAATAAGCAGCCATCAATACACTGCGATCTCGCAGTGCATTATGGGGCGTTCTGTGAGCACTCAAATTTCCCACAAATGCCCCATAATGTTCGGAATTTAGTGAACGGGCGAACACCCAATGCTCGTGAGGAACTTAAGTTCGACTTGAACCGCGGGCTCATCCCTACTTGTAACAACTGAAATACAGTATGTAGGTTGCCTTTGCTGGCCCCCTTCTAATAATGTTTCCTAAATTACAGCCAATTTCCACCCCTTTTTCTAACACTTTCTAAGTCGCTGACCTGGAACAAATATGCAGCAAGTAAAGTAAGAACTCCTAAGTTCTGTGTCTGCACTTATACACAGTACCTTATGTGAGCCAAGAAACCTATTATACATATTCACCAGTAATTAAAGGATGAATAATATTCCCGGACATTCACAAAAATCAGGTACCGTATTTATTGGCGTATAACACGCACCCTTTCCCCCTAAAAATTTGATATTTACATGCCTTACTACAACCAAACGCTAAAGCCCTGGGGCATTAAATATGCAGGCTTGTTTCCCTAATGGAAAAGAGAAATGAGCATTCCTGGCATATTGATTACCAGCCCACATCAGACTGTGCTTTGAGAAGAGCCAACCATCCAAAGCATTAGGACATTGGGGATGTCACCTTCCTTTTTCTACCTTCTATTTAAAGTCCATGTGTATATATTAAATCACTGTCTCTAATTTTCACTATTCATGTCTTCCATGATATAAAAAACACCTGCACACCCCATCACCACTAGCAGTTCACCTCAGTTTTTGACCCATGTACAACAGGTCATACAGTACACACATGTCCCCTTAGGAGATGTATTCGATGTGCCAAAGCAATTAGAAACTCCACTTGATGTAATCCAGTTAAAAACACACCCCAGGAAATGCTAAATTAAAATCTTGGTGTGGTTTCTGTATTTCTTCCAGATCTGTGCAGTAATCCAGTGTGAAGCCTTGCCTCTGTGCAGGAACTTCCTGTAATTAAGACCAGTGACTGCTGCTCTCTCTTCTTGTGCAGGGTGACTGGTCTTGTATCCTCTCCCTCCTGTAGTTTTCTGGCACCAGAGTTTGCAAAAGTGTTTGGTGCACACAAAATTTGAATATATCCTCCGACTATCCAATATAGCTCCCCTCACTTAATTGTTGACATCAGCGATTAAATACTCCCACGTTCTGCCATCTCAGCCTCGCTTTGCTCAAGCTCTTTGCAATGCAACCTCCCCCAAATAATGTACCGTATATACTCGAGTATAAGCTGAGTTTTTCAGCACATTTCTGTGCTGAAAATGCCCCCCTCGGCTTATACTCGAGTCACCTTTTTGCGCCTAATCTCCCGGACTTTGGGGACCTGGTACCGGCCGGCCGTAGGCTCCTGGAACCCAGGCCGGGGAGCACCGATTTTTTAAAGCTGGGAACCCCTTCCATGGACTCCCATGTTAAACGGTAATTTCTCTGGTAAATTTGTGGACCCGGTACTGGCTGATCCTAGGTCCCCATGACCCAAAACTTCCTCTACAAGTGTGCAAAGTTTGTTGTCTGGGGGATCTACGGCCGGGGAGCACCGATTTTTCAAACCTGGGCACCCCTTCCATAGACTCCCATGTTAAACGTCAGTCTAGTCATGGACACAGTGAGGCACGGACACAGTGTGGCATGGACACAGTGAGGCACGGACACAGTGTGGCATGCACATGGGCACAGTGAGGCATGCAGATGGACACTCTAGGCTTATACTCGAGTCAATACATTTTCCCAGTTTTTTGTGGTAAAATTAGGTGCCTCGGCTTATATTCGGGTCGGCTTATACTCGAGTATATACGGTAGTGCAACGTTTCTGACCTGAGCTGCCACAGAATTTCAGGTTCCCAGACACCATTTTTTTCTCTACTTATGTTTTTAATTTGTACTTGTATTTATTTGCTATTGATGCAGTAATTGGACTGGTGTATATATAGTATATATATATATATATATATATATATATATATATATATATATTTATATATACCATATATACTCGAGTATATGCCGACCCGAATATAAGCCGAGGCACCTAATTTTGCCACAAAAAAATGGGAAAACGTATTGACTCAAGTATAAGCCTAAGATGTCCATGTGCATGCCTCACTGTGTCCATGCCTCACTGTGTCCATGCCTCACTGTGCCCATGCCTCACTGTGTCCATGCCTCACTGTGCCCATGCCTCACTGTGTCCATGACTAGACTGACGTTTAACATGCGAGTCTATGGAAGAGGTGCCCGGCTTTGAAAAATCGGTGCTCCCCGGCCGTAGGTTCCCCAGACAAAAAACTTTGCACACTTGTAGAGCAAGAGTGAGGCTACATGTGTGCCAAGATTGGGGTCCAGGGGACCTACGGCCGTCCGGTACCGGGTCCCCAAATTCCGGGAGATCAGGCGCAAAAAGGTGACTCGAGTATAAGGCGAGGGGGGCATTTTCAGCACAAAAAAATGTGCTGAAAAACTCGGCTTATACTCGAGTATATACGGTATATATATATATATATATATATATATATATATATATATACACACACACATACACACACTGTATATTGTATATATATACTGTATGTTATACTGTACAGTACATATATTGTATATATATACAGATACACGCACATTTATTTCATTAGAGTCAGTACAATAGAGCCACTGCTCCTTCTAAAACAAGTCTCAAAGCTGGAAAAAACAAACTAATTCAGTGTTGTGACTTCATCCTGCTAACGTTAGTGCTGGCTTGATGAAATATTACACTGAACTGTATGGAATGACGCCCTCGAAGCAGCAGATGACAGAGAATCATGTCTCCTGGTGCTGCTGGACCTCAGCGCAGCTTTCGACACAGTAGACCACAAAACTCTGCTCCCTCGTCTCACAGAAGTAGCCGGAGTCGCAGACTCTGATCTACCCTGGTTCACATCCTTCCTAGAAAATCGATCCCAGACAGTGAAACTAGGAGCCTTCACTTCTGAAGCACACACAATTACATGCGGAGTCCCTCAAGGATCACCCCTGTCACCCGTGCTCTTCAACATCTACCTCCGCCCACTACTCAAAATCTTCAGCAAACAGGACCTGCTCTATCACTCTTAAGCTGATGACACTCAACTTTACTTTCGCATCACCAACAAAAAAGACCAATATCACGGACTAGAAAAGTGCCTCACATTGATCGATAATTGGATGACGGAGAGCTCCTTCAAACTTAATGGATCCAAAATAGAACTTCTCTTTCTCCACGCAAACCGAAAGAAAAACTATAGGACTACATTCACACCACCCACCATCCTTGGACAAACCATCACCATAAGCAGTAAAGTCAAAAGCCTCGGAGTCATCTTTGACTCAGACATGACTATGGACGCACAAATAGGATCAGTAGTCAGCGAATCTCACTATCTTCTCCGCCTGCTGCGTAGACTCATCCCCTTCACCCCAGAAGAGGACACAGCAGTAGTAGTTGGAACAATCATTAATTCCCGACTAGACTACGCAAACTCCCTCTACCCAAATACCAGATTTCGCGTCTACAAGTCATCCAGAACACAGCAGCTAGACTGGTAACAGGAAAAAAAAACTGGGAATCAATCACCCCATCCCTGAGGACCCTCCATTGGCTAGCCATAAAGGATCGGGTTACATTCAAGACCCTCTGCCTCACTCACAAATGCACACAAGGAAACGCTCCTCAATACCTATGCGAGAAAATAAAACACTACGTGCCCTCCGGTCAGCTAACCAAAACCTCCTCCACATCCCCAAGTCCCACTATAAATCTAAAGGAGAATGAAGATTTGCAGTCCAAGGACCACAGCTTTGGAACACTCTACCCACGAACATCCGCATGGAAGAAAACCATTGGGCCTTCAGGAAAAAACGTAAGACCCACCTCTTCTGAAGGATCAGGATGACGCTGGATGCAAAAAGTGCCTTGAGGCGATTTAGTTTGCATTTGTAGCGCTATACAAGTTACTCACTCACTCACTCACTCAACTATGTTTACTTGTTTAATTTTTTCTTATATTACTTCCATATGAACTATTTGTGTACATTTTGAACATTTTCAATACAAAATTCTATTCTCCATATAATTGGTTAAAAATTATGTAAATTAATAATTTGAAGGGCTGTGCACATTTCCTATGCAACACAGTTCCAGTTGTTTTAACCCACAACTTTCCATCGTACTGTGTAAACATGTTTTTAGTCTATGGTAAATTCCTGCTTAACTGTGTCAGTCGCATTTCATTTATGCCACTTAGCAGCTGTTACTGTAAATAGGAAAATGGTTTCCTGTTATCCTCCTGCAGAATCAAATCAGAGGGCAATTACTTCAAATTTATAGCTCATTACAACAAATTCATCTGCAGGTAAGCAATGCTCATATGGGTAGAATATAAATCAGCATAAAATCATATTCAAATTATGACTAACTTGCTAAATGGAAACAGTTTATTAAAAGTAAGTTCTCATACTGCCGAATGGGGTAATAAGATGCATTTTTTTTTTTTTGTACTTTAAAAACAAGTACAACTCCTTTTCTGTAAATTGTTTTGCACACAGTTTGCACACACACAGTTCCTCCCCATCACAACTGATTTGCAAAGAAAAAAGCACAATCCCCCTACTGCTGTTAATTGTGTCCCCTTGGCAGACTCAGTTAGTTTGTTTCCGATGTGTTGCTACTCAATGTAATCATTTGAACAGACAAATTCTAAGATTAGCTTAAAAAAAGTACAGGAGCGCAAGAAAAGGTAGAGTCCAAGAATACAAAGTGGTTTCTCCCAAAAGTCTGCTTGTATTCAGAAACCATTTGAAAATATTGTTTAGATTAACTGTTTTTTTAGAGAGTTAAATATCAGTATCAAGTAAACTTTTTTCCCAAGAAAAAAGAAAAATTCCTTTTAGCGGACAATACATATAAACACTATATCCAACAATGTACTTATTAGGAGATCTTGTGGAATTTTTCACACCCCTTGCTTTTTTCTGTTTTCTTGCATTACAACCTGGAAATAAAATGGATTTTGGGGGCCTGTTACCACGTGATGTACACAACATGTCTACAACTTTGATAGAGATTTTAAAATTTTTTTATGTGGCACAAATAATTAAGACTAAAAAAAATGTTGACTGTGGGTAAGTATTTGCTCCTAAAGGTCTATACTTCATAAATCCACCTTTTTCTGCATTTATAGCTGAAATACTTTTGTGGCATGTCTCTATTAGCTTAGTACATCTAACCACTGGGGTTTTTACCCATTTTTCAAGACAAAACTGCTGCAGCTACATCACGTTAGATAGTTTTCTCTTATGTATGGCTATCTTTGAGACATGCCACAGATTCTTCATTGGAGGTCTGCACATTGACTAGGCCATTCCAAGACATTTGCTGTAAATGTTTCCCTTTAACCAGTTGCCGACCGCGCCATAGCCGAAAGACGGCTACAGGGCGGTCGAGTTATTCTGGGACGACGTCCCAGGGACGTCCTCCCAGAATCTTGCTCCCGCGTGCCCCCTGGGGCGCACTCCCGGAAATATCCGTGACCGCCGTGTCCGGAAGACCTGGCGCATCACGGATCACGGTAGATGGCCGCTAATCGCGGCCGTTTACCATGTGATCGCTCCGTCAAATGACGGAGCGATCACTTGTAAACAAACCGCCGGTTTCCCCTCTCCCCTCTCTGTACCGATCGGTAAAGTGTGAGAGGAGAGGGGAGGGAGCGGATGCCAGCATCGCTGTGGGCTGGATGTGTAGTGCCCACAGTGCTGCTCTGTGACAATTGAAGTCACAGATCCATCCATCCCTGCTCAGCCATCCCTGCATTACTCTGCAATACCTTGCCCATACCCTGCAATACCCTGCCCATACTCTGCAATACCCTGCCCATACTCTGCAATACCCTGCCCATACTCTGCCCATACTCTGCAATACCCTGCCCATACTCTGCACATACTCTGCAATACCCTTCCCATACTCTGCCCATACTCTGCAATACCCTGCCCATACTCTGCAATACCATGCCCATACTCTGCAATACCCTGCACTACCCAGCCATACTCTGCACTACACTGCCATATCTGGCCATATCTGGCCATATCCGGCCATACTTGGCCATACTCGGCCATGCCCGGCCATGCTCAGCCATACTCGGCCATGCTTGTGTTAAAAAAAAAAGCGTTTTAACCACTTCCCGCCCACCGGCCGTCATATGACATCCTTGAATTTGTGCGGGGATATCTGAATGATGCCTGAAGCTACAGGCATCATTCCATTCAGATATCAGCTTTTTCAGTTGGCGATTCCCTACACCATAAGAACGATCATAGCGGCTGTTCCGCCGCTTGATCGTTCTTACGGAAGGCGAGAGGAGACGCCCCCCCCCCTCCCGCCGCCCTCCGGTGCTTCTAATGACTCACCACTACGATCGAAGCCAGGATCGTTTTTTTATTTTTTTATTTCAGGCTTCCCAGCCTAGGGGTGAGATGTGGGGTCTTATTGACCCCATATCTCACTGTAAAAAGGACCTGTCATGCCATATTCCTATTATAAGAGATGTTTACATTAATAATAGGAATAAAAGTGATCAAAAAATGTATTTTTGGGGAAAAAAGTGTCAAACTAAAATAAATAAAGTAAAATGAACAATAATTTTTTTTATTTTATTTTTTAAAGCGCCCCTGCCCCCGTGTGCTCGCATGCAGAAGCGAACGCATATGCAAGTCCCGCCCACATATGAAAACGGTGTTCAAACCACACATGTGAGGTATCGCAGTGAACGTTAGAGTGAGAGCAATAATTATGGCCCTAGACCTCCTCTGTAACTCAAAACATGTAACCAGTAAAAAAAATTAAAGCGTCGCCTATGGGGATTTTTAAGTAGCGAAGTTTGGCGCCATTCCACGAGCGTGTGCAATTTTGAAGGGTGACATGTTAGGTATCTATTTACTCAGCGTAACTTCATCTTTCACATTATGCAAAAACATTTGGCTAACTTTACCGTTTTTTTTTTAAAGCACGTTCGAAAAATTCCCACGCAAATACCGTGCGAGATAAAAAGTTGCAAACCATTGTATTCTCTAGGGTCTTTGCTAAAAAAATATATATAATGTTTGGGGGTTCAGTGTAATTTTCTAGCAAATAAATGATGATCTTTACGTGTAGGAGAGAAATGTCTGAATTGGCCTGGGTGCTCCAGAACACCTGAAGGTGCTCCCTGCATGTTGGGCCTCTGTATGTGGCTACGCTGTGTAAAAGTCTCACACATGTGGTATCGCCATACTCGGGAGTAATAGCAAAATGGGTTTTGGGGTGTAATTTGTGGTATGCATATGCTGTGTTTGAGAAATAACCTGCTAATATGACAATTTAGTGAAAAAGAAAAAAAGAAACTTGATTTTGCAAAGAATTGTGGTAAAAAATGGTAACTTCAAAAAACTCAACATGCCTCTTTCTAAATGCCTTGGAATGTCTTCTTTCCAAAAAGGGATCATTTGGGGGGTATTTGTACTTTTCTGGCATGTTAGGGTCTCAGGAATTAAGATCGGCCGTCAATACTTCAGGTGTGATCAATTTTCAGATATTGGCACCATAGCTTGTGGACTCTATAACTTTCACAAAGACCAAATAATATGCACCAATTTGTACTTATTTTTACCAAAGATATGTAGCAGTATAAATTTTGTCCAAAATTTATGAAGAAAAATTACTAATTTGCTAAATTTTATAACAGAAACAAAGAAAAAATTTTTTTTTTACAAAATTGTCAGTCTTTTTTCTCTTACAGCGCAAAAAATAAAAAAACAACGGTGATTATATACCACCAAAAGAAAGCTCTATTTGTGTGAAAAAAAGGACAAAAATTTCATATGGGTACAGTGTTGTATGACTGAGTAATTGTCATTCAAAATGTGAGAGCACCGAAAGCTGAAAATTGGTCTGGTTAGGAAGGGGGTTTAAGTGCCCAGTCGTCAAGTGGTTAATCCACTTACTGATGTTCATTGACCAAACACCAAAAGCAGCTACACATTATTATACAGTCCAGAGTGGTAGTCTGTGTGCAGGTTTCTGTCAAGTGAAAAACAATTCATATTAAACCAATGTGAAAAATATAGATAACTTTCCACAAATTAGGGCATAATTACATAGGGTGCAACTGTCCCTGAGCATATGCAGACACATGACCCAGGGGCCCCAGCATGTCTAATAATTTCCCAGCAGTGTACTAATAAAGGAATATAGTGCAAAATAAAGGAATCCGTTTCCTTTAAATCTATTTTTCTGATCTGTTTCCTAGTCAGTCAGCCTCCAGTAAGCATCCTAAGCTTACTGCAGAAGCAACAACAATACCCTTTGGGGTATCTCAAAGGCTTTTAGTTACAGCTCAGTGTCAGTAAATGCAATCAAAAGTGTTTTATGCTTATTTTTACAAACTACAATTCTTTCTGGAACTTGACAGCAAGCCAATTTACTGTACATAAATCATAATTCCTGCCAAAAGTTTTTTAATTCATTCTCAAAGGTCTCCATTTTCAAACAAAACAAGATCATGTTAGTGGAGAACTGGGTTTTATCTTCAATGGAAACACACACTTCAACTCTTGCTTTCCAGAACCTTCCAGTAGGCCCCTGACACATGGGTGAACATCTACATTTCACTTTGTTTGGATGTTTTCTTTCAAACCCGCATGAGGAACAAGATGTATTTTGTTCATCTGCCCAAAACATCTGTTGGTCTTTGGAGTTGGAATTAAAATTTTAACCCAAATGATCTTTCCCTATTGCTATGGAGAATCTGTTAATTTATTTTCTTTACAAGATATTTTTTATGAAGTTTATCTGGATAATCACCCATTAGATGCTGAATGACACACTTCTCAAGCTGATCAGGGAGGCACCTTTTTAATTAAGTTTTTGTTCCTATCAAACACATGTTTAGTTGCTGAAGGGGCAGCAGTGGGAGCTATAAACTGTTCACAATGCTATCTCTGAATTTGTATGCCCAGACAGAAATCAATACAATGTGGAATTTATTACAGAAATAAATAAATGTATTAATAATAAAGCATTCTGTGATACTGTCCACAAATAGTGATGTCGCGAACATAAAATTTTCCGTTCGCGAACGGCGAACGCAAATTTCCACAAATGTTCGCGAACGGGCGAACCGGGTGAACCGCCATAGACTTCAATAGGCAGGCAAATTTTAAAACCCACAGGGTCTCTTTATGGCCACAATAGTGATGGAAAAGTTGTTTCAAGGGGACTAACACCTGGACTGTGGCATGCCGGAGGGGGATCCATGGCAAAACTCCCATGAAAAATTACGTAGTTGATGCAGAGTCGGGTTTTAATCCATAAAGGGCATAAATCACCTAACATTCCTAAATTGTTTGTAATAACGTGCTTTAAAACATCAGGTATGATGTTGTATCGATCAGGTAGTGTAAGGGTTACGCCCGCTTCACAGTGACAGACCAAACTCTGACAGACCAAACTCCCCGTTTAACGCACCGCAAACAACCGCAAACAGTCCATTTGCACAACCGCATGGCTTTAATGATCACCTTAGATGATCACAAAGAAAATTAATGTTTTTTCTATGCAAAATTATCCAGCCGATCGCTTTTGGTCTGTTCACAATGAAGCAACGACCTATCATCTGGGGTGTGCCAACATTGCCATTGCCAACACACTCATAGAGGTGGTCGCTTCATTGTGATACGCAAGCCCCTTCACCAGTCACCACAATAAGGTAACGATCACAAAGGGGAATTGACACATGTATGTGCTTTTTTTTTGTTTTGTTTTTGCAGCCACAGTGCAGCACCAGAGGCCAGAAAAATTAGGCATGTTGCAGCCGCTGCTGTAGCAGCGGCCAGAAAAAATTATGTTTTCCAGGCAGAAAGTGCCCTAAAACATTGCGGCTTTGTCATGGATATGCACTAATGTCTGTCTGCCATCTTACCTTTCCTCCTCATGTGTTCATCTTAGAGGCCAGACCCCTTCACCTGGCTTCCTTTATAATCTCCTCCCAGCCTGACTCCACCCCAGGCCCTATCACAGAACACTATATTAACCTGTGCACTGCAAGCCTGCTTTGCTGATCAACGTGTTTGTTAAGCATTGTGTGTTTGGGTTCCTGCCTGCCGTGTGCTACGTCTGTCTCTCTGTTACGATATTGGCTTGTTCCTGACTATCCCTGTCTGCTTGTGACCCTTGACCTTCGGCTTGTCCTTTGCTATTCTTGTATCCTGTGCTGCTGCTTCCCCTCTTTCCCCCTTACCCTACGGGGCGTGAGCTAGGAGACTCTAGGGGCCGCGACCTGGACCTAGCTGCAGCGCAACATCCTCACCACTAGAGGCTCTGGTGAAGACCTGCTGGGTCTTAGACTCTGCGCCCTGGGGAATCTCGGATCCAGCTTCCTGTGGATTTCGGTTGTGCTCCTCTGGTCCTGCTTTCCACAACCACCCAGTTTCCTATCCACAGCAGTCAGCCATAGGGTTCACTATCTTGTGGTGCACTCCTGTCCTCCTACGGTGTGCATCTGTCATCTGGCCACAGGTGACCTGACAGGCTTGAACCCTAGTTGGTGGCGGATAAGTCACGCAAGTCATCCGGCATGCAGAGATAAAATACAGCAGCGTGTGGACCATTTTTAGCCCAAGACAGCTCATCTCATCAGGCCTTTTTTAGTCAAATGTATCGCCCACTGTCAGTCCCTTTGGGATCCATGCCTCATTCATCTTAATAAAGGTGAGGTAATCAAGACTTTTTTGACCTAGGCGACTTCTCTCGCAGGAGGTATTGTCATTGACAATACCTCCTGCTGCACTGAAGGTCCTTTCTGAAAGGACACTTGAAGCAGGGCAGGCCAGAAGTTCTATTGCAAATTGGGATAGCTCAGGCCACAGGTCAAGCCTGCACACCCAGTAGTCAAGGGGTTCATCGCTCCTCAGAGTGTCGATATCTGCAGTTAAGGCGAGGTAGTCTGCTACCTGTCGGTCGAGTCGTTCTCTGAGGGTGGACCCCGAAGGGCTGTGGCGATGCGTAGGACTTAAAAAGCTCCGCATGTCCTCCATCAACAACACGTCTGTAAAGCATCCTGTCCTTGCCGGCGTGGTCGTGGTAGGAGGAGGATTACTTTCACCTCTTCCCCTGTTAGATTCCCATTGTGCTGTGACATCACCCTTATACGCTGTGTAAAGCATACTTTTTAATTTATTTTGGAACTGCTGCATCCTTTCCGACTTCCGGTAATTTGGTAATATTTCAGGCACTTTCTGCTTATACCGGGGGTCTAGTAGTGTGGCCACCCAGTACAGGCCGTTCTCCTTCAGCTTTTTTATACGAGGGTCCCTCAACAGGCACGACAGCATGAAAGACCCCATTTGCACAAGGTTGGATGCTGAGCTACTCATGTCCCGTTCCTCGTCCTCACTGATCTCACTGAAGGTCTGTTCTTCCCCCCAGCCACGTACAACACCACGGGTACCAGATAGGTGACAATGAGCACCCTGGGATGCCTGCTGTGGTTGGTCTTCCTCCTCCTCCTCAAAGCCACATTCCTCCTCTGACTCCTCTTCCTCAGACTCCTCTTCCAGCGTTGCCGCAGGTCCAGCAAACAATGCTGATAAGGCTGTTTCTGGTGGTGATGGTGACCACAACTCTTCCTCTTCACGCTCATCTATGGCCTGATCCAGCACTCTTCGCAGGGCACGCTCCAGGAAGAAAACAAATGGGATGATGTCGCTGATGGTGCCTTCAGTACGACTGACTAGGTTTGTCACTTCCTCAAAAGGACGCATGAGCCTACAGGCATTGCGCATGAGCGTCCAGTAACGTGGCAAAAAAATTCCCAGCTGTGCAGAGGCTGTCCTAGCACCCCGGTGCTACAAATACTCGTTGACGTCTTTTTCTTGTTGGAGCAGGCGGTCGAACATTAGGAGTGTTGAATTCCAATGTGTCGGGCTGTCGCAAATCAAGCGCCTCACTGGCATGTTGTTTCGCCGCTGGATATCTGAAAAGTGCGCCATGGCCGTGTAGGAACGCCTGAAATGGCCACACACCTTCCTGGCCTGCTTGAGGACGTCCTGTAAGTCTGGGTACTTATGCACAAAGCGTTGTACAATCAGATTCAACACATGTGCCATGCAGGGCACATGTGTCAACTTGCCCAAATTCAATGCCGCCAACAAATTGCTTCCATTGTCACACACCACTTTGCCGATCTCCAGTTGGTGTGGAGTCAGCCACTGATCCACATGTGCGTTCAGGGCGGACAGGAGTGCTGGTCCGGTGTGACTCTCTGCTTTCAGGAAAGTCAACCCCAAGACGGCGTGACACTTTCGTATCCGGGATGTGGAATAGCCCCTGGGGAGCTGGGGGGGTTGATGTGGAGCAAGATGCAGCAGCAGAAGAGGACTCAGCCGAAGTGGTTATCGAAGAAGATGGAGTAGGAGGAGTAGAGGAGGTGGCAGCAGGCCTGCCTGCAAGTCGTGGCGGTGTCACCACCATCTCCTCTGCAGGGCCACGCATTACATGCTTGCCAGCCGTCAGTAGGTTTACCCAATGCGCAGTGTAGGTGATATACCTGCCCTGACCATGCTTTGCAGACCAGGTATCAGTGGTCAGATGGACCCTTGCCCCAACACTGTGTGCCAGACATGCCATGACTTCCTTTTGCACAATAGAGTACAGGTTGGGGATTGCCTTTTGTGAAAAGAAATTTCGGCCGGGTACCTTCCACTGCGGTGTCCCAATAGCTACAAATTTTTTGAAGGCCCCAGACTCCACCAGCTTGTATGGTAAAATCTGGCAGGCTAAGATTTCCGACAAGCCAGCTGTCAGATGCCGGGCAAGGGGGTAACTCTGTGACATTGGCTTCTTACGCTCAAACATGTCCTTGACAGACACCTGACTGTGGGCAAATGAGCAGGAACTGCTCAAGGCGAGAGACGGAGTGGCGGATGGTTGAGAGGGGGCAAGGAGGACGGCAGTGGTTGATGTGGCTGAAGATGCTGGACCAGGAGGAGGATGGTGGCTTTGAGCTTGTGTGCTGCTTGTACTCGTCATCATGTGTTGATCCCATAGGCGTTTGTGATGTGCGATCATGTGCCTTCGCAAAGCAGTTGTACCTAGGTGGGTGTTGGATTTCCCACGACTCAGTTTCTTTTGGCACAGGTTGCAAATGGCATCACTGTTATCAGAGGCAGTCACACAAAAAAAATGCCACACTGCTAAGCTTTGCAATGACGGCATTCTGGTGGTGGCAACAGCATGCGTTGATTGGGGTGCTGTCTGGCTGACCCCGGGTGCCGATACATGCTGTCCGACTGTGCCACTAGCTCCTTGCGACGACCTACCCCTGCTTCCAACTCGTCTCCTCCTCTTCTCTGTCTCCCCATCTGAACTTTCCCCCTGTTCTTCTTCTCTTCCAGCGGGCACCCACGTGACATCCACGGACACATCGTCATCATCAACCGCTTCACTTGTATCTGACAACTCAGCAAAGGAAGCAGCAGCGGGTACAACATCATCATCATCACACCGTACGTCCATGTGTGTAATGCTGCCTGACTGAGACATATCCCTTTTATCTACATCCTCTGGCAATAATGGTTGCGCATCAGTCATTTCTTCCAACTCATGTGTAAATAACTCCTCTGACAGATCAAGTGAAGCAGCTGTGGTGCTAGTGTTGGTGGTGGCGGCAGGCGGGCGAGTGGTAACTTCAGAGGTGCCCGAAGCTGAGCTGGAGGAGGATGGTGCGTCAAGGTTCCGAGCGGAAGCTGCAGAAGATTGGGTGTCCTGTGTTAGCCAGTCAACTATGTCCTCAGAACTTTTCGAGTTCAGGGTACGTGGCCTCTGAACACTGGGCATTATTCTAGGGCCAAAGGGAATCACAGCACCACGACCACGACGGCCCCTGTGGGGTGGCCTGCCTCTGCCTGTCATTTTTTTTAGATTAGTTTAGTTGTATTATGCGTGCAAGCTACTGTGACACCAGATATGAGTGGCACTGTGCACTGGCAGAAGTTGGCAGAGTAGACGCTGTAGGCCTGACACACACGTTGGCAATCAACTGACTGCTATTCTATTGCAGTCAAATTTTTTATTTTTTTTTATGTAATCTACTGTGACACAAGATATATGAGTGGTGGCACTGGGCAAGTGGGCACAGTATACGCTTCGAGCCTGACACACACACGCTGGCAGGCAACTGCAATTAGATTACAGAGGAAGAAAAAAAAAGCAGACTGATGTACTAGCCCTAAAAAGTGCTTTTTGGGGTGCTGTCAGGATGCTGTCCTTACAGCAGAGATCAGATGAGTCTTTCAGGACTGGAGTGGACACTGAATACACACACGCTGGCAGGCAACTGCAATTAGATTACAGAGGAAAAAAAAAAAAGCAGACTGATGTACTAGCCCTAAAAAGTGCTTTTTGGGGTGCTGTCAGGACGCTGTCCTTACAGCAGAGATCAGATGAGTCTTTCAGGACTGGAGTGGACACTATATACACACACGCTGGCAAGCAACTGCAATTAGATTACAGAGGAAAGAAAAAAGCAGACTAATGTACTAGCCCTAAAAAGGGCTTTTTGGGGTGCTGTCAGGACGCTGTCCTTACAGCAGAGATCAAATGAGTCTTTCAGGACTGGAGTGGACACTGAATACACACACGCTGGCAGGCAACTGCAATTAGATTACAGAGGAAAAAAAAAAAGCAGACTGATGTACTAGCCCAAAAAAGTGCTTTTTGGGGTGCGGTCAGGACTCTGTCCTTACAGCAGAGATCAGATGAGTCTTTCAGGACTGGAGTGGACACTGAATACACACACGCTGGCAGGCAACTGCAATTAGATTACAGAGGGGAAAAAAAAGCAGACTGATGTACTAGCCCTAAAAAGGGCTTTTTGGGGTGCTGTCAGGACGCTGTCCTTACAGCAGAGATCAGATGAGTCTTTGAGGACTGGAGTGGACACTGAATACACACACGCTGGCAGGCAACTGCAATTAGATTACAGAGAAAAAAAGCAGACTAATGCACTAGCCCTAAAAAGGGCTTTTTGGGGTGCTGTCAGGATGCTGTCCTTACAGCAGAGATCAGATGAGTCTTTCAGGACTGGAGTGGACACTGAATACACACACGCTGGCAGGCAACTGCAATTAGATTACAGAGGATAAAAAAAAAAGCAGACTGATGTACTAGCCCTAAAAAGGGCTTTTTGGGGTGCTGTCAGGATGCTGTCCTCACAGCAGAGATCAGATGAGTCTTTCAGGACTGGAGTGGACACTGAATACACACACGCTGGCAGGCAACTGCAATTAGATTACAGAGGGAAAAAAAAAAGCAGACTAATGCACTAGCCCTAAAAAGGCCTTTTTGGGGTGCTGTCAGGACACTGTCCTTACAGCAGAGATCAGATGAGTCTTTCAGGACTGGAGTGGACACTGAACACACACACGCTGGCAGGCAACTGCAATTAGATTACAGAGGATAAAAAAAAAAGCAGACTGATGTACTAGCCCTAAAAAGGGCTTTTTGGGGTGCTGTCAGGATGCTGTCCTCACAGCAGAGATCAGATGAGTCTTTCAGGACTGGAGTGGACACTGAATACACACACGCTGGCAGGCAACTGCAATTAGATTACAGAGAAAAAAAAAAAAGCAGACTGATGTACTAGCCCTAAAAAGGGCTTTTTGGGGTGCTGTCAGGATGCTGTCCTTACAGCAGAGATCAGATGAGTCTTTCAGAACTGGAGTGGACACTGAATACACTGGCCTAGCTATAGATTTCCCTATTAAATCAGCAGCAGCTACACTGTCCCTCCTCTCACTAACACTGCAGCTTCCAAATGAATCTAAAATGGATGCTGTCCAGGAGGTGGGAGGGTCTGGGAGGGAGGGTATGCTGCTGATTGGCTGGAATGTGTCTGCTGACTGTGAGGTAAAGGGTCAAAGTTTGCTCAATGATGATGAATAGGGGGCGGACCAAACATCGCATATGTTCGCCCGCCGCAGCGAACGCGAACAAGCTATGTTCGCCGGGAACTATTCGCCGGCAAATAGTTTGGGACATCTCTATCAACAAACCAACAAATAATCCCAAAGAACAATATCTATTCTAAAGATACCCTTTAGCATGCCACTGCCCCTCTGAAAATACTATTTGCCTGGCTGTGTTTGGATTACACACTACTAAGTCACAGACCTTGAAAAAGCAAGCAGCAAATACAATTATTTTTATTTTATTTTTTGGTATACTTGTTTTAGGCCACTGAAAATATTGAAGAAATAGCATCATCATGGCAGCCTTGCAGCTAGCATTTTTAAAATGTCTCATGTTTCCTTTAAAGTGAGTAATATATACAAATATTTGTTGTTTAATAGGAGATTAAGTCTAACATTGCATAATTTTTGTCAAGTGTAGAACGGCAAGCTTTTGAACACACAAATTGTGTTTGTTAATATTTTGACAATCTAAATTGGATGAGATATTGCATTAATACTAGTCTGGGAGGAACTGGATGCCTGGTACAATCTTACATGTTATGGGCCATGGGTATGAAGATGTGAAATGGATATCTATATTGCAATTCATTTGTATAAGAACCAAGGTATGTTTCATTATACAGATTTTAAACAAAAAGATTTTGTAAATGTAGGGCTGTACCAAGGCTCCTCCAGCCCCCACAAATCTTAATGTCTTAAACAAATAATGAAAAGGCACATTTTGTCTACAGCCCTAATGCACAAGGCATATATTTATACTTACTATTATTATGCATTTATTAACCACTTCAATACAGGGCCTATTCTAGCACTTCTCTCCTACATGTACAAATCATCATTCTTTTGCTAGAAAATTACTCAGAACCCCCAAACATTATGTATGTTTTTTTAGCAGACACCCTAGGGAATAAAATGTCTGTCATTGCAACTTTTTTTCTTGCACGATACTTGCGCAATAATTTTTCAAACGCCTTTTTAAAAAAAAAAAATGGTTTCATGAATTAAAAAATAACAAAACAGTAAAGTTAGCCCAATTTTTTGAGAAAATATGAAATCTGATGTTACGCCGAGTAAATAGATACCTAACATGTCACGCTTTAAAATTGCGCACACTCATGGAATGGCGCCAAACTTCGGTACTTAAAAATCTCCATAGGCGACGCTTTATTTTTTTTTACAGGTTACCAGGTTAGAATTACAGAGAAGGTCTAGTGCTAGAATTGTTGCATGCGCTCTAACGCACGTGGAGATACCTCACATATGTGCTTTGAACAGCGTTTACATATGTGGGCGACTTACGTGTGCATTCGCTTCTGATCGCGAGCTACCGGGGACAGGGGCGTTTAAAAAAAAAATTTATTATTATTTTATTTTATTTTTTTACTTATTGATTTATTTTTTTACAATTATTTTACTTTTTTTTTTTTTTTTTAGCACTTTTATTCCTATTACAAGGAATGTAAACATCCCTTGTAATAGGAATGTGTGTGACAGGTCCTCTTTATGGAGAGATGCGGGGTCAATAAGACCCCACATCTCTCCTCCAGGCTGGAAAGCATGAAATCAGTGAATTTTTTTTCACTGATCTCATACTTACTAGCCGCAATGGCGGCTTTGTTTACATTTGAGGACCCGGGCGTGACGTCATCACATCGCGCCCGGGCCTCCGACGATCATAGAGATGACTGGTGACCATCTGGTCACCAGTCATCTCTATGCTCGTCATGTGACCCACCAACGGCGCCGGAAGATTCGCTCCGGGTCCCAGATTGCACGGGAGAGCCCGGAGAAGCACCGGATGGTGGCGGGAGGGGGGTTGTCCCCTCCCACCGCCTATAAGAACGATCAAGCGGCGGAAAGGCCGCTATGATCATTCTTATGGTGCACAGAATCGCCGGCACTTCAAAAGGATATCTGAATGATGCCTCTAGCTGCAGGCATCATTCAGATATCCCCCTACAAAGCCGAGGACGTCATATGACATCCACCCAGGATGGGAGATCCCATCTGTGGACGTCATTTGACTATGGCTGGGTAGGGAAGTGGTTAAGCATATGGGGTTTCTTACTAAACTAAAAATGTATACTGTGAGCTGTGTTTTCCCATATTATTCTCTTGAATAATATAAGAGACCTTGGGAGCATTTGGAGAGAGTTTGGAGCACGAGATGTAGGCAAGTGGTGGCTTTCTCCCTATATTTTGAGCCTGTTTGGATTTCAGGCGAACCAGGGGTCACCTATTCTGGTGAGAATCAATCTGCATGGGGTTTTAGCACAGTGGTGGTTGTGGAGTGAATTTGCACAAACAAATGTAGCACTATGTGTGTTCGTTTTTCTTTCTTTTTTTTCTCCGTTTCTTACCTTCATCAGTCAGTAATGCATACATTAAAAAATGTCATAGGTTGCACATGTTATTTTTGATGTTTCATTTTGTATTTTTGCAATGGCTGTTTTATACATGTATTTATTTTCATAGACAAAAAGAAAAAAAATTCATCAACATGCTCAAGAGGTGTGGAATTTGAGGAAGCTAAATTCTCACAAAATGCGTTGATCAGTTCCAGCGTCAATTATTATATGATTGTGAATAATCTCTGTGCATATACCACCAAAAACTTGACAGGGTTTTATTCTGCTTTTACCATTGTTAACCATTTCTGGACCGCCCACCACACATATACGGCGGCAGAGCAGCCCAGTTGCGCGAACCGATGTACCTGTACGTCGGTCCGTGCATTAGAAACTTGATGTCCGTCAGCCACTGGCGATCCTGGTAAAAGAGAGGCAGAACGGGGATCTGCCTATGTAAACAAGGTTCTGTCAGGGGAGGAGAGAGAGAGATCAGCTGTCCACTAGGGTCAGGAACCCCGATCTCTCTCTACCACCAGTCAGTCTGTCCCCCTGATAGTTAGAAACACCTCCCTAGGGAACACTTAATACTTTTACCAACACTAGTGTTAACCCCTTCCCTACCAGTGCCATTTATACAGTGATCAGTGCATTTTTATAGTACTGATCACTGTATTGGTGTCACTGGTCACCAAAAAGTGTCACTTAGGGTCAGATTTGTCTGCCGTAATGTCGCAGTCCAGCTAAAAATCGCTGATCCCCGCCATTACTAGTAAAAACAAGTAAAAAAATAAAAAGCCTCTAAATCTTCCCCCTATTTGTAGATGCTAGAACTTTTCCACAAACCACTCAATATACGCTTATTATTTACCAAAAATATGTAGCAGAATACATATTGGCCTAAATTGATGAAGAAATTTGAGTTTTTATATATTGTTTTTGAATATGTATTAAAGCAGTAAGGAAAACCTTTTTTTTTTAATTGTCAGTCCTTTTTTTGTTTATAGAGCAAAACATAAAAACCGCAGAGGTGATAAAATACCACCAAAAGAAAGCTCTATTTTGGGGTACAATGTGACACGACCGCGCAATTTTCAATTAAAGTGATGCAGTGCCGTATCTCAAAAAAATGGCCTGGTCATTAAGGGGGTAAATTCTTCTGGGGCTGAAGTGGTTATTAAAGATTTTTGATATTTATTTTTAGATTGTATGTAATCTCTTTGGAGTCTCACCTAAAGTCCCATTGTTTTTTCTCCCTCTATGCTCTCTATTGAAGGGGCTGGGAGAGTACTCTTGGTTTATTCATAATAGAGGGATGGTGCCCTGAGAGAAAGTCTAATGTGTATAATCTGGGGGTTCCACCATCTCTGTTATCTAGTTGTACATGTTGCACTATGCTTGGGAACACTGTGTATATATATAGATATAGATATATTTTATTTAGCTTGTGGAATATATTTAATTTAGCACCTATGAAAGCCCTTTTGTTAACAGACAGACATTGCGGAGCCCCAAGCTTGGAGAGACAATTTCATTGTGTTAAACCCACTCTTGTCAATGAATCCCATGCTGGGATATACAATGAAGAGAGCCTCACCTATAGTCCTGGGAAAATTCAATCAAATCTCCTGCCCAGATAGAGTCACCAGGATTTGCATGAAAGGGGGCTGACTTATGGAGTAAGCCCTCCAATCATGACCCAAGCTAGGCCAACCTATGGGGTATCAGGATAGAGAGATATACTCAGAGGGGAGGAGAAGGGAGCTCTCTCTTGAGGGAAAGGTAGCCTGCAGGATGGTTCTGAAAGGGTAACTATGGTAAAGGTCTGTCTGACCTGCAACTACACATGCTTGTACTCTAATATTTTAGATGCTCTATATTCCTCTATGTAAATACTTTGTATATTTTAACCTACTATTCCCTGCTTGTTTAAGACTATATAGATAGTTTCTGTGTGTTAGATTAGACAATTTTCTAATAAATGTTTATTATATTGAAGCTTTCACTTCTGGTCAAAAGAACTCTTATTTAACCCATATCATATCTTTGAGATATTAAATCTTAAATATAGATTTTAAACCGCAACATTGTTCACACGTAAATTGGAGGGGGGAGGGGTGTTCAACCCTGGCGGTGGAGTCACGGTTTTTCCACCCCCAATCCCTACCATCTTTAGCTGCTGAGACAGCAGACAAAGGTGTACACATGCTGCAGCAGGAATTTAGTCCCCTGTTGCTTTTAGTGGCTGCTACTACCTGCTAATTGTGACCCATTCAGGTAAAGGGGTCACTCTGCAAGTGCCCTGCATGCTTTTGCTGGGTCCAAGGGGTTAAAGCAGGTGGTGAGAAAGCAATGCAGTGGTGCCTGCTTTAACCTTTTGTTTGCTGTAATGCACAAGGTTTCAGGGCACTTGCAGAGTGGCCTCATTCACTTGAATGGGTCATGCTTGGCAGGTGCTACATCCACCAACCATGACAGAGCATAGAACCATGGCTGTGACATGTGTACACCCCTGGTTACTGCAGCTAAAGGGGGTGCGGCTGGAGCGGGGGTGATAAAAACACAACTATGGGGTTTTACCACCCCCCAAAACTGCAAATGTAAATGAACTCTTTCTGTTCTGAGCCCCCTATAAGGCTGCTTTCACACTAACATGCTGCGGTTTACCTGTACCGCAGGTGCAGCAAGGTGCATCTGCACCTTTCCTGGGTTAGATGCACTTTGGCATAGACTTCTATTATATCCTGCAGGTATGGTGCACTTTCTGAAAGTGCACTAAAACTCCTGCATTCAGAAAGTGCACCAAACCCACAGAATATAGTAGATATCTATATATAAGTGCAGCAAACCCACAGGAAAGCTGCAGGTACAAGACAGCCTTATACTATTATGCCCAGTGTATTGCTCCACACTGACCTCAAGATCTCTTCTTTCCTGCTGCTGGCACCAATCTGGAGCTCTCTAACTGGTATAAGAGGTGAAGTGCAGTTGGTATCACGCCGCATGGGACAGGAGCCAGCACTACAGAGGAAGCATAGACTTATGCGGCTCTTACTCCCTACAACAGCTCCAACTTTACAAGTAGTCCCTCTGCATTGCACTCTGATACTCTGGTAGATCCCAGTCTGGGCTTGTTTACCCACCCATTCCAGTCACCTGTCTGCAATCTACTAGTAGATTGTGATCTACAGGTTACTGACCCCCGGTTTATAGGTTATGTAAGCATATTTCTTTTTGTATTACACTGGTTACTGTGATGTGCTATATTATGGATGTGGTATTTTCGGTTTGTACATGAAATTCTATGAGTGCCACAAGGTTTGCTGACATCCATCATTCGATCAAATGCAAGCAAAACATTTTTTTTCTCTTTCCTTGTGTGTGATTAGGTTTTAATTTGCAAAGTGAATTTTCATCACATAAGCGAAGTGCAAATCCCCATGCCAACTAAACAGCCTATTTGCCTTCAGTAAATTAATACCAGTGTCTCATTTTTATTAAGGTTGCCTTTCTTTACATTCCCTTGTCCTTTTGTCATGAAATGGTGATGTCACTCACTGTTCCCCCCGGTTAAAAAAATGTCAATAACCCAATTTGAACAAGGTGCATCACTGAGGAGAACAACTCTATAACCAAGAAAAAGATAATTAAACATTAGGTGAGCATGCCACAAACCACTGAAGCAAGACAGTGCATTACAGACTAGTTAAATATTCATAAGAAACACCATGCTTTCTTAAAGTCGAATTTTAGTCAAAACATGTGTTGTTTTTGCTGGAAAGAATAAAATATCAATGGTGGGCAGCACAAGGAGCACTGTGCTTACTACTGGTAATGACTGAATCGTACTACCGATGAGTCAAATCGTGGATGAGGAAAAACTCAAATGTTATAAAGTTTAAATGTTGTTTGCACTGAGCATATTTTTTTTAAATTAGCTCCACTTGCAGCTTGCTCAATCTACCATTGTATCCATAATATATACAGTAGGCCCACATCCCATTAGCATTCACCATCCAGATAAATTGGATAGTCAATCTACCATTGCAGTCTTGTTTGCAGGGTTGAAGTCAACCCATTTTTTGTTCCCCCTTGCCTACCTGGCTCAGCAGGCATATGTGCTGTGTTTTCTACACTTAAGAAAAATCCAATTCCTCAAGAAGGTACAGAGAAAGTGCAAGTAATTAGGAGCATTCCAACACTAGAATGAATATTTTATAGTACTGCGGCATGGTATTCCAGGAGATTACCACACTCGCATTTTCCATATTCAAATTGGTTAATTATTGTAACAAAAAATTGCAACAACCCTTGTTACAGTATGTCCTATGAATCAGTGCTTAAGATTGCAAGGTGGTATGAATATAACAAGAAGCTTACACAACAAATGTATAAAATAACCTTTTTTGGTTCCACACATTAACGTCATATTTGTTTATACATCACACCAACTTTCCAAATGCACTCTATACCTAGCCTTCCTTTCTTTCCCGAAACCTTTGTTTATATTCTCTGAGTTTAAGTAATCCTTATTCTACATCTTGTACACTTGTTTTTTAATCACTTGCCTTCCAGAAGGTTTACCCCTCCTTCATGACCAGGCCATTTTTTGCGATACGGCACTCAGTTACTTTAACTGACAACTGCGCGGGTCGTGCGACGCTGTACCCAAATGAAATGTATGTACCTTTTCCCCACAAATAGAGCTTTCTTTCGGTGGTATTTTGTCACCTCTGCGGTTTTTATTTTTTGCGCTATAAACAAAAAATGTCCACAATTTTGAAAAAAATAATTAAATATTTTGTACTTTCTGCTATAAAACATATCCAATAAAAAAACGTCTTCATAAATTTAGGACAATATGTTATATATACATATATATTTTTTACTATTATTTATATCACCCATTCTTTACTTCAGGCACCCTCCACCCTATGCTTTGAATATACTGATTTTAACCGGGTCACTGTGTGCCCTCTGTGGCCATGCATAGCCCCCTTCTTGTTGGGATTTGGTTCACCCCATTTATCAGGCAGTGGTCATTCTTGGGAATCTTTGTCTGGTATCGTGAAATTCCTGTATGATTCGTATATCCCCTGATGAAGCTACCAGGCGAAACATGTCGGGTTAATATACGAACTTGAGATAAATTGCTGCAGCCAAATACCTGTTTATATGACCATTTTCTTTGTAAACTGCCACTATATACTGATTCCAATGTTCTTGCCATGTTTTTAACTTGATCTTCATTAAACTTTGTTAAACCTTTTTCTTAAAATACTTGGTTCTCATTATTATCTGTATGCACCGTCAAAATCCCCTCTCTCCCTTTCCATTTGACTTAGGACAATATGTATTTTGCTACATATTTTTGTTAAAAAAATCCTAATCAGTGTACATTGATTGACTTTGCGCAAAAGTTATAGCATCCACAAACTGTGGGGTATTTCTATTTATTTATTTTTACTAGTAATGGCGGCAATCAGCAACTAATAGCGGGACTGCGATATTGCGGTGGACAATTAGACACCAACTGACACTTTTGACACCTTTTGGGGACCAGTGATGCTAAAAAAGTTATCAGTGCTAAAATATATGCATTGTCACTGTACTAATGACACTGGCTGGGAAGGGCTTAACATCAGGTGCAATCAAAGAGTTAAATGTGTTCCTAGCCAGTGCTTGTGTACTATGGGGGAGGTGTTTTTACTAAGGGAAGGCAAAGATCCATGTTCCTGCTTTGCAAGAACACAGGACCAATGCCTTCTCTCCTCGCAGAACGGGAATCTGCCTTGTTTACATAGGCAGATCATCATTCTGCCTGTGCACTGAATAATTGGCAGGTGACGGCGGACATCGAGTCTGCTGTACTGGGCTTCCACTGTGTGTGATTACAGTGGGAGCGGTTCGCCAGCAGCGTGCTTGCATGCCGCAGAGCAGGAAGTGTCAGATCATGTACTAGATAGGTCATCTGGCACAGATCAGCTGCCCTGCCACGGTATATTTACTATTTACGGTGTGCGGTCCGCAAGTGGTTAAGGGGAGTGGAGGGAGTCACTTTGGGCGGGGGCCCGTGGAACCCAGAAACCCTTGGAGAGGTTGGGAAACCCTTGTCTTAGTGCCACATGCACCTATGTCTAAGTTACCTTGTGTCTATTAGGGGCACAGGGTGACTGAGAAAAATGATGGACAGCTGTTTAATCGACAATGAGAAGGTGGTTACCTAAAATGGAAGAGTAATATTTATCCACAATATCTCCCAGGATATATATAAAGACTATTCCTGGTTTGTCTGATTCTGAAATCAACATGTTAATTGAAAGAGCTAGTCACATGCCTCTAGAACTCTGTAGGAGCCGAGCAGTCTACTCCTGCTATAATCTGTTGCCTACTAGACATAGGAGGGGGGAGATCACTGTTTGTATTGTTAATTTTAAATTGTTTTTCTGCTGATGTGTATTGTCTGCAGTAAGCTTGAAGTCGGCAAGGCTGATCTGCAATGTGACATCTGAGTCATCCAGGCAGATGGGATTAGCCATGGGTTAGCCCTACCTCGTTAGCTTAACCATTGTGTGATGTTTTGGGTAAATATTTGGGTTATTGTGTATTTGGGGACTGACATACTTTTTAGTATACTTGTCCAATAAATCATTCCATGTTCAAGCTGTGTAACTGAGCTAGTCTTGTCTGGTTCTTAGTTACAATATTTGGGCTGTAATATCTGATATCTAATGTTCAGACTGGAGGAGGCTGTGTACTGACAGAAGCACTCAAGCGGAGTGCGACGCGGTTCCGTTACAAGGGGGTTCTCAAATCCTGGGGTATGCCATGTAGAAGTATACATGTCTCAAAGCTGTAATGAGAACAGTGACAGTAACCCTATCACCCCTGCCCCTCTGTTCTCTGAGATGCTTGATATGCTTAAAGTATTACTAAAACCTTTTTTAAAATAAAATAATAAACATGTTATGCTCACATGCTCTGTGCAAAGGTATTGCACAGAGCGGTCCCAAACCTCCTCTTCTGGGGTCCCCCACCGGGAGTCTTGGCTCCTCCTCTTCTCCATTTGACCCCATAACAAGCCACTTGCTATGGGGCACTTGGGCGTGTTCGCTCCCAAGCTGTGTGTCTGTGGAGCCATGCTACATAGACACACACAGTGCGGCTTGGCCCTGCCCCCCATTTTCTCCTCACAGCATTGGGTTCCTGCTGCTTCCTGAGTCTTGTATGAGGAGGAAGAAAGGAGAGATGAGATCCAGTTCTGCACAGTGATGAATTGATGTGGTAAAAAATTTATGTGGTTCTAATGTCAGAAGGCATTTCATGCATTAAGATAAAAATCCTTCTGTGTTCAACAGCTCCCCTCAGCCCCCCTAATACTTACCTGAGCCCAATTCGATCCAGCAATGTCCATGAGACACTCGGCTGGCTGGGACTCCCTCCTGATTTGCTGGAACAGCAGTGGAGCCCCATTGGCTCCAGCTGCTATCAAATCAATGAGGAGATAGAGAGAGGGCAGGGGTGGGCCATGGCTGTGTGTCTGAATGAACACACAGAGCTTCAGTTTTCTTGGAAATTCCTTTTAAAAGCATGCTCACTGCAGGGCAACAAGAAGTCCTTCATAGATGCAGTTCATATGGGAGTGTAATAAACTAAGGGTGTAAAAAAATTGGGGAAGCCTAAATGGTATTGTATTTTGTATAAGATAAATAAACAAAAGTATATACTGTAATGCAAGCAGTACTAGACAGTATGTACTACCCAGTTGCTCTCTGATTAACTATTTATGAGCAAGCTTTCAAAGCACAAAAAGACATACTATAATTAAAAATATTGTAATACAAACCCATAATAAGACTAATGTTTAAATGCTGCAGGAAAATAATAATCCTCAAAATAACCAAGTACAGACATTAGTTTCCTATCAGTTCCATACATTGCTGCATGAATTCATGTTGCAACAAATATTGAAACAACCAGTTCAGTAATCAAATCAAGGGCAAGTCATCCTACAGCTCATGCAAACTATCCCTTATTAAAATAACTTAAATTTAATAACTTAAAGCGGCTATTCGGTTCTAATATTTCAGACACATCTCTCTTGAAAGTCTTAAAATATTTTGATTCTTCACATTTGTACAATGGGTATATCCTAAAATTGAATTCAAGCGATAAGATCCAGAACTTGGGCATATGGTTTGTAAAAGAATAATGATAATAAAACATAATGACACATAAGTGCTTCCAGTATCTATCTTATTCTCTATTAGGGATTTTCTTATGAGAAAACAGCAGGGGGGAGATGCTCACAGGTTTTAATGAAATTATTCCTTTATATTACCACTGTTGACACTGTGATTGCATAAATACATTAACAAAACAAGTTATAAGTTGATATATCAATGTCTGTATTCTGTATTAAAATTTTATCAAAGAGCATCCAAATTCATTATTGCAGACATTTGTCTTAGTGTTGGTTATGGGGGGAATCATAACATAAAATCAGACATAAAATACCAAGTGTAGTCAATATTGTCACTAAGACATTACAGATTATAATGTATTAGTGATAAAGCCATTCAATATTCCCAGGGTCTCCTTTACTATATTTATACTGCTTCCTAAAAATAATCATTGCTTAGTACTCTTCATTTCATAATGCTATTTTTTTGCCAAGGGGGATAAGGAACAACCAAAACAAAATAGATATATAGACTATGGATGAGTGAGTGATTTCAGAAAAAATATTTTACTATGAAATTATTCATTATTCGCCATTGGCAAAATTCCAATAGAAATTCTTAGTTTTTCACATTGAGCTGCTGAAGCAAAATTTGGTTAAAAAATAATCGACATTTCTGTTTCTTTATTTAGAGGGTGTGTGTTTTTGGGGGGAGGGGGTAAAGTTAATACAGTTGTCATTTGGATATCTTTTGTTTTTGTGTTGTTGTCTCTGATGCGTGTTTGTTATTTGAATATTGTCAGTGTATTTATTTTTTTAGCTACCATTTAGTGTTTGTGTGGATCTAAGGTTTCTTTACTTATTTTTAAAAAGTCACCAAGACTAGGTAAAGTAGTAAGTATTTCTGTAATACATTATGCTGGAGTACACTCAGATAGAGTAGTTGAATTTAAGGAGCACAACCTAGCTACTAAGTAGTTTGGTGTTCAATCCCTACATTGGTCAACTGCTCCACATCGCTCACTTTTGTCTATAATCTGGTGAGTCTGGATTATAGCTGCTGCTGATGCTGGAATACCATCCTAAATGTCTCTCCTGAATTTGACCAATGTTGAAAGACATGTATGGAGTTATACAGTGGGCTTCAGGGACTAAACTCTTACTGAACTCCTACTAACCATCTATGCAACTATGTATTCTTATCCAGCAGGAGATTTCAGAGAAATCGATTTACGGTAATTTGTCTGTGGGGGCTGAAGAGGGACTGTAACTTAAGTGTATGATCCAGACATAAAATAGCAGCTTCATAACAGCCCATTGTTGCTGTGGAGCTGTTCTTTGAAGTGCCTAGTATATTTTTCATTTTTTCTATAGTATAAATGGGTACAACTCTAAACATCTAAACCAATTGGTCTAAAATGGTTTCAGTTTTTTATGAATTTGGTCTCAAATATCCAAATCTCATGAAGCTGTAGCTGACACTCTGTTTAAATGAAGAAATCTGTTGGAGTTTGATCAGTTCTACAGCCTTACCTTGGATTATGGCACAATAAAGTAAGTTGAGATAAAAAAGTAATTTCCTGATCAGACAAAAATGTCTGGAGAGTGACTGAAAAGAAAAATGTATGTGAAGCCAAAAGATAGAAAAGAACAACAGAACTACTTTTCTCAAAAACAGCTCGATCATGTAGTTAAATCAACTAGTGGGAATTGTATTTTTAGCTTCTAATACATTTTGCCTTGATACATTTTTCCCACAGTCAAATATAATAGGATCATGTGATAAATAGTTTATGTAGAACCCCCGCAATTCCTCATTATATTTTCCCAAGCCTACAGCTCTTAAGGAATAAAGATAAATACTAGCATTTTGATGCAGGACTAAGAAGAAACTGCCAATATCTAGCCCCAGTTGATTTACAACTAAAAGCATCAAACCCAGATTCTTTTGAAACAACCAGATAATTAATTCATAGAGCCTTAAAAATGCAGGTGCAGTTGTAAAAATGTTGACTTAAAATTTAATTACTCCCTTGAAAGAAGTACTTGATAAATGTTATTTATGTCAGGAGAAACATCAAAAACAAAGTTTAAAAACAGTAAATCGTTGGAGAAGTTTTGGTGGACTGCGTATAAATAATCTCTGTAGAAGTATGTATACCTATGTGGAAAAACAAGGTCTGCCACTTTCCAGAGGTATTTCTTTTAAGGTATTCCTGATTTTTAGTAGAACAAACAATTTCTCCACCGCTCAAAAGGACAGACGACAGTCTGGGATAGACGCGCGGTCTATGGAACCTCAGGGAAAATTCTTCAGCGGTGCAGCCATCCTCAGACAGGGGTATCTAACCAAAAAGCTACCAAAGAACACACAGAGATGGATGACCACACAATTGGCGATGTCGGCAGGTATTTTAGGGAAGCATCCCCTTTCTCAAACACGTTAGCCTGCCGACATCGGCAACTGTGTGGTCATCCATCGCCACGTTGATTGACCATCAGAGAGTGTCTTGCATATTACTTCTGTTGTTTGTGAGTATTAATTTGGCTATTTGGCTTCTCCAATAAACCTTTGGTAATGCACTAGGCATTTGTGCCCCCTGTTTCTTCTTTTGCATTCCTGATTTTAATATACCAGTTAGAAAAGTTCTGAAAAACATCTGGGTCTGCTCCTAGATCTGCCCCAGTTGGTAAGCTTATACCAAAAATAACACTCCAGGGAGCATTCATAACAAAGTCTAAACCAGAAGCTTTGAATTGTCTACCCCCATCATCAAGGTACAAAGGAAAAAACACCCTATCTTCTCTTCTCTGTTTTTATAGTATAAATATTTTCAATTTGTAATCGCTGGGAACTGTTGCCCAGTTATCCTACTTTTACACTTTCACCAGGCTTTGAAGTATAAAAGAATGGTTAGTTTACTGAAAGCCATATATGACTGTGAAAGCAAGTCTTTAGCTTATACACGTTGTACCAACTGTTACTCAAATATAATCGTTTGATGCCTCTAGAAAGATTGAGGCATAATAAATACATATGTAATTCATGGCACTGTGACAAATTGTTTTGGAAGAAATGGGTATGCTACTGTTTTAGGGATTAATTCAAAACAGCAAGAGACTTAAAAATTGCATTACTATTAATTTGGAAGCGGAAGACTGAGGGGCCCTAAAACTGCTCTTCTATGGTAGATATGTATTTATAGTTACATTCTTGATAACAAGTTCCTTTATAGCTAGTTCCTAGGTTAAATTAAAAACATGTATCCACTTTATAAGGTTACTGCAGAAAAATATAAAAATGTTATATATATAGTCCAAATTAAACAATTAATGTATATCCTTCAAATAGAAAGCTGAAATAACACAATACAAATCATTTAATTATTTGCAGACTAATATAGAAACATCTAAAATCACTTGAATCAGAATTCCAGGTTTACCATCACTTTAAGTATTTCACTTGGGCCTAGCTGGCCAAAACAAATTATTTCTATGCCAGAATTGTCTGGCTGATGGGACATCTGTAAGGCCTCATGCACACCGGGCATTTGCCCCACTTTTCTGAACATCTTTCTCCTGGAAGGAGAAAAGCAGTGTTAAAAACACACCTGAAGCTGCATATTTCAAACGCATTTAGGCATTTTTAGATGCATTCAGGCACGTCAAGTGTTTGGGCATTCATTCTTTTCATTGGTCAAAATATTAATTTATTCTGGCCAATGAAATGAGTGAACGCTCAAATGCTAAACATGCCTAGTGTTTAGGTGCGTTTAAACACGTTTACATGTGTTTAGACAAGTTTGGAGTTTTTCTGCCCAAACGTTCCTCTCCTGAATGTGATTTTGGTGCGTTCAGATTTCGGTGCGTTCAGATTTCTGCCCCTAAATGCCTAGATGTGCATGGATGGAGGCTAACTAAGAGGGGCATTTAGAAGCAAAAAAAAAAAGAAGTCAAACACAGGTAAAACGGGTGTATTTTTTAGTGCAGTGTGCATGAGGCCTAATAGACTATAGTAGCATTAGCTACATACAGTATGTGGCGCTGTGTTTCTGCAGCAGTATGAGACACTTCCTCCCTGCTGCTGGGTATAGATGAAGTCAGTCTAAGCACCTCCCCACCATTCATTTGTATTTTAAACAATGAACACAAAACTTCCTCTGATTGACCAAGGTGGGGAGGAAAGCAGATGATATCAAGATCTCCAGCTCAGTCAATCACAGGAATTTCTATATTCATTGATAAAAATTCAAGACTTCTCCTAAATGGGGGCATGCACTAAGGCTCCATTCACACTAATGCGTTTTTTGGTGCATTTTGCAGCAATGCATGGAAATTTTTTAACATGGGTTCCTATGGAACATGTTCACATCAATGCATTTTTGTACCTCTGCGTTTTTGGAAAGGGTCGGGGACTTTTTTTCATGAAAAAAGCAGCGTTTTGCATGTAATAGAAGTCAATGGACCTGCATCAAAAACGCAAGTACCAAGTTTTTGATGCGTTTTTACTGCGTTTTTACCGCGATTTTGCCGCGATTTGCGTTTTTTTTATGGAAATGTATAAAAATAAAAATGTATTTATAAAAATTAATAAAAAAAAAAAACGCAAAACGCAAATCGCGGTAAAAACGCAGTAAAAACGCATGTTGAAAAACGCGGCAAGCACCGCAAAAAGCAAGGCAAAAACGCTCAAAAGCAACATGCATTAGTGTGAATCGAGCCTAAGACTAACTCAATTTACACCCAGCAACAGAGAATAAATGTCTCATACTGCTGCTGGAAGACAGTGCCACTGTATATAGCTAATGCTACCACAATATTTTACAGTAGCCTCAGCATCCAGAATGTTTTGGCATGGAAAAAATTTGCTTGGGCAAGTTTGGCCCCAAAAAAACTATTTTAAATTATATTAAACCTGGAACGCTTCCCTAACCACTTCACCCAGGTGGACAACATATGACGTCCTGGAAATGAATGGCTATACTGGGATAATGTCTGCACCTGCAGGCAACATCCCAGTATCAAAATGTATAGCAGCCAATGCCCTGTGAAGCAGAAATTATTTAAGTGGCTGTGCAGCCAATAGATTATTATTATTATTGTTATTATTATTAATATAATACAAGATTTATATAGCCCCAACAGTTTATGCAGCTTTTTACAATATAAAGGGGGACAGTACAATTACAATACAGTTCAATACAGAAGGAATAGGAGGGCCCTGCTCAGACATACTGGGGTAGGGAGTCCCAGGGGATGGGAGAGGTTCTGGAAAAGTCCTAGAGGCGAGTGTGGAATGAGGTAAAGAGGAAGCTAGAGAGCTGGATGTCTTGAGAGGAATTGAGAGGACGATTTGGTCTATATCTTCAGATGAGGTTGGTGATGTAGCTGGGGAGATGGGTCTTAAGTTATTCAAACAGGTGGAGTCAAGTGAAGGTCTTTTAGGTGTGGGGGTAACCAGTGCATGTTGTAGCGGGGAGGGAAAGGTGTTGAAGGGGAGGGAGAGGTTGAAGACGTGGGTTAGAGAGTTTAGGATAGAGCAGGAAGGGAGTCATAGTAATTGCAAGGGGACAAGGTCCAGGGGACAGTTGGTGAGGTGGGCCTCGGAAAGGAGTTTGGCAACTTCCTCAGTGGTACCAGGTTTTATTGAGCAGGAGGTCCCGCCTTTCCACTGCCGCCTTTTGAAGGCTCTCCCGCCCACCGCCTCCCACTGCCTTTCCTGGGCTCTGCTATCCATCTGATCTGATAACCCCCAGATCTCTCCATAAACCGATCACAGCCGATGATATCACAAGGGATGTTATTCATCCCTTGCAAGAGCAATAAAGTTGATTTAAAAAAAAATGAAAGGAAAAGTGTAAAAAAGTTTTAAATAAAATATATATTAATAATAAAGATTTAAAGCACCCCTGTCCCCCTGTGCTCACGTGCAAATGCAAACACATACATAAGTCCAACATACATATATACACAGCGATTGTACCACACATATGAGGTATTGTCGCTAGCATCAAAGTAAGAGAAATAATTTTAGCTCCAGATCTCCTGTGTAACTCTAAACTGGTAACCCATAGGGAAGTTTAAAGCTATGGCTATGGAGATTTTTAGGTACGCAATTTTAAAGTTTACATGCTAGGTGTCTATTTACTTGGTGTAACATAATCTTTTATATTTTACCAAAAACATGGGTATTATATAGTGTTTGTGTGCATTGAAATTAATTAAAGTGTAGTTAAAAAAGAAAAAATTGCGTTTGAAAAACTGCTACACAAAAACCGTGTGGCATAAAAAACTGCAGCACCCAGCATTTTATTTTCTAGGGCCTCTGCTTAAAAAAATATATACTGTTTGGAGATTCTAAGTAATTTTCTAGCAAAAATGTAGATTTTTACATAAAGTATATAGTATGCGATAAGTGTCAGAATTGGTCAGGTGTTGAAGTGGTTAAGAGCAATGGATATGTCACTCAAAAATACAAGATGGTATTATCATAATAAAAAGGTATACTCTTTCCTTACTAGGATATACATATAAGGCACAATCTACAATATTTGTGACTATGTACTGTAAATGGCTTCTAAATCCACCTTAAACAGAGGTGCTCTCCACAAAGGCAGACATAAACCTGAAACCCAGAAGCTAAACAGCAACACCTTCAACATTCCTCCAGTTGTTGAAGCTTTGCGGCTTTCACTTTGTAGCAGTGGCGGCTGTTGTTTTTTATTGGGGGGGCAGCAAACAACCACCCCCCCGAGCGGAGCCCTCCCCCCGCTGTTTGCCATTCAGTCCGGCACTTACCCCATGCGGGTGGCAGGCAGCAGGCAGCGTAGTGCAGCAGCTCTGTGTTTCTCCTTCATTGCGGCTTCCAGCGCCTCCCCTCCTCCTCCTAGGTGTCCAATAGGATCATCTGTCCTTTCAGCCAATTGGGCGACTGGTGTAAAAACCAGCTTCCTGATTGGCCAGGAGGAGGATCAGTGTTACAACGGCGAATTTCATTCGCCGTTGTAACACACCTGGGTGGAATCGGAGAGCACGCTCTGCGACCCGAGCCCACCCTATATTGAAGCGTATTAGAGCCTCTGGCTCTAATTGGTGCTTAAAAAAAACAGCCCCCCCACATTGAAATCCATGCTCCAGATGCATGGATGGGGGGACGGCAATGGACAGGGGAGTGCGGTGCCGATGCACCCTTATTGGCCCCTGCTTTGTAGAATATGCAGAATTGTTTCATATTGGATTTTTCTACTTTTCTGTAGTAGTCGCATAAAGTGGATACAAGGTTTTCATGGTATATAAAACTTTTTGGATACCCAAAGATTACAGATTCATATGTTTGAGAGTTGAGCTCCCATAGATTTTTTGTTGGTTTTAATTCATAGGTTATCAAACCAGATGCTTTTTTTTTTTTTACTCTTGAAATCCCCTCAGCATGAGTTGATACTACTTTTACATTTCAAAATTGCAATGTTTCTGAGAATAATCAATACAAGTATGTTTGCATTTTAAGCCCATTAAATTCCCAATTGAAAAAATATATAAACCAGCAGACAGAGGTACAATAGGTCTTTCAGAAAAAGATGCACTCATTTACAAATTATATCAATTTTCCTGTAACAGAAATTGTTAATGTAATTTTTCATCACCAAAACTTGTGTGATGTAATCAATGCATGTGCTCTCTGTGGAAATATTCAAAACGTTTATTGAGCACCACAAGCTTGTTACATGAAGCATCTGTTCCCATATTACAAAGAATTATTTAGCAGTGCAAAAATTATTACTTTAAATATATATTTCCCTGAATAAAATATTGTCATTAAAGACTGAAAATGCATAAAATATACAAAAAATAGCTCCAATTCAAGGAAAAGTAAAACTATGATCTTTTTAGGAGAAAAAAAAATAAACAAAAAAACAAGATCAATAATATAAAAATATTTTGAACATTTTTCAAAAGTAATTGGAGTCATTTTATTCTTGTATTGATTTCACCTGGTCTGATAACTTCCAATCTGTCATGCTGATCTAGTGCCTTTAATATTCTCCAGGTACACTTTTCCTTGAAATGCTATGCTATGGTGTTATTTTAACCAGGCAATGCAAACCACATCCAGATAATAGTGATGAAGTAAAAGTCGTTTTCTAAAGAACTAAAGAACAATGGACCAAAATATACCATAACCACTACACAGGTCTGATTAGCATACCTACATGTACAGGAAATTGTGGTTTCACTAGATACTAAATCTAAGCATTCACATGGCTTTCAATTCATGAAATTAAACGTGTTTAAGAATAGCATTTGTTCAATTAAAAACTTTTCATTTTAGAAAGGGAAAGGATTGAAATATCCTGTCATATTTTATTTTTTTTGCTCTCTTTTCCCTGTTGGGGAGACTGCCCTCACTTTTTGTCCCGGGGACTCAGCAGGAAATTACAGGAAATCTCTTTGAAGCAAGCAGAATTCCCCTCTTAAGCAGTTGTCTTTAAAAGAGGTGTCTCCATTAGAGGAATCACCATTGCCTCTTGTCCTCGCCCAAGTTTAACCACTTAAGGACCGGGCCAGACTCAGTGTTTAGAAGGTAAATTTTTTTTTTTTTTTGCTAGAAACCCCCAAACCCTAAATATTTTTTTCTAACACCCCAGAGAATAAAATGGCGGCCATTGCAATACTTTCTGTCACACTGTATTTGTGCAGCGGTTTTATAAGCGCACTTTTTTGGGAAAAAGTACACTTTTTTGACTTAAAAAATAAGACAACAGTAAAGTAAGTGCAATTTTTATATTGTGAAAAATAAGGTTACGCTGTGTAAATTAATACCCAACATGTCACGCTTCAAAATTGCGCCCGCACTTGGGCCCTCTCCTGCCACCGATAAAAGATATCTTTTATCTGAAAGCGGACCGCCCACTGAAAAAGAGGATACCGGGGTTATGGCAGTTAGCTGCTGCCATAACAACAATATTCTTCTTCAAAGTGCCTATGTATATCCACAGTGGGCGGTCCGTAAGTGGTTAATGCACCTTTAAAAACATGGGGTCCGGTGTATCCCTGTTCACCAATTCAGGTGCGAATCAGGTCAGAATTTTTGCCTGAATTCACACCTGAATCAGATCAGAAGACGCACAAGACACTTAACCCCTTAAGGACCGAGCCTGTTTTTCAGACTCTGTGTTTACAAGTTAAAAACATTTTTTTTTGCTAGAAAATTACTTAGAACCCCCCAACAATATACATTTTTTTTCTAACACCCTAGAGAATAAAATGGCGGTCATTGCAATACTTTTTGTCACACCGTATTTGCGCAGCGGTCTTACAAGCGCACTTTTTTGGGGGAAAAAACACTTTTTTGAATTAAAAAATAAGACAACAGTAAAGTTAGCCCAATTTTTTTTATATTGTGAAAGATAATGTTGCGCCAAGTAAATTGATACCCAACATGTCACGCTTCAAAATTGCGCCCGCTCGTGGAATGGCGTCAAACTTTTACCCTTAAAAATCTCCATAGGCAACGTTTAAAAAATTCTACAGGTTGCATGTTTTGAGTTACAGGGTGGGTCTAGGGCTAGAATTATTGCTCTCGCTCTAATGATCGTGGCGATACCTCACATGTGTGGTTTGAACACCGTTTTCATATGTGGGCGCTGCTCACGTATGCGCTCGCTTCTGCGCGTGAGCTCGTCGTGACGGGCGCTTAAAAAGAAATCATATTTATTTTACTTGATTTTGTTTATTTTTACACTGTTTTAAAAAAAATTGGGTCACTTTTATTCCTATTACAAGGAATGTAAACATCCCTTGTAATAGAAAAAAGCATGACAGGTCCTCTTAAATATGAGATCTGGGGTCAAAAAGACCTCAGATCTCATATTTAGACTAAAATGCAATAATTTTTTTTTTTTAAAAAAAACGTTGTCATTTGAAAAAAATTACAAAAAAAAAATAGCCCATTAAGAGCTTTGGGCGGAAGTGACGTTTTGACGTCGCTTCCACCCTGCTATGGTATGGAGTCGGGTGGGGGCCATCTTGCCTTCACTCGTGTCCATACTCAGCTAGGAAGAGGACCCGATCGCTTCCGCCGCTACAGACGGCTTAGGTAAGCGGCAGAGGGCGCCGGAGAGTGGCGGGGGGGGGCCCCTCTCCCGCCTCCGAAAACGGTGATCTCGTGGCGAATCTGCCGCAGAGACCACCATTCTCGGAAACCCGACTGCCGCCTGAAAAGATGAATACCTTTGGTTATGGCAGCAGCTGCTGCCATAACTGAGATATCCCTCTTCAAAGGACGTATATAGTCGCGCGGCGGTCCGGAAGTGGTTAATGCAGGCCTCGACCACCTCGGAGCTGTATGATCCAGGTCCATTGAGAGCAGGTCACACTCTCGTGTCATGCAAATTGGATATGAGGAAACCAGTGTCCAATTCACATATGTAAACCCCGCCTGAAACTTTGGATTTCTCATCACATTTCTTACTTTTTGACAGGGGATTTTGCTCCTTTCCTACTCTGAAAAAAAGAAAAATAAAGTTTTGGCTATATATACACATATGCCGCGTACACACGATCGTTTTTCACGTTGTTGAAAATGCCATTTTTTAAATTGGGCATTAAAAACGATCGTGTGTAGGCTCCAGAGCATTTTTAACGACATGAAAAATGGCCTAAAAAAATGAGAACCTGCTCTATTTTTTCACGTCGTTTTTTTTAACGACGTGAAAAACGGTAGTGTGTATGCTTTTACGAGGGGAAAAAAAACATGCATGCTCAGAATCAAGTATGAGACGGGAGCGCTCGTTCTGGTAAAACTAGCGTTTGTAATGGAGATAGCACATTCGTCACGCTGTAACGGACTGAAAAGCACGAGACTGCAAAGCGCGAATCGTCGCTCAACAAACTTTACTAACATGAAGGGTGGCGCCATTCGAACGGAACTTCCCCTTTATAGTGCCGTTGTACGTGTTGTACGTCACTGCGCTTTGCTCGAGCATTTTTTTTAATGAACGTGTGTATGCAAGACAGGCTTGAGAGGAAACAAGGAAAATCACGTCGAGAAAAACTTTGTTTTTGAAAATGACATTAAAAACTATCGTGTGTACGCGGCATAAGATTTGGTCGTGTAAAATTGTTAGTTAAATAAGAAGTATTATTAATTTGTATTTTGATTGGATGAATATAGGATCAAAGATTTACCATCATGCATGCAGAAATCCAGAGAATGCTAACGAATCAAGGCTCCTTATCTTTTTTTATTGCAGAACCCTCTATGTTTATGTTCAGGAGGTGATAAAATAATTATTTTCATACAAAACATATAACAGGAAGATGAAGTCATCAGTCCTGTTGTGTATTTAAAAACAGAATGGGTGATAATTTATCATTGCTCAGTGCCCCCAAGCTGTCAAGAACATACAGTATCTAGGCATCAAATACTGACAGTAATGCTCCTTGGCTTTCTTGTGTTCAATGCTATACCTGTGTCCAACATAAACATGAGTATACTGTAAATGAGTAAGATTTTATGCAGCCTCTTTTTAGTTTACTTTTACCCTGCCAACACAATTTGCATGTTAGTTACTAGACATGTGCATTCGTTTTCGTCCGAATGCATTTTCGTCCGAATTTCAGGTATTTTCGTTATCGTTTTAACAAACGAAAACGAAAATGCAGAATCCGAAAACCGAAAGATCCGACATAAACAAATGCTTAATTTTCGTTTTCGTTGCAACAACAGTTCGATATAGATAGGAGATTCGACATGAGGCTGACAATAACAATCTGTGTCCATCGAACCTGTGGTCGAATGTGCTTAACCTTAACTCTATTAGTCCAAGATTATTCTACATAGAGAGAAAAGATTCGACATTATAGCGAGAAAAGATTCGAATAGAGAGAAAAGATTTGACATTATAGAGAGAAAAGATTTGACATTATAGAGAGAAAAGATTCGACATAGAGAGAAAAGATCACTGCTGGAATTGGGTGGGGGAAGTAAAATAAAAAAATGATTAATGTTATTGGCTGATTGTAACCAAAGAGGAGGAGCAGTAAAATAGCTGGAACTAACTTGACAATTCGACATGAACGACGAAGATTCAACGAAGCATCGAAAAACATACAAACGTCGAATCTGTCATTGAAGGCTTATGGTGTCTGTTGAAAGTTCTAAGAAGATTCTACGGAGCAGATAAACTGTACAACGCTGCAATCGTACATTTCCGGTCAAATGCTCGG
Source organism: Rana muscosa (assembly GCA_029206835.1). Taxonomy (NCBI): domain Eukaryota; kingdom Metazoa; phylum Chordata; class Amphibia; order Anura; family Ranidae; genus Rana; species Rana muscosa. The sequence goes on from CM055123.1 coordinate 168,891,878, forward strand.
CCCATAGGCTATAGAAGAATTCTAATGTTGGTTGACTAGTAGGGATGAGCTTCGAGTTCGAGTCAAACTCATGTTCGACTCGAACATTGCCTGTTCGCCCGTTCGCCGAACAGCGAACAAATTGGGGTGTTCGCGGCAAATTCGAAAAATCTATGGGAGAAATCTAAAGTGCTAATTATAAAGGCTTATATGCAAGTTATTGTCCTAAAAAGTGTTTGGGGACCCGGGTCCTGCCCCAGGGGACATGTATCAATGCAAAAAGAAGTTTTAAAAACGGCCGTTTTTTCGGGAGCAGTGATTTTAATAATGCTTAAAATGAAAAAAAAAAGTGAAATATTCCTTTAAATTTCGTACCTGGGGGGTGTGTATGATATGCATGTAAAGTGGCGCATGTTTCCCGTGCTTAGAACTGTCCCTGCAAATAATGTCATTTTTGACAGAAAAAAAGTCATTTAAAACTCATTCGCGGCTATTAATGAATTGTCGGCTCCCGGCAATACATACAAAAGTCATTGATAAAAAAAAAAAAAAAGCGTGGGGGTTCCCCAGAATTCAATTACCAGGCCCTTCAGGTCTGGAATGGATATTAAGGGGAACCCCGCCGCAAATTTAAAAAAAAATTGACGTGGGGTTCCCCCAAATATCCATTCCAGGCCTTTCAGATCTGGCATGGATTTTAAGGGGAACTCCACCCCAAATTTAAAAAAAAATGGGGTGGAGTCCCCCTAAAAATCCATACCAGACCCCTTATCCGAGCACGCAACCTGGCCGGCCGCAGGGGAAAAGGGGGGGACGAGAGAGCGGCCCCCCTCCCTCCTGAACCGTACCAGGCCACATGCCCTCAACATGGGGAGGATGTCCCCATGTTGATGGGGACAAGGGCCTCATCCCCACAACCCTTGCCCGGTGGTTGTGGGGGTCTGCGGGCGGGGGGGCTTATCGGAATCTGGAAGACCCCTTTAACAAAGGGGACCCCCAGATCCCGGCCCCCCCTATGTGAATTGGTAAGGGGTACATTGTACCCCTACCATTTCACAAAGAAAGCGTAAAAAAATGTTCAAAAAAACACACAAACACCTTGAAAAAGTCCTTTATTTAAAAAAAAAAACAACATTCCAGCGGTGAAATCCAGTGTCCCGCGGCGATCCCGATGTCCAGCGCTGTCCTTCATTGGTTGTGCCTGAGCAGACCTGATAGGGAGCTCACTCTCAGTATTTTAAATGTATAGACCCGCCCCTTCTAAAGTTCCCCATCAGGTCCGCTCAGCGGACCAGATGCGGAACATGAGAAGGGGCGGGTCTATACATGTATTACCAAAGTGAGAGCAGTTCCCCATCAGGTCCGCCCCCTCGGTATGTCGGACCCGCCTACGTCATTGGCTTGAGCGGGGAACTTCCTTCACTGTGTAATTTAAATTTACATAGTGAAGGAAGTTCCCCGCTCAAGCCAATGACGTAGGCGGGTCTGACATACCGAGGGGGCGGACCTGATGGCGAACTGCTCTCACTTTGGTAATACATGTATAGACCCGCCCCTTCTCATGTTCTGCATCTGGTCCGCTGAGCGGACCTGATGGGGAACTTTAGAAGGGGCGGGTCTATACATTTAAAACACTGAGAGGGAGTTCCCCATCAGGTCCGGTCAGGCACAACCAATGAAGGACAGCGCTGGACATCGGGATCGCCGCGGGACACTGGATTTCACCGCTGGAATGTTTTTGTTTGTTTTTTTAAATAAAGGACTTTTTCAAGGTGTTTGTGTGTTTTTTTTAAAAAAAAAATTACACTTTCTTCGTGAAATGGTAGGGGTACAATGTACCCCTTACCAATTCACATAGGGGGGGGCGGGATCTGGGGGTCCCCTTTGTTAAAGGGGTCTTCCAGATTCCGATAAGCCCCCCGCCCGCAGACCCCCACAACCACCGGGCAAGGGTTGTGGGGATGAGGCCCTTGTCCCCATCAACATGGGGACATCCTCCCCATGTTGAGGGCATGTGGCCTGGTACAGTTCAGGAGGGAGGGGGGCCGCTCTCTCGTCCCCCCCTCTTTTCCTGCGGCCGGCCAGGTTGCGTGCTCGGATAAGGGGTCTAGTATGGATTTTTAGGGGGACTCCACGCCATTTTTTTTTTAATTTGGGGTGGAGTTCCCCTTAAAATCCATGCCAGATCTGAAGGGCCTGGTAATTAAATTCTGGGGAACCTCCACGCTTTTTTTTTTTTTTATCAATGACTTTTGTATGTATTGCCGGGAGCCGACAATTCATTAATAGACGCGAGTCTGTTTTAAATGACTTTTTTTCTTTCAAAAATGACATTTTTTGCAGGGACAGTTCTAAGCACGGGAAACATGCGCCACTTTACATGCATATCATACACACCCCCCAGGTACGAAATTTAAAGGAATATTTCACTTTTATTTTTTCATTTTAAGCATTATTAAAATCACTGCTCCCGAAAAAACGGCAGTTTTTAAAACTTTTTTTTGCATTGATACATGTCCCCTGGGGCAGGACCCAGGTCCCCAAACACTTTTTAGGACAATAACTTGCATATTAGCCTTTATAATTAACACTTTAGATTTCGAACGTTCGAGTCCATTGTATTTAATAGGGTTCTAAAGTTCACACTAACATTTTGTCTGTTCGCAGGTTCTGGTGCGAACCGAACAGGGGGGTGTTCGGCTCATCTCTGTTGACTAGTAATAGTAATTAAAAAATATAATTATTACTAGTCATACAATAGAATTCATCTATAGCTTGTAGGCAGAACATTCGACCGGAAATGTACGATTGCAGCGTCGTACAGTTTCGCTGCTCCGTCGAATCTTCTTTGAACATTCGACAGACACCATAAGCCTTCAATGACAGATTCAACCTTAATTAATTCAGATTTTCGGACGAATGCAATTTCTAACGAAAAACGAAATAAATAAAAACGAATTTCGGGAGTAACTAAATAAATTTATTTTTCTAACGAAAACGAAATTCCGAAACGAAATATTTCAGTGTGCACATGTCTATTAGTTACATGTCTGTTTTCCTCAATGATCAATTACCTCCCTAATGCACAAAGGGGTGGGTAACATCTCCAAAGAGCTTTCCAGACAAAACTCTTTACAAAACAGGATCAAACATGTTTTATTAGTTAGAGCTCACTTAAAACAACACCTATTAAGCCCTGTACACACGATCGGAATTCCGATGAAGCTGACTTCCATCAGTCTTGCCTACACACCATCAGACAAAATTCCGACCGTCCCAAACGCCGTGACGTACAACACGTACGATGGCACTATAAATGGGAAGTTCAAATCCAATGGCGCCACCCTTTGGGCGGCTTTTGCTGATTTTGTGTATATAGTGTTGTGTTTACACAGAACTACAGAAGCAAAGACATCAGCAGTTTCCTGTTCAATGACTGTGTACACAGCGAGAGACATATTGTTGAGCAGATGCAGGTTCTGGCATGGTGTGCCCACAAATACTGCTATTTGCAGTAAGAGCAATGAGGCAATGATGAGAAAACTTCCAAAGCATATGAATGGATTCTCATTGTATAGTTGTCTGTCAATGGTATTAAAGATGAACTTCATTTTACAAATCAATCAACTTATTTTTATATCAATCTATTCCTATTTAAATTTAATGTCAATTACTTCTTTATTTTAATGTCCAACAATCCATAATTTAACCACTTCAATACCGGGCACTTTCCCCCCTTCCTGCCCAGGACAATTTTCAGCTTTCGGCGCTGTCACACTTTGAATGACAATTGCGTGGTCATACAACACTGTACACAAATTTTTATCATTTTCTTCCCACAAATAGAGCTTTATTTTGGTGGTATTTGATCACCTCTGGGGTTTTTATTTTTTGCTAAACAAACTAAAAAAGACCGTAATTTAAAAAAAAAAAGTTTTGTTTTCTCATTCACTGACTGGCACTGATGAGGCGGCACTGATGGGCACTTATGAGGTGGCACTGATGGGCACTGATGAGTTGGCTCTGACTTAGAAAAAGGTTCCTGTACTACTTCAAGACGACTTCAGGGTGACTTCCATTGACTTCAATACAGAAGTATTTTGCAAGTCACCTTTGAAGTCGTGTTAAGATCGCCCGGCAGAGTCGCGGGACAAGTCGTGCTGCCCCTGTGTGAATGGGCTCTAAGAGCTCTATTATGTTTTGCAGATAGTGAGGGAATTCATATAGACTGTTGTAGAATTCCCTCGCACCTCAGATTCAAAATTGTCAGTGCTTGCAATAGATTCATGTACCTGTTGGGAACAGGTAAATTAATCTGTCTTAGGAGGTGGGGGGGGGGGGGGGCACTGAGACAAGTGTGTCCATACTGGATGCTTCATCCTCAAGGAAGCTCAAGATTAGCTCCCTCACCAGAACCTGAGCTTGTCACACTGAGGAGTTTGATAGTGGGCTGGGTGCAGCCTGAAGGGAAACTGAAAGGCTAGTCCCCCTTTAGGTACACCTTCAAAGTGACTTGTCACTGCCAAAATATAAGCATTGCCATATTTGGGTAATAATGTTATCCCGCATCCCCACCCTATTATTTTGCATTCAGCTGTCGGTTGCGGAATCGTGCCCAGAAGCTACATAGGGTCAGAGATGAGACATTGGTTGGTAGGAAGCCAGCAGCCAACAAATCCTTGTTCCCCTCAATAAGACCCAAAAGAGTCATACAGCTACTGATTGCTCCCCTGAATGTTACAGTAATTAATAAATTTTGAAAAAGTACAAACAGGTTACAAAGTTACCTTTGGGGTGTTTATATAAAGTATTTTAATGGCAAATTCACCATACATGTGCCCGACGTTTACTGGGCAATATTCACTCTGTTTCACCCTACATTCACCAGGTGAACAATACATTTACCGATATTCAGCAACATTTGTTCTTTAATATAAAAAAAGTACTTACTGTAACATTCATCTGGTTTATAAAAGGATAAGTGTGACCCTTCCTGCACATTCAAACAACATTCACAAAACATATTTCAATGTAAAATTACCTATGGTTTGAGATGTTAAATCTTTCCATTCTTTAGCAAAAATACAATGGACTGCCTAACACAACTTCATCACTTATATTAATTTTGAAAAAATAAAATGCCCCCTTGGTAAACATAATTATCTTGGCATGCCAGCTGGCATCCCTATGGCATGGAGACAGGATAAATATTAGCTGCCTTGCCCTTCTCCGTAGAGGGAAGCCTTAGTTTTTTTATCCCAAAAAATAAGGTGCCCTTCCATAGCACCTGGTGCCCAATCACGCCTCAAGCCAGTTCACCAGGGAAGGGGTGACCGCCTACTTGGCAGCAGCTTCTCTTATGCATAAGGGGTCAACATCACAACATCAGGTACTGGCGCTTTGGAAAGGCTAGCTACTTTGGGCAACCCTCTCAAAGCACCATATCCTCCCAATGCTGAAGAGCATGCAGGATATTATCAACATAGCATAGTTTTATATGTTTACTGCCTCCTTGACTTGGGATAAAAGGCAACCTATCTGATGTTGTAAGCTTATTTTTTTATGGAGGAAGGAATTATGCTTTAATAATATTTTTTATATAAAAAAAATAGAAAAAATAAATAAATATATATATATATATATATATATATATATATATATATATATATATATATACACAGTTACTCCTCTAATACTATGGAGAGTTCAGACTGGAAATCACCTATTGGGTGTGGTGTTCGATCTCGGCTGTATGACCACTCAGGATGATGACCAGTGCTTAAATACATTGCTTGTATTGTCTATGTTTTTTTACCTGTTTGCTATATTAGCTACGATTATGGTACTTTGGACTGTATGTATTTAATTCTAAATAAAACATTTTTTGTTTTTGGACAAAAAAAATAAAAAATCACCTACTGGGGAATGTCAAGCAACTGTAAGCAAATGTGAGAAATGCAAATTTCCCAGAAAAATGCACTAATAATTTGCCAGCAAATCTGTTATAAATATACCCATTTGCTAGAATATACAGTTATCCACTATAAGTCAACCCAGATACAACTGAAAACAGAGTTAGCCATTATTGTTTTTTACAATTAGGAAAAAACATGTCAAAAACAGTATTAATAGCACATATCCTTAATTAGATTGTATATCATTCAGCTCACCACAAGTTCCATTTCCCTCCCAATAATGACAGTAAACTGTACAGTAGTTCTTAATACACCCACTTTTTTCAGTGACTGATCCAACCCAACACAACTTATTACATGTATACATATATATTTATAATTTTTTCATATGATTTCTTTGTGGCATCCACCTCTAAAAGTATTCCAAATAGAATTTCTAAAAAGACTCAATAAGTTAATCTAATACCTCCATTTAATCTACATCAGACAGCCTACAATGGGTATTTATACCCGTGTATTTATGTCACTTCTTGCAATATTTAGATGCACTGTTTAAATCTATTTATTTTACAGCCCAGGGACGATGGCTTTGGTGCTATTCTTTTTCTCGTTCCGGGGTTGTGAGGTGCTCAGTTCCTTCTCCCCTCCCGAATGTCATACGACAGCGGATCAATCGAGCTTGAGAGTGTGAGGATATAATTGACATTACAAACCTCCATTTTGATCGTGCAGCATCCATTTTATGAATTCAGCAGAGAATTAGTTTTAGCAAGGTTTCAGTAGAATATAGATGTGATTCTTAAACTGCTGACTGTGCCTTGTATATTTGTCCAAAGAGATAATGAGTAAAAAGAACCTAGTACATCATGACATTTGACATGACCACAAAAGACAAACAGTAGCTAGTAGATAGTAAACAGTAGGAATAGTCATGTGTAATTAATCATTAAGTATTCACCTACATCAATTGATCTCTATTGTGATTGGTCCAAAGAGGACGCCTCCATAAACGCCTTACTGACAATGTTCTGTCTAATGTAACTATATAATACTGTACACAATGAAAATACAACAGAGTTCTAGCATCATATCTGTCTTGCGTGGTGTTTGGGCTCTCCGGGTGCACTCGGAGGGCTGATAACAGTGGTGATCTTTCCTAACATATCTTATACATAAGGAGAAGTCCACGGTACTCTAGGTCAGTGTTTCTCAACTCCAGTCCTCAAGGCGCACCAACAGGTCATGTTTTTGAGATTTCCATTGATTTGCACAGGTGATTTGAGCAGTTTCACTGCCTTAGTAATTACCACAGCTGTTTCATCTGCAGAAAATCCCAAAAACATGACCTGTTGGTGCGCCTTGAGGACTGGAGTTGAGAAACACTGCTCTAGGTGACCGAGCAAAGACCCAGGCGATTCGCCTAACAGTTTTGGTGTCAGAAGTGGGATATCTTACAGCGGTGAAGCGTTGGAGTTTGGTAAAGTATGATCTTCTTTCCTTTCTGCCATCTCTCGCTGCTGTAAGATATGAGCTTGGTTGCTTAGGAGTGTGGCAGTGGCATTGCTGGGAGCGTGCTGCTTTTGCTTTGGAAGCAAGGAAAACTTTCTGCTGTAAGAGCAGGGGACTGCTGAAAGACGCAGGGAACTGGACTGCTGAAAGACGCAGGGAACTGGACTGCTGAAAGACGCAGAGTAGTGCTGGGAGCACAGTGATTTTTGGAGGCCTCAGGTTTTCTTGAAGAAAACCGGACATTAAACACATTTTTGTCAATTTTTTTCTCTCTCAATTTTATCTTATTTTGCTGAATTTTTTTTCTCTCATATCACGCTGTTATCGACCCTTGTATATGTTGTCTGTTGTCTGGGCTGTCTGGTTGTTAATTGTTATGCGCAATGTCATGTTTTAAAGTGATTAAGGTCATGTACTGTATTGGAAATTGCTTGAAAGTGTAAAGTAATACAAGATAAGGCAAAATATTGGTTCTAATTGAAGGCTTATCTATTGTAATTCAGCCTGTAACTGCGTTACTACAAGCTTCCTGAAATAGGAAAGTTTGTTGTGCAAGGTGTGCTGGGTGCAGTGGCATAAAAAAAAAAAAAAAAACAGAGAGGGATATGGCACCTAGAAGGTGCAAATAAAAGAAAGCTCACACAGTTGTTAGGAATGGATGACTTTCATCAAAGTCAGGAAGGGTATTATGGAGAATATTCTAATGAGAAGCTTAGGGACATGGGGAAAAGAAGGAAGTTAAAAATAGGATCGCATCTTACTAGGCAGCAATTGATCACTCAATTGTGGCAGGATGATGGTTTGCAGAAGCCAGGAGCAACGCCATTCTTTGGGACGTGAGTGCCGTGAATGTGTGTTTCCAAGGAAACCAACGGCACCACCTCCCTACAGGCCATTGTATCCTAGTATCGCTACAACCCATACTATTAATGATGACCTGGGTTGCTGCGGGATGCTTTGATTATGCAAGGCCAGTAATACAGGCATATCAGTACCAGCAGAAGGTGAGTAGGGACAATAGAGACAGAAATCAGGGAAGGTTCCCTATGCGGGGTGGTATTGATGAACAGAGAGGGAATCATCGTTTTGAATGTGGACGGGTTGGTCATTGGAAGAGAGATTGTCCCAATAATAAGAAGAGATACATGCCAAATCAACAGCGGGATGAAAGACAACCATTCCCTGGAGCAGTCCGTTACCCCATTGATTGGCTAAACGGAAAGAAAACCCAATAGGACAGCCTAGAAGTAAACTCCCTCACCTCTAACTTTATCCAAATTTCCCCTTCATGGGCAGAGCTGCCTTTATGCTCCTTTATGATACAGGGCGTCGCTGTTGATCTGATCATAGATAGTGGAGCGTGCAAGAGCAGCCTGAGTGCGAAATTTTATGAAGGGCCTTGGGAAAAGGGTGAGACTTCAATAGGCATTACTGGAGTTCATATTAGGTGTGGGCGCACACGTCCTCTGACAGTAGCTACATTGGACGGGACAGTGCTAGGAAAATTTTCATTTATGATAATACCAGACTGCCCTGTTAACTTGTTAGGCCGAGATTTACTTGGTGTTTTTCAGATAAGTATCCAATTTTCTCCGAAAGGGGGAGTTGATGTCACATCACCGACGGTATGTATTGTACCCCCCACAAACATGACAGACAACATGACAATACAGTTGTTTCAAGACCTAGAGACCGAATTGAAGGAAGTACCCCCACATTTTTGGACAGAACACCCTACTGATGTAGGACTGATAGATTGCACTCCTTACAAGGCAACACTAAGGCCCAATACATCTCCAATATATGTCAAACAATATCCTCTCAGTAGAGACAAGGAGGAGGGTATTACACCTGTCATAAAAGACTTACTTCAAAGTGGTGTTGTCAAACTGACAGTTTCTCCCTACAATACACCCATAAATCCTATACCCAAACCAAAGGGAGGATATAGGTTCACACAGGATCTCAGAGCCATTAACAACCTGATACAACCCATTGCTCCGGTGGTACCTGATGTTAACTCATTGATAACATCTATCCCATCGGATGCTGAATATTTCACGGTCATTGACCTATCCAACGCATTCTTCTCGATACCAATCGATGAAGAGACCCAACCCCTATTGGCCTTTAGTTTTAAGAAAATTCAAAATGACATGGGTGAGGCTTCCACAAGGCTTTGTGGACTCCCCTGCAGTCTACTCTCGAGTAGCTCAGGAAACCTTGAGGTCTTGGACTCCCATTTGCAGCTCCACTCTCCTGCAGTATGTGGATGATCTTCTTCTCATCAATGCTGATAAAAAGGGGTGCCAAATAGACTCTATCTCCCTAATGAAACATCTTGCTGAAGCGGGACACAGAGCCTCAAGAAGCAAACTACAATACTGCCAGAAAACTGTGAAATACTTGGGATTCCTCCTCTCCCATGGAAAAAGACAGCTTTCTCCAGACAGGGTAAAAGCCATTAATACCCTGCCCAAACCTTTCACAAAAGCTGAGATGATGACTTTTCTGGGCATGATTACTTATTGCAGACAATGGATACCTGACTGTTCCCATTATGATTCCATTCTTCGAGCAGCCACCACCCAAGCCCAACCAGCAAAGTTACAATGGACTGATGATATGCACAAATCATATAAGACTCTAAAGAATCTTCTTGTTGCATCACTAAGTCTTGGCATCCCTAATTACAAGAAATCGTTCCATTTGTACTGTAGAGAGGGGGGAGCGGTAATGGCGGCAGTTCTGGCCCAGGAACACGGTAGCTCTATGAGACCAACTGCCTTTCTCTCCAGGGTGCTGCCAATACCTGTCTAAGGTATGCCAGCATGCTTGAGAGCAGTAGCTGCATGCGCCATCGCAGTAGAAAATGCACAAACACTCACCCTCTCACACCATACTATCCTACATACAACACATCAAGTGATACATGTGCTAAGGAACAACACTACACAACACATGACTGCACAACTTGGAGATAAAATATTCTCCCCCAAATGCAGGCCCCATTGCCTTCTTACATGCCATGATCACACATTCCGAGGACAGCACATTGGAAGAACATGACTGTATGGAGATTATACAACAAGACACCACACCCAGACCTGACTTATTGGAGACTCCTATACCTGGAGCAGAGGATATTTTTGTAGATGGCTCCTCTACTAGGCCAAATGACAAGACTTTCCACACAGGGTATTCAGTAGTACAGCTACCTGACATTGTCATTGAAGCAAACTCACTACCCTACCCATCTGCCCAGGCAGCTGAATTAGTTGCTTTAATTAGAGCCTGTCAGTTATACAAGGACAAAGATGTAAATATCTATACTGACTCCAAATACGCATTCAGTGCGACACGCGATTTCGCAAGAATATGGCAGAAACGAGGATTCATCACTGCTGATGGGAAAGGAATTTCTCATTCAGACCTTATTCAGGAACTTTTATCAGCAATAATGCTTCCCGCAAAAATTGCTGTAATTAAATGCCAAGGGCACAGCATAGGCATAGACAAAATTGCTCAGGGAAATAGACTAGCAGATCGGGTTGCCAAATTAATCGCCACTAAACCGGTATGTCCTGCATACCTGCTCATGTCAAAGTTTGTAATACCATCCCTTGTAGAGGATACTGACCTTGTTCACCTACAAGCTTTAGCGACTATAGATGACATAGAGTTCTGGTCAAGAAACGGTTTGGCCCAAGACCAATTTGGTCTGTGGGCCAACAAGGAGGGAGACATAGGTAAGTATGGCCTCCCAAAAGCAGCTGCACCATTATTCATTTCCCATTATCATGGATTTGGACACAAAAGTAAGAAGAATACATTAATCGCCATTTCTAGACATTTTGTCTGCAGGGACCTGTGGAATCTAGTTGATGCACAACTTTCTAGATGCCTGACATGTGCAAGGAACAATGTACAAGGGAAGAAAATAGGAGCTCTGGATCACTTACCAGCACCCCAGGGCCCAATGCAGGAATTACAGATTGATTTCACACATATGCCAATAGCCAGAGGTGGTTTCAAATATCTCTTGGTTATTGTGGATAAATTCTCAAGGTGGGTAGAGGGCATCCCCACAATGAGAGAAAGCGCTAAAACAGTTGCAAAAATTCTATGTAAAGAATGGATTCCAAGGTATGGGTGCCCTATAGTCATAGATAGTGATAAGGGACCAGCATTCACTGCTGCCCTGACACAACACATCAGCAGACTACTAGCTATTGATTGGAAATTTCACATACCATACCACCCACAAAGCTCAGGAATTGTAGAAAGAATGAACAGGACCATCAAAGATAAATTAAGAAAGGGAACAGGAGGAAGTGTTAAAAATTGGATAGAACACCTACCTGCGGTACTTGCCGAAATAAGGATGACCCCAAGTAAGACCACAAAAGTATCCCCATTCGAGGTTCTCATGGGGAGACCATTTCCTACCCCTTGGGTTAGAGGAACACCTCAGTTACAGCCAGGAGATTTAGAGGTTATACAACAGGAACATGTGGTCAAACTAATCGAAAAACTGAATTCTGTATATGGTGATGTGTCTCTGTCTTTCCCACTTCCAGCAGGTGAGACAACCCATCCTTTCCAGACAGGGGACAGAGTTCTTGTAAAGCAACTACAGAAACACGGTTCCCTTGATCCACCCTACGGTGAACCAACAGTAGTGATTGCAGTCACTAGAACAGCTGTTTTAACGGAACAATCCCCAGCGTGGATACACGCTTCCAGAGTTAAAAATGCACCTCCCACTGGAAAACGAAGAGAAGACGGACCATACACAGGAACACGAGGAAATGTTGGACCCTCCATCGGACCAGGAAGAAGTGAAGGGCCCAGAGGAATCGCAAAGGAGAACACCCAAGGAAACACCACTGGCAGTGCTGATTAGAAATAGGGGAGTATATACGATGTGTGTCCCTGGTCAAATAGATCAACACGTTCACATTATAGCCAGGCCATGAATACCCCATATCTCAACAAACGAAATATGGAAGCATATGATTATAAATATGATTACAAGAATGAATATAAAAATGAATACCCTAGTCTGTTATGGAAGACTCATTTAAAAATTGCTCAAGCAGCCAACAAGTCCAATTGTTGGGTATGTTCAAGACCCCCCTTGGGTATTACTAACCCGGCCATGATAGCAGTTTTCATCCCCTACAACATTACCATTAATCAATCAGCACCCATTAATGAAAGTTTAAATGTCAGACTCGCACATCCCTATAATACTTTCTGGGAATCAGGAATAGGGAAGAATTTTTCTAGCCAAGATGAATTTTTCTGTAAACAATTAAGACATCCCATCTACGTAAGTGGTCAACAAGGAAGGCCTAGCATTGGATATAGACTAGGAGGGAAAGGTGTTTTTCAAACATCATGGATGAGATTTTAAATGAAACTACAAATGCTCTTGAGTTGTTAAATGAAGAGGTAAGAGAATTAAGTAGATTAGCTTTGCAGGAGAAAATGGCTTTAGATTACTTATTAGCCTCAGAAGGAGGGTTTTGTCAATTTATTGGGAATGAATATTGCACCTGGATCTCAGATTATGGAGACAGAGTAGAAGTACACCTACAGAAGATAAAAGAATTGCAGCACAAGGCTAGAAGTATAGCAGAGGAAGGATGGAATCCATTCAAAGGAATGGAAGGTGTAGGAGGATGGTTAAGTGGATTATTTACGTCGATAAAGAAAGTTGGTACTGTGATACTGATGGGTCTCTTGTTTCTTCTTTTTACATATTTTATGTACAAGAGTCTGCTCTGCATGATCAAAGGATACAACTACCGAATGAATCGAGCAGCTGGACCAGAATACGAACTACAGCCAATAACAGAGTAATCATTACCGGGGGAATGGTGATGATGCCCTCAAGATGCAGCATCCCTCTACAAGACAAAGATGCCTAACCCTTGTTCTTGTGGATAGTACCTTGGACTTTTGATTACCTATATGATTTATCCCTGTTCAGGGATAAAAGGAGGGATTGTGAGGATATAATTGACATTACAAACCTCCATTTTGATCGTGCAGCATCCATTTTATGAATTCAGCAGAGAATTAGTTTTAGCAAGGTTTCAGTAGAATATAGATGTGATTCTTAAACTGCTGACTGTGCCTTGTATATTTGTCCAAAGAGATAATGAGTAAAAAGAACCTAGTACATCATGACATTTGACATGACCACAAAAGACAAACAGTAGCTAGTAGATAGTAAACAGTAGGAATAGTCATGTGTAATTAATCATTAAGTATTCACCTACATCAATTGATCTCTATTGTGATTGGTCCAAAGAGGACGCCTCCATAAACGCCTTACTGACAATGTTCTGTCTAATGTAACTATATAATACTGTACACAATGAAAATACAACAGAGTTCTAGCATCATATCTGTCTTGCGTGGTGTTTGGGCTCTCCGGGTGCACTCGAAGGGCTGATAACAGTGGTGATCTTTCCTAACATATCTTATACATAAGGAGAAGTCCACGGTACTCTAGGTGACCGAGCAAAGACCCAGGCGATTCGCCTAACAGAGAGTATCTCCAACGGCTGCTCCACAGGAACGTCCCAGGATCTCTGATGGATGCTGAGGTATACTGGCCAGATATCCTCAATCCTGGATAGAACTGATGGATGCAATACTTCTCGGGTCTCTAATACCCCCAAGGCTGGAGATCTTACCAGAAGATTGATATTCTAGGTCTTGGTATTCAACCGGACGATGGGATACGATCAAACTTGGATAGAAAATACCCCTACAAGGGTATTGTGAAAGGACCAACTGGACAAAACTGAAAAAACTTTTCCTCACCGGTTTCATGCAAAGAAAAAGAAAAAAATAGAGGGCTCCAATGGTGTAGGTCAAAAAAAAACTTGGGTTTTTAATCAGAAAAACACCAACATACAGAAATAAAAAGTGATCACAGTTCATATATTAAAAGGCAACATGGGAAGCAAAATGCATAGCCCGACGCGTTTCGTTCCTAACAGGACGTCTACAGGGGCATTAACCTGCTCCCCAAAATTGCCATATATATATATAGTAAAAATTTTGGAAGTCATAATCAATGACCCACCAATGGAACAACATTTCATAAAAACGGGCATTGTGATTGGACGGACAACAGTCACATGACCAAACTATGATAATACTACCCCGTGGAGGACCAATCCTTACACAGTGAACAAGCCCTTCCTGGTTCAAATCAATAAAACCAGGAAGTGGAAAGTAGTAGCACATGGCAAACATACCATCAGAAAGTCCACCAAATTGCAACCAATCAGCCGTGCGGTAGTGTCAGTCCAATCAATGCCTCAACACACACACAATAAAATCTCTAGCAAATGGAAACTAACGTTACATAAAAATGTAAAGGGGCACACGATTGGACTAGAGAGTAAATGAAGATATTACCCAATCATTATGTCCAGGAAGCTGGGAATAACCAGTAACAAAAGCCAGATAAATCTCGAAGCAGGAGACTGTGACTAGCATCCGGGTCATGTGACCGGGAGCACGCCGAAAATGTGCCCAATCACAGTCTCCTTCAAACCATCACATGACCCGGAAGGAGATATCATAGGGTATATACAGGAGCGCGTCGTCAAGACTAGATGTAAACAGACGACGCGCAGCCTGTAATATGTACGATTGCATAATGGGGGCGGCGCCATCATTAAGGACATCTGATCGTCTAGCCGGTATACCTCAGCATCCATCAGAGATCCTGGGACGTTCCTGTGGAGCAGCCGTTGGAGATACTCTCAAGCTCGATTGATCCGCTGTCGTATGACATTCGGGTCCAACGTTTCTGGTAAGCACACATGAATGTCATCATCCACGTGAAGAATTTTGCCAGAATTTTTACATCCATTCCTTGTCATCTATCCACTGTTTTGGACACTCATTACTTTGTCTAGTATTGTGGACATATTTTATATATTGGGTTGGGGACGTTCAGGCTGCCCCTTCTCCCCCTTTTTTCGTGTGTTTCCATTTATGGTCACACTTGAGTTACAGTCCAGCTTTTACTGGCCTATATGTAGCGCTGTACATAACCTTCCACTTTGTTTGAATTTGTCACTTTCCAGCACAGCTGCTTCTCCTCCCTCTATAGAATTGTTATTATTTATATGTTTTTTGGGTAGCGCATTTATTTATTTTTATCACTCCTTCTCCCCTCCCACCTCCCTCTGGCGGTGGGGGCGGGGATCGACCTATGCACCTCGGCGCCATGCTAGCACGCCCCCATATGCAGCTACCACACTTCACCGCTATGGATGCTTGTGCTATAACATCCCTTGCTGCGGCAGGGATGGGCGGCCCCCGCATTCCAAGCGGGAGCTCCTCCCATTCCCAACGCCGCACGTTGATGCATGACACTCACGGGGACCCGCCCAGGGACAAGGGTACTTCAGGCGGGACGGACCGATGGCTGCCCATGTCTGAATCCACCTTGATGACTCGCATGTCTCCCCCAGACACCCCAGGTATGAAGGGAACTCACTGGGATCACACACACTCATGCACATACTTTCTCATTTACGTTCATGCTCTATTCACACTCAATACACCCACAATGCTGACACCTGGCATACACACACATTCACTCACAAACACATACACACATTCAGGTTGTTATATATATATATTTTTTTATTATATTTATTATTTATACATATATTTTTGTGCTTGCTAGCACACTGACACTCCATTGCTGGATGTGTGCATATCAATTCATCACATTCAAATACACACACACTCTTCCATTCTCACACACCTGCTTCCTTATTTATTTACAGCATGCACTTCAGGAGCCTACATAGGTACATCCACACACATTTCACATAACTATCCTCCATTCACTCCTCTCCTCCCCTCTTTTTCCTCCCTTCCCTCCCCCTCCTTTTCCTCCACCTTTCCCAGCCACTCCCCCTCCCCCTTTTTTTTTCCTTTTCTTCTCCTTCTCTTTTTCTTTTTTCCCCCTCTTTCCCTCCCCCCCTCACCTGTGTGACCAACTTGATTTTTCAATTTGATCTCCAACTTTTTTTTTTATTTGGTTGTTACTCATTTTCCTCACCTTATCCACTCACAGCCGCACCACCATATCCCAGGGATACATACCTCCAAACTTGAAGTCAAGTTGCAGCCACTTGGTTCTATTCCCAGCTTTTGGGCCCTACAGTTTCCGACCCAGCCCACCCTACCTATTTGGGAGGACTGGTGAGCTGGAGCTCCCGCCTCAACCCCAGACAAGAGAATCAATTCCGGCCATCTCCATTTCATCCTAGGAGCCGTAGAGTTACATCTATGAGATACCTCCATAGGTAAAGTATCTATTGCTAGATTGTGCCTCTTGTCCCTCAGATGGAGAGCATATTATATTAGATGTTTGCCCATTTACTTACCTATATATTAATTTACCTTATAGCATCCTACTCCTGATGATCGGTTTTAAACACCATGAAACGCGTAGAGTCCACACTCAAGGGTGCCAAGTTATAGCTTACCTACCATCATGGATTTCTCAATATTTGTATATTTTATATTATGTATTGTTTGTAATATTTTTTATAACAATCATGTATAATTGATCGATTTGTTCATTATATGTATTATTGCTCTTTGTACTAATCATGTTCATTCAAGATTAAATACTTAATATGTTATTATTATTAATCATGGTTTTCTTTGTAAACCCTATGCATTATGTATTTTTATATGATGCACTATATATTATTCTCATTTGTCAAATCTTTCAAAATTATAAAATTATTTATGAATTATATTATGGCTATGTGGATTGTCCACCGGGGCTTGGGTTAATAAATCCTCCATAGTTATGATCAAATAGTTCATATACTTATCTGTAATAACAGAGAGGCTTCAATTAAAGTCCTGCATTCTTTTTTTTCCTTTTTTTCTTGCTTTCGCATATCTCTAGAGATGGAAGCCAGCCTCTGTCGCGGTTGGGTATTAAAAGGTCACTCTCCGTTTTTATAGTGCTCTTAAAACATACTGTACATGATATTACTTGTTATGATTGCGGTTACGAAAAAAAAATATTATATACATTTGTGTACATAGTGTATTTAACCATAAGAACAATTTTGTTTTATAATACATTTGTTTTTACACCCCTCCTCTATATGAAAATTGTCAGTTATAGTTATAGTTAAAGTGAAATAATGAATAATAATATCCAGAAACTAAATGCAGACCATGAAACTTGTAGTATTTCCTTATGCTGGTCAGTGTAGAAGTACTCCCTTATATTGGGTGTCAGTGGGAAAATGGCTCTTCTACACTGGACACTAGTAGCAGAAATAATGCTCCTTCCTTTGGTGGTCAGTAAGAAGAATGCTCCTTCCATTGGTTGTCAGTGGGAAAAAATAGGATTTTTGTACTCACCGTAAAATCAGTTTCTCTGACGTCCATGGACTGACACAGCTGTCATACTGATTACGTGTGGGTATATGTCTCTGCTTGCAGGAGAAGACCTAGGCAGAATGTTAGATGTTAAAACATTCTAGAACAAACCAGAGCTGAACAGCCCCGCCCAGGGGGGCGGTCCCTCCGGACATTACCCTCCCACCTGCAGCTAGCAGACCTCAGTTCGTAACAAAGCAGTACAAACCTTAAAAGGAAGGGTGGGTGCTGTGTCAGTCCATGGACGTCAGAGAAACAGATTTTACGGTGAGTACAAAAATCCTATTTTCTCTTATCGTCCATGGACTGACACAGCTGTCATACTGATTACATGTGGGACGTCCCAAAGCAGTATAAGAAAAGGGTGGGAGCAAATAGTAAAGGAACAACCAAAACTTCACTCCAAACCAGCAGAGCTCCTCAACGGAGGAGTTGCAACATTAAACAGTGGCCTGCAACACTTTGCGGCCAAAGGAAGCATCCGAAGATGCAGCCACATCAACCTTATAGAATTTTGAAAAGGCATGAACGGACGACCAGGTCGACGCCTTGCACACTTGTGCAACCAACGCTTGATGTCAGAAAGCCCAGGAAGCATCAATTGTCCTGTGGCATGCGCCATAACCGGAAAGGGAGGGGCCACCCCCTTAATGTCATAGGCCTGTATAACAGTCTGTCTGATCCATCTAGAAAAAGTGGCAGACAACACCGCTCGGCCCTGTTCGGACCCGAGACAGACACAACTAGTGAGTCATATCACGTACCACATAAAATATGTGAAGCGCAAACCCTCTGGAATGCGATGTGTGAGGACACAAGGACGGGAGGACAATGTCCACATGTAGGTGGAAAACCGATACCAGCTTATGCAAAAGGAAGGTCGCGGACGCAACACCGCCTTATCCTTATGGATGACCAAATAGGGCGACTTGCAGGACAAGGCCGCCAATTCAGACACCCGTGTGACAGAAATAATGGCCACTAAGAAGGCCACCTCCTGAGACAAGGTCAAGAGGGGAAAATCTCTGATATTTTCAAAGTGAGGTTCCTGGAGAACCGAGAGCATCAAATTCAAATCCCGAGGAGGGAGAGGAGGTTTCAACAGGAGGGAGCACATGGCGAACCCCCTGCACAAAGGTGCTACCACGGAATGACCCGCTAGCGGTTGCTGAAGGAAGACGGCCAAGGCCGAAAACTGACCCCTAATGGTACTCAAAGCAAGCATTTGGGTCACACCACACTGCAAGGACTGCAGGATACTGGGGACGGAATACATCCGTAGACGCTAGTCCAGCTCATTGCACATAGCGATGTAAGCTTCCCAGGTACGGTGATATATCTTTCAAGTGAAATTACCGAATCCGAGAGACCTCGGACTCTCAGCACCTGGCTTCCAATAGCTATGCCGTTAAGTCAGAGACTGTAAAACAGGATGAAAAATAGGACCTTGAAACAGAAGGTCCTCCCTTATTGGCAACCGCCAAGGAACGTCCGCGATGAGACGTACCAGATCAGCGTACCAATGACGCCGAGACCCACCCGGCGCAAGAGGATCACCGAAATCCCTTCGGCCACAACCCTGTGCAGCAGGCGAGGAAGCAGCTGCAGCGGAGGATAACAGATATCAGGTGATAATGACCCCATGGGGCCCACCAACGGATCCGAGGCATCCGCCCAAGGATCCCTGGACCTGGCCACAAACCATGACACCTTACGATTGAGTCGAGAGGCCCTCAGGTCCACATCCGGTATGTCCAGGTGTAAGGACCACTCTCCTGGTCCAGCGTCTGGCGACTCCGATAGTCCACCTGCCAATTGTCTACGCTGAACGAAGAGTCGGGGACCCAAACCACTACGCCAGGGACGCCCAGAGTGGGTGACTCATCTGGATCTGAAGATCCAAAGACAACAGGGATTTGTCCCAAGTGGACAGGATCTCTTACTGTAATGCCTGTGTGTGTGATTGGGCATACGGAACAGCCTCGAACGAGGCTCTCATGAGTCCCAGAACTCTCATGCAAAAAAACGGGTTACGACCATTTCCGAGACGTCAGGACCCAGGACCCGCACTACAGACTGAAAAGTCAGTAACTTCTCCAAGGTTAGGAATACCTACGCCTCCATGGAGTCCAGGATCAGACCGAGATACTCCAAATGCTAAGCCGGGACCAGGACCGACTTCTGAATGTTCGGGCGCCACCCGAAGTCCCTAAGGGTCTGACTGACATAGTCACACTTCTTCTAATTCTGAGCCATTGTCTGCTCTTAGAAGAAGATGGTCCAGATAGCCCATAATAGCAGTGCCTCGCTGTCTCAGCAAGGCTAGAATCGGAGCAAGCACCTTGGTAAAAAACCTTTGGTGCCTAGGCTAGGCCGAAGGGAAGAGCCACAATTGATAGTGGTCTTCGCCGATCGCAAGCGCAGAAACTACTGTTGACGTGCGCAGATCGGAACATGCAAGTAGGCGGCCTTGATGTCCAAGGATGCCAGAAAATCCCCTTGATGGAGTGTAGCGAACAGCGCGTGAATGGATTCCATGCAGAACTTTACACCATCACAAAAGCATCCAGGCCTTGAGGCCCAGGGTTGGCCGAACCCCCGTCCACCTTTTGGGACTACAAACAGATTCAAGTAGAAACCCTGAACAACCTCTCTTGTGACGGAACCGGCACAATCCTCCGGACCTGATCAATCCTGTACGGCCCTTAAGAGGGCCGCCCGACGGGCAGGAAGGAGAGGGAGAATTGAGGGAAAGAATCTGTCTGGGGGCCAGGAACGGAATTCTATCCTGTATCCTGAGGTGACCACCTCGCTCACCCACCGGTCGGAGATCCGGGAGGTCCACCGAATCGTGAACCTGCAAGGAAGTCCCCCCACCCCAGTCGGGCAGGGACAAGACTCCATGTGGCGGTGGGATTGGGAGCTTGCTTGGTAGGCTTACGCACCCAGGGACGCTTATGTCCCCCAGACGCACTTTTCCCAGTCTGGGAGGGCTTACCCGTGGATTCTGACTGACGAGAAGAAACTCATTCTCCTTTGCCGGAAAGGAAGGGCCCGGCCTACGGTGGGGCTCCTTTGTCCGTAACAGACTGAGGAAGGAAGGTGCTCTTACCCCTTGTGACATCCATAATAATGGCATCCAGGGCGGCCCCAAACAGTCCACCGCCCTTAAAGGACAAGTAAGCCAGGAGCTATTTGGAAGCTAGGTCGGCCGACCAGCATTTCAGCCAGCCAAGGTGACGCAGCACCACAGCAGATAGAGGCCCCAGAAATGAAAGGGGCCGCATCCAAAGTGGCATCGCACACCGAGACTAAAACCTGCGCCAGTTGGTGAGCCAGGGTAATGGTCTCAGGAGGGAGATTATGCTCCTGAACCATCTGGTGCAAAATCTTCCTGTGAGTGTCTTGTGACACAAGTGTCGCCGCCCCTATAGGGCGCAAGGCAGACCCCAATAAGGTAAACATACTTCTACTCACCACTCTGACCTCCTGTCAATGGGATCCTTAAATGCAGGAGTCCCTTCCATTGGGAGCGTGGTAGCCTTATTCAAACGGGCGACCGGGGGGTCGACCACTGGCGGGAGAGCCCCTTCATAACCAGGTCCTCCTTAAAAGAGGTACCTCATGGCTAGGCGCCGCGGGACCGCCAAAGTCCTCTGCGGCTTACCCCAGACTTAGTCAATGAATGTATCAAAAAAAGGCACATATGGAAAAAACCTTTTTAAAGAAACGGCTTTAAAAGAACCAAAGGAGACAGCTTTTACCTAAGGTTCCTCAGCCTCAACATTCAGCTTGAGAGTGTTCCTCACAGCATCAATGAGTTCACTTACAAGCACCCTGTCAGTTTTTCAGAACTGGGGTCTTCCTCACAAGGAATATCCTGTTTAAAAAACATGAAAATCCTCAGAGCTAGGGTCCTGAGCAGCCATAGCTAGGCCCATATCTGAGACAGAGCACTCCCCTACAGGAGGATGTGTGGGGAGGGGGCGCTTTACAGCTCCCTTGCGCTCGCACACCACTTCCATCCTGACAAGGATAATTCCAGGACTGCCGACAACTGGTTCATAGGGACCGCAGGTGCAGGAGCACTGTCAATTGCCTCAGACAAGTGTGGAGAAGCAGGTGAACTAGACTCCATACTGCCACCCTCTGACTGTTAAACACTATCATAGTGAGTAACACAGTCCACCCACTGGCTATGCTGAAGCTGAGGAGGGGACACCCAGAGTACTCACCAACCCCTGTAAGGACCGCTCATTCCGCTGTATGAAACCGCGCTGCCACGCAGGTGAAGCCTGGGGAGAGTGAGGAGACTGTGAGGAGACCGGACTGTGAAGAGATTGGATATTCGCGCCGCAGCAGCGGCCGATAGAGGCCGAAACCGTAAGCAAAAACGCTACGGCTTCAAGAAAATGGCCGCCGGCCGCATACAATACTGCGCCATCGATCCATGGCAAAATGGCCGCCGAGCGCGTTTCTTTCAAAATTACCTCACAGCGCTAATGGCGCACAAGTTTTGCGGTTGTTCACTAACCACAAGGTAGGAGCTCCTACCCTCACTGGCTGTGGCACGGCAAGCGCTGGGTCGGCTGTTTGAACACAAACAGCCCCACTCAGGAACTAAACCTGTGAAGCTTAGCTTTGCTAAGCATGCATGTAACCACTATCCACCACAGTATGTCACTCACACACCAGAACACTGCCCCAGCGCCATTAAAACAGACATGAGCTCCCCCAGCCAGGCCAGAGTGACCCCCAAGCACCCCCACACAGCACAGCACCAGTACAGGGTGCAGAGAGCAGCATAACAGGGGGGAGACAGGGAGAACCCCTCACATAAAGAAACACAGCCAGTATGTACTCACCTGTAGCAGGAGAGACTACTTACCCGTCCCTGGAGGGACCCACTGGCTTGTCTATACCAGACCTATCACAGAGTAGTACTGCGTAGCTGTCGGCCCGGTCCACCACAAAAGATACAGTCAGGTACTGTTCAATCTTGAGAGGACCGCGGGAGCATGAAAGCAACCCGGCCACCCCTGGAGCCATGGGGTATGTCGTGAACTGAGTCTCACGCACACAAGGCGAGGATCAGCACGCTCGATGGTTGGACAGGGAAGACTACGAGGATACTAGTGTACCCAACCTGTTGCCCAGCCGACAGTTGATTTAAGGTCTCAAAAATAAAATAACAAAATTCCCAAAGGAATAAAATTTTAAAGTAAAATCTTCCAGGAGACTGGCTCCTGAGAGAGCCACATCTTCTCCTTCTGCTAGGCAGAAAAAAACTGAGGTCTGCTAGCTGCAGATGGGAGGGTAATGTCCGGAGGGACCCCCCCCCCCTGGGCCGGGCTGTTCAGCTCTGGTTTGTTCTAGAATGTTTTAACATCTAACATTCTGCCTAGGTCTTCTCCTGCAAGCAGGGACATATACCCACACGTAATCAGTATGACAGCTGTGTCAGTCCATGGACGATAAGAGAAATATGCTTTCCACTGAAGGACAGTGGTAAGAATGCCCAATTAGACACAGCTACAAAGGTCACTGGTGCCAGTGCTTACTGACCCGAGAGGTGAGAGATTATGTGCCACTGGCCCTGGTGATGTCGGTGCCAGAACAATCTGAAAGCAGACAATGCTCCTTCTTACTGCAAGCATATAAGGCAAAGCAATCCCATTGTAATACCCTTAGTATTTTCGGGTTAATATCAGAAGGAATGTATCTATAGGACAGAACCCCTGACCATGACCTATTTGTGCTTAATTTCCAGTTACAGTTAAAAGGTATTAAAAGTTCAGGGTCATTACTTTCAGACTTGAAGCCTTACTGTGTGTGTGAGAGTGTGTGTGAATGATGAATATATAAATATATATATATACTGTATATTGGGCAATCCCATGTAACATGTCTCACTTTTGAGAAATGCAGTGATTTGTCCCTTCTGAACAGGACCTTTACCTGAAAGATGTAACTTCCACAATGATTCAATATTTTCTCTCTGTGCCACAAACAAGATTAAATTGTTCACTCATTGAATGTCATGCTTGTCTCTGAGTGAACTCTTATGAGAAGAATCAATTCATCAATTGGGCTGTACATTACATTCTGTCATAGCAGATGTTACCTTTATGTCACAAAAAACAGATGTTTAGATTGTCTGAAATTCTGTGCCACTGCACACATAGCATAAATCTGTCATGCATATCATGTAAACTCACATACATACTACACAGTGAATGACAATTTACGTGTGTCATTATGTAATTTTTTTGTATAATTGTCTACTATGCCTAGGTACATGAAAATTGCTAAATGTACCTACAATGATACAATAAAAAATATGCATTTATAACATGCTTGCATTCAGACCCGCAGAGCGTTGCAACTGCAATCAGTGTGTTGCAGTTTCAATGCATAGGCTCTTGCGCTGTTTACTTCTAGTTCCTGTACAGTGGTACAGACCTTCAGTTATAGGGCTGAAGGAGATGGTGAATGGACAAAAATTGACGCAACATCACCACCATTAAACGGGTGTGCTCTGCTGAGTCCCTCTACCGTTGGAGCTGATGGAACATGCAGTATGTTCATTTACAGATCTGTAAATTGATAAATAAAATGTAAAAAGACACCTACCATAAGAACATAAGAACTACCCCACAATTTAGGTAAGTCAGTGGTTTGAGGGTGTAGGATGGGGAATATGAATGTAACATAAAACATGGTCTAAAATGTGGGCCATGTCTTTAAATCTCTAAATCTACAAGCAGCCACATTCTAAGACTAATCTATCTAACCCTGTAAAGCAAAACTCGCTCTACATACCTTTTCTGCAGCTGATCCGGTTCAGGCTCCATCGGCAAATGCTGTGTGGAAGAGACATCCAACAACAGCTGGGAAATGCCTGGGACGTGACATCACCTATAGACTTGCTATGGGGCTTCCATTGTTGGCTGCCTTTTCTTCACACAACAACACAGAGAAGCCGCCCCTGACAGCTCCGTGCGGGACAGGACCGGATCGGCTGCAGAAAAGGTCTGTAAAGCGATTTTTGCTTTACAGGGTTAGACAGATTAGTCTTAGAATGTGGCTGCTGGTAGATTTAGCTAGTTTTAGGCTAAACTTCTACTTTAATATAAAGACATGGCCCACATTTTAAAAATAAATACTAATTTGCGCTGGACCCCTATGAAATGTGAACAGCTGCAACCCAAATCCTGGAAATGTGGATTAAGTAGAAATAGTAAAAAAAAGTTGTGAGCTGTTCTAAATTGTGTAATAAACGATCTAAGAATACATCTGACAAAACCAAATGTCATATGAAAAGCAATAAAGTGCTAATGCAAAAATGGTGTACTGTTCCATTAATTAAAACAAATGTAACCCTAAATGGATCTAGCAATACACAGTTGCACACAAGAAACAGTAAAGTGCAAGTGCTGATGATTAATGCAAGGTGCAAACTAATAAAAAAATAAATAAAAATACATTCAAACATGTAATGGAATATGAGTAAAGTCCACTAAAGAGGTGCCAATCTCACAAAGTGCCCAGTGCTTCACAACACAAAATAACTCCAAAGGTGCCCCGGTGTGAAAAGGTGCTCCTAGGTCTAGACAAATGACCTCTTACCAGAACGTGTGGATCTCCATTACAGAGATCTACAACAACCTGTGTTAAATCTCCACAGCGGAAGCCTTACAGAAAGCATGTCTCCATATGAAATCGCTCTTTGAATGAGAGTCGCTCAAAACGCCAGCACATAAAAGATAGGTTGAAGCCTCATAGTGTAAACCAGTAAGGTTTTTTTATTTGAAACATTAAAAATGCACTTACATTGAGGCAAAGAAATCAATGCGATGACACACCTACGTGTGGAGTGGAGACTGCGCGTGACGTTATCGCAGCTGGTTGGATGGTTGACACCGCGGCTGGATTGTTTATTAACCACTTCAATACCATGCACTTATGCACCTTCCCGCCCAGACCAATTTTCAGCTTTCAGTACTCTCACACTTTGAATGACAATTACTTAGTCATGCTACACTGTATCCAAACAAAATTTTTATCATTTTCTTCTCACAAATAGAGCTTTCTTTTGGTGGTATTTAATCGCCACTGGGTTTTTTATTTTTTGCGATATAGGCAAAAAAACAGCAATTTTTTTAAAAAAAAAACACTTTTTTTTAGTTTCTATTGTAAAATTTTGCAAATAAGTAATTTTTCTTCATAAATTTGTGCCAAAATGTATACTGCTACATATCTTTGGTAAAATGAACCCAAATTAGTGTATATTATTTGGTCTTTGTGAAAGTTATAGAGTCTACAAACTATGGTGGCAATCACTGAAAATTTATCACATCTGATCACGCCTGATGTACTGAAGGGATATCTCATTTCTTGAGACACTAACAAGCGAGGAAAGTACAAATACCCCAAAATTACCCCTTTTTGGAAAGTAGACAGTCCAAGGTATTTACTAAGAGGCGTGGTGAGTTTTTTGAAGTTGTATTTTTTTCCCACAATTCTTGGGAAAATTTAATTTTTTTTTTTTTTTACACAAACTGGTCATATTAACAGTTTTTTTCTCTCACACAGCATATGCATAATTGCAACTACACCCCAAAATACATTCTGCTACTCCTCCTGAGTGTAGCGATACCACATGTGTGAGACTTTTACACAGCCTGGCCACATACAGAGGCCCAACATTGAAGTAGCACTTTCAGGCGTTCTACAAGCATAAATCGCACATATCCTTTCTCAACCACCTATTACACTTTTGAAGGCCCTGGAGCACCAGGACAATGGAATTTTCCACAAAATGACCCCATTTTGGAAAGCACACACCCCAACGTATAATCTATGAAGCATTATGAGTCTTTTGAACGGTTCATTTTTTTCCAGAAGGTTTTGGAAAATGTGGAGAAAAAATGAAAATGCATTTTTTTTACACAATGTTGTCCATTTATAAGATATTTCTAACGCATAGCATATACATAGCAAAAATGACACCCCAAAATGCATTCTGCTACTCCTCCTGAGTATAGCGATACCACATGTGTGAGACTTTTACACAGCCTGGCCATATACAGAGGCCCAACATTGAAGTAGCACTTTCAGGCGTTCTACAAGCATAAATCGCACATATCCTTTCTCAACCACCTATTACAATTTTGAAGGCCCTGGAGCACCAGGACAATAGAATTTTCCACAAAATGACCCCATTTTGGAAAGCACACACCCCAACGTATAATCTATGAAGCATTATGAGTCTTTTGAACGGTTCATTTTTTTCCAGAAGGTTTTGGAAAATGTGGAGAAAAAATGAAAATGCATTTTTTTTACACAAAGTTGTCCATTTATAAGATATTTCTAACGCATAGCATATACATAGCAAAAATAACACCCCAAAATGCATTCTTCTACTCCTCCTGAGTATAGCGATACCACATGTGTGAGACTTTTACACAGCCTGGCCATATACAGAGGCCCAACATTGAAGTAGCACTTTCAGGCGTTCTACAAGCATAAATCGCACATATCCTTTCTCAACCACCTATTACAATTTTGAAGGCCCTGGAGCACCAGGACAATAGAATTTTCCACAAAATGACCCCATTTTGGAAAGCACACACCCCAACGTATAATCTATGAAGCATTATGAGTCTTTTGAACGGTTCATTTTTTTCCAGAAGGTTTTGGAAAATGTGGAGAAAAAATGAAAATGCATTTTTTTTACACAAAGTTGTCCATTTATAAGATATTTCTAACGCATAGCATATACATAGCAAAAATAACACACCAAAATGCATTCTGCTACTCCTCCTGAGTATAGCGATACCACATGTGTGAGACTTTTACACAGCCTGGCCATATACAGAGGCCCAACATTGAAGTAGCACTTTCAGGCGTTCTACAAGCATAAATCGCACATATCCTTTCTCAACCACCTATTACAATTTTGAAGGCCCTGGAGCACCAGGACAATAGAATTTTCCACAAAATGACCCCATTTTTGAAAGCACACACCCCAACGTATAATCTATGAGGCATTATGAGTCTTTTGAACGGTTCATTTTTTTCCAGAAGGTTTTGGAAAATGTGGAGAAAAAATTTAAATGCATTTTTTTACACAAAGTTGTCAATTTATAAGATATTTCTAACACATAATATGTACATAGCAAAAATTACACCCCAAAATGCATTCTGCTACTCCTCCTGAGTATGGCAATACCACATGTTTGAGACTTTTACACAGCCTGGCCACATACAGAGGCCCAACATCCAAGTAGCACCTCCATGCATTCTAGCAGCATTAATTGCACATATCATTTTCTGACTACCGATCACATTTTTGAAGGCCCTTCATATATCTAACACATAGCAGGTACATACCAAATAACAAAAGATTACCTGTGGTTTTAGAAGTGCAGTGGTCCACATAGGAGAGCATCGGTCCAGGCAGCAGGCAGGGATGAGGTCAGCGACAGCAAAAGCAATCATCCAGGCAGCAGGCAGGAATACTGTCCATAGTTCGCACAGGCAGAGATACTGTCAGCACAGCCAGAGCACAGCCAAAGCACAGGTCCAGGTAGCAGGCAGAGGTGTCCCGGCAGAAATGCTGTCCAAAGTCAGTAGAGGCAGCAGGCAGATATATGGTCAACACAGCCAAAGTATTGGTCCAAGCAGCAGGAAGAAACATGGTCCATAATGTCATGGGTCATTACAGGCAGTAATATGGTCAGCACAGCCAAATTATTGGTCCAGGCAGCAGGAAGGACCATCAAGCTTAGGGCCAGGGGGACAGGGGTAGAGGCTTCTCCCACCCAAATCGCTTTGAAGCCTCCGGGCAACCAGACCTTGTTCTTGGAGCACAGAAAACAAAAAACTGGTTTTCTCTACTCAGAACGCTATTCTGAAGCCCCTCACATATGTGAGACCCCTGTGTACTAAAAGTAGATGGCCAAAAGATCAGTCCAAGTGGCAGGCAAAAACATGGTCGATTAACAGGCCAAGGTCGGTACACGTGGAAGTCAGAAACGTGGTTTAAATCGGCAGGCAGAGGCCTCGTCGGTAAACAGGCCAGGGTCAGTTAATTAACATGGAAGGTAGTTAGTAACATGGTAGCAGGCAAATAGGGAAATGGCAGTCTGTTAATAATAAGGGGAACTAATGGATGTATGATAATTTTTGAAGCAATTTCCGATGCACAGGCCAGGTTGGGAGGGACAATCGGGACAATAATAGCTGGTGTCTCTTCTTACTCCTCCTCTGCTGCATACACGGCATTTCTTTTGGCATCTTCTTCCAGATTCTGTGGGGGGGATGCTAAAGGGATAGTGTCGCTCGTGAAGCCGACTCACACTATCAGAGCGAATGCTTCCTGGGGCGGGATCTTGTTGGTAAATGAGGGCATCGATGATATCTTCGATATATTGGAGGTAGTGGAGTCAGTGATTTTGAGTTGCTTTTTGGTAGCAGACAAACGAATTAAAAAGGGCCATGTGAAACAGGTGAAACGCAACTTTTTTGTGCCAATAATGGGACTTTCTGGTTGATAAGTAGGGCTGTAGCATCTGGTCGTTTAAATCCACCCCCCCCATGTACAAATTGTAGTCGTGGACACATTCAGGCTTTACAATGGAGCTGCGTCTTCTTGGGATCTCCACCATGGTGTCATTGTGGATCGTAGAGAGGATGTGGACATCTTTCTTGTCCCTCCACTTCATGGCCAACACCTCCTCGTTCCTCATGGATGCCGATTCTCCAGGTCGCAATTTTTTTGTCAATAAATTTGTGGGAATCCCTTCCGTTTTTTTTTTAAGGTACCGCAGGCCGGGGTTTGTTTACTGTAAAGGTGGCGAAAAAGGGGCAGGCTGGTATAATAATTATCAACATATAAATGGTAACCTTTTCCGAACAGGGGGTATGCCAACTCCCAGACAATTTTCCCACTGGTTCCAATATATGTGGGGCAATCACGGGGCTGGAGCTGGGAGTCTTTGCCTTCGTAGATCCTGAATTTGCAGACGTATCCAGTGGCTCGATCACATAATTTATTTAATTTTAACCCATACCTGGCTCTCTTGCTTGGTATGTACTGCTTGAACTGCAGTCGGCCGGTGAAATGTACGAGGGACTCGTCCACACAAATTTTTTGGTCTGGGATGAAAACTTCTTCAAATCGCTGGGAAAAGGCATTGATTAGGGGGCGTATCTTGTACAATTTGTCGTAGTTGGGATGATCTCGGGGAGGGCACTGTGAATTGTCATTGAAGTGGAGAAAGCGCATAATCATGTCGTATCTTTTCCTGGACATGACAGCGGAATATATGGGCATGTGTTGGATGGGGCGTTTGGACCAATATGAATGGACTTCGTTCTTTTTTGTAAGCCCCATATTGAACATAAGGCCCAAAAATAATTTAAATTCCTCCAATGTTAGACGCCGCCACTGGAACATGCGGGCGTAGGAAGAATCGGGGTTGGCAGCAATAAATTGGGATGCATACAGATTCGTTTGATCCACTATATTCTGCAGCAAATCTTGTGGGAAAAATAAACAAAAATAATCAAATTTAGAAAAATTTGTAGTGTCGGGCTGCACACCTGGCTGTGCGGTGAAAGGGGGGATGATAGCGGATCCTGAGTTGGCAGGCAACCATAAGGGGTTTGCCAGAGCATCGGGAAGGTAGGATTGGGGCTGGATTCTTCGGGTTGGGCGTGCATTTCCATTGCTTGTACTGGGCTCCTCTTCCTGGGGTATGGCGCTGCTGGTGGTGGGCAGTACTCCTGATCTTGGTGCTGATCTTGGTGCTGATCTTGGTGCCGATCGCATTCTTTTGGGAGGGACAGTTTCCTCCGGGGACTCGGACTCTGAGCCACTATCCTCCACTGGCTCGTATTCCGAACCAGAATCGGATAATGGGAGCTCCCCACTGCTCTCATCATCCGACATGGCAAGAATGGCATATGCCTCCTCAGGTGTGTAAACCCTTTGGGACATTATGGCAGTGCTTATTGGTGGGCCTGTGTAATGGTACTGCTGGTGGTAGTGGTGGCGGTCTGTGTGGTAGTGCCGATGGAGGTATTAGTGGTGGGCCTGTGTGGTGGTACCGATGGCGGTATGGGTGGTGGTGGTACCAATGGCGGTACAGGTGGTGGTGGTACCGATGGCGGTACGGGTGGTGGTGGTGGCGGTGGTACCGATGGCGGTACAGGTGGCGGTACGGGTGGTGGTGGTAGCGATGGCGGTATGGGTGGTGGTGGTACCGATGGCGGTACAGGTGGTGGTGGTACCGATGGCAGTACAGGTGGTGGTGGTACCAATGGCGGTACGGGTGGTGATGGTACCGATGGCGGTACAGGTGGTGGTACAGGTGGTGGTGGCACTACCGACGGTGGTACGGATGGTGGTACTGGTGGTGGTACCGATGGCGGCACTAGTGGTGATACTGGTAGCGGGCCTGTGTGGCAGTATAGATGCTGGGCCTGGTGGCGGTACTGGTGGTGGTACTGGTACCGATGGCGGTACTGGTAGCCTGTGTGGCGGTGCCAATGGCGGTACCAATGGAGGTGGGCCTGTGACAGATGATTGACAGATGGGCTGATTGATTGACAGATGGGCTGATTGATTGATTGACAGATGGGTTGATTGATTGACAGATGGGGTGATTGATTGACAGGTGGGGTGATTGATTGACAGATCGGCTGATTGATTGACAGATGGGCTGATTGATTGACAGATGGGCTGATTGATTGACAGATGGGCTGATTGACAGATGGGCTGATTGGCTGGGCTGATTGATGTGCTGGGCTGTGTGACAGGTCCTCTTTATGGGGGGGGGCGTGTTGTGCACTGTAAACTTATGTAGACAAACTACACTGAGCTAACTTACTGATCTCTTCTCTCTCCTCACAGATCGGTGTGTGAGGAGAGAGCAGGGATCAGGTAGTAACTCCTGTGGAGTTTGTTTACATTTGTGACCGGCTGTGATTGGACACAGCCGGTCACGTGGTAAACAGCCAATTCATTGGCTGTTTACTCTGATCGGGGACGCGCTGTGTCCAAGGGACACTCGCCTTCCCCGATCCCCGCTCTGCAAGCCTGTGGCGGCGCGCACGGAGCGCCGCCGAGTTTGTTTTGACAGGTGATCGGCTGTGACTTTGACACAGCCGATCACATGGTAAACAGCCAATGAAATTGGCTGTTTACCGTGATCGGGGAAGCGCTGTGTCCGAGGGACACATGCCGTCCCCGATCACCGCGCTGCGTGCCCCCGCGGGCGCGCGCAAGGCAATATCCTGCAGGACGTCATATGACGTCCAGTATCGATATTGCAACCACTTCCCGGACGTCAATTCACTATTGACTGGGCGGGAAGTGGTTAAAGCTTGATTTCTTTGCCTCAATGTAAGAGCATTTTTAATGCCCTACACTGGTTTACACTATGAGGCTTCTCCCTATCTTTTATATGCTGCCGTTTTGAGCAACTCTCATTCAAAAGAGCGATTTCATATGGAGACATGCTTTCTGTGAGGTTTCCGCTGTGGAGATTTAACACAGGCTGTTGTCGATCCCTGTAATGGACAGCCATGTGTTCTGGTAAGAGGTAATTTGTTTACACCAAGGAGCACCTCTTCACACTGGAGCACCTTTGGTGTGATTTTTTTTCTTTGGAATTTATTATTTGATTTTACACTGGCTTTAGCAAATTGGTTCATCCACATTAACCGGTTATACTTTTGATTTCAATTGTATTGCAGAGGATGCTTGAATTACAACTATTCAAATATAAAGAACCACCAACCAGTGTATAAAATGTACATAAGTAATTTTCTTTGTCATGTTCAAAAAGGAAGCTCACACAAGGAAACTGTGAAAACAGTTCCTATTGATTTCCACTTATATATCAAATTTCTAAGAAAAAAGCATTTACAGTGTGTAAAAATCTTGAAAAGACCAAAGATTCTGTGAGCTGAGAGAGAAAATAATCATGGTCTTCTTGGCCCTAAGCCAGTAGTAACATGAGCTCATAAGATGGCTATCTATTGTATTTTATTTGCCAACAGAAAGGATATGTTGGCTGCTGATTACATTTCAGAAATCTTGTTTAAAATCAGAAATACATGGGCACCTATTCTTTGCCTTTACAATAATCTTTTATTTACCTTTCCCAATTATATCATCAATTACAGATCTACTGCTGACAAGCTACGAAAGGCTGTTTTTTCAAAACAAGAAAAATAAACTTTTCCCATGCATATCACCAAAGTAATTTACTTGGGAGACCAGTACAGCAAACTGGTGGTTATTATACTATGTTATCACTGAATGTTTTAGTTTATGTTTCTACTGTCTTATGCCGTGTACACACGATCGGTTTTACCGATGAAAACAGTCCGATGGACTTTTCTCATCGGACAAACCGACCGTGTATGGGCCCCATCGGTCTTTTTTCCATCGGTGAGAAAAAATAGAACATGTTTTAAAATTATCCGATGGGAAAAAAACGATAGCAAATTCCGATCGTCTGTGTGGAACTCCATCGGACAAAAAACCCACGCATGCTCAGAATCAAGTTGACGCATGCTCAGAAGCATTGATCTTAATTTTTCTTGGCTTGTCGGAGAGTTTAACGTCACGGCGTTTGGGACGGTCGGATTTTTGACTGATGGTGTGTAGGCAAGACTGATGGAAGTCAGCTTTATCGGATTTTCGATGGAAAAATCCATCGGATTAGAATCCATAGGAAATCCGATCGTGTGTACAGGGCTTTAGAGAAAGACAATGCATTGGTGTCAGAGCATAGTATGTATCTATTGTTAATTCTGCAGTAACCAAAAATTGTACTCTTTACTTAAAAAAAACATACGGTATATACAGGTGATACGCCAAAAATTTGAATATTGTGCAAAAGTTCATTTATTTCACTAATGCAACTTAAAAGGTGAAACTAATAAATGAGATAGACTAATTACATGCAAAACAAGATAGTTCAAGCCGTGATTTGTCATAATTGTGATGGTTATGGCTTACAGCTCATGAAAACCCCAAATCCACAATCTCAGAAAATTAGAATATTGTGAAAAGGTGCAATATTCTAGGCTCAAAGTGTCCCACTCTAATCATCTAATTAAGCCGTAACACCTGCAAAGGGTTCCTGAGCCTTTAAATTGTCTCTCAGTCTGGTTCAGTAGCAATAACAATCATGGGAAAGTCTGCTGACCTGACAGTTGTGCAGAAAACCATCATTGACACCCTCCATAAGGAGGGAAAGCCTCAAAAGGTAATTGAAAAAGAAGTTGGATGTTCCCAAAGTGCTGTATCAAAGCGCATAAATAGAAAGTTATGTGGAAGGGAATAGTGTGGAAGAAAAAGGTGCATAAGCAGCAGGGATGACCGTAGCCTGGAGAGGATGTTCAGGAAAAGGCCATTCAAAAGTGTTGGGGACCTTCACAAGGAGTGGATTGAGGCTGGAGTCAGTGTATCAAGAGCCACCCCACACAGACGGATCCTGGACATGGGCTTCAAATGTCGTATTCCTCTTGTCAAGCCACTCCTGAACAACAAACAACGTCAGAAGCGTCTTACCTGGGCTAAAGAAAAACAGACCTGGTCTGTTGCTCAGTGGTCCAAAGTCCTCTTTTCTGATGAGAGTAAATTTTGCAACTCATTTGGAAACCAAGGACCCAGAGTATGGAGGAAGAATGGAGAGGCACACACTGCAAGATGCTTGAAGTCCAGTGTGAAGGTTCCACAGTCTGTGTTGATTTGAAGAGCCATGTCATCTGCTGGTGTTGGTCCACTGTGCTTCATTAAGTCCAGGGTCAACGCAGCCGTCTACCAGGAGATTTTGGAGCACTTCATGCTTCCTTCTGCAGATGAGCTCTATGGGGATGCTGACTTCATTTTCCAGCAGGACTTGGCACCTGCCCACACTGCCAAAAGCACCAAAACCTGATTCAATGACCGTGGGATTACTGTGCTTGATTGGCCAGCAAACTCGCCTGACCTGAACCCCATAGACAATCTATGGGGCATTGCCAAGAGAAAGATGAGAGACATGAGAACGAACAATGCAGAGCTGAAGGCCGCTATTGAAGCATCCTGGTCTTCCATAACACCTCAGCAGTGCCACAGGCTGATAGCTTCCATGCCACGCCGCATTGAGGCAGTAATTTCTGCAAAAGGGTCCCAAAACAAGTACTGAGTACATATGCATGCTTATACTTTTCAGAGGTCCGATATTGTTCCATGTACAATCCTTGTTTTATTGATTGCATGTAATATTCGAATTTTCTGAGATTGTGGATTTGGGGTTTTCATGAGCTGTAAGCCATAATATATACTACAAGTGTAGCTAACAGATAGAGTAATAACAATCTCCAAATCCTTTGAGATTCTCTGTAATCATCAGAGAAATCGGGAAACATGGAGACAATTCTAATAGTTAAAGTATATCTGAAAGCAACTTATTTTTGTATATGAACAGAGGATTGAAAACATTGCTTTTGCAACATACCAAAGGTTAAGGAAATGTGAACCAGCATACTAAGGGGAAACAGTGAATTGGAAAGAAGTTTTGGGCACACCTGATTTCACACACTAAAGGTAGAAAATATTTTCATAATTAATTGAAAATGAAAGCTATACAGTAGCTTGTAAGTTTCATACATAATGTCTCATGCTCCTAGAAGAAAATGTGTTCCGCATTGCTTTGAAAATATAGGTCCTAGTTTTTGGTCTAAAATTGGAAAAAGCAAAGTCACAGGGTTTGTCAAGGAGCATAGTTGTAGAAAGCACAAATTGAAATATAGTAGCTCTTGATGTACATGGAGGTCATATTTCAGTGTAAACTAAGTACCAAATCTGCAAAAGGCAATCATACTGTACAGAAAAAAGCATGTATGCAACTAATGCAGAAAATGTACAAACCAAAAGAGTGTCCAGCTTACAAAGTAAGGTCCCATTCACACCAGGACAGTTTATTGTGGTGGCTTTAATGTCTCATGTTATCATGCATTACTTAAGGCAGCCAATTAATTTGAATGGGCAGCCGATGTACTGCAAGAGACTGAAAATTGGACCTGCACCAAGTTTCTCTCATATCCCTGTATGTGCATTGGAAAGGTGCAGCAGCATGCAAATGTATGCAATATGCATTACCACCCCTGTAACTGCCGTGCACTGGCATGTATGAGCCCTGAAAAGACACAAGTTTGGAATAAAGAACCATTTAGCAAGGTCCTGCAGCATCAGGATAACCCTGAAATAAATCAATTAGGAAATCCAAGGTTTGTACATCCTCTGCCTTTTATGGTTTTGAAGGAAAAACAAGTATATCACACAAAGTTATCAACTTGGAAAAGTCTTCCATGCATATTTAAAACATCTTTGCTACAATATTTAAATTCAAGCTTGATGCTGCAGTAAGGACTAATGGAAGTCCAAAACCAATGGATAATTCACTGCCTACTCCTGTGAAATATGTTGGTGCTATACAGTTGTTTTAACATTGTTTATAAAGGATGTATAAAATAGAAATACATGCTAAGTCAAAAAGACAACCAGCATTTTCATATTGGAATAAAAATACTCAAGGGAAAAAGCATGTGTAGAGATCCTGAGATGACTGATATGGTTAAGAAGGTGGTGCATGGAAAAAGAAAGGAATGTTTGACTGAAGAACTAGTTTACTCTACAGAACAAATAGGTCTTACGTTTCTACAAACCTTAAAAGAGGAAAAAAAATGCATTTAAGAAGCTACATTTAAAAAGAATAACCTACTCAGAAAAAACAGGGACCTCTCAACCTACAATAATTTTAACAACATCAAATATTTATATCGTCAAATGGTTATCCCCAAATGTCAGGAACATATTTTCCATCTCCAGAGATTTAAAATTCACAAATCCATATTGGCCTTGTAAGTATAAAGGCAGATTTAAAATTTTTGTTTGGATAATAGACTTTAAAAAGCAACAGAATATGAAAGAAAAAAGAAAACACACACCAGGAAAAGACCCAAAGGCTTTTCTGATATATTTTTTCTTTTTTTCTTTTTTTCATTATTAATAAGCATTGTCATGATTACATTTTATTAACACTTTTTTTGCCCTCTTTCTTTTTCGGTCCCTTGTTATAATTTAATGTTTTCTAGACAAGGAAAAAACAGCAACGTTTGCACTTTAAACATTGGGCACTTGTCTGTCTGCCTAGTTTTTTTTAAGTTGCTATTCTGACTCTTTTTTTTACGCATTGCGTTAATAAAATACACCAGAAAATAAAAAAGGGAAAGGGCATAGAATTATGCCCACCTAGCCAAAAATAAGTTAGCCATGTTGAGAGCAAACTTGGCGCCTTTGAGGCCAAACTTTTCCTAATTGAATGCCTTCAGAAATCAAGCTGCTGTTTTGAAACAATTTTGAGTGAACCTCACAGGCCCCACAACTTAGGATAGAGGAGCACGTTGCTAATACAAGGGAGAGGTTTAAGCGACATAGTGTCTGTAGACACTATGGGGTAGATTTACAAAAATGTGGAGCACTCAGAATCTGGTGCCACTGTGCATGGTAGCCCATCAGCTTCTAGCTTCAGCTTGTTCAATGAAGCTTTTACAATAAAACCTGGAAGCTGATTGGTTTCTGTGCAGAGTTGCACCAGATTTTGCACTCCCTAGTTTTAGTAAATAACCCCCTATGCTTTTCATCATTGAAAGGATCCCACTGGTCTCAGAGTTACTGGCATAGATAAATTAGTTATTCATTGAAGGGGGAGCAATAATAGGTGAGAAGATACCAAGAATATAAACAAGATAGATTTACAATGTAAAAACATATTCCCCATTTGGCCCTAATATGGACTGGTAGGTAAACTGTTTCACTGATAGTACTTTAGTTGATTTTATAGATAACTAGTAATGTAATTTTTACATTTTGAACTGTATATTTAAAATATATATATATATTTTTATAAGTTTATGAGAATGGGCACATGACTCACCTCTCCCCTTAATGCTGAACTAATTTTATTTCTGCTAGTGTTTGTTATCTTTAGTATTATTTGAGTACCATTGCTGAGTGATCTTACCCTATCTGACCACTAGATGGAGGCAGAGATAAAAAAGCGTTTTGTTTTTAATTTAGATTTGATTCAGGGGACAACATTTTTGTTTAAAATTGCTTATATATTACTTGTTGAGATGATATGTGGAATATTCTTTATAACAGGATTTGGGAGAGTGGCACCAATGGTCATGTGACAAGTGTAATGTAGTTCATTAGCTGCATAGCCCTGGCACCAGATGACGTCAAGTGTGATGATACGCATCATGCCGAGCTTACTTTAGCTAATACTATCACGCCGTTAGAACAAGCAAAGTGATTTTCAAATGAGGAGGAAGCACAAGCGCCAATCTGAGTGTAGTAAGTAAGGTACTTTAATACAATTATGAATACTGGTACTCACAAGGATTAAAACATCAACAGGCATTGAGCACTAAAGTGCAAGAGCGTCTATGGAGCTTGTACATCAGAAAGGCTTCTGCGGTGTAGCACTCGAAAGGACCGCACCGGTGGTTGCCAATGCTTCCTGGAGTCCTGGAACACACAGGGAGCCGATGATGATGTCACTCCCGGGTTGTGATGTGGAGAAAGGCCAGGATTCATACTTGTATTAAAGTACCTTACATACTAC
The DNA here is from genome assembly GCA_029206835.1 of Rana muscosa. Lineage (NCBI taxonomy): Eukaryota > Metazoa > Chordata > Amphibia > Anura > Ranidae > Rana > Rana muscosa. The sequence goes on from CM055123.1 coordinate 168,930,438, forward strand.
ACTCAGATTGGCACTTATGCTTCCTCCTCAGTTGTTCCAGAGCTGCTTCTTGCTTATCACTGGGCTGCCTTTCAAGGTGTACCTGTATGGATTTTATGGACTTTTCATAAGCCATTCTTATGCTTTTTAATCCTTTATGATTGTTCCTCTACCTCACAACTGAACCTTTAAATGGTTTTTATTTGATTTTATTTGACTCTGTGGGCTGACACCTGGCTTGGTGCATACGTGCCAATTCGTCCATGTGTGAAGTAATTTTTAAAGCCTATTATCTGTATTATTTGAGAGTTTACGTTGTTTTCATAAAATAGGGATGTGATTTTACTGGTTACACTATTTGCAGTGTTTCTTCAGTCCTTATGGTCCTTGGAGAGTTTGTGCACTGAGACCTCCTGTGTCCCTGGTGACTAGGGATGAGCCGAACACCTCCCGGTTCGGTTCGCACCAGAACTTGCGAACGGACCGAAAGTTCGTGCAAACTTTAGAACCCTATTAAATACAATGGATGCGAACGTTCAAAATCAAAAGTGCTAATTATAATGGCTAATATGCAAGTCATTGTCCTAAAAGGGGTTTGGGGACCCGGGTTCTGCCCCAGGGGACATGTATCAATGAAAAAAAAGTTTTAAAAACCGCCATTTTTTCGAGAGCAGTCATTTTAATGATGCATAAAGTGAAAAAAAAAGTGAAATATTCCTTTAAATATCGTACCTGGGGGGTGTCTAAAGTATGCCTGTGAAGTGCCATGTGTTTCCCGTGTTTAGAACTGTCCCTGCACAAAATGACATTTCTAGAGGAAAAAAATGGTCATTTAAAACTGCTTGCGGTTTTAATGTAATGTCTGGTCCCGGCAATATGGATGAAAATCATTAAGAAAAATAGCATGGGTACCCCCCCCCCACCCCACTACCAGCCCCTTTGGGTCTTGTATGGATATTAAGGGGAACCCCGCACCCAAAATTAAAAAAAGGCCCTATATACTCTAAACAGCAATATACAGGCGGTGCAAACAAGACAGGGACTGTAGATTTGTTCTTAAGTAGAATCTTTTTCTAATTTGGAACAGGTACATTTTTTAAGTGTAGCTCTAGCCAAAAAATCTATTTTTAAGCTTTTTGGAGAACATAGGTAAGGGTTATCACCCCTGTAACATTTGTTTTGCTGCCTGTGCACCTGTTCAGAAGATTTCACCTCACTTTCCGTCCCAATGACAAATGTTTTTGGAAAAGTGTTTTTTTTTATTGAAACAAGTATTGGTGATAAAGCATCAGTAGAGAGGAGACACCTTTTTCCCATATTAACTTTTACAGGAGAGAATTTCCCTTCCTAGGGGTAGATTTCCTCTCACTTCCTGTTGTCTCCTTCCGTTTGCAAGTAGGAGTCGTTTGTAAGTTGGATGTTTGAAAGTAGGGGCCTGCCGTATATACTCTGCAGAAATTTGCCCCTTAGGTGTTGGTGTTGCCACAACACTGTAAGCCCTCACAGTTACTCTTGGTAGGCGCTGGAACGCCCTGCTGTGAACTATTATATAAGGAATTGTAATTACATGCCATTGTTGAACAGTGGTAGGAAAAATTAAGCCTTTGGTGGTGGTGCTGGTGCCACAACACTGTAAGCCCTCACAGTTACTCTTGGTGGGCGCATGAATGGGCCCTGCTGTGAATTATTAGATCAAGAAATGTAATTGCATGCCCCTGTTGAACAGGGGCTGAAAAATTGGGCCTTTGGTGGTGGCGGTGGTGCTGGTGCCACAAGACTGTAAGTCCTCACAGTTACTCTTGGTGGGCGCAGGAATGGGCCCATTTGTGAAATATTAGATCAAGAATTGTTATTACATGCCCCTGTTTAACAGGAAAAAAATGGTCATTTAAAACTGCTTGCGGTTATAATGTAATGTCTGGTCCCGGCAATATGGATGAAAATCATTAAGAAAAATAGCATGGGTACCCCCCCCACCCCACTACCAGCCCCTTTGGGTCTTGTATGGATATTGCTGGAACGCCCTGCTGTGAACTATTATATAAGGAATTGTAATTACATGCCATTGTTGAACAGTGGTAGGAAAAATTAAGCCTTTGGTGGTGGTGCTGGTGCCACAACAATGTAAGCCCTCACAGTTACTCTTGGTGGGCGCATGAATAGGCCCTGCTGTGAATTATTAGATCAATGACCATTTTTTTCCTGTTAAATAGGGGCATGTAATAACAATTCTTGATCTAATATTTCACAAATGGGCCCATTCCTGCGCCCACCAAGAGTAACTGTGAGGACTTACAGTCTTGTGGCACCAGCACCACCGCCACCACCAAAGGCCCAATTTTTCAGCCCCTGTTCAACAGGGGCATGCAATTACATTTCTTGATCTAATACGATCTAGTACGATATTTAAAGGAATATTTCACTTTTTTTTTCACTTTATGCATCATTAAAATGACTGCTCTCGAAAAAATGGCGGTTTTTAAAACTTTTTTTCCATTGATACATGTCCCCTGGGGCAGAACCCGGGTCCCCAAACCCCTTTTAGGACAATGACTTGCATATTAGCCATTATAATTAGCACTTTTGATTTCGAACGTTCACATCCATTGTATTTAATAGGGTTCTAAAGTTTGCGCGAACTTTCGTTCTGTTCGCAAGTTCTGGTGCAAACCGAACCGGGAGGTGTTCGGCTCATCCCTAGTCACCAGGGACACAGGAGGTCTCAGTGCACAAACTCTCCAAGGACCATAAGGACTGAAGAAACACTGCAAATAGTGTAACCAGTAAAATCACATCCCTATTTTATGAAAACAACATATACTCTCAAATAATACAGATAATAGGCTGTTAAACAGGGGCTGAAAAATTGGGCCTTAGGCACTGGTGCTGGTGCCACAACACTTCAACCCATCACAGATACTGTATTTGGAGAGCAGCAATGAGCCCTGTTGCAAAGCATTGCATCAAAAATTGTAATTACACGCCCATGTTAAACAGGGGCTGAAAAATTGGGCCTTAGCCACTGGTTCCACAACACTTCAACCCATCACAGATACTGTATTTGGAGCGCAGCAATGAGCCCTGTTGCAAAGCATTGCATCAAAAATTGTAATTACACGCCCCTGTTAAACAGGGACTGAAAAACTGGGCCTTAGCCACTGGTGGCAGCACCCAGAACCACAAATGTTCTTCCAAGCTATCGGCAGGATCATTGAGGAGGAAGAAGATAGTCAGTCAACATAACAGGACAGTCACTAAGCATCATCATAAGCAGTCTTGAAGGGATATGACATTTCAAAAAAAATTATTCGGTTACATCAGCTTCAGGTGCTTGGTAGCTGGGGGTGATCCAAGACTGGTTCATCTTTATGAAGGTCTGTTGATCAACCGAGTCGGTGGACAGGCGCAACCTGTGATCGGTTACAAAGCCACCAGCAGCACTGAATGTGCATTTCGAAAGAACGCTGGATGCAGGACAGGCCAGTAGCTCAATTGCATACTGTGCAAGCTCTGGCCAGTGATCCATCCTCAAGACCCAGTAAGCCAGAGGATTTTCGGTGGGAAAGGTGTCCAAGTCTGACCTTGACCCTAGGTATTACTGGACCATGTAAATCAGACGCTGGCGATGGTTGCTGGAACCGATCATACCTTGGGGCTGCGGACTAAAAAATTGTCGGAACGCATCGGTCAGATGGCCACCTTCCCCACTGCTCCTTCTTTGACTGACCAAAGCCTCAGCAACTCGTTGTCCAGGACCAGGAGTTTGTAACCTCCCAGTCTCTGGGAACGCATTGCACAGACCTTTATGCAAGGCCTCCCAGAGATGTCTCATCCTCTGCTCCCTCTGCGACGGCAAGATAAGGTCCGCAACCTTACCCTTGTACCGTGGATCAAGGAGAGTGGCCAGCCAGCAATGGTCCCTCTCCTTGATCTGAAGAATACGAGGATCCTTCCGCAGGCTTTGCAGGATAAGGGAGGCCGTGCAGCGTAGGTTAGCTGAGGCATTCGGTCCGGAGTCCTCTGGGTCACTAAGGACTCAAATGGTGCCAGGGCAGTGCATGCATACCTGACCATGCCCCACTGGCGTGGTGAAAAAAACTCGAGCTCCCCTGACCCTGTCTTGGTGCCGTAGTCGCACAGGTATTTATTGATGGCCCTCTGCTGCATGTGCAGCCGCTGCAGCATGGCCAACGTTGAGTTCCACCTGGTGGGCATGTCACATATAAAGCGGTTCTTGGGCAGGTTCAAATATTTTTGCAGCTTAGCCAGCCGAGCACTGGCATTATATGATCTACGGAAATGCACACAGACTTTTCTGGCCTGCCTCAGGACATCCTGTAAGCCCGGGTACCTGCCCAAGAACCGCTGCACCACCAGGTTAAGGACGTGAGCCACACAGGGCACATGGGTCAGTTGTCCCTGTCAGAGGGCGGAGAGGAGGTTTGTGCAATTGTCGCAAACCACCATTAATGGCTTAAGCTGGCGTGGCTTCAACCACCTCTCGGCCTGCCCCTGCAGAGCTGACAGAACCTCTGCCCCAGTGTGGCTCCTGTCCCCCAAACACACCAGCGCAATCACGGCACTACATCTTTTTGCCTGCGTACTTGCGTAGCCCCTTGAACGCCTACGGAGCACCGCTGATTCAGAGGACAAAGCACAGGAAGAGGCCGTGGAGGAAGAAGAAGAGGAGGGGGTGGAGGAGAGAGGTGTGTCACAACCAGTAGTAGCATTTTGGAGGCGTGGCGGCGGAACAACCACCAACACTACTGCACCTTGTCCTGCATCCTTCCCAGCTGCCAAAAGAGTGACCCAATGGGCCGTGAAAGAAAGGTAACGTCCCTGTCCATGCCTGCAGGACCATGAGTCAGCGGTAATATGCTCCTTACCGCTGACCGCCCTGTCCAGCGAGGCATGGACATTGACTTCCACATGCCGGTAGAGAGCCGGAATCGCCTTTCGTGAGAAAAAGTGGCGTTTGGGAACCTGCCACTGAGGAACCGCACATTGCACAAACTCACGGAAGGGGGCCGAGTCTACCAACTGTAAATGCAGCAGTTGAAGTGCTAGCAATTTAGCCAAGCTAGCATTCAACCGCTGGGCATGTGGATGGCTGGGAGTGAACTTCTTTTGACGGTCCAGCAGCTGGGGCAGGGAAATTTGCCTGCTACAATTGGACGTCGGTGTACTGCTAGCAGAGTGCCCGCAAGTACTTGGCTGTGACACACCTAATTCTACACCTTCATTCCTCTCAGTACAGGTTTCAGAGAGGACTGAAGGTATAGTGGGGTTGGAGATCCCAGCTGATGAGGAGCAAGGAGAGGTCCGCTTTGTGATTTGGTGTGGGTCTTTAAGGTGCCCTTGCCAACGAGCTGCATGGCAGGTCAACATATGTCTGGTCAAGCATGTGGTGCCCAAGCGGCTGATGTTTTGGCCACACGAGATACGCTTTGAGACATATGTTGCAAATAGCAGCGGTGCGATCTGATGCACTCCACTCAAAAAAGGCCCACACCAAAGAACTTTTGGAACGGGCAGAGGCAGTGCCCTGCACAGGTGGAGCTCTGCGGTGTGATTCAGTCGGTGTGCTGCCCTTACGCTGGCCCCCGGAGGGCATCCTGCCTCGTTCGAGATGTGCCTTCTCCTCATCCTCCTCTCTCCTATCAGGCACCCACGTGGAGTCAGTGACCTCATCATCCCCTCCCTCTTGATCACTGGAGCAAACCTGGCAGTATGCTGCAACTGCTGGAACATGACTGCCAGATTGCTGTCCTTCTTGAGCATCCCCTCTCTCTGCGCTCACGCTACTGCCTTCCTCTAACTGTGTATCATCATCAGACCCTTCAAAACGCTGAGCATCCTCCTGGAGCATGTACCCAACACTGTGCTCAAACAGTTCGGGGGACTCCTCAGGAGGACATGGTGGGTCTAGGGAAGGAGTGACTGATGACATTGATACAAGGGAAGAGGATGCATTGGCAGCTGCTTTGCCAGTACCCTGAGCCTGGGTGAGAGAGGATGAGGAGGATGAGGAGGGCTTGGTCATCCACTCTACCAAGTCTTCGGCATGATGCGGCTCAACATGTCCAGCTTGCCAAAAATAAGGACAAGCGTGTCCCATGGCCACGTGCTGATGACAATGCACCGCGTCCACGGCCAGCACTGTTGCCCCCAGACACAGAGCCTGCTTGCCCTCTTTTCTTGGCTCGTGACTGTCTGCCTCTCCTTGTTGACCTCCCAAACATTCTAATGGCCTGCAGGGAGATGGGAAAACCAGCAATAAGGGATAGCTTCAGGTGTATACTGTGCAGGAGGCACACTATGCCCACTGTAAGTGCTGCAGATGCCTGCCTGTGTTACACAACAGGAAAACACAGCAATATGGGGTAGCTTCAGGTGTATACTGTGCAGGAGGCACACTATGCCCACTGTAAGTGCTGCAGATGCCTGCCTGTGTTACACAACAGGAAAACACAGCAAAAAGGGGTAGCTTCAGGTGTATACTGTGCAGGAGGCACACTACGCCCACTGTAAGTGCTGCAGATGCCTGCATGTGTTACACAACAGGAAAACACAGCAATAAGGGGTAGCTTCAGGTGTATACTGTTCAGGAGGCACACTACGCCCACTGTAAGTGCTGCAGATGCCTGTTAGTGTAACACAAAATAAAAAAACCACGAGTAATAAGGGGTAGCTTCAGGTGTATACTGTGCAGGAGGCACACTACGCCCACTGTAAGTGCTGCAGATGCCTACCTGTGTTACACAACAGGAAAACACAGCAATAAGGGGTAGCTTCAGGTGTATACTGTGCAGGAGGCACACTACGCCCACTGTAAGTGCCGCAGATGCCTGCCTGTGTTACACAACAGGAAAACACAGCAATAAGGGGTAGCTTCAGGTGTATACTGTGCAGGAGGCACACTACGCCCACTGTAAGTGCTGCAGATGCCTGTTAGTGTAACACAAAAGAAAAAAAACACGAGCAATAAGGGGTAGCTTCAGGTGTATACTGTGCAGGAGGCACACTACGCCCACTGTAAGTGCTGCAGATGCCTGCCTGTGTTACACAACAGGAAAACACAGCAATAAGGAATTGCTTCAGGTGTATACTGTGCAGGAGGCACACTACGCCCACTGTAAGTGCTGCAGATGCCTGCCTGTGTTACACAACAGGAAAACACAGCAATAAGGGGTAGCTTCAGGTGTATACTGTGCAGGAGGCACACTACGCCCACTGTAAGTGCTGCAGATGCCTGTTTATGTAACACAAAAGAAAAAACCACGAGCAATAAGGGGTAGCTTCAGGTGTATACTGTGCAGGAGGCACACTACGGCCACTGTAAGTGCTGCAGATGCCTGCCTGTGTTACACAACAGGAAAACACAGCAATAAGGGGTAGCTTCAGGTGTATACTGTGCAGGAGGCACACTACGCTCACTGTAAGTGCTGCAGATGCCTGCCTGTGTTACACAACAGGAAAACACAGCAATAAGGGGTAGCTTCAGGTGTATACTGTGCAGGAGGCTTAGCAAAAATGACACTGACACTGTCCCCTGCCTATCCTTCTCTGTCCCAGTATACCAACACACTGTAAATGCACAAGGTTAATGAAAGAATATCACTGACACTGTCCCTGCCTATTCTTCTCTGTCCCTGTATACCAACACACTGTAAATGCACAAGGTTAATGATAGAATATCACTGACACTGTCCCTGCCTATCCTTCTCTATCCCTGCACGCCAACACACTACACGAGGCCGCCGCGCTGGCGGCCTTTTATAGTGTGGGGCGTGTACTAAACCCCCCTGAGCTATAATTGGCCACAGGCATCCTGCCTGTGGCCAATTATGTCTCTCCTCACTGCCGGCGCTGTGATTGGCCAAGCATGCGGGGTCACAGTGCATGCTTGGCAAATTACAGCGCCGGCAATGCACTGCGATAGCGCAGTGTATTGTGGGCCGTTCGCGTCACACGAATTTGGCGGGAACGGCCCACAAAGTTCTGGTTTCGCCGAACAGGCGAACAGACGATGTTCGAGCTCATCCCTACTGGTGACGAGCATACAGAGGCTTGCCAGCATGTTGGAGATTACCTTTTGGTGATGCATGCATTTATGACCTCAGGTACAATGGGGTCATAAGAAGTCAGTAAGAGGCTTCATATTATGACTGTGTTGCTTCATGGGAGCTGGCACATGGGAGGATATTAATTACCGTATTTATCGGAGCTGAGAAAAGCCGAGTATAGCCGAGTACACTCGGCTATGTGTATCTCGGCGGCGGCTCCGCCCAGTCCCTGCATCCCCTGCGTCCCCGGCGTTCTCAGCGGCGTCCACACAGTCCACACAGTCTCGGCGCCAATTTTAAAATGATGCACGGCGACACTGGGGCAAGGCTGCACGGCGACACTGGGGCAAGGATGCACGGCGACACTGGGGCAAGGCTGCACGGCGACTCTGGGGCAAGGCTGCACGGCGACTCTGGGGCAAGGCTGCAATGGACACTGACAAGGCTGCACTGTGACAAGGCTGCAATGGACACTGACAAGGCTGCACTGTGACAAGGCTGCAATGGACACTGACAAGGCTGCACTGTGACAAGGCTGCAATGGACACTGACAAGGCTGCACTGTGACAAGGCTGCAATGGACACTGACAAGGCTGCACTGTGACAAGGCTGCAATGGACACTGACAAGGCTGCATTTAAATGTAAGTTATTTTTCCTTAAACTTCCCTGCTAAAAGTTTTTTTACCTAAAATTTCCTCCTAAACTTGGGGTGCGTGTTATACGCCGGTGCGTGTTATACGCCGATAAATACGGTACTTTCTCTTTGAACTTTTTTTAATGGCACAGAGTTTTTTTAGTGTGAGCTTTACTCACTTTTCAAGTTTCTTTGCAATTTACATAACTGATGATTTATTTCACAGTTTTTTTTTTTAATGTCAATTTAATTTGAGGGCAGCACAGCATTTTTATATATTTATTCACTATCTGGTGCCTGGATATTACACTTGCAGTGTACAACTTGTTATTTTTAATATATGATATATATATATATATATATATATATATATATATATATATGTGTGACTTTTAGAAACTAAGTGCAGGGTTATACACAGTTTAGATGCCACATGTGTAGTTATTTGTACCTGTAGTAGGGCTCATAAACAACAGTGCACATTTTGCTGTTTTTTATTCTATCTAAAACATACTGACAGTAATTTAAAAAATATTTTTTTTTTTAATCCAACCTAAAATACACTGACCCTAGCTTTTGAACCTGATCTTTGACTCTGACCATGACCTTTGACCCTGACATTGACCCTAAGGCTGGGTTCACAATTTAAACGGATGCGGCTGACAGCAGGGGTCCGGTGTGTCCCTGTTCTCCATTTCAGGGACAAATCAGGCCCGAATGGTTGCCTAAATTTGGACCTGAAACTGAACCAAAGACGCACAGGACTCCCCAGGGATGTGTGAACCAGCTCCATTGAGAGCCGGTCACAATCTCCTGTCATGCGAATTGGATGCGGGGAAACCCGCATTCCAATTCGCATAAGAGTGAACCGAGCCTAAATCTAACCCTGACACTCACCTAGATCAAACTCTGACCTAGCTATTTTATCTTTATATCTATTTATTTACTTTTACACACACTTTTTGTTTACAATGTTCTCCTCTAGCAAAGAGAAAACAATACATTGGGGTTTATTTACTTTAGACAAATCCACTTTGCACTACAACTGCACTCAGTGCACTTGGAAATGCAGTCGCTGTAGCTCTGAGGGGAAGATCTATAACGGGGGAAGCTCTGCTGATTTTATCATTCAATCATGTGCAAGCAAAAATGCTGGTTTATATTTTCCTTGCATGACCCCCTCAGATCTACTGCAACTGCACTTTCAGTGCACTTGCAGTGCAAACTGGATTTGCCTTTAGTAAATAACCCAATTTTTCTCCATTCAAGAGGAGAAAATAATACAGGGGTGGGCTGCACAGTGATTGATCAATTTAATCTCCAAATACGGAAAGGTTTCTTCACAGTAAGAGCTGTGAAAATGTGGAATAGACTCCCTCCAGAGGTGGTTCCGGCCAGCTCAGTAGATTGCTTTAACCACTTAAGCCCCGGACCATTTGGTAGCTAAAGGACCAGAGGTGAATTCAGAATTTTGCATTGCGCTGCTTTAACTGTAAATTGTGCGGACATGCAATGTTGTACCCAAACAAAATTTGTGTCCTTTTCTTCCCACAAATAGAGCTTTCTTTTAATGGTATTTGATTGCCTCTGCGATTTTTATTTTTTGCGATATAAACGGAAAAAGACCGAAAATTTAGAAAAAAAATGATATTTTCTACTTTTTGTTATAAGAAAAATCGAATAAACTCAATTTCAGTCATACATTTAGGCCAAAATGTATTCAGCCACATGTCTTTAGTAAAAAAAACGTCAATAAGTGTATATTTATCGGTTTGCGCAAAAGTTATAGCGTTTACAAACTAGGGTACATTTTCTGGAATTTACACAGCTTTAAATTTATGACTGCCTATCTCATTTCTTGAGGTGCTAAAATGGCAGGGCAGTACAAAACCCCCCCAAATGACCCCATTTTGGAAAGTAGACACCCCAAGGAAATTGCTGAGAGGCATGTTGAGCCCATTGAATATTTTTTTTTTGTCCCAAGTGATTGAATAATGACAAAAAAAATAAAAAAATTACAAAAAGTTGTCACTAAATGATATATTGCTCACACATGCCATGGTTATATGTGGAATTGCACCCCAAAATACATTCTGCTGCTTCTCCTGAGTACGGGAATACCACATGTGTGGGACTTTTTAGGAGCCTAGCCACGTACGGGACCCCGGAAACCAAGCACCGCCTTCAGGATTTCTAAGGGCGCAAATTTTTGATTTCACTCCTCACTACCTATCACAGTTTTGAAGGCCATAAAATGCCAAAATAGCACAAACCCCCCCCCCCAAATGACCCCATTTTAGAAAGTAGACACCCCAAGGAAATTGCTGAGAGGCCTGCTGAGCCCATTGAATATTTTTTTTTTGTCCCAAGTGATTGAATAATGACAAAAAAAAAATTACAAAAAGTTGTCACTAAATGATATATTGCTCACACATGCCATGGTTATATGTGGAATTGCACCCCAAAATACATTTTGCTGCTTCTCCTGAGTACGGGGATACCACATGTGTGGGACTTTTTAGGAGCCTAGCCGCGTACGGGACCCCGAAAACCAATCACCGCCTTCAGGATTTCTAGGCACAAATTTTTGATTTCACTCCTCACTACCTATCACAGTTTCGAAGGCCATAAAATGCCAAAATAGCACAAAACCCCCCCAAATGACCCCATTTTGGAAAGTAGACACCTCAAGCTGTTTGCTGAGAGGCATGGTGAGTATTTTACAGCTCTCATTTGTTTTTGAAAATGAAGAAAGAATTTTTTTTTTTTTCAATTTTCAAAACTTTGTGACAAAAAGCGAGATCTGCAAAATACTCACAATACCTCTCAGCAAATAGCTTGGGGTGTCTACTTTCCAAAATGGGGTCATTTGGGGGGGGTTTGTGCCATCTGGGCATTCCATGGCCTCCGAAACTGTGATAGGCAGTGAGAAGTGAAATCAAAAATTTACACCATTAGAAAGCCTGAAGGCGGTGATTGGTTTTTGGGGTCCCGTACGCGGCTAGGCTCCCAAAAAGTCTCACACATGTGGTATCCCCGTACTCAGGAGAAGCAACAGAATGTATTTTGGGGTGTAATTCCACATATGCCCATGGCATGTTTGAGCAATATATCATTTAGTGACAACTTTGTGCAAAAAATAAATAAAAAATTGTCTTTTTTCCGCAACTTGTGTCAACATATAAAATATTCCATGGACTCGACATGCCTCTCAGTATATAGCTTGGGGTGTCTACTTTCCAAAATGGGGTCATTTGGGGGGGTTTTGAACTGTTCTGGCATTTTATACACAACATTAGGAAGCTTACATCCACTCTTCTAACCACTTGAAGACAAAGCCCTTTCTGACACTTTTTGTTTACATGAAAACATATTTTTTTTTGCAGGAAAATTATGTTGAACCCCCAAACATTATATATATTTTTAAAGCAAAGGCCCTACAGAATAAAATGGTGGGTGTTGCATTTTTTTTTTCTACACAGTATTTGCGCAGCGATTTTTCAAACGCATTTTTGGGGGAAAAAATACACTTTTTTTTATTTTAATGCACTAAAACACACTATATTGCCCAAATGTTTGATGAAATAAAAAAGATGATCTTAGGCCGAGTACATAGATACCAAACACGACATGCTTTAAAATTTCGCACAAACGCGCATTGGCGACAAACTACATACATTTTTAAAAGCCTTTAAAAGCCTTTACAGGTTACCCCGTTAGATTTACAGAGGAGGTCTACTGCTAAAATTACTGCCCTCGATCTGACCTTCGCGGTGATACCTCACATGCATGGTGCAATTGCTGTTTACATATGACGCCAGACCGACGCTTGCGTTCGCCATTGGGCAAGAGCAGGGCAGGACAGGGGTGCTTTTTTTTTTTTTTTTTTTATTATTAATTTTGCTTTTTTATTTTATTTTTAAATTGTTCCTTCCATGTTTTTTTTTTTTATCATTTTTATTGTTATCTCAGGGAATGTAAATATCCCCTATGATAGTAATAGGTAGTGACAGGTACTCTTTTTTTGAAAAAAACTGGGGTCTAGACTCTAGATCTTTCCTCTGCCCTCAAAGCATCTGACCACACCAAGATCGGTGTGATAAAATGCTTTCCCAATTTCCCAATGGCGCTTTTTATATCCGGGGGGGGGGGACATTCCCTCCCACTGCTTGTAAAAGCAGTCCAGAGGCTAATTAGCCACTAGGGTTGCTTTTACATTAAAGCCGGCCGCTGGCTGAAAAGAATGATACCAAGATGATACCTAAACCCGCAGGCATCAATCTGGTATAACCATTCAAAGTCCAGCAACATACCAGTACGTTGCTGGTCCTTGTTGGACATGTATTGTAATCTTTTTTTTTCATGCAGCCAGGTGGCTGAACGAAAAAAGAGATTGATCGGTGGGTATGCCCACCATTAGAATACCGCCCTTCATCCACCCACTTCTAATGATGGGCATACATGCACCATTTATATATGCCGAAGCATGGGGGCATCCTCCCGCAAAAAAGTTATGCCGCACACACATGGTCGGACTTTTCCACGGGCAAGCCTCCGTCGGAATTTCGACCGTATGTACGCGGCATTAGGAGCAAAATCGCTCCTCCGCCCCTGCTGCCCCAATGCTTTGGCATATTTGCTTCTTTTTTTTTTTAACTGTGGTGGTGAAATCACCTCCTACAGCACTGGAGTCGCAGGGATCAGGCCTGTCTCTGCGAACGCTGCAGTTATGTGTGTTGTGTTTTGTAAGTGACAGTGATCGATCGATACTGCACTTGGGTGGCCTGGGCTGGACAGAGGGGCAAAACGCAGGTGCTAGCAGGTATCTGGGCTGATCCCGCTAACACTGCGTTTTTGGGAACCCTAAACTGCTGGGGACGCTAGTATAGATCTGATCAGATCAGATATTGATCTGTTCAGATACTATACCACTAAGGGAGGTGTATGCTTCACGCGTGGGTGTTAGCGTTACTGACACTAACCTGACGCTGCCTGGGGTGTGACGCAGACCCTCTCTGACGCTAAAACCTAATTGATATCACCCGCCGGGCGATCAGGGGGTTAAACCTTTATTGGGTTATATACGGCGGGTGCCCTGACACTATAAAAAGCAAACTAACTAACCAGCGTCACCCGTAACACTTATATGATGATTACTGGTGAAAGGGTTAACTAGGGGCAATTAGGGGGTTAAAACCTTTATTAGATAATATATGGGGGTACCTGACGCTATAAAAACCTGCGGCGAACCTAAAAAAAATTACTGGCTACCGATCTGCATCACCGACGCTAAGACATCGATCAGAAAAATGATCGCTTAGCGACAGTGGTGATAGGGGGTGAAAGGGTTACCTGGGGGGCGATCAAGGGGGTTAAACCTTTATTAGATCATTTATGGGGGGTACCCGACGCTATAAAAACCTGCGGCAAACCTAAAAAAATTACTGGGTACCGATCTGCATCACCGACGCCAAGACAGCGATCAGAAAAATGATCGCTTAGTGACAGTGGTGATAGGGGGTGAAAGGGTTACCTGGGGGGCGATCAAGGGGGTTAAACCTTTATTAGATAATTTATGGGGGTACCCGACGCTATAAAAACCTGCGGCGAACCTAAAAAAAATTACTGGGTACCGATCTGCATCACCGACGCCAAGACAGCGATCAGAAAAATGATCGCCAAGCGACGGCGGTGCTAGGAGGTGAAAGGGTTATCTGGGGGGTGATCAAGGGGTTAAACCTTTATTAGGGGGGTTAGGGGGCTACACTGGACCTAAAACTAAATGTAGTGACACTTTTACAGTCACAAATGTCACTGATTGCAGTGATCAGTAAATAAATGGTCACTGCAATCAGTGACACTGTGACTGGGGGCTGGGGGGTGATCTGGGGGGGCTGGGGGGTGATCTGGGGGGGCGATTTATGTGCCTATGTGTGCTGGTGTTAGTGTAGTGTTAGTGCACTGACCTGTGTGTCTTCTCTTGTACGACGCTCGGTATATGTGAGCGCCGCACAGGAGATGACATCACTTCCTCCTGCTTTCTCTATCTGTGTAAACAGTACACAGACAGAGGGGGCATTTCTATTCGCCGGGAGCGATCGCGGGGGGGTGGTCGGAATCGAACGGCCGCCCCCCCATCTCGGAACGCTCCCAGACGAATTCCGACCGCTCACTGTACAGAAGGGGGGTCCGATCGGACCCCCCAACTGTACAAAGGCAATCACGTATGCTCTACGTGATTGTGCCTGTCGGTGCCATTGTGCCGACGTATATATACAGTGAGCGGTCGTTAAGTGGTTAAGAAAGGCCTGGATACTTTCCTAAATGTACAAAATATAACTGGGTACTAACATTTATAGGTAAAGATGGTCCAGGGAAAATCTGATTTCCTCTCGGGGGATCAGGAAGGAAATTTTTCCCCTGCTGTAGCAAATTGGAGCATGCTCTGCTGGGGTTTTTAGCCTTCCTCTGGATCAACTGTGGGTATAGAATTGGGTATATGGGATTGTACGATATTTTTTATTATATTTATTTTTATGGTTGAACTAGATGGACTTGTGTCTTTTTTCAACCTGACTAACTATGTAACTATATATAGCCAATCAGAGGCTCAGGAAATAGACTTCCTGGTTCCTGATAGTCTGAGACTCGACGCTGTCACTGACAGTTCACTCTCTGTGCTGGGAGTGTGCTTTGCAGTGCATTTTCAGTACAAACACAGTAGCAGATCCTATAGGCTACCAGGACTTTGACTGGCCTCATCAGTGGCCAATTACAGTCCTCCTCACCTTGGAAACAGGGACCCACTCCACAGCACCCAATCTCCTCCCCATACACGAGCACTGGAGAGATCTTTGCTATAGCTGCAAGGGACATAGGACTAAACAGCATTCCTCACACTTGTTCAATGTGTGAGGGAACAATGGGCCCCACTCTTCTTGGGGCCCATGTTCACTGAACATATTGCACCCATAGAGGATACACCACTGCCACTGAGTGAAGCTAACTTGCAAAGTTTCCCAGAAAGCATTATTTGTTACAGGTATTTATATAGTGCCGTCAATTTATGCAGCACTTTAACATACAGTATATTGTACATTCACATCAGTCCCTGCCCTCAAGGAGCTTACAATCTAATGTCTCTAACTCATATTCATTTACTAGGGCCAATTTAGACAGGAGACAATTACCATACCAGCATTTTTTGGAGCGTGGGAGGGAACCAGAGTACCCGGAGGAAACCCCTGCAGACACAGGGAAAACATGCAAACTTCAGGTGGGTAGTGCTGTGGTTGGGACTCAAACCGACAACCCTAGTGCTGCTAGGCAGAAGTGCTAACCACTTAGTCACTATGCATTAGCAGATGACTACTTTTATTTGTTCCTTGGAGGCACCATTTATTAAGGCAGTGCAATAGCTATGTGCAAATTATAGCAGCCAATAGAAACAGACTTCAAACTGCAGTAAATATTTAAATACTGACTGGTTGCGTTGGGTTATTGCATTTTGCACATAACCATTTTTACATTAAATAAGACCAATTGTGACTGCATAAAAATATTGATTTTCCATCATATCAATAAACTAGTTCTATTCCTACTCTAGTTTACTTACTTGTGTTTTAATTGTGTGAAGTAATTGAATAGGGATAAAAAATCTTGTTTATATCCTGTCAGATCAGCATATTGCCTATATACCTCAGGCTGGTATTACAGAAGAGCAAAACAATTCCTGAGAACCCTATGGACATATTTATACAAGAACATCTGCCAGAATAAGTTCAAGTTTTATTTGTTTCTTCCACAGGCAGTAAGCCTGTGGTTTATAGGCGCTGACATTTTATGTTTATATAAAATGTACCAATACAGTGGTGTGATCATTATCAAGTTTCACATACATACATAAAGGGAGGATTTGCACCCAGGGCTGTTACATGTGTGATAGTACAGAATGAGCAATAAAGCAGGAAATTATAGTTGTATATCATTACCGCACTGCTGTTTTTTTTTTTTTCATTTGCAGAGCCCAAGCTTTTCTTTCATTTAGGATGCAAGATTTAGCTTAAAATGTGGATATTTTTCAAGGACACCTAGCAGAATGTGTTTTAGGTCTACGAGAAGGAGGTAATGCGAAGGAGCACATCTATAAGCACATATATGCAAAAAGAGAATAATTTCCCTTGGCGTGGTCATCTTTAAATTTTTCACCAACATAAACTGTTCTTAATTTCCTTTTTGCATTTATATCCACTTCAGCCCCAGAAGGATTTGCCCCGTTAATGACCAGGCCATTTTTTGCAATACAGCACTGCGTCGCTTTAACTGACTATTGCATACAATGCTGTACACAAACAAAACTTATGTCCTTTTTTCCCACAAATAGAGTTTTCTTTTGGTGGTATCACCTCTGTGTTTTTTTTTTTTTTTTTTGCGCTATAAACAAAAAAACAGCGACAATTAAAAAAAAAAATCTAATATTTTTTACTTTTTGCTATAATAAATATCCCCCCCCCCCAAAAAAAAAAAAATAATCTTCATCACTTTAGACCAATATGTATTCTTCTACATATTTTTGGTAAAAAAAATTGCAATAAGCGTATATTGATTGGTTTGCGCAAAAGTTGTAGCGTCTACAAAATAGGGGGTATATTTATTGCATTTTTTTTTTAATTTTTTTTTTTTTACTAGTAATGGCAGTGATCTGTGATTTTTAGCAAGACTGTGACATTGTGGCAGACAGATTGGACACTTTTCACACTTTTTTGGGACATCAACATTTCTACAGCGATTAGTTCTATAAATAGCCACTGATACTGTATAAATGTTACTGGCAGGGAAGGGGTAACACTAGGGGGCAATCAAGGGGTTAAGTGTTCCCTAGGGAGGTGTTTCTAACTGTGGGGGGAGTGTACTGACAGGGAATAGAGAAAGATCGCTGTTTCTGAATACTAGGAACAACCCATCTTGCTCTTGTTCCCTGACAGAATGGGCATCTGTCTGTTTACATTGACAAATCCCGGGTCTGTCTCTATCAGGAGTGATCGCGGGTCGCCGTCGGACAACTTGGCCGCCGGCCATATGCATTGGCTCTGGCAATGTGCCCCCTAGTCCTCCTAAAGCAGCCGATGTACACCTACGGCTGTTTGCGCAGCCGTGCTGACCTGCTGCTGAGGGCTCTGCAAAGCAGAGGGCTGGCTAAGGACTCCATTTCAGAAACCTGAGGGAAGTTTTCCATGAGGCAGAGAAAGAGACAGATGTGACCTGAGGGGCTGCTGTTACCCACGGAGGGGATCCATCCAGCCACAGTTCCAGAGGTCGGTGTGTTCATCCTGCCACAGCTTCAGAGGTTGGTGTGCTGATCCTGCCACAGTTCTAGGAGTTGGATGGTGACAGAAATCCCATCCGAGAGGGATCTCGGGTGCATCTCCAGGAGTTCCTGAGGACGTGGGCCTTTGGTCGCAGGATGGATAAGCGGACGTTTGCCCATCTTAAAGACATGGTAGTCAGGCAACACTGCCTTACCAGCCCCCACATTTGTAGGAACACTTACACCCTGCTTAACAGTTACTACATTCCACTTTGCCTACTTGGATACTGTTAGGATCCTACATTCCACTTTGCCTTATCAGGATACGTTCAAATACCCTTTGTTTATTCTGCTCAACAGGACGACAAGTGCACCAACGCCAGGCTAGCCAAAGATCATTGTAAGGACCCTTTCTGTTACTCCGTCAGTATCAGTAATTTAGTGATTTCATTGACTACCTTTAAAGGGAAACTCTATCGTTAATGGTTAAAGTGATAATTTGCATTTTGTGGCCTATTTTTTCACATGTTCATTGCCTGGGTCTGTGATTTCTGGATTCAACGGAAATAGACTGACCATTGTTAAGTCAGATCTGTTCCCCTTTATGCCTGAGTGCATAGGCCACTTTAGATCTATTTAAGTTGTTTAAAGAACAGTTGGCCATTCTTGACTATTGTGTTATCAGATCGCTATTGGTTGGTTGTGGAAGGTCTCCCAGTAAACAAACTTCCTCTTCACTACATTTGTGTCTGTTTGCTGTGTTTGCAAGTACTGTACACTGTTTGCTAGGTGTGCCAGTAGGGGCTGAGATGCTTCTTGGGGTTGAAGGGCAGAGTAACGGACTGAACAAACTTAAGCAGCACCTTCGAGGGTATTGCTACAAATCAAATGTGGGGGCAGAGTCTGGAAACACATTTGTGACAGAGTGCAGGTGTTAATGCAGGTCTGCGAGACGGTGCTTAGCATGGGGCAGGGAATTAAAGAGATGCCAAACTGCAAATAGGGAAGGTGAACTTCTAGTTACCGCATGATGTTTTATCTCAGTGCTAATGAACACTAGTTTTATATAAGTGAAATTGTATCTTTTTACACTAAAGCAATTACATTTAGCGATTAAAAATCGCTATGCGCGATTCCTTTCTGCTTGTGGTTTTCATGGTGAAGATGTGCTAAGTATAGGAGCCTGCCACCTGGGATCTTGCATTGCTGGAAAACATCCTACTGACAACATCCTACTGAATAGTAAAACTCCAATATGGAAAAAAAGTACCTGTCTTGAAAGAGAGAGGTAAATGAGAGGCAAGTGAAATTTGTTGGAGGTGTTCATGTGTGCTGGATGTGCCAAGATAGTTTTATAACGACGAAGGAAGATTAATGGACACTTGGAAAATGTTCAACATGTTTGAAGGATTTTGATACTTTTGTTACACTGTTGGGAATTTTGTTGTTTTGTCACATTGTTCCGCTTACAGTGCATATATTATTATTATTATTCATCAGTTTGACTTTTATATGAGTGCTGAATCATTGGTATATGTTTTGATATACACTCATATGCTGTATACTTGTGTTCACTGGTGATTTATATGTTTTACATAGCAGCCTATTTGTGGGATCATTTATTGGGGAATTTTATTTGGCATAGAATGGTGATATATACTGCATTTATGAATATAAACAGTGTTAAAAAAAATCAATTCTTCAGGTATAAGTACACTATAGGGACAAAACAGATTCCTTAGTGCTAAGTGGAAATGGGATTCAATGTCCCATCAGCTTCTTATATATGTTTCTAGTGTTCATGTTCTTTCCATAAGGGCCTCCATCAATAGCATCTGAGTTTCACTCTTCCCTTGCATGAAAGGTACATTAAAACAAAGAGAATACTTGTAATGGATGTGTCAAAAAGGAACCAGGAGCTAAAGTGCTAAAAGTGGGGTCCTACTCACTGAAGACATGCTGGTGAAGAAGGAAATTGCAATCTGCATCCATGTTCTGGGTCTGTGTCACAGAAAGTACTGAAATCATTACTAAAAACAATAGAACAGGGAAAATAAAAATTTCAGGCGCAGTCAGCAATAATATCCTTATTTTTCTCTCAGTGAATGTTTTCTTTTTTACAGTACTAAAAAAAAAGTATATGAAGGACTTGATCTATAAATGCAAACTGTTATGACTCAAAAATGAAAATAACACTTTGTATAGTAAGCAGTGGCGGCTGGTACTCAAAATTTTTGGGGGGGCGCAAACAAACTGAAAAAAAAAAAATCAATTGCCGCCACTGTGCCCATTAAACGCAGCCACTGTGCCCAAACGCCACCAGTTTGCCCCCTCAAATGCAGCCAGTTTGTTTCCATATACAGCCAGTTTGTCCCCATATACAGCCAGTGTGCCCCCATATATATATAACCAGTGTGCCCCCATATATACAGCCAGTGTGCCCCCCATATACAGCCAGTTTGTCCCCATATACAGCCAGTGTGCCCCCATATATATATATAACCAGTGTGCCCCCCATATACAGCCAGTGTGCCCCCATATACAGCCAGTGTGCCCCCATATTCAGCCAGTTTGTCCCCCATATACAGCCAGTTCCCCCAAATGCAGCCAGTTTGACCCCCATATACAGCCAGTTCCCCCCAAATGCAGCCAGTTTGTCCCCCATATACAGCCAGTTCCCCCCATATTCAGCCAGTTTGTCCCCCATATACAGCCAGTTCCCCCCATATTCAGCCAGTGTGTCCCCCATATACAGCCAGTTCCCCCCATATTCAGCCAGTGTCCCCCCCATATACAGCCAGTTCCCCCCATATTCAGCCAGTTTGTCCCCCATATACAGCCAGTTCCCCCCAAATGCAGCCAGTTTGTCCCCCATATACAGCCAGTTCCCCCCATATTCAGCCAGTTTGTCCCCCATATACAGCCAGTTCCCCCCATATACAGCCAGTTCCCCCCATATTCAGCCAGTTTGTCCCCCATATACAGCCAGTTCCCCCCATATTCAGCCAGTTTGTCCCCCATATACAGCCAGTTCCCCCCATATTCAGCCAGTTTGTCCCCCATTTACAGCCAGTTCCCCCCAAATGCAGCCAGTTTGTCCCCCATATACAGCCAGTTTCCCCCCCCCCCCAGCCCTGCTCTTACCTTCCTTGGTCCGCGCCATCCTCCATGTGTTCTCCCGCCCTCGATGTCGCTTCAGCCAATCAGGTTACCGGTAACCAGATCCGGTGAACCTGATTGGCTGAAACCTCCACAGTCTTCTCCAAGGAACGCACCCCCGTGCGTACCTGGGAGGAGTTTTTGGAAGCCGAATACAGCGTGAGAGCTGTATTCGGAAAGCCTATCAGAGCCGCTGGCTCTGATAGACACTTCCAAGTCACATCCACCGCCGGCCGCCGCTCTAATTCATATGGCCGGCGCTCACCAGGAGGCCGGCTATATGAATAGTGGGCAGCGCGGCAGCGGTGACAATACATAGATTCATGCAATGCATGAATCTGTGTATTGTCTTTCAGTGGCGGTGCGGGAGCGAGAGGGGGCGGCGCTCCGGAGCCCTCTATGGACGCACCGCCACTGATAGTAAGAGGAATCTTAGTAAAGCTCAAGGTTAAATAGAATAAATGACTGCTTTTATCAGATTATTGCAAGTATTGAGAGATGTCTTGGTGCATTTTACTTGTGTACAGAATAAAGTAATGAGTTTTTTTTTCTTGAAGATACTGTGCATAAAATAACTCCAAACAGAATATATTCATTCAATGTGCCAAGAACTAATAACCCTTTAAAAGTGAAAGATGTGTATTGCACTTATCCTACCTTTTTATTTAATTCATCTGCTACTGTTGAGACAAGTACACAATTAACCTTGTATTCAAACTGGATTCTTTGCTTTAAATGCTTATACTAATATCCTTGTTCTCTAACCCATATGTACATAGTCTAAATCCAAAGCACAAAAAATGAAATATTGTGCTCCAGCCAAGTTGTTATCTATAGTATCTAATCAGATGGTAAACCTTCCTTAACTGCAGTTAAAGTGGTTGTAAACCCACTTAGACAACTTGCACCTACAGGTAAGCCTAGATTAAGGCTTACCTGTAGGTGCAAGAAATATCTCCTTAACCTACATGGTTAAGGAGATATTTACTATAAATTGATGCGCCGATGACGTCACGCGCATGCGCACTAGCGAGCCGGCTTCATTGCCGGTTTTCTGAATGGGCTCTTGCCGGCCCGAGCGTGCATACGTGTGATGTCATCGCCGCTCCAGCAAATCATCCGTGACATCCGTGACGGGACATCGAGGCAAGATGGCGACTGCGGCGGAGGTGACCGAGGACTGCTGCGGGGGCTTCGATCTCAGGTAAGTCATTCATAATGAGCTAGTAGCTCATTATGGCTTTCTTTTGCAGGGTTTTTTTTTTTTTTTAAGAGCATGAAGCATTTTGATATTCACAGTTTTACTAAGTCAACTAGTGTTTTTCAGCTTAGTAGCCAAATATGTGGACTGATTTGGAATGAAATATGGACATACCTGGAGGTTTCATTTTATGTAACATATTACAGCAAAAAAATAAAATGATGCAAATTGTTTTGCAATAGGAGATGACAAAAAACAACAACTCCTTGATGGATAGGTCTATTTACCTAAATAAGTACAGAAAATAAGGATGATGTACAAATGCAGCAATATTTAGTATCAAAATCCCCAATGTATTAATTCAACTACAGTAAAAAAAAAAAAACAATTGGATGCTGTAACTACTACACATACTTGTTTTTTGCATTGACTTACAGAATAATGCATGTGTTTTTCTACAAAAAATGTAATGTTACAATTAAACATACACAATATTAACTGATAAGTATTTAGCCTATTTACCATTAGTAATAAAGTCTGTCTTGAATTGGAGTGGTCTATGATGCTGGATAGTAGCAGACGTGGGTAAAGAATTGGAAATTGGAAAATATAATTATTTGATACACTCCCTAGTAAAACACAAAATTGCCAAACAGAAGGAATCCAGTAAACCGATTAACTCCTTCACAATCGTTTAGCACATAAATATTATGACGGGAAGTGGGCTTTAATCCTTGGTGCCACATATACAGTATGTGTTAGGCTACTTTCACACTGAGTTGCTTTGCTGGCGCTAAAGCACTTAAATAGCACCTGCAAAGCGCCCTGAAAGAGCCGCTCCTTTCACTCCAGTGTGAAAGCCCGAGGGTTTTCACACTGGATCGGTGCGCTGTCAGGACGCTCAAAAAAGTCCTACCAGACGCATTTTTGAAGCGCTGTAGGAGCAGTGTATACACTGCTCCTAAAGCACCCCTGCCCATTGAAATCAATGAGCAGCGCCGCTGAACCACCGGCAAAGCGCCGCTGCGGTTTGAGCCCTTTTTCAGCCGATAGCGGGGGTTAAAAGCGCCTCGCTAGCGGCCGAATAGCAGCACAAAAACTACGGTAAAGCGCTGCTAAAAATAGCGGCGCTTTACCGCCGATAGCGCACCGCTCCAGTGTGAAAGTAGCCTTCCTGTGTTTGTGCTGGAAGTGTTCTTGATTGCGCCCTCCCAGCATTGAGACAAAGCTATTGGTGACAACTCTGGGTCTCGTATGTTTGAGAACCGGAAGAACCAGCTCTTGATCTAATGGTGACTGTGATAGCCTGTGATCGGCTATCATAGCAATCCTTCACTCTGTAACCTGTCCCTGTGTTGTTCTCATTTGTGAAGAGTAGAAACAACAAACATCTCTAGTGGGGAGAAAAAGATGTATTTTCCTCTTCGCTAGAGGAGAAGTCTGTGAAAAAAAGGTATGTTTAAAGAAAAAAAAAGACCAACTAAATCAGAGCTTGATCTAGTTTAGTGAATCTTTTGTTTCAGTGAAGACGTCAGTAAGGCTGCTTTCACACTGGGGCGGGGGGGGGGGGCGTCGTCATTTTTACGGAGGTATTCGGCCACTAGCGGGGCATTTTTAACCCCCGCTAGCGGACAAAAAAAGGGTTAAAAACCACCTACGAAGCGCAGCAGCGCTTTGCTGGCGGTTCGGCCATGCTGCCCATTCATTTTAATGGGCAGGAGAAGTGGAGGAGCGGTGTACACACCGCTCCTTCACCGCTCCAAAGATGCTGCTTGAATTCGTTTTTTAATGTCCTGCCAGCGCATCGCCTCGGTGTGAAAGCACTTTGGCTTTCACACTGAGACTGCAGGGGAGCCGTTTTTCAGGTGCTTTACAGGCGCTATTTTTAGCCCAAAAGCACCTGATAAACACCCAGTGTGAAAGGGGTCTTAGTGTCAGTTACTATTAATGTCAGTGTCATTTAGTAGCAGTGTAAATGTCAGTTAGTACTATAAATCACACACTAAAGCATAACTTTTCTTCTTTATAATCCACCACTGTCAAAATACACTTCCAGAAACAGTGTGTCCTCGGTTCTCCAAGGCCAAACAAAATTCTAATATGTAAAAATCACCTTCCACCCAGTGTGTGCCAGATTAATTCACCAGAAATGTATAACTTTAACAGAGACGTGTGAAATTATAAAAAAAAAAAACATTGGTGTGATACTGCAGCTGTCCCCAGCCGTACACCACTGGGCAGAATTTACCTGACCACAGGTGTGCCCAAATGAATAAATGGTGAGTGAACTAGGCCAATACAGTATTAGCCCAGCACACTTAACCCATAAAAAAGAAGAGGGGGAATGTCAAAGGCAAACCCATGACAGGTGTTCACAAATAAATTGTGCCCACTATGTTACATGCAATCAGTCCTGAGGATTTTCCTTTTAATGTGTTAATGCAGGCCTAGCTGTTACCAAACTGTTTGATAATTTCATATATATTGTCTGTCTGTCTGTCTATCTATCTATCTATAAGTCTCCTAGTTGCTCGTAGGACGATCATGTCCCATTGGATTAAATCGACACCACCCAGCCTCCCGGCTGTGAAACGGGCAATACTACCGCTCTTTAACCTTGAGAGGCTGGACACCATCGTACTGAACTTTCACTCTACCCCACGTTTTTTTGCCAGATGGCATAAATATATGGGGGTTCACCCAAAAGGAACTGCTGGATCTCATGTATTTATTTTGCTTCCCTTCATCTTCTTACCACCCTAGAGCCACCACGCCTTCATGAAGCTCTCTAATGACCCAAGGTCCTATCTCCATGACAGGTAGTCTCTTCTATTGATATTACCGTTATGCTAGTCTCTGAAGATCTCCACTCAGGTACACCAGACGTTGCTTCCACTCAGGAAGGTACCAATGTTCACTATGTCGTTTCGCTTTGACATGTTATGCCATATCATTGTTTATGGGTAAATGAAACCTCTCCAGCCACCTTTCCAATTCCCTTCTCCCTCCCCCTGCTCCCCTCCCCTTACCCATACTGAAATTTTGCTTTTGTTCACGATTATGAATCAGGGCTATTGAGCTCTATGTTATACACATGCACATCTTCTTGTACTGTGAAAATTTCAATAAATATATATATATAAGAAGCATTAATGTAATAAAACCAGTAACCAAGGTCATTCTAATCCAATCTTAAAAGAATCAAGACTAGCATTTGTAGTCAAGTGCTCAAAATTCCATAATAATACACCTTTGTAATGCATTCAGAGTGCAGTCTTGCAGGATTGCACACCAAGCTCCCAGGAGGCAGTGGTGAGGTACAGTGATGTCACCCATGCCTCTTGAAAGCAAAGGTTGAGTTATTTTTAGCAACATATTTATTTTTAAACCGCATTTTCTCTCAATTTGACTTGGTGGCCTTTGGGACTTTCACTAGTTCACAATTTAAAGCACCCCCTCTAAGAAATCACTGTATTAAACAAAAAATAATAATTATATACCTTTATATACCTTAAATCACAATCATGTGATGCTCCAGCCCGAATCTTCTCCTGTTCTGTTTTAAATGGGCTCTTTTTTGAGTGTCCATGTCATTGCTTGCATGATGTGGACACTTCCTATAAAATTTAAAGTGGTGGGGTTCTTCTCAGGACTAGGGATGAGCTTCGAGTTCGAGTCGAACTCATGTTCGACTCGAACATTGCCTGTTCGCCCGAACAGCGAACAATTTGGGGTGTTCGCGGCAAATTCGAAAAGCCACGGAACACCCTGTAAAAGTCTATTGGAGAAATCTAAAGTGTTAATTTTAAAGGCTTATATGCAAGTTATTGTCATAAAAAGTGTTTGGGGACCTGGGTCCTGCACCAGGGGACATGTATCAATGCAAAAAATAGTTTTAAAAACAACCGTTTTTTCGGGAGCATTGATTTTAATAATGCTTAAAGTGAAACAATAAAAGTGAAATATTCCTTTAAATTTCGTACCTGGGGGGTGTGTATAGTATGCTTGTAAAGTAGCGCTTGTTTTCTGTGCTTAGAACTGTCCCTGCACAAAATGTAATTTCTGAAGGAAAAAAAGTCATTTCAAAGTACTTGGGGCTGTAATGAATTGTCGGCTCCTGGCAATACAGAGAAAAGTCATTGAAAGTCATTGATAAAAAAAAAAATGCGTGGGGGTCCCCCCAAATTCAATTACCAGGCCCTTCAGGTCTGGTATGGATATTAAGGGGAACCCTGAGCCAAATTAAAAAATTCCCCCCAAAAATCCATACCAGACCCTTATCTGAGCAGGCCGCAGGAAAAGAGGGGGGGATGCTTTGGGGTCTGGACCCCAAAGCACCATGTCCCCATGTTGATGGGGACAAGGGCCGCATCCCCACAACCCTTGCCCGGTGGTTGTGGGGGTCTGCGGGCGGGGGGCTTATCGGAATCTGGAAGACCCCTTTAAAAAAGGGGACCCCCAGATCCCGGCCCCCCCATGTGAATTGGTAAGGGGTACATTGTACCCCTACCATTTCACAAAGAAAGTGTAAAAAAAAACAAAAAAAAACACAGACACAGTTGGGATAAGTCCTTTATTAAAAATAAAAAAATAAAAATAAAAAAAAGATTCCAGCGGTGGTAATCCACTCTCGATCTCCACTCCAGTGATGTTGGTATCCAGCGACGGATGATCTGCGGGCTCCAGCGATGATGTCCAGCGAGGAACAGCACACGGTCCTGTCTCCACCGGAGACACCCGGGAATGACATCGCAGCAGCCTGACAGGTCTTATGTAGCTGAGGACGGGGCCACCTGTCATGTGACCCAGTCCCCTTCTGATGCAAGGGGAAACCCGTGCTTTCCCAAGTGACGTGCGGGTGACCCCACCCCCCTCTGATGCAACGGGAAACC
Source organism: Rana muscosa (assembly GCA_029206835.1). Classification (NCBI taxonomy): domain Eukaryota; kingdom Metazoa; phylum Chordata; class Amphibia; order Anura; family Ranidae; genus Rana; species Rana muscosa. The sequence goes on from CM055123.1 coordinate 168,957,677, forward strand.
TGCGTAACATCAGAGGGGGGCGGGGTCACCCATCAAGTCACTGGGAAAGCCCAGGTTTCCCCTTGCCTCAGAGGGGGACGGGGTCACGTGACAGGTGGCCCCGTCCTCAGCTACATAAGACCTGTCAGGCTTCCGCGACGTCATTCCCGGGGTGTCTCCGATGGAGACAGGACCGTGTGCTGTTCCTCGCTTGACATCATCGCTGGAGCCTGCAGATCATCTGTCGCTTAATACCGACATCATTGGAGTGGAGATCGAGAGTGGATTACCACCGCTGGAATCTTTTTTTTTTTTTTTTAATAAAGGACTTATCCCAACTGTGTCTGTGTGTTTTTTTACAATTTTTTACACTTTCTTTGTGAAATGGTAGGGGTACAATGTACCCCGTACCAATTGACAGCGGGTAACCGGGATCTGGGGTTCTTCCAGATTCTGATAAGCCCCCCGCCCGCAGACCCCCACAACTACCGGGCAAGGGTTGTGGAGGTCCTTGTCCCCATGAACATGGGGACATGGTGCTTTGGGGTCCAGACTCCAAAGCCTCCTCCCCATGTTGAGGGCATGTGGCCTGGTACGGTTCAGGAGGGGGGGCGCTCTCTCGTTCCCCCCTCTTTTCCTGCGGCCTGCCAGGTTACGTGCTCGGATAAGGGTCTGGTATGGATTTTTGGGGGGAACTCCACAACATTTTTTTTTTATTTGGCGCAGAGTTCCCATTAAAATCCATACCAGACCTGAAGGGCCTGGTAATTGAATTTGGGGGGACCCCCACGCATTATTTATTTTTTATCAATGACTTTCAATAACTTTTCTCTGTATTGCCGGGAGCCGACAATTCATTACAGCCGCGAGTACTTTTAAAGGACTTTTTTTCCTTCAGAAATGACATTTTGTGCAGGGACAGTTCTAAGCACGGGAAACAAGCGCTACTTTACAGGCATACTATACACACACCCCAGTTACGAAATTTTAAGGAATATTTGACTTTTATTGTTTCACTTTAAGCATTATTAAAATCACTGCTCCCAAAAAAACGTCAGTTTTTAAAACTTTTTTTGCATTGATACATTTCCCCTGGGGCAGGACTCGGGTCCCCAAACACTTTTTATGACAATAACTTGCATATAAGCCTTTAAAATTAGCACTTTAGATTTTTCTTGTTCGTGTCCCAAAGACTTTAACGGTGTTCGGATGTTCGAACAAATTTATTGCCTGTTCGCATGTTCTGATGCAAACCGAACTGGGGGGTGTTTGGCTCATCCCTACTCAGAACCCAAGAGGACTGAAGTCAGCGGAGGAGAGTCAAGGGAACTGGTTATCTCAGGTGTGTCCCAGCTCTTCCCCGGGGGGTGTGGGAGAGGTGGTGGAAAGCATGTTTTTCCTGGAGAGGGGCATTAAATGGTGACAGCAGTGGAATAAGCATATAGTTTCCTCTGAGAAAGCATGTGATGGGGCACTTTACGGGCTTCATTGTGAAAGTGACCTAATATGTGCTTCAGGTACTACACTTACCTGCTAGATGTGTCATATCAAAGAGAACCTTCAACACAGTGGGGGAGGTTTGTGAAGCTGCATTTTAATAAATCAAATCAGACCTGAGGAATGCCAAAATGCACTGCCAATGTTAATATGTTTATTTTATATACAGAAGATTGTGGGAGACAAGGGCAGAGCATTGTCACTCCTAATACAAAGTGCCCAAACAAGGACCTTCATATCAGTATCACCAGCTGTTCCTTTCTTAAGAGCTAGCAAATAAATTAAAAAGTCACAAAGAAACACAAAAATTACATTAACATGTATAAAAAATAATGTTTTTTGCGAGGAATATGTCGAATTTTATTGCAGACCTACTCCTGAAAATGCTAATATGATTGGCTTTCACTGACCTGATCACCGCCGGACTGTCAGTGACGTCACGCGGGTGCGCGGGGTACCTGCGCACGCGTGTGACGCCGCAACATCACGTGTTTGCCTCAGAGGTGACGGTGATGGCCGGGGTACCTGTCTTCCGGAACGCCGAGGGGGCTACACGTATGCCTCCAAGGGCGGCGGGAGATGGTACGCAAGGAGGGATAGGGAAGGAGATGCACACCTGCCAACTATAGGCCATTAAGGCATACACCATATATATCCACAGACTTCGGTTGATCCTGAGGGATCCCTGAGACACTGTCAACCTATTACAAGGATTGGAGTACTTGGTAAGTGTAGCGTTGAGGTTTTTTAGACAGGCTGCTATATATTTCTAATTTTAACTACTTTTCATGGAATATCTCAATTACGCACACGCACCATCTCTAGGTTTTTTATAATAGTATAATACAATTTATAATTTATATAACTTTTTTAATATAGTTAGAACTTTAATCAAACATTGATATGGTCTCATTATTCAAACACCTTAACACTTGTCATTTAGTGTTACACATTTCGTGTTGGACGCTTCATACTTCACTTCACTTCATTCACTTGGCTTTCTATCTATTTACAGAGACTCTTAAGGTCACGATTTTTCACATCTATACCCCTTTTCTAGCTCACATTAGTTTTCTGTGACTTAGATCACGCTTCCTTTCAACAAATCTTTCATATCCTCAAATATCCACTATTGGATACATCACTTCACTTCACTGACATTCACTTTATATTTTGATCCATTAACAAATTACATTTCAATAATAAACTTTCCATTTTTTCCAACTACTTCCCAACTACTTTCATTAATAATAAGATGAATTAATCTATAAATTTAAATAAACTAATTACGTAATGATACGAATAGAACGTTTTAACCAATATACTATATTAACCAGTCTGCACCCTCTGAGCAGTACCAAGTACTCATAGAATCTCCGCCAATTATTAATTGCGATCTTTCTACATCTAGTTGCAGGTGCCTCGCTTCCCGTCCTCCTCTCCAATCCCAAAGCGTGGCCCCTTGTAAGCTTGGTGGGATATGGTCTCGCCTAGGGCGTGCGGTGGGGTCGAACAGAGACAGTGGGATCATCGAATGCAAACGTTCTTAAACCCTCTGGTTTGTACCATGCACCCCCGCTTTTCTCATCCACTGAATGGTAAATATATTTACGAATATATAGAAACAACAATATTACCATATAAACTAACAAAGTTTTTTACATTGATGCAATACTTCAAATTAGACATATTTAATATATTCCCTCAGATTATAATTCCCCCTGAAGAAGACAAAAGCCTCGTACACACGATCGGATATCCTATGGATTCTAATCCGATGGTTTTGTCCATCGGAAATCCGATGAAGCTGACTTCCATCAGTCTTGCCTACACACCATCAGTCAAAAAACCGACCGTTCCAAACGCGGTGACGTAAAACACTCCGATGAGCCGAGAAAAATGAAGTTCAATGCTTCTGAGCATGCGTCGACTTTATTCTGAGCATGCGTGGGTTTTTTATCGGATGGACTTGCCCATTGACGATCTGAGTTTTCGATCGGTTTTTTATCCATCGGAAAAATTTAAAACATGTTCTATTTTTAAAAACCGATGGAAAAAAGACCGATGGGTCCCATTCACGATCGGTTTGTCTGATGAAAACAATCCATTGGACGGTTTTCATCGGTAAAACCGATCGTGTGTACAGGGCTAAAGACACAAAAAGGGTCGAAATGCATTGGGGTATTTGGAATATTCATGTGGATCACCATGCTGCTTATGCAATCAACCATGTTTTATTTGGGATATTTATGTGTCACAAGCGATGTTTTATGCTGTTGTGTGTATCGTCAACCAGAGTTTGTATTTTAAAAAACCTACTGTATTTTTCAATGAATTATGCACTAATTAAAAGTCCTTACTTTACTACTTATCCTCAATGCATTGCTGTAAAAAAAACTTTGGGGTAACCATTCTTTTTTCTGTATACATTTGGGTTATGCAGCTTTGATGGACTCTCATGTTCTCATGTATGTGTTTTCTGTTTCTTCTCTCTTCACTGACCTAAAACAATTGTGCAGCAAGTGAAGTCAGGGTGACTATCTGTTTGGATTTCTGTTCTGAACTTTAAGATAAAAAGCCTTCTTTGTGCAGCAGCCCTCTTCAGCCCCTCTAATACATACCTGAGGTCCATCTCAATCCAGCGATGTTGCAGGAGACACTCGGCTGGCCGGGACTCCCCTCCTCATTGGCTGAGACAGCAGCGCAATGCCATTGGATCCCGCTGCTGTCAATCAGCCAATGAGGAGAGAAAGGGAGCAGAGCCAGGCCATGGCTCCATGTCTGAATGGACACAGGGAGCTGTGGCTTGGATCTGGTGTCCCCATAGAAAGCTGCTAGGGAGGGGCCAAGAGCTCCGAAGGGGGACCCGAGAAGTCGGAGGCTCTGCGCAAAACCACTGCACAGAGCAGGTAAGTATAACATGTTTGTTATTTTTACCTAAAAGAAAACAAGACTTTACAATCAATTTAAGGTTTATTAAACATTTTCAGTATATTAAACCCATATTTTTGACCAAAACAATGTCCTAGCAGGACTGATTTACAAAAACTGGAATAGGAAAATGCAAGCTAAACCAAAGTTTTAAGTAAGCAAGTCAGCTTTCATCTTTTAAATAAATCAAAGAATCTGACTGGTTGTCTTTGACAACTGCTACAATTTCCTTTGATTTATGTTTTTATACTTTAGTCACCACATGACTTATTTTTAAACTGTTCGATGTTGGATTTCTCATCTGTCAGAAGTAGAACACTGTATGAATACCCAGCACATCCTGCTGCTCTACTGCTACTCTGGTGCCTGGCTTATTTATCTAAATGTTTTCCCCAGAATGGCAGGTGGAATTGAGGATTTTCAGCACACATAAATTTGTTTGGGGAAGGAGTTGATTTTAATGTTTTGGGTAGAAGTGGCAGAAGAAGACAACTAGCATAAAATTGTGTAGCTATTTTGTTTTCATTCACTCTTTTATACACATATTAACATTATAGATGTAGACACATTGGGGTTGATTCTACAAAAGTGGTAAAGGAAAATGAATGCAACAATAAAGTTTTTGGCCACAGTGACTAATTAGGTTCCTTTTCATTGTACAGAGAAAAATCAGCACAAATTTGAACTGGTTGTTTAAAGCAACAAAATTGATTTTGTGATGACTTTCTTTTCTCAAGTTTTAATTAAGTGTCTGCTTTGTCTCAATTACACAAAATAAGATGGATAACAATAACAAGGCACATTTGCTAGAGAATACAAATAGCTGCCAATAATATTAAGGCTATCAAAGTGGAGCTATTTTTTAGAGCTGAGGCATATAACAATACTGATGATTTTGTTTTTGTTAAGAAATATCCTTTGATATACAGTGTATCGGTGCATCAGTGGCTTTTTTTTCAAGTAAAGGTTTAGCTGAAACTGAAGAATGGAACAACTTGTCAAATGTGACTAGGGATTTTATTCAAAAAAACAGTTTACCACAGAACATATTTTGTCTAAAAGTATTAGCTACTGTGTAAGAGGCTTATATAACACAACCCCCAGCATTCAAAACATTCACCACCTACTTTAATAGGTTTAAATTGCTGTCCGGGTATATATTGACAATTTTTTTTGTTTAAAACTGGCAAGTTAAAAATTATGGAATTTTACCAGCTTGAATCATTTTCCTATTCCCTTGATCCACCATCTCTAGCTGCCCTGTCCTCTGGTGCCTCAGGTCCCAACGCTGCAACCACTGCATTTTTTATATACATGTAATGCTTTGGGATCTCTGTGCTCCTGTCTCTGCCTGCCACCAATCAGATCTGTGTAGCACAGACCCAAAGGAAGTGCTCTGAAATGTTTCCTTGCCTCTGTTCACGTGTACAGATGAACTGACTGGGGGGGCAGATTTGTGCAGATGAGAGAGTTGGCAAGGGAGGGGGAATTTGTGCAGAGATGAGAGCTGGGAAAGGGGGGGGGGGTTGTGCAGATGAGAGAGCTGGGAGGGGAGGGTGGGATTTGCCTAGATATGAAAGCTGGGAAAGGCTGGGGGAGATTTATGCAGATAAGAGGGCAGAGAAGAGGGGTATTTGTACAAAAATAAGAGCTGGGTAAAGGTGAAAGATGAATAGGGGGTGCAGAAGTGAAATGTGGAGGGGAAAAGAGAAACTGTGGATGAAGGGGGTGCAGAAATACATTTTGGATGGGGGTACAGAGGTGAGATGTTGACAGGGTGTACAAAGGTGGGTTGTGGAAGAGGATGGACAAAAGTGAACTGTGAATAGGGAAAGATGAGGTGAGATGTGGATGGTGGTGTGCATAGGTGAGCTGTGAGCTGTGGACAAGGGTTGCAGAGAGGTGTGCAGTGGACAAGGGTTGCAGAGAGGTGAAGCTGTGGACAAGGGTTGCAGAGAGGTGTGCTGTGGACAAGTGTTGCAGAGAGGTGTGCTGTGGACAAGGGTTGCAGAGAGGTGATCTGTGGACAAGGGTTGCAGAGAGGTGAGCTGTGGGCAAGTGTTGCAGAGAGGTGTACTGTGGACAAGGGTTGCAGAGAGGTGAGCTGTGGACAAGGGTTGCAGAGAGGTGAGCTGTGGACAAGGGTTGCAGAGAGGTGTGCTGTGGACAAGGGTTGCAGAGAGGTGAGCTGTGGACAAGGGTTGCAGAGAGGTGAGTTTGGACAAGGTTTGTAGAGAGGTGAGCTGTGGACAAGAGTTGCAGAGAGGGGAGCTGTGAACAAGGGTTGTAGAGAGGTGAGCTGTGGACAAGGGTTTCAGAGAGGTGAGCTGTGGACAAGGGTTGCAGAGTGGTGAGCTGTGGATGGAAGGATGCAGAGGTAAGCAAAGAGGTGTGCAGAGATTGTATGCAATATTTGCATCTGTCTGTGTGTATCCAGCCAGTCACATTTTGGGTGAGTCCCTCTAGTAGCAGCCAGCAGTATTGCAGGCTATAATAACTGTATTGCATCTGGTTTTATCTTCCCAAGGTATGCATGCATCTCATTCCTCATCCACCAAACAAGGTGCTAAATCCAGCTAGCGAATCACTGTGACCATGATTCCTTGACATATGGTGGCAGCAGTGGGATATTAGAGGGTATGTGCTACATTTCCTACCTGTGTACAGATTGGGGGACTCTGGGTTTTTCTTGCTAATTGTCAGCATGCTGGTCAATTTCCGAGGACTGGGAGAATAAAATCTAATAGTCTAACACTGCAATGAGATAATTAAATGGTACTTCCATTTGGTTGTGAAATGATATGATGCTATAGGACAGAATTTGGAACTAAATAAACCCTTGCAAAGGACTGGCAAAACAATTTGTGTATCAGAAGTCCTCTTCAACCACTTCACCTCCGGAAAGTTTTACCTCCTTAATTCCTAGGTAATTTTTTGTTATTCAGCACTGTGCTACTTTAACTGGCAATTGCTTGGTCATGTGACACTATATGCAGATTGCATTTATATAAAAAAATTTACACACAAATATAGCTTTCTTTTGGCGGTATTTAATCACCACTAGGTTTTTTGGGTTTTTTGCTATATAAAATGAAAAAATACTGAAAGTTTTGAAAAAACATATTTTACTTTTATCTTTCTTCAAAAATGTAGGCTAAAATGTATTTTACTAAATTTCTTTGCTAAAAATAACACAAATCTGTGTATATTATTTAGTCTGCATAAAAGTTATAGCGTCTACTAATTATGGTATATATATTTGAAAATCTTATTTCTTGAGGCCCTTAAAATGCCAGGACAGTACAAATACCCCTCAAATTACTCCTTTTTGGCAAGTAGACAGTCCAAGGTAATTAGTAAGAGGCATGGTGAGTGTAATTTTTTTGTTTATTTTTTGGGAAAATGAAGAAATTAAATAAAATTTGTTTGTTTGTCTTTTCCACAATTTTTTTTTTTACTGGTATGGCGGTGACAGGCGAGAGTATGTATCTAAAAAATAAATAAATATATTTTTATTCAATCTTTAAACTTTTTTTTTCAAAACTTTTTTACATACTCTTCTTATCAGAGTATGTACTCTCATGAGTACTGTACTGTTCTAGGGGTGGGTGATATGGGATTTTTCTTACACTGTTAAACAGTGATGAACACTGTTATAAGCAATAGTTAACTGTCGTGAATGGCTTTTCATCTTTTATCATGTTGTGATCACATGGTTCAGGGTGTCCAGTACCATGTGATAGCTGTGGGACAGTTACAGCTTCTCAACAGAAAGCAAGCAGTCATGAATAAAAACCATTCATTACTATTTGTTTACATTGTAATCATGTGTTCACTATGACCAATCATAGCACTCACATTATACCCTGGCAACTCACAGCGGCTGGGTCCCAAGCACCTTGATCCGCTGTGTCCACTGTCCACAGTAAAACTACTGTGGGTGGGTGGCAAGTGGTTAAAATCAATATGACATCAAATAAGATCTGTTCTGATTCTGTAAGTGATCATTAGAATTCATATTTCCTTAAAGTGGTTGTAAAGGTTAAAGTTTTTTTTTTATTATTACCTAAATGCATTCCCTGCATTAAGGTAAAAAAAACTTTTAGATGCAGCCTCCCGCCCCCCCCCCCCCTGAAACACTTACCTGAGCCTGATCTCGGTCCAGAGCTGTGCCCAAGAGGAGTGGTGCTGACCTCTCTCCCCCTGGATTCAGTGAGAGCAGCAGGAGCCATTGGCTCTTGTTGTCTACCAGTGAGGGTCAGGGCCGAACCACACTGTGAGTGCCCTACTGAGGATCAAGGCCCCCATGAGTAACCCCCCTAGCAAGTGGCTTGCTAGGGGAATACTCAAAAGGCAGGAAAAGCCACAAGATAAGAATCAGGGCTTCTCTGTGAAACACCATTGTGCAGAGCAGGTAAGTTAAGTATAACATGTTTGTTATTAAAGAAAAAAAAAGAAAGAGAGAGAGACTTTAATATCACTTTAAATACTGATGTTCTTTTAAAGAATGTTTGCAGTCATTAATAACATTTCATTGTCAAACTATCTATTGTCAATTAAAGAAACATCATTTTGCAACCTGTCTCCACTCATTTCATATGCCAAATTACTGTTGGCCAACTTAATAAAACTGATTAAAGTGGTTTAATGTGCAATAAAAACAAAGAATGCCTTTATTTAGTATCTGAAGTTGTGAACAAAAAGGACAGTGGCATTGAGCTGTGCCTGTGCTAACTGATTCTAAAACTGCTTTATACAATTTTCAGAGAGGTTCAGCCAATGAATTTATATTCAACAATGAAGTGGTCATTTGCATAGAAATGTTATGTGCTGTTAATCTGGATATTTCAATAGTAACCCTCTAGGTAAAATAACTATATGAACAGAATGTGAATGACCTACAAATATATACCTTTGCTTCCAAATTGTAAACTTTGAGTGGCTATTTTTTAAAAATTCCTAAAATAGAAAATGAACTCTTCCTTAGAGGTTGAGGCCACTAAAACTAAAATAACTAATCCATACCAGATTAGATCCAGCCTTTACTGATGGTTTTTGCCTTGCAACAAAATAAATCAATGAGACCATACCGGAGTATCCGTCTTCCAGGTTTACACTCTGTATTAAGGTGCTGGCAGAGATAGAGCACATCTCCCTCCAAGATATAATATAGCACGCAGATACCGCTGCGCACTGTATTCAACTCTAGTGTATGGTTAATGAAAGACAGACTTCAGCTTAAATCCCTACCCATCGGTCACGCCCCTCTGACATGTTTTACCCACTTTAAGTTTAATCATAGACCTCTACGATTAAGCCCAATGTGGGTGCAACATGTCAAAGGGACATGACTGATGGGTGGGGATTTGAGCTGGTCTGTCTTTCATTTACAATACACTGGAGTTGAATACAGTGTGCAGCAGTACCTATATGCTATAAACAAAGTCAGTGATGCTAGATCTTTACCATGAACAGATCAGGAGTTTTGTATTTCTATGGGTTATGCCTTCAAAGAACAATGATCAGAGCACACTGTCACATCAGTCCGTGGATGTTCATGGCTTATATTATGCTGTGATTTGACTATCCTAGAAAATGAAGAAACCCCTAAAAGTACAAGATTAACCATTTACAGTTCCCAGCAGCTATTTACCCCAGTGCCATTTTAAAATAAGTGGCTCCTGCAGGTCCCGGCAAAGGTAAGCACCAGCTGACTGTGACAGCCAGAATACATAGCTTCCAACTGTCCCTGATTGCGAGGGACTGTTCCTCATTCTAAACAAAGTCCCTCTGTCCTTCATTCCTCCTCATTTGTCACTCATTTTGATCTGATCTGTATAATTGTAAATAAAATGCACTATTTATCTATCTAAAAGTGTTTCCCAGTGCTAAGCTTTTCATCCAATTTTCCAAATTGCAGCATTTGTAAATTACAAAAGCCAATACAAAGGAATAGTGGTGGTAAAAAAGAACTTGTCTGTTTAATCAATCATTTTTCTTGTGCAATTTTTCTTATAGGGGGGAGTGGCAGGGTGTGTGTCCTATGCCTAGATACTTTTGCTAACAGATGTCCTCATTCCCATCTCAGAAAGTTGGGAGGTATGAATGTAGGAGGGTGCACCGACCTTGTGCATTACCAATTGTAGGGTTTTATTAAAAGCATAAAAACAACATTTATACTCACAAACGAGTATGTAAGAAAGGCTTGTCAATTGATGAGACTGCGTCTCTGGACACATGCAACCCAGACCTGATGTCGAGGGGGTCAATGGTGATTGACCATCCAGGCTCTGAGGAAAAGGGTTTGCCCTTGAAACCCGGCAGCCATTTGGGATGTTATCTGACCCCCTCAACATTAGGTCCGGGTTGCATGCGTCCAGAGACGCAGTCTCACCAATTGACAAGCCTTTCTTACATGCTCGTTTGTGAGTATAAACTTTGTTTTTATGCTTTTAATAAAACCCTACCATTGGTAATGCACAAGGTCGGTGCGCCCTCCTTCTTTCTTTTTTTTGTTCCAGTTTCAAGAATACCCATTGTTCCGAGGAGGGCTGCAAGACTGCAGGCATTGTTTTAGATTTAAAGAGTTGGTCGCACCACCTATCTATAGACTAGACACCCAAGTGCAGGAGATTATTACTGTTTTAGGTATAAGAATGTAGCACTAAGCCCAAAACAATCAGCTCCTGGCCTTCTGATGCACTTCATAGAAGCGCTTTGTGAAAGCAAAAGTAAACATAGCACTTCCGTTTTGTGTTTACATTGAGATTGTGATGACATCATGAGTGAGCTCTGCCCAGCCTCTCCATACAGCAGAAGATCGCTTCTGTAGTTATCTATTGCAGGATGATTGCAGCTAGCAATAGATTTCTAATAGCAGTGATCTACTGCTGCAAAGCTGCATGGTGGGTCTGGATTAGATCTCAAATGATCAGATTTAGACCCCCCCCCCATCTCTCCCAAAAAAGGGGAGCTAAAATAAAAAAATATAAATAAAACAAAATATAATGTACATACTGTATTTATACAGACATATATACACATACTGTACATACATACCCAACGTGAAATTTGGTTGTTTTTCTGCGCTCTGGAAGCACATATATCTTTTCCTAATGTTGCTGCCCAGTGTATTCTGAAAAAATGTCATTTAAAGTCCAAGTTATAGCTCTGGCCAAAAACCTTGAAGGGTCTACCTTTCTTATTAGAGTCATTTTGGGGTAATTGCTGGCGTCCTGTCCCTCCAAAGCCACTAAAATTGCAGTTTAGTGCCAAACAATGGACATGCAAGTTTTCAGCTGCTTACAGCCAGAATGCACTACATTATTTTTGGGCTCTGCTGTTTCCACTAAGTGATTAAGACTAGGGATGAGCCGAACACCCCCCTGTTAGGTTCACACCAGAACCTGCGAACAGACCTAAAGTTCGCGTGAACTTTAGAACCCTATTAAATACAATGGACTCGAACGTTCGAAATCTAAAGTGCTAATTATAAAGGCTATGCAAGTTACTGTCCTAAAAAGGGTTTGGGGACCCGGGTCCTGCCCCAGGGGACATGTATCAATGCAAAAAAAACGTTTTAAACACAGACGTTTTTTCGGGAGCAGTGATTTTAATAATGCATAAAGTGAAACAATAAAAAGTGAAATATTCCTTTAAATTTCGTACCTGGGGGGGGTGTATAGTATGCCTGTAAAGCAGCGCTCGTTTCCCTTGCTTAGAACTGTCCCTGCACAAAATGTAATTTCTGAAGGAAAAAAAGCCATTTAAAACCACTCGCGGCTATAATGAATTGTCGGCTCCCGGCAATACAAAGAAAAGTCATTGATAAAAAGAAAAAAAGCGTGGTGGTCCCCCCAAATTCAATTAGCAGGCTCTTCAGGTCTGGTATGGATATTAAGAGGAACAATGCATCAAATTTAAAAAAAAATTACGTGGGGGTTCCCCCCAAATATCCATACATGACCCTTTAGGTCTGGTATGGATTTTAAGGGGAACTCCACCCCAAATAAAAAAAAAAATGGCGTGGAGTTCCCCCAAAACTCCATACCAGACCCTTTATCCGAGCACGCAACCTGGCAGGCTGCAGGAAAAGAGGGGGGGACGAGAGAGCGCCCCCCCTCCTGAACCATACCAGGCCACATGCCCTCAACATGGGGAGGATGTCCCCATGTTGATGGGGACAAGTGCCTCATCCCCACAACCCTTGCCTGGTGGTTGTGGGGGTCTGCGGGCAGGGGGCTTATCGGAATCTGGAAGATTTAACAAAGGGGACCCCCAGATCCCGGCCCCCCTTATGTGAATTGGTAAGGGGTACATTGTACCCCGACCATTTCATGAAGAAAGTGTAAAAAAAATAAAAAAAACACAGACACCTTGGAAAAGTCCTTTAATAAAAATAAAAAATAAAAAACACATTCCAGTGATGTAATCCAATGTCCCGCGGCGATCCGATGTCCAGCGCTGCAGTCTCCACTCAAAACGTCATTGGCTGAGCGGACCTACACTGCGGAGGAAAATCCCCATCAGGTCCGCTCAGCCAATGACGTAGGCAGGGTCTGAGGTACGAGGGGGCGGGCGCCCTCATATCTCAGACCCCGCCTACATCTTGGCTAAGCTGACCTGATGGGGAACTTCCTCTTCAGTGTAAAAAAATGAATAGACCCGCCCCTTCTCACGTTCCCCATCAGGTCCGCTCCTGATGGGGAACGTGAGATGGGGCGGGTCTATTCTTTTTTACACTGAAGAGGAAGTTCCTCATAAGGTCCGCTTAGCCAATGACGTAGGCAGGGTCTGAGATACGAGGGTGCCCCCGCCCCCTCATACCTCAGGCCCCGCCTCTCGTCCCCCCCTCTTTTCCTGCAGCCTCAGGGTCTGGTATGGATTTTTGGGGGAACTCCACGCCATTTTTTATTTTATTTGGGGTGGAGTTCCCCTTAAAATCCATACCAGACCTGAAGGGCCTGGTAATTGAATTTTGGGGGACCTCCACGCATTTTTTTTTTTATCAATGACTTTTCTATGTATTGCCGGGATCCGACAATTCATTATAGCCACGAGTGAGTTTTAAATGACTTTCTTTCCATGAGAAATTACATTTTGTGCAGGGACAGTTCTAAGCATGGGAAACAAGCGCGACTTTACATGCATACTATACACACACCCTAGGTACGAAATTTAAATGAATATTTCACTTTTATTGTTTCCCTTTAAGTATTATTAAAATCACTGCTCCCGAAAAAATTGCAGTTTTTAAAACTTTTTTTTGCATTGATACATGTCCCCTGGGGCAGGACCCGGGTCCTCAAACACTTTTCATAACAATAACTTGCATATAAGCCTTTAAAATTAGCACTTTAGATTTTTCCCATAGACTTTTACAGTGTGTTCCGCGGCTTTTCAAATTTGCCACGAACACCCCAAATTGTTCGCTGTTCGGTGAACATGCGAACAGGCAATGTTCGAGTTGAACATGAGTTCGACTCGAACTCGAAGCTCATCCCTAATTAAGACATGATTAAGACATTCTTATGTGGTGTTCACATGTATAGCAGTAGTAGCATAACATATTTTATAGCATCATTAACTACTTATATACATAAGAAACTAAAAAAATAAAAATACTAACAGCAGTTTTATTTTTATTTATTTTTTTGCTTTATTTTCCATTAATCCAAATATAAAACTATTATTTACAAATGTTTAACACATACACAATGTAAAGCCTCGTACACACGATCGGGAATCCCATAAAAAAATTTTTTTCGGTTTTCTCGACGGGATTCCTGGCAAGCTTGTCTTGCCAAGCCCTGTGTACACACGCACCATTCAAAAGAACCGATGTTCTTTTGAATGGCAAGAATGCGGTGACCTCATTGACTACAACGAGCCGGCGCTCGTCACATTCAATGCCGTCGCCGCCATCTTGCTACACCCTACACTATCCTTGTGTGCTACCGCGCATGCGTCGAAGTCTCATCGAGCATGTGCGGGTTTGCCTGGACAGGTATGCATACAGACGACCTGGTTTCTCATCAGGAAACACTCTGCCGAGAATCCCGACGAGAAAAATAGAGAGCAGGTTCTCTATTTTTCTCGTTGAGATTCCCGGCAGTTTTCCTGCCGAGAAACCATACACACGAACGGTTTTCTCGGCAAAAAGCTCTCCCAGCAGTTTTCTTGCCAAAAAAAACGGTCGTGTGTACGAGGCTTAACTCTTTAGTCTTCTTTTCTGTTCAGGCTTTTGTTGGCATGTCATAGTGTGAGAAAAACAAATTGTACATAAAATCTAATATATACACCATTGTTTCTACGCCATATATTTCCCCCATAACTTTAAAAAAAGCACACTTAATATTGTTTGATTCCAGACAAACTGAAAATTTTATTTCATAAAAAAAAACACTGTTCCTCATCTTTTACTTTTTTTTTTTTATAATTGTAATTTTTATTAGTTCAAAAGAAAAGAATATTACAGTACGTATTCAACATAAACATCTCAAGGCAATTATCTGAGAGAAATTAGCACAATTGAAAGGCAGTTGGTACATATAAAAGAATACACTCAAGATATTATCAAAACCATAACAGTACGAATTGTATACAAGTCATCAACAAATAAAATTTACAGAGGGCAATATGGACCAATACAGGTTACAGAAAAAATGTAAGTCAGCTCACAACGAAGGGATCCGTACAGAAAGAAAGACTAATCTTTAATCTCCTGCTCTCCATAACTCGAGGAGTCCCAAAGTTCCCAAACCCTGTCAAATTGAATCACTGTGTCTTGAACTTTGGCCGTAAGAGATTCCATTCTCCGAACCTCCGCAATTAGTTGCAGGAACTGCAGATGAGAGGGGGGGGGGTGGTGGACAACCAACACATTGGTATGGCCCTTTTAGCAGCCAAGAGTATATATGAGATTAAACGTTTAACAGATTTTGGGACCCCTGGAAAGGGAAGTCCAAGCAAATAGTGGATAGGGTCTAGAGGGAGAGGTGGACTTGTTATAGCCTGAAGGGTTTGCATAACCTCCCCCCAAAATGGCTGTATAAGTGAACAGGTCCAAAATATATGAAAATGTGAGCCTATCTCAGTTTTGCATCTCCAGCATGTAGGAGGGAGGGCAGGGTTTATTCGATGAAGTCTATCAGGGGTTTTATACCAGAACATCAGAATCTTCACTGCCGTTTCCCTCTGAGCTACACATTTAGAGGACTTAAAAATTGAGGACCATATTGCAGTCCACATTTGCAAAGAAATAGGGCGCCCCAGTAGCAGACTCCACTTGTGCATGTATAGGTGTGTGTCAGCCGTTAAATCTTTAGATTCATGTAAAATGTGATATATGGATGATATAAGATGTAATTGATGGGGGCCTTCCGCACATACACGTTCAAAAGGAGTCGGCCTTTCTAGGGTAAGAGTAGGGGAATCTTTTACTTTTTTTGTGGTCAAATTATCAGAAAATCATTTTTTTTTACATAATTTGCAATTTTCTTTCTCTCATTTAAAAATTAAAAAGAAAGTGGTAACACAGTCATCACCTGTCTTAAACCTGAAAAAAGCCTTGCAATTTAACGGTGTTTATACTGGTTAAAGATGTGGGCCTGAGGATAAAAGGGCATGGTAAAATTACAAGTCAAGAAGAAAAGATCAAAAACTTCAATAAAAACTTATAATTAATTTCTGTTCTAGACTTGATTGACAGTTTTTGGAGATGACAGACACATTTTGCAATGTAAGCAGTAGCAAAAAGAAAGATGAAGAACATGCAAAACATGCAGAGAATATAGGAAACAAGATGAATGAAATAGTAAAAGAAGACATAATTCCACCAAGACTGCAAGAAGTAGGAGCAGCAGTACAGCCCCAGAACAACAAGGCACCTAGAAAAGACAAAGTTGCAGCAGAAATACTAATGCCTTGTACACACGATTGGATTTTCCGTCGGGATAAACTCTGACGGACTTTATCCGACGGAATTCCGTTCAAGCTGTCTTGCATACACACTGTCACACCAAATTCCGACTGTCAAGAACGCGGTGACGTAGAACACTATAACGAGCCGAGAAAAATGAAGTTCAATGCTTCCGAGCATGCGTCGACTTGATTCTGAGCATTTGTGTTTTTTTCTCAGTTGGAGTTCCATACAGACAAACGGAATTTCCGACGAAAAAAGTCCGATGGGGCACACACACGGTCGGAACATCCGATGAAAAAATTCCGTCGGTCTTTTTTCATCGAAAATTCCATAAGGGATGGACACTTGGGTAGAAAATGAAAGGAAACTATAAAAAAAAAAAAAACTAGACAACTAGATGAAAGTAAAAAGAGATATTTGGAATTTAAAATTGTTATATAATATTCACAGACAGCCAACTAATTAAAAGCTTAGCTATTTGTCCAAAGACAAACTTGAATTATGTTTATTTGATGAAAATACATTTACAGAGTGATAAACTATCATTTTTACCAGTAAAGCAGATACAGGAAGCATTAAGTCTTAAACAAAAGCTGTATCTTGCTGACACCAGAAGGTGTGCATTCAACAAAAAAGGTATCCATGGACTGGTTGTTGAGCCTGAGTAGATGAAGTACTGCTTGGCTGTCTACATGAATTAGAGGAAGAACATGGGCAAATTCACTGTGGCTCCTGCAGGAGTAGCACTACAGATACAGTGCCTTGAAAAAGTATTCATACCCCTTGAAATTTTCCACTGTTTCTCATGTTACAACCAACAATGTATATGTATTGTATTGGGATTTTATGTGATAGACCAACACAAAGTAGCACATAATTGTGAAGTTAAAGGAAAATGATAAATGGTTTCCAATTTGTTTTACAAATAAATATGCAAAAAGTGTTGCATGCATTTGTATTCAGCCCCGTGTCAATACTTTGTAGAACCACCTTTCGCTGAAATTAAAGCTGCAAGTCTTTTTGGGGATGTCTCTACCAGCTTTGCACATCTATAGAGTGACATTTTTGCCCATTCTTCTATGCAAAATAGCTCAAGCTCTGTCAGATTGGATGGAGAGCATCTGTGAACAGCAATTTTCAAGTCTTGCCACAGCTTCTCAATTGGATTTAGGTCTGGACTTTGACTGGGCCATTCTAACACATGAATATGCTTTGATCTAAACCATTCCATTCATAGGTGTGCGCAGTCTATTGCATTAGGGTGTGCACCCCAAAGTTCAAACAAACACTACTGATCACTCACTATCTTCATTCAGAAAGGGAAGGGGATGGTCAATTACATATTTACCGGCCCCTTCCCTCACTCATCCTAAAACATCCTTGCAGCAACAGCTGGCGGGAGAGGAGGGAAGCTGGTAGCACTGCAGGGGGAAGGAGGGAGCCAGGGAAAGAGGGGAAATCTGTGCTGTAAAGGGTGATTAGGGTGTGCCTGGGCACACCTGGCACACCCTGTGTGCACGCCTATGATTCCATTGTAGCTCTGGCTGTATGTTTAGGGTTGTAGTCGTGCTGGAAGGTAAACCTCTGTCCCAGTCTCAAGTCTTTTGCAGACTCTAATGCCGTGTACACACGATCGGTTTTACTGATGAAAACAGTCCGATGGACTTTTCTCATCAGACAAACCGATCGTGTATGGGCCCCATCTGTCTTTTTTCCATTGGTAAGAAAAAATAGAACATGTTTTAAATTTATCCGATGGGAAAAAAATGATAGCAAATTTCCGATCGTCTGTGTGGAACTCCATCGGACAAAAAACCCACGCATGCTCAGAATCAATTCGACGCATGCTCAGAAGCATTGAACTTAATTTTTCTCGGCTTGTTGGAGTGTTTTACGCCACGGCGTTCGGGATGGTCGGATTTTTGACTGATGGTGTGTAGGCAAGACTGATGGAAGTCAGCTTCATTGGATTTCCGATGGAAAAATCCATCGGATTAGAATCCATAGGAAATCCGATCGTGTGTACAGGGTTTTACACGTTTTCTTCTAAGATTACCCTCTATGTTGCTCCATCCATCTTCCCCTCAACACTGACCAGCTTCCCTGTCCCTGCTGAAGAAAAGCATCCCCACAACATTATACTGCCACCACCATGTTTCACGGTGGGGATGGTATGTTTAGGGTTATGTGCAGTGTTAGTTTTTCGACACACATAGCGTTTAGCTTTGAGGCTAAAAAGTTCAATTTTGGTCTCATCTGACCAGAGCACCTTCTTCCACATCTTTGCTGTATCCCCCACATGGTTTCTCGTAAACTGGACTTCTTATGGCTTTCTTTCAACGATGGCTTTCTGCTTGCCACTCTTCCATAAAGGCCAGATTTGTGGAATGCACAACTAATAGTTGTTCTGTGGATAGATTCTCCCACCTGAGCTGTGGATCTCTGCAGCTCCTCCACAGTTACCATAGGCCTCTTGGCTGCTTCTCTGATTAATGCTCCCCTTGCCCGGCCTGTCAGTTTAGGTGGACGGCCATTTCTTGGAAGGTTTACAGTTGTGCCATACTCTTTCCATTTTCAGATGATGGATTGAACAGTGCTCCGTGACATGTTCAAACCTTTGGATATTTTTTTATAACCTAACCCTGCTTTAAACTTTTCCACAACTTTATTCCTGACCTGCCTGGCGTGTTCCTTGGCCTTCATGATGCTGTTTGTTCACTAAGGTTCTCCAACAATCCTCTAAAGGGCTTCATAGAACAGCTGTATTTATACTGAGATTAAATTACACACAGGTGAACTCTGTATACTAATTAGGAGACTTCTGAAGGCAATTGGTTCCACTGGATTTTAGTTAGGGGTAAAAGCGTAAAGGGCTAAATACAAATGCATGCCACACTTTTCAGATATTTGTAAAAATAAATTGAAAACGATTAATCATTTTCCTTCCACTTCACAATTATGTGCCACTTTGTGGTATGAATACTTTTTCAAGGCACTGTATATAAGAGCGTTTTCACACTGGGGCATTGGGGGCGTCAGCGGTAAAGGGCAAATATTATTAGCAGTACTTTATCGTCGCTTTAGCAGTGCTTTTCGGCCGATAGTGGGGCGCTTTTATACACCACTCCTAAAGCGCCTCAAAGATGCTGCTTGCAGGACTTTTTTAATGTCCCGCAAGCACACCGCTCCAGTGTGATAGCCCTCAGGCTTTTACACTGGAGTGACAGGAGAGGCACTTTACAGGTGCCTGTAAAGCGCATCAGTGTAAAAGTGGTCTAATAGTGTATTTAGATGTTTGCTGAGGTTCCACTCCTCCCTGTACTGTTAAACACATACTATACCTGCCTACTGGCTCTTTATTGGTTACATGAGGTATGTCACATGACTCCTGTTTTACTAAGAAATAATGGTTCCCTGCTTGTTCTCTGATTTTGTAAGCAGTTAAATCGGAAAGTGAGGGAGTGGGGACCAATGTGCAGACTAGAATTCAACACATGTTTTCAGAACATGATAGTTAATAGCCGAGGGGTTCAAAGGACCCCTCAATCCGATTACTGCACAGACCTATGAATTGCTCAAAAGATAAATCATTTTGAAGTGGCATTACAGATAATGATACAGAATTTTTTTTTATTAATTGCACTTATACCAAGAATTATTGATGGTCACTTGGCATACACAGTTACAGAAAATATAATTTTTTTTAGATTTCAATGTAAATACCCTGTGGTTGTACTGAGGTATAATCTGTATTTCTCTAGTGCAAATTGTTTTCCTTTCATATCAATATGTTCTCTTCTAGGTTTAGTTTAGTAGATCTTTTTTCCTCTGCTATGTCAACATGATGGCCTTTTCTATAATCTGATTTTATTGGCATCTGAGGTCTTCCACGTTGCATTTTATCTGTGTGCTATTCCCCACTGTGTTCTCATATCTTGCTATCTTTCTGTCAGTGCTACGTGTCTCAAGGAGACCTCTAGGTTTTAATAATAAGAAATAAAAAGCAGAAATGCTTCTTTACAAGTCTGTCTGCATGGGACTCGCTTTAATAATAATGATGTAAAATAACACATTTTTATTACATAATATTGGCATACTGGTATAATGATAAAGACACACTGCAAAAAAATGCTTTAGAAAATGACTGTTTGAAAGAAGAATAATAGTCATGATTAAAATCACACATTTATTTATGCAAGCTCTTGTTATTGTGTACGGTTATTAATTTTGGTGTGTAAAGAGAGTGTGGTTAGCTCATGATCTGAACTGTATTGTGTGTAATGGATAGAATTGTCATGACCAAGTAGAACAACAGACAATTTGCTTCTTCTACACACCCAAAAGGTGGTTAATATCTGTTCAATTACATAATACAATAAAAATAAAAATAAGTGTAGCGGGGGTCTAAATCTAGGGGGAGCACCTGGGTGGTAGTATGATCCAGGATGTACCAATCATGAGAGGGGTTGGACCGTTTGAGTCGTGGAGGACTTTGGTAGTGTGCTATTCTCCTTGACCTGTGGGTGGCGATGTTGTCCCAAGTCGAGTTAGAACCACTGCCGCAGTGCTGAACCCTTTTTGTCCTGCTCTGGCAGTGGTACAGCGGGGCGGGGAACCTGCTGTGGCTGCTGGGGGAGGAGATAAAAGGGGGTAGACACCCTCGCCACGAGGTCTTCTTGCTATCCTGCGCCCAGGCACCCTTGGCCTGGGTGTTGGCGGTCCGGAGTTCCGGCCCAGGTGCCCATGGCCTGGTCGGAGCAGTGTTGGCATCCATCTCAGGCACCTTAAGCCTGGGGTGAGGTACTACACCGGAGGCCTGGGGCCCAGTGACTTCGACTGGGCTCCGCAAGGGTGGATGAGTCCGAGGGACCCTGAGGTGGATGGGGCCTGTGTCTGAGGCAAGGAGGCCGGAGAGGTTACCCTTCTGAAGAGCACAGAGAAGCATCAACCCGGTGACAGAGGGGCCTCTGGTAACTCCCTTGGAGGGACATCTTCCCCCTGACAGGGGCCGCAACGCAGCGAAGGTTCTCCAGTTCATGTTCTCTAGAGTCGCTGGTAGAGACTCCAAAGATTCAAATTCTCTCTCGAGCCGATGGCTGTAGCAACCGCTGGTGAAACCACAGTGGTTTAGTTTGATTGTTAGGACTGTGCCTCGACCTGCTCACCCCACCGTATTGAACTGTTTTATGGGTCCCAACCAGTCGGCTGGCAAAGGACTGTTTATTTGTGTGTTATAATAAACAAGAGTTGGACCCTTATCGGTGTGTGGTACTCTGGTTAATGGGAGCGAAGGGAAGTGTCAGCACAGCAGACTTGGCTCTTAAAGAAACACACAGGCCCGAGGAGAACAACAGGTACTGGCCTTCACCTCACCCACTGCAATGGGGAGGACATGGGCCGTAGCGCATCTCACTCTCGCATACAAGATACCCCTAGATAAGAGCTATCGGATAACCGGTTCACAAGAGAAGGGAGTGAGCCCGGTACACGTGGGGGCTCGTAAGTCCGGGATCGTGTGTGTTTTGACTATGGAACTGAGAACGTCTGTGTTTGAACTTTGCTGCCCGGAGGAGTTCCGAGTGGGTCGGCCATGTTACTGGCCAAAGTGCATCCCTGCTCAAAGTCGTGGACATGACCCTAAGATGGGAAAGGCCCATGCGGAAGAGCGAGAAGAGGGAGAAGTCCAGCCGTGTGACGTATTACATGTGGGGGCTTTTACTGCACTGCGCCATGAGGCACCCCATAACTGCGCAGTTCGTGGGCGGAGTCTAGTGGAAGCCCGCGAAAACGTGCAAGTTATGGGAGGAGTCTGGCCATGTTGGGAGATACACGTGTAGACTCCGGTGCGAGGTCAGTGCGTGATGGAGCAGATAGTCGGGATGACCTCAAATTCCCCGTGGATTCCGGTTCCCTACCCCACGAAGGTGACTGCTTTTGCTGCTCCCCTTACAGACATGGGGATAAGACTTAGACCCCGAGGGCAGTTGGCTCTGTACAGCTGCAGAGACACAGAGGCCATCGGCGTGATCTGTCCCGGATGTTCGGGACTGGTGGTCCACCTGAAGCCATTCAGGCATTGCGAGGCATGCAAAGAGTTCTTGTTCGAGGTGGAGCCATCCACAGTAAGGCCCTGGGCCCTTCGCCTCAACTGCCTCACAGGTACCGCTACTCCGGAAGGGGAGATCCAGGCCTTTGCGGAGGTCCCCGTACGCACTGACCAGGGCGACGTGACTGCCCAACCAGAGACTGAGAAAGAAAAATCAGAGGATGCTGCTTCGGTCGCCACAGATTCCCTGCTCCCACCTCCGAAGAGGAAAGTCGGCCTGGTACAGGCGTCCTGTGGTCGTGGTCGAGCTTCACCCTGCCACTTGCCGGGCCTGGATGGATCCGGTTGGAAGAATCCTGGACATCCCTGTTCTTCCAAAGGTCCAGGTGAGCCAGGGGCTGGGACTGTGGTGTTGGTTGGAGGTGTCGGGAGTCCACAGTCGGTGGAGCCCGCCAGGGAGGGTGGTTCCGTGTCTACTGGGAACTACCTACCCGCAGAGATGTACGACACCTCCGACCTAGAATCGCTGTCGGACTGTGGAGATGATGGTGAAATTGATGAACTCTTTCACCGCATGGGCTGGGACAAAATGCCATTGCTTGCGCTACATGCACCACAGGATCTGCCTATGTCCACAGGAGACAGTACGCCCCGGGTGGAAGCCCCGGAGCTTACGAGGAAGCCTAGTCCTATGCTTGTCCTTCCACCACCCGCAGCATCACCCGTTCCGGTAGCGGGAACACAGCGTGCATCACTGCGGGCACCAAGACTCAAACCTCAGGAGGTAGTTAAAGTACCTCGGCATCCAGAAGCTATTGTTCCGCCTGGAGAAGGTGAGCGGGCCACGATGCCACCTTTGGCCCGACTACAGCGGCTCTTTTGTCAGAGGGTTGCCCGTGAATATGGATGGGAGTACCCCTATTTGCCTCGGGACTTACTCTTTGAAGTCGAGGTCTTCCGGCAGCGATGGTATGACGAGTTCGTCTGGGACAAACTCAAAGTGCCTCATGCCCGCCGGTACTTGTCCTGTTCACCATCAGTGTCTAAACAATTCAGGGACTGCAAAGCGGAGTGGATGCTGGGCCGTCACATCCATGCAGACAGGGTGCTTATCTGCCGGAAGGATAGAGAGGACATTAAATATAATACAAAAAAGAAAAAAGTTGCGTAAAAAAGGTGAGTAAAGTGTAATCATGGCTGCCAGCATCAGCAAATAGACATATTGCAAAAATAACATATAAAAACAAAAAATGCAGCGCCCAAAGAGTGTATGAAGGCCCAAACACACAAAAGGATTGGGGCAAACAACAAACAGTGAAAAATATACAGCCCACAAAGAGGCCAAGGATAATGAAATCCAAATGTGCTTCACTCCAAATAATACCTACACATATATATAAAAACTCATATGTAGTTATGTACAGTGAACTAATATAAAAGTCCAATAAGAGTGACAATGTGTAAACTGGAAACGGATGACAGAAATGTTACATAAATGTTGAAACATTAGAGCATTGTCCCCATAAAAGAAATCCAACGAAACTTCAAGATCATAGGACACGTATGTTCATAAATCCATAGCACCCGGGGACGTGACTCCAACACCAGGGATGGGGGAAAGAAATGGATACTCTTACCCCTATATGTGGACGCACACACCGGCGGCGGTGAGTCAAACAGGCAGAAGGTATAAGTGTAGACTACACTGGATCTGTCCTCCTGGAGCAGCAGCAGATGAAGCAAACTCAGGGAATCCAATCCTCTCCAGGATACAGGCACGAAATTTCCAATACGTCTTAAACCAGTGGTCATCAACACTGTCATCAGAGCACAGTGACAGTGTTGATGACCACTGGTTTAAGACATCTTGGAAATTTCGTGCCTGTATCCTGGAGAGGATTGGATTCCCTGAGTTTGCTTCATCTTCTGCTGCTCCAGGAGGACAGATCCAGTGTAGTCTACACTTATACCTTCTGCCTGTTTGACTCACCGCCGCCGGTGTGTGCGTCCACATATAGGGGTAAGAGTATCCATTTCTTTCCCCCATCCCTGGTGTTGGAGTCACGTCCCCGGGTGCTATGGATTTATGAACATACGTGTCCTATGATCTTGAAGTTTCGTTGGATTTCTTTTATGGGGACAATGCTCTAATGTTTCAACATTTATGTAACATTAAATATAATGTTGAAACTTTTGATAAGCATCTGAAGCCCCTGTTCTTGCCGCATCCGAAGTTTTACTTGTAGGAGGAAACAAAAAAAGGATTCCTGTGTGCTGTTGCCCTTTTGTTTACTGCAGAACTCCCTTGAACACAAGGACTGTGCCCTAGTTTTTTATTTGGGCTTTTCTACTCTTTGGAGAAATGGGAGCTGTTTTTGTTTGTTTTCCCTCTTTCTTCACGCATCAAACACAGGGACTTTTGGGGTAGAGTCAGAGTAGGGACTGTGACAGCAGGAAGGTAAAGTCACCTGGTTGCATCCAGGGGGGTAGATATATTTCTCCCAGATTCAGGCTTTATGCCGACTTATACAACTAGGGAGTTGATGAAGCCCAGCTGAGGCTAGTGGGCTCATGAATGACTCATACCTCTAGGGAGAGTGCTGGGCGTCGTGAGGCAGGGAGTTGATGAGACCAGCTGAAGCTTGTCAGCTCATTTAGGCCTCTATAAGAACTCCCAGATTCATTAGGTGTTAGCTCATGCCTGGAACCAGACCTGTGTGGACTGTCTAGGGAGAGTGAACCCCTGTGCGGTGAGGCAAAGCCTGTGTGGCTATTTGTTTGGACTTTTACTAAACCAGGGACTTAGGGACTAGGGCAGCACCAGGCTGATCCCAGTTGTTAGTTTAGGAAACCTGCATGTTTAGTCAGAGGTCAAACTGACCAGGATTTATTTTGTTTATGTTTCTTTTTGGCTTTGCTGTGTTTTGTCACTGTACATAGAGAAATAAACCGCACCTTTTGATTTTGAAAACCACAACCTCCGTCTGCTGGCCCTGTTTTTGTGTGGGGAGCCCAACCAGGGGGTCACACACACCCGCTACCGAGTTAACCCCCTCACAGTTGGTGGAGAACCAGTGGCAGTTTTTTTTAAGCCAGCATGGAGGAGATACTGAAACAGCTGGCTCTAGCAAATGCCAATCAACAGCAGACAAATGCAGGTTTGCAAAGGAGCCTTGCAGCCCAGCAGCAAGCTCATCAACAAGCCCAGCAGCAATCTGAGGCCCGCTTCATAGACCTGTTACAGAAGCAAGAGCAGAGACTACAACAAATGGAAGCAGTAATGCAGCAACGTCCGCAGACCAGTGAGGAAAGCCGTCCCACTAATACCGCGTCCTTTGGGGTGAGTCGTTTATTGACAAAAATGACTGGAGAGGATGATCCAGAGGTATTTTTGACCACATTTGAAAGGACTGCTGAAAGAGAAAAGTGGCCTGAGGAGCAGTGGGCTGGACTGGTGGCTCCTCTGTTAACTGGTGAATCGCAGAAGGCTTACTATGACCTAGAGCCTGACCAAGCAAAAGACTATGTGATGCTAAAAGCTGAAATATTGGCAAGGCTGGGTGTCACCCTGGCTGTCCGGGCTCAGCGTGTGCATAACTGGACTTTCCAGCTTGGAAAACCCCCCAGGTCTCAAATGTATGATCTCATTCACCTGAGCAGGAAGTGGCTACAGCCAGAGACTTTGTCCGCACCAGAGATTGTGGAACGTGTTGTAATGGATCGGTTTTTGAGAGCTCTTCCTACTGCCATCCAAAAGTGGGTAAGCCATGGAGACCCAGAGACGGCCGGTGGTCTTGTGGATCGTGTAGAGAAATACTTGGCTACAGAGAACCTGACGGCCTCTTCCAGAGACTCTCGGACTTTCCACCCTAAGACCAGACCATCCCCAGGGGCGGATAAGAGGATTCCAAGGGGTGAGGGTGGAGAGAGTGAGAGGGTGGGAGCTCTACCCAAAGTTTGGCGAGAACAGCCTGGGAAGTCAGGGGCTCAAGAGGCAGCCAAATGGATTGTTTGCTACCGCTGCCGGCAAGCGGGACATATTGCAGCAAATTGCCCGGTTGTGGAGGAACCCATGCAATGTGACTTTCTGATGGACAGACGTCAGTCGCTGTGTGCGACAGTCGCATGCACTGCCATTCGGGGAACTGAGAAACATTTATGCAAAATGTGTATTAATGGTAGAAATGTTGTGGTATTACTGGATTCAGGTAGCCTTGTGACCCTGATAAAGGCTGAATTAGTTAAAACAGAGGTCTCTGGGAATAGCAAGGTAGCTGTTATTTGTGTGCATGGGGACACCCGAGAGTATCCAGTGACTACAGTGTGTTTCGAGACCCCCAAAGGTACCCTCTCTCATCCAGTGGGGTTAGTATCTCAATTACCGCATGATGCCATTGTGGGAAGGGATTTTCCGAAGTTCTGGGAACTGTGGGATGATCCTGAGCCCCCCACTGGTGCCCCTATGTACCAGGAATGTGATAGCCAGAACTCCTCTGAGAGTGGTGAGGACTCTCCAGAATTTCCCTTGTCAGTATTGGCAGGGGAGACTCAAGAAACTGGAGAGGAGCCCACCTCCTCAGACGAAAACCTACCGTCTGTGGAGTTTTCTGATCTGGAGGTTCACAGGGAAAATTTTGCCACAGAACAGTTAAAAGACCCCGCCCTAATAAAGGCACGGGAAAACGTAGTGGAAATAGATGGCGAGTTAGTGAACCCAGATAATACCTGCACTTACCCATACTTCAGCGTAGAGAAGGACCTACTGTATCGGGTGGCAAAAAGGGCAGAAGAAACCGTTGAGCAGCTTGTGGTGCCCAAACCTTACAGGAAGTTGGTGTTGGAGTTGGCCCATGGGCACATTCTTGGAGGTCATCTGGGGACAGAGAAAACCCGAGAGAGGGTATTACAGAGATTCTATTGGCCTGGGGTGATGAAGGACATAGAAAATTATTGTTCCTCCTGCCCTGTGTGTCAGAGGTCGGCCCCGATGCCACATTTCCGTAGCCCGCTGGTCCCTCTACCCATCATTGAGGTCCCGTTTGAGAGAATCGCAATGGATTTGGTAGGTCCTATAATCAAGTCCGCTAGGGGGCACCAGTACATATTGGTTATAATGGACTATGCCACCCGTTATCCAGAAGCGATCCCTCTCAGAAATACCTCGGCCAAAACCATAGCCAAAGAGCTATCTCTTGTTTTTAGCCGGGTGGGTATTTGTAAAGAACTGCTTATGGACCAAGGTACACCCTTTATGTCCCGGGTTATGAAAGAGCTGTGTAAATTGCTCAAAGTGACGCAATTGCGTACATCTGTGTATCACCCCCAAACCGATGGGCTGGTTGAAAGATTCAACAAAACCCTAAAACAAATGTTGAAGAAAGTGGTGGATAGAGATGGAAAGGATTGGGACTGTCTACTTCCTTATTTGATGTTTGCTATTAGGGAGGTGCCCCAATCCTCTACGAGATAATGGAAAAAGTGAGCGAAGTGAATTACAAGGTCAGACAACCAGGAAGGCGAAAGCCCGAACAGATATATCACGTTAATCTGTTGAAAGCCTGGAGGGATAGAGAGTCCCTAGTCGCAGAAACTTGGTCACCAGCTCAAACTGGTTGCGTGATTCCGGAGGTTGGAATAGCAGCCACCTTGTCACAACCCCAACAACAGGAGGTTAAGGAGTTTGTGCTTCGCAACAAGGAGGTGTTCTCTGAGCTGCCGGGACAAACATCTGGGGTAGAGCATGATATTATTACCCCGCCCGGTGAAAGGGTGAAGTTAAAACCCTATCGGATCCCAGAGGCCCGACGGGAGGCAATACGGGAGGAAGTACAGAAAATGCTGAACTTAGGGGTGATAGAGGAGTCCCAAAGTGATTGGTCTAGTCCCATTGTGTTGGTGCCTAAACCGGATGGGAGCTGGCGATTTTGTAACGATTTTCGTCAGTTGAACAAAGTTACAAAATTTGACACCTACCCCATGCCACGTATAGATGAGTTGATCGACCGGCTGGGAACAGCCCGATACATGACGACTCTTGACCTCACAAAAGGGTATTGGCAAATTCCCCTGGCCAAGTCGGCCAAAGAGAAAACCGCATTTGTAACCCCAGACGGGGCGTTCCAATATAAGAGAATGCCGTTCGGGTTACAGAATGCGCCGGCCACATTCCAGCGGAAAATGGACCAGATACTGAGGCCCCATCGGAAGTATGCTGCGGCTTACCTGGATGACGTAATTGTCCATAGCACAGATTGGGCCTCACATCTGCCAAAAGTGCAAGCAGTCCTAGACTCTATCCGGGAAGCGGGGTTTACGGCTAACCCCAAGAAGTGTACCATTGGGCAGGAGGAGGCCAAATATCTTGGGTACACCATTGGCAGGGGAGTAATAAAACCCCAACTCAACAAAGTCGAGGCCATCCAGAGTTGGCCACGTCCCAACAGCAAGAAGCAGGTACGAGCCTTTCTGGGAATCGCGGGTTATTATCGGCGCTTCATTCCCCACTTTGCTTCTAAGGCTGTGCCCCTAACCAACCTGACGAAAGGGAAAGGGTCGGTCATGATTAAATGGACCCCCGGGGCGGAGGCAGCATTCCAATTCTTGAAACAAGCCTTATGTAGCCAGCCAGTGTTGTACTCACCCGACTTCTCTAAAGACTTTGTCGTACAAAGTGATGCGTCAGATGTGGGGTTAGGAGCAGTATTGTCCCAGGTCTGGAACGGGGAAGAGCACCCAGTCATTTACCTCAGCAGGAAGTTGAAGTCCCATGAGGTAAATTACGCCACGGTTGAAAAGGAGTGTTTAGCGGTGAAGTGGGCTCTAGATTCCCTTCGGTACTATCTGCTAGGTAGGCACTTTGACATGGTTACGGATCACGCTCCGTTAAAGTGGATGGCTCAAAACAAGGAGACAAATAGAAGAGTGAATAGGTGGTTCCTGGCCCTACAGGAATTCAACTTCACAGTAAAGCATCGCCCTGGCGTTCAAATGGGGAATGTGGATGCTTTGTCTCGAGTACATGAATGCCTGATTGCTGGTGTTCCAACCCCAAGGTTAAAACAAGAGGGGGGGGTATGTGACAGCAGGAAGGTAAAGTCACCTGGTTGCATCCAGGGGGGTAGATATATTTCTCCCAGATTCAGGCTTTATGCCGACTTATACAACTAGGGAGTTGATGAAGCCCAGCTGAGGCTAGTGGGCTCATGAATGACTCATACCTCTAGGGAGAGTGCTGGGCGTCGTGAGGCAGGGAGTTGATGAGACCAGCTGAAGCTTGTCAGCTCATTTAGGCCTCTATAAGAACTCCCAGATTCATTAGGTGTTAGCTCATGCCTGGAACCAGACCTGTGTGGACTGTCTAGGGAGAGTGAACCCCTGTGCGGTGAGGCAAAGCCTGTGTGGCTATTTGTTTGGACTTTTACTAAACCAGGGACTTAGGGACTAGGGCAGCACCAGGCTGATCCCAGTTGTTAGTTTAGGAAACCTGCATGTTTAGTCAGAGGTCAAACTGACCAGGATTTATTTTGTTTATGTTTCTTTTTGGCTTTGCTGTGTTTTGTCACTGTACATAGAGAAATAAACCGCACCTTTTGATTTTGAAAACCACAACCTCCGTCTGCTGGCCCTGTTTTTGTGTGGGGAGCCCAACCAGGGGGTCACACACACCCGCTACCGAGTTAACCCCCTCACAGGACACAGCCAGAAGAAGGAAGGTTATCTGGAAGATTCAGCCAAGTGTCATTACCGCAGCACTGTCATCAGGGGGCAGTGTTGCGCAACGGTTGTTTTTTTTTTACACTTGCACCACCTTACTTATTGGAGCGAATGGGCCTCTCGGCTGATAGACCCATTCATTCCAAGTCACACAAATATGTTGGGATGTTGTGTTTTTTTTTGTTTCCCTTTTGCAGGAGATCCATCTGTGAAGGCTACTGAGTATGGGGTGGTTCTTAGGCAGTTATGGGAGGGATTGTATATGTGTATATGTTCAGATTGTTTATTGGAAAGTTTATTACTTTATGTTCCCCTTCCCTCGAGCAGGTCTTGGCACAAATTAGGATTTAAGTTTGAGGGATGGCCTCTGGGGTCAAGCTTATGTTACCACTCTCTGGGAAACATGGGTTTGCACCAGACGCTGGGGACCAGCGTCAAACCACTAGGGGGAGAGTGTAGCAGGGGTCTAAATCTAGGGGGAGCACCTGGGTGGTAGTATGATCCAGGATGTACCAATCATGAGAGGGGTTGGACCGTTTGAGTCGTGGAGGACTTTGGTAGTGTGCTATTCTCCTTGACCTGTGGGTGGCGATGTTGTCCCAAGTCGAGTTAGAACCACTGCCGCAGTGCTGCACCCTTTTTGTCCTGCTCTGGCAGTGGTACAGCGGGGCGGGGAACCTGCTGTGGCTGCTGGGGGAGGAGATAAAAGGGGGTAGACACCCTCGCCACGAGGTCCTCTTGCTATCCTGCGCCCAGGCACCCTTGGCCTGGGTGCTGGCGGTCCGGAGTTCCGGCCCAGGTACCCATGGCCTGGTCGGAGCAGTGTTGGCGTCCATCTCAGGCACCTTAAGCCTGGGGTGAGGTACTACACCGGAGGCCTGGGGCCCAGTGACTTCGACTGGGCTCCACAAGGGTGGATGAGTCCGAGGGACCCTAAAGTGGATGGGGCCCGTGTCTGAGGCGAGGAGGCCGGAGAGGTTACCCTTCTGAAGAGCACGGAGCAGCATCAACCCAGTGACAGAGGGGCCTCTGGTAACTCCCTTGGAGGGACATCTTCCCCCTGACAGGGGCTGCAACGCAGCGAAGGTACTCCAGTTCATGTTCTCTAGAGTCGCTGGTAGAGACTCCAAAGATTCAAGTTCTCTCTCAAGCCGATGGCTGTAGCAACCACTGGTGAAACCACAGTGGTTTAGTTTGATTGTTAGGACTGTGCCTCGACCTGCTCACCCCGCCGTATTGAACTGTTTTATGGGTCCCAACCAGTCGGCTGGCAAAGGACTGTTTATTCGTGTGTTATAATAAACAAGAGTTGGACCCTTATCGGTGTGTGGTACTCTGGTTAATGGGAGCGAAGGGAAGTGTCAGCACAGCAGACTTGGCTCTTAAAGAAACACACAGGCCCGAGGAGAACAACAGGTAATGGCCTTCACCTCACCCGCTGCAATGGGGAGGACATGGGCCGTAGCGCATCTCACTCTCGCATACAAGATACCCCTAGATAAGAGCTATCGGATAACCGATTCACAAGAGAAGGGAGTGAGCCCGCTACACAAATATTGTGGCTGGTGCATTTTTACATGTGTTTTAATTACTCTGGGCACAACTGCATCCAAAGTAAATGAAGCTTTAAGTATAGACACGTCCCCTGACAGATCCCCCCCCCCCAACTGACAGAACACAATAGCGCTATGGGAGACATTCCCCCATCAACACTGAATGTGTTAATAGAGAAATTGAACAATTTCCTTTCACCCATGGTGGAAGGAAAGGAAATCAAATCATCTATGGGGCTGCTTTAAGCTTACTTCTGATTGGTTGCTAATAGCATTTGGCAACACATCCCTCCATTTATTTCTATTGTTTTACTCCTCCAATGCAAATAAATACAATGAAAAAAAAAGCCTGATCCCATGAAAAAACTATATTTTCTATCCTTGTTAATTATACACCAACTTCGGTAAGTAGAACGTTTGGCTAAATTACTTTTTTAAAACTTACAGTACTGTACATATCAGTATGTCTATACTAAATATCTGAATTAGCTGATAAACTCTGATTCTCTGCATTTCCTGTGCTTGGTAGCAGCATAAACGTTACTATTATTTGTCACAGTATGCTGCATCTTTACAGCCAGTTTATTAACTTATATTTATTATCAAAATGTGTTTGCCTCTAAAGTCTGATTTTTTTAAATAAACACAGACTGACCTGTGCCCTCCATAAATATGTTAGTAATCAAAAATAATCAAAAGTTTAACCACCTGTTGGCCCCTCACAGTAAACATACTGCGAGCGAGCAGCAGGTATAGGCACAGTCATGTACATGTGCCTATACCTGTCATGTACATGTACGTGACTGGCCTTCTTCCAGGTTTACAAAAACCAAGAACTCTGTGTATAGGGAAGAGTGATTTGACTGTTTCTTCTCCCTGAACTACAGGGAGAAAAACAGCCATATCAGAAAGCAAAAGCAACACACATTGCACAATGGTAGACACCTACACACCTACCTAATCCCTTCCCAGCCAGTGTCATTAGTAGTGTCAGTGTACAGTATTATCACTGTATTAGTGTCACTAGTGACGTCATTGTAAGTTAGTGACCTTCCCAGCCAGTGTCTGTTAATGCCAGATTGTCCGCCACCTTATCACAGTCCCACTATAAGTCGATGATCACCACCATTACAGTGTAGCATAAACCGATTAATATACACTTATTGGGCTTTTTTTTTCTTTTTTTTTACCAAAGACATGTAGCAGAATACTTTTTGGTCTACATGTATTAGATTTTTTGATTTTTTTTATTGGCTTTGTTTTATAACAGAAAGTAGAAAATATTGTATTTTTAAAAAAATCTTCTGATTTTTTTCGTTTATATAATAATAAAAAACAATTTAACAGTGATGATCAAATATAATCAAAAGAAAGCCCAATTTGTGTGAAAAAAATTATATCAATTTTCTTTGCGCACAGTGTTGCATGACTGCGCATATGCCAGTTAAAGTAGCACAGGGCTGAATAGCAAAAAATTACCCGGTTATGAAGGGGGTAAAAACCTTCCGGAGGTCAAGTGGTTAAACAGAGCAGAGAGTTGTGTGGATGGAGTGGCATGTATGTTGATCTAATAAAGAATTTAGTCTTTTATGCATAGGCAAAGTGTGTCCTAATTAGTTGGATTCTCCTCTACAGTGCATGTCATTTGGCTAGTAAGGCATTTTGCTAAGGTGGAAATCCCTTTCAATTAGACTCCATCTGTAAGCAGAACCAAACTTGTTGAATAGATTGTTATTTTGCTAGGAATGCACCATAGTCAGCAGTGACATTGGATCAATTGCAGATACATAATATGAAGTCAAAGATCAGAATCCTCACTACTAAGAGGTGACACTGTTACTTTATTGCATTGGCTGTGTTTATATGGATAAGCTTTTGAAGTTGTTATATGAGTTTCGTAGTTATAGGCCTCATGAACATGGGCATATGAATTTATGCTCAAAATATGCTAGACTGATGCTGCATCCACCCAGGTAAGTATGATTAAAAAAATATATAAAAATCCCATACTGTACTTCTCTTTTAATTCTGGCCATTAGAATACATTAGAATACATTTAAATTTGTATGTGCAAGTTTATGCGCCTTTACACATGTGCATAGCTCCCAACTGTCCCTGATTTCGAGGAACTGTCCCTGATTTGGAGCAATGTCCCTCTGTCCCTCTTTCCTCCTCATTTGTTCCTCATTTTGGTCTGATCCATATAGTTGTATATAAAATGCACATTTTATCTTTCAAAAAGTGTTTCCCAGCGCTAAACCTTTCATCCAAATTCTAAATTGCTGCATTTGTACATTTTAAAATCCAATATAAAGGAATAGTAGTGGTAGAAAAAAGCACTTGTGGATTAAATTAACCTTTTTTTGTGGTTAATTCTCCATTAAGGGGGTGTGGTGGGGGGCGTGTCCTATGCCTACATATGTTTGTTAGTAGCCGTCCCTCATTCCTATCTCAAAATGTTGGGAGGTATGCATGTGCGTGTGTAAATTATGCCCAAAAAAACCCTCTCTACACCGTTAGTGAGTTTTTTTTTATCTTCTTGAAAATGCTTCTCTTCAAATATGCCAGTAAACACCTATGTGTGCAATGCCACATGGACTAACATAGAGGTGAATTTGCAGGCTTAAAAAAATGCTGAACATCTGTATAAGCAGCATTTTTTTTATGTGCATGAAGCCATGTATTGTATATTGTAATACAGTTTAGTTGTGTTAACTGTATATGGTAATTTCTTCATTCATTTTTGTATAGTTGGTATACTTACTTTTGTGCGCTACTTAGATTTTTTACATTTCCTGTCCAGGTTCCAGCTACATAATACTTTACATATGAAATAAGAGACTTATAATAGATTATAACTTACATATTATAAACCTTTTTTCCACAAAGTGCATATAACGTATTTGCCCAACTATTTCTTTAACTATAATTTTAACACTAGCACTATGTTGTGTGGACATTCACCATGTTTTTATATATCTCTATGTATTTTTTTCTTGTGAGCATCAGTGAGGCATTTGAACTGCTGTATGGTATTTATACATTGCGCATTTGGGCACTCTGACAGTCCTTGGTACTTATTCCTATAAATATCCTGATATAGTAGACTTGATGTTAGAAACGCTTTGAGACGTTTTTTTACTGCTTCATATCGACTCAGGGAGACAAGATCTACAGTGCTGCTTAAGGAAATAGTTGGAGAAATACATTATGTACACTCTATAAAGACATTTTTCTTTTTTTTTTCTTTTACGGAATAAGGTATTTTTTTTAATAATATGTGGGTTACAGTTCAATCAAAATTATAGGTATCCTTATGGTTCCTTCTTTTATATTTAAAATGATTATTGAGACATTGGCACCACTACACATTGTGTATTTGCCTGCATTTTTTAAATAAAAATGCAAATTACAACAGCTGGAGTGAAATAAAATGTTAAAGGAAGATAACAGCCTACCTAGCAAGGAAACGCCAAGAGTTAAGCTTGAAGTAAAAGATCACTGTAATTACTGTAGCTTTTAAAATATCTTACATACCAGTTATAACCCAGAATACAGATGACAAAAAATCACTGATTAGAAAAATCTTATGAAATCATCATTCTTAATACTGATAATCTTGAGTCACTTTACCCTAATGCATGCACCTCTGGACACAAACCCGTTTAGTTTCTAGAATGTCCCAGGATCCCATAAAACCCATAAATTATAGCCCATAAGTGCTATAATATGCATTTTTTTTACAATATTTTTATAATATTTTTGGGCAAAGTGATATATAATAGGACAGTGGGTATACAAACAGGTGAGAAGCTTAGAAGGTCTGAAGAGATGACAAACTTCAAATAAGGAATGTTCAGGGCGATGAGTAATGGTTAAGGGTAAAAAAATGATGACTGGACGGGGTTGGAGAGGTGGGAATGGGGGATATGGGGGGTGGGGAAGTTGAGGGCAATTCTTGATGGTGCCTCTGGAGCTTGGGATACGTGTGGGGGAAGAGAGGGTGGGATTCGGGGGGGTTGGCAGGGGGCAATCCCCCTGCCAACTGGGATTGGCAGGGGGCAGGCCTCCTTAAATATCTATAGTCAGCCCAGCTGAGGAGGAGTTGTTCAGGTGGAAGAACTGGAGATAGAGTATTAGGCTGTCGGGGCCTTGGAGGGAGCCCCCTACTCTGGCCTACTATGAGCTTGGGCCAGGGGCTCGGAGCTGAACAGGAACCCCACACAACCCAAGGGGTGTCCTGAACAGTAGCAGGAGAGGACAGAGGGGAATACTGCCAGGTGTCGGTGAGTGACAGGCACAGTCGGGAGAGCTGGCAGAGGCATGCCAGAGTGGACTGGGAGTGTGCAATCTGAGATGGATGTAGAGCCAGCGGGAGACACTGCAATGTTACTGGCAGTGAATTAGGGCCGCTGCAGCTGGGAGGGCTCTCAGAGTCTGCAAAGCGCTGACTGGGATCAGTAGTCCACCAAAGAGGGCAGCTAGTACCACAAATGTATTTTGCTACACCATAGGGGCCCATGGTTCCTGCCTGTAATAAGGTACTTTTGCTAAGGCCTGGCTGAAACCAGAGTCAGGCCTAACCATGTGCTAGCTGTGCCTGAAGAACTGTGCTGGAGGGAAAAGGAGAGATAGTCTGCAGCAATTGTTGTGCAGAAGGAGAGTATCTAAATTGTCCCAAGCCATGCAAGAATCTGTTCTGGGCATCCCATGAATTCTTTAACCCCATCCAAGTTCTAATCCCTCAATAAAATACAAAAACAAAGCTGATGGTCTGATTCATTGTCTTGGAGTGTCTGAAAGTGAATGCCGGGCTGGGTGACAGGTGGGTCACATAACTCAGCAGCCCCTACAGGGATACCGCTACATAATCATAGACTGTAAGATACACCACTTGCTTGTAATATTTTTAAAGCTTCCCCATTAAAAAAAAAAAAAAAAGACAGATTACTAGGTAATTCCAAGTTACAACTTCATACCTTGTAGACCAATGTATGTATTTTGAACCTTTCAGGGTAGTAAATTGGAATTACCTAGGTGATCTGTATTTTTAATGAGGAAGGAATTTATGATTTTATATTTGGTATGAAATAAAATTGGTTGTTTTATCAGTATATAAGCTCTCTAGTTTGAGGTATGATCACATAACACCAGTTGGGCAGGCCTTTAGGGAGGTTACAAAGGCAATCTTTTGCAAGAACAGTGACAAGCCCAGCAGTGACATCTCCAGATCTCACTCCCATATACAGCTATGGGGTTCTAGGCACAGGACTGGCTCTGCACCCTCACATACCAGGAAGTGCACTGCTAGGTTTCAGGTGAAAATCCAAACAAAAGGTACAGCTTTAGGCTCAATTAACATTTCTAGATGTTCCCTTTAACACAGAAAATATTCACATTTTGGGCTCATTTATATGGATGTAAAGGCCCGTACAGCCTGCAAGAGCTGTTTGTTTATGCATTTGAAACAGTGTGGATCTGCATGGAGGCAGCCTATGTTAGTCAATATATGAATGCAGTGGCAGTACAGACTCATCTACAGGTGAGCAGGAATGGGTGCATGGCCCTAAATGCACACAGTCTGTGTTAGAGCCATGCACCCATCCCTGCATGCCTGTTAAAGTCAGATATGTGTGCAAGTCCTTTCAGCCACTATGTCTTCATTGACTAACATGGAATGCCTGCACACAGCTTCACACTGTTCCAGACACAAAGTCAAATGGCCCTTGCAAGCTGTATTAGCCTCTGCACTCATGCGAATAAGCCCTTTGTGTTCAGTTTTACTTAAAGACATGGGTTAATGGTGTAGCGGGGTGTCTGTAAAACAAGTTAAAATGACAGGAGAAGTGATTGACGGGATATATGTTCCTCCACAGATTCTTAGATTTATAATCTAAGATAACACCAGCAAAGACTTCAGGGTAAAGAAAGATAGTTATTTACCCTGTGTTGGTAAAGTTCGTTCCGGGGCTGGTTTTATTGGGTTTAATGTTTGGTTTCAGGTCTTGATTAAGGCAGCTGGTCTTAGCTCTCAGTGAGAGAGTGTGTGTCTCTGTGTGAGGAGGCATATTGGAGCATGGCTGCTTATACCTGATTTTGGATTCAAGTTTGTGCAACTGTAAGGATACTTACTACCAAACCAAAGGACTGGTCAGACTACGGATACAGTAAGGCTCGGTAGAGCAGAAGTTGATTTTGTTTGTTTAATGGCAAGATGCCCTTTTTTTCTTCTGTTGGAAATATCCTGTGCATTAAACATGGTGTTTTCCTAAAGTGACTGTGAGTTGTCCCTTCTTTGAGTCTGACCCCCCTACAATGGGTTAAATCTTATATCATATTTACACTACACAAGCATTTAAAAATACAAATTAATCACTCCTTCTATATCGTAATAACAATCTCATAACATTTTGGTATATATTTTCTTCAAAAACAGACTTTTTTTCGTATAGTCTAGTGTATCTATGCTATGACTGGACTGCATTTGAGATAATTTTTGACCTGTGCAAGGAAATTCTAATGCTGACGCCTAGAGTAAGACTAGCCATAGATGAACAGATATGTCCCTAAGGTTCACGAATGGACCAAGTACCACAATTTTTGCCCAGCAGCGACAACAGCACAGGTGCCTTTGTTTTATCCTTTCCTCTGCTATGGTAAGGTACAAGATCAATTTAATTTGACAAATGTATAGGTGCATTCATGTATACTGTAGGTCCTTTCATGTATAGGTCCATTTAGGTAGATTTAAACAGAAATAAACAAATTGTCACAAAAACCTTGCAACTCCCTTACTTGTCTATTAACACGATGACAGGATCACATTTAACCACTTAACAACCACCTGCCGCCGAATAACGGCGGCAAGGTGGTTGCTTAACTCTGGGAGGACGTTATATAATGTCCTCCCTTAGAATCGTTCCTGCGCGCGCCCGCGGGCGCGCACACGCAAACGACTGTGCTCGCCGGGTCCACCGGACCCGTAGCAACACAGATCAGGGTGAATGGCCAATGACAGCGGCCTTTTACCACGTGATCGCGCCGTCCAATGACGGCGCGATCACAATGTAAACAAACCAGGGTCAGCAGCAGTTCATCTCTCTCCTCACCTCACACCGATGCAGCGTGAGAGGAGAGGAGAGACATCAGTGCAACCCTGTGCCACACAGTGAGTTTTAACTACTTTTAGCTGTGCCCAGCTGTGCCCAGCAGTGCCCAACAGTGCCCCAAAAGTGCCCCAAAAGTGCAAAAAGTGCCATCTGTGCCACCTGTGCCACCTGTGCCACACCAGTGCCACACCAGTGCCACACCAGTGCCACCAGAGCCACACCAGTGCCACCAGAGCCACATCAGTGTCACCAGTGCCACACCAGTGCCACATCAGTGCCACACTAGTGCCACCTGTGCCCATCAGTGCCACCTGTGCCCATCAGTGCCACCTGTGCCCATCAGTGCCACATGTGCCCATCAGTGCTCATCTGCGCCACTGCAGTGCCACATCAGTGCCGCCTGTGCCCACCAGTGCCACCAGTGCCCACCAGAGCCACACCAGTGCCCACCAGAGCCACACCTGTGCACACCAGAGCCACCTGTGCACACCAGAGCCACCTGTGCCCATCAGTGCCACCTGTGTCCATCAGTGCCACCTGTGTCCATCAGTGCCGCCTGTGCCCACCAGTGCCACCTGTGCCCAGTGCCACCTGTGCCCATCAGCGCCACTGCAGTGCCACATCAGTGCCGCCTGTCCCCACCAGTGCCGCCTGTCCCCACCAGTGCCGCCTGTGCCCACCAGTGCCGCCTGTGCCCACCAGTGCCGCCTGTGCCCACCAGTGCCGCCTGTGCCGCCTGTGTGCCACCAGAGCCACACCAGTGCAACCAGAGCCACACCAGTGCAACCAGAGCCACACCAGTGCCGCCTGTGCCCGCCAGTGTCCACCAGTGCCACCACAGTGCTCTGCAGTGCAGCCTCACCAGCCACCAACATGGCAAAAAAATTATTTACTTGTGAGGAGGCCTACCAGCGTCTAATCATGACCGATGAGAGCAGCGAGGAGTCTCAGTCTGATTCGGATTCGGCCTATGAACCCGTTACAGACAGTGGGTCTGATACAGAATCAGAAGAGGAATGTGTGCCCGTGAAAACAAGGGGTTCTGGCGTGGAGAAGCGGCCTACTACCAGCAACACAGTGCCGTCCACCTCAAGCGCAGTGCCGTCCACCTCAAGCGCAGTGCCGTCCACCCCAAGCGCAGTGCCGTCCACCCCAAGCGCAGTGCCGTCCACCCCAAGCGCAGTGCCGTCCACCCCAAGCGCAGTGCCACTGCAACAAAGGCCAGGCACCAGTAGGGTGTCATCTCAGCCCCAAAGGGATAGGGGCCATGCCAGCCTTCCCTATGGCCTTCAAAACCCCCTGTGGCTTCCCCCTAATTCCGGAGCAGCAAATATCCCCCCTTTCACCGCCCAGCCAGGTGTCCAGGTGAACACCGATGAATTTTCCATGCTCGATTTTTTCAATTTAGTATTCACTGAAGACTTACTATCCTCCATTGTGGCCCAGTGCAACCTCTATGCACAGCAGTACATAGCAAGCAACCCTGGGTCTAGTTACGCCCGTCCCTTTGAGTGGAGAGAACTTACCGTAGAGGAATTCAAAATTTTCCTAGGCCTAACTTTTACTATGGGACTCTCAAAAAAAACCCAATTGTACTCCTACTGGTCTACCAAACCCATCCACCACATGCCACTCTTCTCATCCCTTATGCCAAGATCCCGATACCTAATGATTATGCGGTTCCTCCACTATAATGACAACACCCAGTGCCCTCCCCGAAATGACCCAGCTTTTGACAAACTATATAAAATTCGGCCACTCCTAAATTTTTTCTCTGAAAAATTTTCCCAGTTATATGTCCCTGAACAGAATATCTCCGTGGATGAGTCCCTCATAAAATTCTCAGGCAGGCTGAGCATTAAACAGTTTATCCCCAGCAAAAGGGCCCGATATGGGGTTAAAATGTACAAACTTTGTGACCGAGCCACGGGGTACATCTACGCCTTTCTGGTGTACGAAGGGAAGGACTCCCAACTGCATCCCCCTGAATGCCCAGAGTACATCGGTGTCAGCGGAAAAGTGGTCTGGGAGCTTATCTATCCACTCCTTGGAAAGGGATACCACCTTTATGTGGATAATTTTTATACCAGCTTGCCCCTGTTCCGCAATCTTTACCGGAGGGACACCCCAGCATGTGGCACAATAAGAGCCAATAGAAAAGGCTTCCCACAAAAACTCGCCAATGAAAAGCTACGACGAGGGGAGGCGGCATCATTGAGGAACCAGGAGATATTGGCTGTCAGATGGAGGGACAAACGAAACGTCCACATGCTCACATCAATCCACAACGACACCTACGTGGAAGTCCCCAAAAGAAACGGCACAATCCAGAAACCAGCTTGTGTCTACGATTATAATTTGTTTATGGGGGGAGTGGACTTTAACGATCAGATGATTGAACCCTATCTTCCCACAAGAAAATCCCGCCACTGGTATAAGAAAGTGTCCCTTTATTTTTTTAGTTTGGCCATGTATAACACTTATGTTATTTACAAAAAATCAACAGAGAACCCCGTATCCTATCTACTCTACCAAGAAGAAGTTATCTCCGCCCTTTTGTGCCCTGAAAGCCCACCAGAAACTATTCGCTCTGATTCCGTGAGCAGACTCCACGAGCGCCACTTTCCTGAGAAAGCTGCCCCCCGCGAAACAGGCTACAGACGTCAGAAGAGATGCCGGGTGTGCTCCAGAGGAGGAATTCGAAGAGACACCATGTATTATTGTCCCGATTGTCCTTCCCAACCAGGCCTCTGTATAGGCGAATGTTTCCGCCGTTACCATACGTTTCTACACTATTAGGGAAGTATGGTAAATGCAATTCTCATTTCCTGTCATTTTCCTCCACACCCCTTATGCCACTGCACTGAACTGTACATACCTCTGCCTTCTCCGGAACCGACCTTGGACTGTTATACGACCACGCTTTTGCCTAACGCTAAACATACCTCTGCTTTCTCCGGAACTGACCCTGGCCTGTTATACGACCACTCTTCTGCCTAACGCTAAACTGTACCTACCTCTGCCTGCTCCGGAACTGACCCTGGCCTGTTATACGACCACTCTTCTGCCTAACGCTTAACTGTACCTACCTCTGCCTGCTCTGGAACTGACCCTGGACTGTTTGACCACGTTTTTTGCCTGCCTCTTGGATTGATCTTTTACCCTGCTATGCTAGTGGGAACACAGGGGTCTCACATATGTGAGGGGCTCCAGAATTGTTTTTCTGGATGAAGAAAACTATTTTTTAGTTTTCTCATTCCCGGATTAGGGTCTGGAGACTCGGGGGCTTCAAAGAGATTTGGGTGGGAGAAGCCCCTACCCCTGTCCCCATTCTTTCCTGGCCTGCTACTTGGACCATGTTCCTGCTGATTACCAGGACCAATATTTTGGCACTGCTGGCAATGTCTCTACTTACACTGACCCTGGACTGTATATGGACAGTATTCCTGCCTGTAGTGACTATGGAGAATATTCCTGTCTGCTGCCTGGACAATTCAATTCACTGTCACTGACCACGTCCCTGCCTGCTGCCTGGATCAAGGCTCTCCTTCTGTGGACAATTGCACTACCAAAACCACAGGTAATCTTTTTTTTACCGTTTACTCAGCAGAATGTATTTTAGGGTGTAATTCTTGGTATGTACATGCTGTGTTAGAAATATGAAGGGCCTTCAAAAATGTGATATATTGTAAGGAAATTGGATGTGTAATTTATGTCCCTAGAACACCTGATGGTGCTTCTTGGATGTTGGGCCTCTATGTGGCCAGGCTGTTAAAAAAGCTCACACATGTGGCATCGCCATACTCAGGAGGAGTAGCAGAAAATATTTTGGGGTGTCATTTTTGCTATGTACATGCTATGTGTTGAAAATATCCTATAAATGGACAACTTTGTGTAAAAAAATTGCGTTTTCATTTTTTTTCCACATTTTCCAAAAACTTCTGGAAAAAAATGAACCGTTCAAAAGACTCATTATGCCTCATAGATTATACGTTGGGGTGTTAGCTTTCCAAAATGGGGTCACTTTGTGGGCGTTTCCATTGTCCTGGTGCTCCAGGGCCTTCAAAAGTGTAATAGGTGGTTGAGAGATTAGATGTGTAATTTATGCTCCTAGAACGCCTGAAGTTGCTACTTCAGTGTTGGACCTCTGTATGTGGCCAGGCTGTATAAAAGTCTCACACATTTGGTATTGTCATACTCAGGAGGAGCAGCAGAATATATTTTGGGGTGTCATTTTTGCTGT
The DNA here is from genome assembly GCA_029206835.1 of Rana muscosa. Classification (NCBI taxonomy): domain Eukaryota; kingdom Metazoa; phylum Chordata; class Amphibia; order Anura; family Ranidae; genus Rana; species Rana muscosa. Next base: position 169,000,671 of record CM055123.1, read on the forward strand.
GTACATGCTATGTGTTGGAAATATCCTATAAATGGACAACTTTGTGTAAAAAAATTGCGTTTTCATTTTTTTTCAACATTTTCCAAAAACTTCTGGAAAAAAATGAACCGTTCAAAAGACTCATTATGCCTCATAGATTATACGTTGGGGTGTTAGCTTTCCAAAATGGGGTCACTTTTTGGGCGTTTCCCTTGTCCTGGTGCTCCAGGGCCTTCAAAAGTGTAATAGGTGGTTGAGAGATTAGATGTGTAATTTATGCTCCTAGAACGCCTGAAGTTGCTACTTCAGTGTTGGACCTCTGTATGTGGCCAGGCTGTATAAAAGTCTCACACATTTGGTATCGTCATACTCAGGAGGAGCAGCAGAATATATTTTGGGGTGTCATTTTTGCTGTGTACATGCTATGTGTTGGAAATATCCTATAAATGGACAACTTTGTGTAAAAAAATTGCGTTTTCATTTTTTTTCCACATTTTCCAAAAACTTCTGGAAAAAAATGAACCGTTCAAAAGACTCATTATGCCTCATAGATTATACGTTGGGGTGTTAGCTTTCCAAAATGGGGTCACTTTTTGGGCGTTTCCATTGTCCTGGTGCTCCAGGGCCTTCAAAAGTGTAATAGGTGGTTGAGAGATTAGATGTGTAATTTATGCTCCTAGAACGCCTGAAGTTGCTACTTCAGTGTTGGACCTCTGTATGTGGCCAGGCTGTATAAAAGTCTCACACATTTGGTATCGTCATACTCAGGAGGAACAGCAGAATATATTTTGGGGTGTCATTTTTGCTGTGTGCATGCTATGTGTTGGAAATATCCTATAAATGGACAACTTTGTGTAAAAAAATTGCGTTTTCATTTTTTTTCCACATTTTCCAAAAACTTCTGGAAAAAAATGAACCGTTCAAAAGACTCATTATGCCTCATAGATTATACGTTGGGGTGTTAGCTTTCCAAAATGGGGTCACTTTGTGGGCGTTTCCATTGTCCTGGTGCTCCAGGGCCTTCAAAAGTGTAATAGGTGGTTGAGAGATTAGATGTGTAATTTATGCTCCTAGAACGCCTGAAGTTGCTACTTCAGTGTTGGACCTCTGTATGTGGGCAGGCTGTATAAAAGTCTCACACATGTGGTATCGCCATACTCGGGGGGAGCAGCAGAATATATTTTGGGGTGTCATTCGTGGAATGTACATGCCATGTGAGAGAAGTAACCTGTTATAATGACAATTTGGTGTGAAAAAAATAAAAAATAATAATCATCTTAATTTTGCAAAGAATTGTGGGAAAAAATGACAACTTCAAAAAACTAACTATGCCTCTTACTAACTACCTTGGAATGTCTACTTTCCAAAAAGGGGTCATTTGGGGGGTATTTGTACTTTACTGGCTTGTTAGGGTCTCAAGAAATGAGATAGGCTGTCAGTACATCAGGTGTGATCAAATTGATCAATTTTCAGTAATTGGCACCATAGCTTGTAGACCCTATAACTTTCACCCAGACTAAATAATATCCACTAATTTGGGTTATTTTTACCAAATATATGTAGCAATATAAATATTTGGCCAAATTTATGAGGAAAAATTACTTATTTGCAAAATTTTAAAATAGAAATGAAGAAAAATGCATTTTTTTCCAAAATTTTCGGTCTTTTTTCATTTGTAGCGAAAAAAATAAAAACCGCAGAGGTGATCAAATACCACCAAATAAAAGCTCTATTTGTGTGAAAAAAAGGACGGAAATTTCATATGGGTACAGTGTTGCATGACTGAGTAATTGTCATTCAAAATGTGAGAGCACCAAAAGCTGAAAATTGGTCTGGTTATTAAGGGGATTTAAGTGCCCAGTTGTCAAGTGGTTAAAGCAGAATTACCTGAAAAAGGATAAGGCAGATTTTTTTTTTCAAAACTAAATAAACGTATAAAACCAAATCCCTATATATACAGTAGATGAAAATAGCCTTTGTTTTAGGTCTGTTAAAGTGAATCTTGCAAAATATTTCCGCAGCAAGTCTTTACAAATACAGTATACTGCTAGACTGGAGTTCAGTTCATCACATGAGTTCTGCATCACTTTAGAACTCAATAGTTGTACTGAAAGTGCAGAGTTGCAGCACAAAAGGAAACCAGGAAGATGGAGGACTTTTGTATCTGACAAGATAAGAGTCAAATGAATAAGAATATATAATAATTTGTAGTGATTTCTCCTCAGTGACATGGCTGATTAAATGTATGTGTCATCAATATCACCTTGGCACAGTTTTAAAACAAAACTACATAGCTTTTTTCTAGTGTCAATGGGGTTCTGTGTTTGAACCACCAGCTTCCTCAATGTGTTTGCATAGGAAATCCTAGTGATGTCTTCTCTCATGTCGGTAAGTTTCCTTATGTGTTATGGCAGCTATTATGCAGCCCTCAGATCTGCCCTTCTACCCGCATCCAGCAACAAATCACTGCAATAGTGATCCACTGCGTACTAGTAAGTAATAGATCACTATTATAAGTAGACAATTGGACTGGATTTGTTTTCTTTAAATCTGATCCAGCCTCACATTAGGGCAGTGGTTCTCAACTCCTGTCCTCAGGACCCACTAACAGGCCAGATTATAAGTATTATCTTGGGGAGATACAGACTAGAATACTGCAATCACTGAGCAGCAAATGATATCACCTGTGATGTATTTCAGTTATCCTGCAAACCTGGCCTGTTAGTGGGTCATGAGAACAGGAGTTTAGAACTCCTGCATTAGGGAAATGCAAAACAAACAAAAAAGTAGGATTTTTAAAACAGCTTACCTGTAAAATCCTTTTCTTGGAGTACATCACGGGACACAGAGCAGCATAGTCATTACTATGTGGGTTATATAGAATTACCTTCAGGTGCTGGCACTGGCAACTTCCAAAACAGGAAGTACCCTCCCCTATATAAGCCCCTCCCATCTGGGAGTACCTCAGTTTTGTAGCAAAGCAATACGTGTCCCCAAAAGAGGGGTGGGAGCTCTGTGTCCCGTGATGTACTCCAAGAAAAGGATTTTACAGGTAAGCTGTTTTAAAAATCCTACTTTCTTGTTCATACATCACGGGACACAGAGCAGCATAGTCATTACTATGTGGGACGTCCCAAAGCAATGCCACATGAGGGGGGGATACACCATACATAAGCTGGGCGCCATCAGGCATGAGGATCTTTTGCGGCCTGCAACACACTGCGCCCAAAGGCGACATCCTCCTGACTTCTAACGTCCACCTGGTAGAACCTAGTAAACGTGTGTACTGAAGACCATGTTGCGGCCTTACAAATTTGCGCCAGGGAGGCCTGGTGATGCACTGCCCATGAAGTTCCAACTGCTCTCGTGGAGTGTGCCCTAACTTTGAACGGAGGCGGTCTACTTCTCAAGCCATAGGCTTGTATTATGACCTGTCGAATCCACTTGGCTAAAGTAGATTTTGATGCTGCCTGACCCTTTCTGGGGCCTTCCGGCAGAACAAACAAAGAATCCGTTCTACGAATCTGAGCAGTGGCTTTTAGATAAGCTTTAACTGCTCTTACTACATCCAAAGAATGCAATAACTTTTCCTCTACCGAGCTTGGTTTGGGGAAAAAAGAAGGAAGAACCACATCCTGGTTCAAGTGAAACCTCGATACCACCTTAGGAAGAAAGGCTGGGTGAGGACGTAATACTACTCTGTCCTTATGGATAACCAGATATGGCTCTTTACAGGACATGGCGGCTAATTCCGACACTCTTCTAGCCGAGCATATGGCTACTAAAAATATCAATTTCCTGGTGAGTAGAACCAAGGAAATGTGCCGCAAAGGTTCAAATGGCTGCTTCTGCAGAACCGACAGAACCAAATTTAGATCCCATGGGCATATGGGAGCCTTAATCGGTGGAATAATACGAGTCACACCTTGCATAAAGGATTTGACAAGTGAATGCATAGCCAGGGGCCTTTGAAATAGTATTGACAAGGCCGAAACCTGGCCCTTGATAGTACTTAAGGCAAACTTCCTGTCTACAGCCCACTGCAGGAAGTCCAGAATTCTGCCTATAACGTACTTACGTGGATGCCATTTTCTGGCCTCGCACCAAGTGATGTACGCCTTCCAAACTCTATAGTAGATCTGCCTGGATACAGGCTTCCTGGCATTGATTATAGTTGATACCACAGAGTTAGAGAGACCTCTCTTCTTTAGGATGTGGGATTCAATAGCCAGGCCGTTAAACTTAGAGTTAGTAAGGAAGGGTGGTATATCGGTCCTTGCGAAAGCAGGTCCGGACGACGTGGAAGGGTCCAAGGAATCCCCACAGACATTTTGATGATCTCCGCGTACCAGGCCCTTCGGGGCCATGCTGGAGCCACCAGGATCACCGGCTTCTTCTCCAACCTGACTCTGCGAAGGAGTCGAGGCAACAATTGTAGCGGAGGGAATGCATATATCAGTCTGAACTGATCCCAAGGGAACACCAGAGCATCCGAGCCGCAAGCGAGGGGATCCCTTGTCCGGGAGACAAATCTGTCCACCTTTGCGTTGAATCTGGATGCTAGCAGATCTACATCCGGTGTTCCCCACCGCTGACATATTGCTCGGAAGACCTCGGGATGAAGGGACCATTCCCCTGGGCATAACTGTTGGCGACTCAGAAAGTCCGCCTTCCAATTCTCCACCCCTGGAATGAAGACAGCTGATATACATGGGACATGCTTTTCTGCCCATTCCAGGATGTGACTTACTTCCCTCTGGGCTGCACGACTCCTGGTGCCCCCCTGATGATTGATATATGCCACTGCTGTGGCATTGTCTGATTGAATCCTGACAGGGGACCCTTGGAGTCTGGATGTCCAGGCTACTAGGGCGTACCGGGCTGCTCGTATCTCTAAGAGATTGATGGGCAGGGTTTTTACTACATTTGACCATCTGCCCTGGAGAGACCATTGCTCCAGTACTGCCCCCCAGCCTATAAGGCTGGCATCTGTAGTGACCACCTTCCAAGATATCGGGCTGAAGGGTTTTCCCTTCTGGAGATTCTGGGGGATCAACCACCAGCAGAGACTCTTCCGAAAGGAAGGGGACAAAGCCATCGGGAAGTCTAGAGCCTGAACTTTTCCGTTCCAGGCTGACAATATGGCCCTTTGTAAATTCCTTGAGTGGAATTGGGCGTATGGCACAGCTTCGAATGATGCTACCATCTTTCCTAGCAGCCTCATGCACAGGCGTATGGACGGCTGTCTTTTTGCACAAAGCAGACGGACCAAGGCCCTCAAAGAGGATACCTTGTCTAGAGGTAAGAAAATCTTCCTCTGGTCTGAATCCAGCCGTAGCCCTAGATATACCAGGTTTTTCACTGGCTGTAGGGCTGACTTGTCCAGGTTGATGACCCAACCGTGAGACTCTAGATACTTGATTGTATCGACAATTACCACTTCTAGCTTGGCAACTGAGTGGTCCATCAACAACAGGTCGTCTAGGTATGCCATTATCGTTACACCCCGTGTTCTTAGATCGGCCAACAGTGGGGCCAGAATTTTTGTGAACACTCGTGGTGCTGTGGCCAGACCGAATGGTAAGGCTCTGAACTGAAAATGGCGCCCTTCTACTGCAAAGCGTAGGAATTTTTGATGACCTGGAAAGATGGGAACATGCAAGTAAGCATCTTTGATGTCGATCGAGGCTAACCATTCCTCCCCTTGTAGGGCAGCGGTGACCGATCGGATCGACTCCATCCGGAAAGACCGGACGTTTAGAAATTTGTTTAGACTCTTTAGGTCCAATATGGGTCTTATGTCCCCGTTTGGCTTCGGGACTGTGAAAAGGTTTGAGTAGAAACCCAACCCCCACTCTTCCATAGGAACCTCCATAATTACTCCTTGGAGCAATAGTTGTTCTAACGCCAATAGGAGAGACCCTCTTTTCAGAGGGTCTCTTGGCATGCCTGACCACATAAAATGGGACGGAGGAGACTCTTTTAACTCCAACTTGTATCCCAGAGTTACTGCGGAGAGCACCCATCTGTCTTTGATCGTCTCCCGCCAGGTCTCTGTGAACAACTGAAGTCTTCCCCCCACCCGTTTGAGTGGGGGCAGCCCTTCATAGGCTTGACTTGGAGGCTGGTTTAGTACCTCTTCGGATCCAGGGCTTTTTATTACCCTGTGGCTGTCCCTGATTTTTACCTCCTGAGTTTGACTGAGGAGGCCGTCGGAACTGCTTAGTAGCAGACGTCGCAGGGATAGGAGAGGTAGTCCTCTTAAAAGATGGACCCCTAGACCTCTTTTTACTCGGTAAAGAGAGTACTTTTACCACTGGAAATCTTCTGGATATACTTATCCAGGTCTTCGCCAAAAAGGCGTTCCCCATGAAATGGGAAGCTAACTAAGAGCTTCTTACAGGGAGCTTCAGCAGACCAGTTTTTGAGCCACAGAAGCCTACGCATATGTACCAAAGACAGCGGGAGGCGGGAGGCCTGATGGATAGAATCCTTGATGGCGTCAACCGCAAAGCATAATGCTCTAGGCAGATCAGCCAGAGCCTGGGCCTGCTGGTCTGGCAAATCCCTCAGGACCATTTTCATTTGATCCTTTAAAGCTTGGCAGACCCCAATAGCTGCCACTGCTGGCTGTGTAACAGCCCCTGCTGTGGAAAAAGCAGATTTTAATAAAGATTCCAATTTTTTATCCACTGGATCTTTGAACATTTGAACATTATCTACTGGACATGTCAGTGATTTGTTCACAGAAGAGATGGCTGCATCCACCGTAGGAACATTCCATCTCTGGGTGAACTTTTCCTCCATGGGATAGATCACCGGAAACCTTTTAGGCGGAACAAATAGTTTATCAGGATGTTCCCAGTCCTGGTATATAAGTCCTTCCAATAATGGATGTATTGGAAAGGAGCAATTAACCTGGGGAGCTTTTAGCGACCCCAATGAGGAGACAGCAGTAGTTGATGGTTCAACAAGAGGCATTTTAAATGCAGATCGAACCATGTCAGTTAGGGTCTGGACCCACAATCTTTCAGTCTGTGATGCTGAAAATGGTTCATCTACTGTCGATTCCTCAAAAACAGAGCTAACCTCCTCCTGATCCCCTTCAGGTAGGTCGGTCCCTTCCTGGGACTGTTGCTCTGCCAACAGGCACTCTAATGGAGGTGATGGAGATCTGGCGCGCTTTCTTTCCTGTAGAGAAGAAGCGATCAATGCAGCCAATCTCTGCTCCAATCCCTCCAGAGTTGAGGAAAAAACCTCCTCTGTTATATATGCAGGAGCAGGTGGACTGAGGACAGCCGCAGTACCTGGCACTCCCGGGGGTTCCTTATGGGTATTAACCTCTGATTTTTCAGGGGAGGAGGGTGCAGATGACTGCTCCAGATCCTCAGAGCCCGATGGAGACCCCCTACACTTCCTGAGAGGTATATCTCGGAGTTTTTTAGGCGGCATATTCCTTAGTTCAAAGCTGAGGTATTCCAGCCGCAATACACCCCTTACTGAAATAGTCTAATGCAATTTGCTGCTATGTACATCAGTGGGTGTCTACTAATGCGTCTTTCTGGGGATGCCTGTATCAACCGCCCGCTGTAAGCCCCTATACCATGCTACCAGCTCCTTTTCATGCTCTGTGTCCATAGCAAGCAGCGTGGACTGAGTCCTTTTATCTTGCTGGGATGCCCGCACATGCGCAGAAGCGCTGGGAGCACAGAGCGCGTCATCCGCCAGGCTCCGCCCCCTTTTTTGAAGCTAAACCTTATAAAAGGAAAGCATGTGTGCGCGCGCGCGTGCACGTGTGTGCTCTTGGCGCCATGTAGGGAGAGGAGCCAGGGTCCCTGTTTCACCAGGACTCGGGGATGGAAGGAAACTACTTGGCAGCATGACAGAGGAATGCAGCTTCCCTGATAGAGAGCTCACTCATCTGCCTGGACTTTCACCATGGAAGGAATAGTCCCAAGAAAAAAGACGTTCCACAGCGGCCTCTAGTGGACAAACACAGGTACCGCACTTTTGTCTTTTTTTTTTTTTTTAAAACCTCCTTTATGAAAAAACATTTCCAGGTTTACAGTTTTTTTAAAACTTCCCTTATGAAAAAACATTTCTAGGATTTCTTAGGCATATACAGCTATTAGCGGGAATACCCTTTAGGTAACAGGCAGAAAGACATATTAGGCTTGGGGGTCCCCTCAATAGAACCAAGTTCCTGAGGGGCCCCCACTTACCTTTTCCCCGCCGCAGGACTTTGTTTGGTCCACAGAAGCCCAAACTTCACCTCTCACGGCAGGCATTGTACTAGACCTTCAGGGACCGGGTTCCCAAGGATTCCACTCCCCTGGACCTGTATAGCACCCTGCACAGATAGCCTCTTGGTTTTGGGTATGACCAGAGCTCTGGATCCCAGGGTCCAGCCCTCCTAAGAGAGGCATTGCAGGCAAAACCCTGCTCTTCTCTGCAAGGCCCGGGTACCGACCGTTTAGCTATGAAGCTTTTTTGGTCGGATCCGGAATAGCTTGCTAAGGCCCAGAGAACCTGTACACAAGCCCAGATGAATACATGTTAACCTTGGCCAACACCTTAGACACTGGCAAAAAACTGAGGTACTCCCGGATGGGAGGGGCTTATATAGGGGAGGGTACTTCCTGTTTTGGAAGTTGCCAGTGCCAGCACCTGAAGGTAATTCTATATAACCCACATAGTAATGACTATGCTGCTCTGTGTCCCGTGATGTATGAACAAGAAAATCAATCACTTACACTGAAATTTGCATTTATAGCATCCAACATTCATATAATATTACACAATGTCCTTCAAAATCTTGGAAATACCAAACAAAGGCATTAAAATAAGTCCCCACTGCCTGATACCAAATAATTTCTACTTTAATGCTATACTAATTTATTTCCATAAATACCTGTATGTGTCATAACGTAACGCTGCCAGGAAAGCTCTCCTTAATTCATAAGTGAACATACTATTCCATTACATTGCGTAAAAAAGTATGCATGTGGTATTCCTCAATATAAATGACTTTGATATCTTGGAATGACTATCTGGGGCTATGCCAACTGCATAAAAATACTATTAATAATGAAGGGACGCCATTTTTTTTCTTGTTTTTCCATTTATTTTTGAGTTTTGTCTTTATCTTACCAGTGGATTCTTTTTTTTATTGACATAACAGAGACGTTTTGAAATAGACACTTATTTCATTAAGTTAGATAATTTTATTGTTTACCGCTACATGAAAATCAAGATGCCAAAGGCCCCATTCACATCTGAGAGTTAAGACAAATGTATTGCTTGTTGTATCCTTGATACAGTTCCTGTTAACATGTGCGTTACATACTGTATATTTCAATGCTAACATGTAAATCGCATTCAAAAGTGCGTTGTATATACAACAAATAAACAGATGTGAACAGGACCACATGCATCTTCTAAAGACAGAAAGCAGCACAATAAATTAAAGTTTACTTTTTGGAATTTGTTTTTTTTAATCTCGTTTTCATTTTCTCCCATGTAACATATTTGCAATTATGTATGAATCTCAAGCTTTGGTCAAAAATATTTCCCTCTGTGACTCTGAACATCTCAGAATAGCTTCAGTGTTTTTATAATGCTATCTCTTGGATAAATATCATGATGGATATATTATCATTTCACCTCCAGGAACAAAAACACAACAGATCATTTAGACATATCAAACAAGCGGCGGATTTGAAATCTTGCCTAAAGATACATTTTGCATTGGTCGAGAGAAACAAGGTCATCTAATTATGTACAGAAAAGTTCCCTTTGTAAGATGTTAAGCAAATTGAAGTTCAAGGCATCATAGAGGCAAGCGCTTGTTAAGCAATGATAATGTCTGTCTGCATATTATGTTTTTATTTAACGACTGTATATTCATCATTTGCCTTTTCTGCTATCTTGAGTTCACTTTTCTAAGCCTTTGGGAGATTTTTGTCCATTCCTAAACTTAAAGTTTGTGCCTGAACAAACAAAACTTGAGAATTAAAAAAAAAAGAAAAACACACACAATGCAACCATGTGAATGTTATAATTCCTGTCAAAACAGATTTACTAAAGGAGGCTTTGCTATCAGTAAAAAAACAAACTATTTCTGAGGGTTCAGTTATGAGTCTAGATTGCTGTTATTAGCAAAATAATACTCATTATATTGACATTCAAAGGATTTGTCTTTGGGTAAGCTAAGTTAGCATGGCCGGTGGTATAAGTCAACATTAAAATTCTACTTACATTTTTCTGGCAATGTAAGCAATTTCAGCATTGTTCAGCATCTTGAAGTACAAAAGCATTAAGGAGGAAGCAGTGGAAGAAGAGCGCTAATTATGCTGCAGCCTGTCTAAACCAGACAGTAGACCTGCATCGATCAAAACATGTATGTGTTGTGTACCACATCACAATATTGTGTCAAAACTTCAAGCATACATTTTTTTGTACTAAATAGATTAAAATCCAAGCAACTGAAATTGAGCATAATAAGATAACTTGCATAAGCTGAGGTTATTTTCAGTGAAAGTGGCATTGTACAATATTTTTTTGATCCAGAAACATAAGTAGCTAAAGTGATATGTAATGATAAAGTACAAATGGCATCAACCTTGAAACCTTTAACAAATAATATAGCAGCTGTCCCTTTAAATAAACAACCCACAATTATAAATAATTGAAGTAAGGCACCCCTACTTTTTGTGCAAAACAAGAGATTCCTTGCTAAGTTATATTAAACCTATTCCAAAAAAAATAATAAGATTAACATATACAATATGTAGGGTGTTCACCACAATTAATATATAGCATGTAAAATTAATTGACAAAATATGTATATAACAGTGTCCACTTAGATGTCAAAAGTGTCTATCTTTAACCATAAATCACCAAAGCCAAAAAAAACAAGAACAATCTTCTGTGCAGTATTTGTGTTAATCAATAAATCAATTAGTCCCATCTACTGTGCCTTATGTGACTTTGAAGAACTTCTCAGCTCTCAAACATAAAGTGTTCCACCACATGTGGTTTAGGGGTACACTCACCAGATCCACATGGCCATGAAGACTAATACAGCCTTTGGATTTATGTCAGCAGGGAAAATGGGATGGATGCTGTATCCAATGAGTTCTCCTCTCTCACATCCAGTGTGTAATCACAGATGCCCAAAAAACAATGACAAGTTGATCGTGCAGTACGTTTATTAAAATCCAACTTTTAAAATACAACCAGTCTATTGTACTTACATTTAATTGTGCCAAGACCGGTACCAGCTCAATCAGCCTGTGTTTTTAAAAGGCCGCCCAACCGTTCTCTCCAGGGAATCCTGAAAAACTGCAAAAGAACACACAGGGGGCACAATCGCCTAGTGCATTAGCCATGGTTTATTAAAGAAAACTAAACAGCCAAATAAATACTCAAAAACGGCAGAAGCAATGCACATGACCATCTCTAATGCTGAATCAAGGTGGCAATGGATAACCGAGCAATTCACAAGGTCAGTGCTAACACGTTTTGGGGATCCCCTTCCTCAGAGCTCAAAGATTGACCATCAGAGAGTGTCAAGCGCATTGCTGCTGCCGTTTGTGAGTATTTACTTGGCTGCTTGGTTTCCTTTAATACACCTTGGGTAATGCATTAGGCTTTTGTGCCCCCTATGTGTTCTTTTGCAGTTCCTCCCTATTGACATCCTAAGGATGGATTCACACCTATGCATTTTTAGTGCTTTTTGCATTTTGCAGATTTGCACAACAGTCCATTTAACATGGTTTCCTATGGAACATGTTTTGTAGTGCAAATCTGCAAAATGCAAAAGGCACTAAAAATGCATAGGTGTGAATCCAGCTTAACATGGGACTATGGGACTAGCAATATTCGTTAGGTTTCAACAACATTTAACACACCCCTATAGCATGCACAATGGGTATTACCGTATATACTCGAGTATAAGCCGACCCGAATATAAGCCGAGGCACCTAATTTTACCACAAAAAACTGGAAAAACTTATTGACTTTAGAATAAGCCTAGGGTGTCCATCTGTATGCCTCACTGTGCCTCACTTTGCCTCACTGTGTCCATGTGCATGCCTCACTGTGCCTCACTGTGTCCATGCCTCACTGTTCCTTACTGTGGCCATGCCTCACTGTGTCCATGCCTCACTGTGCCCATGCCTCACTGTCACTGTGCCCATGCCTCACTGTGTCCATGCCTCACTGTGCCCAATCTCCCTACCTGATCTCCGGCGCTGTGTGACTAGACTGATTTTTAACATGGGAGTCTATGGAAGGGGTGCCTGGATTTGAAAAATTGGTGCTCCACGGCCATAGGTCCTTTGGACAAAAAACTTTGAACACTTGTAGATGAATTGTGGGGCTACATGTGTGCCCAGTTTGGGCTCCAGGGGACCTACGGCTGGCCGGTACTGAGTCCCCAAACTCACCATAGAAATGACCGTTTAACATTGGAGTCTATGGAAAGGGTGCCCAGCTTTGAAAAATCGATGCTACGGATGGCCAAGATAAGGCACACAAATTTGAAGTCGGGCACAGACTTTGAAGTCGGGCACAGAGGGGGGCATTTTCAGCACAAAAAAATGTGCTGAAAAACTTGGCTTATACTCGAGTATATACGGTAAGTGATTTCACGCAACTGGCCAGTCACTGTTCACATATGTAGAAACCAGGATGAATCACACATAGACCTCAGTGATGCTTGTTGCCTAACCCATCATAATGCAGCCATAGGCACAAAAAAAAAACTAGAAACTTGGATTTACTAGTCTCTAGTTATCATGTATGTCTGTTGCACATATGTAACAACGCGATAGGAAAGGCTACAATTAGCTCAAAATTTCTAAAAAAAAATTGAATATTTTGCTTTATTTGTGCTCAATGATTTCTAATTTTACGCATCATTTTCTTCTATGATGAACATTTGACAGATTGTGAAATGTGTTGTTTATTTACCCATTTATGACTTAAATTCATTATTTTTTCATTTTTTTTTCTTTGCATGCTCCACAATGTATCCTAGTTTCATTTTCAATTTACTATCCAATTTAGCTCCATGTTATTTACATCTACTGCTTCTGAAGCAAGACTTTCAGCTTAACTATTTTTCTCATCTGTGCAATTATTATTGTAAATTACTTTTTGAAGATGGAGCATAATATTTCTCTTTCGGTATGTGGTAGGATTCATAACCTCGTTTAATTTTGTCTTCATGTTGAAAATGAGCAGCAAATTGAAGGTCTTCAGTCTTGGTGCACAGAAAGAAGGTTCCAAGTTCTTTAGCACAGAATCTGACAGGCTTTGAATTTAACAGTATTGTTGAGGACCAAAGGTAGACAAAGCATAGCAGATGTTGTCTTACATTTTTAGAGAATGTTTTTCAATGCTTCTAAAGAAAGGCTATAGCTTTACAAAATGCTTGATTTGGTGCAAATTCTTAAACTGCACATTAATCCATATAAAATTGTGCAGGCCATATAAAAGGATACCACATCTAGTTTCATTTTTCATATCCTCATTTACTGTCTGGTGCAACATTTTTCAAACTGGGGTAGGCCTTTCAGCCCCCAGGTGATACTACTGTTAAGGTTTCACGCTTCTGTGTCCAAAATCCTGAAGCTTAAAGTTTATGGAAACTATAAACATTAACCCTATTTTTTCTTTTCATTTGTTCAATATACCATTAAAAGCATTAGTTTTATATTTGTTCAATACGTTACTGTTATATCTGTTAAATTAAAATACCTGCTGATATTGCTATAAATCTATTGAATGTTGACTACAGCACACCTACCCCAATGAAGGTGATGAAAGGGGGAAAGGTTCTGTAGTCCTAAAACAATTAGGACTACAGAACCTTGACATTGTCAATTGCTTGGTGACAAAGGTGCTACTTTATAGACATAATGCAGTGAATGTGAATGTAAGGGGAGGTAGAGGAAAAAACGCACAGCTGTCAGAATCTGATGGATAGACAATGATTGTGATTGATTAGATGATGGTGTGTGGTATGGTCGTTAGGGTACACTATTAAAAAGATGTGCTAAGTACCATGCAGATCAGACAAATATTACTCACAGATTATAGTTTCAGCATCATTTTAAGGTTGTACACTCTCCGGATGCAGACCTTTTTATTTGTATTTAGTTTTCTTTAGTGTAGGGAAGAGTTCAAATTTCTATCAGGTTTTTTTTTTATGACAGGAAATCAGTGGAAATCTCCATAATTGGAACAGCAATAAACAAGGAAGAGGTCTGACCACCCTAAATGCCCCTTGAAGATTCTGAGGACACATGGAAAAAGGTGTTATGGTCAGATCAGACTAAAATTTTATTATTTGACCTCAACACCAAATGATATGTCTGGTGGAAATCCACTACAGCACGCCATCCAAATAACACCATTCATACAGAAAAGCATGGAGGTGAAAATATCCTGTTATGGGGGTGTGTCTCTGCAGCAGGAACTGAAGCACTTGTCAGAAAAATAGATGGGGCAAAACACCATCAAATTCTTGAGGAAAATCTGCTGCCTGAATACTGTCAATGCTGAGAAGGTTTACCTTCCAACATGACAATAACCCAAAGCACACAGCAAAAATGACAACACAGTGGTTGAAGGAGAAAAGGGTAAATTTGTCCTTGCATGGCTTAGTCAGAGCCCAGACTCCAACCACATTGAAAATCTGTGGAATGGCTTGAAGACTGCAGTCCACAAATGGCCACCATCAAATTTTCTTGAACTTGATCAGTTCAGCAAAGAAAAGTGAGTAAATATTGCAAAGTCTAGATGTGCAAAGTTAGTTAGACAAATCCCCATACAGACTAAAGGCTGTAATTAAAGCAAAAGGTGGTTCAACAAAATACTGACATAAGGAGTGATCCTTTATCTAACTTAGTTATTGTGTTTTTGAATTTGTTTTATTTTTTTTCTGACATGTTAGTGTTATATCTTTTACTTGGATGTTATAAGTTGCACTAGTAAATACAGCTGGATAAAACAAAGACTGTGTCTGTCTTAATTTGCGGCTGCAAAGCAACAAAATGTGATTATTTTAGGGGTGTGATTCTTTTCTATACACACAGTATATATTTTTGTACATTCACATCAGTTCCTGCCCTCAAGTAGCATACAATCTAAGGTCCCTAACTCACATTCATACATACTCATACTAGTGGCAATTTAGACAAGAGCCAATTAACCTTTCAATATGTCTTTTCAACATTTCTTTTGCATGTGGGATGAAACCGGAGTATCTGGAGTAAACCCACACCAACTCAGGGAGGACATGCAAACTCCAGGTACGTTGTGTTGTGGTTTGAACCAAACACCCTAGTGCTGCTAGGTTGAAGTGCTAACCACTTAGCCACTGTGCTGCCCATTTATAATAATATTTTTTATTAATTTGTAAATCTGCTTCTTTATTTATTTTTGCTTTAATCTGTACTTTGTGTTACAGCACATTACTTAACCACTTTCCCACTGGGCACTTAAACCCCCTCCCTAACCAGACCAATTTTCAGCTTTCAGTGCTCTCACATTTTGAATTTCAATTACTCACAGTCATGCAATACTGTACCCATACAACATTTTTGTCCTTTTTTTCACACAAATATAGCTTTCTTTTGGTGGTATTTATTCACCACTGAGTTTTTTATTTTTTGCGCTATAAATGAAAAAAGACCGAATTTAAAAAAAAAATATATATTTTTTCTTTGTTTCTGTTATAAAATTTAGCAATTTATTAATTTTTCTTCATAAATTTTGGCCAAAATTTATATTACTACATATCTTTGGTAAAAAATAACCCACATCAGTGTATATTATTTGGTCTTTGTAAAAGTTATAGAGTCCACAAACTATGATGCCAATCAATGAAAATTGATCACACCTGATGTACTGACGGCTAGACATGTGCACTGCCAAAAAATTCGTTAGTTTTCGTTTTCGTTTCATTCGTTTTTTTTTTTTTCGTTTTTCGGGTCATTCGTTATGATCGCAATTCGTAAATTCGTAAATTTGTACATTCGTAAATTTATACATTCGTAAATTTGTACATTCGTAAATTTGTACATTCGTAAATTTGTACATTCGTAAATTTATACATTCGTAATTTCGGAAATTTGGAAATTCGATATTTTCGAAAACCCGAAAATTTGAAAATCGGAAAAAATAACTATTAAATTATAGGTATTGTAATTTCCTTTCAAATTTGGCTGTTAGCGAACGTAACGAATACAAATTTATCTGAAGTTACGCATAACCTGAAATAACAAATGCCGCATCTAAACAAATGGAACGGAACAAATTAATAATAATAATAATAATAAAACGTTTTTATTATTATTATTGTTATTTATTATTATTATTAATTCATTACGTTCCATTCGTTTAGATACGGCATTCATTATGTCGGAAAACAATTCGTAACTTCGTTAAGTTCACTAACAGCCAAATTTGAAAGGAAATTACAATACCTATAATTGAATAGTTAGTAATAGTTAAGTACTTATTAGTTAATTATTATTTCAGATTTCCGAATTTACTAATTTACGATTGTACGAATGTACAAATTTACGAATGTACGAATATTCGTAAATTCGTAAATTCAAATTTACGAATTTCCGGATAGTTGTACATTCGTAAATTCGTGCATTGGTAAATTTGTATATTCGTAAATTCGTAAATTTGAGTTTACGAATATTCGTTAAAATTCGTTAAATGAGTTTTCGTTAATTCGGATATTTCCGAATTAAACGAATTTGTCGAAATTCGTTAAAAAACGAATTCGGAACGAAACGAATTGCACATGTCTACTGACGGCCTATCTCATTTCTTGAGGCCCTGAAATATCAGGAAAGTACAAATGACCCCCTTTTGTAAAGTAGCCAGTCCAAGGTATTTAGTAAGAGGCATAGTGAGTTTTTTGAAATTGTAATTTTTTCCCACAATTCTTGGCCGAATGAAGATTTTTTTTTTCCACAAAATTGTCATAATAACAAGTTATTTCTCACACACAGCATATGCATACTTGCAATGACACCCCCAAATACATTCTGCTACTTCTCCTGTTATATTGGCACTTTTTGGCCGCTAGCAGGGCACTTTTAACCCCACTAGCGGCCGAGGAATGGGTTAAAACCGCCCGCAAATCGCCACTGCCGAAGCACTTTGCAGGTGCTTCAGCAGCGGTGCACATTGATTTCAATGGCAGGGGCAGTGTAGGAGCGGTGTATACACCGCTCCTACACCGCCCCAAAGACGCTGCTTGCAGGACTTTTTTTTCGGTCCTGCAAATGCACCACCCCAGTGTGAAAGCACTCAGGCTTTCACACTGGGGGGGCTTGAGAGGCGCTTTTCATGCACTTTACAGGTGCTATTTTTAGCGCTAAAATGCCTGAAAAGCACCTTCTTACACAGCTTGGCCACATACAGAGGCCCAACATGCAGGGAGCACCATCAGGTGTTCTAGGCGCATAAATTACACATATAATTTATTGACTACCTGTTACACTTTTGAATGCCCTGGAGCACCAGGACAATGGAAACATCCCCAAAAAAATTCACCATTTTTGAAAGTAAACCCCCCAACGTATATTCTATGAGGCATAATGAGTCTTTTGAAGCATTTTTTTTTCCACAAGTTTTTTGAAAATGTGGAAAATAAAATAAAAATGCATTTATTTTTACACAAAGTTGTCAATTTCTAAGATATTTCTAACGCATAGCATGTACATACCACAAATTACACCCCAAAATATATTCTGCTACTCCTCATGGCGATACCATGTTTGGGACTTTTTCACAGACTGGTCACATACAGAGGCCCAACATGCAGGGAGCACCATCAGGTGTTCGAGGGACATACATTTCAAATCGAATTTGACTACCTATTACACTTTTGTGAGGCACTGTAGTGGCATGAATGTGGCACGGATGAGAACTGATGTCGCATTGATGGGGCACCAAATTCTAGACAGGGACCCATATGATTTAGAAAAGAAGGAGAACTGTTTGTCCAGCAGGAGTGTAAATCTCCACAGGTCAAACCGGCTTACCTCTGGAAGTATTTTACCCAGTGCCGTAGTTCTGCCCCCAGTAGGTCGAAGGACAGGTAGGCGCCTATCCAGCAACAGATCTAAGTAACAGTTGAAATCCCCAAGGATAAGTAACAGAGTATCCAGTCTGAAAGCCAGGTACGACAGCAGCTCTCTTAGCACCTCCCCTGAGAAAGGAGGCGGCACATATACCAAAGCCAACACAATAGTAACAGTATATAACTTGCAATATAAAAAAACAAATCGGCCATCAGAGTCCACTTTAGAACCTAATTCCCAGAAAGCCAAGGCCCTATGTATCAGGGCACTGCCCCTATAAAAATATGCTATACTGTATGTGTGGAGTGATAGCTCCCCAATAGCTATGAGTACTGAAGGCATGAAACAGAATCCTGTGTAAGGTGAGTTTCCTGAAAACATATTATCGCTGGCTGGAAGCATCTAATACAGGAGGAAATCATAGTCTTTTTCAGGGGGTCATGTATACCCCAGACATTCCAGGACACCTGCGAGATATCAGCAATGGTGTAGTACAGATATAAGCATATTGAAGTAATAACACATGTGGGCGGTCCCCAACCTACAAATCCAGGTCAAGACAGTTGTAGAGGAAGACACATAACTGTATCTTGCTCCCCAAGCAGTCATCTGGGGGCACAGCAGTTGATCCGGCATTCCAATGAGTAATGGGTGAAGGCCCTGAGTTAATAGCCACCAGATGAAGAAAAAAAGTAGAGAACAACAACCAGAGTGCATTGGCAGCTCTATAAATCGCAACCAGAGGCAGGTAGGTAAACATAACTTTGACCCTGCGAAGCCCTCTGGGGACACCAGGACTAGTTCCATCAGCAGGACGAATTGGAACAAATGGAGGAACTGAAAGAGGGGACAGCCTCTCAGAAACATTATGCAGTAGAAAACTCTTTGTTGTTGATCTAGCTCACAGGGCTAAGAAACATCCCTCTGTGTAAAGAGCTAATCCAAACAATTGGCAACCACATATATCTCCTGGCACGATCTTTGGTGGGGCAGATCAGCACTCATCCATGGCATCTCGACGGTTTTCGTAGACTGTGCTCTTTATGATCCAACCAGGAAGCTGCATCAGGTGCAGAATCAAAAAAGTGAGTTTGGAATTTAGCAGTCACCCTCAGCCTAGCTGAGTATAGCATGGCATATGATAGTTGAAGGCGCATCAGACGCTGTTTCACATCCTGGAACTTTGTCCTTCTACGCTGGGCCTCCGCAGAGAATTCCAGATAAAAGGAAATTCTCACACAATTGTATTGGATGTTTGCTTTTTCTCTGGCCAAATGCAGGATGATCTCACGATCGCTGTAGTTTAATATGCGGGCCAGCATGGACCGGTGTTGTTTCCCAGGAGGACGAGGACTCTGTGGTGTACGATGCGCCCGCTCCACTGCAAAGAGGGATGTAAATGCATCCTTGCTGAAGAACTCCAGCAGCCACCACTCCACAAAAGCCGTGGGGTCGCCCTCCACCTTCTCCAGCAACCCCACAATGAGTACATTGTTGTGGCGGAGGCAGTTTTCAATGTCATCCGCCTTTTGCCTTGGCTGCGGCGACCTGCTGAGCGGCCATTCTAGCATCACGGGCAAGAGGTGGAAGTTGGTCCTCCAGATTGCTAATTCTATCCTCAGCCATGGTCGTATGCTCCCTTATTTTCTGCAAGTCGTGGTGGAGGAGAAACACCTCCTCCTGTAGCCCATTAAATTGCTCTTTAAGGTCATTGACACAGCCTGCAGAATGTCACCTAGAGTGGGTTGTGGAGAGTCATCCTTGTCCCCCTCATCGGGGTCAGCATCCATGTCATATGTCCCCACAGAAGGATCACAATCCTCACCCGTATCAACCCCATCTTGATTCACTCTCAGCCCTTGTGGATCATTATACTGGCGGCCAATGCAAGGAGACACTGCTTCTAGAGGCACAGGATAGCAGGCTGGATCAGTGTTGAGCCAAGTAGTACCGGAGGATGCAGCCACTCACATGCCCATTCAAGCCACGCCCCCACAAACATTACTTTAAAACAGACATTGCAATTACACAATACAGGTGTGCAGTAAAAATGTACGATCATTTTTCTTCTTCTGTTACGCCAAGGCTATTATTCATGCTCGAATCAACTCTAGTCTTTTAACTCTAAAAAAATCTTTATGTAAAGATAATTTGTATTAGTCATAATAAGCAGAGAGAACAAGCAAAGCATGTGCTATAGTTTTTTTTTCCTGACAAAATATACTCATTTTGCTTTCCATCTAGCAAATTGATGTTATGAAATGTATTATCTCAAGGCAATGTGTCACTTAGTGTTATCTCATTAGCATTCTGGACAATGCAATGACTTCTAGCCTGAAAAACGGTCTGAGGACAAATTTAATTTACAAAGCAATGCAACAGTAGGTGGTTTAGAAAAAAAACAAATTTTCTGTAATTAAAATTAATAATTGTAAATAATATTATGGAATAGCACAGTTGTAGATCTAAACCAAAATGCCAAGCCAAAACCTTTCATGCATACAATGCACAGGTTAAATAATCATCTATTGTAAATGTCACGTGGTCAATGATCTTGAATATATTTTTTACAAAGTGTTTAAGGAGGAACTGCAGTCTGCTCATATAATTTGTAATAAAAACATCTTTGCCATTCTGAAGCTTCCCTCCAACCACTTTGCATATTATTCTATATATACTGTGATTCTGTACCTGCCAAATATGCTGCAGAAATCTCCCTCCACTAAGTCTGGCTGCAGCCATTTTAACTGTGGGCAGCTGAAGCTGCTGCCGATCCTCTTCCTGGATTTACACATATACACAGAGGCAAACCTCCAGCTCTGCAACTCTGATTGACCCTGTTATGACTCACCCCCCCCCTTCCTGGAAAACTCTCACGAGAGTGAGAGAAAGAGCTGTGCATGATGTCATAAGCCTAGGCTAATGACCAGACAAGAAACAGGAAGTGGGCTGTATAAGGTATTTACTGGCAGAAAAAAAAATGATTTACTATCCAAAGTAAAAACAACAAGGGCAGAAGATTTAATAAGTGGAAAGTTTAAAAAATGACTGAAGGTCTGCTTTAAAGAGCAACGAATGTACAATTTTTTTACCGAAAATATAAAACATGCAAAATGCAGTTTCAGTTAAGGAAGTCCAAAAGCAGCGAAAATATAAAACATGCAAAATGCAGTTTCAGTTAAGGAAGTCCAAAACCAGCGTATGGTGTATGTTTTCTAAACTGTATGTTTAACAAGATAGACCTAAAGACTACAAAAGTTGGGCTACCCAGCCCATTATATATTTTCTGTTCAGAATTATCAGATATGCTTTACTCAAAAAATATCATGCATATGCCTCTCAATGTCAAGTGCATTAAAGAAGAATTACATTTAGAAAAGATACTTCAACATGTATGTTTTATCTTTCTATTTTTTCTTATTCCATTGCTTTGAAAGCTTTAAAAAGAACAATGTTCACCAAGCTCATGACTCTTTAAACTGTCATAAATAATTTATTAACTATCTGCTTTAAAATCTTAAAGTTCCTTTACGCAATATTTATATTTCCACTAATGGAAAGTAATGTTTATGTGTGAGATGTTAAAATAATTTTGATTTAGTAACGTGAAGTACTGTATACATACTGTATTTTTTCCCTAAATATATAGCAATAAAAAGTAGCAAATGACACTTCCGGTGCAAAAACATCATGTACATTTATTGTAAAAAGTCAACCTGATCATATATACAGCGCCGATCCTGACCACCCTGGGGCCCTAAGCAAAATTCTGCTAAGGGGCCCTCTACCTGGTCTTCACATATATTTCTGCTTGAAAAATTATAAACGCATGATAACACACCCGACGCAGTTATCTTTTCCGAGCTGCAGTAAACAAACACTGTTGCACTTTGTCGTTTATCAAACTTAATAAATAATTGTATTTTACTCTCACTTTTGTCAGGCACAAAGTCACAAAACACAGCCCTGGAAGTGACTGGCATTAGCAGCTAGACACAAACCAAGAGATGCACTGCCTGCCTGCCCAGCTAGGTTAGCAAGATCGAAAAAAAACACAATAGAAATGCATATAAACATAACTCTACTTTGCCGACATCAAACTTGGAGAGGAGAGAACACAAGTTTACCTGATTGTTGTTCCCGCAATTCACTCTTGTGGTGTTTTTTTTTCCTCTTTTCGTGACCAGAAGGATAGTTTTGCTTCATTTTGTCATGGATATTGTAAACATTAATTGACACACTATGACATGAAGGGGAGGTGCAGGGGTGGCTCCAGCCCAAATTTTTTGGGGGTGCTGGGCAGGTGCTGGAAGAATAAAAGAGGGGGCTGATGTGGCGTGCAAAGCGCGCCGCAAAATTTATGTGTGGGAGTGGATAAAAGGTGGGTTTGGCTAAAATGGGTGTGGCCAAATGTGAGTGATTCTTCCCGATCTATAGCTTGTAGTGTGCCACCTTTCCCTCTTTGTATAGGCCAAAAAGAGCCTGGAGGTACACTGAAGAGATTGTGAAGTAAAATAAGTTTCATCAAGACCAACAATTATAGCCCCCAGCATATGTCAGGGCCAGCAATAACCTCAAGTCAGTGGGGTAGTTAAATATTAGGCTTGTGCAATTCGTTTCGTAACGAATCGAAATTCGTCCGAATTTAGCAACTTTCGGACATTCGGAAGCATTCGAATTTCCGAACAAAGCAATTACGAATAAAACCGAATCCGAAATAAATTATACCGCAAAATAGCGAATGCCCGAATGTCTTCGGCATAATTCGTTATGAAAAAAGTTACGAATGTACAAATCCATTCGAAGCACAATAACACTCACTCTGCTCTCTGCTTCTCCCTCACCATGCTGAACTCCCTCTCAAAATGGTGTACAGGGGGCGGAGGCTATAGCCGCATGAAAAAACGAAAGTAAAATACGAGATTTCGAATCCATTCGAAGCACAATAACACTCACTCTGCTCTGCTCTCTGCTTCTCCCTCACCGTGCTGAACCCTCTCAAAATGGTGTACAGGGGCGGAGCCTATAGCCGCATGTAAAAAACGAAAGTAAAATACGAGATTTCGAATCGTTACAAATAACCGCTATGTATTTAGAAAAGTACAAATCCATTCGAAGCACATTAGGCATAATAGGCAGCGTCGTTGTGAGAGAGACACGGAAAATTACGAATCAACGAACCCAAAAAAAGTTACGAAAGTAGGAGTTGTGTCCAGAATCAACGAAAAACAACGTACTCTACCGAAAGTACGAATTATAAAGCAACAAAAAATTCAACGAAAAATGTCGCTTGCGAAAATACGAATGAGTCCGAACACGAAAAATCCCGTCTAGCAAAATTACGAATGATTACGAATCAACAGGACCGGAAAGAAACGAACCGAAACGGAACAAATTTTTCCGTTGTGCACAAGTCTATTAAATATAAAAAGTTACAGTAACAGCCACAAAGAAGCCAGAGAACCATCCAAAAATTCAGTCACACATTGAAAACAGGCTATGCAGTCAGGCACGTTGTCCCATACCCAAAAAAACTACAAAATGTGCTAAAGTTAATTATCACAACAATGTACGCCACAATAATTCAAAGAAAGCAGTAAAAGCATAAAAATATCAATAAATAATATATATAAAAAAAATATTTGATAACAATTATAAAAGTGTAATCTGCGCACACGTATAAAGTGCAATATGCAACTAGTATAGGGGGTGTATGGGCAATGTATGGAGTGTGCAGCGAGCATAGGGGGTGTATGGGGATGCATGGAGTGCATCACGTTAAGAGTGCAGAGCTGAGGGGTGCGCTATTTACAGGAATTTTACAGGATTCAGGCTTGTGCTACACACAAAGTGCAGGGTTATGGTGTGCGCTACACACACACACACACAATGCAGGGTTCAGGAGTGCGCTATGTACAAGAGCTCTGGCTTGTTACTAAAGTGTGGGAAACATAGGGTTAGTATAATGGCATCAGAATATCCTTTCATTTTTCAATCCATTCTTCTTGTATTGTGACACCAGCAATGATGAATGAATGGATGAATGAATGGCTGGCTGGATGGATGAATGGATGAGTGAATGGCTGGATGGATGGATGAGTGAATGGCTGGATGGATGGATGAATGGATGAGTGAATGGCTGGATGGATGGATGAGTGAATGGCTGGATGGATGGATGGATGGATGAATGGATGAGTGAATGGCTGAATGGTTGGATGAATGGATGACTGGATGGATGGATGAGTGAATGTCTGGATGGATGGACGAGTGAATGGTTGGATGAATGGATAAGTGAATGGCTGGATGGATGGATGAGTGAATAGCTGGATGGATGGATGAATGAATGGATGAGTGAATGGCTGGATGGATGGATGAGTGAATGGCTGGATGGATGAATGGATGAGTGAATGGCTGGATGGATGGATGAATGGATGAATGAATGGCTGGATGGATAGATGAATGGATGAGTGAATGGCTGGATGAGTAAATGGCTGGATGGATGGATGAATGGATGGATGAGTGAATAGCTGGATGAATGGATAGCTGGATGAATGGATGAGTGAATGGCTGGATGAATGGATGAGTGAATGGCTGGATGAATAGATGAGTGAATGGCTGGATGAATGGATGAGTGCATGGCTGGATGGATGGATGAATGAATGGATGAGTGAATGGCTGGATGAATGGATGAGTGAATGGCTGGATGAATGGATGAGTGAATGGCTGGATGGATGAATGGATGAGTGAATGGATGGATGGATGAATGGATGGGTGAATGGCTGGATGGATGGATGAATGAATGGATGAGTGAATGGCTGGATGAATGGATGAGTGAATAGATAGATAGAGATAGGTGAATGGATGAGTGGAGGGATGATAGATGAATATATAGATAGAGATAGGTGAATGGATGTTAGATAGATAGATAGATGGATAGAAGAATAACTCAGAAATCCTGTATTTTCTCCCTGTCAGAGTCTCTGTAATAATCATATGACTTGTGCTGGCAGAGAGGAATGCAGGTGTCAGGATAGATAAACGATCTTGTTCTCTGGTAACCTTCCCACACTGTAAAAACCAGCTTGTTCTCTCCATGCTGGCAAACACAACTCACTGTTTCTTAGTGCTGGGGCTGAGGAATGTGTCCCCCAGCCACAGCAGGCTGTGTTCTCTCCTCTCTAGCTGCAGAGTGCCGACATCTCCTCTTCTCAGAAATCAAAGAAGGTGGGCTGGGGGAAGGGGGCGGGTACAGTCTTCACCATTGGCTGAGGAGGCAGCAGACAGGTGGATGTCCATCCACCTCTGAAATTAGCCTGTGCCGGGTCTAGCTAAAGATCATCAGCTTCTGCGGCCGTAGCTGCTGTATTCTTCCACAAGAAAAAAAAGAGTCCCAGCTTCCAGGCAGCAATAGAGATGCAGGCAAGAAAAAAAAAAACACTTAACATCTGCAAATACTACCATGTGGATTTTGGGGGTGCTATGGGGGTGCTTAAATAATTTTTGGAGAGGCTTGAGCACACCCACCTGGCGCCGCCCCTGGGGAGGCGGGGCCTTGAGTAATTTGGGGGCCCTACGCAGCTTGCGTAGTGAGCGTATAGGGCGGATCGGCTCTGCATATATATATATATATATATATATATATATATATATATATATTTATAATATTTTCACATACATCATATGCATAAA
Organism: Rana muscosa; assembly: GCA_029206835.1. Lineage (NCBI taxonomy): Eukaryota > Metazoa > Chordata > Amphibia > Anura > Ranidae > Rana > Rana muscosa. The sequence goes on from CM055123.1 coordinate 169,026,455, forward strand.
TATTTTAAAACAATGTTAACTGTAATTAGCTGTCATCGTTCTACCAGTACCTAAAATGTCATATTAGAGGAGTGCCTGCATTTAAAGTCTTATTTAGCTTTCATTTATTTCCCTTTCACCCTGGTTTCCTACTGGAGAAATGTATAAGCTCTGAATCAATCAAGCACTATCTACATTGGGGGTGGCAACCCGTCGACTGCGGTCCACCTGTCGACCACCTGCAGGTGACAAGTGGAGCGCAAACAGGTTCCTGCACCGTCGACCCCCATCTTCTAAGTGTCGGTCCTTGCCTTTCTTCCCAGCCGGATCGGCCATGCAGTCCCATCCAGGTCTCTCGCTACCTCCCTCCCCCAGCCTCCTTCGCCGCTGTTATCAGTGAACAGCGGAGACTGGGAGGAAGCACAGCTCAGGACAAATTTACTTTTTAAGTTAAAACACTGGTAATTGATTGTTAGGACCTAGGGTGGTCCTAAGCCACCTATCACCAGCTTGCTAATATGAAAATTTACTCTGCCAGCTCCCGCCATCTGTCCAGAACTGTGCTGCTTCCCAGTCTCCACTGTGGAAAAAGGCAAGACAATACTATGAGAGGGAAGGGGGGCCAGAGGTTACTGCTATTGGGGAAAGGTGGGGGGCAGAGGACACCACTGTGTCTGGGGGGGCAGATGTGAAGGGGGAAGAGGACACTGTTATGGGCAGGGTCACCCCCATAGCAGTGTCCTCTACCACCCTTCACATCACCCCCCACCGCCCTGAACCCTGCATTCTGAGCCTAATACACTCCTTAACCTTGAATTGTGAGCGCAACACACTCCTGATCCCTGCATTCTGAGCACAATGCACTCTTGATCCCTGCATTCTGAGCGCAACAAACTCTTGATCCCTGCATTCTGAGCATAAAATTAACTTCTGATCCCTACATTCTGAGCATAAAACGCACTCCTGATCCCTGCATTCTGTGTGCAATGCACTCCTTAACCCTGCTTTCTGAGCACAATGCACTCCTTAACCCTGCATTCTGAGTGCAACACACTCCTTAACTCTGCATTCTGAGCATATTGCACTACTTAACCATTCATTCTAAGCATAATACACTCCTTAACCCTGCATTCTGAGCACAACACACTCATGACCACTGCACTCTGAGCGTAATGCACTGGTGAACTCTGCATTCTCTGCATAACGCATTCCTAAAGCCTGCACTCTCTTGTAATACTTATTTTATTTTAGTTCTGAGTAAAAATATAAAATAGAAGCAGAAGGAGGAGAGAATAAAGTTAAATGGAAGCAGAAGACAGACTTTACAGTTAACATGTTACTTTGCCTTGCATGTCCAAAGTACAGGTTCACTTTAATTGCTGAAATGGTAAAGAGCAGCGCTGTTACAATAAGTTTTACTTCTAATTGTTTGTCTCCACATATTATACAACTCCCAGATTCCTAACTGTGGTACTGTGAATCTTTATACAAAGGCTTGGCCACAGGTTTATTTCCTTATCATATCCCATATGGGTTGTAATCAGCAACCAAACTGCAAACTAATTTAGATCCTCCAATCAGACTGTGCTCCATGTACACGTGTTAGGTGTACAAAGAATGAGGAGTACAAAACTCTCCCATTATCTCATGCCCATCTTAAATTCAAAGTCAAATGTTGATATTTAGTGGATGCGCTTTAAAAATCCAGGATGCCAGGGATTGCTCCTGCATGGGAGATACGTGTTTCCATTGTTTGTTTTGTGGTCCCTTTAAGTTGGATGATTTAAAGCAGGGTTCCACCCGCAATTTATTTTTATTTTTTAAAGTCAGCAGCTACAAACACTGTAGCTGCTGACTTTTAATAAGGACACTTACCTGTCCTAGGCGCCCGCGAAGTCGGCCCCCCCGAGGCCGATCGCTCAATCCTGGCAGCTCCTGGCGCCTCCATCCTTACTGAGGGAAACAGGCAGTGGAGCTTTGCGGCTTCACTGCCCGTTTTCTACTGCACATGCGCGAGCAGCGCGGCGCTTTGTGAATGGGCGGCTGCTCTCTGGGATACACACAGTTCCCAAAAGGCAGCATGCCCCATTCACAAGAAGAATCTGAGTGTAGGACGAGGAAGAAGATCCACCACGGAGGATGAAGAGGCTGATTAGGGACTTCCGCATAGCAACCGCTATTTCTGGTAAGTAAAAACTTTTTTTTTTCATTTTTTTATTTTATTTATTTGTAGATTTTTGGTGATTTTTTTTTTTTCAGAGTGGAACTCCACTTTAAACACAGTTTGGAGAATCAGGGGTTTCACACTTATGCGGGGTAAGGGATTCTGGTTAGAAAAGGAACACCGGATTTCAGGTTTCCCAAGGTTGGTAAATCCTTATATGAGATCTGGAATTCGGAGGCTTGGAGAGACTTTGGGTGGGAAAGAGCCTCCATCCCTGAGTAGGGGGGCTGTGGTCCTAAAAGGGTTAACCCATTTTCTGGAGAGGCCTCCAAAAGAACAGGAAGCAATCAGTAGTAGACTGCTAGGCTCTGAAGAAGAAGCTTTGAGCATCGAAACGCGTAAGCTGGCAGTGGCCCTCATTTTATCCTCGGTGATTCTGTGCAGTGTGGTTCCGAGTTCTACCTTCAGCTGCCATCTACATGAAACATCATTGCACTGCGATTTTCTCTGCTACACTTGTGAGTAGTATTGATGTTTCTTTATTCAATAAAATCTATCCCAAAGATAATACACCAGGCTGGTGCGCCCTTGTTTCTCTTCTTTTATTTGCTATTAGGACACCCCTGACCATGAAGGGCTGCAAAGCCGGTGTTACCATCGTACAAGATTGACTGCTGGATGATCCACTTGTGCGCAGGAGCTGTGTTCTTTTATCAGCAATCAGTAGGTGTCTGTGAGGTGGAATGAAGCAAGACACAGCTGTGTGAGTACCTACGAAAAACAGAGGAAAGGTCCCTGCACCTTTTACAAAACCGCAGTCACAGGGAAACTGCATAGTGCTATGTAGTTCCCAGCATGAAAAAGTGCATATTGCTATGCGGGTGTCGAAAAGTATGTTATTTACACACAGTGCTGCACCTGCTCAGATATGAACATAGCTTGAGTCACTGTTGCTAGTGATCTTGCCATTGAACCGCTGGAGCAGGCGAGGAGATAACTCTGTTATGGGACAAGTTTTTGTGGGCGGTGAGCCATAGATTTTATTTTGTATCAGTAGTGCAGACTTTTTTGCTTGGTTGATGCTGCAATCAAGTTTTGTTTTCCTTTTGAAAAATAAAAGATTTCTTTGCTTTTTCCAACATAGCTGGCTGGTTTTTCCAGGTACCTCAATATTACACTAATATGAACACATAATTGAATAAGGAGGGTAAAAGGTTTGACAACAACTGTCCTAGACAAATACTGTCCAAGCATATTTCATAGGTTGACACAATCTATAACAGCTCAAATCTATCTGCTAACTATGCGGAAAGCCTCAAATCTCAAATCTCTGTGGCTGCATTCCGATACCACAACCCTGGAATGATTAATGTTACACCCTCATTGTAATTTTGATATACCCACTTTATTTTGAGTAAATGCATGTTGCAAACCCTACATTGGAGAATATATATTATGTTAGCTTTGCAACATTGATAGGTTTTATAACTTGTTTTTTTATGTATTTGACATTTTTTATATAGTGAGGTTTTCCCTATGTAACTTTGTTCTAAATAACAAACTTGTTTTTAACAGAGATTATGAAAGCTTGGCATCATACAAACATAATGAAAGTTCACTTTTTGACAGACCCCAGCTATGAGGTTGCAGATCAGATGACCTACAGTTAGTTGCCTGAAACTTAAAATGTTAGCACAACATACAGTATTACAAACTTGGAGAGCTTTATTTACCTTTCAACAGACTTCATAGAGACTGTGTTTTTATAAGACATTTTAATGTTTTCATTAAGGTAATTGTTACAAACAGAGCAGTGAATACTTGTCTTAGAAAAAAGTCATACAACCTTACTTGATTAGGCAATTCCCTGAATTTCCCAATATACGGTACTCTATCCCTGATGACATCTACAAATATCCCAGCCAGGCAAAACGCATGTTATATAAATGCGTGGAGACAGCATTATTTCAATTATTCTAATAGTTTAGCAAAATCTTCTATCACCACAATAGCAAACAGTGATGGATAAAAAAATAATTCCAACACTGTACTTTTATTTTGTGGAAAGTATGTCACTATGGTATAGAATTTTTTTACCATACAAGGACGTGCTGGTTTACTGCCAGAGTTTCTCTTTGTGCGCCAAACTTTCTCTTGATTTTTAAGCTCCTCAGAGCACTGACCTACTTACTCAGCTAATTTGTATAAATGCATTTCACTTGTAGGCCAAAAAGTACTGCTTAGTATAACAATATGCTACATTTTTGAAATGCCAATTATCACTTCTTTTTTGTGTCTTCCCACTTGCACTTATTTCATAATCATATACAGTGAGGGAAAAAAGTATTTGATCCCCTGCTGATTTTGTACATTTGCCCACTGACAAAGAAATAATCAGTCTATAATTTAATGGTAGGTTTATTTTAACAGTGAGAGACAGAACAACAAAAATATCCAGAAAAACGCATTTCAAAAAAAGCTATAAAATTGATTTGCATTTTAATGAGTGAAATTAGTATTTGATCCCCTATCAATCAGCAAGATTTCTGGCTCCCATGTGTCTTCTATACAGGTAACAAGCTGAAATCTCTCTTAGCCCACGTTCACACTGGGGCTGCAGGAGTGAAGCCTGCGAGTTCAGCTGAACTCGCACGATTTCACTCCCGCTGGCAGTCCCGATTTCAGCCACGATTTCAAAGACATCTGAAACAGATGTCAATGTAAATCGCGGCTGAAATCACAAAAAGTAGTACAGAAACTACTTTTTGTAATCGGTGCAGCGCCGCAGATGCGGCGTCGCACCGATTAGGACGGTGCCATTGCCCGCAATTTGCGGCAAATTTCTCCGATTTGATATGCGATTTGATATGTCAAATCGCATGTCAAATCGCACCAGTGTGAACCAGGGCTTAAAGGGAGTGCTCCTAATCTCAGCTTGTTACCTGTACAAAAAACATCTGTCCACAGAAGCAATCAATCAATCAGATTCCAATTTCTCCACCATGGCCAAGAGCAAAGAGCTGTCCATGGATGTCAGGGACAAGATTGTAGACCTATACAAGGCTGGAATGGGCTACAATACCATCGCCAAGCAGCTTGGTGAGAGGGTGACAACGGTGCGATTATTCGCAAATCGAAGAAACACAAAATAACTGACAATCTCCCTCGGTCTGGGGCTCCATGCAGAATCTCACCTCCTGGAGGTTCAATGATCATGAGGACGGTGAGAAATCAGCCCAGAACTACACGGGACAATCTTGTCAATGACCTTTTGCTGGAGTTAGCTGAAATTATGCTTTTTTATTTGTTCTCCTTTTCATTTTCCCTCCTGGTATACGATTAATGTTAAATGTATGATCAGTTATTTACTTTTATTACAGACAGATGTCTGCATATTTTTCATATATGTATAGTTGGTGCATTCTTGTGGGTGTTCACAAATATTCACAAACGTTTTTGTAGATAATGAGAAAGGTGAGCTGCATCCCACTGATCCCAATGACTAGGTGTAAGGCTAAGCAGACCAGATGTGGAACGTGAGAAGGGGCGGGTCTATTCATGTATTAAACTGTGAAGGAAGTTCCCCATCAGGTCCGCTCAGGCCAATGACGTAGGCGGGGTCTGACATACCGAGGGGGCGGACCTGATGGGAACTTCCTTCACTGTGTAATACATAAATAGACCCGCCCCTTCTCACGTTCCGCATCTGGTCCGCTTAGCGGACCTGATGGGGAACTTTGGAAGGGGCGGGTCTATACATTTAAAACACTGCAGAGGAAGTTCCCCATCAGGTCCGCTCAGGCTTAACCAATGACGGACAGCGCTGGACATCGGGATCGCCGCGGGACACTGGATTTCATCGCTGGAATGTTTTTTTTTTGTTTTTTTTTTTAATAAAGGACTTTTCCAAGGTGTTTGTGTGTTTTTATTTACATTTTTTTACACTTTCTTCGTGAAATGGTAGGGGTACAATGTACCCCTTACCAATTCACATAGGGGGGGCCAGGATCTGGGGTCCCCTTTGTTAAAGGGGTCTTCCAGATTCCGATAAGCCCCCTGCCCGCAGACCCCCACAACCACCGGGCAAGGGTTGTGGGGATGAGGCCCTTGTCCCCATCAACATGGGGACATCCTCCCCATGTTGAGGGCATGTGGCCTGGTACGGTTCAGGAGGGGGGGCGCTCTCTCGTCCCCCCCTCTTTTCCTGCGGCCAGCCAGGTTGCGTGCTCGGATAAGGGTCTGGTATGGATTTTTGGGGGGACTCCACGCCATTTTTTTTTTAAATTTGGGGTGGAGTTCCCCTTAAAATCCATGCCAGATCTGAAGGGCCTGGTATGGATATTTAGGGGAAACCGCACGTCATTTTTTTTTTGCCGCTGGGTTCCCCTTAATATCCATTCCAGACCTGAAGGGCCTGGTAATTGAATTTGGGGGAACCCCCACGCTTTTTTTTTATTTTTTATCAATGACTTTTCTATGTATTGATAAAAGCCGACAATTCATTAATAGCCGCGAGTGAGTTTTAAATGACTTTTTTTCCATCAAAAATTACATTTTGTGCAGAGACAGTTCTAAGCACGGGAAACATGCGCAACGTTTAAAACTTACGATTCGTACAAAATTCATATTTCGTACGAATCTGAATTAAATTTCGTACACGAATTACGAAATACGATTTTTTTTTAATACGAAACGGAATGGAACGGAACGAAACAAATTTTTTGACGGCGCCCATGTCTAACAAACACTATAGATGTAGTACAGAGATGTAAATTATTATTTTTTATACACAAACAAGAAGCATACAAATCATATAAAAGAATTTCAGAGAAATAGAAATAACCACATTTTTAAAATAGAATACTTCAATTTACAAAAGTATGTGCAATGTAAAGTGGTACAAAAGAGAGTTTTTCTTTATGGAGGACTTAAAATGTACCTCCTGCCCTTGATATCCCATTTTCTAGAAAAGGTTTGTAATTGTTATAGCACTTGACTGATCTGGCTGAATGGCTTTTATCCATACATTTTTTCATGCAGCATACTCATCCAGGCTGGTCCAGATTTATTCTTTTGTTTGATGATCTCGGGTTGCCAGCTTTTCAAATAGCTGTTACATCTAGTCCAACATCTGTGTTTAAGTAAGTGAACCCTCAAAATGCAACAAGGAAAGGGTTTTAAATAAGGGCTTACTGCTTTATTTAGGGAAAATATTTTCCTTTTACTGCATTGTTAGTCAGTTTGGGAATCAATTTAGGATTTGTAAACTGTCCCAATTAAATTATGTCATCTAGCGACTTTATGACTTTGTGCTAAAATATTAAAAGCTGTTTGTAAGGATGAAGTAATACTAAACCCTTTTTTATTCTTAATTTGGAAGTCCAGACATACATACAGCTTTGTCTTGCTTCATACATCTTCCTTCCTGGTTACCTAGCCAATCTGTCCCCCCCCAACTTCCTATTTGCAGGTGTCTTCTTTGCATATCTGGCTACAATGGAGACACCCATGCATGTCCCTGGCCAGGGCTGTGTGCATGTGTCTACCTGCTTACATCATTATTGTAATAATATCGAACTGGCTGGCTTGAAGAAGCATCTGGGGGCACATATGTTTTCCTAAATTAGTTAAAGAGATGATACTTTTTCCCTTTCTAGACAATATCGTTGGTTGCTAGTTGCAAAGCTAGTAGGCAAGGGATTGTCAAAAAAGGGCATGGGGAGCTGGGAATTGTCATAAGTATTAATGCAAAAAAAGTAAAACAATGATGATTAGCAGGAAGAAGGTCCTCCTTTTAATATGAATTTAGGGGCAACATGGTAAAAACACCAATCCTTTTAATTACATACTTATCAAGTGCCTTTCAATTCCATATTCAAGCGTGATGTCCAGCTGGGAGCCATGAGGTATTCCTATACCTTCATTATAAGGGTTGTGCTCACCTGAGCACACACCCCGCTGGTCCTCCACAAAACCTGGATGCAGGGTTGGAGATTCCATCCCACCCAAGACACTATGGAATTTCCAAACTACAGAGCCCCATGCAGGAATACCAAAACCCAGAAAAAGCTGCGGAAGCAGTTTTCTCCACTCTACAGCTACACTCTGTAGTCCTGTACTGAGCCAATGTGCACACTCTGTGTCCTTTAAATCACCAATTTTCCAGTGACAGCATCTCATACTGTTACACTGGTTACATTAAAGTTTAGATATGGCAAGTTTTAAATCTTGGATCAATAGTATGTACCATACCTGTGGGATTCCCCCCCCCCCCCCCGAAGGCTGTAAATCCCTAGACATGTGCATTCATTTTCGTCCGAATGCATTTTCGTCCGAATTTGGGGTATTTTCGTTATCGTTTTAACAAACTAAAATGAACGCGCAGAATCTGAAATCCGAAAGATCCTACATAAAAAAATCCTTTATTTTCGTTGCTACAACAGTTTGATATAGAGAGGAGATTCGACATGACGCTGACAATAGCAATCTGTGTCTATCAAACATGTGGTTGAATGTGCCTAACCTTAACTCTATTAGTCCAAGATTATTCTACATAGAGAGGAAAGATTCGACATAGAGAGAAAAGATTAGACATTATAGAGATAGTGTTGGGGTAACCCATTCGACATGAACGACGATGATTCGACGAAGCAGCGAAAAACGTACAGACGTCGAATCTGTCATTGAAGGCTTATGGTGTCTGTTGAAAGTTCTAAGAAGATTCGACAAGCAGCTAAACTGTACGACGCCGCAATCGTACATTTCCGGTCAAATGCTCGGCCCATAGGCTATAGAAGAATTCGAATGTTGGTTGACTAGTAATAATAATTTATAAATATAATTATTACTAGTGTCATACAACATTAGAATTCTTCTATAGCTTGTAGGCGGAACATTAGACCGAAAATGTATGATTGTGGCGTCGTACAGTTTAGCTGCTACGTCGAATCTTCTTAGAACATTCGACAGACACCATAAGCCTTCAATTACAAATTCGACCTTAATTAATTTGGATTTTCGGACTAATGCATTTTTTAACGAAACAAAATAAATAAAAACGAATTTCGGGAGTAACTAAATACATTTATTTTTCGGAAAAAAACGAAATTCCGAAATGAAATATTTCAGTGTGCACATGTCTATGAATCACTATAGTAGACACATCTACTACAGTGATCTCCAGTAGCTGCTCAGTCCGGGGTGCCAAGTGGCTGCTCTGCTGCTTACTGAACACAGAAACTTCCTGTGTTCAGCGAGCGACCTCCTGTGTTTAGTAAGCAGCAGGGCAGCCACTCAAAACAGGACCCATAAGCTAGTGGAATTTATGGTAGTAGCTGTGCATGTTACAGTAATATCCAGCTTCCACAGGGAACACAAATGTATGAATCATACATACTTACATTGGTCCAGGCTGGAATGTAACAATGTGAAAATTGTCATACCTAAACTTCAGTTTTAATATGTTTCATACTGTGAGAAACAGTAGGATACACAACTAAGCTCTGAAGTGCCACTTGTACCTACCTACATCCATTCTGGTGCAATATCCTAATTTGTATTTTTGAGTAAAATAAAAAAAAACCTCTTTCAATACCTCAGTGTCATGGATATGCAGTAGTGTTTGTCTGTCAGCTTACCTTCCTTCCCATGTGTTCATCTTAGAGGCCTGAGCCCTTTCACCTGGCTTCCTTTATAATCTCCTCCCAGCCTGACTCCACCCCAGGCCCTATCACTGAACACTATATTAACCTGTGCACTGCAAGCCTGCTTTGCTGATCAACGTGTTTGTTAGGCATTGTGTGTTTGGGTTCCTGCCTGCCGTGTGCTACGTCTGTCTCTCTGTTACGTTATTGGCTTGTCCCCGACTATCCCTGTCTGCTCGTGACCCTTGACCTTCGGCTCGTTCTTCGTTATCCTTGTCTGCTTGTGGCCCCTGACCTTCAGCTTGTTATTCGGATCTCTCTCATCTTGTGCTGCTGCTTCCCCTCTTTTCCCCTTATCCTACGGGGCGTGAGCTAGGAAACTCCAGGGGCCGCGACCTGGTCCCAGCCTGCAGTTAACATCCTCACCACTAGAGGCCCTGGAGAAGACCAGCTGGGTCTTAGACTCCGCGCCCTGGGGAATCTTGGCTCTAGCTTCCGTTTGGATCCCGGTTGTGCTCCTCTGGTCCCGCTTTCCACAACCACCCAGTTTCCTATCCGCAGAAGCCAGCCATAGGGTTCACTACCTCGCGGTGCACTCCTGTCCCCCTACGGTGTGCATCTGTCACCTGGCCACAGGTGACCCTGACAGTTTGATCAGCCATGAACCCGGCTGACATCCCGTTACCCGTGGATGATCCGTTGCAGGGCATAGTTTGCAGACTTGAAACCCAGGAATCGAATCAGACTCAGGTGATGCGATTCCTCCAGGATCTGGCTTCTCGCTTTGAGCAGCTTCAGGCCTCCTTGGGAACCCTGAATCCGCAACCTCAAATACAACCAGCGGCTGCACCTATTGCACCAGTCGCAGCCACACACTCACTACAACTGCCAGCTCCGTCCTGTTTCTCTGGGGACTCCAAGGCTTGCAGGGGGTTCCTTAGTCAATGCACAATTCATTTTGAGCTCCAGCCCCAAAACTTCCTGTCTGATCGGGCTAAGGTAGCCTATATCATTTCCCTCCTCTCTGGTGAAGCTTTAGCCTGGGCAGCCCCTCTGTGGGAACTGAATGATCCAGTGGTTTCTAGCCTGTCTGGCTTCTTGAAACTTTTTCGGAATATCTTCGAAGAACAGGCTCGTGTCTCTTCAGCGGCCAGCGCCCTTTTACGTCTCCGCCAAGAGTCTGCTTCTGTGGGACAGTATGCCCTTCATTTCCGCATACTGTCGGCTGAGTTGAGCTGGAACAATGAGGCCTTAGTCGCAACCTTTTTGCATGGCCTGTCTGATAGAGTGAAGGATGAATTAGCAGGAAGAACCATCCCCACTGATCTGGCCGGCGTTATCTCCTTGTGTAACCAGATCGATATTCGCTTTCAGGAGAGGACCTTAGAAAAGCAACGCCAGCACTCCTTGGTTCTTAGTCAGCCTGAGCTCCCCTCTCTTCGACCCGTAGAGCATCTCCTACCAGCTGAGGAACCCATGCAGCTGGGTCGGACCAGGCTATCCCCCGAGGAACGTGCTAGGCGCAGAACTCTTGGTCTGTGTCTTTACTGTGGGGGCAAAGGTCATTTTCGTGACACTTGCTCTCTTTGTCCAGAAAAACGTCCGGGTCCACTTCATCTGGAAAGTGGAGTATTGGACCCAGAAATATCACCTTCCCCTTCTCGTCTTCTGCTTTCTGTGTCCCTTCATGTTGGTGCTTCTTCTCATTCGGTCTCAGCATATCTGGATTCCGGAGCCGCTGGTAATTTCATGGACTGGGAAATCGCATCGTCCATGAGACTTACTCTTTTTCCCCTCACCACGCCATTGGAGGTCTTGGCGATTGATGGTACTGTTCTCCCAGGGGGACCTATCCGCTTCCAGACCCTCCCTGTTAAGATGTCGGTAGGGACACTCCACCAGGAGTGGATATCCTTCCTTATCTTACCCAAGGCCTCAACGCCTATAATTTTGGGTCTCCCATGGTTACAGCTCCATTCTCCTCATGTGGACTGGACTACTGGACAGACCCTGGCTTGGGGTCCCTCCTGTTCCTCGTCCTGCCTACCCAAGGTTGCCCCCTGTGAATCTGAGCCGGTCATTCATTCCAGGTTGCATAACCATTTACATTTCTCTGTCCCTAACCACCCTTGGACGCACAGCCAGGCTAGCTTGTCTACAAGTCCTGCAGTCGCTACGTCTTGCGATGCGATTCAGGTAGTCGCTACACCTGACTCAGCTATTCACTCTGCCTCTGTACTAGTTATGCCAGTCCAGCCCATGCCCAGTGAGCCTCCTACTTTTTCTTGTTCGGGACATTCTGCTTGTCCTTCAGCCATTCAGCTTGACCCTGGCGACATGTCACCTTCTAACCAACCTGACTTCAGGGTTCCACTGACATCTGCCCAGTCTGATGGTCCTGTGCAAGATGACCAGTTCCCCTTTAAGGGTCTAGGGGACCCTCCTCAGATTCCTGTTGATCCTCTCATGCCCTTGCTTATTCCTAGAGAGCCTTTGGTCCTCAATAGATCTTCTTGTCATCTCCCTACCTCGTTTTCGGTCTCTGAGGATAATGTTAAGTACGAGGTTAGACAAGTTCTGGATTCTCGGCTCTGCAGAGGCATTCTTCAGTACCTTGTGCATTGGAGAGGTTTTGGTCCTGAGGAGGCGTCTTGGATCGCTGCATCTGATGTCGCTGCACCTCATCTGTTGAGAAGGTTTCATCAGAGATTTCCCTTTAAGCCTGGGTCCAGGCGGGGGAGGGCCCATAAGAGGGAGGGTACTGTCATGGATATGCAGTAGTGTTTGTCTGTCAGCTTACCTTCCTTCCCATGTGTTCATCTTAGAGGCCTGAGCCCTTTCACCTGGCTTCCTTTATAATCTCCTCCCAGCCTGACTCCACCCCAGGCCCTATCACTGAACACTATATTAACCTGTGCACTGCAAGCCTGCTTTGCTGATCAACGTGTTTGTTAGGCATTGTGTGTTTGGGTTCCTGCCTGCCGTGTGCTACGTCTGTCTCTCTGTTACGTTATTGGCTTGTCCCCGACTATCCCTGTCTGCTCGTGACCCTTGACCTTCGGCTCGTTCTTCGTTATCCTTGTCTGCTTGTGGCCCCTGACCTTCAGCTTGTTATTCAGATCTCTCTCATCTTGTGCTGCTGCTTCCCCTCTTTTCCCCTTATCCTACGGGGCGTGAGCTAGGAAACTCCAGGGGCCGCGACCTGGTCCCAGCCTGCAGTTAACACCCTCACCACTAGAGGCCCTGGAGAAGACCAGCTGGGTCTTAGACTCCGCGCCCTGGGGAATCTTGGCTCTAGCTTCCGTTTGGATCCCGGTTGTGCTCCTCTGGTCCCGCTTTCCACAACCACCCAGTTTCCTATCCGCAGAAGCCAGCCATAGGGTTCACTACCTCGCGGTGCACTCCTGTCCCCCTACGGTGTGCATCTGTCACCTGGCCACAGGTGACCCTGACACTCAGTGCACAATTCTACATGTTTTAGCTCTGTAAAAAATGCTGCATAAAAATACCTGTTGATCAACTAGATATCCAGGGAGCTCCTAAAGTCCTGTTTGAACTAGCAGCTCTGCATCAACTGCACCAAAATACCAAGTAGTGTTGTCTGAATCCTACTCTGCTGGACTACAGTACACCTCTGCCTTATGTATTGGAGATTAAAAGGGGAGGTTCACTGTAGTCCAGGAACTAGGCAAGGCTAACAACACTGGTTGGAATTTCAGTGAAGGAGAGGCGCGGTGCTGTCAGTTCAAACAGGATGTTAAAAGTATGCTGGATTTCTGAAAGACCAAAAGGTATTTTTATGTACTTGCAGCATTCTCAGAGATAAAATATGGGGGCATGTGTATGTATTGTGGAGATGAACTTATGTTTTTATTGCTGAGATATACACTTTTACAACAGTTATGTATTTTATCTATCAAACTCTCTTTAAGGATTTCAATTGAATGCAGTTATCTACTTGCATACTAAGGCACAGCAACACACAGATAAATATATTTGCCTGTTTCAATTTTTAATTTAAGTCTTGGATAAGCTTTGATTTTCTGGTTTCATGGTAATTCAAACTGTGTCCGATGCTATCTATACAAATGAAATACAAACTTTTTGATGTGTGGAGCTGAATTTTTTTCATTTGCTTTCTGTTCATGCAGAATATTAATATGCTCAAAACAAAAATATTTCAAGGTCTTTGTTTAGGTCCAAGAATGACATGAAATGTACATTTGAACTCCTTACATGGCTTATGTTAAAAATTATAATGCTGTGTTTTATGTTAAAGTGAATTATAAATAATGAGATAATATGCCCTTGTATTCAATGGAAATAAAACAAAAATCTTCAACTGACCTTTTTTAATCTATTAGGGAGTAGGGATGAGCTTCGAGTTCGAGTCGAACTCATGTTCGAGTCGAACATTGCCTGTTCGCCCGTTCGCCGAACAGCGAACAAATTGGGGTGTTCGCGGCAAATTCGAAAAATCTATGGGAGAAATCTAAAGTGCTAATTATAAAGGCTTATATGCAAGTTATTGTCCTAAAAAGTGTTTGGGGACCTGGGTCCTGCCCCAGGGGACATGTATCAATGCAAAAAAAAGTTTTAAAAACGGCCGTTTTTTCGGGAGCAGTGATTTTAATAATGCTTGAAATGAAAAAATAAAAGTGAAATATTCCTTTAAATTTCGTACCTGGGGGGTGTGTATGATATGTATGTGAAGTGGCGCATGTTTCCCGTGCTTAGAACTGTCCCTGCAAAAAATGTCATTTTTGACAGAAAAAAATGCATTTAAAACTGACTCGCGGCTATTAATGAATTGTCGGCTCCCGGCAATACATACAAAAGTCATTGATAAAAAATAAAAAAAAGCGTGGGGGTTCCCCAGAATTCAATTACCAGGCCCTTCAGGTCTAGACGTGGGGTTCCCCCAAATATCCATTCCAGGCCCTTCAGATCTGGCATGGATTTTAAGGGGAACTCCACCCCAAATTTAAAAAAAAAATGGCGGGGAGTCCCCCTAAAAATCCATACCAGACCCCTTATCCGAGCACGCAACCTGGCCGGCCGCAGGGGAAAAGGGGGGGACGAGAGAGCGGCCCCCCCTCCCTCCTGAACCGTACCAAGCCACATGCCCTCAACATGGGGAGGATGTCCCCATGTTGATGGGGACAAGGGCCTCATCCCCACAACCCTTGCCCGGTGGTTGTGGGGGTCTGCGGGCGGGGGGCTTATCGGAATCTGGAAGACCCCTTTAACAAAGGGGACCCCCAGATCCCGCCCCCCCCCCCTATGTGAATTGGTAAGGGGTACATTGTACCCCTACCATTTCACGAAGAAAGCGTAAAAAAATGTTTAAAAAAACACACAAACACCTTGAAAAAGTCCTTTATTTAAAAAAAAAACAAAAAACATTCCAGCGGTGAAATCCAGTGTCCCGCGGTGATCCCGATGTCCAGCGCTGTCCTTCATTGGTTGTGCCTGAGCGGACCTGATGGGGAACTCCCTCTCAGTATTTTAAATGTATAGACCCGCCCCTTCTAAAGTTCCCCATCAGGTCCGCTCAGCAGACCAGATGCGGAACATGACAAGGGGCGGGTCTATACATGTATTACCAAAGTGAGAGCAGTTCCCCATCAGGTCCGCCCCCTCGGTATGTCGGACCCGCCTACATCATTGGCTTGAGCGGGGAACTTCCTTCACTGTGTAATTTAAATTTACATAGTGAAGGAAGTTCCCCGCTCAAGCCAATGATGTAGGCGGGTCCGACATACCGAGGGGGCGGACCTGATGGGGGACTGCTCTCACTTTGGTAATACATGTATAGACCCGCCCCTTTTCATGTTCCGCATCTGGTCTGCTGAGCGGACCTGATAGGGACTTTTAGAAGGGGCGGGTCTATACATTTAAAATACTGAGAGGGAGTTCCCCATCAGGTCCGCTCAGGCACAACCAATGAAGGACAGCGCTGGACATCGGGATCACCGCGGGACACTGGATTTCAGCGCTGGAATGTTTGTTTTTTTTTAAAATAAAGGACTTTTTCAAGGTGTTTGTGTGTTTTTTTTAAACATTTGTTTACGCTTTCTTCGTGAAATGGTAGGGGTACAATGTACCCCTTACCAATTCACATAGGGGGGGCCAGGATCTGGGGGTCCCCTTTGTTAAAGGGGTCTTCCAGATTCCGATAAGCCCCCTGCCCGCAGACCCCCACAACCACTGGGCAAGGGTTGTGGGGATGAGGCCCTTGTCCCCATCAACATGGGGACATCCTCCCCATGTTGAGGGCATGTGGCCTGGTACGGTTCAGGAGGGAGGGGGGGCCGCTCTCTCGTCCCCCCCTTTTCCCCTGCAGCCGGCCAGGTTGCGTGCTCAGATAAGGGGTCTGGTATGGATTTTTAGGGGGACTCCACGCCATTTTTTTTTTAAATTTGGGGTGGAGTTCCCCTTAAAATCCATGCCAGATCTGAAGGGCCTGGAATGGATATTTGGGGGAACCCCACGTCAATTTTTTGTTTAATTTGCGGCGGGGTTCACCTTAATATTCATTCCAGACCTGAAGGGCCTGGTAATTGAATTCTGGGGAACCCCCACGCTTTTTTTTTTTTTTTATCAATGACTTTTGTATGTATTGCCGGGAGCCGACAATTCATTAATAGCCGCGAGTCAGTTTTAAATGCATTTTTTTCTTTCAAAAATGACATTTTTTGCAGGGACAGTTCTAAGCACGGGAAACATGCGCCACTTTACATGCATATCATACACACCCCCCAGGTACGAAATTTAAAGGAATATTTCACTTTTATTTTTTCATTTTAAGCATTATTAAAATCACTGCTCCCGAAAAAACGGCCGTTTTTAAAACTTAATTTGCATTGATACATGTCCCCTGGGGCAGGACCCCGGTCCCCAAACACTTTTTAGGACAATAACTTGCATATTAGCCTTTATAATTAACACTTTAGATTTCGAACGTTCGAGTCCATTGTATTTAATAGGGTTCTAAAGTTTACACAAACATTTTGTCTGTTCGCAGGTTCTGGTGCGAACCGAACAGGGGGGTGTTCGGCTCATCCCTGTTAGGGAGGATAAGCTCCTCTTCTGTGAAGTTATAACAGCCTCTACATGTTTTTCCTTCTTTGGAAATTTTGGACCTGGAAATTTGAGATCTTAATAGCCAGAAGCTGTACACCTTTTCCTACATTGACTTTTAATGTAGGAAATCTCAACAAGGTGGTTTGATGTGATAATATGGCTCAATTATTTGTCTCAGTTCTGCTTCAACACAGTTGCTAATCCTTTGAGAGCTTTGAGTACAGAGGTCCATCAATGCAAGGACTGGAAATTTGAAATTCCCAGAGAGCATCTGCTCCTGAGCTAGCTAATAATTGGTACACTTAAATGCTAAACTTTCAGCATTAAAGTGGTTCTAAAGACTGTAGTTTTTTTATTTTCATGCATTCTATGCATGAAGGTAAAAAACCTTCTCGGTGCAGCAGCCCCCCAGTCCCTCCCAATATTCACCTGAGCCTCAATGCAATCCAGGAACTATGCATGAGAGCCTCGGCTCTCCAGGGATTCTCCCTCCTCATTGGCTGTGACAGCAGTAGGAGTTATTGGCTCTTGCTGCTATCAATTGCAGCCAGTGAGCCAATGAAGCGAGAGAAGGGGTGGGGCCGAGCCGTGGCTTTGTGTGTAGATTGACACACCGAGCAGCAGCTCAAGAGCGAGCCTGCTTGGGTAGGAGAAGGACCCAAGAGCGCCAGCGGGGGACCCAAAAAGAGGAGGATAAGGGCTGATCTTTGCAAAATCACTGCACAGAGCAGGTAGGTATGACATGTTTGTTATTTTTTTTAAATTGCCTTTAATATCACTTTAACTTACTTTTCCCACTTGGTTGGAAAAATCTTTATAATGTTCACAAATGTATAGAATTACTCAGGTAATAAGTACAGTTACCACAATTCCACCTGGACAGCCCAGTTTGAGAGAATGCTCCACCTTACTTGTTAAGACAGGAAGTCTAGAGGAGATTTAGAGTTCACACTAGTGCAAATTGGATGCGGGTTTCCCCGCATTCAATTCGCATAGCAGGAGATTGTGACTGGCTCTCTATGGAGCCGGTTCACATATCTTCGGAGTGGCTCAGATGTAAATTGCACAGGAGTCCTGTGTGTCTTTTGGTCTGTTTCAGGTCCGAATTAAGTCAAAAGTTCAGGCTCAAATCTGACCTGAACCGGTAAAGGAGACGCACCGGACCCCCTGCCCTAGTGTGAACCCAGCCTAAAAGTCCAACTCAAACTCCTTATTCTTATTACTAATGAACACTTACTTGGGTTGGATAAATCAGTCTGTGGTGGAGGAGTGCACACCATATTATCTGTAATAATAATCCTATACCTACTTCTCTTAAAGCACTGATAAATAGTGGAAACTGGATAGTGCCTTTATTTCTACTTTACCTGATAAGGGTACATTGAGCTTTCAAATTTGCTCAAAAGATATCAATGTTTATTCTGCCCAGATGTGTCTCTTTCTTATGCTGCTACTAAAAGAAAAAGCAAGTCCTGAACACAAGCTGGTGGAACTTTATGCCTTATCGGTGCTTCCTATATAAGTTGAAAATCTCTTGATCTGTTGTGGATAGGTGGTGGAAGTGGTGAACTGTTAAAGATGTGTTGCACTAGGTCTTCCCAATTTCCAGAGTGGGTTTCTAGCTAACTTTGGAAATGTTTATTTCTGAATGAGTTTAAGGTACTTACCAGCTACACCAAAAAATACATTGTTTGCTAATAATGATTAGAGTCTTACCTTCTGTGCATTGTCTTGTTACTGTCTATTTAATATTAATATTGAAATTAAAAAGTTATATCATACAGTGTAAGAAAAGCAAATGTTGTGTTCCTCAAAAAGAAACCCGCTGCACACCTCTGTTTTCCGAAAACCAAAATATCTGCAATGGATGCTATGGTATCAGCAACTGTAATTGCACAATAGTGAAGTCCAAAACGATGGGAAAAAGCCCTTAAGTTTTTTTTCTAAAACAAAATGTTGTAAATATCAAAATGTTAACTTTAGAACAATTTTTTTTTTTTCAAAATAACACACAAGTAGTACACCTCATTTTGCCCTTTGATCACACACTCCGAATGCTAAGATAGATGGCTGTATTGCTCATTAAAAGCATTGTCAAGCACAAAATGATTTTTATCATACATATCTTCTAATTACGCTAATTTGTTTTGGTGGTTATCAATGTGTTTTAATCATTGATGTAGGATCTGCTTGCAGACATATGTCATGAAGGAAAACCAATATATTTCCCTAAATTTGCTTTGGTAAAAAAAAAAAAAAACTGCAAAAATAAAAAGGCATTTGCTAAAAGAAAAACAGTGAACAGTATAAACTAAGTAGAAATCAGCAGGGCTCAGACTGATTCACAGTTTATGAAAACGTGAAGGTGTAAATTTATTTTACAGTATACTCTGGTCCTGTCGATTGGTTTTTGTACTCGAAAGAATACAGTAACATACCCAAAGACATGGATACAAACGTTGTTTTATTTATCGTCTGTACATATTTGTGAAATGGAAAATATCACACTTTATAATAGTTTGACATAGAAGTGTCTATCGAGATCTGCACATTTGATTTTTAGCTCATACAGATCAAACTAAGGGGAAAAAAGAAAAAGCTCAAAACACCAAAACAAATACTATCTATTGCTGACATGAAAGAAATAGGAGTTACTTGTTTCCTAGTGGTATTTGAAAGAAATAGGATACTTGTTTTATGTATAAACACTGGGGTTGATTTACTGGAGAGTGCAAAATCTGGTGCAGCTGGTAGCCAATCAGATTATAACTTCAGCTTGTTCAGTTAAGCTTTGACAAAAAATCCTGAAAGCCGATTGGTTTCTATGCAAAGCTGCACCTAATTTTGCACTCTCCAATTTTAGTAAATCAACCCCACTTTGACCTAAAACTTATCAGTGCCAGTACTTGAAGATTAGGTATTATTGCCAATCTATTATTTATTTTTATTTATTTCAGGTACTTACCGGTATATAGCACTGTCAATTTATGCAGTGCTTTACATATACATTGTACATTCACATCAGTCCCTGCCCTCAAGGGCAACCTAAGGTCCCTAACACACATTCATACATACGAGGGCCAATTTAGACAGGATCCGATTTACCTATCAGCATGTCTTTAGAGTGTGAGAGTACCCGGAAGAAACCCACGCAGGCAAAGGGAGAACAGGCAGATGGTGTCATGGTCGGGATTCGAACCAGCAACACTTTTTGCTGTTAGGTGAAAGTGCTAACAATTACACAACTGTGCTGCCCGCATGAATTACTTAACTCTCCATACATATGTCCCATGTGAATACCAAATATGCTGCCCACTTAGGACTGGGAGCTGTAATTTGAGTAGTTTTTTTTTCTAGTAAAATCAGGCATTGTTTCTCTTCGAATGGAAGACTTTATGTGAATGTACTGTATTATAGATCATGAAATTTATGTTTTTTGCAGAATAAGGAGGCTGTGGAATGGATAACATTAAAAGAGATCTATAGCCCCAGCATACACTTTCATATTATAACATCAGAATTGTAATAACAATACAAACAATACTTATTTTTGACAATCCAATATAAGTTTTACTTGAAAAATCTTCTTTTTGTCAGTCATGGGAGTGGTGATTGTCTGCTAAATGGCTGTCTTTTCATAACTTTTTAGATTCCCTGCATTTGTTGCAGCTTCTCCTCTGTGATTTATTTTAAGGACAACATGTCCCATGGTACTTTGCTGTCTGCAATCAATGACCAAAACCCCCGCTCACTGCACCTCTCTAGTTAAGAAGGCAGGCTCTGTAAAATGTGTGACAGAGTACTGCCAACTCAAAGGCTATTGTGAACGTGTCACCAAATTCAATGTAAATGTGTGGGGATCTTAACAAAGTACATTTACAAACTTCAAGAGTAGTCTAGAAATTGTTTAAATAAAAGTGGAAATGAATATTTGATTTGATTGACCAGAGATACACTCTAATTGTGGGCTGGAAAAAGGAAATGATGCAGATTGATTCTGAATTGTTCAGATCGAGAAAGGTTTGTTTTTTTGTCCAGTTATTACCTTCTGTGGTGTCTTGTCCCATTTTTTGTCTGAAGCTTCGTACACACGGGCGGGAATCCCGTCGAGAAAAAAAATATTGGGATTCCTGGCAAGCTTGTCTTGCCAAGCCCTGTGTACACACGCGCCATTCAAAAGAACCGACGTTCTTTTGAATGGCAAGAACGCGGTGACGTCATCGACTACGACGAGCCTGCGCTCGTCACATTCAATGGCGTCGCCGCCATCTTGCTACACCCTACACTGCCCTTGTATGCTAACGCGCATGCGTCAAAGTCCTAATGTTTTCCTAATGTTGTGTATAAAATGCCAGGACAGTTCAAACCCCCCCCCCCAAATGACCCTATTTTGGAAAGTAGACACCCCAAGCTATTTGCTGAGAGGCATGTTGAGTCCATGGAATATTTTATATGTTGACACAAGTTGCGGAAAAAATATATATTTATTTTTTTGCACAAAGTTGTCACTAAATGATATATTGCTCAAACATGCCATGGGCATATGTGGAATTACACCCCAAAATACTATCTGTTGCTTCTCCTGAGGACGGGGATACCACATGTGTGAGACTTTTTGGGAGCTTAGCCGCGTACAGGACCCCAAAACCAAGCACCGCCTGCAGGCTTTCTAAGGGTGTAAATTTTTGATTTCACTCCTCACTGCCTATCACAGTTTCGGAGGCCATGGAATGCCCAGATGGCTCAAAACCCCCCCAAAGGACCCCATTTTGGAAAGTAGACACCCCAAGCTATTTGCTGAGAGGTATGGTGAGTATTTTTCAGATCTCGCTTTTTGTCACAAAGTTTTGAAAATTGAAGAAAAAAATAAAAATTATTTTCTTTCTTCATTTTCAAAAACAAATGAGAGCTGTAAAATACTCACCATGCCTCTTAGCAAATAGCTTGGGGTGTCTACTTTCCAAAATGGGGTCATTTGGGGGGGTTTTGTGCTATTTTGGCATTTTATGGCCTTCAAAACTGTGATAGGTAGTGAGGAGTGAAATCAAAAATTTGTGCCCTTAGAAATCCTGAAGGCGGTGCTTGGTTTTCGGGGTCCCGTACGCGGCTAGGCTCCTAAAAAGTCCCACACATGTGGTATCCCCGTACTCAGGAGAAGCAGCAAAATGTATTTTGGGGTGCAATTCCACATATAACCATGGCATGTGTGAGCAATATATAATTTAGTGACAACTTTTTGTAATTTTTTTATTTTTTTTGTCATTTTTCAATCACTTGGGACGAAAAAAAAAATATTCAATGGGCTCAACATGCCTCTCAGCAATTTCCTTGGGGTCATTTGGGGGGGTTTTGTGCTATTTTGGCATTTTATGGCCTTCGAAACTGTGATAGGTAGTGAGGAGTGAAATCAAAAATTTGCGCCCTTAGAAATCCTGAAGGCGGTGCTTGGTTTTCGGGGTCCCGTACGCGGCTAGGCTCCTAAAAAGTTTCACACATGTGGTATCCCCATACTCAGGAGAAGCAGCAAAATTTATTTTGGGGTGCAATTCCACATATAACCATGGCATGTGTGAGCAATATATCATTTAGTGACAACTTTTTGTAATTTTTATTTTTTTTGTCATTATTCAATCTTCTCTAATACTATTTTTGTGGACTTTAGGAATAATGTAAACATTTTTAAAAGATTATGCTGATCCATGCTTGAATACCATAACCCCTTTGGGACGACAGGAGCGTGCCCTTTCATAGATCATAACACTGGAGACTTTACATGGGTTTCCTGATCATTGTTATGTGACCAGAAGCTGTCAAGGACAGTGCAGTCACAGTGCTGAAGGCACACAAATACGCAGGTTTCAAGCACAACCCAGTGAAGCCAGTCAAACGCATGCATGTGGCAGACCAGAACAAGGCTCCCGCTGTGGTGCCACATATATGTAAAGAAGCTAAACTCATTGATGTTAGTGAGGCTTGCTTCTTCTACCAATTCCAATTTTTTGTTCAAAGTAGAGGCTAATCCTGGAAAGTAATTATGCTGCACTTTATAACAAGCCTGTAAGTCCCCTAATAGGTGATTTATTTCCTCCAAGTAAAAATTCTTCCGAGAGTAACACTTGTCTTCTTTATCATAGGTCTTAATTAGACTTGTGCACAATGAAAAACGTAGTTTTGTTTAGTTTCCTTTTGATTCATAAAATACCTAAGTTTGTTCTGTTATATTCATTATGTTACGTTAATTCGTTTTCGGATAATTAGTTATTTATGTAGAGTGTCGATATTCGTTATACCGAATCGATCTGTTATATATGTATATCGATTCGATTCGATTCGATTCGATATTTATGTATGTATTGTGAGGGGGTTAACTCGGTAGCGGGTGTGTGTGACCCCCTGGTTGGGCTCCCCACACAAAAACAGGGCCAGCAGACGGAGGTTGTGGTTTTCAAAATCAAAAGGTGCGGTTTATTTCTCTATGTACAGTGACAAAAACACAGCAAAGCCAAAAAGAAACATAAACAAAATAAATCCTGGTCAGCTTGACCTCTGACTAAACATGCAGGTTTCCTAAACTAACAACTGGGATCAGCCTGGTGCTGTCCTAGTCCCTAAGTCCCTGGTTTAGTAAAAGTCCAAACAAATAGCCACACAGGCTTTGCCTCACCGCACAGGGGTTCACTCTCCCTAGACAGTCCACACAGGTCTGGGTCCAGGCATGAGCAAACACCTAATGAAGCTGGGAGTTTTTATAGAGGCCTTAAACGAGCTGACAAGCTTCAGCTGGTCTCATCAACTCCCTGCCTGCACGACGCCCAGCACTCTCCCTAGAGGTATGAGTCATCCATGAGCCCACTAGCCTCAGCTGGGCTTCATCAACTCCCTCCCTAGTTGTATAAGTCGGCATAAAGCCTGAATCTGGGAGAAATATATCTACCCCCCTGGATGCAACCAGGTGACTTTACCTTCCTGCTGTCACATACCCCCTCCCTCTTGTTTTAACCTTGGGGTTGGAACACCAGCAATCAGGCATTCATGTACTCGAGACAAAGCATCCACATTCCCCATTTGAACGCCAGGGCGATGCTTTACTGTGAAGTTGAATTCCTGTAGGGCCAGGAACCACCTATTCACTCTTCTATTTGTCTCCTTGTTTTGAGCCATCCACTTTAACGGAGCGTGATCCGTAACCATGTCAAAGTGCCTACCTAGCAGATAGTACCGAAGGGAATCTAGAGCCCACTTCACCGCTAAACACTCCTTTTCAACCGTGGCGTAATTTACCTCATGGGACTTCAACTTCCTGCTGAGGTAAATGACTGGGTGCTCTTCCCCGTTCCAGACCTGGGACAATACTGCTCCTAACCCCACATCTGACGCATCACTTTGTACGACAAAGTCTTTAGAGAAGTCGGGTGAGTACAACACTGGCTGGCTACATAAGGCTTGTTTCAAGAATTGGAATGCTGCCTCAGCCTCGGGGGTCCATTTAATCATGACCGACCCTTTCCCTTTCGTCAGGTTGGTTAGGGGCACAGCCTTAGAAGCAAAGTGGGGAATGAAGCGCCGATAATAACCCGCGATTCCCAGAAAGGCCCGTACCTGCTTCTTGCTGTTGGGACGTGGCCAACTCTGGATGGCCTCGACTTTGTTGAGTTGGGGTTTTATCACTCCCCTGCCAATGGTGTACCCAAGATATTTGGCCTCCTCCTGCCCAATGGTACACTTCTTGGGGTTAGCCGTAAACCCCGCTTCCCGGATAGAGTCTAGGACTGCTTGCACTTTTGGCAGATGTGAGGCCCAATCTGTGCTATGGACAATTACGTCATCCAGGTAAGCCGCAGCATACTTCCGATGGGGCCTCAGTATCTGGTCCATTTTCCGCTGGAATGTGGCCGGCGCATTCTGTAACCCGAACGGCATTCTCTTATATTGGAACGCCCCGTCTGGGGTTACAAATGCGGTTTTCTCTTTGGCCGACTTGGCCAGGGGAATTTGCCAATACCCTTTTGTGAGGTCAAGAGTCGTCATGTATCGGGCTGTTCCCAGCCGGTCGATCAACTCATCTATACGTGGCATGGGGTAGGTGTCAAATTTTGTAACTTTGTTCAACTGACGAAAATCGTTACAAAATCGCCAGCTCCCATCCGGTTTAGGCACCAACACAATGGGACTAGACCAATCACTTTGGGACTCCTCTATCACCCCTAAGTTCAGCATTTTCTGTACTTCCTCCCGTATTGCCTCCCGTCGGGCCTCTGGGATCCGATAGGGTTTTAACTTCACCCTTTCACCGGGCGGGGTAATAATATCATGCTCTACCCCAGATGTTTGTCCCGGCAGCTCAGAGAACACCTCCTTGTTGCGAAGCACAAACTCCTTAACCTCCTGTTGTTGGGGTTGTGACAAGGTGGCTGCTATTCCAACCTCCGGAATCACGCAACCAGTTTGAGCTGGTGACCAAGTTTCAGCGACTAGGGACTCTCTATCCCTCCAGGCTTTCAACAGATTAACGTGATATATCTGTTCGGGCTTTCGCCTTCCTGGTTGTCTGACCTTGTAATTCACTTCGCTCACTTTTTCCATTATCTCGTAGGGGCCTTGCCATTTGGCAAGGAATTTACTTTCAACCGTAGGGACAAGTACCAATATCCTATCCCCCGGGGAAAAGGTACGGGTCTTGGCTCCACGGTTGTACACTCTCTGCTGTGCCAACTGCGCTTGGGCCAAATGTTCCTTCACGATGGGCATTACCTGTGCAATTCGATCTTGCATCAGGGCGACATGCTCAATCACACTCCTGTGGGGAGAACTCTCACTTTCCCAAGTTTCCTTGGCAATATCCAACAGCCCTCTTGGGTGTCTCCCATACAGTAACTCAAAGGGGGAGAATCCCGTAGAGGATTGGCGCACCTCCCTAATAGCAAACATCAAATAAGGAAGTAGACAGTCCCAATCCTTTCCATCTCTATCCACCACTTTCTTCAACATTTGTTTTAGGGTTTTGTTGAATCTTTCAACCAGCCCATCGGTTTGGGGGTGATACACAGATGTACGCAATTGCGTCACTTTGAACAATTTACACAGCTCTTTCATAACCCGGGACATAAAGGGTGTACCTTGGTCCGTAAGCAGTTCTTTACAAATACCCACCCGGCTAAAAACAAGAGATAGCTCTTTGGCTATGGTTTTGGCCGAGGTATTTCTGAGAGGGATCGCTTCTGGATAACGGGTGGCATAGTCCATTATAACCAATATGTACTGGTGCCCCCTAGCGGACTTGATTATAGGACCTACCAAATCCATTGCGATTCTCTCAAACGGGACCTCAATGATGGGTAGAGGGACCAGCGGGCTACGGAAATGTGGCATCGGGGCCGACCTCTGACACACAGGGCAGGAGGAACAATAATTTTCTATGTCCTTCATCACCCCAGGCCAATAGAATCTCTGTAATACCCTCTCTCGGGTTTTCTCTGTCCCCAGATGACCTCCAAGAATGTGCCCATGGGCCAACTCCAACACCAACTTCCTGTGAGGTTTGGGCACCACAAGCTGCTCAACGGTTTCTTCTGCCCTTTTTGCCACCCGATACAGTAGGTCCTTCTCTACGCTGAAGTATGGGTAAGTGCAGGTATTATCTGGGTTCACTAACTCGCCATCTATTTCCACTACGTTTTCCCGTGCCTTTATTAGGGCGGGGTCTTTTAACTGTTCTGTGGCAAAATTTTCCCTGTGAACCTCCAGATCAGAAAACTCCACAGACGGTAGGTTTTCGTCTGAGGAGGTGGGCTCCTCTCCAGTTTCTTGAGTCTCCCCTGCCAATACTGACAAGGGAAATTCTGGAGAGTCCTCACCACTCTCAGAGGAGTTCTGGCTATCACATTCCTGGTACATAGGGGCACCAGTGGGGGGCTCAGGATCATCCCACAGTTCCCAGAACTTCGGAAAATCCCTTCCCACAATGGCATCATGCGGTAATTGAGATACTAACCCCACTGGATGAGAGAGGGTACCTTTGGGGGTCTCGAAACACACTGTAGTCACTGGATACTCTCGGGTGTCCCCATGCACACAAATAACAGCTACCTTGCTATTCCCAGAGACCTCTGTTTTAACTAATTCAGCCTTTATCAGGGTCACAAGGCTACCTGAATCCAGTAATACCACAACATTTCTACCATTAATACACATTTTGCATAAATGTTTCTCAGTTCCCCGAATGGCAGTGCATGCGACTGTCGCACACAGCGACTGACGTCTGTCCGTCAGAAAGTCACATTGCATGGGTTCCTCCACAACCGGGCAATTTGCTGCAATATGTCCCGCTTGCCGGCAGCGGTAGCAAACAATCCATTTGGCTGCCTCTTGAGCCCCTGACTTCCCAGGCTGTTCTCGCCAAACTTTGGGTAGAGCTCCCACCCTCTCACTCTCTCCACCCTCACCCCTTGGAATCCTCTTATCCGCCCCTGGGGATGGTCTGGTCTTAGGGTGGAAAGTCCGAGAGTCTCTGGAAGAGGCCGTCAGGTTCTCTGTAGCCAAGTATCTCTCTACACGATCCACAAGTTTACCGGCCGTTTCTGGGTCTCCATGGCTTACCCACTTTTGAATGGCGGTAGGAAGAGCTCTCAAGAAACGATCCATCACAACACGTTCCACAATCTCCGGTGCGGACAAAGTCTCTGGCTGTAGCCACTTCCTGCTCAGGTGAATGAGATCATACATTTGAGACCTGGGGGGTTTTCCAAGCTGGAAAGTCCAGTTATGCACACGCTGAGCCCGGACAGCCAGGGTGACACCCAGCCTTGCCAATATTTCAGCTTTTAGCATCACATAGTCTTTTGCTTGGTCAGGCTCTAGGTCATAGTAAGCCTTCTGCGATTCACCAGTTAACAGAGGAGCCACCAGTCCAGCCCACTGCTCCTCAGGCCACTTTTCTCTTTCAGCAGTCCTTTCAAATGTGGTCAAAAATACCTCTGGATCATCCTCTCCAGTCATTTTTGTCAATAAACGACTCACCCCAAAGGACGCGGTATTAGTGGGACGGCTTTCCTCACTGGTCTGCGGACGTTGCTGCATTACTGCTTCCATTTGTTGTAGTCTCTGCTCTTGCTTCTGTAACAGGTCTATGAAGCGGGCCTCAGATTGCTGCTGGGCTTGTTGATGAGCTTGCTGCTGGGCTGCAAGGCTCCTTTGCAAACCTGCATTTGTCTGCTGTTGATTGGCATTTGCTAGAGCCAGCTGTTTCAGTATCTCCTCCATGCTGGCTTAAAAAAAACTGCCACTGGTTCTCCACCAACTGTGAGGGGGTTAACTCGGTAGCGGGTGTGTGTGACCCCCTGGTTGGGCTCCCCACACAAAAACAGGGCCAGCAGACGGAGGTTGTGGTTTTCAAAATCAAAAGGTGCGGTTTATTTCTCTATGTACAGTGACAAAAACACAGCAAAGCCAAAAAGAAACATAAACAAAATAAATCCTGGTCAGCTTGACCTCTGACTAAACATGCAGGTTTCCTAAACTAACAACTGGGATCAGCCTGGTGCTGTCCTAGTCCCTAAGTCCCTGGTTTAGTAAAAGTCCAAACAAATAGCCACACAGGCTTTGCCTCACCGCACAGGGGTTCACTCTCCCTAGACAGTCCACACAGGTCTGGGTCCAGGCATGAGCAAACACCTAATGAAGCTGGGAGTTTTTATAGAGGCCTTAAACGAGCTGACAAGCTTCAGCTGGTCTCATCAACTCCCTGCCTGCATGACGCCCAGCACTCTCCCTAGAGGTATGAGTCATCCATGAGCCCACTAGCCTCAGCTGGGCTTCATCAACTCCCTCCCTAGTTGTATAAGTCGGCATAAAGCCTGAATCTGGGAGAAATATATCTACCCCCCTGGATGCAACCAGGTGACTTTACCTTCCTGCTGTCACAGTATATATATTTGTGATAATGATTCGTAGTTTGGAAAGTCATTTGTTTATTGAATCCATTAACACACACAATGAAAATATCTCTTCTCCAATGCTCAAATACAATACAACACCCTTCTCACTCAGTTCTCAGGAATGCACTTTGCCAGTAATCCAACCTCCAGCACAACATTTAGCAGCTGATTGGACTGTAAGAGTTGACCTTTTGTTTTATTAGACATTTGTCCGAATAACACTGAATACTGCTTTATATGTTCTGTTTTTAGCGCTTTCCTCTTTGCACACCCTTTTCCCTACTCAACAGTTTATGCAGCACTTAACAAAATGAAGGCAGACATTACAGTTACATTACAATTTGGTATGAGAGGAATCAGAGGGCCCTGCTCGCTAGAGCTTACAATATAAGAGGGAGGGTTAATTGATACAAAAGGTAATATCTGTGGGGAATGAGCTGATGGAGAAAGTAAAACAGTGTATTAGTTGGAAGCAGGATAAGCTTCTTTAAAGAGAAGGGTTTTCAGGGATCATCTAAAGATGGATAGATTAGGGGACAGTCAGACAGATTGGGGTAGGGAGTTCCAAAGGATGGGAGAAGCTCTGGAGAAATCCTGTAGGTGAGCATGGGAGGAGGTGACAAGGGAGCTAGAGAGCAGGGGGTCTTGGGAGGACCGAAGAGAGTGGCTTGGTTGTTATTTTGAGACTAGGTTAGTGATGTAGCTGGGGGCAGAGTTGTGGACGGCTTTGTAAATTATTGTTAGTACTTGGAATTGTATTTGTTGGGTGAGTGAAAGCCAGTGAAGGGATTGGCAGAGAGAGGTGAAGGACACTGAATGGTTGTAAGGTAGATGAGTCTTTCACAGAATTCATTATGGACTGAAGGGGGGATAGTGTATGTAAAGGTAATCCAATGAGGAGTGAGTTGCAGTAGTCTATGCAAGAGATGACCAGGGAGTGAATTAAATGCTTGGTGGTGTCTTTGGTTAAAAAGGGGCATATTCTAGAGATGTTGCGGAGGCTAAGGCGGCATGATTTGGAAAGGGATTGGATGTGGGCCTGAAAGGACAGTTCAGAGTTTAGGGTTACCCCTAGCACTCTGGCATGTGGGGACTGACTGATAGTTTTGCCATTGATCTTGACAAAGAAGTCAGGGGAAGGGGCACATGGGGGAGGAAATATTATGAGCTTGGTTTTATATCGATTCAGTTTGAGGAAGTGGTGTGACATCCAGGCTGATATGGCTGTTAGTAAATCAGTGATGGATGTGTGAGGAGACAAGCTGAGGGGTAGTGAGATAGATAGATGTGGGGGTGCCATCAGCATATAAATGGTAGTGGAAGCCATCCAGCTGACCCAGGGAGGATGTGTAGATTGAGAATAGCAGTGGTCCAAGGACAGAACCTTGTAGGTTTTGGAGGTGTTGGAGAGGAGGAAGTAGAGTTGTAAGTGACACTGAAGGTGCAATGATATAGGTAAGATTCGAACCAACAGAGAGCAGAGCCATGGATACCAAGCAAATTGAGTTTTTTGAGGAGGAGGGGGTGATCAAGTTGGTCCCTGTTGATTTGTCAAGAAAAGGGAGGGCAACTCTTCACCCTCTATTTTACTTTCATCCAATAGCTTGATCAAATTATATTTTTTTCTCCTAATTTGAATGTTTTTTTTCTCCTCCTTTTTGGTCACATATACTACTTAAATTGGCAGGCTGGTGCAAAAAATAAAATTGTATCTCCTAGTAGACATGTGCATTCGTTTTCGTCCGAATGCATTTTCGTCCGAATTTCAGGTATTTTCGTTATCGTTTTAACAAACGAAAACGAAAATGCAGAATCCGAAAACCGAAAGATCCGACATAAACAAATGCTTAATTTTCGTTTTCGTTGCAACAACAGTTCGATATAGATAGGGGATACGACATGAGGCTGACAATAGCAATCTGTGTCCATCGAACCTGTGGTCGAATGTGCCTAGCATTAACTCTATTAGTCCAAGATTATTCTACATAGAGAGAAAAGATTCGACATTATAGAGAGAAAAGATTCGACATAGAGAGAAAAGATTCGACATTATAGAGAGAAAAGATTCGACATTATAGAGAGAAAAGATTTGACATTATAGAGAGAAAAGATCGCTGCTGGAATTGGGTGGGGGAAGTAAAATAAAAAATTGATGATGATGAATGTTATTGGCTGATTGTAACCAAAGAGGAGGAGCAGTAAAATAGCTAGAACTAACTTGACAACTCAACGTGAACGACGAAGATTCGACAAAGCATCGAAAAACATACAAATGTCGAATCTGTCATTGAAGGCTTATGGTGTCTGTTGAAAGTTCTAAGAAGATTCGACGGAGCAGATAAACTGTACGACGCTGCAATCGTACATTTCCGGTCAAATGCTCGGCCCATAGGCTATAGAAGAATTCTAATGTTGGTTGACTAGTAATAATAATTAATAAATATAATTATTACTAGTCATACAACATTATAATTCTACTATAGCTAGCTTGTAGGCGGAACATTTGACCGGAAATGTATGATTGCAGCGTCGTACAGTTTCGCTGCTACGTCGAATCTTCTTTGAACATTCGACAGACACCATAAGCCTTCAATGACAGATTCGACCTTAATTAATTCAGATTTTCGGACGAATGCAATTTCTAACGAAAAACAAAATAAATAAAAACAAATTTCGGGAGTAACTAAATAAATTTCTTTTTCTAACGAAAACGAAATTCCGAAACGGAATATTTCAGTGTGCACATGTCCATCTCCTAGTCCTGTCGCTAGGTAGAAAATGCATATTTGGCGTGGGGAAGAATGAAGGAATATACAGAGGAGATGACATTCCGTGTAATCTTGTAAAGGAAATGTTAATATAATGTGAGAAAAGCATTGGGAAAGCCAGGTTAGCATGGCAAGGTTACTTACTATTTTACCCAATAAACTGTAGTAATAAAGTCCAATTATGCTATTGCTGTGTTTTGTTGTTGCTAGAGGAGGCGGCTTTCAACAGATGAGTCTGTTAAAATCTCACAATGACATTATTATTATTAAACCTAAAGCACAATTTTAAACAGGCAAAATAAATGGTATATATGAAAATACACCTGTGTATGGTAAATAAATGTATCCTAATTGAAAAAAAAAAAAATATATATATATATATGTATATTAATACTGTGTATACAGTGGGTACGGAAAGTATTCAGACCCCCTTACATTTTTCACTCTTTGTTATAATGCAGCCATTTGCTAAAATCATTTAAGTTCATTTTTTTCCTCATTAATGTACACACAGCACCCCATATTGACAGAAAAAGAATTGTTGACATTTCTGTAGATTTATTAAAAAAGAAAAACTGAAATATCACATGGTCCTAAGTATTCAGACCCTTTGCTGTGACACTCATATATTTAACTCAGGTGCTGTCCATTTCTTCTGATCATCCTTGAGATAGTTCTACACCTTCATTTGAGTCCAGCTGTGTTTGATTATACTGATTGGATTTGATTAGGAAAGCCACACACCTGTCTATATAAGACCTTACAGCTCACAGTGCATGTCATAGCAAATGAGAATCATGAGTTCAAAGGAACTGCCTGAAGAGCTCAGAGACAGAATTGTGGCAAGGCACAGATCTGGCCAAGGTTACAAAAACATTTCTGCTGCACTAAGGTTCCTAAGAGCACAGTGGCCTCCATAATCCTTAAATGGAAGACGTTTGGGATCACCAGAACCCTTCCTAGAGCTGGCCGTCCGGCCAAACTGAGCTATCGGGGGAGAAGAGCCTTGGTGAGTGAGGTAAAGAAGAACCCAAAGATCACTGTAGCTGAGCTCCAGAGATGCAGTCGGCACATGGGAGAAAGTTGTAGAAAGTCAACCATCACTGCAGCCCTCCACCAGTTGGGGCTTTATGGCAGAGTGGACCGACGGAAGCCTCTCCTCAGTGCAAGACACATAAAAGCCTGCATGGAGTTTGCTAAAAAAACACCTGAAGGACTCCAAGATGGTGAGAAATAAGATTCTCTGGTCTGATGAGACCAAGATAGAAAGTTTTGGCCTTAATTCTAAGCGGTATGTGTGGAGAAAATCAGGCACTGCTCATCACCTGTCCAATACAGTCCCAACAGTGAAGCATGGTGGTGGCAGCATCATGCTGTGGGGGTGTTTTTCAGCTGCAGGGACAGGACGACTGGTTGCAATCGAGGGAAAGATGAATGAGGCCAAGTACAGGGATATCCTGGACGAAAACCTTCTCCAGAGTGCTCAGGACCTAAGACTGGGCCGAAGGTTTACCTTCCAACAAGACAATGACCCTAAGCACACTGCTAAAATAACGAAGGAGTGGCTTCACAACAACTCCGTGACTGTTCTTGAATGGCCCAGCCAGAGCCCTTACTTAAACCAAATTGAGCATCTCTGGAGAGACCTAAAAATGGCTGTCCACCAACGTTTACCATCCAACCTGACAGAACTGGAGAGGATCTGCAAGGAGGAATGGCAGAGGATCCCCAAATCCAGGTGTGAAAGACTTGTTGCATCTTTCCCAAAAAGACTCATGGCTGTATTAGATCAAAAGGGTGCTTCTACTAAATACTGAGCAAAGGGTCTGAATACTTAGGACCACGTGATATTTCAGTTTTTCTTTTTTAGTAAATCTGCAAAAATGTCAACAATTCTGTGTTTTTCTGTTAATATGGGGTGCTGTGTGTACATTAATGAGGAAAAAATGAACTTAAATGATTTTAGCAAATAGCTGCAATCTAACAAAGAGTGAAAAATTCAAGGGGGTCTGAATACTTTCCGTATATATATATATACACATACACTGTATATACACACACTTGTTTTAGTCAGGCACAACTCAAGGGAGATTAATCTATTAGTCATGACATAGATAAGCAGAAAGGTCTTGTAAGGATTCCAAAGAATAGCTGAATAAAGTGCATGCTAATCTTACTGAATACTTATGGTTTAGCACATCAAAAAGAGTAAAGGAATTAGCATGTAACATAACACTAAATCAATCTACTTCTATTTGTACAGCCAAGAATGCTAAACTGTTTTGAAGCTAGGGTTTGTAGGGTACCAAGCTGGATAAAAAACAAAAAGAATATTCTTGAGCAACTGCTCATTACAACCTGCCTCTTCATTCTGGAAAGTCACTAAACAAATGGGCAATCAAACGGTAGGGTGGGTAATTCCTCAGTGATAGAGTGACAGTATAGAGCAGTGATTCTCAATTAATGTCACCGGTTCAAGACATATTCTTGCCTATCAAATGAACCTCAGTATACTTGCCTGAATGTTTGGTAAGCACATTTTCTTATTTAAAAAGGCAGTTTGATGTGCTGGTTAATTTAGAAGCATTAATCTATCCAATCAGGACACGAGACACTGGCCGGAGTTGGTGTGCTTGTTCCCATCACATGAATTACGGACTCAGGTTAGTATAAGGGGGGCTCAGGGGCGCTGCTGCAGAAAAGAAGGTTTTTCACCTTAATGCATAGAATGCACTAAGGTGAAAAACGCAGAGGGTGTACAACCCCTGTAAGGCAGTACAAGCGTAAATCAAAACTCAGAATAAAGTATTTCTTGTTTCTGCTTACAAATTAGGCCTTTTTGTACAAACAGCAACTTCACCTACTGCTCTACTTTAAAAACACCAATTTTATTGTATTTACAGTAAATAGGAATTAAAAGATACCTGCTCATTGCATTTCATAAAAAAAAAAAGTTTCAATAATCTTCTATAATAAATCTGTGGGCCGCTCTGGGTAATAACAGCAGCTGATTGAAGACATACATACACATTTAATATGAATGACTACAATGTTAATAGAGAATTATACCAGCCCATTCAAACTGTACTGCAAACTAGACACCTCTGTGGGAATGTTGGGAATTATTCAAATGATGTTGAGGACACAGATGCATTGTACCACTTCATCTGGGAATTTCCAGAGCAAGACAAATACTGCAGTATTATAAAAGACATAATAAACCCGATGTACTAATTGATTGTACATTTAAAAATGAAGCAAAAAGGAATATTAAAAAGAGCAGTTCTTTGACAAATATCAAAACAATTAAACTGCATAGCAAAGGATTTCCTATGTGTCAATACAGCTCTTGCACACACACACACACTGAAACTCTCATTAATATTTAATACAATAAGCTTTTTCAATATTCAGCATACCATTTCTGGTTTCACAGAGAATCTTTTTAGTCTTTATAAAATAAAATTGACTATTTATATATCTAAAAGATTCATTCTTTTGAATCAGAGGTTAAAGGTTCACTCTCTCCTCCTTTCTTCTTTAAAAGGGTGAAATAATGTGAGATTGCTTATAAATTTAAAACATAAATTTACACTTTGAAATAAGAAAACGTTCTAGCATACCAAATAAACACAGTGCGGTGAAGGGCCTTCTACATGCTTAAAGAGCATCTGCTTCCCTACCCCACCAACAAAAATGTTTTTATATACAATAGTTTACATTTATTTTAGAATGCAATGTCAAAGTCAAGCTTAGCCATTGTGATTACCTTCCATGTTAAGGAACTGAGGTTGTTAAAGTGGAACTAAGGTCCAGTTTACTCAACTGTCTACTAGCAATGCAACATTCACAAGCTCCCTTATACCCACTGACAGCTTTACCCATTCTTCTTTCTGGTACATCATCTGAAGCCATCTTCATTGGCAGGCATGGAATGATGTAACTTGTGTATATGTGCATGGGAGTTCTTTTATTCTGGCATCAGAGATTGCCAAAAAGCTACATAGAGTTGTGCATGAGAGACTCATTCAGAAGAAACACTGCTGGCAGGTAGATAACAAGCTTTTATTGCAGAGCCATACAGAAAACCACTACCAGAAATGTTTGCGTTATGTTATAGTTTACAGTGCCTTGCAAAAGTATTCACCCCCCTTGGCTTTTTAACTATTTTGTTACATTACAGCCTTTAGTTCAATGTTTTTTTTTTTATCTGAATTATATGTGATGGATCAGAACACATGTGCGTATGTATTCATCCCCTTTGTTATGAAGCCCGTAAAAAGCTCTGGTGCAACCAATTACCTTCAGAAGTCACATAATTAGTGAAATGATGTCCACATGTGTGCAATCTAAGTGTCACATGATCGGTCATTACATATACACACCTTTTTGAAAGGCCCCAGAGGCTGCAACACCTAAGCAAGAGGCACCCCTAACCAAACACTGCCATAAAGATCAAGGAACTCTCCAAACAAGTAAGGGACAATGTTGTTAAGAAGTACAAGTCAGGGTTAGGTTATAAAAAAAATATCCAAATCTTTGATGATCCCTAGGAGCACCATCAAATCTATCATAACCAAATGGAAAGAACATGGCACAACAGCAAACCTGCCAAGAGACGGTCGCACACCAAAACTCATGGACCGGGAAAGGAGGGCATTGATCAGAGAGGCAGCACTATGATAGTCATCATCAAGTCATCATCAAGTGAAGAAAACAGTGACATTACCAAGAACTGGATGTCTCTCCAAAATTTATGAAAAGAAGAAAACTGGTCAGGGAGGCTGCCAAGAGGTCTACGGCAACATTAAAGGAGCTGCAGGAATATCTGGCAAGTACAGGCTGTGTGGTACATGTGACAACAATCTCCCATATTCTTTGTATGTTTGGGCTATGGGGTAGAGTGGCAAGCCTTTTTTTATGAAGAAAAACATCTAAGCTTGGCTAAATTTTGCAAAAACATATCCGAAGTCTCCCAAAAGCCTGTGGGAAAATGTGTTATGGTTTGATGAAACCAAGGTTGAACTTTTTGGCCTTAATTCCATAAGATATTTTTGGCACAAAAACAACACTGCACATCACCAAAAGAACACCATGCCCACCGTGAAGCATGGTGGTGGCAGCATCATGCTTTCGGGCTGTTTTTCTTCTGCTGAAACAGGGGCCTTAGTCAAAGTAGAGGGAATTATAAACAGTTCCAAATACCAGTCAATATTGGCACAAAACCTTCAGGCCTCTGCTAGAAAGCCGAACATGAAGAAGAACTTCATCTTTCAGCAGGACAATGACCCAAAGCATACATCCAAATCAACAAAGGAATGGCTTCACCAGAAGAAGATTGAAGTTTTGGAATGGCCCAGCCAGAGCCCAGACCTGAAACCCATTAAAAATCTGTGGGGTGATCTGAAAAGGGCTGTGCACAGGAGATGCCATCAATATCTGACAGATTTGGAGTGTTTTTGAAAAGAAGAGTGGGCAAATATTCAAGTCAAGGGGTGTGTAGACCTTTTATATCCATTATATACAAATGCATGTAATAAATGAAAAAAAATCTCTTAGATTTCCTTTCTGTTCCTTTTCCAGTAAAAACGAAAAATGTTAGATTTTTCTTTACTCATACCCAAAAAGACTGAGTGCTGTATTAAAATCAAAAGGTGCTTCAACAAAGTATTAGTTTAAGGGTGTGCACACTTATGCAACCGTATTATTTTATTTTTTTATTTTTACTTCCCTCCACCTAAAAGATTTCAGTTTGTTTTTCAATTGAGTTGTACAGTTTTGTAGGCCACATTAAAGGTGTAAAAAGTTCTGAAATTATTTATCTTTGGCTCATTTTTTTTACATCACAGAAACCTGACATTTTAACAGGGGTGTGTAGACTTTTTTATATCCAATGTATATAAATGCATGTAATAAACTAACATCTCTTAGATGGTTGACCCCACTGGAAGACTTCCTTTCTGTTCCTTTTCCAGTAAGAATTAAAAATGTTCTTTACTTTTACTTCAAGTGAAAATAGAGAGCGTGCATCTCTCAAGCAGGGATAAAAACAGCAACAAAACCTAACCGAAGTTCTAATCTATCCTTACACCACCCATAACTAAAAATCATGGCTTTAGATACAGTTTAAAGCAGATCTTTACTCACTTTACTATTGCCATGCATCTTACTCCAGTACCACCATAAGGGAGGATACCTTTTTCTGAGACGCACACTTTGCACATCTGCCTTTCTCACCATGGGTAAGCATCAAAGCAATTAGCCTGGTAAGCATGTGGACAGAGTTTGGATTTCCAGCTGCTTGCTGTAAATCATTAATATAAATTAAATATACCGTATATACTTAAGTATAAGCCGACCCGAATATAAGCAGAGGTACCTAATTTTACCACAAAAAAATGGGAAAACTTATTGACTCGAGTATAAGA
The DNA here is from genome assembly GCA_029206835.1 of Rana muscosa. Taxonomy (NCBI): domain Eukaryota; kingdom Metazoa; phylum Chordata; class Amphibia; order Anura; family Ranidae; genus Rana; species Rana muscosa. Next base: position 169,064,456 of record CM055123.1, read on the forward strand.
CTAGGGTGAGAATGCAGCAGCTACTGTAAGTGGAAAAGAGGGTCAACAATGCCCATTTGCAGCTTCACTGTGCCCATTTACATGCCTCACTGTGCCCATTTGCACGCCTCACTGTGCCCATTGCATGCCTCACCTCACTGTGCCTATTGCATGCCTCACATTATTAAAAGTATTTTTCAAACCGCAATAAAAACACATGCATTTATAGTACAGTTAATTTTATTTATTCTGTATAATGTATATATAAAGTATACTGTATATGTTTAAGCCATGTATGAATAATAAGTAAATTGACTTTTATATCGGTCAATAAAAAAAGTCATAAATTAACTGTATATGCATGATTTCAATAAATCTATCTAATGTAAAACCTCATCATTGGTAACACAATGCTCCAGTCAACTAAGCTAACCAAACAACCTACATGGATTTTTCAGTTAAACAAGCAACAAAAATCTCCAATTTAATTCACATGCCTATGACATCATCAAAGGTCCTTCTGCCCACTGATATCAGCCTTGCTTACATTGAAAAAAACACTATTAACTCCATACCTGATTATACTGATTATCAGTGACATGAGTCAGACTGCGTGAGTCCAGTGTAAAAGCAGCGCCTCCTCCTCGTTCTGTTCCATGATAGCCGTGGGAGTTCAGTGTTAAAAAGCCACGCCTCCTCCTCGTTCTGTTCCATGATAGGCGGAACACTCAGTTTCCCAGCAGAGACGTGTTCCGCCTATCACGGAACAGAACTAGGAGGAGGTGCAGCTTTTTAACACTGAACTCCCTGGCTATCACGGAGGAGGAGGCGCAGCTTTTTAACACTGAACTCCTGTGGCTATCATGGAGAAGGAGGCGTGGCATTTACACTAAACTCCCGCGGCTATCATGCAGGAGGAGGCGCGGCTTTTTAACATTGAACAACCCGCGGCTATCACGGAGGGGGAGGTGCGGCATTTACACTGGACTCGCGCAGCATTTACACACTGGACACCAGTCACAGGTACACTGACTCGAGTATAAGCCGAGGAGGGCATTTTCAGCACAAAGTATATACGGTAGGTTAAAATTAAATATACATTTTTATTAATGTATAACTTTTTTTTATTCATTTTGAATAGTGTGGAGAGGGATTAGAACACAGGTAAATTTGTCCCCCTATTAGGGAGATTCACCCTCACTATTTGTCCTGTTTACTGTTATCATTGAAATTGAATGTAAAAGAAAATTCAAAAGTATGGGTTGACAATAGAACGATAAAAAAGATCAAACTTCCAATGGGAACACTAGTTCTGATGATCCTGTTACCACCCTGGGATTCCTTCACTTTAGAGGGATTTCCTTATGCATCCTGTTTTGGCTATGGGACAGGAAGTGAAGGCAATTCTCCCTTATGGGGTACAGATGTTTCCAAAAAGTAAAAAAAAAAGGTTTTGCAGTTAGTTACACTTTAAGTGCCTAAAATAGTCTTTTAAATAGCATCTTACTGCCACAAGACAAACAAATGCCGGTTGTGCAGATATTTCTTGAGGCATGCAAGGGCATGTTCATAAAGGAATATTTTATAAACTAAACAGCTACAAATGGCAAGATTTCTAACTAATTTGTTAAATGGTACTCATAAAAGTGCACAAATGTGGACCAAGGTCAAGTGGGTCCTGACTCAAGATACAGGATCCCCCTCCAAATCTCTCCTGTCAAATGTATTTCTTGGGGTTCTACATTAGACTGCTGCATGCTAGTGCTGCTTGCTACAAATATATTTATATCTGAAATACATATAAATAACTCATAATCCCAGACAAGCCAAAACTAAAATGACATAAAATAATGCAGGAGATGCTAGCGTGGGGACCATTGAAGATTGTTTTGGCATACGTAAAACAAAATTCCAGCATGACCTGCCCGCTACACTGTCTAAGCCGAATAAGTACTATGCCAAATATAATTAATGCTGGCAATGAAGCAACTTTTGTACTACACAATAAACATTGTTGCTTACTGAATATGCATATAAAATTATCCACAGCAAAAAGAATCCTCTATTAACTCTCAAACTTTCCTAAAAACTTTGAAAGTCACAGTTTGGCCAGCTGCTGTTTTTAAGCAGTAGGTTGCTGCTAGGCAGTTTTTTTTTTTTTTTTGCTTTGAACATCAGCTATCAATTTAGCACCAAGGTTTTGGATGTCCTAAAAAACAGCAAATGAACTACAGCAATACTATGTAGAACATAAAGCATTACACAGATGTATGCTTTATGCTGAAGGCAAGATTGAGCTACAAGGTTTTTGTTTTTTGTTTTTTTTCAATTTGAACTTTCTAACTTCCTCATAAGCAAAATGTATTTCTCCCTTGCAATAGTCTGTAGCAAACTAAGAACATTTTACTTCACATAAAAAAAAGTCCCTGGCTAGATAAGAGGAACAGTATTTTATACATATCTTTTACTTTTATTACATGGGGACATGCTGCAGTATAAAACTTTGACATTTAACCTTTGTTTGAAAAGAGCTGCTGCAAAGTGACTATTTCTGAACTGCAGAAGAAATCCAAGGAACAGGGAAATAATTAGAATAGTAGCATGGCAAGTACAGCTAGAATGTACTGAAAAAAGAAATGAAAATAAATAAATATGATCACTGCAGCATGGATTTAAAAAATAAAGCAATTCAAATATTTCCCAGCACACTCCTGTGCTTACAAAATAAGGCTGAAAGGCTGCCAAGTGACTGCTGAGAGAGGGAATAGGGTGAGCTAAAGTTGCTTAGAAACCCTCTCAAAGCAACCCAAAGGCTGAACTCAGGAATAAGCAAATATTGTCTGAATACAAGGGGCATTTTTATTTTTACTTGAATTTGGTGTACTTTATCAAAATCTGTGCAGTAATCTGTTATGCAACTCTGCCTTTGTGCAGGAGCTTCCTGTAATAATAAAAAAAAAAAAAGTAATGACAGGTCTCTCTCCCTGTGCAGGGTCACTGGTCTTACATAGTAGTTTTCTGCAGGCAGCCTCTATTAGTTGGGCCTGCTGGGTCCCTCTTTTAGCTCTGCTAAAAGGGGGAGGGGGAACTCCACGCCAAATTTTTTATAAAAACCGGCATGGGTTCCCCTCCAGGAGCATACCAGGCCTTTAGGTCTGGTATGGATTTTAAGCGGAATCCCTACGCTGAAAAAACGGCGTGGAGGGTCCCCCCAAAATCCATACCAGACCCTTATCCGAGCACGCAGCCCGGCCGGTCAGGAAAGGGGGTGGGGATCAGCGAGCCCCCCTCCTGAACCGTACCAGGCTGCATGCCCTCAACATAGGGGGGTGGGTTCTTTGGGGCAGGGGGGTGCCCTGTGACCTCCCACCCCGAAGCACCTTGCCCTCATGTTGATGAGGACAAGGGCCTCTACCCGACGACCCTGGCCGTTGGTTGTCGGGGTCTGCGGGCGGGGGGGATTATCGGAATCCGGAAGCCCCCTTTAATAAGGGGCCCCCAGATCCCGCCCCCCACCCTATGTGAATGAGTATGGGTTACATCGTACCCTTACCCATTCATCTGGTGGAAAAAAAAATTCAATAAAAAAACACACTACACAAGTAATTTATTAGGCAGCTCCAGGGGTCTTCTTCTGACTTCGGGGGTCTCTTCTGCTCTCCGGTGCCTTCTTCCTTCCTTCGCAACACATCTGCGAATCAGGTGCGTTCCCATAGAACATAATGGACAGACAATTCGCACCGCAATGCCTAGAAAACGCACATGTTTTTTGGGCAATGCGCAGTGCGAATGCATCGCACATATGTGAACCAGCCTCATTGGAATCAATATATTTTAAAATTTTATGCAAATTGGATGCGGTTTAAGCCGCAACCAATTTGCATAGGTGTGAACGGGGCCTTAAGAAATATTTTTTAACGAAAGCGATTGTGCCCATAGTTCAGCACTCCACAATGTGTGCAGCTTTGGAGGTCAGCTTAACGCTAATTTACTGATTATTAAAAATATGCAAACACTTGAAAACCCATCATCTGGCCACATTCTTATTTAAACATGGTTTTATTGCCTACATAATTGAACTAAAATAACTAGAAGCATGTGCAAATTCAAGTTATATTCAAAGAGCATGGCAACATTTTTCCTGAACCCTAACCATTACCTAACATATTACAGGGAACACTGGTGCATGGGGAAAAGGGTGACTGTAAAAGACAAAAAAATATCTGCCAGCACCATCTCATCTGCTGAATCTGTGTATGTCTGGGTTACCTATGAAAATTGTTTTTTCATTGGCAGAGTGATCCTACTTGAATTCACAGATGAACCTCCTTTATTTATCAGTTTTCTGTGTCCTAAGTGTATCCTGTTTCTAACTTCCGTTGATGACCTGGCTTGTTACTGACCTGATCCTGGATTCTGATTGTACCTCTGCCCACCTGTTCCTGACATTGGCTTTTTTCTTGATCACGCTTCCGCCTACGCTTCTGCACCTCATTGCCTGCCTGCTACTGACCTTGCTACCTCCATGACCTCACTACTGCTTCTGACTTGGCTTCATACTACTTCTGAGTGTCTGCTTTGGCTATCCTGCATAACCGCTCCAGTCATCGCAGTGTGTTCCTGCCTAAAGCCTGCAAAGAGCTTTGACAAGCGACGCTTCCAGAACCTGCAGTACATGCGGAGTGCCCCTTCAGCCATGGTTGGTCCAACATGCATCACATTTGCTCCTGGCCTGATGCCATGTCTGACTTTTCAAGCCTTCATCTCCTGCTGCAAGTTCTGCTATCAACACCTGCTGGCATTCGTGTTCCTCTTGTCCCTCGGCACTATCTTTTCCACCTTCAGCAGGCCCTGGGCTGGAGATACAAGATCGGCCAACCTCATCAATTTAGTCTTCTACCAGGTACATGACAAACCTAATGACGATGATGTCATCATGCACACCGCTGGTCATACAGGTAGTGGCTTACTTTGCACAGTTTGCATATAAGAAAGCTTTGCCTATGTGGTTTTATATGCATTTTTTAGTGTGGAGTACTCAGGGATTCTTACTCATACAGAAGGAGGGGTTCCCTGATTTACAGGTTTCCCAGCATTATTAGGTCCTGATATAGGATCAGGAATTGAAACACTTGGGTGGGAAAGATTCTCCAACCCTGATTACATGTACTTGGACCTGAAAGAGTTAACTTACCCGTGAAAGAAGGCTGAAAAGGACAGGAAGAAGCCAGCAGGTGTCCATGAGTAGTTGAGTGGAACAGGTAACAGTTGTGAAAGGGCTGTGGACTGTCTGGCTACTGAGACCCTGCTGGGCTCTTGTAACTTTTCTGGACCTCTGGAGCAGGCAAGGACTTTAAACTCTGTTGTGGGACAAGTTTATGCTGGCAGTGAGCCAAAGTTTTGTTTTTGTGTACCATAGTTATAGACTATTTTGTTTATTTAAGCCTGAAGATATGCTACTTTGTTTTTAAATAAATACTGTTTTTACTAGACATGTGCACACTAAAATATTTTTTTTCGGAATTTCGTTTTCGTCCGAAAAATTTATTTATTTAGTTACTCCCGAAATTCGTTTTTATTTATTTTGTTTCGTAAAAAAATGCATTAGTCCGAAAATCCAAATTAATTAAGGTCGAATCTGTCATTGAAGGCTTATGGTGTCTGTCAAATGTTCTAAGAAGATTCGACTGGGGAACTAAACTGTACGACGCCGCAATCGTACATTTCCGGTCAAATGTTCCGCCTACAAGCAATAGAAGAATTATAATGTTGTATGACACTAGTAATAATTATATTTATAAATTATTATTATTAGTCAACCAACATTCGAATTCTTCTATAGCCTATGGGCCGAGCATTTGCCCGGAAATGTATGATTGTGAAGTCGTACAGTTTAGCTGCTTGTCGAATCTTCTTAGAACTTTTGACAGACACCATAAGCCTTCAATGACAGATTCGACGTTTGTATGTTTTTCGCTGCTTCGTCGAATCTTCGACATTCATGTCGAATGGTCTACCCCAACACTGTCTCTATAATGTTGAATCTTTTCTCTCTATGTCGAATCTTTCCTCTCTATGTAGAATAATCTTGGACTAATAGAGTTAAGGTTAGGCACATTCGACCACAGGTTCGATAGACACAGATCGCTATTGTCAGCGTCATGTCGAATCTCCTATCTATATCGAACTGTTGTCGCAACGAAAACGAAAATAAAGCATTTTTTTTATGTCGGATCTTTCGGATTTTGGATTCTGCGTGTTCGTTTTCGTTTGTTACGAAAATACCCAAAATTCGGACGAAAATGCATTCGGACGAAAACGAATGCACATGTCTAGTTTTTACAAAGAAGGCCAGCTAATGACTCGAACCCCCAAATATCACAAAACAAAATACTTTTATGTTGTCAAAGAGTCTCGCTGCCATTGCTGGATTTTCATATACAGTTGTGCTCATAAGTTTACATACCCTGGCAGAATTTATGATTTATTGGCCATTTTTCAGAAAATATGAATGATAACACAAAAGCTTTTCTTTCACTCATGGTTAGCGTTTGGCTGAAGCCATTTATTATCAATCAACTGTGTTTACTCTTTTTAAATCATAATGAAAACAGAAACTACCCAAATGACCCTGATCAAAAGTTTACATACCCCAGTTCTTAATACCGGAGTTGCCCCCTTTAAAATCAATGACAGCTTGAAATATTTTGTGGTATTTGTGGATGAGGCTCTTTATCTTTTCAGATGTAAAGCTGCCCATTCCTCTTGGCAAAAAGCCTCCAGTTCCTGTAAATTATTGGGCTGTCTTGCACGATCTGCACGTCTGAGATCTTCCCAGAGTAGCTCAATGATATTGAGGTTAGGAGACTGAGATGGCCACTCCAGAACCTTCACGTTATTCTGCTGTAGCCAATGACAGGTCGACTTGGCCTTGTTTTTTGGATCATTGTCATGTTGGAATGTACAAGTAAGTTCCATGCGTAGCTTCCTGACTGATGAATGCAAATGTTCCTCCAGTATTTTTTGCTAACATGCTGAATTCATCTTGCCATCAATTTTGACCAAATTTCCTGTGCCTTTGTAGCTCACACATCCCCAAAACATCAGCGATCCACCTCCGTGTTTCACAGTAGGAATGGTGTACCTTTCATCATATGCCTTGTTGACTCCTCTCCAAATGAAGCGTTTATGGTTGTGGCCAAAAAGCTCAATTTTAGCCCCATCACTCCAGATGACTGTGCCAGAAGGGTTGAGGCATGTCTCTGTGCTGTTTGGCGCATTGTAAGCGGGATACTTTGTGGCATTTGCGTAGTAATCGCTTTCTTCTGGCGACTCGACCATGCAGCCCATCTTTCTTCAAGTGCCTCCTTATTGTGCATCTTGAAACAGCCACACCACATGTTTTCAGAGAGTCCTGTTTTTCACCTGAAGTTATTTGTGGGTCTATCTTTGCATCCCGAACAATTTTCCTGGCAGTTGTGGCTGAAATTTTAGTTGGTCTACCTGACCGTGGTTTGGTTTCAACAGAACCCCTCATTTTCCACTTCTTGATTAGAGTTTAAACACTGCTGATTGGCATTCTCAATTCCTGGGATATCTTTTTATATCCCTATCCTGTTTTATACAGTTCAACTTCCTTTTCCCGCAGATCCTTTGACAATTCCTTTGCTTTCCCCATGACTCAGAATCCAGAGAGGTCAGTGTAGCACAGGATGAAAGGGTCTGTCAGGAGTCCAGAAACGCATTGACCTTTTATACACACACACTAATTACAAGCAAACAGATCACAGGTGAGGATGGTTACCTTTAGTAGCCATTCAAACCCCTTTGTGTACACTTGTGTGCATGTTATCAGGCAAAATCACCAGTGTAAACTTTTGATCAGGGTCATTTGGGTAGTTTCTGTTTTCATCAGGATCTAAAAAGTGTAAACACAGCTGATTGATAATAAATGGCTTCAGCCAAACACTAGCCATGAGTGAAAGAAAAGTTTTTGTGTTATCATTCATATTCTCTGAAAAAATGGCCAAGAAATCATAAATTCTGCCAGGGTATGTAAACTTATGAGCACAACTGTATATGTTGTTTAACCTTTTTATGACCAGAGTAAAAATAAACCTACACACCCCTGCACTAATTTGGAACTTTGACATGTGTTATTATAACTGCAACTGCTTAGTGTATCCAGGTGAATTATACCTTGTTTTTTGTGGCTTTTATTTGGGCTTTTATTTAGGGATAAATGTTAATGCTATCTCCTGTTTTATTTTATATGAAGAGAAAACTGGTGCAAAATAGTAAAAAATTTTTTTAGCTGTTTATAAACACACCAACACCAACACTGACGCCAAATGCCACTTACACTGCTATGAACACTAACTGGCACTGCCACTGACACTAACACTTAATAAACCAGATCACAATCTAGTTCATCTTTATTTTAATTTTTTTAGAACAGACCATTTTTGTATAGACTTCTCTTCTAGTGAGGAGAAAAAGATATCATGTATCGCTTCCTCTTTTCAGAGGAGAAACAACACAGGGACAGGCTATAGAGTGAATGATCACTGTTATAGCCAATCACAGGCTACCACTGTGATCATGGTATCAAGAACCGGTTTTCTTGGTTCCCGATCATAATTTTGAGACGCAGAGGTGTCAAGAACACATATATGTAGTGCCCAGGAATAAAACCCACTTCCTGGACACTGAATATACTGTATTGTGTTACACAGTCATAAAGTGGTTAAACATTTTTCTTTCTTTTTTTTACTAGCGCTGCAGTTTTGTGTATCATAGCATAGGGTTTGTAAAAAGTTAATTTTTTTCTTGTTTTTTTTTTAAGGTTTTTTATGTTTTTTTACTTTAGCGTGGATATTGTGGTGGTATCATATAACAGTAGTCTTTGTCTCTTGGATACTGCGTTCATCACATTATTTTCTTTCCAATGGAATAATTGAGGGCAAAGATCAATGATTTTTGACAGCTCAAAATAAAGCAGACTTGTTTCATTTTTCTATTCACATTGGTCAAAGCAATACAAGATGATTGCTTACTGCCTGCAACCAGTTACTTTACTTTGCACATTTGTTTTGTAGGATAAGGACTTGTTATTGTTTAAACACCTTGTACAAACCAGAGTTTTGTGACTGCTGTGATACCCAGATAGTGTTTCCCTTGGTAAGCATAGTAGTGCTTGTTATCTATCCTTTGGCCGAAATGCAACCCATACAATTCCAGTTGGCATTCGCTACTGCAAATCTGAAAATGATAAATTCAAAATTAAGGCTAATGTTAAAAGCAGCTAATTTTCCTTTCCTTTATCTTTTGTAAGTGCTACCAGCAATCCCTATACAATAACAAACAAATAATACTGGTAAATCTCTATAATACAATATTCAGGGCATCTCAATTGAAAATTCCAGAAATATTCCTGAGAGTACACCAAGGGACCTGAAGCATAAATACACACCAGCTTGAAGATGTACTTTTATTCTATTCATCTAAGCATTGCTGTGGGGAAGGAGAAACTTCTACATAAAACTGTGTTGTGTCCCTTCTCCTACAGTGTTACTGTTCTATAGTTGAACTGATTGGCAAGGAGCCTGCTTTCAGATAACTAGTGTGATGGTCTAAATCATGAATTATGCAGCGTGAAACAGGTAATGGCTATGATGGAGAGCAAGGAGACTTCTCGTTTGTCTGCTGTGCAGTTTGACAGGTGGCATGTCTCTGTGCACATTAATATGAGTGCCCTGAGCTAAGAAATTATTGGTGGTCACCCAGTTCAACAAGACAACAAGTGCATGGGAAATTTGCTTGCTTGATTGATTGTTTGGTAACCCCCCCGGGAGAGTGCTTCTCCTAGGGGGTTAAACGATGCAGGGAGGAGCTACCAGCGACCCCAGAATTTGAGGATCTGGGCCACTCTGTGCAAAACGAACTGCACAGTGGAGGCAAGTATGATATGTTTGTTATTAAAAAAAACAAAAAAAACAAAGCCTTACAATAACTTAAAAGGGGTTGTAAAGGTAAAAATGTTTTCTCCTATAATTAATGTCTGTCAGGTGCTTTTATGGAAAAAAGTACGGTAATCATTCTCATAAAAAAATGTATATACCTGTGTAAATAGCGCTTATATATCATCCTCCGGCTTTCCTGTATCGTTTGTATCCTGTATTTCCGGGTTTGCGGTGCACGTGCACTACAGCGGAGTTACGGCAATAACGGAACTACAGTTCCCATTAGGCTTAGCGGCATCGCGCATGCGCAGAGACTTTTTTTTTTGCCTAACGAGAACGAGCAAAGTTCTCGTTCACACGCCGCGCCAAGGGGGCGGAGTCCAGGCGGGGCAGAGAAGCTTAGTGAATGAAACTTAGCCAAGGGAGGCGGAGCTGCGGCATGGTAGACACGCCCACTAACCCACAGCCCCTGTCTCTCTGTGAAACGTAGAGAGCGTCCTGACGCTCTCCTGTAGTCCAAGGGAGGGGGCGAGCATGACACTCAACACCAAGGGGAATGCTCGCATGACAGTGTGAAGTTAAAGACAGAATAACAGGAAGTGAGGATTTCTAAGAAGAAATAATGACATTTACAAGCGAAATCGAAGGATGAGGTAAGTGGAGGACTGCATTAGGTTAAAGCAAGCTAGTTAGGGAAAGAAATTTACCTTTACAACCCCTTTAACTAAAAAAAAAATTGCCTAGATACAAATGCACAAAGAAAACCTAAAAATAGAAATGTGAGTCTGCTAATTAAGTAATCGTCTTCACATACTATTAAAAATTAAACAGCCTGTAAAATTACAACATCTCTTGATATTCAGCATTATTGCAGACATCTGTACCCACCTACATAGGCATGCTTTGTACTGTACTGAAATATTTTGGATTGCAGACAAAAGCTGCTTTCTTCTGCTTTCTAAGGATCGTCAAGACCAGCAATTTTATAGAACCATAAATGACATTTGTAATCGCCTACACTTTATTATCTGCAGCTGAGTGGTTCTTGTATAATAAATATTGCTGTTATATTATAGTTATTGTGAAGAAAAAAAGTAGCAGTAAAAGAGGCAAGGCGATCTGTCGCATGGAACCTTGATGCCTACTTGCGAATTTTAAGTATGACTGTATTAGCCTATTTTAGAGAGCTATATTCTATGATATATTATAACATGATGTAACGATCCGGGGTAATTAAGCTCTAGTGGTGTATGCGAGCTGAAGAATTCGTGTTAGTTATGACTGCATTGTCAAGGGCATGGCAGCCCATTTTTATTCAAAAGAAACAAAGTTCAAAAAGAAACAACAGATTCACTCACAGGGGTATTCAGCTTTACAGTCCTGCTTCAGGACAAACAGCAATCAGCCTTCCTGGATAAAAACACAGCACTCTTGCTCAGGCCTTACACCTTAGGCCTTGGTCTGTCTTCTTCAGACCTGACGCTCAGCACCTCTGTGCTTGCAGCTTCGTGCTGCACTGGTTCCCTCATGACTCCTAGGCCAGAACTCCTGCCTGTCGGGTGGAGTTGCCTCTAAGGATGAGCCCTGATCTCTATTCCTGGAATGATTATGAAGCTAGCGCACAGGTGTGCAATTAGCAAGCCTACTAAAATCAGGCATACACTGCTCATATGCACCTGTGATATGGGGTCGCATCTCCACAATGATTACAGCACTATGACCCCTTTCACAATGAGGCATTTTTCAGGCACTTTTGGCCTAAAAATAGTACCTGTAAAGCGCCTGAAAAACGGCTCACCTGCAGTCTCAGTATGAAATCCCGAGTGCTTTCACACTGAGGCGATGCGCTGGCAGGACGGAAAAAAAAATCCTGCAAGCAGCATCTTTTGAGTGGTGAAGGAGCGGCGTATACACCGCTCCTCCACTGCTCCTAAAGCACCCCTGCCCATTGAAATTAATGGGCAGCGCCGCCGAACCGCTGGCAAAGCGCCACTGCAGCGGCGCTTTGCGGGTGGTTTTAACCCTTTTTTCGGCCTCTAGCAGGGGTTTAAATCCCCCGCTAGCGGCCAAAAACCTCTGTAAAAACAATGGTAAAGCGCCGCTAAAAATAGCGGCGCTTTACTGCCAACGCCGCCAACGCTTCGGTGTGAAAGCACCCTATGGGACTAAGCTAGGTGTTTTCTCATTTTTTTTATAATTATCATAGGATTGCTGTCCGTTGCTACATAAACAAGTTGCAAACTTTCATACCAAGTAGGACTCCAGTTTGAGACCTTTCCTATTTTGCTAGGATCAAATGTCTAACAATTAAAGAAAAACTGTGTACAAATTTGTTTATATGGTGTTTGTCTTTCATACCTATTAGTAAAATTTTTCTTCTAAGTAGACTGTACATTTTTTGAAAAGGAGAAAATTCTAAAGAATTTGTAAAAATGCTAGCCTGTCAAAAGTTTAAAGTTCTCTTCTTTCATGTGTAGAAAATGTACGGGTCTTTTTCCACCTCTACCAATCTATTCATCGTTAGGGTACTGTGAGTGCATGCCAGTCATTATCAAACTTTGTGAGACCAAACAGTGATTGATGATTTTTTTGTCCCTAGAAATCATTCTGATGCTCCCTATGTCAACATCATTTCTTTACAAACAGAAAAGGCACTTGTTAGCTTGTAGATTCAAATGACTTGTCCCAAGTAATCAACCTACTCCAAAGCGCCTGTGTTTGTCTGGCTAGACTAGATACTAATCCTTTAATACTGACCAAACACAATGTAATCTTGCAAATGATGCAGCATCTTTCAGTTTCACATACAATGATCTATTCAATTTCAAGATCACTGACAGAGGTTTGTCTAATGATTTTTTAGTTTTAACTCCTTTGTGATAACAGAAAATGTAATACATGTGGGCAGGTACCACCAAGCTGCAGAGAATGTTTGTGTAGTTCAAAGGACCAGAGGGTATGTTCATAGCCACCTGAACTCACAGGAAAGAGTTGAGTAAGGCCGGGTTCACACTTGTGCGACACAACAGCCGTCCTACTTTGGATCCGACTTTGCCCTGCGACATGAAGCCGACATATGTCCGACTTTCAATGAACGGGGATCCGACTTGGATCCCTGCCAATACCATGCACTGTGATTGGTATGAATCCTGAGCGGGAACTCCACGCCAAATTTTAAATAAAAAAACAGCATGGGTTCCCCCTCCAGGAGCATACCAGGCCCCTGGGTCTGGTATGGATTTTAAGGGGAACCCATACGCCGAAAAAACGGTGTGAGGGTCCCCCCAAAATCCAAACCAGACCCTTATCTGAGCATGAAACCTGGCAGACCGCAGGGGAAGAGGGGGGGCTAGAGCGGCCCTTCCTCCCTCCTGAACCGTACCAGGCCGCATGCCCTCAACATGGGGGGGTTGGTGCTTTGGGGCAGCGGGGCGACCTGCGGCCCCTCCACCCCAAAGCACCCTGCCCCCATGTTGTGGAGGACAGGGCCTCTTCTCGATAATCCTGGCTGTTGGTTGTCGGGGTATGGGCGCGGGGGGCTTATCGGAATCCGGGAGCCCCCCTTTAATAAGGGGGGCCCTAGATCCCGGCCCCCCACCCTATGTGAATGAGTATGGGGTACATCATACCCCTACCCATTCACCTGGTGGAAAAAAAGTCAATAAAAAAATCACACACAGCTTTTTAAAGTAATTTATTACACAGCTCCGGGGGTCTTCTTCCAACTTCGGGGGTCTCCGGTGTCGTTTCCGCGCTCTCCGGTTCTTCCTTTCTTCTGCCGGGCCTCCGCTATCTTCTTCCAGCTCTTTTGCTAGCGGGGCCCGGTCTTCTCCGTCGCCTTCTTCCCTCTTCTCCTCTTCGATGTTGACACGTCGGTTCCTCCCGCTGTAATGCTGGGTGTGCGGTGCGCTCCGATTTATATAGGTCTCTTATGACGTCACAGTCACATGCTCCCATGACGTCACAGTCACATGCTTCGGGGCAACCCGGAGCATGTGCCTGTGACGTCATGGGAGGACTATATAAATCGGAGCGCACCGCACAGCCAGCATTACAGCGGGATGAAGCGACGTGTCAACATCGAAGAGGAGAAGAGGGAAGAAGGCGACAGAGAAGACCGGGCCTGGAAGAAGATAGAGCTGGAAGAAGATAGCGGAGGCCCGGCAGAAGAAAGAAAGAACCGGAGAGCGAGAGAAGAACCGAAGAGCGAGAGAAGAACCGGAGAGCGGGAGAAGAACCGGAGAGCGAGAGAAGAAGAAGGCTACGGAGAAGACGGGGCCCCGCTAGCAAAAGAGCTGGAAGAAGATAGCGGAGGCCTGGCAGAAGGAAGGAAGAACCGGAGAGAGTGGAGACGACACCGGAGACCCCCGAAGTCGGAAGAAGACCCCCGGAGCTGTGTAATAAATTACTTTAAAAACCTGTGTGTGTTTTTTTTATTGACATTTTTTTCCACCAGGTTAATGGGTAGGGGTACGATGTACCCCATACTCATTCACATAGGGTGGGGGGCCGGGATCTGGGGGCCCCCTTATTAAAGGGGGGCTCCCGGATTCCGATAAGCCCCCCGCCCGCATACAGTAGGTGCCGCCGATATTGTGTCAATATTGCCGCTTCCAGCGGCGATATTGACACCCTATGAGCTCCGTCGCGAGAGCCAGCGCCGAGCTGTCTCATCATCGGGAAAGGAAAAAATGTTCCTTTCACAATGAGCGACACGCATTGCCCATAGGCGGGGATCCGACGCGGATTCCCGCCAATACCAGGCACTGCGTTTGGTATGAATCCTGAGCGGGAACTCCACGCCAATTTTTAAAGAAAAAAACGGCGTGGGTTCCCCCTCCATTGGCATACCAGGCCCTTGGGTCTGGTCTGGATTTAAAGGGGAACCCTACGCCGAAAAAACGGCGTGGGGGTCCCCCTCAAGATCCAAACCAGACCCTTATCCGAGCACGCAACCTGGCAGGCCGCAGGGGAAGAGGGGGGGACGAGAGCGGCCCCCCCTCCCTCCTGAACCGTACCAGGCCACATGCCCTCAACATGGGGGGTTTGGTGCTCTGGGGCAGGGGGGCGACCTGCGGCCCCCCCACCCCAGAGCACCCTGCCCCCATGTTGATGAGGACAGGGCCTCTTCCCGACAACCCTGGCCGTTGGTTGTCGGGGTCTGCGGGCGGGAGGCTTATCGGAATCCGGGAGCCCCCTTTAATAAGGGGGCCCCCAGATACCGCCCCCCCCCACCCTATGTGAATGAGTATGGGGTACATCGTACCCCTACCCATTCACCTGGTGGAAAATAAATGGAAATAAAAACACAACACAGTTTTTAAAAGTATTTTATTGCACCGCTCCGGAGGTCTTCTTCCGACTTCGGGGGTCTCCGGTTCTTTCTTCTGCCGGGCCTCCGCTAACTTCTTTTTAGCTCTTTTGCTAACGGAGGCCCGGTCTTCTCCATCGTCTTCTTCTTCTTCTCCCGCTCTCCGGTTCTTCTCCCGCTCTCCGGTGTCGCCGCCGCGTTCTCCGGTTCTTTCTTCCGCCGGGCCTCCGCTAACTTCTTTTTAGCTCTTTTGCTAGCAGAGGCCCGGTCTTCTCCATCGTCGCCGTCGGCGTCTTCTTCCCTCTTCTCTTCCTCGATGTTGACTCGTCGCTTCCTCTCGCAGTAATGGTAAATCTTCGGTCCGCAGAGATTAATCTATTCTTCACATGACGTCACAGTCACATGCTCCGGGGCACATGTGCCCTGGAGCATGTGACTGTGACGTCATGTGCACATGTGCCCTGGAGCATGTGACTGTGACGTCATGTGCACATGTGCCCCGGAGCATGTGACTGTGACGTCATGTGAAGAATAGATTAATCTCTGCGGACCGAAGATTTACCATTACTGCGAGAGGAAGCGACGAGTCAACATCGAGGAGGAGAAGAGGGAAGAAGACACCGGCGACGACGGAGAAGACTGGGCCTCTGCTAGCAAAAGAGCTAAAAAGAAGTTAGCGGAGGTCCAGCGGAAGAAAGAACCGGAGAACGCGGTGACGACACCGGAGAGCGGGAGAAGAAACGGAGAGCGGGAGAAGAAGAAGAAGGCGACGGAGAAGACCGGGCCTCCATTAGCAAAAGAGCTAAAAAGAAGTTAGCGGAGGCCCGGCAGAAGAAAGAACCGGAGAACGCGGCGACGACACCGGAGACCCCCGAAGTTGGAAGAAGACCTCCGGAGCGGTGCAATAAAATACTTTTAAAAACTGTGTTGTGTTTTTATTTCCATTTATTTTCCACCAGGTGAATGGGTAGGGGTACGATGTACCCCATACTCATTCACATAGGGTGGGGGGGCCGGTATCTGGGGGCCCCCTTATTAAAGGGGGCTCCCGGATTCCGATAAGCCCCCCGCCCGCAGACCCCGACAACCAACGGCCAGGGTTGTCAGGTCGCCCCCCTGCCCCAGAGCACCAAACCCCCCATGTTGAGGACATGTGGCCTGGTACGGTTCAGGAGGGAGGGGGGGCCGCTCTCGTCCCCCCCTCTTCCCCTGCGGCCTGCCAGGTTGCGTGCTCAGATAAGGGTCTGGTTTCGATCTTGAGGGGACCCCCACGTCGTTTTTTCGGCGTAGGGTTCCCCTTCAAATCCAGACCAGACCCAAGGGCCTGGTATGCCCCTGGAGGGGGAACCCACGCCGTTTTTTTCTTTAAAAATTGGCATGGAGTTCCCGCTCAGGATTCATACCAAACGCAGTGCCTGGTATTGGCGGGAATCCGCTTCGGATCCCCGCTCAATACAGTGTCGCGTCTCCTTGCCATTGCAGCGAGCGCGACACGTGTCGCCACCCTGCTGCCGACATCTCCGCACTCCTGTCGCCGAGAATCTCGGCGATGGGAGCGCGATAGAAACACAATATCGGCGGCACCTACTGTACCCCGACAACCAACGGCCAGGGTTGTCGGGAAGAGGCCCTGTCCTCATCAACATGGGGGCAGGGTGCTTTGGGGTGGGGGGGCCGCAGGTCGCCCCCCTGCCCCAAAGCACCAAACCCCCCCATGTTGAGGGCATGCGGCCTGGTACGGTTCAGGAGGGAGGGGGGCCGCTCTCTCATCCCCCCTCTTCCCCTGTGGCCTGCCAGGTTGCGTGCTCGGATAAGGGTCTGGTTTGGATTTTGAGTGGACCCCCACGCCGTTTTTTCGGCGTAGGGGTTCCCCTTAAAATCCATACCAGACCTAAGGGCCTGGTATGCTCTTGGAGGGGGAACCCATGCCGGTTTTTTATTTAAAATTTGGCGAGGAGTTCCCCCTCAAGAGCAGCAGAGCACAAGTCGCATGCCAAAGTCGGATCATGCAAGACTGCGGTCCGACTTTGATCCGACTTCAATGATAGTCAATGGGCTGAAGTTGGATCAAAGTCAGACCAAAGTAGTACAGGGAGCATTTTCAAAGTCGGACCGACATGTGTCGGACCAGTTAAGATGGCTCCCATAGGGAAACATTGATTTTCACACGTCATGCGACATGAGCTCCCAATGTCGGAGCGTTTGTCGCCCCAGTGTGAACCCGGCCTAATGCTGGACTTCATTCAACCAAGAGGAGTGTGTCAGCTAATGAAGAACCAGGGTATAGAAAAACACAATGGTGTGGATAGGGTAAGTATTACTTTGAAAGCTTTAAACACAAAATGAGAGCAAAAGCTTTGAGAGAAAAAAAAAGAAGCTGAATCTGGGTTTTATACATTAAAATAAACCTTAATCCAAAATATTTTTTTTTCACAATCTTATAAAAGACCTGGACACTTAGACCACATTAATAGAAAAACCTGCCATCCCTTCTATATTCATCTGTTTCTAAGCTCTGTTCCTTCCTGTACTGTGCAGCTTCAGAATCCTGTAAAAACTCTCAGTAGCATCACCCTGTTCTACTGACTTTATCTATGGGTTAGTCTCAATCCTTAAAGGAGAGGCACACCAAAACTGACTTTTATGCAGAGATGGCGTCATAGTTCATGGAGAAAGAAGAGAGTCGGGTATGGTGTTCTGGAACAAAGCAACCATAGAGGAAGTTAGGTATAATAACAAATCAAGCTCCCATTTATAAAGCAGTAAAATGGCTTTACCTCCACCACAGCACTGCTTTAATAAACATAATACCAGCTCATGCACTGGGCTGTGTTTTACAAATGTGTGTAATCCGCCGTCTGCTTATGGGCTGAAAAGCAAGTGGAACTCCATTCATTCCAAGAGAGCCCAGTTAAATGTGCTGTCAAATTCACATCACCAGCCTCTCCTGAAGTCAGAGTTTTGTCTGCATCGTTATGAGACAGAACTCTATGGGAATCTCTTGTAACAGTGTGGCATAAATAGTAAATACTGATGTCCAAAAGATTGTGGATAAAGCTATTCGCTTTCCACTATAAATAGGCCACTTAAGGCTATACAAACAGGATGTCTTTAATTTTTTTCTCACTACAGGTTCTCTTTAAGAAAACTAGAAAAATAGCTTGAAAATTTTCTACAGGATTCTATATCAATCTTGGAGCATGCTTAGTGTACTGGAAAATGGCATGCATGGGAATCATTGTCATAGAGATTTAACGGAACAACTTATAACTACAATGGTGTTTAAAGTTAGCTTGAATTATGGACAGTTCCTAAATCTTCTGTTGTAAAAGATATGTGTATGATCAGCCCTGATTCCCAAGATATGGATTCATGGCAATTCATGATAGAAGTTGATTTGAGCATGTTGAAATGTGCCTCATTAAAATATTTGGACTGTAAGGATTCATAGGAAAATTATAATATACAAATAAGCAGTAATGCTTGTTTTTCTGCTGTATAAAAGGACTTCCCTGTGCCTTAATTTCATCTCAGTAAAAGTGAAGGCTGAGGACAATGATGTATCTTTTTCCATCAAGGCACTGTTTACAGCTTAATTGGCAGCTAACAAGATTTAATTGCCATGGCGAATGGCATTCTTTGCTATGTGAAGCTATTGCTAGTTGCATAGTACCGAAACTAGGACTTGTCTTCAACAATATAATGGATGATGCCTTTTACTTGCTTCTATAGTGTCTGTCAATTCTAATTATTCTCTGTTTTGTCTGCTTGGTATTTGAAGCAACACAGAGTCAAATGAATACTACACACTAAGGAAACCCAGAATTACCTAATGAGTGCAAAATAAATAACAAACCAGTGGGAGACAACCACCGAAGCAAGTCCATCACTAACAGGTATATTCAAATAAACCCTTATACTATATACAAAATAATTTGCTCAGCACAGGGACTATGGCTATGGGTATTGAAAGGGCTAATAACCCATAATGAAATGTTGCCTTATATAAACAAATGACTATAAGTAACATTCACAAAAAATAAAAATGAAACCATTGTCCGGTGGACTGCAACTAAAAAACAGACTAGCAATATACAGTTACGAGACCACAGCAATATTTGAACAGATGCCCAAACATTGTAATATGGCCACAATGAATGTAAATAGATCTAAACAACAGTCATGAATAAATATGTCATGAATAAATGTTGTGTCTAAGTTCCTAATGAAAGCCATGTCAGCAAAACAATTTAAACATTATCTACTGGAGAAGAACTCCAGCTCATTTTTTTTTCAATTAAAGCGGTTATATACCCAAAATAATGACAAGCACCTACACGTAAGCCTACATTAAGGCTTACCTGTAGGTGTTTGCAATATCTCTGAGACCTACACGGTCCCTGAGATATTTGCAAAAATGTCTGTACCGATATCTACGGCGCATGCGCGCCGTAGATAACGGCGCAGGCGCACTGAGCGCGGCGGCTCTTGAATAGCAGCCTGCCGGACAGTGCCGGATTTCGCACATGCACAGGGATCGTGCCGTTCCTCGCGCATGCGCGGGAGTGACGTCATCGGGTATCATGGCTGCGACGGAGGTCGTGTCCGAGGACCGCTTCGGGGGCTTCGATCTAAGGTAAGTGATTGATAATGAGCTAGTATGCTAGTCATACTAGCTCATTATGCCTTTGCCTTGCAGGTTGTGAAAAAAAAAGTTTTGTGGTATACAACCGCTTTAAAGATGCAGCTTTTGCAGCAATACTCACCTTGTGTCAGGTGCTGTACCCTGCAGACATGCTTGTGGCATGTCTTCTACCAGACTGAATGGGCAGTCATTCAGCCCACTTGTGCGTCCCAGCTGTCATGAACCCCTTAAGAGTGCAACATTACACTGGCCAGGGGTTGCAAGAGAATGCTGTTGAGGATGGGACTGATGAGCTTTATTCTCTGTGACATTTAAGATTTCTCCCCACAATGCTCGAGGAAGACC
Source organism: Rana muscosa (assembly GCA_029206835.1). Classification (NCBI taxonomy): domain Eukaryota; kingdom Metazoa; phylum Chordata; class Amphibia; order Anura; family Ranidae; genus Rana; species Rana muscosa. The sequence continues at coordinate 169,084,698 of CM055123.1, forward strand.
ATGAAATATGACAATAATGATTGGCCACAAAACATCAGGATTTAATGTATGTATAGAGGAGCTTAAAAAAATAATAGTGAGCTGGGAGACTTTTTCAAAAGTGAAAATGGGCGGTATGTAAACACTAACAGTTAACGTTTTAAATTTTCTTCCTTTTGGTTTATCAAATATACAGTTGAAAGCATTTTGTTATATATTGTCCTTAAGTGCAAAAATACTTGCTGACCCTACCAGAAATGTGAACTGGTAGTTCCTGTGCTCTCTGCCTGTGCTGAACTTTCATTATTCATCATTATTACCCAGCTATTACTTTATATTTCAGTCCATTATGAATGCTGCTGCCAGCTTCATCTACCTTATCAACTGTTCAGTGTCTGTTGCTCTTCTCTGTCAATCCCTCCACTGGTTTCCCACTGCCAAATTAATACAATTCAAAATACTAACAACATACAAAGCCATCCACAATTCTGCCCCCAGGTACATAACCAACCTTGTCTCAAAATATCACCCAAACCATCCTCTTCACTCCTCTCAGGACCTCCTGCACCCTAACTCCTTGTCACCTACTCTGATGATCACTTTAGGACCTCTTCCATGCTCTAAAACACCCTAGCCCAGTCTATCTAGCTATCTTCTACTCTGTTCGCCCTTAGGCGATCCATAACTTTTTAGGGAAGCCTATCTGCCTCTATCTAAAAATTGATCTTTTTCTTTCTCCATCAACTCATGCCCTTCACGGTTATTAACATTGTATTACTTGCCCTTCTCTTTTAGATGGTAAGCTCTCTCAAGCAGTGCCCTCATAACCCTCTTCCCTTTAGCCCAGGTTCACACTGCCCATGACTTCAAAGTTGCGCAACTTCGACATGACTTGCATTTGACTTCTTAAAAGGAAGTCAATGCAAGTCTTACCAATTTCAGACCAAAATTAGTGCAGAAACCTTTTTCTAAGTTTGGCCGAAATAAGTTGCACTGATTAGAAGGGTTCCATTGCACAGAATAGGGTGAGACTTCTGATGCGACAAGTGCTCCAAAGTCTGAGTGATTGTCACATTAGTGTAAACCAGGCCTTAATGCTATTGTAACTGCATTGGCTCTCTTTATTTTGTAGTGTTTTGCATGAATGAAAAAAGAGAGCTAAACAACATTCATTAATAAATATATGTTGAAACTATATAACACTTGTATTATAGCAATTTAATATTAATCCAGCATTATCTAACTTATCATCAGACAGTTCTGACAGCAACCAAGCACTGAACAATGCGCAGAAATGTTTTCAGGATTCAGAATGAAAATTTAAAATCAAACATAGAATATGACTGAAATAAAAACAAAACTCTCTTTGATTTTACCGGTTGAAAGAGTGGATATACAAATAAGTTATTATAAATAGTCAGGGAATGTACAAAATTTAGGTAGAGGAATGTGGGAGAAAGATGTTAGATCGTAAATACTGCTTGCTCAAGGCTAATGGCAGAGAAACACCAATCAAGGATGGTACATGTTTCTTTTTGTCAGGAAGTATTTCATTCACACCATTCCTTTGTCCGCCTTATTTAAAGGCTGTAAATTTGCCTCTATTACTTGGGCTGAATTTCTAAGTCTGTTTTCTTTGAGCTGCATGTACTTCATATGCCTAAAATAGTTATGAGAACACAGCATAGAACACAGCATCTTTATGGAGATTTTTTCAGAGTATTTTGTTCTTTTGCACCTGTATTGTTACAAGTTCCAAATAAAGTGCAGGTGTCTGGCTACCATTTTTAAAAACCAGTGACAAAAGTAAAATAGCAACCCATGGGATTTAATTAGAAATGAATAATGGCCGAGTAGACCAAAAAAATCTCAGACACAGGTGTTCATGACATACATGCACTGTTCATACATTATTGTGTGTAAATAGTCAGTATTTTGAAGCTACATTCAGAAATTCTGGGATGAATATTTTAGAAGTATCAATAATTAGACATAAGGGAAAATAACTGCTTATTCTCTTCTATCAGCAACTGCCAACGTACACAATAAGGACAGATAACGGATAACTTTTAACTGCTTTACGTTTTTCTACAAATGTAGAATATACTTTTTTGTTATTATAGTCACACTTTTTTCAGATTATCTCCACTGATATTTTTCTAATATTAAGGGCTCTTTCACACGGGTGGACCATTCAGGTCCACCTGTCAGTTTTTTAGGCGGACCTGAACGGACGCTCCATATAATGCTATGGAGCGATGGATGTCAGTGGTGACATGTCCGATGACATCCGATCCGCTCCGATCTACTGAATCCAGGCGGATGGAAACCCTATTTTCCATCCGTCTGGCGGATCGGATGAAAACGGACAGGCGGTCCGTTTTCATCCGATCCCCCATATAGGAGAGCAGGGCTCTGACAGGTCCATCCCTGCTCAGTGAGCAGAGACGGACCTGTCATCCTCCGGCTCAGCGGGGATCAACTGATAAACCGTACAGGGACAGCCCCGTGTGAAAGAGCCCTAAAGCAAAACATTGTAAATTCCAGTTAGCTTAAAAATTACCTAATTGGTAACTTGGCTACTATTGCCTGTCACTGAAAAGGATAGCGGTTGATGATTATTAGAGCAACAGGTAAAGACTAGAGCATGTGTATAGGAAACATGTATATCGGTTAAAAGTACAGTTCAATTACATCAAATATCCAAATCTAATGGAAATGCACAACATGGTTTATGTGTTTATATCTCAGATTTATTGGGTTTACTTAAAAAGGCATTGTTGTTATGGAAATGTTTCAGCAGCTAACACTTTGCAACCTTCTACTGCATGGGTTTTCCTGTAAATGTATACTGATCATTTATTCAATACAAGTGAATAAGACCCCTTTCACACTGCAGTGCCGCTAAATCAGCGCTAAAGCGCCGGTCATTTTTGCAGCGCTTTTCGGGCGCTAGCGGCGTGGATTTTTTAAGGTCACATGTCATCATGACCTTAAAAAAAGGAAAAAAGTCCAGTTTTGTGGTGGTTTCAAATCGCTTTTAAGGCGTTTTGGAAGTGCTGCCCATTAATTTCAATGGGCAGGGGCATTCTGGGGGCGATATTTACAGTGCTCCCAAGCCGTCCCGAAGATACTGCTTGCAGGACTTTTTCTAACGTCCCGCAAGCGCACCACCCGAGTGTGACAGCACTCATTGCAAAGAATGGGAGGCAGTTTTCAGGCGCTTTTTAGAAGCTATTTCTAGCGCTAAAATGCCTGAAAATTGCCTCAATGTCCAAGGGATCCAATTGTGTCTTTTACTGCAGTTATCAGTTGATGTCATGTGATTACTATGGAATATATGTTCATGCTTTCAACCTTGCACTAGAGAAACTATACAGACTATACAAAATGATCTTCTAGAATTTCATTTAAGGAGAGAGGTTTTTTTTTTTTTTTTACAAATGGCAACTACTACTCTTGCTTCAAAGAGTGATGTGAAATAATTTACCAGAGTGGAAAGCAGACTAATTATAAAAATCTTCAAACCATTATTCATTGCAGAACCTCAACAATAAACAAACGTTATTAAAGATGTGGATGATTTCACAAACAATTTGTTCTAACAATTAGGCAAATTGATTCAGAGATTTAACATCGAATTGAGAAAAGCCTCCAAAATACTGATAAAGTGCACAGAACATATTTAGGTTAAATTAAATCATGCAGCCTTAATATCAAATGCTGTTTTTCAGTGCAAAGAATAGCTTGGAACCAAACAATGCTAATATGAACTTGAAATGCAATAAAAAGCCATAGACTGTAGTGCCTGACATCAGCTTTAAATGTTAAACTTTGTCCTGACTCTGGAAACCACACATAGCCTTTACATTCCAGCCTAGCTCATTTTATTTCAAATTGTTAATTTGCATAATGTACATGAAGAATACATTTTTAGATTTGTTTCTTAATATATATAGTTGCACAACTATTATCTATGATCCACAGAGGATAGAAAAGTTATTTTGGTATTTATAACATCTCCTTCAACTAGATAATATTACTGTACATATGCTTAAATGTTTATAAGGTATTGGGGGGTGATACATACTTGCCTGATGAAGAGGCCCTGTGTGGCCCTGAAATTCTGCACTTTTCCGCTGTGATGTGATCACCTTCAGGGCCAAATCACACTACGTGCGGTGACAGAAATGTTACTGCATGATAAAATGTCTGTCACCACAGGGACACACAGGAAACAACTGTTCACATTGCGACACAGCCTAGCGCAAGTGGTTAATTTTCCAATCTTAATTGAGGAGCAGAAAGCAATAACATGTTCTCTTTGGTGCAGAAAATTATTTTGTTGGGCCTTGCGGCACTTTCATGCTGTTTGTCTGCTGTGATTCCGGTTCTGGTTTAGACGATTGCCTCCTTAGTCTCCAAACATCCAAGATTGGACAGTGGTAAGAATTTCGGACCTCTGCAATTTTTATATAATGTATATGAATACGACCGTATCCTCCCCCCCCCCCTTTGGATGTTTGGATAGTGTTGTAGTTTACATGTTTAGGGATGAATGTTCAGAGATGAATGGAGGTTTAATAATGTAATGAATTGTACTGTATGTATATTGGATTAATATAGAATTGGAAAGTAGAAAATATCACGGGATAAGGATATCAATTGCCAAAGATGTAATACAATATCCAATTTTATAATGTGATCAATGTTTAAAAAGTAAAACAAATATTAAAAAGAGATTGAAAACAAGCATCCAAGATGGCCATGGTCTATCTCTCTTGACACAACTGATTAATGTTTATCTTGTATTACTTTTACTAATAATGTAATTTTTTACTAGTATTTAATATGGCAACACATTTTTAAATTACCTATTCAAAATGAATGAGCTTGCCAAGCCCAGACAAGCTACAGTGCTGAGGAGTGGTCTGATAAACCAGGGATAACGTGGATGGTAATTGTAATGAATCTACCAAATGGCTGGATCACACAAAATGGGTAAAAAACTGAAAGTACCAAATAAGGAATAATAGATGAAAATTGTGGAAAATGATTGGTAAATAACGATAAATGATCAGTATTAGGGATGAGCTTTATGTTCGAGTCGAATATGAGTTTGACTCGAACATTGGCTGTTCGCCCGTTCGGCGAACAATTTGGGGTGTTTGCCGTAAATTCGAAAAGCGGCGAAACACCCTTTAAAATGTCTATGGGAGAAATCAAAAGTGCTAATTTTAAAGGTTAATATGCAAGTTATTGTCATAAAAAGTGTTTGGGGACTTGGGTCCTGCCCCAGGGGACATGTATCAATGCAAAAAAAAGTTTTAAAAACAGCCGTTTTTTCGGGAGCAGTGATTTTAATAATGCTTAAAGTGAAACAATAAAAGCGAAATATTCCTTTAAATTTCGTACCTGGGGGGTGTGTATAGTATGCCTGTAAAGTAGCGCATGTTTCCCGTGCTTAGAACTGTCCCTGCACAAAATTTAATTTCTAAAGGGAAAAAAGTCATTTAAAACTATTTATGAATTGTCGGGTCCCAGCAATACAGATCAAAGTCATTGAAAAAAATGGCAGGGGTTTGCCCCAGTCCATTACCAGGCCCTTTGGGTCTAATATGAATATTACGGGGTACCCCGAACCAAAAAAAAAAGCGTGGGGTCCCCCCAAATTCCATATCAGGCCCTTCAGGTCTGGTATGGATATTAAGGGGAACCCTGCGCCATTTTTTTTAAATGGCGTGGGGTTCCCCCCAAAAATCCATACCAGACCCTTTAGGTCTGGTATGGATTTTAAGGGGAACCCTGCACCAATTTTTTTTTAAATGGCATGGGGTCCCCCCAAAAATCCATACCATACCCTTATCCGAGCACGCAACCTGGCAGGCCGCAGGAAAAGAGAGAGCGCCCCCCCCTCCTAAACTGTACCAGGCCACATGCCCTCAACTTGGGGAGGATGTCTCCATGTTGATGGGGGCAAGGTCCTCATCCCCACAACTCTTGCCCGGTGGTTGCGGGGTCTGCGGGCGAGGGGCTTATCGGAATCTGGAAGCCCCCTTTAACAAAGGGGAACCTCAGATTCCGCCCCCCTTATGTGAATTGGTAATGGGGTACGTTGTACCCCTACCATTTCACAAAAGAAAGTGTCAAAACCACACAGACACAGTTGGGATAAGTCCTTTATTACATATACAAAATTCTAAATTCAAAAAACCATTCCAGCGATGTAATCCAGTTTGTACATCGCTGGAATGTTTTTTTAATTTTTTTTATTTTTAATAAAGGACTTATCCCAACTGTGTCTGTGTGGTTTTTAAAATTTTAGACACTTTCTTTTGTGAAATGGTAGGGGTACAATGTACCCCGTTACCAATTCACATAGGGGCGGGGCGGAATCTGGGGGTCCCCACAACCACCGGGCAAGGGTTGTGGGGATAAGGCCCTTGTCCCCATCAGCATGTGGCCTGGTACGGTTTAGGAGGGGGGCGCTCTCTCTTCCTCTCCTCTTTTCCTGCGGCCTGCCAGGTTGCGTGCTCGGATAAGGGTCTGGTATGGATTTTTGGGGGGGACCCCACGCCATTTTTTTTATTTTGGTGCGGGGTTCCCCTTAAAATCCTTACCAGACCTGAAGGGTCTGGTATGAATTTTTTGGGGGGAACCCAACACCATTTTTCTAAAAAAAATATTCATACCAGACCCAAAAGGGCCTGGTAATGGATTGGGGGGGGGGGGACCCCTGCCTGTTTTTTCAATGACTTTGATCTGTATTGCTGGGACCCGAAAATTCATGAATAGCCGCGAGTAGGTTTAAATTACTTTTTTTTCTTTAGAAATGACATTTTGTGCAGGGACAGTTCTAAGCACGGGAAACATGTGCTACTTTACAGGCATACTATACACACCCCCAGGTACGAAATTTAAAGGACTATTTCACTTTTATTGTTTCACTTTAAGCATTATTAAAGTCACTGCTCCCGAAAAAAATGAAGTTTTTAAACTTTTTTTTGCATTGATACATGTCCCCTGGGGCAGGACCCGGGTCCCCAAACACTTTTTATGACAATAACTTACATATTAACTGTTAAAATTAGACCTTTTGATTTTTCTTGTTCGTGTCCCATAGACTTTAACGTTGTTCGCGTGTTCAAACTAATTTTTTGCCTGTTCGCATGTTCTGGTGCGAACCGAACCGGGGGCTGTTCGGCTCATCCCTAATCAGTATTCCTTTACAGGAAACCCCTTGCATAAGACAGTTGCAAAGTGTTAGCTGCTGAAACATTTCAATCACAGCAATGTTTTTTAAGTAAACCCAATAAATCTTAGATGTAAACGCATAAACCATGTTGTGCATTTTCGGTCTTTTTTCATTTATAATCACAAAAAACAAAACTGTGGTGATCAAATACCACCAAAAGAAAGCTCTATTTGTGTGAAAAAGGTGATCACACATTCATATGTGTGCAGTGTTGCTTGACCACGCATCAGTTAAATTAACACAGTACTGAATAGCAAAAAATGTCCTGATCATGAAGGGGGTAAAACCTTCCAGAGCTCAAGTGGTTAAAGTCATATCTGACTTGTTACTTATTACACTGGCTCAGATATTTATTTTTTGCTTATAAATTGTCCCCCACTGTATGAACTGTATGAATTTTAACCAAAAAGGAAAGAAGGAAAAAACTATGACACAAACCAATATGTCCTTAAAATTTCAGACTACAACAGACTTGACAATTCTCCCTGTCACTAAAAAGTTTGATTACTCATACACTGTAACACAGATTGCCTTATTTTCTTGAAGGACAAGAGGAAAAGGTGTAATTGACATAAAATATTTACATTATTTTTGAGTGAACAGAATTGCCCTATGGCATTAAAATTTACTAAAGACGTTTTATTGTTCCAGCTTTGCAGAATGCAGTACATCCTTTATTGGAGTCTACAAATAGTACATAAAACATATCATGCCTCCATTCCTATTTGTGCATATTTCTGTACTGGAAAAGAAAGAAGTCACGCTGTTAAACAATCTGGGTTCTACTACAGTGCACAGATATCGAAGTTTAAAAAAAAAATATTTTACTGATAGGAAGAGTCAGTAAATTTATAATCTCATCAGGGAACTACTGTTTTATATTACTTTGTCCCAATTATGAACAGCATTGTTTTAACTACAGAAGAGAAAAATAAATGTCAAAACATTATACAGTGTTTGGCAGTAGTGGCTAAAATTGAAGACCAGAAATAGAATTAAACATTTTTGGCAGCTAAGACACCTCACACATTTGTATTTAAACTGTGCATTCAGCTACTTGTTACATTTACAAAGCTGGCATCAAAGTTTTTGGTAGATACAAACAGGTTGAACCACTGTCTTTGGTAAAAATTCATGTCAAATTTGGCAGATCCATGGATACAGGCTGCTGAATGTTGCCTGTAAAATTTGAGCTTAGTCTGTGTGTGCTTCAACCATTTTTGTAGTATCTACATCTTGCTAATCGCAGTTTACCCAAGCAAATTTTTGGTAAAGTGTGCAGTGACTAAATAATATTTACACGGGTAACCTGTTTTAAAAAGCGTAGCTGTACTAGCACTGTAAGTGAAAACTGAGGTCAATTTAATAGTTTTATTAGTGTAGCAGGGTCTTTAAATTTAGGTGAGGTACACCTGGGTGGAAGTTCAGGTGTGTAGGTATGGGAGTAATGACGATTTGTATTCGTGGAGGATTGGGCGGTGTAATAATCTCCTTGGCCGGTGGGTGGTGAGTGCCCACAGGCTCAAAGTAGATTCACTGTGATAGTGCTGGCCTTTTTGTCCCTTCTCGGAGATGGTATGGCGAGGGCGGGGAACCTGCCGTGTCGTCATTGGAGGGGATAAAAGGGGGAGACACCCTAATCACGAGGTCTTGCTCTTCTGGAGGTTCTTCATCACGCGCCCAGGCACCTTAGGCCTGGGTGCGGGCGGTTCCGGATTCCGGCTCAGGTGCCCTAAGCCTGACCGGAATGGAGTTGGAGTCCATCCCAGGCACCTTCAGCCTGGGGTGAGGTACTAAACCAGGAGGCCTGGGGCCCAGTGACTTCGACTGGGCAAAGGGTGGAGAAGTCCGAGGGTCCCTGAAGTGGATGGGGCCCATGTCTGAGGTGAGGAGGCCGGGGAGGTTACCCATTCGGAGAGTCTGGAGCAGCATCAACCCAGTGACGGATGGGCCTCTGGTAACTCCCTTGGAGGGACATCTTCCCCTGATAGGGGCCGCAACGCAGCAAAGGTAATCCTATCTATGTTCTCTTTAGTCGCTGGTAGAGACTCTCAAGCTCTAAGTCCTTTCAAGATATGGCTATAGTAACCGCTGGCGAGAGCGCAGTGGTTTAGCTGAGAACTAGGATAGTGCCTCGGCCTGCTCATCCCCTGTATCAAAATGTTAACAAGTCGCAACCAGTTGGCTACTGAAGCACTGTTTATTGTGAGAAATGCAATAAAACAAGAGTTGGACTGTGATCAGTGTGTGGAACTCTGGTTGATGGGAGCAAAGGGAAGTGTTGGCACAACAGGACTTACTCCTTTACAGAAGCACATAGGCCGGAGGAAATATCTGGTACTGGCCTTCACCTCACCCACAGCTATGGGGAGGACATGAGCCGTAGCGCATCTCACCCTGTCGTGTGTGATACCCCTAGACAAAAGAGATGGGGTGAGGCCGCTACATTAGTTTTAAACATTATGCTGAAAACTCAACATTAGCATGTTCTGTGAAAATAGTGACACATATGCATAGTTTCAACCACAGCAGCTGCCTTTCCCCTAAAGCTATGATGCCTACCATTACTTTGCTGCAACCAGCACTTTCTCCAGATAGTAATGCTCTTCAGAAACTTCTGAGATGGGTAAATTATTTCACAAAGCACAAAAAAGTTTGAAGTAGGTACCGTATGTGGAAATAATAAAGAACAATGACTAGCTGAATATGAAGCATGCATTGGTCAGGACTAGCTAGTAGCAGGAAGAGGCAGAGATTGCTATCCAAACAAGGGTAAAGGCAAGAGGAATTTTGTAGCATATACATAATCCAAGCAAGGTGCCAACCAGTAGAGTAATCTGTATCTAGGCAACAGGATATGTCAAGTGGCAATCAGCAGAATTAGTCAAATCCCAACAAGGGTCAGACAAGGGGTCAAGCAAAAGTAGCAATCCAAGACACCGCGAGGCATGGGTAAAGGAGCCAGGAAGCAGTACAGTATCGTAAGCTTGGAGCCCTGCCTGAGGAGGAGCACCACTGCCGGCCAATAGGAGCAGAGAGATGATGATGGGCTACTGAGTGGCAGGCTTTAAAGAGGTCTATGCATTTTTTTAATTGTGCTATGAACATTCCACGTGGCAAAACTTACCACTAGCAAAAACTATTAGCTAGATTTAATACAATACTATGCTTTAATTACCTGCTGCAAACTTTTATGAAAGAAGTGGTTAAATGAACTGGAAATGATGTTAAAGTTGTTAATGATCTTGTTGCTTTCATTTCTCCTTGAATAGTAAACTACTGAACCCATATGGATGATCACTTAGTCAGGATGTAAAAGTGACAGTGTGATGATTCAAGCCAGTGAGCAATTCAGAATGTCCTCTATGTTGTCACTGCACTGGATATTTTGCCAGTGTGTACTGTAACCTACATTACCAGTAAAGGTAATGTAGTAATGTATTTATCCGCTGCTTGCAAAGCTCATGTTTATTATGCATACTAGTAATGAACAAATACTCTAGGACCATATCTTTGAAGATCTTGCAAGTATAAGGACATTTCTGATTACTTTGCAGATTTACACTGGTAATGGTGTCATGTGTTACCTGCACTTTCATTTTATTCTCACAAATAACTTCCTTCTTTTGAATTCAGAAATATATTGGTTGGCATAAGCTACTTCTTTTTATTATAAATATATACATATATATATATATATATATATATATATATATATATAATTATAATGTTACAGTATATTCATGCCTGTAAAAATTGCAGGAATATTTTCTAATATTTATTTAAACCTGTTCTACACATTTTGTATCAGTATTTTTTAAATACTTTACTAGGGATGAGTGAATGTGCCCAGGTTATATAACAGGGGGGGGGGGGTCAATAAATCCTACTTGAAGTCCGGTAATTCTGAACTTAAAATCAGACCCCACTGAGGTCTATGGGTGGCAACACTTAATAATAGGCATGGGAATGTCAAAAAGGGAATGCAATAGGAAGCGAACTTTGAAGCACAACACAGGATTTATCATACAGCAAACATTACAAATTTTGCAGCTGAGGTCTAGCTGCAGAAACATTATGTGTGACCCCTTTAGAGAACATGAAAAACCTCCATCTGGGCTGAAGGCCCTCTCAGAGAACACATTGACTGCAGGACATGCAAAAAACTCCAGCACAAACCATGCAAGGTGTGACCAGTGGTCCAGGCTGGACAACTAACAGTCCATGGGGTCCTCACTTCTAAAAGTGTCCACATCAGCCCTAAGCTCCATGTAGTCTGCAATTATTGCTCCTCTCGTGGATTCATTTCCCTATATGCTTATGGATATGTCTCTTTAAAGTGCTATTTATATACTCTCTTCCCTGCAAGGACTTGAATATGTTCTTTGCAAACATGAAAATTATACAGCGTAAACTCTCCTAGTGCAATATATAGTTTAATGGTGTTAATTATAGTTTTGTTCTAGTTTTCTTCATAAGGGGTTGCTATATATATCTGGACAATCATATGCTTATTGTTACTTTGACTTTGTGTCCTCACCTTAAATTTGTTAATGATTGCAAATCTCTTTTAACATGTTAAATGACCTTTCCATGCAGATTGTGGATAATTGTGGGCAAGCTAAGTTATACAGATACAGTCATCAGAGCAGTTATAGATGGTGATTATGAACAACAGAGGTAATCAACCAACTATGGTGACTCGTGTACCTTATTTCTCAACAATACAGCCAAAGAGAAAGTGATAAAGACAGCATATACAACTCATCAGTCTTAAACCTAGCCATCACACACACCCCCATCCCTCTGCCTCTGTAGACATTTAGATTTACAAATGAACAAAGCTAAAGCTAGATGTTAAAGAAAATAAAAATAACTATATGATGGATAAAGTAGAAAATAAATTAAAATAATAAATAAAACTTTTAGAATAAGAAGAAAGTCATTTGCTAGCCAATTGTTCCACCACATTAGATAATAGAAAAGAAGTGGGGGTTGGTTCTGCGCTATTCCTTATCAGTATAAGGCCACTAGGCCAGGTATGTAAATGTAGTGCAGGGCGTAGCTAATACAAAAAAACTCATATAGAAGTGCAAACAAACATTGATAATGATCTAATAGACATTAGAAACGATAAAACCAATGTAGTGATAAAGTGCTACATGCATACATACTGTAAATGTAAAATAAGTACAAACAATGCAATCTTAAAAAGTAAAGTGCAAAAGAACACAAATGAACTGTGCAAACTTGCAAAATAAATAAATATATGTGCAAAAACTAAAATGTGGTGTGCAAAATTAGCAATACATACACTTCCTGTGCAAAGTGCAACAATAATAACCAGGTGCAAACAATAAATGTGGAAAAAAGGATGCCAACTGAACCACTAATATATGTAGTCCAATCAAGTCCAAAGTGCAAATGCAATCAAGCTGTGAGCAAACAGCAAAAAGATAATTTCTTTCTCTGTGCAATAAAACGTTCCGATGTGCAGGTGTGCAAAACAAAGTGCTGGAGAGATGTCAGTCTCTTCGTGCAGGAATACACTCTAGTGGGAGTGGCCTCTTACCTTGCGGTAATGAGACAACCGCATATAAAATTTAAGCCTGGGGTGACCGTTCTTCCCTTATGGTCCTGGGCCAGTACTAAGTCTTTGTCCCTCGGCAGCAGCAAGGAGAGTGTAAAAGAAAGGGGAATCCCAAATAGTGTAGTACGTTTTTAAAATTATAGGTAGTTTTATTGATAAAACAGTTAGGGTACTCACAAAACATAAATAAGTAAGGTCCTTATCTCCTACGAGCAGCGAGATCGTCAGCTTTCATAAATGTAAGTGCCTTTCCGTCCCTACGCGTGACGTCACCACACACGCGACTTCATCAGGGGAGTACCCTAACTGTTTTATCAATAAAACTACCTATTATTTTAAAAAACTAACTACACTATTTGGGATTCCCCTTTCTTTTACACTCTCCTTGCTGCTGCCGAGAGACAAAGGCATAGTACTGGCCCAGGACCATAAGGGAAGAACGGTCACCCCAGGCTTAAATTTTATATGCGGTTGTCTCATTACCGCAAGGTAAGAGGCCACTCCCACTAGAATGTATTCTGACTGACATCTCTCCAGCACTTCGTTTTGCACACCTGCACATTGGAACGTTTTATTGCACAGAGAAAGAAATTATCTTTTTGCTGTTTGCTCAAAGCTTGATTGCATTTGCACTTTGGACTTGATTGGACTACATATATTAGTGGTTCAGTTGGCATCCGTTTTTCCACATTTATTGTGTTTGCACCTGTGTTTGCACCTGATTATTATTGTTGCACTTTGCATAGGAAGTGTATGTATTGCTAATTTTGCACACCGCATTTTAGTTGTTTGCACATATATTTATTTATTTTGCAAGTTTGCACAGTTCATTTGTGTTCTTTTGCACTTTACTTTGAAAGATTGCATTGTTTGTACTTATTGTACATTTATGTATGCATGTAGCACTTTATTACTACATTGGTTTTATCGTTTCTAATGTCTATTAGATCATTATCAATGTTTGTTTGCACTCCTATATGAGTTTTTTGTATTAGCTACGCCCTGCACTACATTTACATACCTGGCCTAGTGGCCTTATACTGATAAGGAATAGCGCAGCACCAACCTCCACTTCTATTATCTTATGGGTATGGTCTGACCCTTTTTGGTGCCTGCAGCAGTTCCCTTGCTCTCTGCTTACACTTGGTAGCGCAGGAATAACATATATTACATGATAAAAAGAAGGGTAGGGGTTTTTGGGACTTTAAATGAGGTTCAGGGGTCGTTCCGATCCCCTCCTCCATCCCAGATTTGGTATTCAAAAAAGAAAGAAGAAGGTAGAAGGTGGGACTTTATATGAGGCACACGGACACAACCCAGGGATGGAGGCACACGGGCGCACTTATATATCTTTTAAATTTTCCAAGTTCCCCCAAAACTGACATATGGCTTTTCCAACATCCTACCCTGCTTTATTTTAATTTCTTACAATGCTAGGCGTGTGCATGTGGGTGGTTTTGTGCATGTCTCTCATTGGACTTTACCATAGCTGTCGCTTCCGGGAGCTGCGACGCACACTGGGGTCCCCCCCTCTCCCTCCGCCTTGGTTTGGCCTGGGGTGAGTGGGGGCACCGCCACTGTGCGTCGACATCACGCACAGCACACCGGGCATGCGGTGCCCTTTGGGCGCTGCACTACCGATGTTAGTGTGTTCCACAGCTGACGCGCAGGGGGGAACCATTGGCTGGCTGGGCGCATCCTACCAGGTGTTCCAATACCTGGTTGATGGCGCCTTCCCTCCTCTCTCCCCTACTTGCCTGTGTCAGCGTGATGTTGGGGGCGTGCCTATGGCAGCACTTCCCATATAAGCCTCTCCCTCTGTTGGGCCCTACACTCATGATTATACACATCACCTCCCAGTTTGGATTAGCATTCACACTGCACAACTTGCCCTCCTCACTCTGCAACAGGTATTTCCTTTCTTTCCAATTTCCACACACTATCTGGCTTTTCTACTTCTATGTCTTTTTTTTTTTTTTCACACTGCAACAGGCATTTTTGTTTCTTCTTAATATGAACTCACCATTTGGTTTCCCTATCTTCAATCTTTTTTGTTGCTTCCCTTTTTTTTCAGCCTTCTCTCTGTCTACTTTTCCCTTTCCTTGCCTAATCAATGTCCTCTCACTTCACACCATCTTTCCCCACACCCTCTTACACACACACACTACTTTCTCACATACAGATACACATAACTTTTTAGTGTTACAACATTTTTCAACATACTTTCTTTATTTCATTATTCTCATTTTCTCTCCTTTTTTCACAGAGGTCCCCATAATTGGGGCTACCCCACATAGCTCACAATTTTTTTTTCCAACCCTCACGGGGCGTTGTCTCTATGGGTCGTTGTCGCCCTGCCATGCCTCCCCAGCTCCCGGTTGTGACGCCCCCTGGCTGGTCTGCGACTTTTGTGGACACACCGCCCCTATGCAGACGCATCCGTAAGTTCTGTGGGTCAAATGTATGGGTGGGGGAGTTCTCTCCTATTCTATGTTTGCCCACTGGCTCTCTAGCATTCCTTTTAAATCATTAAAATGTATCTGTATTTTTTATCCCCAGATGACCACTTCGGTTTTTGCTCCTGATGAGCGGCCTGAAAGGCCCGAAATGCATAGAGCTAATATCTACCGATAAGTGCATATACGCATCAACTTTCTATGGACGTTCCTTCTAATATATACAAAATCTCCCTTCACCATTCATTTTTAAAAGAATAATTTAGTGGTCTACCAAGTTGCATAGGTAGCGACTGCAATGTTTGATAGATGTGTACTGTTGTATCTGTAAATATATGAAATATCCTTGATGGAATATTTATTACTGTGCAATATTTGGTTCGGATGAAATATAAAAAAGTATTGATATATAGCAAAATGCATAAAATTTTAATATGAAATTGTATTGCGATTTTGAACCAATTAAAAGCTGTCCCCCATCAAACTTATTTCTTTGTGTCCGTGTGCCTCATATAAAGTCCCGCCTTCTACCTTCTTCTTTCTTTTTTGAATAACATATATTACATGTTCCACCACATTGTTCCAGAGAACAAAACCACTTTAAAGTTACATATATTGGAAGCACACAAAAAAAGAACAATTTTGCGGTTTATAATTACTGTTTTATTTACAGAATATATTGGGAATTTCTGGTTTGCTATGTAAAACATGCCTGATTGGTATACAAAATTTGTACAACAAATATGGTGAAATACCCTGGATAGTGAAAAATTACGTTAAGATTATGTTCCAAAAAATTACCACTTCAAATGCAGTACCTCATCATTTATTCATGACAGCCTTCAAGAGCATTCTCATGTCCATGTGGATTTCAACATATAACATGAGAAACCTGAAGATTATCTGATGTTCCTACCCAAAATTATAGTTTGCATCATCCATATACTGTATGCAAGGTAGAGTTCCATGGGCGAGTAAATTAAATATCTGTTTGCCCTCAAATACCCATTGTGCCAAGACATGTTTAAATTAAGTTTGGCTGGTATAATTACACATTATAGGCTCATCTATTGAAACTTAAGATATTAATACATAGCATTCTTCTGCTGAAAATGACAACTATAAAAATGCTAATAAAAATCCTTAGAGAAGAAGCAAGAGCTTTTAATAATAAAAAAAGAGCTATAGCCTTTAAATAGAAAAACAATGTCATGAATAAAAAATCAAGCATCTCTCTTGGGGACACACTAAAAGCATGAAAGCATATTACTAGAATATGAAACTTATTCTGGATTAACTATATGTGTTGAGAAAGAAAAACAGGAAATATGGGGTAACAAGTACAGTGAGATATCAAATGCAGTAAAGCTCAGCTCATTTCCCCGTTGACTGCTAAAAAAAAACATGTTTTCTACGTAGTTGTTACTAGTAATAATGCAGGAGAAGCACAGAGTCATCAAGGGTAGAAAAATGTACATCAAGAGAAAAAAGGAAATTAATTAAACTTAATTTGGGCTCCACCAATCAAATCAATATCAAGTGAGTTCTGAAAAGGACGGTAAACTATCAGTTATACCAAGTGGTAAAAAACATGTGGTTTTTCAGTATTTAAAGTAGAACTAAAGCAAAACTTTTCTCATTTTTTTGCCATCTGAATCACATTGGGAGATTTCCATTTACTACCTGTCCAATAACCAAAACAGGGAGGAGAGGAAATCAGGGTTACCAAATCTAGTGTCCCCATTGGAGGATTTTCCATCTCTTACGCTGGTCATACATTACTCAGCCAATTTCCCCACAGCAGGGTAAACCCTCCCTGCTGTGTCTTTGTATTCTGATAGCAACACTCTCCCACCATCAGAATACACTGGTCAGCACTGTAGCCCATTGGCTGCATGCACTGATGGAGTGGAGATTTTCCAACAAGTCTATTCATGAAAAGTCAGTTAATAAATCAACTTCTCACAGATGGGAAAGGCCATACATGGATTGAAATGTGTCTGGTTCCTGTTGAACCAGCCAAATTTAGATCCATATATGGCCAGCTTTACGGTTTTGGGGACAACCCAAAATTTAGGATTATTCTTTTCACTTCAACTCACTTTCAATGATAATGGTAAACATGACAAATAGAGAGGGTGAATCTCCCAAACAAGGGCACAAACAGCAATAAATACATGATAGATGTTCTAAGCCCTCGCCACACGCTCTAAAACTAAAAAAAAAAGTTTTGCATTTAGTTATACATTAGGCCTTATGTATTACAGTTAATCCTTGTAATTGCCTGAAAAGTTCAAGAGTAACAAAATCTTAGTTCTTTGTATTACCATTGATAAAGTCTGACCGTTGAATTTGATGAATGATATGACCCTTAAGTGGCAACAATGGGAAGCAGAAGTGTCACAGAATCTAAGAGGGGTCTTATTATTCACCAGGAATGATCAATGGGGTTGGGGGTGGTGGCTGAGGGGAATGAGGAGATTCAATTCACTGCATGAGACTTCCTGATTTCAGCCTACAGGTTTGTCTCACAAGTGATGAGGGGTCTGCAAATACTGTGCAGTATATGTTTACCCTCCTTTCTTCTTGTACAGTTACCATAATAAGAAAGGTCATGTGTTTTTTTCCCTGAAGAGGCAAATCTTTTCTTTTATGAGTTATTCGGTAAATGCATTTGGCTACAGTAAAAAATAAATAAATCCAGAAACACTTTTTTTTATTTGACTACACGTTGGTCCAAAGTGATCTTTACCCTTGTGTTAAAAAAGGTCATTTGCTGCGGGATTTTTTTAGCACTAGCCTGGTAATAGCTGGGTAATTACAAAATACCTGTGCACAGTAGTTATTACCGAAAAGAAAAAAACATGGGGTCCTAGGTCTTTCAAGGTCAATGAATTTATGTAGAAAAACTCTTTTATCAAGAAGTTTTTTTTTTCATAGCATCCAATACATTTTGAACTATGACTAATGCCGCGTACACACGGTCAGAATTTCCGACAGAAAGAGTCTGATGGGAGCTTTTGGTCGGATAGTCTGACCGTGTGTATGCCCCATCTGAATTTTTCTGTCGGAATTTCCGACGGACTTAGATAGAGAGCAGGTTCTCTATTTTTCCGTCGGAAATTCCGAATGAGGTTTTCCCGTTGAAAAGTTTGGCCGTGTGTACGCGGCATAAGATTGTTTATTCCAGTATATTCCTGTAGCTAAAATATTATGCAGTAAGGTGATATACTGTAGTATAACATGTTTCAGGTGAAGATACCAGCTCACAGTATTACCCCATAAAACACATGTTTTTCTAGGTTATTCAGAATTAACATGTCTTTATACTATATGCTTGCTGCAATCTCTGCATTCGTTCAATTTACAGAATTTTTTTCATAAACTAATTGTGTTTCTGGCTTTAGCAATTAGATCCAATGCTGTTTTATCAGCATCTTACAGAAAACTATTTACTAATGGAAAATGGATAACACTGCTCCATTTTCATTATACCATTACAGATGTATTATACAAGTACAGATGACATTATTTAAATGTGAATGACTCCTTACAACTACAGCTACATTTTAATTCAGATCTTGGGCCTTTCTTAAAAATAACATAAAAAAAAAAATGGTATTGTTAAAGAAAAAGAATTACAACACATTAGCAAGGGTTTTCAACATTCACAAATTACTGCAAAATTAACACAATATTAAATCTCTGCCTAGAATGCTATTACTGGCAACAGATGAAAGCAACATAAAGTGGAGTTCCACCCTCTTTTTTAAGTCCTCTTCATCCCCTGCTTCTCTGTCCCCTTAAACACATTTGGCAAATAATTTTGTATTTTTTTGAAAACTCACAGTTTTATTTTTGATATGCTTCTCCTCCGGCCCGGCCGTGGCCTGAGTGCATCATCCCCCGTCCGCTATGCCTCCTGGGAGATGTTTGTCATCAATCCCAGAAGGCAATAGTTGGGCCGTAGCATCGCGGGGCTAGCCGCAGTCCGATCTACACACCTTGCTGTGCTGATACTTTGAGTAGCACAGATTGCGCTAAGCCACGCCCTCCCGTTTTCCTTATTGGCCAGTCATGTCTAAAAACCTAGCAGAGGGGCGGCTGAATTCCTCCCTGTTACCATAGAGCAGGACGCTCAGCAAGAATCACTGAAGCGATTTTAGATTGTAGTGCACATGAAGAGGGAAAAGGAAGAATGGAGAGGTAAGAAAAATAAGTCAGCCCCCAACGCCCGTCATTTTATTTTCGGTGATCAGCGGCAACTTTTCAACTTATCATCTTATCAACTTTTAATGGGCGATCTCATTTTGATTTATTTATTTATTCATGGCGGCGAATGGCAGCACCTCCCCCCCCCCCCGCTTAAATGGGTTATTTCAGGAGAGGTTTGCATAAGGGGCGGCAACTTCCTCTGACACTGCCGTTGCTATGGAAACCTGACCTGAAACCTATTACACTGCTCGTGCAGCACTGAGCATGTGCGAGATCTGAAAAGCTGAAATCCAGGAAGAAATACAGTCTGGCTTCAGATGCCCACACTTAAGATGGCCACGGTCGAATGCTAGTTTATAAACTTTCAAAATGCTGTAATAACCTAACAAAACGGACCTTCGTTTACAGACTAACTTTACTAGAGTACATTAAGCTTGTGTATTATAGGGGTATTTTTATTTAAAAAGTGTAATTTCGGCCGGAACACCACTTTAATAATGTCACTAACCAGTTACTAGATTACTAAGCTACTAATGTCACTAACACCTGGGATCAGACCAATTCAACTCAATGTCATCTTACCACACAGGTATAGTCTTGTAAGGGACAATGAATTACTAGAAAAATTCAAAGCTGTGGATGTTTTTTTCTCTACTCTACTTGACATATACAGTATGCGCAGTAAGACACCATATATTTAAATTGTTCTCGTCTTGCAACTGATCAGTACTGATAGCTATTATCTAATTCTGTGTTTTTTAGTTTAGCATATTGAGCACAATAAAATAAATCAAACCCCAGTAAACTGTTTGGCAAAATTCTTACCCAAACACTTGCAGTTTACAATGTTCAACTCTGCTGGCTCCTGTTCATAAAAGCCTTAACATTGGACAGTGCTGTCTGGAGTCAGCTTGTTAGTCTGAAGAAGAGAGGAGGGAGGATCACAGAGTACCTTGACCCCCTAGTCTATGAGACTGTGTTTTTCTATTGATGCACGCAGTGTAGGGAGACATAGGTTTAGTCCCTGCAAGCAAGGGTGGCTCCATAGGACAGGAAACAGGAAGATATATATGGACAGCCGCACTCCAAAAAAACGTTTTAGTTGCCTTTATTGGTAAAATAGGATAAAAGCACTACAAGCCACAGCAAAAATAGGACACACAGAGGACGCGTTTCGCACTAATGCTTAGTCATAGCTCATGACTTCCTGTTTCCTACTCTACAGACATTGCAAAAGAAAGGAGCCACCCTGAAACAGGA